>OX465598.1:216107500-217357500 GCA_950022295.1 Bromus sterilis | reverse complement strand
ACTTCTCAGAATAACGCATATGATATACCGTTGGAAAGCTACTAAAATTTTCAAACGTTTTCATGTTTTATCTTTTTTCAAATTATGCATAGTTTTTGAATAATTTTGAAAATACTAAAAATCAAATATTTTAAAAGATGACCATTGATGTCTATTTGACATCGGAATGATGCAAATGATATGGCACTAGAAAGGTATTGAAATTTAACAAATTTTTCGTGTTTTAATATTTTTCCAATTCTTTACGGTTTTTGAACAATATTGATAATACCGAGATTTTTGTTGTTCCAAGGAAACAGAGTATTGTACTTCTGTGAAATATGAGTTTTGTACTGCCCGACAATAAAGAAGTTCTTGTAATGCTCAAAATGATTAAATTGTACCGCCCATAATTTTTTCCGGAGAACTCAAATTCCCTCGACATGTACCTTGTACTTCTGTGGATATGAGTTTTGTACTCCCCGGGATAAAGATCTCGTACTGCTTTTGCATAACACTATTGGACTATTTATTTCCTATAGTTGGTACTGCTTTTTTGTACCTCTGTAATAATTCGTTTGTAGATTTTAAACCATTAATCGGAATTTTGCAAATGATATACCATTGAGAAGCTACCAAAAATACTCAACTTTTTTGTATTTTAACTTTCTTCAAAATAATTCTTTTTCTATTATGAATTTTGAAAAAATAGAAATCATCACAAGGTGATAGAAAATTTTTGGTACTCGATTCTTTAACCACTTTTAGGAATGGAATAAATGATATACCGTTAGAAATGTATTGAATTTTCCTAACTTTTTATGTTTACCTTTTTTCAAACTCCGCACTATTTTTGAACAGTTTTGGAAACATTAAAATTCATATATATTAAAAGATGGGCACGGATTGTTTTTGCACCTCAAAATTATGCAAATGTTACGGCGTTGGAAAGGTAATGAAATTTTGCATCTTTTTGATGTATTAAGTTTTTTCCAATTCTTCACCGTTTTTGAACAATTTTCAAAATACCGAGATTTTCTCTGTTTCGGATAACGGAGTTTTTGTACTTCCTTCGACATTCATCTCATACTTCCCGGCATATGAGTTCTGTATCGCGAGTTGTCACAATGATGTACTTCTTGTATTGATAGTAATTATTTCATGCAATTACGGGAGGTCGTGTATTTTTTTTTGCTTTTAGTGGTGTTTACTTCCTAATCTTGCTATTTAACGCTTTCCTAAACTGAATGTTCTACTTCTGATCCTATGGGTTTTGTGCTTCTAAAATCCACAATTTTTATTAAGGTTACTTTTGCATTTTAGGTACTGCTCGGTAAAAAAGGTATTGTACTTCTCAGAATGAATAAATTGTACTTCTTAGTACGAATAAATGGTACTCTTCAAAGTGATTAAATGGTACTGCTCGGAAAATAATTTTTTTTTACTAATCGAAATGAATAAACGATATCATCGAGAATGAATAAATTGTACTGACCAAAACAAATCAATGGTACTACTCCTAGAGTAATATAATGGTAGTATTCGGCAATAAAATGTTTTGTACTGGTTCTTTTTTAAATTTTTAGTCTATACTGCTTTATACATATGTTTTACACTTCTGACAGAGTTACTCTTGTATTTTATTCTGTGAGATTATTGTACTTCTTAGCAATAAAAAAAATCACAGTTGAAATGGAACTTTCAACCAGATCAACTTGAACACTTGAGGTTTTACGCTCGGATTCTGGATATATACTTCCAAGATGTCCATTATTTGATGGGTAATTTTTCTCATTCTAACCATGATCAAATTTTGTTACGGAGTACAAAATATGATAGCATATACATTCGTTCAACTAACTACTACCAACATATCCATCATTGGAGAATAGATCCACACAAATTGAATCGGGAATTTTGGATAGAGGGAGATATTAACCAGACTGAAGAAATAAAACTGACTAGTACTGAATCCACGTGTTTGACACCTAAAACTAGTACTGCTTGGGAACATATCATGGCGTTCAGGAAGCAGCAGTAGTGAGCATGGCAGCATGCAACACTCCGTGCAGAGGCAGCAGGCAGCATCATTCGCGTACAAATTTCCGTGGAGCCAAACAAACATCATTCGCGTACAAATTTCCGTCGAGACAAATCGTGGGTACCATGGCCATGGCAGCTACGGGAAGGACAGAGCCGGTTCTCACGCGGGGGGTGGGGGTGTGAGACCGGAGGTGGATTTGCACAAGATGCCGCCGGAGGTGGACACCGGCCCCGATGCCGGAGGAGGGCTGGCGCGGGAGGCCGTGGTGGGCGCGGTATGAGCGGCACGGTCGGGAAGAGATCTTCGGCGGCTGTCTTGGGACGGCGTCTCGGTGAGGGAAGAGTAGGGCGGCGTCTCGGTTGGCGGGGAGGAGCGGCGAACGGACGGCCGGGAGGAGCGGCGTCGGGGTCAGGGCAGAGGGGGAGGGAGGCCGAGAGGGAGGGCAGCGCGGGGGAGGCCGTGGCGGCGCTCCGGCGAGGAGGAGAGAGGACGGGCGGCTCGGGAAGGAGGCCGTGGAGGTGGGCGACACGGGGAGGAGGAGGCCGGGGCGGGCTGCGGCGCCGGCGTGGGGAGGAGGACGCCGGGGCGGGCTCCGGCGCGGGAAGGAGGCCGTGGAGGGCGGCGGCGCGGGCGGTCGGCTGCGCGGGGAGGAGGAGGCCGAGCGGACGCTGAGAGGAGAGAGAGAGGGAGGGGTGGGGCGTGAGTAAGTTTTCTTTTTATTTGTATAGTTTTTTTTCTTTTTTATGAAGTTGCCTTATAAGGGGCTATCTTACTGTAGAATACTATTCTACAATCAATTGTAGAATAGATCCATCAAGGGGCGACAATGACAGACTATGCAATTGAGTAGATAACCAACGTAGAAGCAACAACAATGCCTAGTGCAAGAAATATACGAAAAGATAGACGATATCTGGGGAAGGAAAATGACTCTGCTTGCCTGGAAGCTCGACTGTAGGGGTATGATCGTCGACGAAGTAGTCGTACTCGGCAACGGTGTAGTCGGCGGCAACAACGGGGTTTATCGGAGAATAAAGGGGGAGAAACAATAAATACATAACAATAATAGCATTACAAATACAAGACCTGACAAACGCGGTGTTGGCGGTGTTCTAACGCAGTGTTAAGTATTTTAGGCGGAGCGGTAATTTATCCGAGGATGAGTCATCAGTACCGGTTGATTACCGGAATGATGATCCGGAGGGGGAAGGTTCCATGTCTGTAGTGTTAGAGACATCTGACAAACATGTGGATAGTGTATCCGTGCTCATTGATTCATTCTGAATAGCTTTCATGTTCAGAACATTTTCATCCAGAAAGTTTTACCAACTCTGGTCGTCTGACTGATAGATGAACCGGAGGGGAAATGTTTCACGATCGGTAGGTTAGAGGGGTGCGGTGGGTATACGGGTAGCGTATTCGTAATCGTTATATTTTTTTTGAGCAACTTTGATGTATAAAATATTTTCATCGAAGTTACAGATTATTAGATATTGATTTTCAAAGTTTTATTCAATTTAAATCAATTTCTAGAATTATTATATTTAATAAATTCAAACATTATCCATAAGGGACTTTGACTAGGTCAAACTTACAGGTGGGACCTACATGTCATAAAGAGGGGTATTTAATCCATTTAATTTAATTAACCAGAATCAGAGGGGTCCACATGTCATAGGCTATTTATTTAGTAGATTTATTTAATCTAAATTCTAATTAATGACATAGGACCTATTTGCAAATTTCAGGAATTTAGGAAGTTATGTGCGAACTCAAATCGTTTTATTTGTACATATGGCATCAGGCTTAATTCTACTAGCTCATCATAGATTTTTGCATATTTGCCATTTTTCTACGAATTAATGGGTGCATCTAGTGACTTTGCTCCAATGAGATGAAATAGAGTACATTCGGTGTACTACTCATCTATATAATTTTTATATAATTTCAAGTTCATCTGCTACATGTTTAGCTGCTGTGTAAAGGGGTACAAAGTGATAGCATTAGCTCTATTCAACAATCTTCAGTTTGCGATTTTTATAGGAATTAATCTATGCATTATTTGGAATTGGTCCAATAAAACAAAATGGAGCTGGTTAAGTGTACTTTCTACATATATTAACTTTGGCTAAATTAGGACTAGTTTGTTGCTGGTTTTACTGCTGTTTTGAAGTGCAGTTTCAAGCAGCAACATCAATATTCAGTGTAGCAGCAGTACAACAGCTGCAAGTAGTAACTTGAGCAGCAGCAAGCAGTGCATCACGAACGACCCTGTCGTGCCCACGGCGGCGGCTAACGACGACGGCGGTGAGTAGCTAATAGCAGCAAGGGGCAAGGCCATACACATACGCACATAAGAATCACCTACACAGAATACACACGGGGCAGTCATACCACGTACGCACAACACACGCATGTATAACTCATGCACGGCCATGGTTGTGGTCACTGGTCAGCGTCGGCCGCAGCGAGGCCGGCCAGCCGGGGAGCTGAGCTGCGACCGGTCGGAGCGGGGCTGATGCGGCCTCGGCCAGGAGCAGCGTGGCGCGCATGCGGCGAGGCGAGCCGCAGCGTGCGCAACAAAACGGGAGCTCAAGCTCCGGCAATGGAGGCTGAGCACATAGACGGCAGCGCACGGGCATGGAACGAGGTCCGGGGTGAGGGGAATCGAAGGAGGAGCTCACCACACAACTAATGGACATCGTTTGACGGCGCGGGGATGACTGGTTGCGACGGGCTTGAGGATGGAAGACGACGGCCGTGTAGGAAGACCGGCTCCATCCCGAGTGTACGGTGGCTTCCCGCACGGCCTAGTCGAAGGAGACGTCCATGGCGGAGTGACGGGGATCAACCCCGGAAAATCCCAAGGTCAGGGACCCTGGGTTAGTCATGAGATGCACAGGTTGGACGATATCTCGTCGGCAAACAGGAAGGCTCACTCCTGCTCGATATTATTGATGGGGGAGATGCGATTACAGTGGAGGCCAAGGCTGGAGCGCTCAAGGCTAGGGTTACAGGTGATATTAGATGTCTTTGGCGTCGCCCCTCCCAGCCCTTATATACCGGGCTAGGTCTCGGGGAGTTCATCTACGTTTACAAGTAAGCTTTCCTAACCCTAACTTGCTCCGTACGGCAGGTCTTCACACCTTCCTTGTGAGTCGTGGACTCCTACGTCGGTGCCAGCTAGCGGGCCGAGGCTGTATCTTCATGGGCCTTCTGTCTTCATGGACACCAGGTAGGCTTATCCGTAGGAGTCGTGGGGTCACCCCCTCGTCAGTAGCCCCCGAGTGCCTGGAGGACTCGAAGAGTCGCGCGAGAACTCGAGTACATTCATTTGTTGGTTATTGGTATGCGCGGTTCATCCGCGGGTCGCTGGCAGTCTGGTGGCCATGACAAAACCTGTTTCGAGGTATGCTAAGCTGAAAGGGCCCAAGGAGTCGACGGGTCGAGCCTTGGTGAATTGCACTAGGGAAAATACCTACAGTAGCCCAATCAAACCCACGTCCCTCAACGTGAGCTTGGAACACTGGTGTCGAGCAAAAGTCCAGCCGCTTCAGGTCTTACGGTGTTCATTTGCCGCCAGTAATGTGCATAGCCTAAGGCGCGTCCGCCCAACTTTTCTATCATGCGCAGCGCATGGGAAAGGTTGGGAGTGAAATCGCTCTTCGGCAAGTCCCAGCCCGGCCGTACTTCGCAGCGGGGTCTTACCTACACGCTAATCTTGCGTGGCATCTGGGCACAGTGTATCGTGTTCCAGGAATGTGTGTTTTTGAGGCACGGAGCCTTATAGCATTGCACCCGCTTGGAACAAAACATCAAGCGAGCTGTTCACTTATTCACCCGAGGAGCTTGTTTCGAGTGCTCAGTCGGGGGTTTTTCGCGAGTAATCACTCGAATGCCGTTTCGGCTCTTGAGGTGAGGGAGCAACTGAGACTCTTAGCGCCGTATGGTCTTGGTGAATGCATGTTTGTCTTTGCGTCGGGTTGAGGGAGCACCCGAGACTCTTCGTGAGTGCGAGTGGTCACTCGAGCACTTTGCTGACCTTTAGGTGAGGGAGTACCCGGGACTCTTATGATGTACTCTCCCGATGGGAGTAAGATGTTTTTTCTCCATCGGGAAAAAGATCTGAAAGATAGAATCTCAGGGCCTTGATGTCTGTTTGGTTTTCTTCGCCGCTTGCCAGGGATAGCGATGCCTCTGTTTGATGGCTGTCAGGGATGCTCTGCCAGTGAACCGTCACGTCTTCATGACCGGTCATAATAATGGCCGCTGTGGCGTGCGGCAGGCGCCGGTTGAGTTTCCGATACGCGCGTTGGAAACCCGCGTGAATTGACGCATCTTGCGCACAGTGCGTCCTGTGGGAGAGCATCTTGGTCTTGGAGTCCGAGACATCTGCGACGTTTAGACTTTGAATTAATTGCTGCTGTCGTCTTGGCTTCTCTGTTCTTGAGGATTGTTGTTCTATAAATAAACCTTTCTCTTCCACAGCGTTCTGCCTCTATCCAGCTTGCTGCTTTGCCTCTTCCTTCTTCTCTTGTTCCTCTCATGGCTCCCAAGAGGGGTGTTGGCCGTGGCCGTGGTGGCCGTACACCACGTTCATGCCTTGGTGGTCGCCATGGTGCGGCGCCAGTGCCTTCCTCTTCTCCCTTGGAGGAGGGATTCTGGCGCTATGACTTTCTTTTACATTTCGTGGCCAAAGTGCCAATCGCGTTCTTCTTCCTTCTGCTTTTTCCGCCATTATCTCTGAACGTGGCTTGGATGGCTTGCTTCTGCATCTTCAAGGGAGCTGTCGATCTCCTTCTTATGTTGACTTGGAGGTTGATAGTTCCCGCTTGATTTTTCTTGGCTCTGGTTGGAGTTTGTTTGCTCGGCGATTGAATTTACGAGATGGGGATGTGCTCAGCTGTCGTTTTGACGGCGAAAGCACTGTCACTGTCCGCGCGTTCGACCTGAGCGGCAACAACATGGATCCGCGCTGGCAGGAGTTGAGCAGCGGCAACTCCACAAAGTCGAGGATTCCTTATCCTGCGTCTTCGACTGCTTCTTCCTCCAGAGACTCTTCTGGTGCTGGTGGTGAGCCGTCTTCAACTGCTTCCCCCTCTGGCTCTGAAGAAGACCTCTATGTCAAGCCACAGGTTAAACGAGCGCGGCAGGCGACCTTGTAGAACTGGAGGCAGCGGCGTCATCTTCGCCGGCAGCTTGGGCGGAGCTGGAGAAGAAGCTAGAGGAGCAGGAGAAGAAGCTGGTGGAGCATCGTCTTCAATGGCTCCGCAAATAAGTCGAGCTTCACCTTTTGTTATGTCATTGACATCATGAGCCTACTGCTTCGACTCCTCCTTTGTCTGTGATGATGCTCTTGTACTAGAGTCGATTACCCCTCATGGGCACACATGTAGAAGTCATAATTCCTTGGGTGATTCCCTCTTGTAACAGGAGCTGCCTTCTATCCAAATGTAGTTGAGTCCTTTTTGTACTGAAGATGATCCTTATGATGTAAACTGTGCTTGATCCTTTGCAATGGGATTTATATTTGGGCCTTTATGCAACCGAAATCTGAGTTCGAGTCCTTGACGATCAGGAGCTGTCTTCGATTTCTTTGGAACTTGACAGTTGTGTTCGAGTCCTTTGCGGCCGAGAGCTGTCTTCGAGTCCGTCCAATACTTTGCATTGTGGGTTCTATCGGGTGCGCGACAGCGCTCCCGATGGGAGTAGCCCCCGAGGCTACGCTTGAGTCGAAGGGTCGAGCGTAGGCTAGAATTTGTTTCCGTTTCTGTCTTTTATCGGGTGCGCGGCAGCGCTCCCGATGGGAGTAGCCCCCGAGTCTTTAGGTGATCGTTGGCGATCGGGTGAAGACTAAATGAGCCTGTGTCCTGTGCTTCCTCCAAAGTTTCTCCAGAGTACTTGGTGCTCCATCCGATTGTGGCCATGTCTTTCGAACCTTGTTTTCAACAGGTGGGGCTGGCCGGGTATTTTTTGCTTGAGCGTTTTTAAGCTTCAGACTGCGCGAACGGTCTTCGGGAGGCGATGGTCCTCGAGCTCCCGAGTGCTTGGATGTAGGGGTCGCGTGGGTGACGATAGCGTCCTTCGGGGGGCTTTCTTGTGCTCGAGTCCCCGAGTTTTTTGATGAAGATCGCGTAGGCGATAGCATCTCTCGGGGGGATTTTGCTCTTAAGCCCCCGAGTGCTTTGGTTAAGATCGCGTAGGCGATAGAATTGCTCAGGGGATTTTGCTCTTAAGCCCCCGAGTGCTTTCTCAGGGTTTGCCTCGATTCCTCAGGCAGAGACCATATAGCCAAGCAGCTTTCCCGCCGGTACGCCGAATGCACACTTTTTTGGGTTGAGTTTGATTCTGTATTTGTTGAGCGCCGCGAAGGTTTCGCGCAGGTCGTCGAGTAGTGTGGCTGCTTTGTAGGTCTTGATGACGATGTCGTCCATGTAGAATTGCACGTTTCTTCCGATTTGCTCCTTCAGGTAAGCCTGCATCATTCGTTGGTAAGTGGCGCCTTCGTTTTTGAGCCCGAAGGGCATGGTCCTGTAGCAGAATAAACCATAGGGGGTGATGAACGATGTGTGCTCTTCGTCTTCTTGCTTCATCCTGATCTGGTTGTATCCTGAGTAAGCGTCAAGAAAGGAAAGTAGATCGCACCCTGCTGTTGAGTCGATTATCTGATCGATTCTAGGAAGGGGGAAGTGATCCTTCGGGCAATGCTTGTTGACTGGTCCGTAGTCGACACACATGCGTAGCACGGTCGTGTCTTTCTTGGGCACCAGCACTGGGTTGGCTATCCAGGTGGATTTCTTCGTTTCTCGGATGAACTGAGCGTCGAGTAACCGGTTGACTTCCTCTCCGATTGCTCTGCGCTTGGGCTCCGAGAATCGTCTCAGCGCTTGCTTCACCGGCTTCGTGTTTTGCTTGATGCGTAGGGCGTGTTCCGCGAATTCGCGTGGTATCCCAGGCATGTCGGCTGGGCACCAGGCAAATATTTCCCACTCGTCTCGAAGGAAAGTGAAGAGAGCCGTCGCCTGCTCCTCTGGTAGGTGGGCGTACATGCAGACTGTTTTGTCCGGGTCCGTCAAGTGCACTTGGTGAGTGACTGTGTCGCTGTCGATGCTGAAGTCGCGTCCGTACTCCCTGGATTCGCTTCGGTTCACCAATGGGAAGGTACTCTTGTGCGTCACCATGGCTATTTCTCTGAGTTCTTGTTCGGCTCCGAATGTGTCGGAGATTCTGTGGAAGTCACGATCACATTGATCTGATTTGATGAAGCTTCCGTTGATCGTGAGGACTCCTGATGATCCTGGCATCTTGAGCTTGAGGTAGGCGTAGTGTGGGACCGCCATGAACTGCGCGAATGCTGGCCGTCCCAATATGGCGTGATACTGCGATTGCCAGTCGAGTACCTCGAACTCGAGGATGTGCTTTGCGAAGTTGCGTCGGTTACCGAAGACAACTTCGAGTTCGATGACTCCGAGGGATGTGGCTGCTTCTCCTGGGACTACCCAGTGTAATTCGGTGCTTGATTTTCTCCATACTGATCATGGGATCAACATCTTTTGCAGGGTGCTGGCGAAGATGATGTTCATGCTGCTGCCTCCGTCCATGAAGACCCTATCCATGTCGTACCCTCCGATTTGTGCATCGAGTACTAGGGGCGCGTGCCCCGGTCTTGGGACTGCGGGTGGATGGTCGTCCTGTGAGAACGTGATGCTGGTCTCCGTGTCATGTAGCTGGTAGACTTCGACTATGTTTATGCTCTCAGCTGCTCTATCCTGCAGGGTGTGGGCGTCGCGTTGTGCTTGCGGTACCCTTCCTTCTTGGATCATGAGCACCTGTTCTTGGCGGGCTGTGACGTCCTTCCGGGCTTGAGGTCGGTGATTGTTCGGCGTCGGTTGCGCCTGTCTTCTTTCTGCTTCTCCTTCTTGAGGTCGTCGGCTAGCTCGTTGAACATGCGGCAGTCTCTCAAAGTGTGACCTGACCTGACTCGTCCCCAGTCATCCTCGAAGGTGTGGATCGTGCAGGGTCCTGCTAGCTGCTCTCTAACTGTGAGTTTGCTAGATCCGGCGTGCCTCTTCCTTCTTGAGACTCTGAAGATCTGCTCGTGATCCTCCGGGTGTTCGTGGAAGTGAGGGTCGGTTTCGATTCCTCGACTCATGTCTTGGTTTTTGATGAGGTTGGCGAATTCATCCGGCCTTCGATTTGGGTCGTAGTACTCGCCTACAGGTGTCTCGGAGCCGCTGTCTTGGTTGGCGGCAGGTGCTCGTGCGACGGCGTGTCGTCGAGTGGTCGTTAGTTGTGCGGCTGCGTGATGTGGTTCGTTCATTGGGGCCTCGCCGTAGATCTCCCATGCGCGCCTTTTGGGTCGTCGATTCCTTCTTCCTTGGCGGTGGTTCTGCTGATCGCTAGATTCGATCTCGTAGTCATCGTCTTGATGTGCGGAGGGTGCCCGGGCGGTGGTGGGTTGTCGAAAGATTTGCGAGTCCTCTGCTGCGCGTCGCGGTTCGTCGAGTGGAATTCCTTCGTAGAGGCCCCTCGCCGTTCTTTTGGGTCGTCGACTCCTTCGGCGCTGGCGCTGCACTTGGCCGTTACCGTAGTATCGGACCTGGCACAACTGTAGCTCGAGCGGTCTTGATGGGGTGGCAGAGATGTCCGCCGTGATCTTGAATCCTTCGAGTGGGCTAGATCTGGTTCTTGCTTTTGAGTTGTAGCTTGCTGAAGACGGGACTGCCGAGATCGTGATCCCAACCTGTGTAGTTCCCACAGACGGCGCCAATTGACGGGGATCAACCCCGGCAAATCCCATGGTTAGGGACCCTGGGTTAGTCATGAGATGCACAGGTTGGACGATAGCTCGTCGGCAAACAGGAAGGCTCGCTCCTGCTCGATATTATTGATGGGGGAGATGCGATTACAGTGGAGGCCAAGGCTGGAGCGCTCAAGGCTAGGGTTACAGGTGATATTAGATGTCTTTGGCGTCGCCCCTCCTAGCCCTTATATACCGGGCTAGGTCTCGGGGAGTTCATCTACGTTTACAAGTAAGCTTTCCTAACCCTAGCTTGCTCCGTACGGCAGGTCTTCACACCTTCCTTGTGAGTCGTGGACTCCTACGTCGGTGCCAGCTAGTGGGACGAGGCTGTATCTTCATGGGCCTTCTGTCTTCGTGGACACCAGGTAGGCTTATCCGTAGGAGTCGTGGGGTCACCCCCTCGTCACACAGCTCCTGGACAACTTTTCAGGCGACGGGGAGGCTGGTGGCCTTGACGACGATGACGGCCATGGGGAGCGCGGTTCGGCGAGCGAGACAGGGAGGGTGGGCAGCGACACGAGGGAGAATGGGAGGAGACTAGGGTTTGCGGGAGAGGGGGGGTCACGAGGTCTTATCCCCGCTGGCGAGCCGTGGATGGCCGCCACGACGATAAGGCGTCTCCATGGGTGCTGGATGGACGCCACGCCATGGCCTCTGCCTTCTCCTGTACGTGGAGAAGGAGAAGGCCCTGGGTGGGCTGGGCTAGGAGGAAAAAGCATAGGGCGCAACTTAGCCATCTTTTGTTTTTCTTCTTTTCCTCATTTCTGTTGTACATTTCTTTACTGTTTGATTTATTTTGTCTAGCATTTGGTGTTTGAAAAATATGTAACTTGTTCCAAAATTTCTATTACACTTTATTATACTTCCACAAAAAGTTTGGTGATTATAAAAATCAATTTGCATTTTGTTTTATTTAAAAGGAATTAATTTGGGGCTATCTTAACTACTGTTTGATTTGTTTAGAATATTTAAACATGGTAATAAAATACCATTTCTATTTTAATATTACCTACTGACTTTTAGGCAATTAATAAAATTGATTGCACAATTTTTGATTCAAGTTTAATTTCCACTTTTGTTTTCAAAACCATCCAAGGGGGATTTGGAAGATGATTTGAATTAATGATGATCAAGGTATGGTTAACCACATGGATCTATTGTTAATAAAAGTGATTACTGTAGTATGACACTGGGGGTGTTACACTTAGCGACCGTAGTCGAGTCTAGACAAAACTATTTTGTAGTTAGTAAGTTAGTTATCGGAGAGTAGGATTTTTTTACTCCTTATCCTTGCTCTGGTCAGGACAAGTGTCGTAAGTGTTTTATTCTCTCCTTATCCCATTTCAAACTTTAGGGTCTCGAGAGTGTGGAGTTTCGGAACCATTACAATGCCTTGCTTGCAACGTATTGTCTTGATTCCGATCTCAGGTTGGGAAATCCTGTAGTACCTTTAGCGCTTCGACTCTGGTGGACATCTTGGTCGTTCGTTGACTTCATTCCTCATGCCTAGTATCCTCACTATTTGAGTGAAAATGCTTCTCTTGATCGTCGCTTGGACTATTGTTCTTCCTTTTGATCTCCCGATGGTTTCGTTCTCTGACGTTGCCGTCTCTCTATGGAAATTTATCTCGACGGAAGCTCGGCGTCAACATGGAGTAGAGTCCCTTGTTGGTGGTGTTAAAGATTGTCGACTCTCTTTTCTCTCCCCTCTCCCGGATCGTCCAGGATCTCGAGATGAGATCTCTTGTTGGTGGTGTTGTGTTGTAACAACACGGAAATTCCACCCTAATTAATTTTTTTGCTTGTTGTGTTATTGTATTGATTGTCCGTATTGTTTGCAGTGGTTGCTTCGCCAATTTGTTAATCAGCGAATATTTCCCTCTCCTTCTCTTACCGGCATGCGTGACCGAACCTTTCCACCTTGGCACACGACCTTTTGCGACACCGGGTTTCACCCGAGCATCATCGCAACTTCCGGCACAAGATCAGCCATCATCATCGGCACGAAAACCCCAATTTATATTTAAATGGGTTATTTTATCGGGCGGGTTCGACGTTCTCGGTTCTGTGCGAAACGATGTAGACGGCATCAAATTAGTGCATCGAGGCGGTGGTTAGAATTTCATGCGACTCCGGCTTCGTTTAGCAGGTGATCGATCGGATGTGCCAGGCATAGTAGCCGGTATAATTCCAGGGGAGTATTTATAAAATGTCACGCGAGATTTTAGCTGACCTCCCTTTTTCCCTCTCCTCTGCTAATCCAAGCCCACCTTAAAATCAGGCCCAAAACATACCATTTTGTAGCCCAGTGAGCCTCGCTAAGCACCTACTATATATGAACAAGCCCCTGCCTATTCTGGCAAACCCTAGCCCCCAACTCCCCAGTTTTCCGCGCCTGGCCTCCTCCCCACCGCCACTTAGCACCACCAGCACCAACCCCTCCAGATCTGGCGGCTCACCTTGGTTCGTTCGATCTGGATCGGACGATCCCAAGGCCTCCACGTCTCCCCGCACCTCCCACGCCCGCTGATGTCATGAGAGTTTACTTCTCGCCCCTCGTTGGTTACCCAAAGTGGAAGGTGAGATGTAGCGTAGCAGAAAATTTCCCTTAGCGAAGATGCTAAGGTTGAGTATCGAACCAGTAGGACTCCAAGGTCGACAAGTAGGTGGTAAAGTGAACAATGGCGCCGTTCACAACCGAGGTTGCTAACTTTACCTGGACCTGCACACACAACAAATAAATTTGCTTCCCAACGAGTACAGAGGAGTTGTCAATTCCTCCGGCCTTGTTGTTTACAAAGGATAAAACGCACGGGATAATAATGATAGTGATAGCAACGGAAAAGTAAATAAAGTAGTAAATTGATAGCGGGTGTAAACAGTGTTGGAAGTATGGACCAGGGTCCCATGATGTTCACTAGTGATGTCTCTCTCCCAAAAGACGATAAAATAGCCATGCGAGGTAAACAAATTATAGCTGGGCAATTGACAGGATTATGTGCGCAAACCAATGCTAATTATGCTATAAAGAAAGGAAGAGGCTCAAAAGCTTGGGCGGTACGCCAAATCAAGTAGACCGAAATCCATATGCATCTACATACTAATCATCCACCTTGAGATATCTATCCAGAACGTCTCGATGGTATTAAGTTGCGAATCCCACCCAAAGTATAAACTCAAAGCAACAGACAACTGCATTAAAGAACTTTGCGTAAAGTAAACAATCCTTGCACCCGCAAGTACAAGCACCGCTGTTTTCTCCCTTGTGGAAACAACACATCCCCTAGACTCATGTTTCTGTCACTCAAGCTAGTCATCGGGGGGCATGAACCTACAATCATGCATAACGCTCCCTCTTGGAGTCACTACCTACTACTTGGCCAAAGCAATAAACAACAACGGAGAACATGCAAGAATTACTCTAGAACAAATATAAAAGAGGAGAATCAAATATATTACTCAAACACAATCTGAACATAATCTCATAATCCATCGGATCCCAGCAAACTCAGCATAGCAACAGCAGAAAGATTACATATGTGCCTCGATCATGTAGGGCAGATCACAAGGTCTTATCCATGAAGAACAAAGAGGGGAGGAGAACATCACATAGCTACTGATCATAGACCCATGGTCCAAGGTGGACTACTCACGGTTCATCCGGGAAGCATCCATGGTGGTGGAGAAGCTCCCGGAGGTGGTTCCTCCCTCCGGCAGGATGCCGGGAAGAGGTTTCCTGGTGCTCCCGATCTTGGAAGCGCGGCGGCGGAGGAACAGAGGAGAGATCGCGAAAAAGGGTTCCCGTCACAGGGGTTTTGCGTCACAGAGAATATATGGGCGAAGGGGGGCCACCAGGGGTCCAGGCGCCCTCTTGGCGCGGCCCCACCCTAGGGCGCGCCGGGAGGGCGCCTGGGCCCTGGTGGGTCCCCTCTGCCCCCCCTCGGTGATTCCCGAAGCTTCAGAAGCGCTGATTTTTATTGGATTTTCCCGTATTTTTGAGCATTTTTAATATGGGGAAAACCTGAAATAGAAAAACAACAGAAAACAGGAACTGGCACTGGGGTGCACTGAGTTAATAAGTTAGTCCAAATATGATCAAAAGTGTATGGAAGTTCATCAATAACATAGCAATATCACACAAAGGAGGCATGGAGCAAGCAGGAATTATTGATACGTTTTGGACGTATCACCCGCAGCCCCGAGCCAGCCCTCCTCCCGAGCTCCTCCCGCGCCCCCAATGCCGAGTGCCGCCACGCTCCGTCCAGCTTGGCTCCCGTGAGCTCTCGAGCCCGCACCTCCTCGCTGCGCCTCCCTCCTCCTCCCTCTCCTCTCCCTTCTTTCTCATCTCTCCCTTCTCTCCTAACTCCCTCTCTCTGTGTGAGGCCGAGCCGCTACCATGGACACGAAGCAAAGCTCTAAGAGCTCCCACGCCGCCCTGGACAGCACCTCGACGCCAGATCCGGTGGGCCTGGACCGGATCCGCCCATCCCCGCGCCTTCCCGCCGTCTCCACCAGGCGCGCAAGTCCGGCGAGACCCGTTGTGCGTTGCCGCTCATCGGGATCGAGACGACCCCGCTCGCCGCTCGCTATGCCGGGTGGGCCGTGCCATCTCCCCCAGCCCAGCACGCCCGAGGCGGCCCAACTCGTCCGCCAGCGCCCCCCAACCCAACTCCCAGCGCGCTCGGGTCTGCGTCCCTCCTCCGCCCGTGGCGAGCGCTGCAATCCGACGCCCACTGCCTCCTGGGCCATGGCCCACACGGTGAGCTCCCCTCCCCTTTTTTTCCTTGTTGCACTGAGTTGGGCCGGCCCGTGTACCATGTAGCGCCTGTGTGCGAGTTTTAATTATTTTGCAATTGCCCAACTAGGCCAGTTTAGTGCAGTTTCGGCCCAGAGAGATTAGAAGTATTTTTTTCTGCTTATATTTATTGGCAGAATAATGTTGTATTTTGCGAGAGCTATATCTTTTCACACGTTTGTCGGATCATGAAGCATTATACATGTAACTTGCTTAGAATTCCGCGTAGATTAATAAAATGTTTCCCTTTGCCATGTTTGCACTTGCTTACATGCTGTTTACCTGCTATTTACGTTGCCATGCCACTGTAAATTGTAATTTGCCATAACTTTTTAACCGTTGCTTCGATAAAAATGTTCTTCACATGTAACTTGACTAGAATTTTGTGTAGGTTGTGAATATGCTGTTCTTGCTTTCCTATAAAAATAATAAAATATGGTTTAGGTCAGAACAGTAATAAACTATTTAATATCACGGGGTAATTACTGTTATGCATTGCTTAGGGTTTACCCCGCTTAACTTGACTAGAGTAGATAGTTTACTTCATGCTTCAACTCTTGCCATGATTGCGTGACATGCCATGCTTGAGTGAGATGCCATGTTAACAACCTTTGCTCATGTTCTGTAGCTAAACAACTTGAACCGATGATAAACGTGCAGTATCATCGTGTGTGACGGATACTCCACTTAAACTATTAGTAACCACTCTCGACGATAGATGCAATCGTAATGCGTTGTCTCGTGTTGCCTTCTTGATGTTGCTTGCTCATGATTGCTTCGTAGTAATATATGCTTGCTTGTCGATTGCCTTTGTAGTGTTTACTTCTTGTGTGCTCCCGCGGGTACTCTCAGAGACGTTGCGAGCTTGCGATCGACTACACCTTCGGCTTCGTCTTCTCATCAGGTAAGAGGGAGCATATATCATGCTTATAACTTTCAGCTCACTTTGCCTAGGTATATGATAGAATGATTGTTTTATCCTACCACCTCATATGTATGCCTCTCAAATAAACCCAAACAGCCATGTACCCCACATCCTAGCAAACCATTGTTTGGCCATGTACCTTGCTTGCTTAACCACTGCTTAGTATACATGCTAGGAAGCTATCCTGTTACCCTGTTACACCTTGGATTGGGCTATCACATTATTATATTGTTGTGGATGATATGATTATTATAATGTTGACTATACTCAACGAAGGATGGAAGGTCTAGGCTATCCCGCCCCGATGGAGTCACCTAGGATCCGAGTTTCGGGTATTGTGTCTCTTGACGAGCGTGCCTAACCGCGTGTGGGATACTATGGGGTCCCCTTTTCTTATCTACCTAGCTTCAAACATTGCTAGTGGTGGCCCAAGCTGATTTACCATTTGAAATCATGCATATATGTCTGTTGGGTCGCTCCTAGCAGATATCCTTTGAAACAACTTGGAACAGCGCGACATGGTTTCCTTGTTGGTCCACCTTTGGCAGGCCGCGCGTTCTCTGGCACAAACTCCTGTGGCCAACAGTTTTCTTGCGGCGTGATTGACACAGTGGAAGCTATGTCGCGTCGTGTATTCCTTACCGCGGTCTATGCCGCCTAGTGTGTCCTTTTTCCTTAATTTCTACGATGTTACGCTGCCCGATTTTCGGTTGACTCTATGTGTGGATGTGTATGTCTTGTATGACTACTCCTATATATCCGTGCCTCCTCCTTGTTGTCGCTTTACCTCATACTCGTTTCCGTTATCTCGTTAAATTTTCATCGCTGAAATACCCCTATTAAATTCTAGCAGGATGGCTGGTCGTGGTGGTCGTGGTCGTGGTCGTGGTGCCAACGATCCACCTCCGCCGCCGGACTACATGGCCGCGATGATGCAACAGTTTCAGCTGAACCAAGTGTTTATGGAAGGAGTCATAGATCACCTCTAGAACCAGAACCAGAACAGCACCAGAACCAACCGCCTGTGGTTACTCTGCGGGATTTCATGCGCCTCAATCCCCCTACCTTCCACCAACCTGAATAGCCGCTGGATGCCGCTGATTGGCTTCGTGACATCACTTGTCAGCTGGAGTTTGCTGGGGTGCACACTTCTGATTACGTCAACTTCGCGTCCTATTTCCTGCGTGGCCCCGCTGCTCAGTGGTGGGACACCTACAAGAGCTCACTAGCTGAAGGGACTGTCGTCACATGGAATGAATTCAAGACTACCTTCCGCGCTCGTTATGTCCCCCAGGCGATTATGAACCATATGAACGACGAGTTCCGCAACCTCGTTCAGGGCAACAAAACTGTCGAGGAATATTAGAGGGAATTCCTCCGCCTCTCTCGCTATGCTGCAAGTGACCTCCCAAATGATGCAAGTAGGCAGGAAAAGTTCCGTGATGGACTCAACTCAGATCTCCAGCTTGCAGTGGCTTTGCACGTCTTCCTCGACTTCGCCACCATGGTGAACCAAAGTATCACTCTCGAGACTGCTCAGTCTAAGTTCAGGGGTTCGCCGAAGCGCCCCCGTGACGCTGGCTCATCTTCGGGCGCAGCGCAGAAGCAACGTGTCTGGATTCCACACAGCATGTATCGTCCACCTTCCCCTGCACCAAGGTCGTCGTATGTTGCACCCCGTCTGCCTCCGCCCCCGCCGAGGTAGCCGAAGACTGAGACTGCACCCCTCCGTCCTCAAGATGGACCGTGTTTCAAGTGTCACCTCCCAGGTCACTTTTCTAGAGACTGCCCCCAGCGACAGAATCAACTGGTAGTTCACACTGCTGGCCGCGGAAATGGCCGTGGCAACAACAAGACCCCCAACTATAACACTGGGTCTTCTGCTCACACTCGTGGTCATGCTAACCACATTGATGTTGAAGAAGCTCAGGCACAACCCGCTACAATGATGGGTACTCTCCTCGTTGACTCAATACCTGCTACTGTTTTATTTGATTCAGGAGCATCGCTGTAAGGCCCGAGGCCTTAAGTCGTCCATAACCGTCGACACGGCTTCTCGAAAAGATTTAACCCTGTAGGGGTGTACCAACTACCCATTACAAGGCTCCGCACGCACGCCCATCTCTCTCAGTTGCTACCCATGATAGGCAACCATTTTATGATTTAGTCCCAAGAGATCCGGAATGACAGGTCCCTCTAGCTAAAAACGAACAAATCTGGGTGGCCCCCGGTGAGTCGACATCCAACTCAAAAGCCGGCCGCGCTCTAGAATCGGCCTCTACCGTCTGGACGAGGTCGGTTTAGTTGCGCAAACAGATGTGGACAACCCCCTAGCTCCCTGGGGTGGACCAACAAGGGAAACCATGTCTCCGCTGGCCCAAGTTGTTTGAAATCTGCCGGCCGCGGACCAGTGACACACACATTTCAAAAGGTAAATCAGCTTGGGACACCACTAGAAATGTTTGAAGCTAGGTAGGTAAGAAGAGGGGACCCCATAAAATCCCACACGCGGTTAGGCACGCTCAGTCTTAAAACCAATACCCGGAACTCGGATCCTAGGTGACTCGAATGGAACAAAGCGTCGGGGCAGGATAGCCTAGACCTTCCATCCTTCGTCGAATATAGTCAACATTTATAATAATCATATCATCCATAACAATATAATAATGTCATATCCCAAACCAAGGACTAACAGGGTAACATCGTAGCATCCTAAGCATGCATACTAAGCAGGGGCTGAGCAACGAGCAATAGTAACATAGCAGTACAAGGTTTGCTGGGAGGGGACATGGCTGTATCGGTTTGAAAGAGGCTGTAAACATGTGGTAGGATCAAACATCGAACCTAACCTAGACTAGCATGCAAACCGCTGGTTGAAATAGAATGGATCACAAGTAATGTATAGTCCTTGCCCGTTGATAAGTCGGGTTCCGAAGGTGTAGTTGATCGCAAGCTCGCATTGTCTCCGAGAGGTACCCGCGGAAGCACACAAGAGGGTAAACACTGGAAAGCAATCAGCGAGCAAGCATCTATTACTACGAAGCAAACACGAGCAAGCATCAACAAGAAGGCAACACGAGACATCGCACCTACCGTCGAGAGCGGTTACTAACAGGTTAAGTGGAGTACTCGTCACACACGACGATACCGCACATTTAGAAGGGTTCAAGTTGTTTAGCTACAGGTGATCAACAAAGGTTGTTAACATGGCAAAGCACAGAAGCATGGCTTAGCACACAAACATGTCAAGAGGTGATGCATAAGATAAACTATGTATGCTAGTCAATTTAAGTGAGGCACAACCTAAACATGGCATAACACTAAGTGCCGCACAACAATTAAAGGATTTGGTACTGTTCTGCCCTAAACCATATTTTAGGTTGGTTAACAACAACAAACAATAGCATAAACACAAATTACACGAAAAACTAATCAAGTTACATATAAAGAACACTCCAAACGGAGTTACGGTTTAAAAGATATAAGCAAAACAAGTTTTGAACACAAGCTGCCAACATCGGGAAGCACACTTTAGAGCAATGCATAAGCAGGATAATGAATGCAAACATGCTCACAAATGATATGAAACTAAAGTAGACATGACAAGGAAGGCATGGCAAAAGGAATCATGCAAATAGGCATCATGAACAACTAGTTATAGCTCATGCAAAATGCAATAAAACATTACTGGTGTAGGACTTGGTGACAATCAAGAAAACAGGGCATAAACTATTATTTTTATTCTGTATAAACAGGAGCAAAGCTATATGCAAAAGTGCAGCAACATGACATAGCAATATATGAGCATGAAGTAGACATGATGATGATCAGGTAGAAACAAGAATCAAGGTCATAGGCATCACGTATCAAAAGATATTAAGCAAACAATATTGCATCGGAACGTTACAGACTTAGAGAAAAACAGAGGTGGCTGTCAAAAACAGCGGGATAGCAACTTTGGAGCTCAAAAACTATATGACCAGAAAGCATATCATGAAGATGCAATACATATAATGGAATTAGACATGATGCTTAACAATATGCAATTGGAATCACTCAATTCCGATAAACGGTTGTGACGCAACCGTCACCCGAAGTTGCAACAAATTAACAGTTTTCAGCACAGCAGCACATTAACATCAGGGTCACCACTTTGGAGCAAGATTTAATATAGCTAAAGCATCCAAACATGACAAGTTAAAACATGGAAATGAAGTACACATGATGCTTAACACATAGGAAAAATAATGAATGCAATAGGCCTCATGGATTTGACACAAGCATCACTCAAAGTTTGCACAAAATAACAGCAGCAGTAGTTAACAGCAGATTAGCAACTTAACGATCTGGTGCCCTGTTCAACACACAATTACATATTCAAGATGACCTCAAAATAAATAACTTCCTAAAGATGAACTCTAGAGCACACAAAGCACAACCAAACAAAAAAAGAATCACTTCATTCCGAGCTACGAGTCAACGGGAAATTACGTTGCAAAACAGTACTAGCAACAGTTTTCTCCAGACTTCGCAAAATTTTACAGGGTGCTAGAAAAAAAAACAGAGGCAAAAATAAAAAGGGGGGGGGGGGCGGCCTGGCTCACCCTAGTGGCCTGGCCCACTTGGCTGGAGCCGGATCTAGGCCGCGGAGGGGGAGGCCGCTGGCTGGGCCTCGCTGCCGGATCGGGCCCGCCTGGCCTGGCGCGGTTGACTGGGCAGCGGCTCGGCTCCTCCCGAGCGCACCGAGCGGCGGCGGCGGCTGTGCCCTTCGGCGAGGGGCGGCGCGAGGACGGTGCAGGGAGGGTCCGGCGAGGCGGGAGGAGCACGGCGGTCGTCCGGGTCACCGGATCCAGGCGGCGTCGGCGAGCTCCCTGGGCGGACGAGGTCGGGCGGCGTGAGGCGTGAGCTCGGGCCCTTCCGGCCATGGGGCGGGTCCTGCAGGGAGGCAGAGGAGAGTGAGGGTGAGAGATGAGAGGGAGGAGAGGGAAAGAGAGAGGAGAAGGAAGGGCGCGGGCGGGGCGCCGTGGTCGCCAGGGCGGCGGCCGGTCGCCGGAGGAAGACGGCGGTGGCGCGGTGTGCTTATCCACGGGCAGGAGAGAGGAGAGAGGTGGAGAGGTAAGCCAGGGCGGATCTGGGCCGTCGGATCGCGAGATCTGACGATCCAGATCGCAGGGGAGCAAAATTTTTGGGATTTTGGGATCAATTGGGCAGATCTGAGCAAACTCAAGGGGGTGGCTGCAATTTTGTGGCTAGGGAAACCCTAGAAAGAGGTGGAAGTGTGGTGGTATTTATATAGCCCAGGTGGCTGACAGTTTGCAAAAACATCCCCGGTTTTTCTCTCGCGCGCACGGTGTTTACGTTTCTGATTGCCGGGGTTCCGCAGGACCTCCGATTCGGGTAAAACTTTAAACCGCGCGATCAGCGCGTCGAGCCGGCGGCGTTCACCTCGCGCGGGAACCGTTCCGAGAACACTTTCCGGCGCGCTATAAAAATATCCCGTTTAGTTATTAAACGGGGTTTTTCGTTCCGATGGTTGCGGCTGGTCTCGTGCGGTTTTCACGACGGTGATCGGGCGAAACCTGGTGTCGCAAAGGTCGAGTGTCAAGGTGGCAAGGGTCGGTCTCCGTCCGGTACGAGATAAGAGGGGGAAAAATAATCACCGATCGATAAATCGGGGATGCAAACACCGCTAACAAATCAGACAATCAAACAATTCACACTGATTTTTTTTAATTTTTGTGAAATCTGGGCTGTTACAATCGCATTCATTCATGTCGGAAGCATTTGCATTATCGCATAACTTTACACTTGGAAAGATGAACACCTCGATCGTTGTTCACACCCCGATAGGCCAATGCCGAACCACCATGATGGTGCCCAATACCACCGTTGAACTCGAAGAAGTTGTATTCCATGTGTCCCCCATCATTCTGAAGTCTTCCACCATAGACCTTCTTCTGGGAATGGATTGGTTGAAAGTCCACGATGCCGCACTGTATTGTGGTACCAAGTCTGTCCAACTCTTTCACCCCTCCGGTGAGATTGTTAACCACACCACCCGAATTACACGTGATGCTGAAACGCATATCTATATGATGAATGCTTTGAACGTCTTGCCTCTTGAAGGAATTGAGCAAGTTCCAGTCGTTCATGATTTTCCTGACGTTTTCCCGGAAGAACTGTCGGGAATACCCCCGATTAGAGAGGTTGAATTCGTCATCGACTTGAAGCCTGGCACCGTCCCTATTGCCAAGCGTCCCTATAACATGCCACCTCACCACCTCACCACCTCCTTGAACTGAAGAAGGAGATCGACACAGCACTCGACAAAGGATTCATCCCTCCTAGTTCCTTTGCTTGGGGAGCACCTTCGCTCTTTGTCAAGAAGAGTGATTGGACGAACCGTTTGGTACAATATTACCGACCTATCAACCAGGCCACGATACAGAACAAGTACCCACTTCCTCGGATCAATGATCTATATGATCAACTTGCTGGATCCAAGGTGTTTTCTAAACTCGACTTGAGGTTGTGTTATCACCAAATCCGAGTTCGTTTAGAGGACATTCTGAAGACCGCCTTCATTACTCGCTATGGTTCATACGAGTACACCGTCATGTCCTTTGGCTTGACGAATGCCCCAGCCACATTTTCACGATTGATGAACTATATATTCATGGAATACCTCGACAAGTTGATACGTCCCAAACGTATCTATAATTTATGCTTGCTCCATGCATGTTTTGTGTGAATTTGACATGATTTGCTTGAAATTTCATACACTTTTGAGAATATTTGGACTAATCTATTAACCCAGTGCACCCAGCTGCCAGTTGCTGTTTTCTGCTGTTTTTGTATTTCAGGTTTTCCGGCCATTAAAAGTGCTCCAAAAAATCCGGAAATATCTGATAAAAAAATCAGCGACCCGGAAGCTTCAGGAAACACCAAAGGAGGGAAGGGGGGCCACCACAGGGACTCCAGAAGGGTCCCTAGCGCGGCCCCACCCTAGGACGCGCCAGGGGGCCTCCTGGCTTCCCTGTGGCCCCTCTTGGTGCCCCCTTCGCCTATATTTAGCCCTCGGGGTGGAAACCCCTAATACCGATATCTTTTCTGCGATCTCGCCTCTGTACCGCCGCCGCCGTTTCTAGATCGGGGCTGCCTGGAGAAGCTGCCCTGGCACCCTGCCGGGAGGAGGAACCCCCTCCGGGAGACCATCCATAGCCATGGACGCCTCCCGTATGTACCGTGAGTAGTTTCCCTTGGACCATGGGTCTGTGACCAGTAGCTATGTGATGTTCCTCTCCCCTCTTTGTGCTTCCACTTTCGAGACCTCGTGAGCTGCCTCGCATGATCGAGGCACCTTTGTAATTTCTGCTGTTGCTATGCTGATTTTGTTGGGATCTGATGGATTATGAGACTATGTTCAGATTGTGATGATTAATATATTTGGTTCTTCTCTTTTATATTTTGTTCTTGAGTAAATTCTTGCATGTTCTCCGTTGCCGTATTTTACTTTGGCCAAGTCATTTGTTGCAACTCCAAGAGGGAGCGTTATGCTTGATTGTGGGTTCAGCCCCTTGATGTCTAGCTTGAGTGACAGAAACATGAGACTAGGGGATGTGATGTTGCCACCAGGGATAAAACAACGATGCTTGTATCCGCGGGTGCAAGGATTGTTTACTTTACGCAAAGTTATTTTAATGCAGTTGTCTGTTGCTTTGAGTTTACACTTTGGGTGGGATTCGCAACTTAATACTAGCGAGATGTTCTGGATAGATATCGCAAGGTGGATGATTCGTAGTAGATGCAGTTGGATTTCGGTCTACTTACCTTGGCGTACTGACCATTGCTTTTGAGCCCTTCCTTTCTTTGCAGCATAGTTAGCATTGCGATGCCTTCATAATTCTGTCAATTGCCCAGCTGTGATTTGTTTACCTCGCTAGCACTTTTATCGTCTTTTGGGAGAGAGACATCACTAGTGAAAATCCCGGGACCCCGGTCCATCTTCACATTACTGTTTACTTCCTTAGTTTACTTTCAGTTGTCACTATTATTATCTCTTGCGTTGATCCTTTGTAAACAGCAAGGCCGGAGGAATTGACAACTCCTCTGTACTCGTTGGGAGCAAAGTTATTTGTATCTGTGTGCAGGTCCAGGTGAAGCTAGCAACCTCGGCGCCATTGTTCACGTTTTACGACCTTCTTGTATCCTTCGGAGTCCTACGGGAGACAAACCTTGGTATCTTTTCCAAGGGAAAACTTGCCGCTGCACTATATCTCACCCTGCACTTGGGGTAACCAACGAGGCTTGAAGAGTATTAACACTCTCTTGCCATCAGCAAGTTTTTTGGCGCCGTTGCCGGGGACTTCAGTCTACAAGATAGGGGAGTTGCACACTATCTTTTACCTTTGCTTTTTTGTCTTGTTAGTTTACCTTTCAGTTTTTACTTTTGTGTCCCTTATCAAAAATACCAAAAATACCTGCTGCTACTATGGGTTCCAATGAAAACACCAAGTTGTGTGACTTCACTAGTCACAACAACAATGACTTTATCTGCACTCCTATTGCTCCACCTGCCACTTCAGCACCTTCTTATGAAATTAAACCTGCTCTGCTTAATCTTGTTATGAAAGATCAATTCTCAGGTGCTGGAGAGGACGTTGCCTTGCACTTAAACAATTTTATCGAGCTCTGTGATATGCAAAAGTACAAGGAAGTGGATGGAGACATCGTCAAGCTGAAGCTTTTTTCCTTTCTCTTTGAGAGGAAGAGCCAAGGAGTCGCTGCAATCCTTACCCAAGAACAATATCGATTCTTAGAGTAAATGCAAAGATGCTTTTATAGGGAAGTACTACCCCCCTGCTAAAATTATTCAATTGAGGAGTAACATTATGAAGTTCAGGCAATTGGATAATGAACACGTTGCCCAGGCATGGGAACGTATGAAGACGCTTTTCAAGAACTGCCCCACACATGGACTGACTACCTGGATGGTTATCCAGACTTTTTATGGAGGCTTGAAGTTTACCTCGCGGAACCTGTTAGATTCGGCTGCGGGAGGAACTTTTATGTCAACCACACTTGGTGCTGCCACAAAGCTACTTGATGAGATGATGCTGAACTACTCTCAGTGGCACAGCGAAAGATCTCCAACTGGTAAGAAGGTAAATTCTGTCGAGGAGATCTCCTCTCTAAATGAAAAGGTTGACCTTATCATGTCTCTACTTACCAAGCAAGCTCCTATTGATCCTCAGGATGTTCCTTTAAATTCTTTGGTTGGTCAGGAGCAAGTAGATATGAACTTCATTGCTAGAAACAACTTTAATAATAATGCTTATAGGGGCAACTTTGTTAGTAATCCTAGACCGTTTCCATCCACTTATGGGAACAACAACACCTACCCTAGCAACAAGAACCCCACCTCTGAACTAGAGAGTATGCTTAGAGACTTTATCACTACCCAAAAAGCCTTCAACAATAATGTGAAAAAAAAACTAGCTAAATTAGATAATCTTTGTTTGAAGGTAGAAAACTTAGCCCTTGATGTTGAGATGTTAAAAATTAGAACCTCTCCCCTTGAGGAGAGTAAGGTCACTCCTATTAATGCTATCCAGTTACAAATCAATGAAAATATTAGGATGATGGCTAAACTCAAAGAAAGATGGGCTAGAGAAAAAGAGGAAGAGGATAGAATTAAGAGCCTTCCTACCTACCACACAGTAGCCACTATCCAAGTAGTTGAGGATGTCCAAACTGTTAGCACCCATCACACCCCTAGTCCCACTGGACCTACCAATGGTGATGCTACCACCTCAACCATCGATGAAGAAACCTCTATGAACAGAGAGACTTTCCAACAAGTGAGCCTAAATGATATCACTACCTCCTTGATAGATAGTAGTGACCTAGACTTTGACAACTGCACTTTACCTGAAGTTATTGGTTTCCTACACAAAATGTCTAGAGACCCCCACACTAGCACACTTAATCTTGCCTTCATAGAGCATATAACTAATGCTCTAATCAAAGTTAGGGAGGAGAAGCTTAGATTAGAAGCCTCCATACCTAGGAATCTAGAAGATGGTTGGGATCCTATGATAAAAATGAAATTGAATAACTTCTCTTGTTATTCTCTTTGTGATGTTGGAGCAAGTACCTCTATTATGCCCAAAAGAATGTATGATATGCTTGAATTGAAACCTTTTGATCCCTGTTCTTTTGGTGTTCGTCTTGTTGATTCTTACGTAAAGAAACCTTTGCGGAAGATCGACGATGTTCTTATCATTGTCAATGAAAATTATGTTCCCGTTGATTTCTATATTATGGACATTGAATGTGAACCTTCTTGTCCAATTATTTTGGGACATCCTTTTCTTCGCTCCGTTGGTGTTGTTATTGATATGAAAGAAGGGATTATAAAATTCCAATTCCCTCTCAAGAAAGGGATGGAACACTTCCCTAGGAAAAATATGAAGTTGCCTTTTGAGTCCTTCACATGGGCTATTTATTTTCTTGAAAAGATTTGATCTTTTTGCATTAAGCCTAGCTAATGGCTTTAAAAAAGCGCTTTCGGGAGGCAGCCCACAACGAATTTAGGTTTTTCTTTTTTCTTTTCTGCTATTTTTAGTGGTCTTGATGATTTTTACTACTGTAGCAACATCATTGTATCTTTACTTTTCAAGCTTTGTGCCTTTCATAGCCTCATACGACAAGGGAAGTGAAAGTTGTGACATGCTGTCCAGAAAACAGATTCTGTCCTCGTGACTAGAAAAATCACAGAAAAATCCCAGTTCATCTTTTCGAGCTGAATTGATTACACAACATGCTCTATACAATTACGAAACTTTCGTATGTTCTGAGTTTTTTTGATTTGAATTGCATAAGTACCCCTAAAAATTTCATTTCTACCTGCTGGTTTGTTTTTCACAGATTCTGTCTTTTTTTGCCTTTTCTTCGTTTTGCAAACCTTAAGCTTGCCTTTTCTTTGCAAAAACTTTTTGGCAATCTTGAGAAACAGTAGCTCTTCAATTTTATCTTTATTTCCAGTAGAGGAAAAATTATTTTAGTTGGGCACTAACCTCTCTAATCAGTCTACAACGAGTTATGTATGAAGGGAGTTTTCAAGTGCGCGATGGAAGATGATGAAAGAAGATCTTGGAGTGTCAAACGCTCAAGCTTGGGGATGCCCATGTGCACCCCCAAGAAATATTCAAGGATACTCAAGCCTCTAAGCTTGGGGATGCCCCCGTGCATCCCCTTCTTCATCAACAATTATCAGTTCGTCTCTCGTTGCACTATATTTTTATCACTTCATGCGTTATGTGCTATTCTTGGAGCGTCTCGCTCTTAGGCTTTGTTTTTAGTTTTCTTTAGCTTTGTTTGCTGTAGTAACAAGTTAGACCCCAGCTTACTCTTTTGTGTGGGAGAGTTACATGCTCCGCTTGAACTAGAACTCCTCATAGGATTTGCATGCTTATTCTTTTTAGCTGTGATTTGTTCTTTTTCTTTTCTTAGCTGCTGCTCTGTTTAGTTGTAGTGCTTTAGTTTTTCTAGAGCTTTTCTTTTGTTTTAGGTTGAACTTTCTATAGGTTGCATGTTTTATCTTGTTAGAGAGTTTGCCTGTTGCACTGAGTTTTGTGTCTTGACTAGAAGTAGGTAGTTGAAGTTGCTATTCTCTTTGTAGTAGTAACTTGTAATAGTTTTGAGGTATTGACTAGAGTAATGTTTGAAATTTTGGTGTCAAGAGATCGAGCATATTAGTGATAGATGTTGTATTTTGGGAAATCCATGTGTTTTTCGAAAACCAAAACCCCCTGTTGAGAACTCTAGCTACTAGATGGATCACTAACCTCTGGAGGGTTCGAATATTAGAGTACACTCACGTACCATGAGTCGAGGATGCGCAAGGATAACCAAACCCCCATACACTCCTCCTCGGGGTACTTGTCTCTTTGTGAAACTCCTGATTAGATTGAGAGTTACCGATAATAAGTGCATGAGTTCTTCGGACTAATGTGAGTATTCGAAAGTTGACACTTCCACCCACCTATACTTTTTCTAGCCTCTTCGGTACCGTGCATTTCCCTTTCTCACCTTGAGAGTTGGCGCATACTTCGCCAGTGCATCCAAACCCTTGGCACGATACGCTCTGTCATCATAAGCCTCCTTATATCTTTCCTCAAACAGCCACCATACCTACCTACAAGGCATTTCCATAGCCTTTCCGAGATACATTGCCATGCAACATCCATCTTGTCATGACTTGATCCTCATGTCATAAATGCTACTTGCTTGATCGATGAGCCGCATGCTAGTTGGGCCTTGCCCTAATCATTGCTACATGACGCGCTAGTATCATTGCATATCCTGCTATCCTGGCAGATGCATACATTTGCATCATGATAGTTATATCTTCTTTATGTGAGTACCTTTGTAAAGTGTGAAAGATCTCCTATATTCTTGTAATATATAGAGTGTTGCCCCTAAAGTGAGGAAAATATCCCAAAGAGGACAAAATCAAAAGATCCAAAATAGGAAAAAAATCAAAAGATCCCAAAGAGGACAAATGAGAGTTAAATAGAAAGAGCCATTGAGGCCACCAAAAAAATACAAAAAAAAAGAAAAAGAAAAAAAGAAAAAAAAGAGAGAAGGGGGCACACTACTATTCCTTCTGAGAGATCCACACTAATACTTCATCCTCTATCCCTTGTACTCCATAGAGATCATCATCATGCTTATAGCTATGTGGGGAAATTCACACTATAGAACTTGGCTTGTATATTGCAATGATGATCCTCCTCAAACGAGCTCTTGGTCTTCTTGAACAAGCAAGTTAGATGCACCCCCACTAGTTCCCTTGGAGAGATTTTAGCTCACATGTGCATCCGTTACATGGCAATCCCTACTTCTCACATCATATCTATCATATTGTCTTCTCTCGCCTATGATTGTCCTCATTGATGTGAGCCTTTCACACCTTTTTGTCTTCCTCCTCCACCTTCTTTATGTTTCTCCTTTTAGGTGTCAACTTTCTTGCTCACGCTCATCCATTGCATGAGTGCTCAAAATATCGAAAGGGAGTGGATCAGTTTGACTTGTACCTGGCTAGTGGTCTGGGGACGAGTCAAGATAAGAATCCAAAGGAGACTAAGTGTGAAACTTTAGTAGATAGTTGTTCTCAACAACCTTTTTTCTCTCCTTTTCCCAGTACCCTGCTTGCACGCAAACACCATCTGGAGACATTCGAGTCACGGACAACGAGAGCTCGTGCACCTTTTGTTCTTTTGTTACTTGTGTCAATGCTAATATAGACTCTTGCTTGTTAAGACTTGAATTGAATTGCATGATTTGATTGCTTTACTTAAAAGTCCTTATATGGTTGTGTGGCATGTCACCATAGAAATTATGCTTGTTATTATTTACCTACTCAAGGACGAGCAGGAATTAAGCTTGGGGATGTTGATACGTCCCAAACGTATCTATAATTTCTGCTTGCTCCATGCATGTTTCGTGTGACTTTGCCATGATTTGCTTGAACTTTCATACACTTTTGCGCATATTTGGACTAATCTATTAACCCAGTGCACCCAGCTGCCAGTTGCTGTTTTCTGCTGTTTTTGTATTTCAGATTTTCCGGCCATTAAAAGTGCTCCAAAAAATCCGGAAAAATTAGATGAAAAATCAGCGACCAGGAAGCTTCCGGAAACACCAAAGGAGGGAAGGGGGGACACCACAGGGACTCCAGAAGGGTACCTAGCGCGGCCCCACCCTAGGCCGCGCCAGGGGGCCTCCTGGCTGCCCTGTGGCCTCTCTCGGTGCCCCCCTTCGCCTATATTTAGCCCTCGGGGTGGAAACCCCTAATATCGATCTCTTTTCCGCGATCTCGCCTCTATACCGCCGCCGCCGCCGTTTCTAGATCGGGGCTTACTGGAGAAGCTGCCCCGGCACCCTGCCGGGAGGAGGAACCCCCTCCGGGAGACCATCCATAGCCATGGACGCCTCCCGTATGTACCGTGAATAGTTTCCTTTGGACCATGGGTCCGTGACCAGTAGCTATGTGATGTTCCTCTCCCCTCTTTGTGCTTCCAATTTCGAGACCTCGTGAGCTGCCTCGCATGATCGAGGCACCTTTGTAATTTCTGCTGTTGCTATGCTGATTTTGTTGGGATCTGATGGATTAGGAGACTATGTTCAGATTGTGATGAGTAATATATTTGGTTCTTCGCTTTTATATTTTTTTCTAGAGTAAATTCTTGTATGTTCTCCATTGCCGTATTTTACTTTGGCCAAGTGATTTGTTGCAACTCCAAGAGGGAGCGTTATGCTTGATTGTGGGTTCAGCCCCTTGATGTCTAGCTTGAGTGACAGAAACATGAGACTAGTGGATGTGTTTTTGCCACCAGGGATAAAACAACGGTGCTTGTATCCGCGGGTGCAAGGATTGTTTACTTAACGCAAAGTTCTTTTAATGCAGTTGTCTGTTGCTTTGAGTTTACACTTTGGGTGGGATTCGGAACTTAATACCAGCGAGATGTTCTGGAAAGATATATCAAGGTGGATGATTCGTAGTAGATGCAGTTGGATTTCGGTCTACTTACCTTGGCGTACTGCCCATTGCTTTTGAGCCCTTCCTTTCTTTGCAGCATAGTTAGCATTGCGGTGCCTTCATAATTCTGTCAATTGCCCAACTATGATTTGTTTACCTCGCTAGCACTTTTATCGTCTTTTGGGAGAGAGACATCACTAGTGAAAATCACGGGACCCCGGTCCATCTTCACATTACTGTTTACTTCCTTAGTTTACTTTCAGTTGACACTATTGTTATCTCTTGCGTTGATCCTTTGTAAACAGCAAGGCCGGAGGAACTGACAACTCCTCTGTACTCGTTGGGAGCAAAGTTATTTGTTGCTGTGTGCAGGTCCACGTCAAGCGCCATGACACCTTCTTGTATCTCTTGGAGTCCTACTGGTTCGATAATCTTGGTATCTTCACCGAGGGAAATTTTCTGCTACGCTACGTCTCACCTTCCACTTGGGGTAACCAATGAGGAGTGAGAGATCCTCACCGTATCACAAGTTTGTCGTGGTTTATCTGGATGATATCTTAATATACTCCAAGAATGAAGAAGAACATGCTGAACACCTTCGTCTTATACTGGAAAAGCTTCGAGAACACAAACTCTATGCCAAGTATTCTAAGTGCGAGTTTTGGCTTCCCGAAGTAACTTACCTTGGTCATGTGATTTCCAAGGATGGCGTTGCCGTCAACCCAGAATGTATCTAGGCTATTCTTGACTGGACTCCGCCCAGGATTGTCAAGAAAGTCCGAAGTTTCCTCGACGTTATCAGATATTGCCGTCTTCGTCTCTGCGCCAAAGGAATTGAGACGAGGAGCCCGACAGCGTCGCCTGCGTCTCCGTCTTCCTCCACGGGGCCGCCGGCCTGCTTCGTCGATTCAGGCCGCCTCGGACCTCTCCACGCCTCCCTCAGCTCGGCATCACCATCCCGGTAAGCTTGTGCTCCATTCCTCTCTTCTCGCGCCCAAATCCGTGCCTCCTTTTGCAGTTCCCACACGTACGTGCTCCGGCCGCCGCGGACAACCGCCGCCGTCGGTGTTCTGGGTCGCCGCAACCCATTTTTCTTGCACCACTGTGTGAGCCGCGTCGTGTAGATCCCGTTGAAGCAAACCCCAATCAAAATGGGCCCCGATAGCCTGCACACGTTCGTCGACCGCGCCGTTGTTCGTCGCCGGAGTGCTCAGGCAGCCGCCGTGGGCTAACACCCCTTTCCACCCCCACTGACCGCTGGGCCCCCTGGCTTAATCAAGCCCTTAATCCTCTTTTTTGTTAGTTAAAACCCACTGTTAAAATAAACCAGAGAGATAACCCCCCATGTGAGTATGACAGCCGGGCCCCATGCCCTTAACATTAATTAAGTTGATTAATTAGCACTCTGTGTGACTTACACCTGGCCCCCACCTGTCAGGATATTATTTAAAAGAATTAATAGAAATTCCAGTCAATGACATGTGGGCCCAGTGATTATTTAGATTTAATTCAATGTATTATTATTAATGTGAGGCTGACCAGTGGGACCCACTGGTCAGGTTTGACTGGTCAACCACTGTTTTGGATAATGTTTTATTTAATAATAAAAATAATCTAGAAAATGATTTAAACATTAAAATTAAATATCTTTTAAACCGTAAGTCAGATTAAAAAACTTTATACATGAAAATTGATTAGAAAAATATAACAAATACAGATTCGCTATCCGTATGCCAACCACACCCCTCTAACACAATGAACATCAACATCCCCCCTCCGGTCCGTCTGTGGATAATCACCTGGAGCCGGTATTTCATCCCCGAATGAATTCCCGCTCCGAGCAACGTGCATTGCACTGTGTTAGAACACCGTTAACATTGCATAAGTCATGCCATGCATCTGTTTGCTATGATTTCTTTCTATTTACTGTGTTTATTCCCCCCTTATTCTCCGGTAGACCCCGCTGCTACCGCCGACTACACCGCTGCTGGGTACGACTACTTCGTCGACGACCCTACCCCTACCGTCGAGCTTCCAGGAAAGCAGAGCCATTCTCTTCCCAGATATCGCCTATCTTTCCGTACATTTCTTGCACTAGGCATTGTTACTGCTGCTGCTACGTTACAATCCTATTCAATTGCATAGCCTGTTTTTGTCTCCCGTTGATGTACCTTCCTTTATCCTATGTTGCCTAGAAATATGTATATATTATTCAGCAGTGAGCCCTGCGCATTGTTAGCTAGGATTAGATAGCGGGCCGTGACCACTCAGGGGAGTGACGCGGATGCAACATATTATAACTTCAACAGGTACGGATCAATGCAGACGCCCTAGGGAACCTACAACGGCGACACTCTGCCGAGTCGCTTCGAGTTTGACTTACGAGTGGATGGACTCGTATTTCACTCTCGTCGGCTCAGTAGCGTAGCATCACCGGGATGATACGAGGTGTGCCTCTTTAGTTCATTTCGCTGATGTCTCTGTCGAACCTCTTTAAGTGTACCATCGAGGGTGATACCTCCTGGTTTCACTTAATGGTAGGCACTCGAATCAACTGGTGTCCTTAAAGGTAAGAGTCGGGCGACCCAATGGTGCCCGCGAGCGGTATTGCGTCGGGAACGACAGGGAGGGTACGACCAACGATACTGACGTGCTTGGCCCCTGCTCGTATCTCACAAGAGTTACCAAACCATGCAAAGTCGAGCTCTATCAAGAGCACACGCGAGACAAGGTAAGGAGACGATTCACCTTGTTGGTAACCGCGTGCTTTAACGGGACGACAGGGCAGGCCCCGACGTTACTGGTGGACCTTATTGCTGTTCGTTGTCCATTGTGTTGTTAGTCAGACAGCGATAACGTTTGTCTGTGAGATAATATTAAAATGCTAAATGGTTGGGTGGATGACTTGAGAGGCCCGTTGGTCTGTACGCACTACCTTCATGTGGGATAAGGAGTTATGGGCTCCCCTGCGTCGTAGTTTGTCCGAAAGCTCTTCCGACGTCAGCAGTACCACGGTCTGCGCCGGGAAGTGGTGTCTTCTTCGATCGAGCGGTGTGTATTTGGATTTGCTTTTGCTTCACCGGCCAGCCACACAGCGTGCAAGAGCATGAAGGGTGAGGGTTCCTAGACCCCTGATCGCATAGGATATAGTCCGGCGGATGGCCTCTTTGTTGAGCCTAGGATGGGCTGCGACGTGTCGGATAGCTTTGGTGGAGCGTTCCCTAACATGGTGCCCGCCACCCTGGAGATCCGAGCGTGAAGCTTGAACAGTAGTGCAGCCCTGCAGGAAGTTTAATCTATTCGAATAGCTGTGTCCACGGTAACAGGACTCTTTATGCTGAAGCCGGATCTTACCACTACAAACTACTACTTCTATTAAACTGTATTGTTCCGGGTCTTCTTCCTCGCAGGGAAGTCGAGGAAGGGAACTCGGAGGCATTTGTTAATTGTTATATAATTACAACTTACTATTATACAATGCTGCAGCAACTTCTGCTGCATTGTTACTTTATGCCTTATATAAACTGTTGGCTGTTCTCTTCTTGTGCTACAAGACACATCAAAATATGCTAGTCTTCGATAGGCCTAGCTTCTTACCCTTATTTTGATTTCTACCTTGCAGTCCACTATATACAGCCTCCCCTTTCCATTTGATACAAATGCATAAATGCTTAGTAGCGGACCTAAGACTCGCGGGTATGCTAGATACTCACCCTTGCTTTAATTCCCCTTTTTGTTTTGCCTGATCGGCCGCTGCAGTCAACGTTGGAGCCCAGGAGCAGGAGTACCCCGGAGGTGGATACTACTACGTCGAGACCCCCGCTCACCAGGACCATGAGTAGTTTCGGAGGCTCCCAGGCAGGAGGCCTTGACTTTTCGATCTGTATTTCTCATGTTATTTGTGCTAGCCTTCTTAAGGCAAAACTTGACTAACTATGTCTATACTATTATGGTTTGTATAACTTATGTATTCGGGTCCGTGCGACCCCCTTATCTTGTAACATATTGGTTTAGCCTTTTGTGTTCAGTGTTGTGCTGTGATATTCTCACCGTGACACCCTTCATGTATGATTAGTGTACACGGATTGATTTTAGGGGCGTCACATTATTATAATGTTGACTATACTCGAAAAAGGATGGAAGATCTAGGCTATCCTCCCAAATGATGCAAGTAGGCAGGAAAAGTTCCGTGATGGACTCAACTCAGATCTCCAGCTTGCACTGGCTTTGCACGTCTTCCTCGACTTCGCCACCATGGTGAACCAAAGTATCACTCTCGAGACTGCTCAGTCTAAGTTCAGGGGTTCGCCGAAGCGCCCCCGTGACGCTGGCTCAACTTCGGGCGCAGCGCAGAAGCAACGTTTCTGGATTCCGCACAGCGTGTATCGTCCACCTTCCCCTACACCAAGGTCGTCGTATGTTGCACCCCATCTGCCTCCGCCCCCGCCGAGGTAGCCGAAGACTGAGACTGCACCCCTCCGTCCTCAAGATGGACCGTGTTTCAAGTGTCACCTCCCAGGTCACTTTCCTAGAGACTGCCCCCAGCGACAGAATCAACTGGTAGTTCACACTGCTGGCCGCGGAAATGGCCGTGGCAACAACAAGACCCCCAACTATAACACTGGGTCTTCTGCTCACACTCGTGGTCATGCTAACCACATTGATGTTGAAGAAGCTCAGGCACAACCCGCTACAATGATGGGTACTCTCCTCGTTGACTCAATACCTGCTACTGTTTTATTTGATTCAGGAGCATCGCTGTAAGGCCCGAGGCCTTAAGTCGTCCATAACCGTGGACACGGCTTCTCGAAAAGATTTAACCCTGTAGGGGTGTACCAACTACCCATTACAAGGCTCCGCACGCACACCCATCTCTCTCAGTTGCTACCCATGATAGGCAACCATTTTATGATTTAGTCCCAAGAGATCCGGAACGACAGGTCCCTCTAGCTAACAACGAACAAATCCGGGTGGCCCCCGGTGAGTCGAGATCCAACTCAAAAGCCGGCCGCGCTCTAGAATCGGCCTCTACCGTCTGGACGAGGTCGGGTTAGTTTCCCAAACAGATGTGGACAACCCCCTAGCTCCCTGGGGTGGACCAACAAGAGAAACCATGTCTCCGCTGGCCCAAGTTGTTTGAAATCTGCCGGCCGCGGACCAGTGACACACACATTTCAAAAGGTAAATCAGCTTGGGACACCACTAGAAATGTTTGAAGCTAGGTAGGTAAGAAGAGGGGACCCCATAAAATCCCACACGCGGTTAGGCACGCTCAGTCTTAAAACCAATACCCGGAACTCGGATCCTAGGTGACTCGAATGGAACAAAGCGTCGGGGCAGGATAGCCTAGACCTTCCATCCTTCGTCGAATATAGTCAACATTTATAATAATCATATCATCCATAACAATATAATAATGTCATATCCCAAACCAAGGACTAACAGGGTAACATTGTAGCATCCTAAGCATGCATACTAAGCAGGGGCTAAGCAACGAGCAATAGTAACATAGCAGTACAAGGTTTGCTGGGAGGGGACATGGCTGTATCGGTTTGAAAGAGGCTGTAAACATGTGGTAGGATCAAACATCGAACCTAACCTAGACTAGCATGCAAACCGCTGGTTGAAATAGAATGGATCACAAGTAATGTATAGTCCTTGCCCGTTGATAAGTCGGGTTCCGAAGGTGTAGTTGATCGCAAGCTCGCATCGTCTCCGAGAGGTACCCGCGGAAGCACACAAGAGGGTAAACACTGTAAAGCAATCAGCGAGCAAGCATCTATTACTATGAAGCAAACACGAGCAAGCATCAACAAGAAGGCAACAAGAGACATCGCACCTACCGTCGAGAGCGGTTACTAACAGGTTAAGTGGAGTACTCGTCACACACGACGATACCGCACATTTAGAAGGGTTCAAGTTGTTTAGCTACAGGTGATCAACAATGGTTGTTAACATGGCAAAGCACAGAAGCATGGCTTAGCACACAAACATGTCAAGAGGTGATGCATAAGATAAACTATGTATGCTAGTCAATTTAAGTGAGGCACAACCTAAACATGGCATAACACTAAGTGCCGCACAACAATTAAAGGATTTGGTACTGTTCTGCCCTAAACCATATTTTAGGTTGGTTAACAACAACAAACAATAGCATAAACACAAAGTACACGAAAAACTAATCAAGTTACATATAAAGAACACTCCAAACGGAGTTACGGTTTAAAAGATATAAGAAAAACAAGTTTTGAGCACAAGCTGCCAACATCGGGAAGCACACTTTAGAGCAATGCATAAGCAGGATAATGAATGCAAACATGCTCACAAATGATATGAAACTAAAGTAGACATGACAAGGAAGGCATGGCAAAATGAATCATGCAAATAGGCATCATGAACAACTAGTTATAGCTCATGCAAAATGCAATAAAACATTACTGGTGTAGGACTTAGTGACAATCAAGAAAACATGGCATAAACTGTTATTTTTATGCTGTATAAACAGGAGCAAAGCTATATGCAAAAGTGCAGCAACATGACATAGCAATATATGAGCATGAAGTAGACATGATGATGATAAGGTAGAAACAAGAATCAAGGTCATAGGCATCACATATCAAAAGATATTAAGCAAACAACATTGCATCGGAACGTTACAGACTTAGAGAAAAACAGAGGTGGCTGTCAAAAACAGCGGGATAGCAACTTTGGAGCTCAAAAACTATATGACCAGAAAGCATATCATGAAGATGCAATACATATAATGGAATTAGACATGATGCTTAACAATATGCAATTGGCATCACTCAATTCCGATAAACGGTTGTGACGCTACCGTCACCCGAAGTTGCAACAAATTAACAGTTTTCAGCACAGCAGCACATTAACATCAGGGTCACCACTTTGGAGCAAGATTTAATATAGCTAAAGCACCCAAACATGACAAGTTAAAACATGGAAATGAAGTACACATGATGCTTAACACATAGGAAAAAGAATCAATGCAATAGGCCTCATGGATTTGACACAAGCATCACTCAAAGTTTGAACAAAATAACAGCAGCAGTAGTTAACAGCAGATTAGCAACTTAACGATCTGGTGCCCTGTTCAACACACAATTACATATTCAAGATGACCTCAAAATAAATAACTTCCTAAAGATGAACTCTAGAGCACACAAAGCACAACCAAACAAAAAAAAGAATCACTTCATTCCGAGCTACGAGTCAACGGGAAATTACGTTGCAAAACAGTACTAGCAACAGTTTTCTCCAGACTTCGCAAAATTTTAGAGGGTGCTAGAAAAAAAAACAGAGGCAAAAATAAAAAGGGGGGGGGGCGGCCTGGCTCACCCTAGTGGCCTGGCCCACTTGGCTGGAGCCGGATCTAGGCCGCGGAGGGGGAGGCCGCTGGCTGGGCCTCGCTGCCGGATCGGGCCCGCCTGGCCTGGCGCGGTTGACTGGGCAGCGGCTCGGCTCCTCCCGAGCGCACCGAGCGGCGGCGGCGGCTGTGCCCTTCGGCGAGGGGCGGCGCGAGGACGGTGCAGGGAGGGTCCGGCGAGGCGGGAGGAGCACGGCGGTCGTCCGGGTCGCCGGATCCAGGCGGCGTCGGCGAGCTCCCCGGGCGGACGAGGTCGGGCGGCGTGAGGCGTGAGCTCGGGCCCTTCCGGCCATGGGGCGGGTCCTGCAGGGAGGCAGAGGAGAGTGAGGGTGAGAGATGAGAGGGAGGAGAGGGAAAGAGAGAGGAGAAGGAAGGGCGCGGGCGGGGCGCCGTGGTCGCCAGGGCGGCGGCCGGTCGCCGGAGGAGGGCGGCGGTGGCGCGGTGTGCTTCTCCACGGGCAGGAGAGAGGAGAGAGGTGGAGAGGTAAGCCAGGGCGGATCTGGGCCGTCGGATCGCGAGATCTGACGGTCCAGATCGCAGGGGAGCAAAAATTTCGGGATTTTGGGTTCAATTGGGCAGATCTGAGCAAACTCAAGGGGGTGGCTGCAATTTTGTGGCTAGGGAAACCCTAGAAAGAGGTGGAAGTGTGGTGGTATTTATATAGCCCAGGTGGCTGACAGTTTGCAAAAACATCCCCGGTTTTTCTCTCGCGCGCGCGGTGTTTACGTTTCTGTCCGCCGGGGTTCCCCAGGACCTCCGATTCGGGTAAAACTTTGAACTGCGCGATCAGCGCGTCGAGCCGGCGGCGTTCACCTCGCGCGGGAACTGTTCCGAGAACACTTTCCGGTGCGCTATAAAAATATCCCGTTTAGTTATTAAACGGGGTTTTTCGTTCCGATGGTTGCGGCTGGTCTCGTGCGGTTTTCACGACGGTGATCGGGCGAAACCTGGTGTCGCAAAGGTCGAGTGTCAAGGTGGCAAGGGTCGGTCTCCGTCCGGTACGAGATAAGAGGGGGAAAAATAATCACCGATCGATAAATCGGGGATGCAAACACCGCTAACAAATCAGACAATCAAACAATTCACACTGATTTTTTTTAATTTTTGTGAAATCTGGGCTGTTACAATCGCATTCATTCATGTCGGAAGCATTTGCATTGTCGCATAACTTTACACTTGGAAAGATGAACACCTCGATGGTTGTTCACACCCCGATAGGCCAATGCCGAACCACCATGATGGTGCCCAATACCACCGTTGAACTCGAAGAAGTTGTATTCCATGTGTCCCCCATCATTCTGAAGTCTTCCACCATAGACCTCATTCTGGGAATGGATTGGTTGAAAGTCCACGATGCCGCACTGTATTGTGGTACCAAGTCTGTCCAACTCTTTCACCCCTCCGGTGAGATTGTTAACCACACCACCCGAATTACACGTGATGCTGAAACGCATATCTATATGATGAATGCTTTGAACGTCTTGCCTCTTGAAGGAATTGAGCAAGTTCTAGTCGTTCATGATTTTCCCGACGTTTTCCCGGAAGAACTGTCGGGAATACCCCCGATTAGAGAGGTTGAATTCGTCATCGACTTGAAGCCTGGCACCGTCCCTATTGCCAAGCGTCCCTATAACATGCCACCTCACCACCTCACCACCTCCTTGAACTGAAGAAGGAGATCGACACAGCACTCGACAAAGGATTCATCCCTCCTAGTTCCTTTGCTTGGGGAGCACCTTCGCTCTTTGTCAAGAAGAGTGATGGAACGAACCGTTTGGTACAATATTACCGACCTATCAACCAGGCCACGATACAGAACAAGTACCCACTTCCTCGGATCAATGATCTATATGATCAACTTGCTGGATCCAAGGTGTTTTCTAAACTCGACTTGAGGTTGTGTTATCACCAAATCCGAGTTCGTTTAGAGGACATTCTGAAGACCGCCTTCATTACTCGCTATGGTTCATACGAGTACACCGACATGTCCTTTGGCTTGACGAATGCCCCAGCCACATTTTCACGATTGATGAACTATATATTCATGGAATACCTCGACAAGTTGATACGTCCCAAACGTATCTATAATTTATGCTTGCTCCATGCATGTTTTGTGTGAATTTGACATGATTTGCTTGAAATTTCATACACTTTTGAGAATATTTGGACTAATCTATTAACCCAGTGCACCCAGCTGCCAGTTGTTGTTTTCTGCTGTTTTTGTATTTCAGGTTTTCCGGCCATTAAAAGTGCTCCAAAAAATCCGGAAAAATCTGATAAAAAAATCAGCGACCCGGAAGCTTCAGGAAACACCAAAGGAGGGAAGGGGGGCCACCACAGGGACTCCAGAAGGGTCCCTAGCGCGGCCCCACCCTAGGACGCGCCAGGGGGCCTCCTGGCTTCCCTGTGGCCCCTCTCGGTGCCCCCTTCGCCTATATTTAGCCCTCGGGGTGGAAACCCCTAATACCGATATCTTTTCCGCGATCTCGCCTCTGTACCGCCGCCGCCGTTTCTAGATCGGGGCTGCCTGGAGAAGCTGCCCCGGAACCCTGCCGGGAGGAGGAACCCCCTCCGGGAGACCATCCATAGCCATGGACGCCTCTCGTATGTACCGTGAGTAGTTTCCCTTGGACCATGGGTCTGTGACCAGTAGCTATGTGATGTTCCTCTCCCCTCTTTGTGCTTCCACTTTCGAGACCTCGTGAGCTGCCTCACATGATCGAGGCACCTTTATAATTTCTGTTGTTGCTATGCTGAGTTTGTTGGGATCTGATGGATTATGAGACTATGTTCAGATTGTGATGATTAATATATTTGGTTCTTCTCTTTTATATTTTGTTCTTGAGTAAATTCTTGCATGTTCTCCGTTGCCGTATTTTACTTTGGCCAAGTCATTTGTTGCAACTCCAAGAGGGAGCGTTATGCTTGATTGTGGGTTCAGCCCCTTGATGTCTAGCTTGAGTGACAGAAACATGAGACTAGGGGATGTGATGTTGCCACCAGGGATAAAACAACGATGCTTGTATCCGCGGGTGCAAGGATTGTTTACTTTACATAAAGTTATTTTAATGCAGTTGTCTGTTGCTTTGAGTTTACACTTTGGGTGGGATTCGCAACTTAATACTAGCGAGATGTTCTGGATAGATATCGCAAGGTGGATGATTCGTAGTAGATGCAGTTGGATTTTGGTCTACTTACCTTGGCGTACTGACCATTGCTTTTGAGCCCTTCCTTTCTTTGCAGCATAGTTAGCATTGGATGCCTTCATAATTCTGTCAATTGCCCAGCTGTGATTTGTTTACCTCGCTAGCACTTTTATCGTCTTTTGGGAGAGAGACATCACTAGTGAAAATCACGGGACCCCGGTCCATCTTCACATTACTGTTTACTTCCTTAGTTTACTTTCAGTTGTCACTATTATTATCTCTTGCGTTGATCCTTTGTAAACAGCAAGGCCGGAGGAATTGACAACTCCTCTGTACTCGTTGGGAGCAAAGTTATTTGTATCTGTGTGCAGGTCCAGGTGAAGCTAGCAACCTCGGCGCCATTGTTCACGTTTTACCACCTTCTTGTATCCTTCGGAGTCCTACGGGAGACAAACCTTGGTATCTTTGCCAAGGGAAAACTTGCCGCTGCACTATATCTCACCCTGCACTTGGGGTAACCAACGAGGCTTGAAGAGTATTAACACTCTCTTGCCATCAGCAAGTTTTTTGGCACCGTTGCCGGGGACTTCAGTCTACAAGATAGGGGAGTTGCACACTATCTTTTACCTTTGCTTTTTTGTCTTGTTAGTTTACCTTTCAGTTTTTACTTTTGTGTCCCTTATCAAAAATACCAAAAATACCTCCTGCTACTATGGGTTCCAATGAAAACACCAAGTTGTGTGACTTCACTAGTCACAACAACAATGACTTTATCTGCACTCCTATTGCTCCACTAGTTCCCTTGGAGAGCTTTTAGGTATTCTTGAGCAAGCAAGTTAGATGCACCCCCACTAGTTCCCTTGGAGAGCTTTTAGCTCACATGTGCATCCGTTTCATGGCGATCCCTACTCCTCACACCATATATATCATATGGCCTTCTCTCGGCTATGATTGTCCTCATTGATGTGAGGCTTTCACACCTTTTTGTCTTCCTCCTCCACCTTCTTTTTGTTTCGCCTTTTAGGTGTCAACTTTCTTGCTCACGCTCATCCATTGCATGAGTGCTCAAAATATCGAAAGTGAGTGGATCAGTTTGACTTGTACCTGGCTAGTGGTCTGGGGACGAGTCAAGATAAGAATCCAAAGGAGACTAAGTGTGAAACTTTAGTAGATAGTTGTTCTCAACAACTTTTTGTCTCTCTTTTTCTTAGTCCCCTGCTTGCACGCAAACACCATCTGGAGACATTCGAGTCACGGACAGCGAGAGCTCTTGCACCTTTTGTTCTTTTGTTGCTTGTGTCAATGCTAATATAGACTCTTGCTTGTTAAGACTTGAATTGAATTGCACGCTTTGATTGCTTTACTTAAAAGTCCTTATATGGTTGTGTGGCATGTCACCACAGAAATTATGCTTGTTATCATTTATCTACTCGAGGACGAGCAGGAATTAAGCTTGGGGATGTTGATACGTCCCAAACGTATCTATAATTTCTGCTTGCTCCATGCATGTTTTGTGTGACTTTGCCATGATTTGCTTGAACTTTCATACACTTTTGAGCATATTTGGACTAATCTATTAACCCAGTGCACCCAACTGTCAGTTGCTGTTTTATGTTGTTTTTGTATTTCAGGTTTTCCGGCCATTAAAAGTGCTCCAAAAAATCCGGAAAAATCAGATAAAAAATCAGCGACCCGAAAGCTTCTGGAATCACCATGGCAGCGGAGGGGGGCCACCACAGGGACTCCAGAAGGGTCCTTGGCGCGACCCCACCCTAGGCCGCGCCAGGGGGCCTCCTGGCTGCCCTGTGGGTCCCCTCGATGCCCCCTCCGCCTATATTTAGCCCTCGGGGTGGAAACCCCTAATATCGATCTCTTTTCCACGAACTCGCCTCTGTACCGCCGCCGCCGCCGTTTCAAGATCGGGGCTGCCTGGAGAAGCTGCCCCGGCACCCTGCCGGGAGGAGGAACCCCCTCTGGGAGACCATCCATAGCCATAGATGCCTCTCGGATGTACTGTGGGTAGTTCCCCTTGGACCATGGGTCCATGACCAGTAGCTATGTGATGTACCTCTCTCCTCTTTGTGCTTCCACTTTCGAGACCTCGTGAGCTGCCTCACATGATCGAGGGACTTTTGTAATTTCTGCTGTTGCTATGCTGAGTTTTCTGGGTTCTGATGGATTATGAGACTAAGTTCAGATTGTGATGAGTAATATATTTGGTTCTTCTCTTTTATATTTTGTTCTTGAGTAAATTCTTGCATGTTCTCCGTTGCAGTATTTTGCTTTGGCCAAGTAGTTTGTTGCAACTCCAAGAGGGAGCGTTATGCTTGATTGTGGGTTCAGCCCCCTGATGTCTAGCTTGAGTGACAGAAACATGAGACTAGGGGATGTGTTGTTTCCACCAGGGATAAAACAACGGTGCTTGTACCTGCTGGTGCAAGGATTGTTTACTTTACGCAAAGTTCTTTTAATGCAGTTGTCTGTTGCTTTGAGTTTACACTTTCGGTGGGATTCGCAACTTAATACCAGCGAGATGTTCTGGATAGATATCTCAAGGTGGATGATTCATAGTAGATGCAGTTGGATTTTGGTCTACTTACCTTGGCGTACTGGCCATTGCTTTTGAGCCCTTCCTTTCTTTGCAGCATAGTTAGCATTGCGGTGCCTTCATAATTCTGTCAATTTCCCAGCTGTGATTTGTTTACCTCGCTAGCACTTTTATCGTCTTTTGGGAGAGAGACATCACTAGTGAAAATCACGGGACCCCGGTCCATCTTCACATTATTGTTTACACCCTCAATTTACTTTCAGTCTTTACTTTCAGTTCCACTTTTATCTCTTGCGTTGATCCTTTGTAAACAACAAGGCCGGAGGAATTGACAACTCCTCTGTACTCGTTGGGAGCAAAGTTATTTGTATCTGTGTGCAGGTCCAGGTGAAGCTAGCAACCTCGGCGCCATTGTTCACTTTACCACCTTCTTGTATCCTTCGGAGTCCTACGGGAGACAAACCTTGGTATCTTTGCCAAGGGAAAACTTGCCGCTGCACTATATCTCACCCTGCACTTGGGGTAACCAACGAGGCTTGAAGAGTATTAACACTCTCTTGCCATCAGCAAGTTTTTTGGCACCGTTGCCGGGGACTTCAGTCTACAAGATAGGGGAGTTGCACACTATCTTTTACCTTTGCTTTTTTGTCTTGTTAGTTTACCTTTCAGTTTTTACTTTTGTGTCCCTTATCAAAAATACCAAAAATACCTCCTGCTACTATGGGTTCCAATGAAAACACCAAGTTGTGTGACTTCACTAGTCACAACAACAATGACTTTATCTGCACTCCTATTGCTCCACCTGCCACTTCAGCACCTTCTTATGAAATTAAACCTGCTCTGCTTAATCTTGTTATGAAAGATCAATTCTCAGGTGCTGGAGAGGACGTTGCCTTGCACTTAAACAATTTTATCGAGCTCTGTGATATGCAAAAGTACAAGGAAGTGGATGGAGACATCGTCAAGCTGAAGCTTTTTTCCTTTCTCTTTGAGAGGAAGAGCCAAGGAGTCGCTGCAATCCTTACCCAAGAACAATATCGATTCTTAGAGTAAATGCAAAGATGCTTTTATAGGGAAGTACTACCCCCTGCTAAAATTATTCAATTGAGGAGTAACATTATGAATTTCAGGCAATTGGATAATGAACACGTTGCCCAGGCATGGGAACGTATGAAGACGCTTTTCAAGAACTGCCCCACACATGGACTGACTACCTGGATGGTTATCCAGACTTTTTATGGAGGCTTGAAGTTTACCTCGCGGAACCTGTTAGATTCGGCTGCGGGAGGAACTTTTATGTCAACCACACTTGGTGCTGCCACAAAGCTACTTGATGAGATGATGCTGAACTACTCTCAGTGGCACAGCGAAAGATCTCCAACTGGTAAGAAGGTAAATTCTGTCGAGGAGATCTCCTCTCTAAATAAAAAGGTTGACCTTATCATGTCTCTACTTACCAAGCAAGCTCCTATTGATCCTCAGGATGTTCCTTTAAATTCTTTGGTTGGTCAGGAGCAAGTAGATATGAACTTCATTGCTAGAAAGAACTTTAATAATAATGCTTATAGGGGCAACTTTGTTAGTAATCCTAGACCGTTTCCATCCACTTATGGGAACAACAACACCTACCCTAGCAACAAGAACCCCACCTCTGAACTAGAGAGTATGCTTAGAGACTTTATCACTACCCAAAAAGCCTTCCACAATAATGTGAAAAAAAAACTAGCTAAATTAGATAATCTTTGTTTGAAGGTAGAAAACTTAGCCCTTGATGTTGAGATGTTAAAAATTAGAACCTCTCCCCTTGAGGAGAGTAAGGTCACTCCTATTAATGCTATCCAGTTACAAATCAATGAAAATATTAGGATGATGGCTAAACTCAAAGAAAGATGGGCTAGAGAAAAAGAGGAAGAGGATAGAATTAAGAGCCTTCCTACCTACCACACAGTAGCCACTATCCAAGTAGTTGAGGATGTCCAAACTGTTAGCACCCATCACACCCCTAGTCCCACTGGACCTACCAATGGTGATGCTACCACCTCAACCATCGATGAAGAAACCTCTATGAACACAGAGACTTTCCAACAAGTGAGCCTAAATGATATCACTACCTCCTTGATAGATAGTAGTGACCTAGACTTTGACAACTGCACTTTACCTGAAGTTATTGGTTTCCTACACAAAATGTCTAGAGACCCCCACACTAGCACACTTAATCTTGCCTTCACAGAGCATATAACTAATGCTCTAATCAAAGTTAGGGAGGAGAAGCTTAGATTAGAAGCCTCCATACCTAGGAATCTAGAAGATGGTTGGGATCCTATGATAAAAATGAAATTGAATAACTTCTCTTGTTATTCTCTTTGTGATGTTGGAGCAAGTACCTCTATTATGCCCAAAAGAATGTATGATATGCTTGAATTGAAACCTTTTGATCCCTGTTCTTTTGGTGTTCGTCTTGTTGATTCTTACGTAAAGAAACCTTTGCGGAAGATCGACGATGTTCTTATCATTGTCAATGAAAATTATGTTCCCGTTGATTTCTATATTATGGACATTGAATGTGAACCTTCTTGTCCAATTATTTTGGGACATCCTTTTCTTCGCTCCGTTGGTGTTGTTATTGATATGAAAGAAGGGATTATAAAATTCCAATTCCCTCTCAAGAAAGGGATGGAACACTTCCCTAGGAAAAATATGAAGTTGCCTTTTGAGTCCTTCACATGGGCTATTTATTTTCTTGAAAAGATTTGATCTTTTTGCATTAAGCCTAGCTAATGGCTTTAAAAAAGCGCTTTCGGGAGGCAGCCCACAACGAATTTAGGTTTTTCTTTTTTCTTTTCTGCTATTTTTAGTGGTCTTGATGATTTTTACTACTGTAGCAACATCATTGTATCTTTACTTTTCAAGCTTTGTGCCTTTCATAGCCTCATACGACAAGGGAAGTGAAAGTTGTGACATGCTGTCCAGAAAACAGATTCTGTCCTCGTGACTAGAAAAATCACAGAAAAATCCCAGTTCATCTTTTCGAGCTGAATTGATTACACAACATGCTCTATACAATTACGAAACTTTCGTATGTTCTGAGTTTTTTTGATTTGAATTGCATAAGTACCCCTAAAAATTTCATTTCTACCTGCTGGTTTGTTTTTCACAGATTCTGTCTTTTTTTGCCTTTTCTTCGTTTTGCAAACCTTAAGCTTGCCTTTTCTTTGCAAAAACTTTTTGGCAATCTTGAGAAACAGTAGCTCTTCAATTTTATCTTTATTTCCAGTAGAGGAAAAATTATTTTAGTTGGGCACTAACCTCTCTAATCAGTCTACAACGAGTTATGTATGAAGGGAGTTTTCAAGTGCGCGATGGAAGATGATGAAAGAAGATCTTGGAGTGTCAAACGCTCAAGCTTGGGGATGCCCATGTGCACCCCCAAGAAATATTCAAGGATACTCAAGCCTCTAAGCTTGGGGATGCCCCCGTGCATCCCCTTCTTCATCAACAATTATCAGTTCGTCTCTCGTTGCACTATATTTTTATCACTTCATGCGTTATGTGCTATTCTTGGAGCGTCTCGCTCTTAGGCTTTGTTTTTAGTTTTCTTTAGCTTTGTTTGCTGTAGTAACAAGTTAGACCCCAGCTTACTCTTTTGTGTGGGAGAGTTACATGCTCCGCTTGAACTAGAACTCCTCATAGGATTTGCATGCTTATTCTTTTTAGCTGTGATTTGTTCTTTTTCTTTTCTTAGCTGCTGCTCTGTTTAGTTGTAGTGCTTTAGTTTTTCTAGAGCTTTTCTTTTGTTTTAGGTTGAACTTTCTATAGGTTGCATGTTTTATCTTGTTAGAGAGTTTGCCTGTTGCACTGAGTTTTGTGTCTTGACTAGAAGTAGGTAGTTGAAGTTGCTATTCTCTTTGTAGTAGTAACTTGTAATAGTTTTGAGGTATTGACTAGAGTAATGTTTGAAATTTTGGTGTCAAGAGATCGAGCATATTAGTGATAGATGTTGTATTTTGGGAAATCCATGTGTTTTTCGAAAACCAAAACCCCCTGTTGAGAACTCTAGCTACTAGATGGATCACTAACCTCTGGAGGGTTCGAATATTAGAGTACACTCACGTACCATGAGTCGAGGATGCGCAAGGATAACCAAACCCCCATACACTCCTCCTCGGGGTACTTGTCTCTTTGTGAAACTCCTGATTAGATTGAGAGTTACCGATAATAAGTGCATGAGTTCTTCGGACTAATGTGAGTATTCGAAAGTTGACACTTCCACCCACCTATACTTTTTCTAGCCTCTTCGGTACCGTGCATTTCCCTTTCTCACCTTGAGAGTTGGCGCATACTTCGCCGGTGCATCCAAACCCTTGGCACGATACGCTCTGTCATCATAAGCCTCCTTATATCTTTCCTCAAACAGCCACCATACCTACCTACAAGGCATTTCCATAGCCTTTCCGAGATACATTGCCATGCAACATCCATCTTGTCATGACTTGATCCTCATGTCATAAATGCTACTTGCTTGATCGATGAGCCGCATGCTAGTTGGGCCTTGCCCTAATCATTGCTACATGACGCGCTAGTATCATTGCATATCCTGCTATCCTGGCAGATGCATACATTTGCATCATGATAGTTATATCTTCTTTATGTGAGTACCTTTGTAAAGTGTGAAAGATCTCCTATATTCTTGTAATATATAGAGTGTTGCCCCTAAAGTGAGGAAAATATCCCAAAGAGGACAAAATCAAAAGATCCAAAATAGGAAAAAAATCAAAAGATCCCAAAGAGGACAAATGAGAGTTAAATAGAAAGAGCCATTGAGGCCACCAAAAAAATACAAAAAAAAAGAAAAAGAAAAAAAGAAAAAAAAGAGAGAAGGGGGCACACTACTATTCCTTCTGAGAGATCCACACTAATACTTCATCCTCTATCCCTTGTACTCCATAGAGATCATCATCATGCTTATAGCTATGTGGGGAAATTCACACTATAGAACTTGGCTTGTATATTGCAATGATGATCCTCCTCAAACGAGCTCTTGGTCTTCTTGAACAAGCAAGTTAGATGCACCCCCACTAGTTCCCTTGGAGAGATTTTAGCTCACATGTGCATCCGTTACATGGCAATCCCTACTTCTCACATCATATCTATCATATTGTCTTCTCTCGCCTATGATTGTCCTCATTGATGTGAGCCTTTCACACCTTTTTGTCTTCCTCCTCCACCTTCTTTATGTTTCTCCTTTTAGGTGTCAACTTTCTTGCTCACGCTCATCCATTGCATGAGTGCTCAAAATATCGAAAGGGAGTGGATCAGTTTGACTTGTACCTGGCTAGTGGTCTGGGGACGAGTCAAGATAAGAATCCAAAGGAGACTAAGTGTGAAACTTTAGTAGATAGTTGTTCTCAACAACCTTTTTTCTCTCCTTTTCCCAGTACCCTGCTTGCACGCAAACACCATCTGGAGACATTCGAGTCACGGACAACGAGAGCTCGTGCACCTTTTGTTCTTTTGTTACTTGTGTCAATGCTAATATAGACTCTTGCTTGTTAAGACTTGAATTGAATTGCATGATTTGATTGCTTTACTTAAAAGTCCTTATATGGTTGTGTAGCATGTCACCATAGAAATTATGCTTGTTATTATTTACCTACTCAAGGACGAGCAGGAATTAAGCTTGGGGATGTTGATACGTCCCAAACGTATCTATAATTTCTGCTTGCTCCATGCATGTTTCGTGTGACTTTGCCATGATTTGCTTGAACTTTCATACACTTTTGCGCATATTTGGACTAATCTATTAACCCAGTGCACCCAGCTGCCAGTTGCTGTTTTCTGCTGTTTTTGTATTTCAGATTTTCCGGCCATTAAAAGTGCTCCAAAAAATCCGGAAAAATTAGATAAAAAATCAGCGACCAGGAAGCTTCCGGAAACACCAAAGGAGGGAAGGGGGGACACCACAGGGACTCCAGAAGGGTACCTAGCGCGGCCCCACCCTAGGCCGCGCCAGGGGGCCTCCTGGCTGCCCTGTGGCCTCTCTCGGTGCCCCCCTTCGCCTATATTTAGCCCTCGGGGTGGAAACCCCTAATATCGATCTCTTTTCCGCGATCTCGCCTCTATACCGCCGCCGCCGCCGTTTCTAGATCGGGGCTTACTGGAGAAGCTGCCCCGGCACCCTGCCGGGAGGAGGAACCCCCTCCGGGAGACCATCCATAGCCATGGACGCCTCCCGTATGTACCGTGAATAGTTTCCTTTGGACCATGGGTCCGTGACCAGTAGCTATGTGATGTTCCTCTCCCCTCTTTGTGCTTCCAATTTCGAGACCTCGTGAGCTGCCTCGCATGATCGAGGCACCTTTGTAATTTCTGCTGTTGCTATGCTGATTTTGTTGGGATCTGATGGATTAGGAGACTATGTTCAGATTGTGATGAGTAATATATTTGGTTCTTCGCTTTTATATTTTTTTCTAGAGTAAATTCTTGTATGTTCTCCATTGCCGTATTTTACTTTGGCCAAGTGATTTGTTGCAACTCCAAGAGGGAGCGTTATGCTTGATTGTGGGTTCAGCCCCTTGATGTCTAGCTTGAGTGACAGAAACATGAGACTAGTGGATGTGTTTTTGCCACCAGGGATAAAACAACGGTGCTTGTATCCGCGGGTGCAAGGATTGTTTACTTAACGTAAAGTTCTTTTAATGCAGTTGTCTGTTGCTTTGAGTTTACACTTTGGGTGGGATTCGGAACTTAATACCAGCGAGATGTTCTGGAAAGATATATCAAGGTGGATGATTCGTAGTAGATGCAGTTGGATTTCGGTCTACTTACCTTGGCGTACTGCCCATTGCTTTTGAGCCCTTCCTTTCTTTGCAGCATAGTTAGCATTGCGGTGCCTTCATAATTCTGTCAATTGCCCAACTATGATTTGTTTACCTCGCTAGCACTTTTATCGTCTTTTGGGAGAGAGACATCACTAGTGAAAATCACGGGACCCCGGTCCATCTTCACATTACTGTTTACTTCCTTAGTTTACTTTCAGTTGACACTATTGTTATCTCTTGCGTTGATCCTTTGTAAACAGCAAGGCCGGAGGAACTGACAACTCCTCTGTACTCGTTGGGAGCAAAGTTATTTGTTGCTGTGTGCAGGTCCACGTCAAGCGCCGTGACACCTTCTTGTATCTCTTGGAGTCCTACTGGTTCGATAATCTTGGTATCTTCACCGAGGGAAATTTTCTGCTACGCTACGTCTCACCTTCCACTTGGGGTAACCAATGAGGAGTGAGAGATCCTCACCGTATCACAAGTTTGTCGTGGTTTATCTGGATGATATCTTAATATACTCCAAGAATGAAGAAGAACATGCTGAACACCTTCGTCTTATACTGGAAAAGCTTCGAGAACACAAACTCTATGCCAAGTATTCTAAGTGCGAGTTTTGGCTTCCCGAAGTAACTTACCTTGGTCATGTGATTTCCAAGGATGGCGTTGCCGTCAACCCAGAACGTATCCAGGCTATTGTTGACTGGACTCCGCCCAGGATTGTCAAGAAAGTCCGAAGTTTCCTCGACGTTGCCAGATATTGCTGCCGTTTCATCGAGAACTTCTCCAAGATTGCCAAGTCTCTGACTAATCTGCTTCACAAAGGCGTCAAGTTTGAGTGGACAGACAGATGTCAAGAAAGTTTTGAAGCTCTGAAGGACAAGCTCACTTCCCCCCCAGTGCTTGCTCCCCCTAATACTCAGAAGGACTTCGTGATATATTGCGACGCGTCTCGTCAAGGATTAGGCTATGTCCTAATGCAAGAGCGCAAAGTGATTGCTTATGGCTCTCGTCAGTTGCGTGCTCACGAATAAAACTACCCAACACATGATATCGAATTGGTAGCGGTAATTTATGCATTGAAGCCGTGGCGACATTACCTCGTTGGTAATCGTTGCGAGATCTACACTGACCACCAAAGACTGAAGTACTTGTTTACTCAACCAGACCTGAATCTCCGCCAACAGAGATGGCTCGAGGCAATAGCCGACTACAACATGGGAATTTCTTACACCCCTGGCAAAGCTAATGTGATGGCTGATGCCCTGAGTCACAAGGCTTATTGTAGTGAACTGGAAGTTCAAGTAGAGCAGCCACGTCTGTATGAAGAGCTTCGCAAGCTGAACCTTGAGATTGTTCCTCAGGGATACGTGAATTCCCTTGATGTTGAAGTAGACCTCGACAAAGACGTCAAGTTCATCAAAAAAGCTGACTCGGATGTCGAAAGGATGAAGCGATATCTCTTCACAGGAAAGCCCTCAGACTAGAGGTTTGCTGATGATCAAGCATTGTACTTCAAGAATCGTTTAGTGGTTCCTAGCAAGGGGAATCTAAACTTTACTCTGTATGTTATGAAAGAAGCTCATGATACGCCGTTGTCGATCCACCCAGGTAGCACCAAGATGTACCAAGACCTTCGCCAGCGGTACTGGTGGCCTGGCATGAAGAAAGACATTGCTCGGTATGTTGATGAGTGTGATGTTTGCCATCGCGTCAAAGCAGAACATCAAAGACCTGCTGGAACTCTGCAACCACTCTCTATTCCTGAATGGAAATGGGACAAGATTGAAATGGACTTCGTCACTGGTTTTCCGTGATCACAGAAGGGTCATGATGCTATCTTTGTCGTCATCGATTGATTATCAAAAGTTGCCCACTTTCTTCCAGTCAAGGAGACGATCTCTGCTAGTCAGTTAGCAGACTTATATGTTTCCAGAATTGTGTCCCTCCACGGTATTCCGTTGGAGATCAGTTTAGATCGTGGCAACATTTCTACCTCGAAGTTCTGGGATAGTTTCCAAGAAGCTATGGGCACTCACCTGAATTTCAGCACCGCTTATCACCCTCAGTCACAAGGACAAGTCAAACGAGTCAACCAAGTGCTTGAAGATATGCTTCGAGCTTGGGTCATTTCATTCGGTAAGAAATGGGAGGAATCTCTTTTGTTTGCTGAATTCTCGTACAACAATAGCTATCAAGCTAGTCTGCAGATGGCACCCTTTGAAGTTCTCTATGGACGTAAGTGTTGAACCCCTCTGAATTGGTCAGAAACTGGGGAATGAACCCTCATTGGTTCGGACATTATTCAGCATGCCGAAGATCAGGTTCCCTTGATCTGTGAACACTTGAAAGCTGCTCAGTCCCGCCAGAAGAGCAACTATGACCGCAAGCACAAGGAAATGGTCCATCAACCCGGCGAACAAGCTCACCTACGTGTCAGTCCCATGAGGGGCACTAGTCGTTTCCGGATCAAAGGCAAGTTGGCTCCTCGCTACATTGGCCCATTTCGTATCCTTTCCAGAAGTGGACCGGTGGCATACCGTTTGGAATTGCCGTCGAACCTCTCTCAAGTCCACGATGTCTTCCACGTGTCGCAACTCCGTCGCTACTTCAAGGACCCTATTCGTGAAGTGGAACATGATCTGATTGAATTGCAATAGGACTTGACTTATCAAGAACATCCGAGCTGCATTCTCGATCAGTCTGAACGCAAAACCCGCAACAAGACAACCAAGTTCCTCAAAGTTCAATGGTCGAATCATTCTGAAGATGAAGCCACTTGGGAACGCGAAGATCGTCTTCGTGAGGAATACCCCGATTTTCCCACCTCTACCGCTTAAATTCTCAGGGCGATAATTTTTGTAGTGGGGGAGATTTGTAACACCCTCAGTTCTTGTAACAGTAATCGCTGTTGTTGGAACAGTAATCACCTTGCTACAGTTAAATCACTATTCTTGATCATCTCTGAATTCACAGATGAAATGAATTCAAAATGCTTTTTATTTGATAATTAAAAACAATGTGGCAAATAAAAAATTGTCCAAAAATTGTGATAGTAATTTTGTAAAATGCCTAAAAATCAGTGGATCACATCCATACGGTTTTGGGAATTTATTAAGCAATAAAATAAATCCAACAAAAAAAACAGTAGCCTAAAGTTCCCTTTTATCAATGGCATAATTAAAACAAATATTTAATGAATTTATAAAAATACCAAACTTTTTATGGCATGTCTATGTGTGGCAACACAAATTTACAAACAAGTTTCACTTTGCACAAAATTCAATTGGAGGCAAAACAAAATAAAACAAAAAGGAAAATACAGTAAATAAAAGAAAATGCAAAAAAAGCTAAGACTCGCCCAGGGCGAGGCCCAATCCGGCCCGACCCCCCACCCTGTTGTCTTCTTCCTCCCTTCCGTGTCGGCCATCCCACGGTCGGCCAGCGTGCCGTGGCGGCCATCCACGGCCGACGGCTAGGATAAGAGGGCCACCCACCTGCGCCTCCTAGAAACCCTAGTCCCCCCCGCGCCACTCCATTCCCCTCGTCTGCGCCTTTTCCCCCTGGCCCAAGCTCCGCCCGTGGGCGCAGCCGCGCACCGGCGTGGCCACCGGCCGCCCCAACCCACGCCACTGTGTCTGTTGGATTCCCCGTCGCCGTCTTTGTCTCTGCGCCAAAGGAATTGAGACGAGGAGCCCGACAGCGTCGCCTGCGTCTCCGTCTTCCTCCACGGGGCCGCCGGCCTACTTCGTCGATTCAGGCCGCCTCGGACCTCTCCACGCCTCCCTCAGCTCGGCATCACCATCCCGGTAAGCTTGTGCTCCATTCCTCTCTTCTCGCGCCCAAATCCGTGCCTCCTATTGCCGTTCCCACACGTACGTGCTCCGGCCGCCGCGGACAACCGCCGCCGTCGGTGTTCTGGGTCGCCCCAACCCATTTTTCTTGCACCACTGTGTGAGCCGCGTCGTGTAGATCCCGTTGAAGCAAACCCCGATCAAAATGTGCCCCGATAGCCTGCACACGTTCGTCGACCGCGTCGTTGTTCGTCGCCGGAGTGCTCAGGCAGCCGCCGTGGGCTAACACCCCTTTCCACCCCCACTGACCGCTGGGCCCCCTGGCTTAATCAAGCCCTTAATCCTCTTTTTTGTTAGTTAAAACCCACTGTTAAAATAAACCAGAGAGATAACCCCCCATGTGAGTATGACAGCCGGGCCCCATGCCCTTAACATTAATTAAGTTGATTAATTAGCACTCTGTGTGACTTACACCTGGCCCCCACCTGTCAGGATATTATTTAAAAGAAATAATAGAAATTCCAGTCAATGACATGTGGGCCCAGTGATTATTTAGATTTAATTCAATGTATTATTATTAATGTGAGGCTGACCAGTGGGACCCACTGGTCAGGTTTGACTGGTCAACCACTGTTTTGGATAATGTTTTATTTAATAATAAAAATAATCTAGAAAATGATTTAAACTTTAAAATTGAATATCTTTTAAACCGTAAGTCAGATTAAAAAACTTTATACATGAAAATTGATTAGAAAAATATAACAAATAAAGATTCGCTATCCGTATGCCAACCACACCCCTCTAACACAATGAACATCAACATCCCCCCTCTGGTCCGTCTGTGGATAATCACCTGGAGCCGGTATTTCATCCCCGAATGAATTCCCGCTCCGAGCAACGTGCATTGCACTGTGTTAGAACACCGTTAACATTGCATAAGTCATGCCATGCATCTGTTTGCTATGATTTCTTTCTATTTACTGTGTTTATTCCCCCCTTATTCTCCGGTAGACCCCGCTGCTACCGCCGACTACACCGCTGCTGGGTACGACTACTTCGTCGATGACCCTACCCCTACCGTCGAGCTTCCAGGAAAGCAGAGCCATTCTCTTCCCAGATATCGCCTATCTTTTCCGTACATTTCTTGCACTAGGCATTGTTACTGCTGCTGCTACGTTACAATCCTATTCAATTGCATAGCCTGTTTTTGTCTCCCGTTGATGTACCTTCCTTTATCCTATGCTGCCTAGAAATATGTATATATTATTCAGCAGTGAGCCCTGCGCATTGTTAGCTAGGATTAGATAGCGGGCCGTGACCACTCAGGGGAGTGACGCGGATGCAACATATTATAACTTCAACAGGTACGGATCAATGCAGACGCCCTAGGGAACCTACAACGGCGACACTCTGCCGAGTCGCTTCAAGTTTGACTTACGAGTGGATGGACTCGTATTTCACTCTCGTCGGCTCAGTAGCGTAGCATCACCGGGATGATACGAGGTTTGCCTCTTTAGTTCATTTCGCTGATGTCTCTGTCGAACCTCTTTAATTGTACCATCGAGGGTGATACCTCCTGGTTTCACTTAATGGTAGGCACTCGAATCAACTGGTGTCCTTAAAGGTAAGAGTCGGGCGACCCAATGGTGCCCGCGAGCGGTATTGCGTCGGGAACGACAGGGAGGGTACGACCGATGATACTGACGTGCTTGGCCCTTGCTCGTATCTCACAAGAGTTACCAAACCACGCAAAGTCGAGCTCTATCAAGAGCACACGCGAGACAAGGTAAGGAGACGATTCACCTTGTTGGTAACCGCGTGCTTTGACGGGACGACAGGGCAGGCCCCGACGTTACTGGTGGACCTTATTGCTGTTCGTTGTCCATTGTGTTGTTAGTCAGACAGCGATAACGTTTGTCTGTGAGATAATATTAAAATGCTAAATGGTTGGGTGGATGACTTGAGAGGCCCGTTGGTCTGTACGCACTACCTTCATGTGGGATAAGGAGTTATGGGATCCCCTGCGTCGTAGTTTGTCCGAAAGCTCTTCAGACGTCAGCAGTACCACAGTCTGCGCCGGGAAGTGGTGTCTTCTTCGCTCGAGCGGTGTGTATTTGGATTTGCTTTTGCTTCACCGGCCAGCCACACAGCGTGCAAGAGCATGAAGGGTGAGGGTTCCTAGACCCCTGATTGCATAGGATATAGTCCGACGGATGGCCTCTTTGTTGAGCCTAGGATGGGCTGCGACGTGTCGGATAGCTTTGGTGGAGCATTCCCTAACATGGTGCCCGCCACCCTGGAGATCCGAGCGTGAAGCCTGAACAGTAGTGCAGCCCTGCAGGAAGTTTAATCTATTCGAATAGCTGTGTCCACGGTAACAGGACTCTTTATGCTGAAGCCGGATCTTACCACTACAAACTACTACTTCTATTAAACTGTATTGTTCCGGGTCTTCTTCCTCGCAGGGAAGTCGAGGAAGGGAACTCGGAGGCATTTGTTAATTGTTATATAATTACAACTTACTATTATACAATGCTGCAGCAACTTCTGCTGCATTGTTACTTTATGCCTTATATAAACTGTTGGCTGTTCTCTTCTTGTGCTACAAGACACATCAAAATATGCTAGTCTTCGATAGGCCTAGCTTCTTACCCTTATTTTGATTTCTACCTTGCAGTCCACTATATACAGCCTCCCCTTTCCATTTGATACAAATGCATAAATGCTTAGTAGCGGACCTAAGACTCGCGGGTATGCTAGATACTCACCCTTGCTTTATTTCCCCTTTTTGTTTTGCCTGATCGGCCGCTGCAGTCAACGTTGGAGCCCAGGAGCAGGAGTACCCCGGAGGTGGATACTACTACGTCGAGACCCCCGCTCACCAGGACCAGGAGTAGTTTCGGAGGCTCCCAGGCAGGAGGCCTTGACTTTTCGATCTGTATCTCTCATGTTATTTGTGCTAGCCTTCTTAAGGCAAAACTTGACTAACTATGTCTATACTCAGATATTATGGTTTGTATAACTTATGTATTCGGGTCCGTGCGACCCCCTTATCTTTTAACATATTGGTTTAGCCTTTTGTGTTCAGTGTTGTGCTGTGATATTCTCACCGTGACACCCTTCATGTATGATTAGTGTACACGGATTGATTTTAGGGGCGTCACATTATTATAATCTTGACTATACTCGAAAAAGGATGGAAGATCTAGGCTATCCCGCCCCGATGCTTTGTTCCATTTGAGTCACCTAGGATCCGAGTTCCGGGTATTGTGTCTCTTGACGAGCGTGCCTAACCGCGTGTGGGATACTCTGGGGTGCCCTTTTCTTACCTACCTAGCTTCAAACATTTCTAGTGGTGGCCCAAGCTAATTTACCATTTGAAACCATGCATATATGTCTGTCGACTCCCCGAGGCCCACCCGGATTTGTTCGTTGTTAGCTAGAGGGACCTGTCGTTTCGGATCTCTCGGAACTAAATCATTAAATGGTTGCCTGTGATGGATAGCAACTGAGAGAGATGGGCGTGCATGCGGAGCCTTGTAATGGGCAGTTGGTACACCCCTGCAGGGTTAAATCTTTTCGAGAAGCCGTGTCCACGGTTATGGATGACTTGAGACCTACTCCTTGTTCATAGAAAACTACAACTGAGATAATCTTAATAACTTGATCAACGTGTGTGTGCCTTGACTGCTTCTTCTTCATCGGGTGATGAAGGGGAGGACAAGGATAGGATAGGTGTTATGTTTGCGTAAGTAGCTGATAGCAGACTTGTTGGAGGAAATTCCTCATCGAATGCTTGGTTCTCATATCACTCTAAATAGATCGTTAGCCACTTCATATATTGCTAGTGCGGCTGCAACCCCACCACTACGCTCATCTTACCGTGAGAAGTTAGTTACAAGACTTGTTGATATAGCTCACCCCTTCTTTTCTCTTTTATGCACGTTATGCAAACGATCTTGGACTTCAGAAGAGCTCGACGATCATTCTTGTGGACGCCTTCACGAAGACTCGATGACGACTAGTTAGGCGGATCCCGGCGGAGAGCCTGGACCCGTGTGGCTATGGGAATGGTGTGTTGTATCCCGATATAGGCATTTGATTGTAGTCTGTACTCAGACTTATATCTTCCGTTCATGTAATGTATTTAAGGCAGTTGTATGCCGATTGTATGAGATGTTGTATCCTTGTAGCTGTAATGTTGTGATATAAGGTTGGAAATCCGGGGCATATGGCAGTGTCATATGTCGCGGTGGGACCGATATGTGCTTCGTCCCCATATCTAGATGGAAACATCTAGATCTGGAACAGTACCGCATATCAGGCCTTACAGTTTGGAGCATTGAACCGTGTTGGTGTAGAACTTTGGAGTTTCTTCATGAGCCCAAGTTCGGATCTTCAAGTGTAGAAAACGATTTCTGTCATCATGACGAAGGAACATCGAGGTTTGATAGTGTAGTAGTGTACTGAAAACGCCTTGAGATGGGTGGTTGTGCTCGTGCACTCCGAGTGCTTAGGTGGTATTGTCGTGTAGGCGAAAAATCTTCTCTCGGGGGGAGTCTGAGCTCAAGCCCCCGAGTGCTTTAAGTAGTATCGTCGCGTGAGCGAAAAAGCGTCTCTCGGGGGGAGTCCGCGCTCGATCCCCCGAGTGCTTTAAGTAGTATCGTTGCGTGAGTGAAAAAGCGTCTCTCGGGGGGAGTCCGCGCTCGAGCCCCCGAGTGCTTTAAGTTGTATCGTCGCATGAGAAAAAAAGCATCTCTCGAGGGGAGTCCGCGCTCGAGCCCCCGAGTGCTTTAAGTGGTACCGTCGGATAAGCGAAAACGCGTCTCTCGGGGGGGGGGGAGTCTGCGCTCGATCCCCCGAGTGCTTAAGTGGTATCGTCGCATAAGCGAAAAAACATCTCTCGGGGGGAGTCTGCGCTCGAGCCCCTGAGTGCTTTAAGTAGTGTCGTCTGGGCAACATATTTTTTTACTGCATCAAGTTTTTACAGAAGTTGCCAATCGGTGTTGCTGCCAATATTTGTGTTGTTGGGGGAAAGTGTCGAATGGGTAGTCTACGGGTAGAAGAGGCGCAAGTTTGCCACGTTCCACTGGTTTCCCACGTCTTCGTTGGTCTTCGGGTTCTTCATTCTGTATGCTTCTCCTCCTATGACCTTTGAGCCTATAAATGCTCCTTCCCACCGCGGGGCAAGCTTGTGGACCTTCTCTTGTATTAGTCGCAGAACGAGGTCGCCTTCACAAAAAGTTCTTGTTCACAGGCGGCTGCTTTGGTAAGTGCGCAGCTTGTCTTGGTATCCTTCTGACCTTGCGAGAGTTGTGTCCCTTGCCTCATCTGAGACATCTTTGTCGTATTCGAGTGCATCTTCTTCTTCTTCTTCTTCTTCTTCATACCCCGTGATTCGAGGAGCTCTGAACTTGACGTCGTGTGGAAGTACGGCCTCCGCTCCGTACACCAGGAAGAATGGCATATATTGGGTTCAAGCGTTGGGGGTGGTTTGCATGATCCATAAAAATGCAGAGAGTTCTTCTATCCAGTTGCTTGCGACGTGCTCGACTGGTGCGAGGAGCCGTTTTTTGATTCCACCGCATACTAGGCCATTTGATTTTTCTACTTGGTCGTTGGATTGTGGGTGCGTGACTGAAGCATGGTTGATCTTGATGCCCAGTTCCTGGCAGAAGTTCTGGAATTATGCTGCTGTGAAGTTTGTTCTATTGTCCGTGATGATGTTGTGTGGCATGCTGAAGTGAAAGATGATTGACTTGATGAAGTTGACTGTTGTGAGGGCTATCGATCTAGTGATTGGCATTGCTTCAATCCACTTGGTGAACTTGTCAAGTGCAACTAGAAGATGCGTTCTGCCGCCCTTTGCAGATTTCTTGAGCAGGCCTACCATGTCGAGTCCCCATGTGGCGAAGGGCCATGATAGCAGTATAGTTTTGAGTTCGGATGCTAGGGCGTGGGGTCTGCTGGCAAACGTTTTACAGGCGATGCAACATCGCACAATGTCTTCCGCGTTTTGCATTGCGGTTGGTCAGTAGAAACCTTCTCGAAAGACTTTGGCCACAAGTGCGCGACTGCTCGCGTGGTGTCCGCAGGTGCCTTCGTGGATCTCGAGTAGTAAGGCTTTGCCGTCTTCCTCCTCAATGCACTTTTGGAGTACTTGGGAGATGCTGCGTTTGTAGAGTTGACCGTTGATTATAGTGAACGCTTTGGATCGTCGGTTGATTCATCAGTTTTCTGCGACGTCCTGCGGCAGGGTGCCTTGAATGAGGAATCTGAGGAAAGGTATTGTCCAGGTTGGGCCTTCGGGTACTGCTGGTTCGCCCTCCTCGACTGCATTGTTGTCTTCTTCGTCAGTAGTTGGGTCCGCTGCTGCTACCTGTGCTGGTTCACTTGTGTTGCCGGCTTCTGCGGCTGTTCCCGGCACGGGTGTCTTGGTTTTGGTTGATCTTTGGCTGATGCTCTTGAGGAAAACTTCTGGAGGGACTGGTCCTCGGGTTGATCCGATGTTTGCGAGCTCATCTGCTTCTGTGTTATTTGCTCTGGCGATGTAGTTGAGCTCGCATCCGTCGAACTCCCCTTCTAGGGTGTTGTAAAGCTTCTGGTATGCTAACATGTTGTCTGCGATTGCTTCATAGTCCTTCATTGCTTGCTGGACGACAAGGTTGGAGTCGCCATAGATTACGAGGCAAGTGGCGCCATAGGCCTTTTCCATGCGCATGCCGTGTAGTAGCGCCTCATATTCTGCTTCGTTGTTTGACGCCTTGCTGAAGTTGATCAGGAGCGCATATTTTTGAGCTTGTCTCCTTTGGGCGAGATTAGCGCAACGCCCGCTCCATCCCCTCGGCGCCTTTTAGACCCGTCGAAGAACATCTTCCATGAGTTTGAGAGGTCTGGAGGGCCGGGTGTTTGTACTTCCATCCACTCGACCAGAAAATCTGGGAGTACTTTGGCTTTGATCGCCGTTGGGTGCTTGAATTGCAGGTCGCGAGGGCTGAGCTCGATGTTCCACTTGGTGACTCAACCTGTTGCTCCTGGGATGTTGAGGATGTCGGCGAGTGGTGCACTACTCATGACCGTGATGAGGTGCTCCTTGAAATATTGCGTTACTTTCCGTGATGTCATGACAATGGCATACACGAGCTTCTGGTAGTGCAGGTATCGCTGCTGAGATTTTGTTAGGACCTCACTGAGGTAATAGATTGACCTTTGTATACTTTGCACTTTGCCTTCTTCCGCGCGCTCGACGATGAGCGCGGTGCTGACCACGCTGCTGCGCGCCGCTATATAGAGGTATAGAGGTTCCCGCTCCTTTGGTACTGCGAAAATTGGTGGGGTTGAGAGGGTCTTCTTGAGGTCCACGAATGCATTCCGGGCCGCTTAGGTCCACTCAAATTTTCCCCCTTTTCTGAGTAGTTGGTAAAATGGCAAGGTCCTTTCTCCCAACCTAATGATGAAGCGACTCAGGGCTGTGAGTCTTCTGGTGAGTTGCTGGACACCCTTGATGTCGACCGGTTCCTGCATCCTTGCGAGTGCTTAGATTTTTTCTGGGTTGGCTTCGACTCCTCGGGCAGAGATCATGAACCCGAGTAGTTTTCCAGCTGGGAGGCCGAACACGCATTTTTTTGGGTTGAGCTTGATCCTGTATCTGTTGAGTGCTGCAAAGGTTTCTCGAAGGTCGTCGAGTAGTGTGTCCGTGTTATATGATTTGATGACGATGTCGTCAACGTAAACTTGGACGTTTCTACTGATTTGGTCTCTTAAGCATGCTTGCATCATCCGTTGGTACGTGGCTCCAGTGTTTTTCAGCCCGAATGGCATCGTCTTGTAGCAGAATACACCGTAAGGTGTGATGAATGAGGTGTGCTCTTCGTATTCTTCCTTCATCCTGATTTGGTTGTACCCTGAGTAGGCGTCGAAGAAGGACAGGAGGTCGCATCCTGCAGTAGAATCGATGATCTGGTCTATCCTTGGGAGAGGTAAGTGGTCCTTTGGGCAGTCTTTGTTGACGGGCCCATAGTCGACGCACATGCGTAGTACGTCGGTGTCCTTTTTTAGGTACCATGACTGGGTTTGCGACCCAGGTGGCCTTATTCGTCTCCCGGATGAATTGTTTGTCGAGTAATCGGTTGACTTCTTCTCCAATGGCTCTGTGCTTTGGTTCAGAGAATCTGCTCAACGCCTGCTTCACTGGTTTGGTGTTCGGGTAGATTTGTAGCGCGTGCTCTGCGAACTCCCGGGGTATTCCGAGCATGTCGCCCGGGCACCAGGCGATATTTTTCCACTCCTCGCGGGGGAAAACCATGAGGGTTGTTGCTTGACCTTCTTGTAGGTGAGCGTAGATTCAGACTGTCTTGATCGGGTCCGTTGGATGCACCTGGTGGGTGACTGTGTCGCTGTCGACGCTGAAGTCACGAGTAAATTCCTTTGTTTCGCTTCTGCTTGCTATCGGAAAGACACTCTTGTCTACCACCATGGCTATGTCCTCGATCTGTTGTTGTGCTCCAAACATGTCGGACACCTGGTGAAAGTCTTGGTCGTATTGATCTGATTTGACGAAATTTCCGTTAACCGTGATTGCCCCTGAGGGCCCTGGCATCTTGAGCTTGAGGTATGCGTAGTGCGGGACCGCCATCAATTGCGCGAATGCAGGCCGGACGAGTATGTCATGGTATTGGGACTGCCACTCGAGTACCTCGAACTCGAGGATTTTTCTTGAAAAGTTTCCCTTGCTGCCAAAAATGACGTCGAGCTCGATTGATCCCGGGGTGGAGGGTGCTTCGCCTAGCACTACGCCATAGAGTGTGACTCCTGAATTCTTCCATACACTTTTGATCATATTTGGACTAACCTATTAACCCACTACACCCAAGTGCCAGTTCCTGTTTTCTGCTGTTTTTTTATTTCAGGTTTTCCCATTATTCAAAGTAACAGAAAAATTCCGAGAAAAATATAGGAAAAATCAGCGTACAGGAAGCTTCGGGAAGAGCCCAAGTGGGGCCAGAGGGGAGCCAGGGGTGGCCCAGGCGGCCACTTGGCGCGGCCACCCCCTAGACCGCGCCAGGGGGGCGCCTGGGGCCCCTGGTCCACCTCTGGCTGCCCCCTTCGCCTATATATCCCTCTCGTCCCGAAACCCTAGAGGACAAAACCCTTTTTCGCGATCTCTCCTCTGTTCCGCCGCCGCCGCGCTTCCAAGATCGGGAGCAACAGGAGCCCTCTTCCCGGCACCCTCCCAGAGGGGGAACCACCTCCGGGAGCTCCTCCACCACCATGGATGCTTCCTGGATGAACCGTGAGTAGTCGACCTTGGACCATGGGTCTATGATCAGTAGCTATGTGATGTTCTCCTCCCCTCTTTGTTCTTCATGGTTTAGACCTCGTGAGCTGCCCTACATGATCGAGGCACATATGTAATCTTTCTGCTGTTGCTATGTTGAGTTTGCTGGGATCCGATGGATTATGAGACTATGTTCAGATTGTGTTTGAGTAATATATTTGATTCTCCTCTTTTATATTTATGTTCTTGAGTAATTCTTGCATGTTCCCTTTTGCTGTTTATTGCTTTGGCCAAGTAGTAGGTAGTGACTCCGAGAGGGAGCGTTATGCATGATTGTGGAATCATGTCCCATGATGACTAGCTTGAGAGACAGAAACATGAGTCTAGGGGATGTGCTGTTACCACAAGGGAGAAAACAACGGTGCTTGTACTTGCGGGTGCAAGGATTGTTTACTTTACGCAAAGTTCTTTAATGCAATTGTCTGTTGCTTTGAGTTTACACTTTGGGTGGGATTCACAACTTAATACCAGCGAGATGTTCTAGATAGATTTCTCAAGGTGGATGATTAGTAGGTAGATGCATATGGATTTCGGTCTACTTGTCTTAGCGTACCGCCCATGCTTTTGAGCCTCTTTCTTTCTTTATAGCATAGTTAGCATTGGTTTGCACACATAATCCTGTCAATTGCCCAGCTGTAATTTGTTTACCTCGCATGGCTATTTTATCGTCTTTTGGGAGAGAGACATCACTAGTGAACATCATGGGACCCCGGTCCATACTTCCATCACTGTTTACACTCGCTATTTATTTTCTTCTTTATTTCCTTTTTCGTTGCTATCACTATCATTATTATCCCGTGCGTTTGATCCTTTGTAAAAAACAAGGTCGGAGGGATTGCCAACCTCTTTGAACTCGTTGGAAGCAAAGTTATCTGTTGTGTGTGCAGGTCCACGTCAACCGCCTAATTGCTGGTGCCGTTGTCACCTTCCTGTCATTGTCGGAGTTCTACTCGAGACAAACCTTGGTATCTTCACCGAGGGAAATTTGCTGTTGTCTACATCTCAACCTTCCACTTTGGGTAACCAACGAGGGGCGAGAAGCCATCAAAGCTAATTTCTGGCGCCGTTGCCTGGGACCCCACTCTTCAAGATAGGGGAGTTGCACACTATCTTTTATCTTTGCTTTTTAGTCTTCTTAGTTTAACTTTCAGTTTTTGCTTTTGTTTTTGTGTCTCTATGAAAAACCAAAAAAATAGTTGCTACCTTTTGTCTTTGCCTTTGTCTGCCTTCTGATGCTATCTTTACCATGGGTGTGGAACCACCCAAATATGGTAGGATGGACATGTTTCACTTGGATCTTCTTCGATCAATTTGTGCTCGCGCTAATAACCCAACCGACTTGCTTGAGGGAAAATCATTGGATGAGCATGTGATGGTACGATTTAACTCCCCCTCGTTGGTTACCCAAAGTGGAAGGTCGAGATGTAGATAGTGGTAATTTCCCTTAGCGAAGATGATAAGGTTGAGTATCGAACCAGTAGGACTCCAACAGATACAAGAAGGTGGTAAAGTGAACAATGGCGCCGTTCACAACCGAGGTTGCTTAATTTACCTGGACCTTCACACACAACAGATAACTTTGCTCCCAACGAGTTCAGAGAGGTTGTCAATCCCTCCGGCCTTGTTGTTTACAAAGGATCAAACGCACGGGATAATAATGATAGTGATAGCAACGAAAAAGTAAATAAAGTAGTAAATAAATAGTGGGTGTAAACAGTATTGGAAATATGGACCGGGGTCCTATGATGTTCACTAGTGATGTCTCTCTCCCAAAAGACGATAAAATAGCCATGCGAGGTAAACAAATTACAACTGGGCAATTGACAGGATTATGTGCGCAAACCAATGCTAACTATGCTATAAAGAAAGGAAGAGGCTCAAAAGCATGGGCGGTACGCCAAGACAACTAGACCAAAATCCATCTGCATCTACCTACTAATCATCCACCTTGAGATATCTATCCATAACATCTCGCTGGTATTAAGTTGTGAATCCCACCCAAAGTGTAAACTCAAATGAACGGACAACTGCACTAAAGAACTTTGCGTAAAGTAAACAATCCTTGCACCCGCAAGTACAAGAACCGTTGTTTTCCCCCTTGTGGCAATAGCACATCCCCTAGACTCATGTCTCTGTCACTCAAGCTAGTCATCAGGGGGCATGAACCCACAATCATGCATAACGCTCCCTCTTGGAGTCACTACCTACTACTTCGCCAAAGCAATAAACAGCAACAGAGAACATGCAAGAATTACTCTAGAACATAAATATAAAAGAGGAGAATCAAATATATTACTCAAACACAATCTGAACATAGTCTCATAATCCATCAGATCCCAGCAAACGCAACATAGTAACAACAGAAAGATTACATATGTGCCTCGATCATGTAGGGCAGATCAATAGGTCTAATCCATGAAGAACAAAGAGGGGAGGAGAACATCACATAGCTACTGATCATAGACCCATGGTCCAAGGTGGACTACTCACGGTTCATCCGGGAAGCATCCATGGTGGTGGAGAAGCTCCCGGAGGTGGTTCCTCCCTCCGGCAGGGTGCCGGGAAGAGTTCTCCTGGTGCTCCCGATCTTGGAAGCGCGGCGGCGGCGGAACAGAGGAGAGATCGCGAAAAAGGGTTCCCGTCTCGGGGTTTTTGCGCCACGGAGAATATATGGGCGAAGGGGGGAAGCCAGGGGGCCACCAGGGGTCCAGGCGGCCCCCTGGCGCGGCCCCACCCTAGGGCGCGCCAGGAGGGCGCCTGGGGCCCTGGTGGGTCCCCTCTGCCCCCCCCTTGGTGATTCCCGAAGCTTCCGAAGCGCTGATTTTCCCGCATTTTTGGAGAACTTTTAATATGGGGGAAACCTGAAATAGAAAAATAGCAGAAAACAGGAACTGGCACTGGGGTGCACTGAGTTAATAAGTTTGTCCAAATATGATCAAAAGTGTATGGAAGTTCATCAACAACATAGCTATATCACACAAAAGAGGCATGGAGCAAGCATAAATTATAGATACGTTTTGGACGTATCAACATCCCCAAGATTAATTCCTGCTCGTCCTCGAGTAGGTAAATGATAAAAGCATAATTTCTGTGGTGACATGCTAACAACCATATAAGAACTTTTAAGTAAATTAATCAAGTCATGTAATTCAATTCAAGTCATAACAGGCAAGAGTCTATATTTAGTATTGAAACAAGCAACATAAGAACATAAAGGTACAAGAGCTCTTGCTGTCCGTGACTCGAATGTATCCAAATGGTGTTTGCGTGCAAGAAAGGGGATAGGGATATACGAGAAAAAAATATTTTTGTCTTGAGAACTCAATCTACTAAAGTTTCACACTTGGTCTTCTTTGGAATATTATCTCGACTAATCCACACACCACTAGCCAGGTACAAGTCAAAATGATCCACTCCTTTTCGACATTTTGAGAACTCATGCAATGGATGAGCATAAGCAAGAAAGTTGACACTTAGGATGGCAAAGAGAGAATATGGTGGAGGCGGAAGACAAAAAGGTCTGAAAGGCTCACATCAATGAGGACAATCATAGGCGAGAGAAAGCCAAATGATAGATATGATGTGAGGAGTAGGGATTTCCATGCAACGGATGCACATGTGAGCTAAGGTAAGCTCTCCAATGGAACTAGTGGGGGTGCATCCAACTTGCTTGCTCAAGAAGACCTAGAGCTCATTTGAGGAGGCTCATCATTGGAATATACAAGCCAAGTTCTATAGTGTGAAGGTCCCCACATATCTATATGCATGAATGATAATCTCTATGGAGTAAAAGATATAAGATGGATCACGAGCGTGGATCTCTCAAAAGCAATAGTAGTGTGCCCCCTTCTCTCTTTTTATTTATTTTTCTCTTTTTTCTATTTTCTTGGTGGCCTCAATGGCTCTTTATATTTCTCTCATTTGTCCTCTTTGGGATCTTTTAATTTTGTACTCTTTGGGATCTTTTCCTCACTTTAGGGGGAACACTCTATATATTATAAGAAGTATAGAAGATCTTTCACACTTTACAAAATTACTCATATCATAAAGAAGATGTAACTATCATGATGTATGCAGATGTATGCCTCTGCCAGTGTAGCAGGATATGCAATGATACTAGCGAGTCATGTAGCAATGATTAGGGCAAGGCCCAACTAGCATGCGGCTCATCGATCAAGCAAGTAGCACGTATGACATGAAGATCAAGTCATGAGAAGGTGGATGTTGCATGGCAATGTATCTCGGAAAGGCTATGGAAATGCCTTGATAGGTAGGTATGGTGGCTGTTTTGAGGAAAGATATAATGAGGCTTATGATGACAGAGCGTATCATGCCAAGGGTTTGGATGTACCGGCGAAGGTGGACGCCAACTCTCGGAGTGAGAAGAAGGCAATGCACGGCACATGAGAGGCTAGAAAAATATGGGAAGGTGGAAGTGTCAACTTTCGAATACTCACATTAGTCCGAAGAACTCATGCACTTATTATCGGTAACTCTCAATCTAATAAGGAGGTTTCACAAAGAGACAAGTACCCCGAGGAGGAGTGTATGTGAGTTTGGTTATCCTTGCGCATCCTCGACTCTTGGTACGTGAGTGCACTCTAATATTCGATCCCTCCAAAGAGTAGTGATCCATCTAGTAGCTAAAGTTCTCAACTAATTTTGTAAGTTTTGAAAATAAACACGGATTTCCCAAAATACGACATCTATCACTAATAGGCTAAAGCTCTTGAAACCAAAAGTCCAAACATTACTCAAAGCAATACCTCAAAACTATTGCAAGTTACTAATACAAAAGAATAACAACCTCAATTACCTACTTCAACTCAAGACACAAAACTCAGTGCAACAGGCAAACTCTCTAAACAAGATAAACATAAAAACTCAAGAGAGTTCCAGCAACAAACTAAAAAAAATCTCCTAAAAAGATAATCATGAAAACTAAGAGCTAAACATGGCAGTAGCTATGAAAAAGATAAAGAACACACACATCAAAGATAAGAATGAAGAATCCTATGTTGTGTTCTAGATTTTGAAAGTGGAGTGTGTTTCTCTCCCACAGAAAGAAATCTGGGTTCTAACTTGTTATGAACAGCAAGCAAAGCTAAAGAAAACTAAAAATAAAACCTAAGAGCGAGACGCTCCAAGCATAGCACATAACGCATGAAGTGATAAAAATATAGTGAAACGAAAGACGAACCGATAATTGTTGATGGAGAAGGGAATGCACGGGGCATCCCCAAGCTTAGACGCTTGAGTCTCCTTGAATATTTCTTGGGGATGCATGGAGGCATCCCCAAGCTTGAGCGCTTGACACTCCTGAATCTTCTTTCATCATCTTCCCTCGCACACTTGAAAACTCCCTTCATACATAACTCATCATAATCTGATTAGCAAGGTTAGTACCCATAATAAAAAAATTATTTCTCTACTGGAAATAAGGATATTCTTGAAGAGATACTGTTTCTCAAGATTGCCAAAAAGTTTTTGCAAAGAAAAAGCAAGCTTAAGGTTTGCAAAATGAAGAAAAGGCAAAACAGGACAGAATCTGTGAAAAACAGACCAGCAGGTAGTAAAGAATTTTTTAGGGATAGTTCTGCAACTCAAATAAAAAAACTCAGAACATACGAAAGTTCCGTAATTGTATAGAGCATTCTGTGTAAGAATTTCAGCTCAAAAAGATGAACTGCGATTTTTCTGTGATTTTTCTAGTCACGAGGATATAATCTGTTTTCTGGACAACATGTCACAACTTTCACTTCCCTTGTCATATGAGGCTATAATTGGCACAAAGCTTGAAAAGTAAAGATACAATGATGTTTCTACAGTAGTAACAATCATCAAGACCACTAAAAACAGAAGAAAAACAAAAAGGAAATCCTAAATTCGTTGCGGGCTGCCTCCCGAAAGCGCTTCTTTAAAGCCATTAGCTAGGCTTAATGGAAATAGATCAAGTATTTTCAAGAAAATAACTAGCCCGTGTGACGGACTCAAAAGGTAACTTAATCTTCTTTCTAGGATAATGTTCCATCCCTTTCTTGAGAGTGAATTGGAATTTTATAATCCCTACTTTCATATCAATAACAACACCCACGATGGGAAGAAAAGGACGTTCCAAAATAATTGGACAAGAAGGTTCACATTCAATGTCCATAATAGTAAAATCAACGGGAACATATTTTTCATTGACAATGATACGAACATCATCGATCTTCCCCAAAGGTTTCTTTACGGAAGAATCGACAAGACGAACACCAAAAGAACAAGGATCAAAAGGTTACAATTCAAATATATCATACATTCTTTTGGGCATAACGGAGGTACTAGCTCCAACATCACATAAAGAATAGCAAGAGAGGTTATTCAACTTAATTTTAATTATAGGATCCCAACCATCTTCTAGCTTGTTAGGTATGGAGGATTCTACCCTAAGCTTCTCCGCCCTAGCTTTAATGAGAGCATTAGTGATATGCTCCGTGAAGGCAAGATTAAGTGTGCTAGTGTGGGGGTCTCTAGACATCTTGTGAAGGAAACGAATAACTTCAGAAAGGGTGCAATTATCAAAATCAAGGTCACCACTATCAATTAAAGTGGTAGTGGTGTCCTTTAGGCTCACTTGTTTGGTAGGTTCTATAGTCATAGTAATTTCTTCTTCTACGGTTGAGGTCGTAACATCACCATTAATAGGTCCTATGGGACCAGGGGTGCATTGGGTGCTAAGAGTTTGGATATCCTCAACCACTTGTATAGTAGCAACGGTATGGTGTGTAGGAAGGCTCTTAATTATATCCTCTTCCTCCTTTTCTCTAGCCCATCTCTCTTTAAGTTTAGCCATCATCCTAATGTTTTCATTAATTTGCACTTGAATAGCATTCATAGGAGTGACCTTGCTCTCCTCAAGAGGAGAAGTTCTAATTTTAAGCAATTCTACTTCATGGGCTAAATTGTCTACCTTCGATGAGAGATTATCTAATTTGTCTAATTTTTCCTCTACACTCTTGTTGAAGGCTTTTTGGGTAGTGATGAAGTCTTTAAGCGTACTCTCTAATTCAGAAGTGGAGTTCTTGGTGCTAGGATAAGTGTTGTTGTTCCCATAGTTGTTGGAGGGGAACGGTCTAGGATTGTTACCAAAATTACTCCTATAAGCATTGTTATTAAAGTTGTTTCTAGAGATAAAGTTCACATCTACTTGATCCTGAGCAATCAAAGAATTTCAAGGAACATCATGAGGATCAATAGGAGATTGCTTGGTAAGTAGAGACATAATCAAGTCAACTTTTTCATTTAGGGAGGAGATCTCCTCGATAGAGTTTACCTTCCTACCTGTTGGAGATCTATCGGTGTGCCATTGGGAATAGTTGGTCATCATCTCATCGAGTAGTTTTGTGGCAGCACCAAGTGTTGTTGACATAAAGGTTCCTCCCGCGGCCGAATCTAGCAAGTTCCGCGAGGTAAAGTTCAAGCCTGCATAAAAAGTTTGGATAACCATCCAAGTAGTCAAACCATGCGTAGGGAAATTCTTAACAAGATATTTCATGCGTTCCCAAGCTTGGGCAACGTGTTCATTATCCAATTGCTTAAAATTCATAATATTACTCCTCAATTGGATAATCTTAGCAGGGGGACAGTACTTCCCAATAAAAGCATCCTTGCACTTATCCCAAGAATCTATGCTATTCCCAGGCAAGGATTGAAACCAGATTTTAGCTCCTCCTCTCAAGGAGAAAGGAAAAAGCTTAAGCTTAACAATATCACCATCTACTTATTTGTACTTTTTCATATCACAGAGCTCAATAAAATTATTTAAGTGCAAAGCAACATCATCTCCAGCACCGGAGAATTGATCTTTCATAACAAGGTTCAACAAAGCAGGTTTATACTCATAAGAAGGTGCTGAAGTGGCAGGTGTAGCAATAGGAGTGCAGATAAAGTCACTGTTGTTATGACTAGTGAAGTCACACAACTTGGTGTTCCCGGAGAAACCCATAGCAGCAGCAAGCAAGATAACTATTTTTTTGATTTTTGATAAAGGACAATAAAGCAAAAACTGAAAAGTAAACTAACAAGACTAAAAATCAAAGATAAAAGATAGTGCGCAACTCCCCTATCTTGAAGAGTGGAATCCCCGGCAACGGCGCCAGAAATTGCTTTTGATGGTACGATTTAACGCCCCCTCGTTGGTTACCCAAAGTGGAAGGTTGAGATGTAGATAGCAGCAATTTACCTTAGCGAAGATGCTAAGGTTGAGTATCGAACCAGTAGGATTCCAACAGATACAAGAAGGTGGTAAAGTGAACAATGGCGCCGTTACAAACCGAGGTTGCTTACTTTACCTAGACATGCACACAAAACAGATAACTTTGCTCCCAACGACTTCACAGAGGTTGTCAATCCCTCCGGCCTTGTTGTTTACAAAGTATCAAACACACGGGATAATAATGATAGTGATAGAAACGTAAAATTAAATAAAGCAGTAAATAAATAGTGGGTGTAAACAGTATTGGAAATATGGACCGGGGTCCTATGATGTTCACTAGTGATGTCTATCTCCCAAAAGACGATAAAATAGCCATGCGAGGTAAACAAATTACAGCTGGGCAATTGACAGGATTATGTGCGCAAACCAATGCTAACTATGATAGAAAGAAAGGAAGAGGCTCAAAAGCATGGGCGGTACGCAAAGACAAGTAGACCGAAATCCATCTGCATCTACCTACTAATCATGCACCTTGAGATATCTATCCAGAACATCTCGCTGGTATTAAGTTGCGAATCTCACCCAAAGTGTAAACTCAAAGCAACGGACAACTGCATTAAAGAACTTTGCGTAAAGTAAACAATCCTTGCACCCGCAAGTACAAGCACCGTTGTTTTCCCCCTTGTGGCTATGGCACATCCCCTAGACTCATGTTTCTGTCACTCAAGATAGTCATCAAGGGGCATGAACCCACAATCATGCATAACGCTCCCTCTTGGAGTCACTGCCTACTACTTGGCCAAAGCAATAAACAACAACGGAGAACATGCAAGAATTAATCTAGAACATAAATATAAAAGAGGAGAATCAAATATATTACTCAAACACAATCTGAACATAGTCTCATAATCCATCGGATCCCAGCAAATTCAACATAGCAACATCAGAAAGATTACATATGTGCCTCGATCATGTAGGGCAGCTCACGAGGTCTAATCCATGAAGAACAAATAGGTGAGGAGAACATCACATAGCTACTGATCATAGACCCATGGTCCAAGGTGGACTACTCACGGTTCATCCGGGAAACATCCATGGTGGTGGAGAAGCTCCCGGAGGTGGTTCCTCCCTCCGGCAAGGTGTCGGGAAGAGGTCTCCTGGTGCTCCCGAGCTTGGAAGCGCGGAGGTGGCGGAACAGAGGAGAGATCGTGAAAAAGGGTTCCGGTCTCAGGGGTTTTGCGTCACGGAGAATATATGGGCGAAGGGGGGAAGCCAGGGAGCCCACCAGGGGTCCAGGCGGCCCCCTGGCGCGGCCCCACCCTAGGGCGCGCCAGGAGGGCGCCTGGGGCCCTGGTGGGTCCCCTCTGGCCCCCCCTCGGTGATTCCCGAAGGTTCCGAAGAGCCTATTTTTTATTGGATTTTTCCCGAATTTTCGGAGAACTTTTAATATGGGGGAAACCTGAAATAGAAAAACAGCAGAAAACAGGATCTGGCACTGGGGTGCACTGAGTTAATAAGTTAGTACAAATATGATCAAAAGTGTATGGAAGTTCATCAATAACATAGCAATATCACACAAAAGAGGCATGGAGCAAGAAGAAATTATAGATACGTTTTGGACGTATCAGCATGCTCATTATAAGCGACACCGCTTATCTCAGAAAGGGAAACACTTATGGGACCAAATACAAATTTCTTATTGCCATTCTCAGTCCTTGTGCCACATTTATGATTTTACTTGCTGTTCTAATATAGATTGTAAATACCTTCATTTCCAATGTCAGTTTAATGACAATGAGATTCTATCTTCTTATGCTAAAGGTGTTTATGATTACTTTGATGTTGAAAAGATTGAAGAGTTTGATGCTTTTAAGGGTGCTTATGAGATTGCTTCTTTGATTGAAAAGTATTATGATACTATTCACAAGTCTGTAAACTTTGCAGTTCTTGCTTATTGCTTTGAGAATTATATTTGCAATGATTATATTGAGGGTTTTAAAAACAAAATGGTTGCTTCCCAAGAAGAGGCTAATGATTGCTATGATGAGGAATCCTATGATTTCGAGGACTCACTTGATACATCCCTTTCTGAAGATCTTGATACTTGCTTTGTTGATGGCCATGATGCCAATATGGATGATGCTTACGAAGATGAACTTGCTATAGTTCCATATGTTAAGCATGAAATTGTTGATATTGCACCCACACTTGATTGTCCTATTATCCTTTTGAAATCTCCAACTCAAATTTCGGAGAATTGTGCTCTTATTAAGGCCCAATGTGAGGGGTTGCATCTATCTTATGACCCTCAAAACCGTGTTGAAAACAATACACGTGTGCTTGTAGATCACGAACAATATGCTTGATGTGATAGTTATATTATTTATGTTGTTCATGATGCTACTGAAAATTATTTTGAGAGAGGAAAGTTTGGTTGTAGAAACTTTCATGTTACAAAAACACCTCTCTTTATGATGAAAGTTTTTAAGTTGTTCTTCTTGCACCTTCCTATGCTTGTTACTTTGTGCTTTCATGATTTATTTCTTTCAAAGGTTCCCATGCATAGGAAGTGGGTTAGGATTAAATGTGTTTTATATTTGCTTCTTGATGCTCTCTTTTGCTCCAAATTCTTATTCTTATGTGAGCATCTTCTTTAATCTTCATTCCTAGCTTAAAGGCGTAAAAGAAATCGCTTATTGGGAGGCAACCCAAGATGTTTTTTTCATAGAAAAAGCAAGCTTAAGGTTTGCAAAATGAAGAAAAGGCAAAACAGGACAGAACCTGTGAAAAACAGACCAGCAGGTAGTAAAGAATTTTTTAGGGATACTTCTGCAACTCAAATAAAAAACTCAGAACAAACGAAGGTTTCGTAATTTTATAGAGCACGCTGTGTAAAAAATTCAGCTCAAAAAGATGAACTGGGATTTTTCTCTGATTTTTCTAGTCACGAGGACAGAATCTGTTTTCTGGACAGCATGTCACAACTTTCACTTCGCTTGTCGTATGAGGCTATAAAAGTCACAAAGCTTGAAAAGTAAAGATACAATGATGTTGATACAGTATTAACAATCATCAAGACCACTAAAAACATAAGAAAAACAAAAAGTAAAACCTAAATTCGTTGCGGGCTGCCTCCCGAAAGCGCTTCTTTAAAGCCATTAGCCAGGCTTAAAGATTATAGAAGATGCTCTTATGAGAATAAGAATTTGGAGCAAAAGGGAGCATCAAGAAGAAAATATGAGACACATTTAAGCCTAACCCACTTCCCATACATAGGCATCTTATAAGAAAATAAATAAAAGAAGCAAAAAGAAACCTGCATAGGAAGGTGGAACAAGAACATCTTCAAAACTTTCAACATAAAGAGATGAGTTTTAGTAATATGGAAGTTTCTACAACCAAACTTCCCTCTCTCAAAATAATTTTCAGTAGTATCATGAACAACATCAAGAATATAACTATCACATAAATCATGTTGTTCATGACCTACAAGCACACGTGTATAGTTTTCAACACGGTCTTTAGGATTATAAGATAAATGCAACCCATCACATTGAGCCTTAATAAGAGCATAATTCTCCGGAATATGGATTGGAGATTTCAAAAGGATAATAGGAAAATCAAGAGTGTGGGTGCAATAGCAAAAATTTCATGCTTAACATGAGGAACTATAGAAAGTTCATTTCCGTAAGCATCATCCATAGTGGCATCACGGCCATAAGCATAGAACGCACCAACTTCATCAAAAAAGGATATTTCAAAAGAATCCATAGGATCATAACACTCATATAAGGTAAGATTAAAAGAGTTACTCTCATTAGAAGGTAGACATGGATGGCTCCATTCTTCCTCCTTTTGTTTGTCAATGTCCTCCTCTTTTTAATCCAAGGAGCTTTCAGGTTCAACAATTTCTTCTTCCATAGAGTCCTGCAAAACATTAGTCTCTTCCTTTGGGGGAGAGATTCTCTCAAGATGATCAGTAATATAATAATTTGCATCGTAATTTTCAAAACAATAGTTAAGTATAGCAAGACTCTTAGATTGGTAAGGGGCATCATCAATATTTTGAAGAAGAGAAGTAATTTCATAGGCACCCTTATAAGCAACAAATTCTTCTATTTGCTCTGCATCATCAAAATCATAATTTCTCTTAGCATAAGAAGCTAAGGTTTCATCATCATTATACTCACATTGGAAAGCAAGGTGTTTGTGCCTCATAAAGCAACAAGATTCATCCCTGCAGAAAGATATATTATATATTGAGCACAAGATTCTAGCATAGTCATACAACTGGTGTATTTGTTTCCATAAGTGTATCCCCTTTTGAGACAAGCGGTGTTCCTTGTACCACTTTTTTTGATCCTCGGTGAATCCTCCATGCCAATAAGATCTGGTTTCAAAGAAGTCAGACATTTATTGGCAAGTAAGGAACTAGACATACTATTTTTTTGGATTTTTGATAAAGGACACGAAGATAAAAACAGAAAGGTAAACTAACAAGACTAAAAAGCAAAGATAAAAGATAGTGTGCAACTCCCCTATCTTGAAGAGTGGAGTCCCCGGCAACGGCGCCAGAAATTTGCTTGATACACGATATAATACTCGCCCCTCGTTGGTTACCCCAAGTGGAAGGTGAGATGTAGCGTAGCGGCAATTTTCCATTAGCGAAGATGCTAAGGTTGAGTATCGAACCAGTAGGACTCCAAGATCCACAAGTAGGTGGTGAAGTGAACAATGGCACCATTTACAACCTAGGTTGCTTACTTCACCTGGACCTGCACACACAACAGATAGCTTTGCTCCCAACGAGTACAGAGGAGTTGTCAATTCCTCCGGCCTTGTTGTTTCCAAAGGATAAAACGCACGGGATAATAATGATAGTAATAGCTACGGAAAAGTAAATACTGAAAGTAAATTGAAGGTCTAAACAGTGTTGGAAATAAGGACCGGGGTACTATGATGTTCACTAGTGATGTCTCTCTCCCAAAAGACGATAAAATAGCCATGCGAGGTAAACAAATTACAGCTGGGCAATTGACAGGATTATGTGCGCAAACCAATGCTAATTATGCGATAAAGAAAGGAAGAGGCTCAAAAGCTCGAGCGATACGCCAAGACAAGTAGACCGAAATCCATCTGCATCTACCTACTAATCATCCACCTCTAGATATCTATCCAGAACATCTCACTGGTATTAAGTTGCGAATCCCATCCAAAGTGTAAACTCAAAGCAACAGACAACTGCATTAAAGAACTTTGTGTAAAGTAAACAATCCTTGCACCCGCAAGTACAAGCATCGTTGTTTTCCCCCTTGTGGCAACAACACATCCCCTAGACTCATGTTTCTGTCACTCAAGCTAGTCATCGGGGGGCATGAACCCACAATCATGCATAACGCTCCCTCTTGGAGTCACTACCTACTACTTGGCCAAAGCAATAAACAGCAACGGAGAACATGCAAGAATTACTCAAGAACACAAATATAAAAGAACAAAATCAAATATATAACTAATCACAATCTGGACATAATCTCATAATCCATCAGATCCCAGCAAACTCAACATAGCAACAGCAGAAAGATTACATAAGTGCCTCGATCATGTAGGGAAGCTCACGAGGTCTAATCCATGAAGAACAAATAGGGGAGGAGAACATCACATAGCTACTGATCATAGACCCATGGTCCAAGGTGGACTACACACGGTTAATCCGGTAAGCATCCATGGTGGTGGAGAAGCTCTAGGAGGTGATTCCTCCCTCCGGCAGGGTGCCGGGAAGAGGTCTTCTGGTGCTCCTGATCTTGGAAGCGCGGTGGCGGAATAGAGGAGAGATCACGAAAAAGGGTTCCGTTCCCGAGGGTTTCTCGTCACGGGGAATAAATAGGCAAAAGGGGGCAGACAGAGGTTCTGCCAGGGGCTCCAGGCGCCCCCTGGCGCCGCCAGGGGTGGGGCCACGCCCTCTGGGCCCCCCTGGCGCGGCCAGGGTTGGGGACGCACCCTCTGGGCGCCTGGGGCCCCCTGGATCCCCTCTGGCCCCTCTCGGGCTCTTCACGAAGCTTCTGGTACGCTGATTTCTCCTATATTTTCCCCGGAATTTTTCTGGTACTTTTAATAAGGGGGATACCTGAAATAGAAAAACAACAGAAAATAGGAACTGGCGCTGGGGTGCACTGAGTAAATAGGTTAGTCCAAATATGATCAAAAGTTTATGGAAGTTCATCAATATCATAGAAATATCACAAAAAAGAGGCATGGTGCAAGAAGAAATTATAGATATTTTTTTGACGTATCAGGGATGCATTGGAAATCGAAGATGGTTTCAGGAACGATCCAAGGAACCTCAATCTGGGTATTAGCTCCGATGGAGTCAATCCGTTTAGCAACCAGAGTAGCACGCATAGCACATGGCGCGTGTTTGTATGGCCGTACAACACCCCCTTGGATATGCACGAAGCAAAGGTACATACTGATACGTCTCAAACGTATCGATAATTTAAGCTTGCTCCATGCATGTTTTGTGTGATATTGCTATGATCTAGATACACTTTCATATACTTTTGATTATATTTGGACTAACCTACTAATTCAGTGCACCCCAGTGCTAGTTCCTGTTTTCTGTTGTTTTTCCGCTGTTAACTGCAGGCTCCTCCCTCCGACTGCCTCCCGCAACCCCTTGATTCCTCCGACTGCGGTGCAAACTGCCATGCGGCGAAGATGTCTGCCTCTGCTGCCGAGGTGGTGCATTCGGCTGGTTTGCACCCGCAGTTGCCCGCATTGACTTTGACGCCACTGGCCCTTGCTGCTCGGTGGCCGCCTTCTGCTGTTGGTTTGCTGTGGTTATGAGGTCACGCATTCGACGCGTCCTCTCCCGCAACTCTTCTCCTTCCAAGTGCTCTTGCTCGGTGGCTCTCATGTTCTTCACAGGAGAACTCTATGAAATCTATGGAGCGACGATGATGGATGTCACTGGTTGCTGGGCCCCTCCCAGCTGTCTGCCGACCTCTCGGCCTGTAGCTCGGAGCTCATCAATCACTGGGGGTGGGATAACACGCTGCCTGATACCATGCGCCGCATTGTACTCCCGAACTGATGCCTCCATTGGGCGCTTTTCAGCATCGATCCTATCTGACTGCTCCTTCAAAGCCTGACGCACCTTTTCCAGTTCGGCGTGAGCCACAGCTGGATCGGCATGAAGACCTACAGGAGTGCTAAGCACGTCCGGTGGGGTTGCTTGGGCCCGCTGGTGCCGCGGTTGCTGCCCTCGCGGCTCGGGTTGCTGAAGTAGAGCTGTGGTGACTAGACGCTCCCGCCATCATAACCTCCGCACGTATGTGCGCAGTCGTTCCCTCTGTTCCCACGGCATCCGGCCCGCCTGGCAACAGATCCGTGAGCTCATAAAACACCCATACCTCCCTGGAAAAAACATCAGGAAGTGCTGCGACGAAAACGCGATGTCCATCGAAAGGAATGATGACGCCGCGCGGCAGAGGCATTCCTGCCCCAAACCGCGAGGCATTGTCGATGACGTAGTCCCGCGCTCCGCACCTCATGACCAGGCCGGAGGCGAAGCACACGCGTAATGCAGATGATGGTCCCGTCCGGATCAGAACTCCAGTCAACGCCTCGGCCTGCCCCACGGTGGGCCCCAACTGTCGTCGATATGTAACGACAGATGCCATGGGGATGGTTAAAGAGGGGGACAAACTGAGGTTAGTGTCGCTGGTTCCAGAATCGAGATTGGGAACACACGGTGACACCACGATGTACCCAGGTTCGGGGCTCTCCGTAGAGATAACACCCCTAGTCCTGCCGAGCTAGCTATATGCAATAACTCTGGCTACAATGAATGCTCATTGAGCTGTTTGAGAGGAAGGAGAAGAGGGAGCTAAGAACAACTCTCTCCAGGCTCTCTCTATGGTGGGTGAGATTGCAATAAGTGCTCCATCGTCCCTCACGTAGGAGGGGTACCCGGGGCTCTTATAGGCCGAGCCCGGGGTACAAAGGTAAATGAACATGGGAGAGGGCCCAGCTGTCAGCCTCCGACAAGCTAGGGACCTCGCATCGTGTTCTCCCGGATGACCTAGTGTACACTTGCGGCTCACCATACCGCTATATTGTAGACCCTGGTAGTCAACAGTGAAGCTAGGGACCTAGGCCCGTCAGCTTGTCTGCGCGATTGGCGCTGGAGGAGAGCGCACGCCTCTGATAGTCCCGATCTTCAGGGATTGCGCATTGAATGCTCTTGTACCAGGTGTCCGACCTGGGATCTTGCTCGGATATTGTCCTGTTTACTTCGGCCGAATGCTTCCTGGTGCAATCGGCCTCCGACCTGAACAACTCGGCCCACTTCTTGCTTACTCTTAATTAGTTCGTCCTTGATTAGATCGGTGATCTTTGCCTTGATGAATTGTTTCCCCTGGGTGACCCTAGTCGGGGGTCACTCCCCCTAAAAAAGGCTTCCTCTATCAGAACTGATCTTCTTGGGAATGCCATGCAAAGATACAACTCTTGTGATATACAAATCCGCCAACTAAGCTGCTGAAATGGAGTCCTTCACTAGAAAGAAGTGCGCAACTTTGGAAAGATTGTCAATGACGAAAAAGATGGCATTGTTCTTCTTCTGAGACAAAGGGAAGCCTGTGATGAAATCCATCTCTATGTGATCCCATTTCCACTCCGGAATCTCAAGTAGCTGAAGCAACCCTGCAGGCTTCTGGTGTTGTGCATTCACTCTCCTGCACACATCACACTTAGACACGTAATGGGCAACATCCCGCTTCATACGAGTCCACCAAAATCTTTCCTTGAGATCTTGATACATCTTTGTACTGCCAGGGTGAATTGACATGAAGACTCCCAAGACTAGTTTCTGCCAATGAGGATAGCAATGTTTGGAGATGGACGACACTTCACTGACATAGTAGGCAGGTCATTGAATCAGTTGTTGTTTCCCTTCTTCCTTTCGTTCGAATACCACATCGGCGCTGACGGTTTAGTTGTTTACAGCGATGTAGAATAACATGTGATCATTTGGTCTTGGTGCCGCCAGGACTGGTGTTTGGGATAACTGGAGCTTCAGGGCCTCCAGGGCTTCGTCGGCCTCCTTATTCCAGACGAACGTGTCTGTTTTCTTTAAGAGCCGGTAAAGGGGGATGGAATTTTCACCGAGTCGACTTATAAACCTGCTGAGGGCGGCGATGCATCCGGTGATTTTCTAGACGCCCCGAATGGAGGTTTGTTTTGACAAGGACATGATGGAATTTATTTTCTCTGGGTTTGCCTCGATGCATCTTTCTGATATGATATATCCCAGAAGTTTCCCGGCTGGGTACTCCAAAGGTGCATTTGGCCGGGTTTAGCTTCATCTGGTAAATGATGAGATTCGCAAAAGTTTCCTCTATGTCTTTGATTAATGATTCGGCCTTCCCGGTCTTGATCACTATGTCATCGACATATGCGTGTACGTTGTGCCCGATCTGTTCCTTCAGGCAGTTCTAGACGGTACGTTGGTACGTGGCTCGTGCATTTTTCGGACCGAATGTCATAGATGTGTAATAGAAAGCCCCAAAGGGTGTGATGAATGATGTCTTTTCCTGGTCCTCAATGGCCATCTTTATCTGGTGATAGACGGAATATGTGTCCAGAAAGCATAAGAGTTCGCACCCTTCGTAGAGTCGATAATTTGGTCTATCCGCGGTAGGGTGAAAGGATCCTTGGGGTGTGCTTTTTTGAGGTCAGTGTAATCAACGCACATACGCTCGGTTCCGTTTTTCTTGAGAACCAGGACCGGGTTGGACAACAAGTTTGGATGGAATACTTCTACGATGAACCAAGCAACTAGGATCCGGGCTATTACTTCTCCCATGGCTTCTCTTCTCTCGTCATTGAAGCCTTAGAGAAATTGTTTGATTTGCTTCATCTTTGGGTAACTGTTAAGGTGGTGCTCAGACCGAGAGTGTTGCGACACGTTGCAGATTCATCCTGTCTCTTTGACATCTACTGGTGGTGAAAATGTGGTAAGAGGCGGCGTGAGAGAGATCTTTGGGATGTTCTTGGTAGCCGTGACAGGATGATATCCCCTCACGACGGCTTGAGTCTGTGATAAAGGGGTTTTGTAGATCGGTTTCGCGCGGGGTCTCCGCCGGATCCTCTGATCCGGGGGTTCCTTGGGCAAAGCCGATCCAAGCATGGGCGGTGTCGTTCGGAGATTGGTTCTTATGGTCGATCTTGAAAAACTGAGCCCGTGTTGACAATGATCCTTCATTCGGACTGATGGACATGAGGACTGACCTGACAGGGACCTCGTAGGAAAGATCCCTTCTCAAATCTTTGACAGTGACGTTGGTGTAGAGCTGGTCACGCCGATTTTCGGCCGTCCGGGCAGTGGCAATCTCCATGTCATGCCGAGTTCCCTCCTGGATCTCTACAGCCTTGCGTATAGGACCCATGGTGGGCGCCAATTGTCATGGGAAAAACATGCCAGATGTCCTCAAAGAGAACTTAAGCGGGGCCTTTGATACGAGTGATTTCGAGGAGGGAGAGTCAATTCAACCGCACCTAAAAGATAATTGCTTGGCAACAATTTATTGGTAGCAACGGTGTGATAGAAGTAACGGTGGCAACGAAAGTAATGGTGGAAAAGCAACGAACGTAACAACAACAAAGTAAAGCAACTTGTAACAAGAAGGATTAAAAACACTGTAGGCTAGGGGAAAGGATGGTTGGGCACTGCATGGATGAGAGATAACATATAATTAACATGGGGCAAGGCACACATAAAAGTAATAATCATCTAGATAAATATCAAACATTAGGAATGTATCCCAAAGGTAGTTGTGCATGCTTGCAATAAGAACTTGCACACCATCTTTTGTCCTACCATCCCGCTACCAACGGGGCCAAAAGGAACTTATGGAGATTAAGGTGCTCCTGTCAAAGATTACCGGAACAAAGCATTAACAATCAATGGATACAGGGGATCCTCAAATTATAGTCCATCCCCTTTGGTGTCCCAATATGCTGATACGTCCAGAACGTATCTATAATTTTTGCTTGCTCCATGCATGTTTTGTGTGATATTGCTATGATCTAGAAACACTTTCATACACTTTTGATCATATTTGGACTAACCTATTAACTCAGTGCACCCCAGTGCCAGTTCTTGTTTTCTGCTGTTTTTCTATTTCAGTTTTCCCCCATATAAAAAGTGCCAGAAAAATTCGGGAAAATTCAGATAAAAAATCAGCGTGACGGAAGCTTCCAGAAAAGCCCGGGAGGGGCCAAAGGGGATCCAGGGGGGGCCCAGGCGGCCACCCGACGTGGCCCAACCCCTGGCCGCGCCAGGGGGGCGCCTGGGGCCCCTGGCCCACCTCTGGCTGCCCCCTTTCGCCTATTTATCCCCCGTCACGGGAAAACTCCAGAGGGAGAACCCTATTCCGCGAACTCGCCTCTGTTCCGCCGCCGCCGCGCTTCCGAAGATCGGGAGCACCAGAAGACCTCTTCCCGGCACCCTGCCGGAGGGAGGATTGACCTCCGGGAGTCTCCTCTCCACCATGGATGCTCCCCGGATGTCTCGTGAGTAGTTTTCCTTGGACCATGGGTCCGTGATCAGTAGCTATGTGATGTTCTCCTCCCCTCTTTGATCTTCATTGTTTAGACCTCGTGAGATGCCCAACATGATCGATGCACCTTTGTAATATTTCTGCTATTGCTATGTTGAGTTTGATAGGATCTGATGGATTATGAGATTATATTCAGATTGTGATAGAGTAATATATTTGGTTTTTATCTCTTATATTTTTGTTCCTAAGTAATTCTTGCATGTTCCCCGTTGCTGTTTATTGCTTTGGCCAAGTAGTAGGTAGTGACTCCAAGAGGGAGCGTTGTGCTGGATTGTGGGTTCATGCCCCCCGATGACACGCTTGAGTGACAGAAACATGAGTCTAGGGGATGTGCTGTTGCCACAAGGGGGAAAACAACGGTGCTTGTAACCGCGGTTACAAGGATTGTTTACTTTACGCAGAGTTCTTTTTAATGCAGTTGTCTGTTGCTTTGGATTTACACTTTGGGTGGGGCTCTCAACTTAATACCAGCGAGATGTTCTGGATAGATATCTCAAGGTGGATGATTAGTAGTAGATGCAGATGGATTTCGGTCTACTTACATTTGCGTACTTCCTGTTCTTTTGAACCTCTTCCTTTCTTTTGTAGCATAGTTAGCATTGCGGTGCGTTCTTAATCCTGTCAATTTCCTTTCTGTAATGTGTTTACCTCGCATAGGAATTTTATTGTCTTTTGGGAGAGAGACATCACTAACGAACATCACGTATCCCGGTCCATATCCTTATCATTGTTTCCACGCTATATTTAATTTTCTGCATTTACTTTCAAGTTTCTATTATTATCCCTTGCGTTTTATCCTTTGTAAACAATAAGACCGGAGAGATTGACAACCTCTCTGAACTTCATTGGGAACAAAGTTATCTGTGTCTGTGTGCAGGTACGCGTCAGTTGCGCCGCTTACACCTACTTATCATCTCTGGAGTCCTACTGGAGACAAACCATGGTATCTTTACCGAGGGAAATTTGCTGCTGTGCGGCATCACGCCTTCCACTTGGGGCTCACCAACGAAGGGCGAGAAGACTACACCCGTCAACTCTCGCGCCATCAAGCAAATTTCTTGCGCCGTTTCCGGGGACTCCAAGTGCTAAGATAGGTGAGTTGCACACTACCCTTTACCTTTGTCTTTTAGTCTTGTTAGTTTATCTTTCAGTTTTTATCTTTGTGTCTTTTATCGAAAACTACAAAAAAATCTGCCACACTTGCTGCTACTATGGGTTCCACTGAAAACACCAAGTTGTGTGACTTCACTAGTCACAACAACCAAGACGTTATCTGCACTCCCATTGCCACACCTGCCACTTCAGCTACCTCTTATGAAATTAAACCTGCTTTGCTAAACCTTGTTATGAGAGATCAATTCTCTGGTGCTGGAGATGATGCTGCTTTACACTTGAATAATTTTGTTGAATTATGTGATATGCAAAAGTATCAGGAAGTAGAAGGTGATGTTGTTAAGCTTAACCTCTTTCCCTTCTCTTTAAGGAGAGATGCTAAAATCTGGTTTCAATCTTTGCCTAGGAATAACATAGATTCTTGGGATAAGTGCAAAGATGCTTTTATAGGGAAGTACTACCCACCTGCTAAAATTATCCAATTGAGGAGTAACATTATGAATTTTAAGCAATTGGATAATGAACATGTTGCCCAAGCTTGGGAACGAATGAAATCTCTTGTTAAGAAATGCCCTAAACATGGTTTGACTACCTGGATGGTTATCCAGACTTTTTATGCAGGCTTGAACTTTACCTCGCGGAACCTGTTAGATTCAGCCGCGGGAGGAACCTTTATGTCAACTACACTTGGTTCTTCCACGAAGCTTCTCGATGAAATGATGACCAATTATTCCCAATGGCATACCGAACGCGCTCCAACAGGTAGGAAGGTAAATTCTGTCGAGGAAATTACCTCCCTCAATGAAAAAGTTGACTTAATTATGTCTCTACTTACCAAGCAACCCTCTATTGATCCTCATGATGTTCCGTTAAATTCTTTGGTTGCTCAAGAACAAGTAGATGTGAACTTTATTGCTAGAAAGAACTTCAACAACAATGCTTATAGGGGAAATTTTGCTAGCAATCCTAGACCGTTTCCATCCAACTATGGGAACAACAACACCTGTCCTAGCAACAAGAACCCCTCTTCTGAATTTGAAAGCATGCTTAGAGACTTTATCACTACCCAAAAATCCTTCAACAAAAAAGTAGAGGAGAAATTATCTAAAATAGATAATCTCTCTTTGAAGGTAGAAAGCTTAGCCCTTGATATGGAGATGCTCAAAATTAGAACCTCCCCCCTAGAGTAGAATAAGTCCACTCGTATTAATGCTATCCAGTTATAAATCAATGAAAACATTAGGATGATGGCTAAACTTAAAGAAATATGGGCTAGAGAAAAAGAGGAAGAGGATATAATTAAGAGCCTTCCTATACACCACACAGTTGCAACTATCCAAATTGTTGAGGACACTCAAACTATTAGCACCCAATGCACTCCTAGTCCCATTGGACCTATTAATGGTGATGCTAATACCTCAACCATAGATAAAGAAACTCCTATGAACATAGAGGGTTTCAAACAAGTGAGCCTAGATGACACTAATACCACCTTTTATAGTAGTGATATTGATTTTGATAGTTGTACCCTCTCAGAAGTTATCAGTTTACTACACAAAATGTCTAGAGACCCCCACACTAGCACACTTAATCTTGCCTTCACGGAGCATATCACAAATGCTCTCATCAAAGCTAGGGAGGAGAAGCTTAGAGTAGAAGCCTCCATACCTAGGAAGCTAGAGGATGGTTGGGACCCTATGATCAAAATTAAATTAAATAACTTCTCTTGCTATGCTTTATGTGATGTTGGAGCTAATACCTCCGTTATGCCCAAAAGAATATTTGATATGTTTGATTTGAAGCCCTTTGACCCTTGTTCTTTTGGTGTTCGTCTTGTTGATTCTTCCGTAAAGAAACCTTTGGGGAAGATCGACGATGTTCTTATCATTGTCAATGACAACTATGTTCCCGTTGATTTTATTGTTATGGATATAGAGTGTGAACCTTTATGTCCAATTATTTTGGGACGTCCTTTTCTTCGCACCGTTGGTGCGGTTATTGACATGAAAGAAGGGAATATAAAATTCCAATTCCCATTCAAAAAGGGGATGGAAAATTTCCCTAGAAATAAAATCAAGTTACCTTTTGAGTCCGTTACACGGGCTAGCTATTCCCTTTCTCTTGATAAAACTTGATTCTTCTTGTGCATTATGCCTAGCTAATGGCTTTAAAGAAGCGCTTTCGGGAGGCAGCCCGCAACGAATTTAGGGGTTTTCATTTTTGCTTTTGTTGTGTCTTGGTGATTGTTACTTCTGTAGCAACATCATTGTATCTTTATTTTTCAGCTTTGTGCCAAGTTATAGCCTCTTACGGCAAGGGAAGTAAAAGTTGTGACATGCTGTCCAGAAAACAGATTCTGTCCTCGTGACCAGAAAAATTCCAGAAAAATCCAAGTTCATGTTTTTGATATGAAATTTTTACACAGCATGCTCTATACAATTACGAAATTTCCATATGTTCTAAGTTTTTTGATTTGAGTTGCATAAGTGCCCCTAAAATATTCTTTACTATCTGCTGTTCTGTTTTTCACAGATTCTGCCACGTTTTGTCTCTCCTTACTTTTGCAAACCTTAAGCTTGCTTTTTCTTTGCAAAACCTTTTTGGAACTCTTGAGAAAAAGTAGCTCTTCGATAATATATTTATATCCAGTGAAGAAAAATTATTTATTAAGGGTACTAACCTCTCTAATCAGCTTGTGATGAGTTATGTATGAAGGGAGTTTTCAAGTGTGCGATGGAAGATGATGAAAGAAGATCCAGGAGTGTCAAGCGCTCAAGCTTGGGGATGCCCCCATGCATCCCCAATAAATATTCAAGGAGACTCAAGAGTCTAAGCTTGGGATGCCCCCGTGCATCCCCTTCTCCATCAACAATCATCAGTTCGTCCTTCGTCTCACTATATTTTTATCACTTCATGAGTTATGTGCTATGCTTGGAGCGTCTCGCTCTTAGGTTTTATTTTTAGTTTTCTTTAGCTTTGCTTGCTGTTCATAACAAGTTAGATCCTTTCTTAATTTGTATGGGAGAGAAACACGCTCCACTTTCAGAATTTAGAACACATCATAGGATTCTTCTTGCCTATCTTTTTGCTGTTATCTGTTCTTTATCTTTTCATAGCTACTGCCATGTTTAGTTTTATTCTTAGTTTTGTCTTTAGCAAGAGCCTTGGCTTTTGTTTTAGTTTGTTGCTGGAACTCTCTTTAGTTTTCATGTTTATCTTGGTTAAGAGAGTTGGTTGTTGCACTGAGTTGTGTCTTGTCTTGAAAGTAGGTAATTGAGGTTGCTATTTAATTTTAGTAGTAGCTTGCAATAGTTTTGAGGTATTGATGTGAGTAATGTTTGAACTTTTGGTGTCAAGAGCTCTTGCCTATTAGTGATAGGTGTCGTATTTTGGGCAATCCGTGTTTATTTTCAAAGCCTACAAAACTAGTTGAGAACTCTAGATACTAGATGGATCACTACTCTTCTGAGGAGTCGAATATTAGAGCACACTCACGTACCATGAGTCGAGGATGCGCAAGGATAACCAAACCCCCATACACTCCTCCTCGGGGTACTTGTATCTTTGTGAACCTCCTTATTAGATTGAGAGTTACCGATAATAAGTGCATGAGTTCTTCGGACTAATGTAAGTGTTGAGAGTTGACACTTCAACCTTCCCATATTTTGCTAGCCTTTCCCGTGCCGTGCATTGCCTTCTTCTCACTCCGAGAGTTGGTGTCCACCTTCGCCGATACTTCCAAACCCTTGGCATGATACGCTCTGTCATCATAAGCCTCCTTATATATTTCCTCAAAACAGCCACCATAACTACCTATCAAGGCATTTCCATAGCCTTTCCGAGTTACATTGCCATGCAACTTCCACCTCTTCATGACTTGATCTTCATGTCATACATGTTCCTTCTACACTGGCAGCGGCATACATTGCATACATCATGATAGTTACATCTTCTTTATATTTTGAGTACCTTGTAAAGTGTGAAGATTTCCTATACCTTCTTGTAAAATAGAGTGTTGCCCTTAAGTTAGGAAAAGATCCCAAAGTGGACACATTAAAAGATCCCAAAGAGGACAAATGAGAGTTAATTAGAAAGAGCCATTGAGGCCACCAAAAAAAATACAAAAAAATAGAAAAAGAAAAAAAGAAATAAAAAGAGAGAAAGGGGCAACACTACTATCCTTTTGAGAGATCCACACTAGTACTCCCTTTATATCCTTGTATTCCATAGAGATGATCATTATGCATATAGCTATGTGGGGACCTTCACACTATAGAACTTGGCTTGCATATTCCAAGGATGAGCCTCCTCAAAAGAGCTCTAGGTCTTCATGAGCGAGCAAGTTAGATGCACCCCCACTAGTTCCATTGGAGAGCTTCCTAGCTCGTATGTGCATCCGTTGCATGACAATCCCTACTCCTCACATCATATTTATCATTTGGCATCTCTTGCCTATGATTGTCCTCATTGATGTGAGCCTTTCTCATCCTTTTTGTCTTCCTCCTCCACCATATTTCACTCTTTGCCATTCTAAGTGTCAACTCTCGTGCTTACGCTCATCCATTGCATGAGTGCTCGAAATATCGAAAAGGAGTGGATCAAATTGACTTGTACCTGGCTAGTGGTCTGGGGACGAGTCAAGATAAGATTCCAAAGAATACCAAGTGTGAAACTTTAGTGGATTGAGTTCTCAACACAAAAATACTTTTTTTCTCTCGTATTCCCTATCCCCTTTCTTGCACGCAAACACCATTTGGAGACATTCGAGCCACGGACAGCAAGAGCTCTTGGACTAACGTATCTAGATACACTTTCATAAACTTTTGATCATATTTGGACTAACCTATTAACTCAGTGCACCCCAGTGCCAGTTCCTGTTTTCTGCTGTTTTTCTATTTCAGTTTTCCCCCATATAGAAAGTGCCAGAAAAATTCGGGAAAATTCAGATAAAAAATCAGCGTGACGGAAGCTTCCAGAAAAGCCCGGGAGGGGCCAGAGGGGAGCCAGGGGGAGCCCAGGCGGCCACCAGACGCAGCCCCACCCCTGGCCGCTCTAGGGGGCGCCTGGGGCCCCTGGCCCACCTTTGGCTGCCCCCTTTCGCCTATTTATCCCCCTTCACGGGAAAACCCCAGAGGGAGAACCCTATTCCGCGAACTCGACTCTGTTACGCCGCCGCCGCTGCGCTTCCGAAGATCGGGAGCACCAGAAGACCTCTTCCCGGCACCCTGCCGGAGGGAGGATTGACCTCCGGGAGTCTCCTCTCCACCATGGATGCTCCCCGGATGTCTCGTGAGTAGTTTTCCTTGGACCATGGGTCCGTGATCAGTAGCTATGTGATGTGCTCCTCCCCTCTTTGATCTTCATTGTTTAGACCTCGTGAGCTGCCCAACATGATCGAGGCACCTTTGTAATATTTCTGGTATTGCTATGTTGAGTTTGATAGGATCTGATGGATTATGAGATTATGTTCCGATTGTGATAGAGTAATATATTTGGTTTTTATCTCTTATATTTTTGTTCCTAAGTAATTCTTGCATGTTCCCTGTTGTTGTTTATTGCTTTGGCCAAGTAGTAGGTAGTGACTCCAAGAGGGAGCGTTGTGCTAGATTGTGGGTTCATGCCCCCCGATGACACGCTTGAGTGACAGAAACATGAGTCTAGGGGATGTGCTGTTGCCACAAGGGGGAAAACAACGGTGCTTGTACTTGCGGGTGCAAGGATTGTTTACTTTACGCACAGTTCTTTAATGCAGTTCTCTGTTGCTTTGAGTTTACACTTTGGGTGGGATTTGCAGCTTAATACCAGCAAGATGTTCTGGATAGATATCTCAAGGTGGATGATTTGTAGGTAGATGCAGATGGATTTCGGTCTACTTGTCTTGGCGTACTGCCTGTGCTTTTGAACCTCTTCCTTTCTTTTGTAGCATAGTTAGCATTGCAGTGCATTCTTAATCCTGTCAATTGCCTTTCTGTAATTTGTTTACCTCGCATAGCAATTTTATCGTCTTTGGGGAGAGAGACATCACTAGCGAACATCACGTATCCCGGTCCATATCCTTATCATTGTTTCCACGCTATATTTACTTTTCTGCATTTACTTTCAAGTTGCTATTATTATCCCTTGCGTTTATCCTTTGTAAACAACAAGACCGGAGAGATTCACAACCTCTCTGAACTTCGTTGGGAACAAAGTTATCTGTGTCTGTGTGCAGGTCCGCGTCAGTTGCACCGCTGACACCTACTTATCATCTCTGGAGTCCTACTGGAGACAAACCTTGGTATCTTTACCGAGGGAAATTTGCTGCTGTGCTGCATCACGCCTTCCACTTGGGGCTCACCAACGCAGGGCGAGAAGACTTCACCCGTAAACTCTCGCGCTATCATATGCCACCAGTGAGATCGGCGGTTTCAGACTATAATAGGTGCATACAACTTGTAGATAGGATCAAGAGCACAAATATATTCATGAAAATGTAAAAGGTTCAGATCTGAAATCATGGCACTCGGGCCTAAAGTGTCAAGCATGAAGATCAACCAGATGTAGCAAAGATGATAAACACCATAGTAGATGATAGGCAACATGCCACCAACAATCTGATGAACTATTACATGACCTAACACATCCAATCCCTACCATCCCCTTTGCATACCGAAAGGAATTACTCACACATGGATGGGGATGACATGGAAGTATGATGGAGTGCCGATGGTGAGGACGATGGCATCGATTTCCACTCTCTGGAGGCCAAAACAACCCCCAGATTATCTCTCTCGAGGAAGAACAGAGGTGGCGTCGGCTCCGCGACGGAAAACTGGAGTATGGGCGTGATAGCTTCTCGCCCCTCGATGGTTACCCAAAGTGGAAGGTTGAGATGTAGACACCAACAAATTTCCCTCGGTGAAGATACCAAGGTTTTTCTCCAGTAGGACTCCAACAACGACAGGAAGGTGACAACGGCGCCAGAAATTGCTTTGGTGGCGCGAGAGTTGACGTGGACCTGCACACACAACAGATAACTTTGCTCCCAACGAGTTCAGAGAGGTTGTCAATCCCTCCGGCCTTGTTGTTCACAAAGGATCAAACGCACGGGATAATAATGATAGTGATAGCAATGGAAAGGTAAATAAAACAGGAAATAAATAACGGGTGTAAATAGTATTGGAAATATGGACCGGGATCCCATGATGTTCACTAGTGATTCTCTCTCCCAAAAGATGATAAAATAGCCATGCGAGGTAAACAAATTACAGCTGGGCATTTGACAGGATTATGTGCGCAAACCAATGCTAATATGCTATAATGAAAGGCAGAGGCTCAAAAGCATGGGCGGTACGCCAAGAAAAGTAGACCGAAATCCATCTGCATCTACCTACAAATCATCCACCTTGAGATATCTATCCAGAACATCTTGCTGGTATTAAGCAGCAAATCCCACCCAAAGTGTAAACTCAAAGCAACAGAGAACTGCATTAAAGAACTGTGCGTAAAGTAAACAATCCTTGCACCCGCAAGTACAAGCACCGTTGTTTTCCCCCTTGTGGAAACAACACATCCCCTAGACTCATGTTTCTGTCACTCAAGCTAGTCATCAGGGGGCATGAACCCACAATCATGCATCACACTCCCTCTTGGAGTCACTACCTACTACTTGGCCAAAGCAATAAACAACAACGGAGATCATGCAAGAATTACTCAATAACATAAATATAAAAGAGGAGAATCAAATATATTACTCAAAAACAATCTGATACTAGTCTCATAATCCATCGGATCCCACCAAACTCAACATAGCAACAGCAGAAAGATTACATATGTGCCTTGATCATGTAGGGCAGCTCACGAGGTCTAATCCATGAAGAACAATGAGGGGAGGAGAACATCACATAGCTACTGATCATAGACCCATAGTCCAAGGTGGACTACTCATGGTTCATCCGGGAAGCATCCATGGTGGTGGAGAAGCTCCCGGAAGTGGTTCCTCCCTCCGGCAGGGTGCCGGGAAGAGGTCTCCTGGTGCTCCGATCTTCGAAGCGCGAAGGCGGCGGAACAGAGGAGAGATCGCGAAAAAGGGTTATGTCCCCGAGGGTTTCTCGTCACGGGGAATAAATAGGCGAAGGGGGGCAGCCAGGGGGGCCACCAGGGGTCCAGGCGGCCTCCCGGTGCGGCCCCACCCTAGGCCGCGCCACCTGGCCGCCTGGAGCCCAGGTGGGTCCCCTCTGGCCCCCCCTTCGGTACTCCAGAAGCTTCCTGTACGCTGATTTTTCCTATATTTTTCCCGGAATTTTTCTGGCACTTTAAATAATGGGAAAACCTGAAATACAAAAACAGCAAAAAACAGGAACTGGCACTGGGGTGCACTGAGTTAATAGGTTAGTCCAAATATGGTCAAAAGTGTATGGAAGGTCATCAATATCATAGCAATATAACACAAAAGAGGCATGGAGCAAGAAGAAATTATAGATACGTTTTGGACGTATCAGCATCCCCAAGCTTAATTCCTGCTCGTCCTCGAGTAGGTAAATGATAACAAGCATAATTTCTGTGGTGACAAGCTACCAACCATATAAGAACATTTAAGTAAAGCAATCAAGGCATGTAATTCAATTCAAGTCATAATAGGCAAGAGTCTATATTAGCATTGAAACAAGCAACATAAGAACATAAAGGTGCAAGAGATCTCGCTGTCCGTGACTCGAATGTCTCCAAATGGTGTTTGAGTGCAAGAAAGGGGATAGGGATATACGAGAGAAAAGTATTTTTGTGTTGAGAAATCAATCTACTAAAGTTTCCCACTTGGTATTCTTTGGAATCTTATCTTGACTCGTCCCCAGACCACTAGCCAGGTACAAGTCAAAATGATCCCCTCCTTTTCGATATTTTGAGCACTCATGCAATGGATGAGCGTAAGCAAGAAAGTTTACACTTAGGATGGCAAAGAGAGAATATGGTGGAGGACGAAGACAAAAAGGTGAGAAAGGCTCACATCAATGAGGACAATCACAGGCGAGAGAATTCCAAATGATAGATATGATGTGAGGAGTAGGGATTGCCATGTAATGGATGCACATATGAGCTAAGGTAAGCTCTCCAATGGAACTAGTGGGGGTGCATCCAACTTGCTTGCTCAAGAAGACCTAGAGCTCATTTGAGGAGGCTCATCATTGGAATATACAAGCCAAGTTCTATAGTGTGAAGTTCCCCACATAGCTATATGCATGAATGATAATCTCTATGGAGTACAATATATAAGAGGGAGTACAAGTGTGGATCTCTCAAAAGGAATAGTAGTGTGCCCCCTTCTCTCTCTTTTTTGTATTTTTTGGTGGCCTCAATGGCTCTTTCTATTTCTCTCATTTGTCCTCTTTGGGATCTTTTGATTTTGTCTTCTTTGGAATCTTTTGATTTTGTCCTCTTTGGGATCTTTTCCTCACTTAGGGGCAACACTCTATATATTACAAGAAGTATAGAAGATCTTTCACACTTTACAAAAGTACTCAACATAAAGAAAATGAAACTATCATGAAGTATGCAAATGTATGACTATGCCAGTGTAGCAGGATATGCAATGATAGTAGCGCGTCATGTAGCAATGACTATGGCAAGGCCCAACTAACATGCGGCTCATCGATCAAGCAAGTAGCATATATGACATGAAGATAAAGTCATGAGAAGGTGGATGTTGCATGGCAATGTACCTCGGAAAGGCTATGGAAATGCCTTGATAGTTAGGTATGGTGGCTGTTTTGAGGAAGGATATAAGGAGGTTTATGATGACAGAGCGTATCATGCCTAGGGTTTAGATGTACCGGCGAAGTTGGACGCTAACTCTCGGAGTGAGAAGAAAGCAATGCACGACACAGAAGAGGCTAGAAAAATATGGGTAGGTGGAAGTGTCAACTTTTCAATACTCACATTAGTCCGAAGAACTCATGAACTTATTATCGGTAACTCTCAATCTAATAAGGATGTTCACAAAGAGACAAGTACCCCAAGTAGGAGTGTATGGGGGTTTGTTTATCCTTGCGCATCCTCGACTCATGGTACGTGAGTGTTCTCTGATATTCGATCCCTCCAAAGATTAGTGATCCATCTAGTAGCTAGAGTTCTCAACTAGTTTTGTAGGTTTTGAAAATACACACGGATTGCCCAAAATACGACACCTATCACTAATAGGCTAGAGCTCTTGAAACCAAAAGTTCAAACATTACTCACATCAATACCTCAAAACTATTGCAAGTTACTACTAGAAGAAAATAGCAACCTCAATTACCTACTCTCAAGACAAGACACAACTCAGTGCAACAACCAACTCTCTTTAACAAGATAAACATGAAAACTAAAAAGAGTTCCAGCAAAAAACTAAACAAAATCCAAGGCTCTTGCTAAAGACAAACTAAGACTAAGACTAAACATGGCAGTAGCTATGAAAAGATAAAGAACACACAACAACAAAAAGATAAGCAGGAAAAATCCTATGATGTGTTCTAGATTTTGAAAGTGGAGCGTGTTTCTCTCCCACACAAAGTAAGACGGGATCTAACTTGTTATGAACAGCAAGCAAAGCTAAAGAAAACTAAAAATAAAACCTAAGAGCGAGACGCTCCAAGCATAGCACATAACGCATGAAGTGATAAAAATATAGTGAGACGAAGGACGAACTGATGGTTGTTGATGGAGAAGGGGATGCACGGGGGCATCCCCAAGCTTAGACGCTTGAGTCTCCTTGAATATTTGTTGGGGATGCATGGGGGAATCCCCAAGCTTGAGCGCTTGACACTCCTGGATCTTCTTTCATCATCTTCCATCGCACACTTGAAAACTCCCTTCATACATAACTCATCATAAGCTGATTAGAGAGGTTAGTACCCTTAATAAATAATTTTTCCCCACTGGATACAAAGATATTCTTGAAGAGATACTGTTTCTCAAGAGTGCCAAAAAGTTTTTGCAAAGAAAAAGCAAGCTTAAGGTTTGCAAAAGTTAGGAGAGACAAAACGTGGCAGAATCTGTGAAAAACAGAACATCAGGTAGTAAAAATTTTTTTAGGGACACTTATGCAACTCAAATAAAAAAACTCAGAACATACGGAAGTTTCGTAATTGTATAGAGCATACTGTGTAAACATTTCAGCTCAAAAAGATGAACTGGGATTTTTCTGGAATTTTTCTGGTCACGAGGACAGAATCTGTTTTCTGGACAGCATGTCACAACTTTTACTTCCCTTGCCGTAAGAGGCTATAACTTGGCACAAAGCTGAAAAATAAAGATACAATGATGTTGCTAAAGTAGTAACAATCATCAAGACACAACAAAATCAAAAAGAAAACCTACATTCGTTGCGGGCTGCCTCCCGAAAGAGCTTTCTTTTATGCCTTTAAGCTAGGCATGATGCAAAATTAAGAATCAAGTTTTATCAAGAGAAAGAGAATAACTAGCCCGAGTAACGGACTCAAAAGGTAACTTGATTTTCTTTATAGGGAAGTGTTAAATCCCCTTTTTGAATGGGAATTGGAATTTATATTCCCCTCTTTCATTTCAATAACCGTACCAACGGTGCGAAGAAAAGGACGTCCCAAAATAATTGGACACAAAGGTTCACACTCTATATCCATAACAATAAAATCAACGGGAACATAGTTGTCATTTACAATGATAAGAACATCGTCGATCTTCCCCAAAGGTTTCTTTATGGAAGAATCAACAAGACGAACACCAATAGAACAAGGCTCAAAATGCTGCAATTCAAACATATCAAATATTCTTTTGGGCATAACGGAGGTACTAGCTCCAACATCACATAAAGCATAGCAAGAGAGGTTATTTAATTTAATTTTGATCATAGGGTCCCAACCATCATCTAGCTTCCTAGGTATGGATGCTTCTAGTCTAAGCTTCTCCTCCCTAGCTTTGATGAGAGCATTTGTGATATGCTCCGTGAAGGCAAGATTAAGTGTGCTAGTGTGGGGGTCTCTAGAAATTTTGTGTAACAAGCTAATAACTTCCGAGAGGGTAAACCTATAAAAAATCAATATCACTACTATCAAAGGTGGTAGTAGTGTCATCTAAGCTCACTTGTTTGAAACCCTCTATGTTCATAGGAGTTTCTTTATCTTCGGTTGAGGTATTAGCATCACCATTAATAGGTCCAACGGGACTAGGAGTGCATTGGGTGCTAATAGTTTGGGTGTCCTCAACAATTCTATCCTCTTCCTCTTTTTCTCTAGCCCACCTTTCTTTAAGTTTAGCCATCATCCTAATATTTTCATTAATTTGTAATTGGATAGCATTAATAGGAGTGGCCTTATTCTCCTCAAGGGGAGAGGTTCTAATTTTGAGCATCTCAATATCAAGGGCTAAGCTTTCTACCTTCAAAGAGAGATTATCTATTTTAGCTAATTTCTCCTCTACATTTTTGTTGAAGGCTTTTTGGGTACTGATAAAGTCTCTAAGCATACTTTCTAATTCAGAGGAGGGGTTTTTGTTGCTAGGGTAGGTGTTGTTGTTCCCATAGTTGGATGGAAACGGTCTAGGATTGCTAGCAAAATTTCCCCTATAAGCATTGTTGTTGAAGTTGTTTCTAGCAATAAAGCTCACATCTACTTGTTCTTGAGAAACCACAGAATTTAAAGGAACATTATGAGGATCAATAGAGGGTTGCTTGGTAAGTAGGGACATAATTAAATCAACTTTTTCATTGAGGGAGGTAATTTCCTCGACAGAATTTACCTTCCTACCTGTTGGAGCGCGTTCGGTGTGCCATTGGGAATAATTGGTCATCATTTCATCGAGAAGCTTCGTGGCAGAACCAAGTATAGTTGACATAAAGGTTCCTCCCGCGGCCGAATCTAATAGGTTCCGCGAGGTAAAGTTCAAGCCTGCATAAAAATTCTGGATAACCATCCAGGTAGTCAAACCATGTTTAGGGCATTTCTTAACAAGAGATTTCATTCGTTCCCAAGCTTGGGCAACATGTTCATTATCCAATTGCTTAAAATTCATAATGTTACTCCTCAATTGGATAATTTTAGCAGGTGGGTAGTACTTCCCTATAAAAGCATCTTTGCACTTATCCCAAGAATCTATGCTATTCCTAGGCAAAGATTGAAACCAGATTTTAGCGTCTCCCCTTAAAGAGAAAGGAAAGAGCTTGAGCTTAACAACATCACCTTCTACTTCTTTATACTTTTTCATATCACATAATTCAACAAAATTGTTCAAGTGTACAGCAGCATCATCTCCAGCACCAGAGAAAGTATCTCTCATAACAAGGTTTAGAAAAGCAGGTTTAATTTAATAAGAGGTAGCTGAAGTGGCAGGTGTGGCAATGGAAGTGCAGATAAACTCTTGGTTATTGTGACTAGTGAAGTCACACAACTTGGTGTTTTCAGTGGAACCCATAGTAGCAGCAAGTGTGGCAGATTTTTTTGTAATTTTTGATAAAAGACACAAAGATAAAAACTGAAAGGTAAATTAACAAGACTAAAAAACAAAGGTAAAGGGTAGTGTGCAACTCCCCTATCTTAGCACTCGGAGTCCCCGGCAACGGCGCCAGAAATTCGCTTGATGGCTTCTCACCCTTCGTTGGTGAGCCCCAAGTGGAAGGCGTGATGTAGCACAACAACAAGTTTCCCTCGGTGAAGATACCAAGGTTTGTCTCCAGTAGGACTCCAGAGATGATAAGTAGGTGTCAGCGGCGCAACTGACGTGGACCTGCACACAGACACAAATAACTTTGTTCCCAACGAAGTTCAGAGAGGTTGTCAATCTCTCCGGTCTTGTTGTTCACAAAGGGTAAAACACAAAGGATAATGATAGCAATTGAAAGTAAAAGCAGAAAAGTAAAGATAGCGTGGAAACAGTAATAAGGATATGGACTGGGATGCGTGATGTTCGCTAGTGATGTCTCTCTCCCAAAAGACGATAAAACTGCTATGCGAGGTAAACAAATTACAGAAGACCAATTGACAGGATTATGAACGCACCACAATGCTAACTATGCTACAAAAGAAAGGAAGAGTCTCAAAAGCACGGGCAGTACGCCAAAATAAGTAGACCGTAATCCAACTGCATCTACTACTAATCATCCACCTTGAGATATCTATCCAGAACATCTCGCTGGTATTAAGTTACGAGCCCCACCCAAAGTGTAAACCCAAAGCAATAGACAACTTCATTAAAAAGAACCTTGCGTAAAGTAAACAATCCTTGCAACCGCGGTTACAAGCACCGTTGTTTTCCCCCTTGTGGCAACATCACATCCCCTAGAATCATGTTTCTGTCACTCAAGCGTGTCATCGGGGGGCATGAACCCACAATCGAGCATAACGTTCCCTCTTGGAGTCACTACCTACTACTTGGCCAAAGCAATAAAAAGCAACGGAGAACATGCAAGAATTACTTAGGAACAAAAATATAAGAGATAAAAACCAAATATATTACTCTATCACAATCTGAACATAATCTCATAATCCATCAGATCCCATCAAACTCAGCATAGAAATAGAAGAAAGATTACAAAAGTGCCTCGATCATGTAGGGAAGCTCACGAGGTCTAAACCATGAAGAACAAAGAGGGGAGGAGAACATCACATAGCTACTGATCACGGACCCATGGTCCAAGGAAAACTACTCACGAGACTCCCGAAGGTCGGCCCTCCCTCCGGCAGGGTGCCGGGAAGAGGTCTTTTGGTGCTCCCGATCTTGGAAGCGCCGCGACGGCGGAACAGAGGCGAGTTTGCGAAATAGGGTTCTGTCTTCGGAGTTTCCCCGTGATGGAGAATAAATAGGCGAAGGGGGGCAGCCAGAGGTGGACCAGGGGCCCCAGGCGCCCCCCTGGCGCGGCCAGGGGTGGGGCCGCGCCGAGTGGCCGCCTGCCCCCCTGGATCCCCTCTGGCCCCTCTCGAGCTCTTCGCAAAGCTTCCTGTACGCTGATTTTTCCTCTATTTTTCCCGGAATTTTTCTGGCACTTTTTATATGGGGGAAAACTGAAATAGAAAAACAGCAGAAAACAGGAACTGGCACTGGGGTGCACTGAGTTAATAGGTTAGTCCAAATATGATCAAAAGTGTATGAAAGTGTATCTAGATCATAGCAATATCACACAAAACATGCATGGAGCAAGCAGAAATTGTAGATACGTTTTGGACGTATCAGTAGCCAAAATTCACACTTGGAGAATTTATAATACAGGCGATTCTCTCGAAGTTTCACCAATACCAGCCTGAGATGTTCGGCATGTTGTTCTTTTTTCTTCGAGTAGATGAGAATGTCATCAAGATAAACTACAATAAATTTATCTAGGTTCTCCATGTAGATCGAATTCATCATGCGCGAGAAAGTGGCGGGGGCATTGGTTAAACCGAAGGACATGACAGTGTACTCGTAAAGACCATAACAAGTAGTGAAAGCCGTTTTTGGAATGTCCTCGTTTCTGATTTTGATTTGATGATAACCTAATCTCAAATCCATCTTGGAGAAGACAGAGGATCCAGCAAGTTGATCATAAAGAACATTGATCCTGGGCGGTGGGTACTTGTTCTTTATCGCCGCTAAATTTAGAGGGCGATAGTCTACGCACATCCTTTCTGTTCCATCTTTCTTCGTTACGAACAGAACGGGGCAACCCCATGGCGTTGAGCTAGGGCGGATGAAACCTTTTGCGAACAAAGCTTCAAGTTGGATTTTAACCTCAGCTAAGTCACGTGGGGCCATTTTGTATGGTCGTCTGGAAATTGGTGCGGTTCCTGGCATAAGATCCACTATGAACTCTACACATCTGTCGGGTGGCTAGGTTTAAGGGGTTGGGTTACTGGATGGTTTTCCTGAGGATGACCAAGGTTTACTAGGGGCTACAACAGATATGTCAGAGTAGCAAAGTACCCCAACACGATGTTTAGTGTGGTTGTTCTGGCTAGAAGACATCTAAAGTGGGAGGAAGAGCTGCAATTGATTCAATATAGGTTTCTAGAATAAAACCTACATCAAACACTATGGAGCTGTCGGGAATGCCACCTAACAAATCTTCTGGAAAGACATCCGAAAAAGATAGAAGGATTTTTCAAATGCATCAGATTATGTAGAAACCTGGGATGAATCGGACAGCATAACGGCTGCAATTGCAAGAGAAATGGAAATCCTCACAACATTTCAACAACACTTACATACGATGTAAGAAATCAGGAAGCAGAAGAACTCTAGCAAACCGAACACAACTTTCCTACGGCTACAAAGAAGCAAACAACGAGATGTTCTAGTAAGACATAGATGATCCTAGTCCTATCTTCCCGTAGAACAAGATGAGGGTGACTCAGAACTCAGAACGATGAAGATAAGGAGAAAAAAGAAGCCTTACGTTGTTCCCTTAAATACCCAGAGTAACTATATAACTATAGAAGGCTAGACTCAACTTCGACCAAGGCTGATAATCCTACAGTCAGTCCTGCTCTGATACCAAGTCTGTCGGGACCCGGGGTTAGCGTATGCAAGACTCGCTACAACACAATCATATGGAGAGCCAAGAACCGTACCCACTTGTCTAAGCAGAAAAGGCCAAGCACATAACGTTCTCGGAAAGCATCAAACATGAGGGGCATCCCATCCAGGCCGGATGATCAACTGAGATGGGTCCTCATCGTTCGCACACAAGTCTAAATGATATGGGTGGTCAACTCCCATACTCATAGACAAGTCACCTCAACCATACTATCGATTGTATTATGACCATTACATAGACTTACTCCAGCCCGATCACTTACTCGGGGTCTAGGGCGGGCTCGATCATACATCAAAGTGTGCATGTGACGGAGTCACGAACAATCGCATCGCGATGCCCCAAGATGCGCACATCTAAGGGCCACTTGGTGTATAAAAGACCGCCAGCCAGATCACAGCTAAGGTCTCGAAAACCCATACTAAGACATGCATGATATAATCATACACGCAGCACACATGTCTAGTATGAATAGCAGGTATCATTGCAATTCTCTACAAAGTATACAACTTTATTGATAACTCTTACAGAGTGCACACAGAGATCACGAGACCGTGATCCAATATTACAACAAGCATGCAGAAGAAAATTATGTCTGGGTACAGACAAGTTTAACAAATGGCTTAAGAAGCCTTATTTAAACACAAGCCCTCCACGAGGGAACCAGTCTACTGACTAGGACTACACTAGCTTGGTCTTCAGTCGTCGAGCTCGAGGAAGAATCCACCTTCGGGGTCAGTGGGTTCATCTAAAACATAGAATAAGCAAACGTGAGTACAAAGTCATACTCAGCAAGACTTACGTAGGAGCTATACTACTCATGCACATGTATCAAGGCAAAGGGAGGTGGGGTTCATAAGCAGAAGTGCCAGCTTTGACTTAGCTAGTCCTGAACTACGAGTATCAGACTTGAGGTAAGAAGCGTACACGAGTCCACTACATGTCTCCAACCAATTACACCACTATGGTGCCTTCCTTGACTTCCCCACGAGAAAGCACGCCATAGCACTCACGCTTATCTTGGCAAGTTTTATAAGTATCCAGTTCAAGTTGTCTAATAATCAGGCACATCTTTCCAAGTAGTCCCTTACCGCGGACGCGGCTATTCGAATAGTTTTGTTAACCCTGCAGGGGTGTACCGCTACACACACATGTCACCGCTTACCGCCTTTTGCATGTCACCGTTCAAGAGGAGACAGCGAGGATGCCACCACAACTGTTACCTCACAGCCGATCTAGTCCAAGAAAGCCGCCTACCTGGGTTGGCTGCCACTATCGTGAACCCGGCCGGTTTACCGAAGTGGACCCAGATGATGTGTGCGTGGTGCATAAGCCGGTCTCGGCTGAGTCGTTCTCTCACTTAGCAGCCAGGCCACAAACCTACCAGAAATCCTTATTACTGCGACATCTGGACATCGAATGGGATGAGTTAGTAGGTTGAGAGGGGTCAGTGAGACCAATGTGTGGTTGTACTCTTCATCTTGGATCACCACACAAGAACTCGGACTTAGGGCGGTGTTCAACGAGACAACCCACTGTGTACTCCTACACAGCCTCTCATCTTTCACCTTGTATTAGGGTAGATTCACCAACACATTTCCACCATCATCAACATGATTGCGACCATCCCGACTCACATAAAAGTATCATCAGTGTAACACTCTAAGCATGCAATAAGCAGTAACAATTGCAGGGGCCACATGATATCAATCAATTCCTACAATTGCTAGGATTGTGGTTTGCCTACTACTGTGACAAATGATAGGTCATGCAACGGAATGGGTACATATATGCGGTAGAAACGTAACATGGTAATCATCCTAAACAATGCATAAGAAAGACTGAGAGGGAAGTGGGATTTTATCGACATGATCAATGGGGGTTTGCTTGCCTTGCTGACGAGGTTCAGGTTCAGGGTCTTCAACGAAGGGGGCAGCCTCCTGTTCCGGTTCAACTTCTATCGACAAACAACAATCAAGGGGGGAAACATAAGTACAATGCACAAACACATGGTTGAAGGTTGAAACTTGGTATACATTCTTCTGATGTGTGATGCAATTCCATTTAAATGGAGTATATTGCAAGTGAATTGCAAATTCAAACTCCAATTTGAATTTAAATGAATTCCATATGCATTGTTCTCTCTGTTCACACAAGTTAACTTGTTCAAACATGAAAACAGATTGCATATTCAGAATCCTTGGATTTTTCTGATAATTTTAGACATATTATTTGCTATATTTGGAGTTAGGATGAATTAATTATGAATTTCCAAAGTTTGGAGTATTTTCTGCCAATTCCTGATTTAAATTAAATAGAAATGCTATTACTGCATCAGCATGAGGTCATGCTGACGTCAGGGGGTCTCTGACCACTGGGACCCACATGTCAGTGTCTCACTGGGTTAATTAAATTGATTTAATCAATTTGATTTAAACAGAGGGGGATTAGCAGGCTGGGACCACATGGCAGTGTGACTGGGGGTGGGGCCAAGGTGATTAGGCACTGGGTTAGCCCTAATGGCGATGCTCGCCGCCGAGCACTGTGCCTCGCCGGAGTTGCTCGGGATGGCGAGTTAGGGCACGGGAGGACAAGGGGAGGGTACCGGCGTGTAGCTGAGGACCTGCCGCGTCGAATGGAAGCATCTCGGGCTCGAGGGGAAGGCTGGAGCGACGGCGGCGACGTCTCCGGCGGAAACAGAACTACGGCGAGGTCGGGTTCGGGGTTAGAGTGCACGATTTGGGGTGATCTTGGCTGCGTTCGAAAGCTGGGAAGGTCAGGTGCCAAACACATGCACGGGTGCATCGCCAGGGGCACTGGAGCGAGCTCCAGCTCGACCATGGCGGCGAGCTTTCTCGGGATCCATGGCGGATCGCAGCAGAGAGCGAACGGAGAGGAGGTAGTAGGGGGAATCGACGCAAGACCTCACCCTTGTTGCGATGGGAGAGACGGCGGGGTCGAGGGTGCTCGGACGATGGAGCAATCGACGGCGGAACTTCTCGGCGGCCGGAGCTTGTCGATGACGATGGCGTCGGCTTGACAGGCTTCGGAGCTCGATTGAACGGGGGCTTCGATGGAGTTGACGACGGCAAAGACGATGGACAACACGGCGCAGCTCGGGGACGACGGTGGCCACGCGGGCTTCAATCCATGGCGACGGCCGGGCTCTATTCGTCGCGGAGCTGGGCGAGAGGGAGAGCAGGAGCGCGTGCAGAGGGGGGGAATGGAGGCATGGCTCTCAGGAGCGTCTCCAGGTGCGCCTAGAAGGTCAGGGAGGGGCAGGTGGCGTCTGGAGAAGCGACGGTGTGCTCGGCTGTCTCGGTGGTCATTCCACCGAGCAGCTTGGAGGAGCGGGGAAGGGGAAGAAGACCCCCTTGCCCTTTTTGGCTAGCTGGGCCGACTGGGCTGGCTTCGCCTAGGCGACTGGTAAGGATTTCTTTCCTTTTTCTGTTTCCTTTTTCTATTTCTTTTCTGTATTTATATTCTTCCTATTAAATAAAATAGCTAGGCATTTTTATAAATGCTCAACATTTATATTTGGACTTACATGACCAGTAGCTAGCCATTTCCAACTTTTGAACATTTTTGAAATTCCAAATATTTGAATATCAATTCAAATAGGGGTTTTTATTTAATTCCATGCTCCTGTTTGAATATTTGAAAAATCCATGAGTATGGGATTGCTACCACATCACTTGATATGTGATCATACTCATTTATAAGACTTTTCAAAAATGCAAAAGGAGTTTTTGGGGCAACTTTTATTCTGGCCATTTGAATTAAATTCATCTTGGGGTGTTCTCTCTCCCATTTCAATTTCTTTTGAAATTTTTAACATGATGCAAATTGAGTCTTGATCCTAGCACATACCTAACAGAGGGTTCTGACAGCAACGTCCAGACCGGAGGGGATCAGGATCGAGGGGGGGTCGGGAGGGAGAGTGGAGACGAGAGAGATGGGGGAGGGGCCGGCTCGGGCTCCTTGGCTAGGCCACCAGAGGGGCTAGGTGTCTTGGGCCGGCTGACTGGGCCTTTGCCGTAGGCGTAGCATAGGCTTTTCTCTTTTTAGGTTTCCTTTCCATTTTTCTTTTCTGTTCTGTTATTTATTTTCCTTTGTTTTATTTCTTTAGCCAACTAATGGTTTTTGTCAAATATGTAACTTGTCCCATTATTAGTTTTGTACATTATTATAATGCTATGAAAATTTGAGCACAAAATAAATTCGATTGCATTTTATTTAATTACGAAATGATTAAATGGGACTATCTTAGGCATTGTTTTGATTTGTTTAATATATTGAAATATTATAATAATATACCATGGCTATTTAACGATCACCTACTGAATTTTAGGAAATTAATAAAATAGATTGCCTAACTTTTGGTTCAAGTATAATTTTCCACTTTCTTTTAATTCCGAGGGGCCATTCGATATTCCCCAATTATTAGTGTTACACGTTTTAATCACTTTGGGGTTACTATTATATTAAGGAAATTTTTATCTAGGTTGTTTGAGAAGTTTTACCTTGACTAGCATTTGAATTTTGAAATTGAAGTTGAGTTGTTTCCTTAATGAAGAATTTAAACGAGGGTGATCATAATGACAAGGCAACCAAATTAGCTTAATATCAGGGTTAAGATCTGGGGGTGTTACAAATCTCCCCCAATACAAAGAATTCTCGTCCCGTGAATAAAAGGTAGTGTAAGGGGTAAATTTTCGGTTTCGTATTCTAACGATTCTTCTGGTGCTTGTTGTCCCTCTCGAAGAAGTTAATCCTTCTTATTGATGTCTTCACTGCTCTGCATCGGTGCATCTCGATGAGTTGTCATTCTTCCTTCGGGGGCTTCATCGTACTTACAGATAGGGTAGGAGGGAGATACTTAGGGGGTCGGAACGGTACAAAGTTAATCAACCGAGGTTGTCCACGGGAATTGGGTACAGAGTATCTCTCAAGTTTAATCTCAGGGAAATACATTTAGAGAAAACAAAGTAAGGAATGAGAAGTTTCAAGCGGATATGCAAGCAATCGATGTCGATAATGGATGATGAACAGGGGTCCAGAGCATCAGGCATAAGCACGACGTCTGATATCGGACGGAATATCACAAGGTAGACGACATGAGTCTGGTTTCGATCCAGTGGAATTGTGGGTTATGGGCCCACAGAGAATCTGGTGTGAGTATCGGTACTCAACAATAAGAAGAAAGAATGCAAAGGCATCGGGTGAGAGAAGCATCAATAATTCGATTCTTAAGTACACGTAGGTTCTCAGGAATTTATCGGAGAGTATCTCCGGAACCTTCAGGTGAAGCAAGCGATCCTCTTGGGTGAAGGGATCTCTGGGTAGATGCGACCACGAGATCCTAATGTCAAAGTTAGGAAAATTACCCGAAAGGATAAGAGAGTAGAATCCCAGAGTAAATATACTGAGAAAAAGATCCTAATACCACCCATTTTGCGACGTGGGCCGATAAGCCACACGACATGGTTAGTAATATAGTTTCCCAAAGACTAGACTCGACTTCGACCAAGGAGTTGAAAGGGGGTATCCGAAAGGCAGCCGGCTCTGATACCAACTTGTGACGCCCCCAAAATAAGACTGTGTACAGTAATCATACACGCAAGGTACACGATCGAGATCAAGGACTCACGGTAAGATATCACAACACAACTCTACAAATAAAATAATACAAGCTGTATAATACAAGCCAGGGGCCACGAGGGCTCGAATACAACAACTCGAGAGCACTAGGTCAGCGGGAAGCAATAGTATCTGAGTACAGATACAAGGTACACATGATCTGCCTTAAGAAGGCTAGCACAAAAACAACAACGATCGAAAAGGCCAGGCCTCCTACCGGGAACCTCCAAACTCCTCCTGGTCGAGGGGGGCAGGAAACTCCACGATGAAGCAAGCACCGGGGATATTCTGCTCCTGGACACCAAGGCTCCAACGTCGACTGCAGCGTCCGATCAGGAAAAACAAAAAGGGGGAAATAAAGCAAGGGTGAGTATCTAGCATACCCGCGAGTCTTACGTCCGCTACTAAGCAATTATGCATTTGTATCCAGTGGAAAGGGGAGGCTGTATATAGTGGACTGAATTTCAGAAAGTCCGAATAAGGAAGAGAAACTAGGCCTATCAAAGGCTATAATCTTCCAACGAGTCTTGAAGCACAAGAAGAGAATATCCAATAGTTCAATAGCATGAATGTAATAACAATGCAGCAGAAGTTTTTGCAGCATTGTATAATAATAAGTTGTAATTATTAATAACTATCAATGCCTCCGAGATCACCTCCCAGACTTCCCGGCGAGGAAGAGAAACCGGAACCAACAGTTTAATATTAGTAGTTTGTAGTAGTAGGCTCTGGCTTCAGCATAAAGTGTCCTGTTACCGTGGACACGGCTATTCGAATAGATCAAAATCCCTCCAGGGGTGCACTACTGTTCAGCCTGCATGCTCGGATCACCAGGGTGGCGTACACCTTGTTTGGGAACACCCCACTTAGGCTATCCGACACGACGAGGCCCATCATACGGCTCATCAGAGAGGTCCCCGTCGGTCTAAAGTCCTAAGCGCAAGGGGGTCTTGGACCGTCGCCCCTCACCCTCCGGGTAGTTGTGTGCCAGGTGAGTCCACGCAACTCTTCTAGGATACGGATCGACCCAACCACAATGCTGAATTGGACATCTTTTAGAGCTTTCGAACGAGACCACAATGCGGAGGGCCCACACCGTGATCCCACGTGAAGGTAGTGCGTACAGGCCTTTGCGGCCTCTCAAGTCATCCACCTGAACCATTAAGCATTTTATTATTATCTGTCGGGAAAATCTTTGTTGTTGCCCCTTATCGGGGTGAGTCGTGGACAACGATAGGAGCCAGGACCACCAGTACATCGGTGCCTGCCCTGTCGTCCCACCAACTCTTGCGGTTACCAACAAGGTGAACCGTCTCCTTACCTTGTCTTGCGTTTTCTCTTTGAAGAGCTCGACTTTCGTACAATAGGATACCTCTCGGCCACGAACAGTACCAGTCCCGCCGCACACCGGTGGAATACACCTGATCTGTCGTTCCGCTAAGATACCCTGCGCAGGCACCGTTGGGTCACCCGACTCCTTACCTGTAAGGACACCAGTTGATTCGAGTGCCTACCATCAAGTGAAACAAGGAGGAATCACCCTCGATGGTACATTTGAAGAGGTTCGACAGAGACATCAGCGAAATGAACTAAAGAGGTAAACCTCGTATCATCCCGGTGATGCTACGCTACTGAGCCGACGAGAGTGAAATACGAATCCGTCCACTAGTAAGTCAAACTCGAAGCGACTCGACAGTCTCGCCGTTTTAGGTTCCCTAGGGCGTCTGCATTGATCCGTACCTGTTGCAGTTATAATACATAGTATCCGTGTCACTCCCTAGAGTGATCACGACCCGCTATTCTAAACCTAGATAACAATGCGGAGGGTTTACTGCTGAATATATTATATATAATTATAGGAAGCATAGTATAAGGAAGGTACATCAAGGAGCGACAATGACAGGCTATGCAATTGAATAGGTAAGCAACATAGCAGCAGCAGTAACAATGCCTAGTGCAAGAAAAGTACGGAAAAGATAGGCGATATCTGGGGAAGGAAAATGGCTCTGCTTGCCTGGAAGGTCGGTAGTAGCGGTACGATCGTCGACGAAGTAGTAGTACTCGACAACGGTGACGTCGGCAGCAGCAACGGGGTCTATCGGAGAATAAAGGGGGGAGAAACAATAAATACACAACAATAATAGCAATACAAATGTATGACATAGAAGTTACAAAGGAACGGGGCTCTAACGCAATGTTCGGTGATTTTCCCGGAGCAGGGATTTATCCGGGGATGACGCATCAGTACCGGTTGATTACTGGACAAATGATCCGGAGGGGAAAGTTCCATGTCTGCAGTGTTAGAGACATCTGACAGACATGTGGATAGCGTATCCGTGCTTGTTGATTGATTATGAATAACGTTTATGTTCGGAACGTTTCCATCTGGAAAGTTTTACCGGTACCAGGTAATTACCGGACAGTGCAATCGGAGGGGGAATGTCCAATGTGCGGTATGATAGAGGGGTGTGGTGGGGGTATGGGTAGTGTATTCTTATTCTTTGTATTTTTCTGAGCGACTTTCATGTATAAAGTATTTTGATTTGATTTATGGTTTAAAAGATATTCAATTTTAAAGTTGAAATTATATAAACATTTTATGGAATTCTTTTATTGTTTAAATAGAACATTATCCAAAATAGTGTTGTTGACTGGTCAACCTGACAGGTGGGACCCTAATGTCATTGACTGGGCTCTAATAAATAATCTATTTAATTAAATAGTGAAAGAGGGTCCCACTTGTTAGTTTTTTGAAATTTCTCTAAGTCTGCGAATCTGCATATTACCTCACTTAGCTGTATTCGAAGGGCTACGGTTCAACGTTCTTCTCGTCCGCCGAGTTCGTGCCTTATATCAAGTCAAATAATTTTCTGTGATCTCGAATCAGGTACGGAAGCCAAATTTATTAGGGTTCGTTTACTTAATAAAAAAATTGTTGGAAAAGTGCTACTTGAGGTCAAATCAAAAAACTGTTAAAAGATATGAACTTTGCTTGATGATTGTCATTCATTCATAGGTCTAATTGAGATGCTTCCAACACATGTTTAGCTCTATATTATGTGCATTCCCATGCCATAAACTTTGATGCCATGAAAAAGGCATGTGACATGTATATTTATTGCCCTAAACTAGCAATGGTGGCCTAGCTATTTTCTATTAATAGAAATCTGCCATTTTCTGATTTTTATTGAATTTAATCTAGGAATTATCTGGAATTGTTCCAATGGAACAAACTAAAGCTTGTTAGGTGCACTGCATGCCCATCTAATTTTTACAGATGTTCACTTTGGTTTGTAACATTTTGTTGTTGTCCAAAGGAGTGTCCAACAACAATTTTTAGCTACACTTAGCATTTTCTTCAGCTGAGCAACACACAAGTAGCAGCATCAAAGCACGCATGGACAGGTTCAGCAGTAGCATCACATCGTCCATGGTCGGGGCCGTGGCCACGAGCCAGCGGTGGCTGCTGGGCGAGCGCGAAGGCCGGGGCCAGGGGAGGCGGCCGAGGGGCAGCGGCCACAGGGAGGCGCGGCTGCCAACACGGCGGCCATGCCATGGGTGGCGCGGCGGCAAGGAGAGGCGCGCGAGGGTGGATGGAGCGGTGACCAGGACGGCAAGGGTTTCGTGTCAGGGAGAAAAGGGGGAGGGCTTACAGGGGGAGTAGGGCCGGCCGGGGCTCAGGGAGCTGCCGGAGTGGCATTGGAGGCGGCGCCTGCCGCGGTGGCCGTGGCGGAGAGGCGGCTCGAGGGCGAGCAGCAGGGTGGCGGTCTGGAGGCGTGGCCATGCGAGAGCACGTGGAGGGGGCTGGTGACGCCAACCGGGAGGCACCGGAGCCACGAAGGTCTCCACGGCGGCGCCGAGCGTCGGCAAGATGTGGTGGTCTAGGGTTCGCTCGTGGCCGCGGGAGGAGGAGGCAGCCACAAATCGGTTGGGGTGGGGAGGTAGAGCGGAGGCGCAGCATGCACGGTGGTGCAGAGCAATGGCTGGGACAGCTAGCGGCGGCCGGAATCAGGCGGCGTCCGCGACGTCCAGACCGGAGGGGATCGGGATCGAGGGGGGGTCGGGAGGGAGAGTGGAGACGAGAGAGATGGGGGAGGGGCCGGCTCGGGCTCCTTTGCTAGGCCACCAGAGGGGCTAGGTGGCTTGGGCCGGCTGGCTGGGCGTTTGCCCTAGGCGTAGCATAGGCTTTTCTCTTTTTAGGTTTCCTTTCCATTTTTCTTTTCTGTTCTGTTATTTATTTTCCTTTGTTTTATTTGTTTAGCCAACTAATGGTTTTTTTAAAATATGTAACTTGTCCCATTATTAGTTTTGTACATTATTATAATGCTATGAAAAGTTTGAGCACCAAATAATATCGATTTCATTTTATTTAATTACGAAATTATTAAATGGGACTATCTTAGGCATTGTTATGATTTGTTTAATATATTCAAATATTATAATAAAATACCAGGGCTATTTAACGATCACCTACTGAATTTTAGGAAATTAATAAAATAGATTGCCTAACTTTTGGTTCAAGTTTAATTTTCCACTTTGTTTTAATTTCGAGGGGCCATTTGATATTCCCCAATTATTAATGTTACACGTTTTAATCACTTTGGGGTTACTATTATATTAAGGAAATTTTTATCTAGGTTGTTTGAGAAGTTTTGCCATGACTAGCATTTGTATTTCGAAATTGAAGTTGAGTTGTTTCCTTGATGAAGAATTTAAACGAGGGTGATCATAATGACAAGGCAACCAAATTAGCTTAATATCAGGGTTAAGATCTGGGGGTGTTACAATCCAACTCGCTTTCTCACGAAGACCTAGAGCTCTTGTGAGGAGGTTCATCATTGGAATATACAAGCCAAATTCTATAGTGTAAATGTCCCCACATATATATGCTTTAATGATATGAATACTCTTTATGAAGTACAAGTGCTACTTTGAAGCACAAGTGTGGATATATAAAAAGGAATAGTAGTGTTTCCCCTCTTCTCTCTCTTTTTTCTTTCTCTATTTTCTAATTTTTTATACTTTTTTGGCCTCTTTGACTCTTTCTATTTATCTCTCATTTGTCCTTTTTGGGATATTTTCATGTGTCCTCTCACTACAAAATCAAAGATATCATTTGACGAGCTATTTGTGTCACGAAAAATCATTTTTCCTCAAAAATAATACCCGAACTATGGTTTGCCTCCATCAATCCACCTGTCACTGACGCGCCGTAAAAAATGAAAATGATGATAGTACCACTTTTTCCGTCGTCTAAGATCGTATATTCATTGACGCCGTAAGACCGTCGTCTAATTAAATTTTTAACGACATTCAAATACATCGCGTACAATATCCAAAGTCGACACCTTAGATTGTTATTGTTGGCGACACGCCGTCGATAATAATCTTTTTTGAGAACTAAAAAACTGTCAAATGGACCCGGCAGGTGCCGACATGTATGCTTACATGTGAGCCCATATACAATGACGTCAGCAGTATGATCGCCGTTAACGTTGACTGGTCAATGTTACTAACATGTGGGCCATTTATGATGCTGATGTGGCTTCATATAGGTGGGCCCAAACTTTGCTGCCGTGACTACCGACAGGTGGGTCCGGATGGGCCTACCATGCAGCGTAACATACGGTGACTGTTGTTATCAATGAATTTGAATTTGAATTGGAATTTGTAAAATCGGATGGGCCTACCAGGCAGCGTAACTTTATGGTGATGACTTCTTCTGAAAACCCAGTAGTGGAAGCTTTCTTCTTATTGTTTTTACCCTTACAAAATAAGTACATGCTCATTAGTATTGCATATCACCTAATAATCACCAATATGTAAGATTTCTATAAGTAATTTACATTCTATACCATGGATAATAATGGGCATTGAACACAGACAATCTTTGTTGCAAATGAAGATGAAGGGACATATTCATCCATGTCAACATCATCTAAAATCGGGGCATCCATTATATGTGGCAGTGGTTGAGCTTGTACTCGTGCTGATTTAACAGAAGACCAATTGTTAACGAGCAAGTTCATAATTGATGTGAATCCTTATGTGTAAGTTGAAGTATATTCCTCAGATACACTAGTATCATTAAGTAATCACTATCTTTTTTTGGAAAAGGAGGATAATCCCCGGCCTATGCATTCGAATAATGCATGCAGCCGAACAACAAATAATCACTATCTGCCTAGTTAGAACAACAATCTGTGTTCCCTGCTACAAACCACAAAATAGAGTTGATCTAGAAATATGCGTGGATTAAGTACATCAAGAAAGGAGAAGTAGAGATATAGATCTATGATCTAGGGTAAGTTGTTTTGACTTGATTATGAAGAATCATTTCCTGGAGAATCAAAATTACCAAAAAACTAATCTTTGCCCCAGGAATCACGAAGAATCAACCAAAAATCGGTGTGCAATCTAAAATCATCGAATATTGGCGATTCCGGCGATTCTGAGCAGTCCTTCAAAAGAAATTATTTCTAATCTTATAGAAAGGGGTTCGCGTGGGAGAATTTCCTAACTTGTTTACATCTGATAAGGCTTGCCAAGTTTCCTTTTACGCTGTACGCCGTCGATCTCTTGCGCCGGTAAATGGACCGGCGCCTTATACTAGGGCAGTGGATCTGGGGGGAAGTTAGGTACTAGTATGCCAGACATGTGAGATTGAGTCATGTGGAAGGTATTTAGGAGGATCTATCCCTAGAGGAAAAGAAAGGAGGTCTTGAAAATTGACCATGGGATTTAAAATTTGTTGGAGGGAACGAAAAGAGTGGAGTGGGGAAAGATAGGAGGGAAAGCTGACGAACCGGTAAAATAAAAACGAATATTATGTAAAAGCCTATCGATTTTCTTTGCGTTGTTTGATATAAAAAATTGGACCATCAGGAATGTTGGTCAAAAATATGTGTAATTTGTCGAGTGGTTTTATTGTGTGTGTACTATCGAGGTCAATAAGTGACGCAACCTATGGAAAGTGTTTTTTTCCCAAAAAAAGATTTGAACATGTTTAATCGATCAATACACGGATCAATTCCCATGGTGATGTCGAGACTATGATTTGTTGAATGTTTGGTTGTACATTTGGTTTCAACTCAGACATGTCACAGGATTTTCATATATGTGTGCACATTACGCACGTGTCGACCCTGATCAAGTTATGTAGCCATGAGAAACCAACTTGCTCCCAAACCCAAGTATGCATGTCGCTTGTAAGCATGCTTGAAGTCTTGGCATGTCTTTGCAAGCGTCCATGTAGTTTTGTTGAAGATGCATGTCATTTGTTTTGTAATGTTTGGTCCTAATTTTCGTTTCTACTCCGACAAGTCAATCGAATTGTGTATATGTGCGCAATCCGCACATGTCGATCTTGATGTGTTTGTGGTCATGAGCAACCAACTTTCTCCCAAATCTTGTGCATACATTTTCACTTCAACCATGTATAACTCTTGACATGGCTTAGAGAAAGAGTTTCAATCAGATATGTAAGTCAAGATGCCATATTTGTTTTATAGATAGTTTGGTTGTACTCTTTGTTTCAACTCTCAGATAAATAGATATGACGTGTGTGTGTTATACACACACGTTGATCCTTTGGTTATGTGGTCATGGTGCCAAATTCATGCGTATCATTCAACCATTATTAAGTTCTGGCATGGCTTATAGCAACGGTAAATGCAAATATGGTTGTGAGGTCATGGGGAATTTAGACAAACTTGTTGCCAAACCCATGCATTGATGCATGTTAGTTAAAAGCATGCTTAAGATGATCTTGCCATGGCTGTTAGCAAGGGTATAGTGAAATAATGATGACTAGCTCATTTTCACTTGTACAATGTTTGGTTGTACTTTTGGTTTCAAATCAGATAAGTCAATGAACTCGTATACGTGTGTGTTACACATATATGTCGATACTCATGCTAGCTTAAGTGGTCATGATCAAGCGATTTGCGCTTCCAAATCCATGCATGCATGTCACTTCAGCCATGCTTAAGTATCGACATGTCTAATAATCAAGGGGGTACATGCAGTGTTTGCCGAATACGTCTCTCATTTGATTTGTTAGATGTTTGGTTGTACTGGAGGTTTTTAGTCGAATAGGTCAATGGATTTGTATATGTGCTCATTACACACTCATACATGATGATTCTCATGTTCTAATCTTCAAGCATGCTTATGTCTTGTTATGTCTCATCATGGTAAATCTAATCATGCATGGTGGTGATCCAAGATGCCTCATTTAATTGGGTGGAATGTTATGGTTGCATAACGCTAGTTGCATACTTTGGGTTTCAATTCAGACATATCGATATGATACGTGTGTGCTATGCATATGTAAGGCCCGATATGCGGTACTGTTCCAGATCTAGATGTTTTCATCCAGATCCGGGGACGAAGCACATATCGATCCCACCGCGACATATGACACTACCATATGCCCCGGATTTCCAACATGATATCACAACATTACATCTACAGGGATACAACATCTCATACACTTGGCATACAACTATCTTAATACAATACAACAACGGAAGGTACATGTCGGAATACAGACTACAATCAAATGCCTAGAGGCAAAGAGAAAATGCATCACTCCCATAACCACACGGGTCCAGGCTCTCCACCGGGGTTTGCCTAACTAGTAGTCGTCGAGTCTCCACGTTAAATGTCGATCACCATACCTGCTGTCGATCAAGAACCCTGAAAAGAGTTTGGGGGTAGCATCATGAGTACAGAAGTACTCAGAATCCAACTGTAGTGGTCAATTGACCCAGCAAGGACCTCATCACTTATCATGCTAGGATAACTAGTAGTTTACTGTAAGGATGGGGTAAGTGGTGAGGTTGCTGCCTCTCTAGCATTTATGGAGTGACTAACGATCTAAAGAATAAGATGAGAAGCCTAGCATTCGATGAGGAATCACCTCCAACAAGTCTGCTATACACCTACTTACGCAATCATAACACTTGTCCTATCCTTGTCCTCCTCCTCGCATCCCAACGAAGAAGAAGAAGTCAAGGCACACAGACGTTGATAAGTTATTAAGATTATCTCAGTTGTTGTTGTCTATGATTAAGGAGTAGGTCTCAAGTCGTCCATAACCGTAGACACGACTTCTCGAAAAGATTTAACCCTACAGGGGTGTACCAAGTGTACATTATAAGCTCCGCATGTACGCCGGCTCTCTCAGTCGGGCCCATTAAATACACTCATTGAAGAGTTGTTCTGAGAGATCCGGATTTCATAGCCCCTCTAACTAACAACACACAATTCCGTGTGGCCCCTTGTGAGTCGACATCCAATTCATGAGCCGGCCGCGCTCTCGATCTGGTCTCTATCGCCTGACTCCATGTTTGGATTAACCATATCTCCTCAACTGAGGCCGGGTCCTCAGCCGGTCAGGTTGGACCAAGGGGAAACACTGCTCCCACTGGCCTGGTTTGTTTGGAAAACTACGAGGCCGGTCAACTCGCACACACACGTTTGCAAATGGTAAATCTGATATGGGCAGGACGACGGAGGTTGACATATGCGCTGGACGGAGGAGTCGAAGATGGACATGATTCTGGACATCGGACGTCCGACCCAATTCGGACGCCCGACATCAGCGACGAGGACGGAGACCCCCGACTACAAAACCGATGTAAAAATAGCCGGAAGTCCGACACGATTCGGACGTCCGAAACCGCCTGCGCGCAGATCTGACGGGCTACGGCTCATGTATCCCTAGTTTTATCCCCTAGCTTATAAATAGAACACCCCCTACGAGTTTTAGGGTTAGCTTAAGTTTAGACAAGAATTTTAGGGTTAAGAGTTTTATCTCTTGGTGAAGCTTCCCTCCGGGGTTGGCGATGCCGTTTATCCAATAAAGATTGCCATGAAGGTTCTTGTGTTCATCAAGGATTATCGTGTTTTGGATTGAGGCGTGGTGATCTCCATCACGTTGCTTGCTGGATTCGTTCCTCTTCTTCAGGTTGCGTTCATCGCGTGATAGGAAGGATTTCTATCCAGGTTGCTCGTTGTGAAAGATCGGGACAAACACAAGAGGATCACCCCGGTGTTCGTATCATCAGGTGTGTCTCCCTCTTTATCAAAATCAGCTTGGGCCACCAATAGAATTGTTTGGAGCTAGGTAGGTAAGAAAAGGGGACCCCATAGAATCCCACACGCGGATAGGCACACTCACCAAGAGACACAATACCCGAAACTCAGGACCTGCGTGACTCGAATGGAACAAAGCATCGAGGAGGGATAACCTGACCTTCCACCCTTCGTTGAATATAGTCAAAATCATAATAATCATGTCATCCACAAAGATATAATAGTGTGATAGCCCAAACCAAGGAGTAACAGGGTAACATTCGTAGCATCCTAAGCATGCATACTAAACAGGGGTTGAGCAACGAGCAATGGTAACATAGCAGTACATGGTTTGCTGGGAGGGGACATGGCCGTATCGGTTTAAGAGAGGCTGTAAACATGTGGTAGGATCAAATATCGAACCTATCCTAGACTAGCATGCAAACCGCTGGTTATAATGGAATGTATCATAACTAATCTATAGTCCTTGCCTGTTGTTAAGTCGGATTCCGAATGTGTAGTGGATCGCAAACTCGCAACGTCTCCGAGAGTAACCGCGGGAGCACACAAGAAGGAAACACTTGAAAGGAAATCGAGGAGCAATCATCTATTACTATGAATAAAGCACAAGCATGCCAGATCAAGAAGGCAACACGTGACACAAGAATGAGGTACAGATCTATCGTCGACAGCGGTTACTAACACATTAAGTGAAGTATCGGTCACACATGATGATACCGCACATTTATCATCGGTTCAAGTTGTTTAGGTACACAACTTGAGCAAAGTTTGTTAACATGGCATCTCACACAAGCATGGCATGTCACACAAGCATGGAAAGAGGTGAAGCACAAAGTAAACTATCTAAGATAGTCAAGTTAAGTGGGGCAAATTTCTAAACATGGAAAACTACTAAGTACCTCACGAAAATTTGTACTTTTACTACTTAACTGACCTAAACCATATTTTATTAGTTATTAGAAAGCATGAGCAACATAATCATAATCTACATGCAATTCTAGCCAAGTTACATATAAAGAACATTTTAAACGGAGTTACGATTATTAAGTTATGGAAGATTACATTTTATAGTGGCATGGCATGCAAATATAAGTGAAACAACATGTAAACATGAGAAAACATGGAAAAGTAGCACATATTATTAAACTGTACAAAAATCTAAGAAAGTGTCATGTAGAATGCATCGTGATCCGAGCTACTGTTAAAAAGATATCGCCATTGCAAAATCCTATGTTTTTCTGTAATTTATTTTAATGAGCAGATAACTCTAACCGAGCTCTGAGCCAAAAGCAGATCTAATGTGCCTAAACAGGGGCATGCGTAAGATAGGCATCTATCGCACAGGGCGCTAAACAGAGCTGGGCCGAGCCCACTACTATGGAGGAAAAAAACAGGAAATGTGGAGCTCACCGAGCGAGCCGAGCCCAGGAGGCAGCGTGGGCGAGGAGTAGCAGCTCTCTCCGCGGGAGAGAGGCAGACCGAGGCGGGGAGGTTGAGCCGCATGTGTGTGCACTGGTCCAGGTGCGCGACCACGCGAGAGGGTGGGCGAGCGGGGCAGGAGGGGTTCGCCTCGTCCCCGTCGGCTACAGGCAGCGGCGACGACCGTTGACGCCGGCGACGACGGGGAGCCTCCGGCGGTGCGGGTCACGAGGATGGACGGAGGGGTTGCGCGGTTCCCAGAGCTGGAAAGTGGCGAGGCAAGTGTGGCTTTCGGCGAGGTCCTATCCATGGCGGTCGCCCGGGCCGAGGTCATTCATGGCGCGGAGGCCGGTCTTGGACAGAGAGAGAGAGAGAGAGATGAGGGAGAGACGGGAGGAGGAGAGGAGGCGTGGCGGACGAACCAGGATGAGTGGCACTACTGCAAAGAGGGGCTAACACGATAATCCTTTCTCAGACCCTTGTACGAAACTGTTTGCGATGCTATCAACACAAACGGTATAAAGATGGTGAAAACCCACGGTTGCAAATAATGGACCGCTAGCCCGTATTCGCAATCGTTTATAGTTATCGAAATGTGTGGGATGTATTATGTATCAGGCACGGTTCTTAAAATCCTTTCATGGGCTGAATCTAGAATAACGGTTTGCTCTAACAACCGTCGAGTATGTACATTCAGAAAAACCACGGTTGCAAAGAAGGACCCTCTAGCCCTTCTTACCAATCAGTGGTAGTTAGTGAAATGTTTGGGATGCATAATCTGTCAGGCACATTTTAGGAAATCCTTTCGTGGGCGGAAGCAAGGTTGACAGTTCGTCCAACCGACCGTCCTCTATGAGAATTGAGAAAGCGTACGGTTGCAAACAATGAATCTCTAGCCTTCTTCTCAACAAGTACATGAATGCATAACTAGAATATTTATGAAATCTACACATCATTCAACCAAAAGTGCACTCAAACAAAGTCCCTAATCATCATTGCAAAAATCACATAGAAGATGGCCAATGTCGCAAATTCAACTACACATGCTACTTCATACTTGCCTCTTTCTTTCATCTGCTGCTTGTGCTTGATTCTCTCTAGCTTCAACCTTGTAATTGTACACTCCATATCAGCAACCTTCTTATTCAACTCCCCTTTATCTTCTGCAAGCTTGTTGATGACACTCCTAGCCCTTCCCTCCGAATCATCATCAAACCACTTGAGAAAAGCACAAGCTCCATTTCCCTTGGAAATAATGGTAATAAATATTAGTATGCGCCATGAAGCCAGTGGAGCAAAGGGCGTTAACTGTACTAATATTGACGCTAACCTCTCAGGGGCAATTCAGAAACCATCTTCTTATGTCGAATCCCTCCCTGCATATCCGTCGTGCGGGAGTGTTCCCGTGGACACAACTAACATTTCGGTACTTCTCAGTGGCACCAAACTCTGGGTTAAATCTTGTGGCGGAAATTTGAGATCCGGCGGTTGATCGATTTCCTAATGTGGATCCCTTAAGGAAGGAGGATTGAGAGAGTTTGGAGAAATTAAAATGTAGATCCAGATCCACTTTTTCACCTGGCGAGACGATTCTAAACCGTAGTACATAGCCCTTTTGACTACCTTAGGCAATTGCTCGTCGTCGACCGTCTTTGTGGCGGCGCCCATTGCGCTTGAGATCTCCGCCGGAGCATCTAGATCCCACGTCCGATTGAAAGTCATCGCCGCAGACACACGTCGACACTCTAGGAATTTGGGGGAAATGTGGATGAGATAACGGTCGACAAAATCGCAAGTACTTATATGGTACCCTGTTCTGAATCGCACACGGTTTTTCTGTAGCGTACGTGTGCATGTACCTAAACGCTTAAAAATTAATAACTGTGTGCTTTCTTATAACCCTACCGTCTAGCTCATAAAGGGTTGTGGGCTTGTGGACGGCGCACGGGGAATATTTGAGACTACTTGATAGCAATGAACTTGCTCTGCGTCTGCGGAAAAAGAACTCAATCCTTGGTTGTCGGCGGGGTAGGGCGTTCTTTCCTGGGTCCCAGGCGGCATATGAGCTCATTCTTAGGTCGGCAGCATTGCCGGCCGGCGTGATTGGAGGAGCTCACTCCTCGGTCAACGCCATTGCTGGCCGACGTGATTGTAGGAGTTCATTCCTTGGTCGGCGGCTTTGCCGGCCGGCGTGATTGGAGGAGCTCATTCCTGGGTCGACAGCGTTGCCGACCGGCGTGATTGGAGGACTTCATTCCTTGGTCGACGGCACCGACATTTGCGTATCCTGTCATTGACTGGATACACTATGCTCCATCATCCCTGATCTATCTCCGACTCGCCTTGGCTTGGCTACGCGCACACTATACGTTCCTGCTAGTTGTGTGGTTGAGGACACCGGCCGACTAATTAATTCAGGTATTCGATCGATTCATAACTATCTTTTTTCAATGTACTCGTCTTTAATTATATCCCATATCACACATTACAGACAGGGAGTAGTTATCTATATGATGTCATAAATTATGCATAGACTTGGACAATATACTATGAATTATACGTCCATCTTCAGACAGACATGATGCATTTCGAATAACCCCTTCGTGTGTGCAGATGGAGCGATCTTTGATGTCAGGGAGTCGAACCAGCAGTAGATATATTGCGGGTATGAGTGGGTTCATTTTAGCTGCTGAGAAATAAATGGTAAAGAGGAATACCGAGATAATACAGTATCCATGCATAACTTGTGTCAACAATATATCACATCATACTGACATAGTGCAATATCACTTATTCCGTCATGGGCTCATGGTGGGATACACTTGTTGGACCAAACATGGTGAAGATGCGGTCATGGGTGAAGGTAACAACCCGGGTGGTAATATACAAAACTCTGAACCGGGGCACGCTGATATTGAATACAACTGCATGGGTGGGATGGAAAACCCCCAACAGAACGCAGAATGTGAGAACCCAAACCGGTCGGAACAAAACCAAGATTGTGTGATGCCATCTTATGATGATGACGATGACATGCCATATTTCGATGCCATCTTGGAGATTTCGAGGGGGCACTTGTACCAGGGGAGTATAAGGTTATGGCTACCCTTAAGGTCGATGCCAAGACAGATTTGTATCTAGGATGAAAAAGGAAATATTCCAAGCTAAGTGACACACTAATATTTCTCAGATATAAAGCAAAATACGGTGTACCAAACAAGGGCATGACAGAATTGCTAACAATTTTGCAAGACATGTTTCCAGACAACAATGTTCTACCAGTTACGAACAACCAAGCCATGAAGGTGCTTTGCCCATTGTCACTTGAAGTCCGAAAGATACATGCATGTGTGAAGGACTGTATGTTGTACAACGGTCCAGACAAAGATTTGCGTGAATGTCTCATATGCCACCAACCATGATACAAGCGCAAGCTAGCAAAGGACAAGAACATGGCCGACGACGAGTTTAAGACGGGAATCCCATTTAATGTTGTTTGGTACTTGCCTTTAATTCCTAGGTTGAGGCGTTTGTATGCAAACCCCAAAGAGGCAAAGCGGTTGCGCTGGCATAAAACCCGGACAATAGATAAATATTTGAGGCACCCGACAGATGCTCAACAGTGGCGCGCAATCGATGATAGGTATAAAAGGTTCAGAAAGGACCCTAGAAATTTGAGACTTGCAGAGTGTACTGGCGGGATGAACCCATTTGGCGAGATGATCACTCAGTACAACACCTCGTTGGTGCTTTTGTGCATATACAACTTAGAACCTAGGTTATGGATGAAGAAAAAAATACATCATGGTGTCAATGATTATCCAAGGCCCGAAGCAACCTAGAAATGACATTGACATTTACTTTCAGCTACTGGTGAATGAACTGAAGGATTTGTGGGCTACACCAGGAGTAAGATGTTATGATGCTTAAAAAAGGAAGTTTTTGAACCTTCATGTCGTGCTGTTACACACCATTCAAGATATGCCTGCATATATAACACATCGGGGAAAAAAACAAAGGGGAATGTGGTATGTGTGACTTGCATGGATAGAACTGCGAGTCGTTATCTTAAAAACTCACATAAAACCGTGTACATGCGTCACCGTAGGTTCTTAAGAAGTGGTCACCATACAGAAGGATGACGGCATAATTTGAAAATACAACGGAGAATGGATGTGATCCAAGACCTTATACCGGGAAAGAGATCCGCGATATGGAAAACAAAATAAATGTTGTGATTGGCAAGGGAAAGGGGTCATCTTCGAAAACAACACCTCAGGACCAACTGGTTAAGAAGAAATCAGTGTTCTAGCAATTACCTTACTGTAAGGTTCTAACTGTTCGTCACTGTATCGATGTCATGCACGTAAAGAAAAACATTTTTGAAAGCCTGCTTGGTACACTTCTCCAGATAAAAGGCAAAACAAAGGATGGGGAAAATGCAAGGCTGGACATGCTGATGACCCTCAGCGTAAAGGGATCTATTGTAGTGTTTTCGATAAGTAAAAGTGTCGAACCCAACGAGGAGCGAAAGGTATTGATAGGTGATTTTGGACAAGGAATAACTGCAAGCACAAAATATAACTTTTTAGGGGTTTTCAATATAAGAAACAATAAGATAAAAGCAAGCAAAGTAAATAGCACTGAGGAGCAGCAAGTGGCCCAATCATTTTGAGCAAAGGATAATCCTGACAACTGAACTTATAAAGACTAAAGCGTTCTTGAGGACACATGGAAAGGTAGTCACGTGCTTTCGCCATACTCCGCATCGATAACAAGTGTTGAGCTGATAAGTGTTGAGTAGGTGGATCTAAGCTAGCACACCTTCTAGACTAAGATAAGTGCACTCTTATGATTAAACATGTTGCAAGCATCCGCAAATACAAGATAGAAATTAAGGCAAAGCCTAACCACAGCAATAAGATCAAGGATCCATTACTCCCTTGTGCAAAAGTGTGCAAACTGGGGTTCAAGTTTCTGTCACTCCGACAACCCACCGTAAGCATTCTTAATACACATTTTATTCCCCTAGGTCCTTAAGAAGGCGAAGTGTTGAGTGTTTGACTCACACAACACCACTAGGAAAATAACAACACAACTTAAATATCAAACAACACAAATTACTTCAACATCATATGACTACTAACAACTAGCTTCTCCCATGTCCTCAATAACTAAAGTAACTACTCACAAGACATAAAAGAGATCATGATCGGAGGTGATAAATATATGATAAAAAATCTGGACATAATGATATTTCTCCAACAAAACTCAATAGCATTCACAACAAAGTAGTAATCAACACCGGTAGAGTAGAGAGGATATATAGTACGAATTACAACACAAGATAAACTTGTGAGGTGAGATTGGATGGTGGTGGAGATGGTGCTGGTGTTGGGGATGATGTTGATGATGATCTCGATGATGCCCGTGACGATGGAGATGACGATGGCGATGATCTCCCCTTCGGGGAGGTGATCTCCTCGGCGGAATCTGCCCGCCGGAGAGCCCTTTTCTTCTCAGTAGGTTTCCGCCACGGAGCGGCGGCGGAACTCCGTGAAAGCTTCTATTTTTAGGGTTTTCACGTAACAAGGAGTATATAGGCCAGAGGGGGGAACCGGGAGTGGTCCCAGGGCTCCAGGCGCCCTCCCGGCGCGGCCAGGGGTGGGGCCGCGCCAGGTGGCCGCCTGGGGCTCCTATGGCCCCCCTCTGGCCCCTCTTCGGCGAGTCTTCATTAATCTCCTGGAAAATACCCCCTGTCGATTTTCAGGTAATTTGGAGGTATTCTTCTTCAGCAACGCAGCGTCGACTATTTCCCGGTGAATCCTGCATCTGCTGCTTCGGCACCGGAAAGTTGCAAATTGTGTAAAATAAGCCAAAACATCATACGAACATCAGCGTAATATGAAATATATCAATGAATAAGGATGAATTACGATATAAAATAGTGATGCAACTTGTACGTATCAACTCCCCCATCATCATCAATTTTCATCATACTTTAGTTCATACTCACAGTTCTGGTTCTGTAGATCATAGATCTGTGCTTGGAGCCCATAAACTTTTCTTCTAGTGCGGCCAAACTTGACCACATCTCCTTCATCTCTTTCTTGTGGGAAGCCTCGATCTCATTCATGATGTCGAAGTTAGCTTCAACACCACGCTCCACCATCTTCTTGAACTTGAAGACCTCATGTTCCATCTCCTTCAGCCGCTCCTCGGTGCTCCCCTCCTTGACTGGTCCCTTCATATCCTCCTTATCGAGGTCACCATCCTCCACACGAAGGATCTGGGGGTGCTTCTTCACCTCAGCGAGGTAAGGGTTGATAAGGTTGACACGAACTTGTCCTTCGGGGAACTTGGGGAAGCCATGGCACCTAGGTCTAGCTGAACACTTTCCTGGAAGAAACAACTCGAAAAGAAAACACACAAAATCGCGAGATACGTTGCCGGAACAATCCGGGAGAATATGTAGAAAAAAATTCTGCACAGAAAGGAAGGTCACGAGCCAAAGTGGGGCCAGAGACGGACTCGTGGGTGCCCAGGCGGCCTCCCGACGCGGCCAGGGGTGGGACCGCGCCAGGGGGGCGCCTGGGCCCCCTAGAGCTGGTCTCCGGCTCCATTTCGGCCTCAAATTTTCTATATTTTGCAAAAACTCGTAATATGGAACTTTTATGGCGGTTTCGCAATGTTTCCTTACCGTAATACATACCTTTCCTTATTTTTCTTCTGCTGGTGTCTGGAACAGGGCTACAACATGTTCTTCATGTGTTTTTGTGTATACCAAATCCACATCAACATTGACAGGATCTCCTGCTATATAATGCTTAAGTCTTTGCCCATTCACCACTTGAGGTTTGGTGCCTTCGAAATTGTTAATCTTGATTGCACCCGAGCGGTAGACTTCTTCAATATGAAATGGCCCTTCCCATATGGAAAGTAGTTTACCTGGAGAAAACCTGAAACGGGATCTAAAGAACAAAAATTTATCAGCAACATTAAATTCACGTTTCAGAATCCTCCTATCGTGCCACTTCTTTACCTTTTCCTTAAACATTTTAGCGCTCTCGTAAGCTTCACTTCTCCACACATCTAGAGAAGTCAAGTTCATGAGACGCTTTTCACCAGCTAATTTCGGGTCAGCATTAAGCTCTCTAATAGCCCAGAAAGCTTTGTGTTCTAATTCTAATGGTAAATGGCAAGCCTTGCCATAGACCATCTTATAGGGAGACATGCCCATGGGGTTAATGTAAGCAGTTCTATACCCCCACAAAGCATCTCCTAACTTATTTGACCAATCCTTTCCATTTCTATTGACTGTCTTCTGTAAGATCAACTTGATCTCTCTATTGGTGAGCTCAACTTGCCCACTAGTTTGAGGGTGGTACGGTGAAGCAATTCTATGATTGACATCGTACTTGGCTAAAGCTTTTCTAAAAGCTCCATGTGTAAAGTGCGAACTCCCATCAGTCATGAGGTACCTGGGTACTCCAAACCTAGGAAAAATTACATCCTTGAGCATTTTCAAAGATGTCTTGTGATCAGCACTTTCAGTGGGGATTGCTTCTACCCACTTTGTCACATAATCAACAGCAACTAAAATGTGAGTGTACTTGTGTGAGGAAGGAAAAGGACCCATAAAATCAAAACCCCAGCAATCAAAAGGCTCAATCACTAGAGAGTAATTCATAGGCATCTCATTCCTTCTACTAATATTTCCAACTCTCTGACACTTATCACAGGATAAGACATAATTTCTAGCATCCTTAAAGAGAGTAGGCCAATAAAAACATGATTGAAGAACCTTATGTGCGGTCCTCTCACCAGCATGATGTCCTCCATATGGACTGTCGTGACATTGTTTGAGAATGTCCTTCTGCTCGTGTTGCGGTACGCATCTTCTCACGATCCCATCTGGACCTTCTTTGAAAAGATGTGGGTCATTCCAAAAGTAATGCCTCAAATCATGAAAGAACTTCTTCCTTTGCTGAAATGTTAAACCTGGAGGAAAAAGCTTTGCAACGATAAAGTTAGCATAATCTGGAAACCAAGGATCGGAGAGAGATTGTACTTTAACAGCAGCTAGCTGTTCGTCTGGAAAACTGTCGTTGACTGGAATGGGATCATGCGGTATATATTACATCCTTGAAAGATTATCCGCCATCGGATTGTCTACTCCTTTCCTATTGACAATCTGCAAATCAAATTCCTGAAGAAGGAGTACCCATCGGATGAGTCTTGGTTTGGCATCCTTCTTCTCCATAAGATACTTAATGGCAGCATGGTCAGTATGAACAATAATTTTAGAATCAACAATATACTGCCTAAACTTATCAGGAGCAAACGCTACTGCTAAGAATTCCTTCTCAGTAGTAGCATAATTATTTTGAGCACTATCAAGGGTTTTGCTAGCATAAGATATAACATTCAACTTCTTATCAACCCTCTGTCCTAAAACAACTCCAACAGCAAAATCACTAGCATCACACATAATTTCAAAAGGTAAATTCCAATCAGGTGGTTGTACTATAGGAGCGGTTATTAAAGCTTTCTTAAGAACTTCGAAGGCTTCCTTACAATCTTCATCAAAAACAAAGGGAACATCCTTCTGGAGAAGATTAGTGAGGGGGTCTCGAAGTCTTAGAAAAGTCTTTAATAAATCTTCTATAGAAACCGGCATGAACGAGAAAACTACGAATACCTTTGATGTCCCTTGGGTAGGGCATCCTTTCAATTGCTTCGATCTTGGCCCTGTCCACCTCAATTGCCCTCTCGGAAATCTTGTGGCCAAGAACAATTCCCTCGTTGACCATAAAGTGGCACTTCTCCTAGTTACGCACCAGATTTGTCTCACATCTCTACAAAACTTTATTAAGGTTGTGGAGAAAATGGTCAAAAGAGGTTCCATAGACGGAGAAATCTTCCATGAATACCTCCATAATTTCTTCACAAAACCATGAAAGATAGCAGACATACACCTTTGAAAAGTAGCAGGGGCATTACATAAACCAAAAGGCATACGCCTGTAAGCATAAGTACCAAAGGGACAAGTAAAAGTGGTCTTCTCTTGATCAGCAGTATTAACATGAATTTGAGAGAAGCCAGAATAACCATCAAGATAACAAAAGTGAGTATTTTTGGATAACCTTTCAAGCATTTGGTCGATGAACGGCAACGGGTAGTGGTCCTTCCTGGTTGCCTTGTTCAGCTTCCTATAATCAATACACATTCTATATCCAATAATAATTCTCTGAGGTATTAGTTCATTCTTATCATTAGGAACCACAATTGTCCCTCCTTTCTTTGGAACACAATGAACCGGGCTTACCCACTTACTATCATCTATAGGGTAGAAAATACCTGCGGCTAGAAGCTTGAGAATCTCAGTCCTTACAACATCCATCATTTTCGGATTCAACCGTCGTTGATGATCAACAACTGGTTTAGCATCAGGCTCAAGGTTGATGGTATGTTGACAAATAGAAGGACTGATCCCCTTAAGGTCATCAAGGGTATAGCCAATTGCACCTCGATGTTTTCGAAGTACTTCCAATAGTCGCTCTTCTTCATACCCTGAAAGGTTAGAATTGACAATAACAGGATATACTTTCTTTTCATCTAAATAAGCATATTTGAGCGAATTGGGAAGAGGCATAAGATCAAACACTGGATCTTCTTTAGGTTGCCACAAAATTCCCAAAGGCTCAACTGGAAGGTTGTGCTTTAGGATAGAAGGTTGTCTTAAGAATATTTCGTCCAGCTCATTCCTCTCCTGCATATGCAAATCATTCTCGTGGTCCTCCATATATTGCTGCAAAGGATCATTAGGAGGAATAGCAATGGAAGCAATATCTTCAATAATCTTAGCGTTACTAGGCAAATCAGTACCACGAGGCTGCTTAGAGAACTTAGAAAAATTAAATTCATAGGGATCACCATTAAATTCAACAGAAACTTTACCTTTCTTGTAATCTATTATAGCTCTACAAGTTCTGAGAAAAGGTCTACCGAAAATAATAGGACAAAAATTATCCCTTACTGAACCAAGTACTAAAAAGTCGGTAGGATATCTTACCTTTCTGCATAACACTTCAACGTCTCTCACAATTCCGATAGGAGAGATAGTTGTTCTGTTTGCAAGATGAATAGTAACATCAACTTCTTCAAGTTCACAAGGTGAAATCTCACCCATGATCTCTTGATAAAGTGAATACGAGATAGCACTAGCACTCTTGATAAATCGCATAGCCCATAATAATTGTGATCTCCTATTTTGATAGATACTACTGGAGTACCTGAAATTGGACCCTTATTCTTGGCTGTGACAAGGTTAGTGGAAACATCACAAAAATTTATATTGGAATCTAAAGCATCATTAGTAATAAGATCCTTAACCAATGCGACTCGAGGATCGACCTTGATCTGGTCCTCAGGCTCATCAATTCTTCTCTCACTCTTATTCATTATGCCTGTCACAAAAGAGTGCTCCCTTTTTCTTACGGGAAAAGGGGGATTTTCATTTATAACAGCAGGCACAATAGGGTCAGCAACATGAATATCAATAGGTAATTCTTTGAAGGGTTTATGATGCTGATTCTTGTTCTTATCAGAAGAGTCAATATGAGAGGCAAAGTCCTTACAAAAATCAATCATTAGATGGGAATCAAGACCAATCTTAGAGCAAAAGGTATTAAAGTAATCAGTTTTCACATAGCTTTCGATATAATCATGCTCATAATTTATAGTGGGTTCAATACCTTTATCTATTTCCCAATATTCTGTATTCTTATGGATCCTTTCAAGGAGATCCCATCTTTATTCAACGCTTTTTGTCTGAAATACCCCACTAGAGGAGGCATCCAACATCTCCTTATCCCGACGAGAAAGTCTAGCATAAAAATTTGTAAGTATAGTTTTCTTGGGGAGCTCATGAATAGGACATTTGAGCATTAGAGATTTCAATCTCCCCCAAGCTTGAGCGATGCTTTCTCCGTCACGAGACCTAAAGTTATAGATATAATTCCTATCTCGATGAATTTCATGAAGAGGATAAAACTTGGTATAAAAGAGAGACATAAGCTCATGCCAATCAAGCAAATGAGAGTTATCGAGAAGCTTATACCAATCTGAAGCTTTATCTATAAGCGATATGGAGAACAATTTCTTCATGACAAACTCCTTTGATACACCTACAAGGTTAAATAGTGAACATAGTTGTGACAAATATAGCAAGTGTTCACTAGGATGTCTGTCTCCTGCATAACGATTAGCCAAAACACAATCGATAATACGAGCTGGTATTTTATAAGGCCCAATTTCACTAGGGGGAGGTACAACCACCACAAATGTGGGGTGTTCCCCCATAAGCAACGATCCAATAGCTAGGTTGTCCATAGAGACAAAGAATAGCAATAGCAAAATAAAAACAACGATATAAAAATTCCTTACCAGCTTCACTTACCAATAGCGCTATGCTCCCCGGCAACGGCGCCAGAAAATGCTACTTGATGACCCTCAACGTAAAGGGATCTATTGTAGTGTTTTCGATAAGTAAGAGTGTCGAACCCAACGAGGAGAGAAAGGTATTGATCGGTGATTTTGGACAAGGAATAACTGCAAGCACTGAAAGATAACTTTTTAGGGGTTTTCGATATACGCCACAATAAGATAAAAGCAAGCAAAGTAAATAGCACTGAGGAGCAGCAAATGGCCCAATCCTTTTGAGCAAAGGATAAGCCTGACAACTGAACTTATAAAGACTAAAGCGTTCTTGAGGACACATGGAAAGGTAGTCCTGTGCTTTCGCCATACTCCGTATCGATAACAAGTGTTGAGCTGATAAGTGTTGAGTGGGTGGATCTATGCTAGCACACCTTCTAGACTAAGATAAGTGCACTCTTATGATTAAACATCTTTCAAGCATCCGCAAATACAAGATAGAAATTAAGGAAAAGCCTAACCACAGCAATAAGATCAAGGATCCATTACTCCCTTCTGCAAAAGCGTGCAAACTGGGGTTCAGGTTTTTGTCACTCCGGCAACCCACCGTAAGCATTCTTAATACACAATGTATTCCCTAGGTCCTTAAGAAGGCGAAGTGTTGAGTGTTCGACTCACACAACACCACTAGGAAAATAACAACAGAACTTAAATATCAAACAACACAAATTACTTCAACATCATATGACTACTAACAACTAGACTTCTCCCATGTCCTCAATAACTAAAGTAACTACTCACAAGACATAAAAGAGATCATGACCAGAGGTGATAAATATATAATAAATAATTTGGACATAATGATATTTCTTCAACAAAACTCAATGGCATTCACCACAAAGTAGTAATAAACACCGGTAGACTAGAGACGATAGATAGTACGGATTACAACACAAGATAAACTTGTGAGGTGAGATTGGATGGTGGTGGAGATGGTGCTGGTGTTGGGGATGATGTTGATGATGATCTCGATGATGCCCGTGACGATGGTGATGACGATGGCGATGATCTCCCCTTCCGGGAGCTGATCTCCTCAGCGGAATCTTCCCGCCGGAGAGCCCTTTTCTTCTCCGTATGTTTTCGCAATGGAGCAGCGGCGTAACTCCGTGAAAGCTTCTCTTTTTAGGGTTTTAGTGTAACGAGGAGTATATAGGCCAGAGGGTGGAGCCGGGAGTTGCCCCAGGGCTCCAGGCGCCCTCCCGGCGCGGCCAGGGGTGGAGCCGCGCCAGGTGGCCACCCGGGGCTCCTGTGGCCCCCTCTGGCCCCTCTTTAGCGAGTCTTCGTTAATCTCTTGGAAAATACCCCCCGTCGATTTTCTGGTAATTTGGAGGTATTCTTTTTCAGCAACTCAGCGTCCACTTTTTACCGTTGAATCCTACGTCTGCTGCTTCGGCACCGGAAAGTTGCAAACTGTGTGAAATAAGCCAAAACAACATAATAACATCATCGTAATATGAACTATATCAATAAATAAGGATGAATTACGATATAAAATAGTGATGAAATTTGGACGTATCACATGCTTGGTGGCCAACCAACTGGTGTGCAATATGATGGAGACTGTGAGTATACTCACCAACTCCGGAGTTACAATTAAACAAAACCAGAAGTGAAACAGTTCTTTGAGTTTTTGTTGTCAGTTAAGACACCCTCTTCCTACTCTTCAAGTATAGGAACCTAGTCGATTCAGATAATAAGAAGTTTACACACATGAAGTCACATGATTTCCATGTTATGCTGACACAAATCCTCCCAGTGTCCATCGGGGATATGATGCACAAACAGATTCGAGAAACGATCATCGCTCTCTGTGACTTCTTCAATAAATTATGGAAGAAGGTCATTGACCCTGATGAACTAGATGGTATGCAAAAAGATATTGCGAGAATATTGTCAGAGTTTGAGATGTTTTTTCCTCTGCAGTTCTTTGATATCATGGTCCATCTGAGTGTGCACCTCGTCGATAAGATAAAGTTGTGTGGTACTATGTTTCTATGCAATATGTATCCTTTTGAGCGGTTCATGGGAATATTGAAGCACCTATGTTGGAACCGGTATCATCTAGAGGCCAGCATCGTGCAAGGTTATGTGTCGCAGAGGTGGTTGATTTTTTCACTGTATACATGAAACAACAACCTATTGGTGTGCCTCTGTATCGGCATGAGGGAAGGCTGGCTGGTTATCCGGTCATTAAGGGAACACCGTGCCATTCAAGTTCTTCAATGGTAGATCAAGCCCATCTGACGGTATTGGATCACACTAGTGGTCTCTCCGCTTATGAGGATGAACACTCTGATTTTATTAAAAATAGAGATCGCCTAAAGAAGCCGTCGGTACGCACACTGAACAATACACACAATGCAGAATACATTGGATGGCTGAAGGATCGTTTGAAAAATGGACCCAGTTGTGACGTGCTAACGTGGTTGGTGCAAAAACCATCACCTACAGTTATGAAATACCAAGCATATGACATTAATGGGAATACGTTCTACACGATTGATCGTGATGAGAGGACCACGTATGAGAATCGCTCTGTTAGAATAGAATCCCCGAGTGTCGGTAAAAATCCTAAGTCTATTTTCACTATGGAACCATCCCGGAGTTTTGGGAGCTTGAATATGTGCAAATCAAGGTGGCACTATTCCTGTGTAAATGGGTCGATCGTGAAGAAGTGTGTCGGGACCCGGGGTTAGCGTATGCAAGTCCCGCTACGACATAGTCATATGGAGAGCCGAGAACCGTACCCACTTGTCTAAGCAGACAAGGCCAAGCACAGAACGTTCTCGGAAAGCATCGTACGTGAGGGGCATCCCATCCAGGCTGGATGATCATCTGAGATGGGTCCTCATCGTCCGCACACAAGTCTAATGATATGGGTGATGAACTCCCATATTCGCAGACAAGTCGCCTCAACCATACTATCGACTATCTCATAACTCTTACATAGACTTACTCCAGCCCGATCACTTAGTCAGGGTCTAGGGCGGGCTCGATCATACATCAAAGTGTGCATGAGACAGAGTCACAAACAATCGCATCGCGATGCCCCAAGCTGCGCACATCTACGGGCCACTTTGTGTATAAAAGACCGCCAGCCAGATCACAACTAAGGTCTCGAAAACCCATACAAAGACATGCATGTTATAAACATACACGCAGCACACATGCCTTGTATGAACAACAGGTATCATTGCAATTCTCTACAAAGTATACAACTTTATTGATAACTCTTACAGTGTGCACACAGAGATCACAAGTCTGTGATCCAACATTACATCAAACATGCGGAAGCAAAGTAGGTCTGAGTACAGACAAGTTTAACAAATGGCTTAGCGAAGCCTTATCTATAAAGAATTCCTTCCACGAGGGAACATTCGTCTGACTGGGACTACACTAGCTTGGTCTTCAGTCGTCGAGCTTCAGGAAGAATCCACCTTCGGGGTCAGTGGGTTCATCTAAAACATAGAATAAGCAAACGTGAGTACAAAGTCATACTCAGCAAGACTTATGAAGGAGCTATACTAATCATGCACATGTATCCAGGTAAAGGGAGGTGGGGTTCAAATGCAGAAGTTCCAGCTTTGACTTGGCTAGTCCTGAACTACGAGTACCAGCCTTGAGGTAAGAAGCATACACGAGTCCACTACATCTCTTCAACCAATACACCACTATGGTTACTTCCTCGACTTCCCCACGAGGAGCACACCATAGCACTCACACTTATCTTGGTAAGTTTTATAAGTATCCAGTTCAAGTTGTCTAATAATCAAGCTAAGCTTTCCAAGCAGTCCTTAACCGCGGATGCGGCTATTCGAATAGTTTTGTTAACACTGCAGGGGTGTACTACTACACACACGTGGCATCAGTTACCGCCTTTTGTGTGTCACCGTTCAAGAGGTGACAGCGAGGATGCCACCACAACACTTCGCCCACAGCTCCGTTCTAGTCCAGAGAGTCGCCTATCTGAGGGGGATCCGTATGGAAGTCCGGCCGAGGTTCCAGTACAGCCTCAAACGATGTGTGCAGGGTCCCAAGCCGGTCTTCAAAAGCCGTTCATCCACTTCGCAGACCATGCCACAACCCTACCAGAACTCCGAACTACTGTGACTTCTGGGGTTCGAACGGGGTGAGGTACTAGGATGAGAGGAGTCAGTGAGCCCAATGTGTGGTTGTACTCTTCTTCTTGGATCACCACACAAGAACTTGGACTTATGGCGGTGTTCAATGAGACAACCCACTGTGTATTCCTACACAGCCTCTCATCGTTCACCTTGTATTAGGGTAGATTCACCAACACAGTTTCACTTTCATCAACACCATGTTCACTATCATCCCGACTCACATCAAAAGCAACCTCATTGTACCACTAAGCATGCAATAAGCAGTAACAGTTGCAGGGGCCACATGATATCAACCAACTCCTACATTTGCTAGGATTGTGGTTTGCTTACTACTGTGACAAAATGATAAGTCATGCAAAGGATTGGGTTCAACTATGCGGTAGAAACATTATCATGGTAAACATCCTAAACAATGCATAAGCGAGACATGAGAGGGAAGTGGGATTTTATCGACATGATCAATGGGGGTTTGCTTGCCTTCCTGACGAGGTTCAGTCACGGGGTCTTCAACGAAGGGGGTGATCTCAGGTTCCGGCTCCACTTCTATCCGAGAAAACAATACAAACCAAGTGATCAACATAAGGTACAATGCACAAGCGCATGATGAATTGTATATGGTGATGTTCATGGTACTGATGTGTTGATCATTCCATTTAAAAGGAGTATATTGCATTTGAAATGCAAATTCAAACTCCATTTGATTTATCGATGAATTTCAAATGCATTTGAATGCATGAATGTTCATTTGAAAAGGTTGATCATGAAGTGATGTTGTAAAGGTGAGGTAAGGTCTCTGATGTGTGGATGAATCCATCTAAACTAAGTGTGTTGCAAAGTCATTTGCTAATTCACTCCAAATTTGAATTTGAAAAGGATCCATATGCATGTTTGCTACTGTTCACACATTTTAAAATGGTCAAACATAGAAACAAGTTGCATATTTAGAATCCTTGTATTTTTCTGATAATTTTAGACATATTATTTGTCCAATTTGGAGTTAATATGAATTAGTTATTGAATTTCAAAGTTTAATTCATTTTCTGGATTTTTCAGAATTTCTTTTAATTTGGAAACCAAATATTGCGCAAGCATGACATCATGCTGGCGTCAGGGGGTCTCTGGCCAATGGGGCCCATCTGTCAGCCTCAGTGGGGTGAAAACCCTGTTAGTTTAAACTAACAGTGGGTTAGGGGGGCCAGGGGCCCACCTGTCATTGGGTCCAGGGGGATTAGGGGGTGATTAATACCCTAATCAACCGGCCACGTCAGATGCTCGCCGGCGGCAAGTCGCCGGTGTCGACCAGATGCGGCGGCGTTCACGGACAAGGTGGCTAAGGCCACCATTTGGTGCGCTGGAGCCACCAAACGACAACCCGTGCACGCCCGCATCAGATGGAGCACACGGGGCACACCCAGGTGGCCGGAATCCTCGCCGGCGTCAAGTTCCGCGGAGGCAGAAAACTTGCAGCTGACGAGATCGACGATGTAGTTCACAAGATTGGGCAAGGGCTACCTGGTTAGGTTCCTAGAGCACGAAGGGGCAGGAGGGACATCTTGGTGGGCTTAAACGTGTACAGGAGCGAGCTTGTGGTCGTCCATGGCGGCGACGAAGCTCTGTTTCAATGGCGGGTTGCTCCATAGCTAAAAGGGGCGCATGGGGATAGTTGGGTAAGCTAGAGGAGCTCACCAGGATCACAATGGAGAAGATGTCGAGGTTGGGGAGGCTGTGGTGGTGGCGCAATTTCACTGTAACTTCCGGCGGCCGGCGGCGAAGACGAAGAAGGGGGCGGAGGCTACGGGGCATATGGCTCGATTCCTTCTGCATCTTGGCGTAGTCGACGTTGCGCAAGACGATGGACATCATGGCGGGGCCCAAGGAGGTCACTGGACACGCTTGCTCGGAGCCATGGCGACGACAGTGTTCGGGCGGCGATGGGATCCGGCGAGAGAGGGCACGGGAGAGAACAGGGAGAGGGGGAAGTGGTCCACGACGTCTCAGGACGTGTCCAGGCGCCGAGACGTGGACGAGGGAAGCAGGAGGTGGAGAGGAGCTCGTCAGCGGCGCGGTGGCATGCTGCATGCATTCCACCGAGCAGCTTTGGGGTGTGGGGAGGTAGATGACAATAGGGGAGGTGGGCCTGGGCTGCTTCTGGGCCGCGGGGTTTAAGTTGGGCTGCTTTCCAGGTTAGTTTCCTTTTCCCTTTTCTTTCTTTTTTCTTTTCTGACTTCTATTTTCTCTTGCTAAAAAAATGGCTAGACATTTTCGAAAATGCTACAAATTTTTAGGTGGCCTCACAATATATTAGGTTAGCCACTTATAAAATTTGACCATTTTTAAAATTCAAATAATTTCAACTTTAATTCAAATAGGGGTTTAAATTTAAATCTATGCTCCTATTTGAATATTTGAAAAATCTATGAGCATGGGTTTGAATCCAAATCACTTTATATGTGATCACACTCATTTATAAGGCTTTTCAAAAATCCAAAAGGAATTTTTGGAGCAACTTTTTATCTGGCCTTTTGAATTAATTCATCTGGGGGGTGTTCTCTCTCCCATTTTGATTTCTTTTAAAATTTTTTTAACATGATGCAAAGTGACTTGCTAATCCTAGCACATACCTAACTTGGGGTTGTGACAACTCGCCCCCACTCAAAAGAATCTCGTCCCGAGATTCAGAAGTCTGCGGGAGGAAGGAGGGGTACTCGGCACTGAGACGGTCTTCTCTTTCCCACGTGGCTTCTTTCTTGGAGTGGTGTGACCACTGAACTTTCAGAAACTTGATCTTCTTTCGGCGAGTGACACGCTCTGCTGAATCAAGAACACGAACGGGGTACTCTCGATAAGAAAGGTCATCTTGGAGATCAAGCATTTCATGGTCGACTTCGCGGATGGGGTCCTTGAAGCAACGCCTGAGTTGTGACACATGGAATACATCATGTACTCGGGAAAGGTGCGGGGGTAGTTCAAGTTGGTAGGCAACTTCTCCACGTTTAGCAAGAATGCGGAAAGGTCCGATGTAACATGGGGCCAACTTGCCTTTGATACCAAAACGTTGGGTTCCCTTCAGAGGAGTAACCCGAACGTAAGCCTTCTCATCCAGATTCTAGCTCTCTTGCCTATGATGACGATCATAGTAGCTTTTCTGACGAGACTGTGCTGCTTTCAATTGATCACGAACAATGCGAACTTGCTCTTCTGCTTCCTTGATCATGTCCGGTCCAAAGAATTGTCTTTCACCGGTTTCTGACCAGTTTAGGGGTGTTCGACATCGTCGTCCATATAGGAGTTCAAAAGGAGCCATGTTCGGACTAGATTGAAAACTATTGTTATAAGCAAATTCGGCAAATGGAAGAGACTTCTCCCAATTCTTTCCGAATGAGATAGCACAAGCTCTGAGCATGTCTTCAAGAATTTGGTTAACCCTTTCGACTTGACCGCTAGACTGAGGATGGAAAGCTGTACTAAAGGAGAGATGAGTTCCCATAGCATTCTGAAAGCTTCCCCAAAATCTAGAGGTGAAAAGGCTACCACGATCAGAATTGATTTGCAAAGGAACACCGTGAAGGGATACAATTCTAGAGACGTACAAGTCCGCTAACTGGCTAGCAGTTATAGACTCGCGAACTGGAAGGAAGTGAGCAACTTTGGAAAGCCTATCTATGACAACAAAGATGGCATCGTTTCCTTTCTGGGTTTTTGGAAAGCCGGTGATGAAGTCCATACCGACTTTGTCCCATTTCCACTCTGGAATAGGCAAAGGTGGAAGTGTGCCAGCAGGTCTTTGATGTTCTGACTGAATGCGACGACAAACATCACATTCGGCAACAAATCGAGCAATGTCTCTCTTCATCCTGGTCCACCAAAATCTCTGGCGTAGATCTCGGTACATTTTCGTGCTACCGGGATGAATCGAGAGGGGTGTGTCATGGGCTTCCTTGAGGATGAGTTGCCTTAGTTCCCTATTATTAGGTACTACCAAACGATTTCCAAAGAATACCGTTCCTTTGCTATCTGTGGAGAAACATTTAGCAACTCCGCTAGCAATGTTCTCCTTGATACGTCGAACACCTCGTGCACGCCTTTGGGCAACTATGATTTGATCCTCAAGTGTTGCTTTCGCCACCAAGTTGAAAAGAGATCCACGAGGAACAATCTCGAGATTGAGCTTTCGAAATTCCTCATGAAGAAGTGGTTGATAATATTGTAACACGAGGTTGTTACAATACGACTTACGACTTAGTGCATCAGCCATGACATTGGCTTTGCCTGGGTGTAAGTGTTGGATATATGCTCTAGAGGCAAATAATATATGATTATTCCAATATATCTAAGCAAGTTCATAACCAGTTTCATACTGTGCTAGAACTGCGTCAGTAAAACAATGATGCAGGTGTGGTATAGAAAACCCCAGAGTTCCTAGTTAGCCTCTACATCGATAACTAGTTCATGGTCAACATGATGGTCGTGGTTTCGCGATCATGGACAATTATATCTCTTGACTATGAGGTCACCTCACTGTTTAAGTGACGTGATGAACATTACCCAAAGTAAGCATTACAGCATGATCAAATCTTATGAAGGTTGAGTGTTGTAATTACAGAATGTGGTAGACCGTTCCTTTGACCGTGAGTACGTGCATAATTACTATCTTCCCGGATGCTTTGACTTACATCCCACCACCTGACTGAAATATGCAGGTCATAACGGTTGTATCTTAGGTATTCCGTGGAGATATGTTGAGGAGTATTGTTACAAGAGCGGGATTTGTCAATCCATATAATGGATAGATACTCTGGGCCCACTCGGAGAGATTCCATCCATAAAGCTGCAGCGTGTGACTAGGTCACGGGGATGAATATCACGGGAACGAGTGAATGAGGATTAGTTCAGAACGAGGTTGAACCAGACATAGGATGTCATTGATCGAATCTCGGAACAATCCAGTATCGCTGACAAAGGGAATGCTATATGGCGTAAGGTCCAATCGGTGTTTGATATCCGGAATGCACAGGGGTCATTATTGGCATCCAGGTCCCGCTGATGATCATTGACCGTAGCCTCATCTCGGTCATGACTGGAGTGTTCTCGGACCGTAGGGTAACACACTTAAGGGCTCTATGAAATCGGAGACTTTTTCGGAACCATCAGAGTAACCAGAGAATAAAGGAAACAATATCGGAGAAGTACCGTGTTGAACTGAAACAAGTTCGGAGTGAACCGGAAGGTGTTCCGGAGCACCGGGAGATGGAATATTATGTTTTAGTGTTTAATTAATTGAATTACTAATTAAAATCATTTTAGTTCCAATTAATATGTGCAATGGGCCTTAGTGGAGAAAAAGGCCCATTAGGGGAAATAAAAGGGAAAAAGAAAAAAGAAAAGAGGGGGAAGGCGCCATGGGCCCTAGGGCCCATGAGGGGTGCGCCCCTCCCCCCCCCCCCCTTGGCCGGCCACCTCCCCTTAGCAAAGGGACTTTAGTCCCACATTGCTAAGGGAGAGGGGTTGACTCCCTCCCCTCTGCCTATATATAGAAGGGCAGGGTGCACATATTTAACAACAGAAATTCGTGAGAAATTAAATATTACTCCGAATTGAGATCGGTTTTCTCCGGTCTTCTCCCCTGCCTTGTCTCTTTCACGGTGGGCTTCCTAGTGTGAGCCTGTAGTGGAATTGAGGCTTCTCTGCTAGAATCGGAGGCCGTCGTGCTGCCGAAGCTCCGTCCGGAGGTCTGCTTCCGCCACCTTCGCTGGATCGGAGAACGGAGGTCGTCATCGAGTCTCGTACGTGTGCGAGTACTACGAGGTGCTGCACGTGTGGCACTACACCCATCCGGGTGCTCAACACAGCCAGGGGGCTGTGAAACTTGATCGGCTACATCAACCACGTTTGCGGGAACGTTTCCCGCACAACGGACTACACCCCGAGGTATGTTATTTCCGCACTACTTTCCGTTACGGTAATACGGCTAGCTAGATCTTGGGTTATGGGAACGCTAGTTAGGAAAAATTTGTGTTTTCTGTTGCGAACCCCAACAGTGGTACCATGAGCTAGGTCTATGCTTATTATTACTGTACGGATAGAACACATCGGGGATGTGGGCGTTGATTGTATGATTGTTACCCTCCCACGTGTACTTGTTGACATCTGCGGCATTGTTTGATGAAGCGGCCCCCGACCGACCTTACGCGTACGCTTACGCGAGACTGGTTCCACGCTTGACATGCGGCTTGTACCGTATAAAGTGGTTGGGGGGTGTCTGTCTCTCTACTTTAGAGGATGTGGCATTTGCAACGGAGGGCCCCGTGCGGGGTGTAATAGAGACAATCGTATGGTTGACGTTGTGGTTGACTCGTAGGTTAAAACCTGTTTAACTATGAAAGCCCTAGCAGCCACGTAAAACTTGCAATATACAACTAGACCGTCTAAACCTTGTATTGCTAAGTGGGGGCTATCGTTTGTTTTGATTGTGATGTAGTGATAGCTTTGCTATGTGTTACTAGTAAGTAGTAATCGTCATCATAAAACAAACTAAAATGGAGACACTGTAGACTTAGTGTTGCCATAGCTCAGACATCTGAAAACTTGCTAGTATAGGATACACGACGGTAGCATGTGATAAGATGATCCCTTAACAAAGCCAAACACAAGTATTCTACCGAAGTGTGCACCGCCTGGAAGGTTCTCCCATATGGCTTGATGCTCCGTACATACCGGAGTTGTCCTACATATTAAATGGAGTTCTCATGAGGTTGGGTTCGGCAAGCTTGGCATATGCAGATATGGCCTTGCTGAGCAGCATATAACATGGAGGTTAATTTGGCGAGCCTAGCATATGCAGATATGGCCTCGGAATACTAGAGATCGAAAGATCGAGCATGAGTCACAGTACATATAAGATAATGTGATCGCACAAGTTGTTGTCTACCTTTGAAACTGACCCGTCGGCCATGTGATATTCGAGGTCGGGCAGTGAATCTGGATCATGTAATCACTAAAACTTCCTAGGGATGAATTGTTTTAGTGCGAGCTCATTTATAATATGATTATATGAACTCATTGTTGTGAACTAGTCTTAATTGTGTTCCTTGCAATTATGTTTGTAGAAAATGAATGCCCTAGAGCAACGTGAACTATCTTTCTTCATAGAAGGTGAAAGACTTAGAGAAAATGGGTCAAACTTTTTTGACTGGTACTTACGCCTTAGGACGTCGCTCAAGAGAGCAAACATCTTGTTTACAATAGAAGTGCATGTGGAAGAACATCCAGACGATCATGTTGGCGATCAAGGGATACTTGATCATTATGCTCGCCGACAGAAATGCTCCGTAGTCAGGAATGTCATGATCTTCAGCATGTCAGAGGTTTTGGGCATACAGTTGCAGGACACTGGCTCATATGACATGATGGACACGCTAAAGACAATGTTCGTACGTGAGTTCAGAATTTCCAGATTTGAGTTAGAAATCAAGTTTCTATCTACAAAGATGGAAGAACGCACAAGCCTTGGTGATCACCTGGACAGGATGCATGAGATGTACCTGACCCTGGTGGAGGGATATGAATATTGGACAATGAACGAAAGCACCACAGAAGAGTTTGCAATAAACACGTTATTGCACTCACTCCCTCCGAGTTATGGTGATTATGTTCATAGCTATGTCGGAAGAGGAGCTAATATGAGTCTCTAGAACTTCATGACTGATCTCTTGGCCGCGGACATTGCTCCTATCGAAGATGCATAAGTCGTGGATGGAGAAGGTATATACTTGATATACTTTATAAATGTTTATTCCCTTATACAACATTTTCAGTAAATGAGTATTTGATACTTATTCTGTTTTATGAAAACAGGACCTGCCGTTGCATGGACGGGAAGAGGTGAAATCGAGGATTGATGGATATCAAGTCAGTTGATGGCTAGCATGGATTCCGCCGAGACATCTATCATAGGAGATACTTAGAGTATTAGATAAATCTTATGTAATCATTATAGTATGAACACTTAGTTGTGTGTCTTGCATGTCGCAATACAAAGTTATTCATGTAATGAGACAAGTCAGTTGTTCCATCTTTATGAATAAAAGTGTGCTTATACTTTGATTACGTCTTGATTTATGATATGATAGAAAGCATTTATAATACTACTATTATTGTCGTGAAATATTCAATGTTTAATGATAAAGTTGTCTTGATTATAACAAGTCAAAGATTTGATTGCATGAGGTGACTTCATAACTGATGAATTCATTAAATGTATGATCTATTAACTTGTGAGTTCATTATCGAATGAAAATCATAACTTAATTGCATGAGATGGGTTAGATACACGATCTATGAACCTCAGCAATAAATATAACCATGACAAGGTTATAGCAAGTAGATATTGTGCCAATCATTATACATAAATGATGTACTCAATGGGCACATGAGTTATCATTAAATACTTCATATGATTAATTGAAAGTTGTATTCAATGGAGATCATAAAACTGAGATTCAGGAATCACAGTGAGAAGTGAGAATATAAGGATACATATCACTACGCTACGATCCGAAGTGATAAGTATTGATATTGACATAATGGGAGACTTGTGGAAAGTTGTACCACAAACTACGATGGAAGTTGAAAGTGCTAGACTACTTAAACCATTCGTAGTCATACTAAACCATAGTATTCTCTAAACGTTCTTTCCCCTAGCACTATAGTTATTGTCGAATAAGGTTGTTTAATTCATTAAGTTAAAACACCCACTTCATGAATAGGAAACCATCCTGAATCTCACGAGACATGATAGCTCCATAACTGATGGTGTTATAAGGTTTCTTAAAAGAAAGAATTTCTTTGTAATAAAACTACAAGCAATTGAAATTACATATTCTCCCCGAACAGCAAAATGTGTGTTGCTTGATTGGTAATGCGAGAAGAAGTCTCTCGACACGGATCCAATGGGAGATAATGGAAACTTTGACCGGGGTATTGGACCTTGCCTTCAGAATATCAGAGTATTGCAACGGAAGCGTGTTCCGCTGTAAAGATGCTATATAAGGAAGGATATGCCAAAGATGATTGATCTTGGTATATGAGTTCAAGCCATTATTGAATTTAGAAGGTTGTCATGAATACGTTCCGTACAGAACAATAATCATGAGTCTTCTTAATAAAACAATAGGGAATAACATTGCTTGAAACACAAAGAAATGATGGTAGCCTAAAACACGAGGAGAAATGAAATAATATTGAGTTACATATAGGATGGCTCACGTCCTGTGAAATAAATCGGTTATTTCAAATTCTCGACAAACTGGAGAGTTATTGAGAATAATGTAATGGGCATAAGGCATTATTTGGTTATGACCAAAGTTCAATGGTGATTGACTACGGAAACGTAGGAATGATTTAATCAATAAAACTATTTCATTTACACTACGATAGACCATAGCCTGAAATTGCATCTCAGTCAAATTTGGGATTTGAAAGAGAACTGCAATGGGCATGACGAAGGTTATTTCGTTAAAAGGATGGACTATAGTACCTCAAGATAGGAACCCTCAACCTTGATTTGATCAAGTGATTTTTGTGATGACCAAAATATTGAGTGGGCCTGCAGTTTCATGAAACTGAGTGGGAGCTTTGAAGACTTCCCCGAAACTTGGAATGCAGAGGGCATTTTCTGAGTGGGAGCTTTGGAAGCATTGTCATTATGTGAGACATAGTGAACAATAAAATGACTTGATGAGAGCTGAACCACAAATATATGAGTCTATGATGGATATATTTGAGTGGGAGCATGATCATTGTCTCAAACATATATGCATTGATATGTGTGAAGAATGATATCATATGTATATATATGGATATGCATTGATGGTGTATATATAGAATCGTCTTATATACATATGTGCATTATGATATATATAGAGCATAAGGAAAATAAAATACAAGATTGCAAGAATCTTCTTTTATGTGAAATACCAACACACTACACGTTGAAATCTATATGAGTAGATTAAGATACGGATAATAAAATAAAGTGAAGGTTGGAATAATCTTCTAAGACAAGAAACAAGTTCTTGTGGCTAGAAATTATATAATGGATGAAATCCAAAATATCACAAGCAATGTCTTGATGGAAGAATAGAGATGCACCATGTACTGGACATGTGATCTTATATGTTCTTGACATATGATTCTACCATATAACATGCATTGTGAATCCAACAACAGAATGACTCAAAAGTTCTTGGAAGAAGAACAGATTCCGATGTGCTTTAGGAGTAAAACACAGAATCTGAATAAAGTCCATGCATTCAGTATATGAGGAATACTGAGGACTATTCTCTAAAATATAGAAAGGATAATATACTTGAGTGTAATGCAAGATTACAATTGCAAGCCATATTATGGGTCTATATGGAATTAGAGACATCACCAAAGACATGAAAGAAATGCGAGCAAAATTCACGGTACTACAAACATAATACTACTTAAGAAAGTAAACGTATGTATAAAAGTTTAGTGTTAGAAGTATTGGACTTCTGGTTGAGTGTATTTCCCAGTATATATGACTATGGATGAGTCTTCTAAAGACTGAACCAAGAGATCATTGGAGGATACTGTGAAATAATAGTCTCACTCTCCCGCGAAACTTATATCCAACCATTATATGATAATGAGTGGTATGTCAAAAGAGTTTTTGACCTATAGCAGTTGCAAAGGAAACATACGAATCTTAATTGGTGCAGTTCGTTGACGAACCATCTTCCATGAGCATGCATGATCAATGAACACTTATGTGATAAGACGATTATGATCGGAAAAATGCGGCTAGATTATTAGCACTCTAGTATAAGTGGGAGACTGTTGGATATATGCTCTAGAGGAAAATAATATATGATTATTCCTATATATCTAAGCAAGTTCATAACCAGTTTCATACCGTGCTAGAACTGCGTCAGTGAAACAATGATGCAAGTGTGGTATAGAAAACCCCAGAGTTCCTAGTTAGCCTCTACATCGATAACTAGTTCATGGTCAACATGATGGTCGTGGTTTCGCGATCATGGACAATTAAGTCTCTTGACTATGAGGTCACCTCACTGTTTAAGTGACGTGATGAACATTACCCAAAGTAAGCATTACAACATGATCAAATCTTATGAAGGTTCAGTGTTGTAATTACAGAATGTGGTAGACCGTTCCTTTGACCGTGAGTATGTGCATAATTATTATCTTCCCGGATGCTTTCACTTACATCCCACCACCTGACTGAAATATGCGGGTCATAACGGTTGTATCTTAGGTATTCCGTGGAGATATGTTGAGGAGTATTGTTACAAGAGAGGGATTTGTCAATCCATATAATGGATAGATACTCTGGGCCCACTCGGTGAGATTCCATCCATAAAGCTCCAGCGTGTGACTAGGTCATGGGGATGAATATCACGGGAACGAGCGAATGAGGATTAGTTCGGAACGAGGTTGAACCAGACATAGGATGTCATTGATCGAATCTCGGAACAATCCAGTATCGCTGACAAAGGGAATGCTATACGGCGTAAGGTCCAATCGGTGTTTGATATCCGGAATGCACAGGGGTCATTATGGGCATCCAGGTCCCGCTGATGATCATTGACCGTAGCCTCATCTCAGTCATGACTGGAGTGTTCTCGGACTGTAGGGTAACACAATTAAGGGCTCTATGAAATCGGAGACTTTTTCGGAACCATCGGAGTAACCAGAGAATAAAGGAAACAATATCGGAGAAGTACCGTGTTGAACCGAAACAAGTTCGGAGTGAACCGGAAGGTGTTCTGGAGCACCGGGAGATGGAATATTATGTTTTAGTTATTAATTAATTGAATTAATAATTAAAATCATTTTATTTCTAATTAATATGTGCAATGGGCCTTAGTGGAGAAAAAGGCCCATTAGGGGAAATAAAAGGGAAAAAGAAAAAAGAAAAGAGGGGGGAGGCGCCAAGGGCCCTAGGGCCCATGAGGGGTGCGCCCCTCCCCCCCCCCCCTTGGCCGGCCACCTCCCCTTAGCAAAGGGACTTTAGTCCCACATTGCTAAGGGAGAGGGGTTGACTCCCTCCCCTCTGCCTATATATAGATGGGCAGGGTGCACATATTTAACACAAAGAAATTCGTGAGAAATTAAATATTACTCCGAATTGAGATCGGTTTTCTCCGGTCTTCTCCCCTCCCTTGTCTCTTTCACGGTGGGCTCCCTAGTGTGAGCCTGTAGTGGAATTGAGGCTTCTCTGCTAGAATCGGAGGCCGTCGTGCTGCCGAAGCTCCGTCCGGAGGTCTGCTTCGGCCACCTTCGCTGGATCGGAGAACGGAGGTCGTCATCGAGTCTCGTACGTGTGCGAGTACTACAATGTGCTGCAGATGTGGCACTACACCCATCCGGGTGCTCAACACAGCCAGGGGGCTGTGAAACTTCATCGGCTACATCAACCACGTTTGCGGGAACGTTTCCCGCGCAACGGACTACACCCCGAGGTATGTTATTTCCGCCCTACTTTCCGTTACGGTAATACGGCTAGCTAGATCTTGGGTTATGGGAACCCTAGTTAGGAAAAATTTGTGTTTTCTGCTGCGAACCACATGTCTATCTTGCATAAGTATGCATCCTCACCCTTGTCGTGAAGCATCACAATAGATCTCGGAATCCCTTTTGGTGTCTGGAGGTGCAAGTACGGGTGCAGAAGTCAATCTTCTTTTTAGCTCTTGAAAGCTTTCCTCGCACTTGGGGGTCCATTGGAATTTCTTATCTTTCTTGAGGAGTTCAGTTAGAGGCTTTGCAACTTTAGAAAAGTTCTCGACGAAGCAGCGACAGTAGCTGGCTAGGCCAAGAAAACTTCTAACTTGCTTCACCGATTCAGGTGGAGTCCAGTCAAGGATGGCCTGAACTCTCTTGGGATTCACAGCAATGCCTTTTGCAGAAATCACGTGGCCTAAGTAGGTCACTTCTGGTAGCCAAAATTCACACTTGGAGAATTTAGCATACAGGCGATGCTCTCTAAGTTTCATCAATACCAGCCTTAGATGTTCGGCATGTTCTTCTTCGTTCTTCTAGTAGATGAGAATGTCATCGAGATAAACTACAACAAATTTATCTAGGTACTCCATGAAGATCGAATTCATCATGCGCGAGAAAGTGGCGGGGGCATTGGTTAAACCAAAGGACATGACGGTGTACTCGTAAAGACCATAACGAGTAGTGAAAGCCGTTTTTGGAATGTCCTCGTTTCGGATTTTGATTTGATGATAGCCTAATCTCAAATCCATCTTGGAGAAGCCAGAGGATCCAGCAAGTTGATCATAAAGATCATTGATCCTGGGAAGTGGGTACTTGTTCTTTATCGTCGCTAGATTTAGCGGGCGATAGTCTATGCACATCCTTTCTGTTCCATCTTTCTTCGTTATGAACAGAACGGGGCAACCCCATGGCAATGAGCTAGGGAGGATGAAGCCTTTTTCCAACAAAGCTTCCAATTGGGTTTTAAGCTCAGCTAACTCACGTGGGTCCATTTTGTATGGGCGTCTGGAAATTGGGGCGGTTCCTGGGGCAAGATCTACAATGAATTCTACACATTTGTCGGTTGGCATGCCCGGCAGCTCTTCAGGAAAGACATCCGGTAAGTCATGAACCATCGGAACATCTTCAAGGTCGGGAAGGGGAAGCACATTCAAAGATTGTACTTGGGTTCTTGTTCTGGGTGAGGTTTAATATATTGTCTGGCCTGAAGGATGTGTAAGTCTAACTGACTTGGATTTACAATCAAGAAAAGCATCCTGCCTTGATAACCAATCCATACCAAGGATGACATCAATGTCTGAAGACTTGAGGGCTATGAGTGAAGCAAGGAATACTAGACCCTCAATTGCAATTTGATTGCCATGGATTACTCTATTAGTTTGCCACTTGGAACCAGGAGTTTGAATAATCATTGGGGTGAACATTTCTTCAAAGGATACATCATGCCTAAGTGCATAACTCTCCGACATGAATGAATGAGATGCTCCTGGATCAAAAATGACGGAAGTGGGAACAAAATTGACTGGGAGCGTACCAAGAATGACGTCAGAAGTACTATCAGTTTCTTCAGCTGAGATTTGGTTCACACGTCCAAGACTTGCGGAAGTGGAAGGCTTAGCGGTGGAAACCTTCGGGGGTGGTTTGGCACGAACATTGGGGTTTCCTTTGACATGGGGTGGAGCATTTTGATTGACAGGGCACTCACGAGAATAGTGACCAGGATGGCCACATCTGAAGCAGGCTCCAAAGATAGTGCGGGGAGCTGGGTTGTTTCGTGGAGCTGGTGGACGAGGCGGGACAAGGGATGGCCTCGGTGGTTGTTTTGGTGGATCAAACTGTTAGGAATCCAGATCATGCGCTTCTGAGGGCGTGAACTGGAAGAAGGGGCAAGCTCAAGAGCATGCTCGTGAGACTTCTCGAAAACTTCATTGCCATGCTCAGCTCTGAAGGATCTATTGACTAAATCCTCAAAGGTGGCAAACTCAAGGAGGTTGAGATCATGACGAAGGATGGGGCTAAGTCCCTTGCGGAACCTTGCCTGCTTTCTGGCATCGGTGGTGATCTCATCTTGGGCATAACGAGCAAGACGGTTGAACTCCCTCACATACTCATGAATGGACATCTCTCCTTGATTCAGATTGCAGAACTCTTCCTTCTTGCGCTCCATCAACTCATCCAAAATGTGGTACCCTCGAAAGGCAACACAGAACTCCTGCCAAGTCACTACGTGACCATCTGGTTGCATTGCAACATAGTTCTCCCACCATTGAAGAGCAGCACCTTCCAAGAAGTATACCGCAAAAATAAATCGGTCATCCGAAGCAACATGTGTTGTATCAAGCTTACGCTCGATGGAACGGAGCCAATCATCAGCTTCAAGGGGCTCAGAAGAACATCGGAATACCGGTGGCTTGAGGAAGATGAAATCCTGAATGTTGACCACCACATTACGATGGTGGGCGGTATTCTGCTCGATGAGCTCCAGAAGGCGTGTCTGATCACGTCTATTCCGCTCAGTTTCCATCATGATTTCCTCCGCAGAAGGCGGTGGTGGAGGTTCATCATCATTTCGATTCCGATCACGGTCTCGATTCCGAAGAACAGCACTACGAGTTCCACCTGACATCCTGTGTGATAAAAATCAACAATCAGAACAGGTTGTACGATGGAGGCAAGGATAAAAGGATATGATTTAGGTGGAAAAGACTATAATGCAAAGGCAATGATTTAAAGAAACACGGGATAATTCCGGCAGCATAACGGCTACACCGGGATGGAAAACAAGACAACCTTGAGGAGATTGGACAGAACTTCCTCAAGGAACTCAAAACACGGAGACTCTGGACAACCACAACAATCCTACGGCTACAAGGAGGCAATCAACGAGATGTTCTAGTCAGACATAGATGAGCCTAGTCCTATCATTCCGTAGAAAAGATAAGGGTGACTCAGAACTCAAATCGATGAGGGTAAGGAGAAAAAAGAAGCCTTACGTTGTTCCCTTATATACCCAGAGTAACTATATAACTATAGAAGGCTAGACTCGACTTCGGCCAAGGTTGATAATCCTACAGTCAGTCCTGCTCTGATACCAAGTCTGTCGGGACCCGGGGTTAGCGTATGCAAGTCCCGCTATGACATAGTCATATGGAGAGCCGAGAACCGTACCCACTTGTCTAAGCAGACAAGGCCAAGCACAGAACATTCTCGGAAAGCATCGTACGTGAGGGGCATCCCATCCAGGCCGGATGATCATCTGAGATGGGTCCTCATCGTCCGCACACAAGTCTAATGATATGGGTGATGAACTCCCATATTCGCAGACAAGTCGCCTCAACCATACTATCGACTATCTCATAACTCTTACATAGACTTACTCCAGCCCGATCACTTAGTCGGGGTCTAGGGCGGGCTCGATCATACATCAAAGTGTGCACGAGACAGAGTCTCGAACAATCGCATTGCGATGCCCCAAGCTGCGCACATCTAAGGGCCACTTGGTGTATAAAAGACCGCCAGACAGATCACAACTAAGGTCTCGAAAACACATACAAAGACATGCATGTTATAAACATACACGCAGCACACATGCCTTTATCATTGCAATTCTGTACAAAGTATACAACTTTATTGATAACTCTTACAGAGTGCACACATAGATCACAAGTCTGTGATCCAACATTACATCAAACATGCGGAAGCAAAGTAGGTCTGAGTACAAACAAGTTTAACAAATGGCTTAGAGAAGCCTTATCTATAAACAAGCCCTTCCACGAGGGAACAGTCGTCTGACTGGGACTACACTAGCTTGGTCTTCAGTCGTCGAACTTCAGGAAGAATCCACCTTCGGGGTCAGTGGGTTCATCTAAAACATAGAATAAGAAAAATTGAGTACAAAGCCGTACTCAGCAAGACTTACGTAGGAGCTATACTACTCATGCACATGTATCAAGGTAAAGGGAGGTGGGGTTCAAATGCAGAAGTGCCAACTTTGACTTGGCTAGTCCTGAACTACGAGTACCAGACTTGAGGTAAGAAGCGTACACAAGTCCACTACATCTCTTCAACCAATACACCACTATGGTTACTTCCTCGACTTCCCCGTGAGGAGCACACCATAGCACTCACGCTTATCTAGGTAAGTTTTATAAGTATCCAGTTCAAGTTGTCTAATAATCAAGCTAAGCATTCCAAGCAGTCCTTAACCGCGGACGCGGCTATTCGAATAGTTTTGTTAACCCTGCAGGGGTGTACTACTACACACATGTGTCATCAGTTACCGCCTTTTGCGTGTCACCGTTCAAGAGGTGGCAGCGAGGATGCCACCACAACACTTCGCCCACAGCTCCGTTCTAGTCGAGAGAGTCGCCTATCTGAGGGGGATCCATATGGAAGTCCGGCCGAGGTTCCAGTACAGCCTCAACCGATGTGTGCAGGGTCCCAAGCCGGTCTTGAAAAGCCGTTCATCCACTTCGCAGACCGTGCCACAACCCTACCAGAACTCCGAACTACTGCGACTTCTGGGGTTTGAACGGGGTGAGGTAATAGGATGAGAGGGGTCAGTGAGCCCAATGTGTGGTTGTACTCTTCTTCTTGGATCACCACACAAGAACTCGGACTTAAGGCGGTGTTCAACGAGACAACCCACTGTGTACTCCTACACAGCCTCTCATCGTTCACCTTGTATTAGGGTAGATTCACCAACACAGTTTCACTTTCATCAACACCATGTTCACTATCAGCCCGACTCACATCAAAAGCAACCTCATTGTACCACTAAGCATGAAATAAGCAGTAACAGTTTCTGGGGCCACATGATATCAACCAACTCCTACATTTGCTAGGATTGTGGTTTGCTTACTACTGTGACAAAATGATAGGTCATGCAAAGGATTGGGTTCAACTATGCGGTAGAAACGTTATCATGGTAAACATCCTAAACAATGCATAAGCGAGACATGAGAGGGAAGTGGGATTTTATCGACATGATCAATGGGGGTTTGCTTGCCTTGCTGACGAGGTTCAGTCACGGGGTCTTCAACGAAGGGGGTGACCTCGGGTTCCGGCTCCACTTCTATCCGAGCAAACTATACAAACAAAGTGATCAACATAAGGTACAATGCACAAGCGCATGATGAATTGTATATGGTGATGTTCATGGTACTGATGTGTTGAGCATTCCATTTAAAAGGAGTATATTGCATTTGAAATGCAAATTCAAACTCCATTTGATTTATCGATGAATTTCAAATGCATTTGAATGCACGAATGTTCATTTGAAAAGGTTGATCATGAAGTGATGTTGTAAAGGTGAGGTAAGGTCTCTGATGTGTGGATGAATCCATCTAAAATAAGTGTGTTGAAAAGTCATTTGCAAATTCACTCCAAATTTGAATTTGAAAAGGATACATATGCATGTTTGCTACTGTTCACCCATTTTAAAATGGTCAAACATAGAAACAAGTCGCATATTTAGAATCCTTGTATTTTTCTGATAATTTTAGACATATTATTTGTCCAATTTTGAGTTAATATGAATTAGTTATTGAATTTCAAAGTTTAATTCATTTTCTGGATTTTTCTGAATTTCTTTTAATTTGGAAACCAAATATTGCGCAAGCATGACATCATGCTGGCGTCAGGGGGTCTCTGGCCAGTGGAGCCCATCTGTCAGCCTCAGTGGGGTGAAAACCCTGTTAGTTTAAACTAACAGTGGGTTAGGGGGGGCCAGGGGCCCACCTGTCATTGGGTCCAGGGGGGATTAGGGGGTAATTAATCCCCTAATCAACCGGCCACGTCAGATGCTCGCCGGCGGCAAGTCGCCGGCGTCGACCAGATGCGGCGGCGTTCACGGACAAGGTGGCTCAGGCCACCATTTGGTGCGCTGGAGCCACCAACCGATAGCCCGTGCACGCCCGCATCAGATGGAGCACACGGGGCATACCCAGGTGGCCGGAATCCTAGCCGACGTCAAGTTCCGCGGCGGAAGAAAACTTGCAGCTGACGAGATCGACGATGTAGTTCACAAGATTGGGCAAGGGCTACATGGTTAGGTTCCTAGAGCACGAAGGGGCAGGAGGGACATCTTGGTGGGCTTAAACGTGTACAGGAGCGAGCTTGTGGTTGTCCATGGCGGCGACGAAGCTCGGTTTCAATGGCGGGTTGCTCCATAGCTAAAAGGGACGCATGGGGATAGTTGGGTAAGCTAGAGGAGCTCACCAGGATCACAATGGAGCAGACGTCGAGGTTGGGAGGCTGTGGTGGTGGCGCAATTTCACTGTAACTTCCGGCGGCCGGCGGCGAAGACGAAGAAGGGGGCGGAGGCTACGGGGCATATGGGCTCGATTCCTTCTACATCTTGGCGTAGTCAACGTTGCGCAAGACGATGGACATCATGGCGGGGGCCGAGGAGGTCACTGACCACGCTTGCTCGGAGCCATGGCGACGACAGTGTTCGGGCGGCGATGGAATCCGGCGAGAGAGGACACGGGAGAGAACAGGGAGAGGGGGCAGTGGTCCACGACGTCTCAGGACGTGTCCAGGAGCCGAGACGTGGACGGGGGAAGAAGGAGGTGGCGAGGAGCTCGTCGGCGGCGCGGTGGCATGCTGCATGCATTCCACCGAGCAGCTTCGGGGCGTGGGGAGGTAGATGACAAGAGGGGAGGTGGGCCTGGGCTGCTCCTGGGCCGCGGGGTTTAAGTTGGGCTGCTTTCCAGGTTAGTTTCCTTTTCCCTTTTCTTTCTGTTTTCTTTTCTGACTTCTGTTTTGTCTTGCTAAAAAAATGGCTAGACATTTTCGAAAATGCTACAAATTTTTATGTGGCCTCACAATATATTAGGTTAGCCACTTATAAAATTTGAACATTTTTAAAATTCAAATAATTTGAACTTTAATTCAAATAGGGGTTTAAATTTAAATCCATGCTCCTGTTTGAATATTTGAAAAATCTATGAGCATGGGTTTGAATCCAAATCACTTTATATGTGATCACACTCATTTATAAGACTTTTCAAAAATCCAAAAGGAATTTTTGGAGCAACTTTTTATCTGGCCTTTTGAATTAATTCATCTGGGGGTGTTCTCTCTCCCATTTTGATTTCTTTTAAAAAAATTTAACATGATGCAAAGTGACTTGCTAATCCTAGCACATATCTAACTTGGGGTTGTGACAAAGTGATAGTTGATGAATACGGGAGGACCTGTGTGAATCTCAACAATATGGCCTACCAGGGTGGCATGTTCATTCTCGCCAGTTAAGCTACCCAAATTTTCTATGTGACAGACACGTTGAATTACGGTTACCATGTGGTTATGTTTGGGAAGAGGAGGATATTAGTAGTTGAAAATTTTGTTGATGAAGAAGAGTACATTCAGTTTGATGATTTTCCAACAGTTGGTTCATGAATCGAGGCATCAAGGAATGAAAATATCATCACAGATCCTTTGTACATGAGGGGGGTTGGTGCTGATGATGTTCACAGGTATAAGCTTGGAGACAAGCCAGGCGAAGAAGAACCAATTGTTGGATATGTGCCCTAGAGGCAAATTAATAAAGATATTTTTCACATATCTTTTTGTTCATAATACGTTATATATTGTGCTAGAACTGTATTAAGCGGAAACATTAATACACGTGTGATATATAACAACCTGGTCCCTAGTTAAACTCAGGCATACTAGCTCATTGGGCAATTGATGATCAAGGTTTCCTGATCATGAGAACATAATAGTCTATTCACAATGAGGTCATATCATTAGGAGAATGATGTGATGAACACACACACACCTTAAGCATTGCAGTGTGATCAAGTCACATAAGTTCAACATTGAGATGACTTAATAACATAGTGACTAAATCCTTAGACCATGATGATCATACATAATTGCTATTTATTAGGATGCTTTGAGTGCATTAACCGTTACACTGAAACATGGTAACTGAAAACGTGTATCTTGGGTATTCCGAAGTAGATATGTGGAGGAGTATGAAATAGATCAGAGCGGGATTTTTCAATCCGAGTGACGGATAGGTACTGTGGGCCCACTCGATGGTGTTGCATCAATAGCTTGCAAGCAAGTGACTAGGTCACAAGACATGTAATATTCACAGACGAGTAAACATGTTATGTCGAAGACGAGGAAGAACTAGGTATTGGATACCGACGATCATACCTCGGACAAACATAGTCCCGAAGCACAAAGGGATCAAGTCATATTGTTAACGGTTCAACAACGATGACGTTTATACGATGGAAGCGTAGGGGCACATCAAGGATTGTAACCAGATCCCACATGATGGTCATTGGTCAGCGAGTGTCTCGATCATGTCTACTGTTTCCCGGACAGTAGGGTGTCAAACATAAGGGCAATCGATGCATTAAGGATTGATTCGGGATCATCGGTGAAAAGAGAGAAGACACCGGAAATGTACCGGGAGGTGCCGGAAGCTGTTCCGGATATTTTGAAAGGTTCAAAATAATATATATTAATGTTTAAATATGTTTTATTATTTAATTCATAGAATTAAATATTAAAAATGATTTAAATAATTAATTAAAAAGGTGAAAAGGTATTTGGGCCTTAAAAGGCCCATGAGGGGAAGGGGGAGCCTCCCCCCTTGGGCTTGGCGCCAAGGGAGGGGCCCATCCCCCCTCCTAGCCGCACCACTCCCCCCTTGGGGGTTTAGTCACACATGGGGGAAGGGGAGGGGGTGGAGCCCCTCCTTGGCCTATATAAGGAGGGGTGGGGGTGCCTTTTTCAACACAACATTGAGTTTCTCTCTCTCTCTCTTTCTCCGACCTAGAGCGGACTCCCCTGGTTTGGAGTTTGCACTTGGTTGGGGGTTTCACCATCATTCGGAAACTATCGCGCTGCCGGAATCGGGATCCGGATCAATCTTATTTCCGCTGCTCTTCTGGTTCGGAGCCCGGAGGGACGTCGGTTGCACCATACGTGTGTAATCCCGCGGGGCACTACACGTGTGCTGCTACTTCATCGTCGGAGGTTCTTCAACATGACATGGAGGTCGTAGGATCAGATTCTATGCCAACCATGTTCAAGGAAACGTTTCCCTCTTTCGGTCTTCAAAGGTATGAACACCGATTCCTTCCGTTACATACATCAGCATAGCATAGATCTTGGGTTCGGGACTCGTAGGTAGGAATTTTTTTTGTTTTTTGCCCCGATCCCCAACAGTGGTATCATGAGCAAGGCTATGCATAGATGTATTGTACGGGTAGAACACATCTAGGATGTGAGCATCAATTCTCCAATTGTTACCCTCCCACGTGTACTCGTTTAGCGTTGCGGCAATGTCCTGATGAAGCGGCCCCGACCGACCTTACGCGTTTACGCGAGACTTGTTCCACGCTTGACATATGGCTTGTACCATATAAGTGGCTGGGGGTGTCTGTCTCTCTAACATTAGCGACGCGAAGACATTTGCAACGGAGGGCCCCGACAGGGGTGTAATAGAGACGATTGCAGGATTGGTGTTGTGGTTTGTTTTCGCAGGATAGAAAGCGGTTCTCTCTCGAAACCCCTTAGCAGCCACGTAAAACTTGCAAAAGATAAAGTAGAAGGCGTTTTAACTTTAGTTTGCATGTAAGGGGGGATCATAGCTTATATGATTTACAGTTTTACTTCCTGTCTTTCTAATATGCTAGATATGCGACGGTATCATGATAGGATAATCTCTCTCAATACCATGATTGTATTCTCCCTTAGTGGGCACCGCCTGGAAGGATCTCTTTATGATAGGAAGGCCGTGACGATCGGGTGTCATACATACATTAGCGATCTCATGAGGTTGGGTTTGGAAAGCCTTGCATATGCAGATATGGCCTTGCTGAACAGCCATACACTAAGGTTCGACTGGCAGGCTTGACATATGTAAATATGAGCTTGGGATACGGATGACCGAAAGGTTAAGCATTAGTCATATAACGGATATGATTGGCATGATGGCCTACCTAGGGAGATGTGTCGTCGGCCGTGTGATATTCGAGGACGATCATTCAAACTAGGATTATGTTTATCACTTAGTAAATTTGGAGAGATGTTTTACTAAGTGGGAGTTTTAGAATTAATTAAAATTGAACTCCAATTATGAACAAAGTCTAAATATGAGTTTTGCAAGTAACCTTTGTAGATTGCTGCACCTCGCCCCTCATTCAACTTAGGGTCCTTCCTAGACAAAGACAAACTGAAAACCGATGGGTCAAACTTCACCAACTGGTTCCGCACTCTGAGGATTCTCCTCGTTCCCCTCAAGATGGCATACGTACTAGAGGACGCGTTAGGTGACGAACCACCAGCAGACGCTAGTCAGGATGAGAAGATTGTCTACCTCTCCAAGACGGATGATTACAACCTTGTCCAGAGTGGAATGCTTTACTCCATGGATGCTGAGCTGCAGAAAAGCTTTGAGAGGATGGGTGCATATGAGATAATCACCGACCTCAAGGCCGTCTTTGCACCCCAAGCCAGGGCTGAACGTTATGAGGCTTCTGAAGCTTTCTTCTCAGCAAAGATGGATGAGAATAGCAGTGTTAGTGAGCACGTGGTCAAGATGTCTGGCTACGTTCAACGCTTGAATGCTCTGGAATGTCAGATTCCAGATGAACTTGCTATGGATAGGGTGCTGCAGTCGCTGCCCCCTAGCTACAAAGGCTTTGTGTTGAACTACAACATGCAGGGGATGACTAAGACCCCTTCTGAGTTGTTCGCCATGCTGAAAACTGTTGAGGTTGAGATCAAGAAGGAGCATGATGTATTCATGGTCAACAAGACCGTTGAATTCAAGAAGTCTGGCAAGAAGGAGAAGGGAAAGAACGGAAGCCCGAAGAAGGGTGACAAGCCAGATGTCACTCCTCGTAAGGCACCCAAACCTGGACCCAAGCCCGGCGTTGAGTGCTTCTACTGCAAGGGTGATGAACACTGGGAACGCAACTGCCCCAAGTACCTAGAGGATAAGAAGGCTGGCAAGATTTTCAGAAGAGACAAAGGTATATTTGATATACACGTTATTGATCTTTTCTTAACAAGCACTGGGAACAAATCCTGGATATTTGATACAGGATCTGTTGCTCATATTTCTAACTCCTCTCAGGGGCTACGGAATAGGCAACGCTTGATGAAAGATGAAGTGACGATGCGCGTGGGAAACGGCTGTCGGATTGAAGTGGTGGCGGTCGGCACGAAGCATCTTAGTCTCCCTTCGGGATTATTTTTTATTTTGAATAAGTGCTACTATGTACCCGCATTGAGTGTGAACATCGTTAGTGGTTCTTGCTCGAAGCGAGACCACTATTCTTTTAATTCAGATACAATTGGTTGTGCGATTTATAAGGATGATGTGTTTTATGTTCACGCACCGGAGAAAAATGGCTTATTCATTCTAAATCTCGATTGTGATATACTTCATATTGATAACATAGAGGCCAAAGATTAAAACCTAGTGGCGAAGAACACATGACGATGTGGCATTGTCGACTTGGTCATGTTGGTGAAAAGCGCATGAAGAAGCTTCATGATGATGGACTTCTGGAGTCAGTGGATTTTGGCGATGGACTTCTGGAGTCAGTCGACAATGCCACATCGTCATGTGAACCATGCCTTATGGGCAAGATGACAAGGACTCCATTCAATGGAACAATGGAGCATGCGGAAGACTTGTAAGGGATTATACAATCAGATGTATGTGGACCTATGAACGTCCCCACACGCAATGGTCTTCGTTACTTCGCGACCTTCACAGATGACTTAAGAAGATATGGGTATATCTACTTAATGAAACATAAGTCTGAAACCGTTGAAAGGGTCAAGGAATTTCACAGTGAGGTCGAGAATCAACTCGGGAAGAAAATCAAGCACCTTCGATCCGATCGAGGAGGCGAGTATTTAAGTAACGAGTTTGGCGATCATCTTAAGACTTGTGGCATCGTACCACAACTTACGCCGGCAGGAACACCTCAGCGTAACGGTGTTTCTGAGCGACTTAATCGAACTCTATTGGATAGCGTACGATCGATGATGTCTCATACCGACTTACCTGTGTCATTCTGGGGGTATGCATTAGAATCTGCCACTTACATTCTTTATAGGGCACCGTCCAAATCCGTAAAGACAACACCATTTGAGGAATGACATGGGAAGAAACCAAAGTTGTCTCACTTGAAGATTTGGGGTTGTGAGGCTTATGTTAGGAAACTTCAGCCTGACAAACTCGAATCAAAAGTGGATAAGTGCATCTTTGTGGCATATCCAAGGGAAACCGTTGGATACACCTTCTACAACCAGTCTGAGGGAAAAACGTTTGTCGCCAAGACTGGATGCTTTCTTGAGAAAGAGTTTCTTTCGAAAGAATTGAGTGGGAGGAAAATATACCTCAACGAGATGATTGACCAATCACTCCAAGTGCAAGAAATGGCAATGGAAGTTGTTCCGGAACCATCTTCCGTAGTGGGAGCTGAAGAGAACGGTCATCATGATATTCATAACGATCGTGACATACATGATGATCATGATCAAGATGAAGAGGATCCTATTGTACCCCGCAGGTCATCAAGAGCCCGAGTAAAAACTCAGTCTTATGGGCAACTTGTCAATGCAGTCATGTTAAATGAACCTGACGAACCTGCAAACTACAAAGAAGCAATGGAGGGACCCGAGTCCGAGAAATGGCTGGAAGACAAGACCGCTTCCCGGCAATCAGCCCGTGGTACTGCTGACGTCTGAAGAGCTTTTGGACAAAATACGACGCAGGGGAGCCCATAACTCCTTATCCCACGTGAAGGTAGTGCTTACAAACCAACGGGTCTCTCAAGTCATCCGCCGAACCATTTAGCATTTTAATTCACCTGTGTGACAACCATTATCGTTGCCTCGACTTAACTGACCCGTGGTCACCGACAGCAGTCAGGACCACCAGTACATCGGTGCCTGCCCTGTCGTCCGACCAAGTCTCTGCGGTTACCAACAAGGTGAACCTATTCCTTACCTTGTCTCGCGTGTGCTCTTGGTAGAGCTCGACTTTCGTTGTTTGGTAACTCCCGCGAGATACGAGCAGGGGCCAAGCACGCCAGTAACGTCGGTCGTACCCTCCCTGTCGTTCCCGACGCTATACCTCTCGCGGGCACCGTTGGGTCACTCAACTTTCTTACCTTTAAGGACAACCGTTGCTCAGGTACCTAGAGCGGCTATACAAAGTCAGCAACGAGTGGAGTACGAGGATTACTCCTCGATAGCTCCACTTGATGGTGGCTCGGCAGAGCCGAGCTAGGGGGCCTTAGGCGGTGTCTGCATTGTACCATACCTGTACAGTTTATAATTATCATATCCGCGTTCACTCCCCCAGAGTGTTCACGGCCCGCTATCTAATCCTAGCTAACAATGCGCAGGGCTCACTGCTGAATAATATATAAATATCATAGGCAACATTGGATAAAGGAAGGTACATCAAGGGGCGACAAAAAAAAGCTATGCAATTGACTAGGATTGTAATCGTAGCAGCATCAGTAACCATGCCTAGTGCAAGAAATGTACGGAAAGATAGGCAATATCTTGGGAAGAGAATGGCTCTGCTTGCCTGGAAGCTCGACGGTAGGGGTAGGGTCGTCGACGACGTAGTCGATCACAGGGGCATCGGCAGCGGTCGTCGGGACTACCGGACAATAAGAGAGGGGGAAGAAACAATAAATACATTACAATAATAGCAATAAAAATACAAGACATGGCAAACGCAACGTTAACGGTGTTCTAACGCAGTGCGAGGTGTATTGCTCGGAGCGGGAATTCATCCGGGGACGAACTACCTGCTCCGGGTGATCACCGGACAGGGTGTCCGGAGGGGGGAAGGGTTCATGCCGGAGGTATCGTGGACATCCGACAAACGTGTGGAAGGTGTAACCGTGCTAGTTGAAACAATCCGAACAACTTTCATGTTCAGAATAAATTCATCCGGATACTTCGACAGTACCGAACAAATCATCGGACAGACGGTCCGGAGAAGGATGGTTCGATGTTCGGTGTGTTAGAGGGGTATGGTTGGTATACGAATAGCATAACTATATTTGTTATATTTTTCTGATCAATTTTGATGTATAAAGTTTTTCGATCCAAGTTACTGTTTAAAAGATATTGAATTTCTAATATTTAAATGATTTTTGGAATTTCTGGAATTTCTTTAATCATTTAATATAACATTATCCATAACAGTGGGTTGACTGGTAAAACTGACAGAGGGGACCCACCTGTAAGGTTGACTGGTCAACTGACCAGTGGGTCCCACATGTCAGCCTCTAGTCATTTTATTAATTCTTTAATTTTATTCTAAAAATCCACTGGACCCACATGTCGTACACTACAATTTCTATTAATTCTTTTAATTAAATTAAACTGACAGTGGGGTCCCATGTGTAAGTGACATAGAGACAAATATCTAGTTTATTTTAATATAATGTCCTAGGGCTCACATGTCATTGACAGAGAGGTTATCTAAATTTTCTATTAATCAATAGTTTAATCAGATGGCAGGGCCCACTCTCATACAAATGGAGGGGGGGGGTCTGGTTAAACGTGGGATTAGCCCACAGCCGGGCTGCCTGAGCATGCCGGCGGCGAGAGGCACGGCTGAGACCGGTGACCTGAGAGGGCGCGGCCTCGCGCGCACTCGCACCAGGGCGCGACCGAGCAGGGGGGAAGCGCGAGCACGGCAGCAGTGCGAGTCGGCGTTGCCTACTGGCCATGGCGGCGACGGACGGGAAGTCGGCGAGCACGGCCACGCGAGCGCATACAGCCGCGGCTGCAGCAAGAAGTTGCAGCGGCGCATGTCGAAGCGGAATAGGGCGTGGCCCGAGCGTGGGCTAGGAGGCAGCGCGTGCCCGCGTGCCCATCCATGGGCACGGCGGCGAACGAAGGCGGGAACACCGGCCGGAGCGCGGCAGGGGAAGCCACGGCGGCGAATCGGTAGAGGGGAGAAAGGATATCGGAGGCGGAGCTCACCGGGAGCCGGAAGGGGATGGCAGCGGGCATGGGGAAGGTCTGGTCGATGCGAATCGTGCGGTAGGAGACGACAGCCATGGTTGAAGGAGCGGAAAAATTCGGGCGCTGCAGCGCGTCCCGGCCGGAGCTTGATGGCAGAGGCGAACCGGAGGAGCTTGGTGGTCCTCCTAGACATGTCGGCGAGAGGAGAGGCGTCCAGTAGCCGCGGGATCGACGGCGACGCACCGGACGAGCGTGAGCACGGCCCGTAGCAGACTAGAAGGGGGCGAGCGAGGGGGATTTGAGGGGAACAGGGATGCTAGGGTTCGAGGAGGGGCACGGGGTTCTCTTATCCCCGCCGGTGATGGCGGGATGGCCGCCATGGCGATGGGGGCGTGGCTGGCATGCTTGCCATGGCGCCCCCCATGAACAGAGGTTGGGGAAGGGTGGGGTGGGCTGGGTTGGGCCGGGGTGGCCTTCGCCCAGAGCGTAGTTTAGGCATTTTTTCATTTTTTTGTTGTTTTCAGTTTTCTTTCTTTTTTTATTTATATTTGTAATTATTTTAATAGCCTTTATATTTTTCTACAACATGAAACTTGCTCCTAAATTATTGTTGCACCATACTTAAGTGCCACAAAAAGATTTGGACTTTTATAAATTCTTTTGCATTTTTGTTTTATTAAAAAGGTATTAAATGCCACTGTTTTGCTACTGTTTGAATTGTTTCATTTTTTATAGCTTAATAAATTCCCATAACCATAAAGAAGTGATCCCCTGAATATTTGGGATTTAACAAAAATGGTTGCAAAGTTTTTGGACCAAGTTTTATTTGTCACTTATTTTTAATATTCAATAAAAGGGAAATTTGATTTTGCATTGGTCCAAGATTAACATGGTTGATCAAAGGAAGAATTTTGGAACAGTAATTATCAACAGTAATGGTGATTACTGTTCACTGACAGTGAGAGTGTTACATCATCTACCATGCGACATGGGGTAATTTTCAAACCATTCTGCCTTAGTAAACACAAAGTCCAAGGGGTTATTCCGTATAACTAATATGAATGTCTCTGTATGCAATTAGTGAATTAAATGTAGTGAACTACGAGGAATGGCTCAGATGTATACTAATATTGGCCATAGTGGGGGTATCATAGCTAGGAACATATACTTGGGACTAGCAAAATTCTTATGTGGCAAATAATTAAAAATGAGAGGGAGAGTGTTGGAGTAACATAGGTAGATACCATATCATGAAAAATGCCATGCTACTATGTGTCATGTATGTTGACAAATGAGATCATCTATGATACTATTTTATGATATTATGCATTATGATTATGAAGGTATTATCATATAATAGTATCATATGATACACCCCACTATATATGATTGAGTAGCCTAAGGCTGGCCACAATGGGAGTAACTTACAATGGGCATGTAGTTAATGAGTAGAGAAGTGTTTGGCCATAGTGGCCTGTATTTTTATATAATCATGGTCAAAGTTGTAAAAGTTTGACTTTCCAACAAAATTGGAAGTACAATCCTCAAAGGACGGAGGGATTAGGTGGTAACATCACACATTTCAAGGAAAAAAAATGCTTATGTGGCATGTAGTTAATGAGTAGAGAAGTGTTTTTGGTAACTTAGCTAGTAGTTAATGTAACAACAGACATACCAAAGCAAGATTAGTCTATAACCTAATAAATAAGGTGTTGCATGACACTACATACATGTTACCAATGTGAACGTGGTAACATAAACTCGTAATATGTGTATATGTTATTAGTTGAAGTTACTTCCCATTGTGACCAGCCTAAATTTTGTGGATGTGTCTGATCATTTTCGTTGAATGACTAAGTAATGACGATTAGTCCAGCTATGGAGCATTTTAGGATTTGTCTGGTTAGACTATCATCTCACACGGTTATAAATGTATAATCGTTTGGATAACCTCAAACATGGGTCGTTAGACAATGCGTTCTGATTGGCCAAAAGGCAGCACCACGGATCGCACGCCCGCATCGTCCAATGCACCAGAATCCAAAGGCCACCGAGGAGACCTTACCAATGGAAAGTACTTGCTATTCCAGCTCATATTGCAACGCAGACGGTCGAAATGAAAAACTATGTGTATAACCTCAAACACGGGACGTTCGATCGTGCATTTTGATTGGCCAAAAGGCAGCACCACGGATCGCACGCCGGCACCGTCCAATGCACCAGGATCCAACGGCCACGGATGAGGCCTTACCCGTGGAAAGTACTTGCTATTCCAGCTCATATTGCAACACACATAGTCATAATGAAAAACTGTGTGTATAACCACAAACACGGGCCGTTCGACCGTGTGTTCTGATTGGCAAAAGGCAGCACCACAGATCGCACGCCCGCACCGTCCAATGCACCAGGATAAAACGGCCACCGATGAGGCCTTACCCGTGGAAAGTACTTGCTGTTCCAGCTCATATTGCAACGCACACGGTCGTAATAAAAAATTGTGTGTATAACCTCAAACACGGGCCATTCGACCGTGCGTTCTGATTGGCCAAAAGGCAGCACCACGGATCACACGCCTGCACCGTCCAATGAACCAAGATCCAACGGCCACCGATGAGGGCTTACACGTGGAAAGTACTTGTTGTTCCAGCTCATATTGCAACGCACACGGTCGTAATGAAAAATTTTGTGTAAAACTCAAACACGGGCCGTTCGACCGTGCGTTCAGATTGGCCAAAAGGTAGCACCACGGATCGCACGCCCGCACCTTCCAATTCACCAAGATCCAACGACCACCGATGAGGCCTTACCTGTGGAAAGTACTTGCTGTTCCATCTCATATTGCAACGCACACAGTAGTAATGAAAAATGGTGTGTATAACCTCAAACGCAGGTCGTTCGACCGTGCATTCTGATTGGCTTCAAGGTAGCACCACAGATCGGACGCCCACACCGTCCAATGCACCAGGATACAATGGCCACCGGTGAGGCCTTACCCGTGGAAAGTACTAGATGTTCCAGCTCATATTGCAACGCACACGGTCGTAATGAAAAACTATATGTATAACCTCAAACATGACCCCTTCGACCGTGCGTTCTGATTGGCCAAAAGGCAGCACGACAGATCGCAAGCCTGCACCGTCCAATGCACCAGGATCCAACAGCTACCGTGAGGCCTTACCCGTGGAAAGTACTTGATGTTCCAGCTCATATTGCAATGCACACGGTCGTAATGAAAAACTGTGTGAATAACCTCAAACTTGTGTCGTTCGATCATGCGTTCTGATTGGCCAAAATGCAACACCACAGATCGCACGCCCGCACCGTCCAATGCACTAGGATCCAACGGCCACCGAGTAAGCCATCCCTTGTACCAGCAGTTCAAGCGGATATTCTATTTAAATCATTTCATGTTTTTAAGTGTAATAAAATGTTTAAATATAGGAAATTATCATTGATTGCGTCCTAATTTGAACACAGGTCATATGTAGATGCGTGCTAGCTGTGAAAAAAATAAAAAGGACAATTGATGACGTGACGACACATTTTACTTGAAACTTGCACACCTCACGTCTCTTTCCTTATCGAAACCATGATTCTTCCTGTGAGACCCCCTATTTTTCCAGACGAACGCATTATAACCTTTTCCAAAATGGCTGAATTTTTTCCAATACCCTACTTTCACCTAACCACGGCGCCACGCAAAGCCGCGAAAATTTCGGAGTGGGTTTTAATTTTGGAATTTTCAAACTGACGGCTGCAATGTTTCTGACCGAAAGTCCTTGCCAATGTGGTCCAAATTTACTCAAATTCCATGCGTGGGTACTAAGCGATAACCCGAGAACACGCATACGAACGTTCAACACACCTTTGCACATTTTTCATTACATTTGAAGTTCAAATTCGAAAATTCATATCAATTGATTAGAATGACTTAATGCACATTATCAAAGATATCCAAGGGATGTCAAATTTTAACTTAACACCATTGATGCAGTCCATGATTCACAGAAAAGGAACCATGGCCATACGACAAAGGAAATGGCGTGTTTGCTTTCAGCCAAAACACATGGGATACATAAACCATGATCATCCGTGCGAGATGACTTTGTTTGCAAGAGCCGATGCCATCGAAACTTTAAGATAATGATAGAATGTTTTATTGGCCATTTAACATGCAACGCATGACTTATAGTCGTAACCACTCTACATGAAAAACCCAAAGCTCCAATGCTTTTTTGATCTAATTCCATTGATTGACTACATAAGAAATAATGAATTACATGCACCGAACTAACCAAGAATGACTTTGATTTTGAAGGCATACCGTGATCACCACGTGTTCATGTGTAAATAAAATACAATGCCAACCAATGTAATAACATTACGGTTTGCTTGAAACCAAAACAAATCGTACGAGAACTAATATTCCCCTCACGTGAGATGTATGCTTAGGTCACACGGGGATCGTGATCGTGACATGTCGTACATCATTTTAATTTTTTGTATGAACTTCCAAGACCATGTTCAGAAAACGTGCCAGATTTTTGTTATCTTGGTGCGTATATATGATTTCAAATCATTTAATATATATAATATCGAGTAATGCATTAAATATATAAAAAGCGAAGTAGTTACCACAAAGAAGTTCAAGTTCACTAGGACGTGCCGTGTTGTCGACGAGTTTTGGCGGTGGGATAATGTCGCGTACCGAAAACATGGGCGGTAAAGTCATTGAACAAACGAGCGGCCAACACGTTTGAACAAAAGAATTCGATAAACACACACGGTTTGTTAGATATAACTGTCTGCATTTCCAGTTTTTTCTTTTCCTTTTGTGTTTAGATGAAAAACCACAAAAATAGTTGCTACCTTTTGCCTTTGTCTTGCTTTGCCTAGTGATGCTATCCTCACCATGGGTGCTGAACCACCCAAATATGGTAGGATGGACTTGTTTCACATGTTTCACTTGGATCATTTTCGATCAATTTTTGCTCGCCCTAAAAACGCAACCAACTTGGTTGAGGGAAAATCATTGGATGAGCATGCTCATTATACGCGGCACCGCTATCTTAGAAAGGGAAACACTTATGGGATCAAATACATGTTTCTTATTGCCATGCTAAACTTTTGTGCTACAATTATGATTTTACTCGTTGTTCTAATATAGATCATAAACACCTTCCTTCACAATGTGAGTTCAATGAAAATGAGATCTTATCTTCTTATGCTAAAGGTGTTTATGATTACTTTGGTGTTGAAAAGATTGAAGAGTTTGTTGCTTTTAAAGGTGCTTATGAGATTGCTTCTTTGATTGAAAGGTATCACGATAGTATTCACCAGTCCAAAAACTTTGAAGTTCTTGCTTATTGCTTCGGGAACTATACTTCCAATTATTATATTGAGGATTTTAAAATAAAATGTTTGCTGCCCTAGAAGAGGCCAATTGTTGCTATGGTGAGGAATCCCATGATTCCGAGGACTCACTTGAAATATCCCTTTCTGAAGATCTTGATACTTGCTTTGTTGATGGCCATGATGCCAATATGGATGATGGTGACAAGGATGAACTCTCTTTAGTTCCTCATGTTAATAATTAATTTTTTTCTAGTGCACCCACACTTGATTGTCCTATTATCCTTTTGAAATCTCCAACTCATATTCCGGAGAATTGTGCTCTTATCAAAGCTCAATTTGATGGGTTGCATTTATCTTATGTTCCTAAAAACCGTGTTTAAAACTATACACGTGTGCTTGTAGGTCATGAACAACATGATTTATGTGATAGTTATATTCTTGATGTTGTTCACGATACTACTGAAAATTATTTCGAGAGAGGGAAGTTTGGTTGTAGAAACTTCCATATTACTAAAACACCTCTCTTCATGTTGGAAGTTATGAAGTTGTACTTTTTCCACCTTCCTATGCATGTCACTTTGTGCTTCTTTGATTTATTTCCTTAGAAGATTCCTATGCATAGGAAGTGGGTTAGGCTTAAATGTGTTTCATATTTTCTTCTTGATGCTCTCTTTTGCTTCAAAATTCTTATTCTTGTGAGGGCATCTTCTATAATCTTTATGCCTAGCTTAAAGGCGTAAAAGAATGCGCTTGTTGGGAGGCAACCTCGGATGTTCTTACTTCTGTTTTTTGTGGTCTTGATGATTGTTACTACTGTGGAAACATCATTGTATCCTTATTTTTCAAGCTTTGTGCCAAGTATAGCCTCATATGATAGGGGAAGTGAAAGTTGTGACATGCTGTCCAGAAAACAGATTCAGTCCTCGTGACGGGAAAAATCAGAATAAATCACCAGTTCATCTTTTTGAGCTGATTTTTTACACAGAGTGCTCTATACAATCACGGAACTTTTGTAAGTTCTGAGTTTTTTGATTCAAGTTGCAGAAGTGCCCCTAAAAAATTCTTTACTACCTACTGTTCTGTTTTTCACAGATTCTGCCACGTTTTGTCTCTCCTAACTTTTGCAAACCTTAAGCTTGCTTTTTCTTTGCAAAAACCTTTTGGCAATCTTGAGAAACAGCAGCTCTTCAAGAATATCTTTATATCCAGTGGGTAAAATTTACTTATTAAGGGTACTAACCTCTCTAATCATCTTATGATGAGTTGTGTATGAAGGGAGTTTTCAAGTGTGCGATGGAAGATGATGAAAGAAGATTCGGGAGTGTCAAGCGCGCAAGCTTGGGGATGCCCCCATGCATCCCCAACAAATACTCAAGGAGACTCAAGAGTCTAAGCTTGGGGATGCCCCCGAGCATCCCCTTGTCCATCAACAATCATCAGTTCGTCCTTCGTCACACTATATTTTTATCACTTCATGCGTTATGTGCTATGCTTGGAGCGTCTCGCTCTTAGGTTTTATTTTTAGTTTTCTTTAAATTTTCTTGCTGTTCATAACAAGTTAGACCCCGTCTTACTTTGCGTTGGAGAGAAACACGCTCCACTTTCAAAATCTAGAACACATCATAGGATTCTTCATGCCTATCTTTTTCCTCTTGTGTGTTCTTTATCTTTTCGCAGCTACTGCCCTGTTTAGTTATAGTTTTAGTTTGTCCTTAGCAAGAGCCTTGGCTTTTGTTTAGTTTTTCGCTGGAACTCTCTTTATTTTTCATGTTTATCTTGTTAAGAGAGGTGGTTGTTGCATTGAGTTATGTCTTGTTTTTGAGAAGTAGGTAATTGAGGTTGCAATTTAATTTGAGTAGTAGCTTGCAATAGTTTGGAGGTATTGATGTGAGTAATGTTTGAACTTTTGGTGTCAAGAGCCCTGGCCTGTTAGTGATAGGTGTCGTATTTTGGGCAATTCGTGTGTTATTTTCGAAAACATACAAAACTAGTTGAGAACTCTAGCTACTAGATGGATCACTACTCTTCTAAGGGGTCGAATATTAGAGTACACTCACTTACCATGAGTCGAGGATGCGCAAGTATAACCAAATCCCCATACACTCCTCCTCGGGGTACTTGTCTCTTTGTGAACCTCCTCATTAGATTGAGAGTTACCGATAATAAGTGCATGAGTTCTTCGGACTAATGTAAGTATTGAAAGTTGACACTTCCACCTCCTCATATTTGGTAGCCTCTCTTGTGCCGTGTATTGCCTCCTTCTCACTCCGAGAGTTCGCGTCCACCTTCGCCGGTACATCCAAACCCTTGGCATGATACGCTCTTTCATCATAAACCTCCTTATATCTTTCCTCCAAACAGCCACCATACCTACCTATCAAGGCATTTCCATAGCCTTTCCGAGATATATTGCCATGCAACTTCCACCTGTTCATGACTTGATCTTCATGTCATACATGTTCCTGCTACATTGGCAGCGGCATACATTGCATACATCATGATAGCTACATCTTCTTTATGATTTGAGTACCTTGTAAAGTGTGAAATATCTTCTATACCCTCTTGTAAATTAGAGTGTTGCCCTTAACTGAGGAAAAGATCCCAAAGTGGACGAAATAAAAGATCCCAAAGAGGACAAATGAGAGTTAAATAGAAAGAGCCATTGAGGCCACCAAAAAATACAAAAAAATAGAAAAAAGAGAAAAATAAAAAAAGAGAAAGGGGAAACACTACTATCCCATTGAAAGATCCACACTTGTACTCCCTCTTATCCTTGTACTCCATAGAGATGATCATGCATATAGCTATGTGGGGACCTTCACACTAGAACTTGGCTTGCATATTCAAAGGATGAGTCTCCTCAAGAGAGCTCTAGGTCTTCATGAGCGAGAAAGTTAGATGCACCCCCACTAGTTCCATTGGAGAGCTTTCAGCTCATATGTGCATCTGTTGCATGGCAATCTCTACTCGTCACATAATACCTATCATTTGGCCTTCTCGCCTATGATTGTCCTCATTGATGTGAGGTTATCTCATCCTTTTTGTCTTCCTCCTCCACCATATTATCTCTTTTCCATCCTAAGTGTCAACTCTCATGCTTATGCTCATCCATTGCATGAGTGCTCGAAATATGGAAAAGGAGTGGATCAAATTGACTTGTACCTGGCTAGTGGTCTTGGGACGAGTCAAGATAAGATTCCAAAGAAGACCAAGTGTGAAACTTTAGTAGATTGAGTTCTCAACAAAAATACTTTTTCTTCTCGTATTTCCTATCCACCTTCTTGCACGCAAACACCATCTGGAGACATTCGAGTCAAGGATAGCGAGAACTCTTGCACCTAATGTTATTTCGTTGCTTGTTTCAATGCTAATATAGACTCTTGAATGTTATGACTTGAATTGAATTACATACTTTGATTTCTTTACTTTTCAAAGTCCTTATATGGTTGCTAGCATGTCACCACAGAAACTATGCCTGTTATCATTTACCAACTTGAGGACGAGTAGGAGTTAAGCTTGGGGATGTTGATACGTCTCAAACATATCGATAATTTCTACTCGTTCCATGCATGTTTTGTGTGATATTGCTATGATCTTGATACACTTTCTTATACTTTTGATCATATTTGGACTAACCTACTAAGTCAGTACACCCTAGTGCCAGTTCCTGTTTTCTGCTATTTTTCTATTCTAGGTTTCCACCATATTGAAAGTGCTCCAAAAATTCGGGAAAATCGGATAAAAAATCAGCGTAACGGAGTCTTCCAGAAGCACCCAAGTGGGGCCAGAGGGCCACCACCAGGGGCCCAGCCGTCCACCTAGCGCGGCCAAGCCCCCCTGGCTGCCCCCTTCGCCTATTTATTCTCCGTGACGGGGAAACTCCGAAGAAAGAACCCTATTTCGCAATCTCGCCTCTGTTCCGCCGCCGCGCTTCCAAGATCGGGAGCACCGTCAGGACTCTTCCCGGCACCCTCCGGGAGCTTCTCCTCCATCATGGACACTTTTCGGATGTGCTGTGAGTAGTCTACCTTGGACCATGGGTCCATGATCAGTAGCTATGTGATGTTCTCCTCCCCTCTTTGTTCTTCATGGATTAGACCTCGTGAGCTGCCCTACCTTATCGAGGCACATATGTAATTCTTCTGCTGTTGCTATGTTGAGTTTGATGGGATCCGATGGATTATGAGATTATGTTCAGATAATTAGTAGTAGATGAAGTTGGATTTTGGTCTACTTATTTTGGCGTACTGCCCATGTTTATGAGCCTCTTCCTTTCTTTTGTAACATAGTTAGCATTGCGGTGCGTTTATAATCCTGTCAATTGCCCATCTGTAATTTTTTACCTCGCATAGCTGTTTTATCGTCTTTTGGGAGAGAGACATCACTAGTGAACATCACGGGACCTCGGTCCATATTTTCATCATTGTTTATAAGCTATTTCCTTTTCAATATTTACTTTCAGTGGCTATCATTATCATTATCCCTTGTGTGTTTGACCCTTTGTAAACAACAAGACCGGAGAGATTGACAACCTCTCTGAACTTCGTTAGGAGAAAAGTTAATTGTATAATGTGCAGGTCCGCATTAGGTGCGCCGCTGACACCTACTTATCATTGCCGGAGTCCTACGGGAGACAAACCCTGTCCTCTACATCGGGGAAATTTGCTGCTATCCTACATCTCACCTTCCACTTGGGGTAACCAACGAAGGGCGAGAAGCCATTACCACTTCCACGCCATCACCGGGCCATGTTAAGTTAGCGCTAATCCTCATTTAAGGTTAACCCCCCTGTTAATACCTGTATGACATGTGGGCCATTTCCCTAGATAATTACCCCCTGTTTAGTTAAGTGGCTAATACCCCCTAGGTCACTGACTAGTGGGCCCTAGGCCTTTTAGATAAATTAAACTATTTAATTACCTCCCTGTCAATGACACATGGGCCCCCACTGCCAAAGAGATTAAATTTAATGAATTTATAATGACCAATCAATGACATGTGGGCCTAGTGGATATTTAAATTTAATTAAAAGATTTATTCACACTATGAGGCTGACCAGTGGGACCCACTGTTCAGGTTTGACCAGTCAGCTCTCACTGTTTTGGATAATGTTAGATTAATAATAAAAGTAATTCCAAAAATGATTTAAATTGATTAAAACTTTGAAATTCAATATTTTTAAGCCGTAACTCAGATGGAAAAACTTTATACATAAAAATTGATCAGAAAAATATAAAGAATGAGAATACGCTATCCGTATGCCCACTACACCCCTCCAACGCAACGAACACGGGACCTTCCCCCTCCGGGCCGTCTGTCGATAATCCCCTGGAGCTGGTAACTCATGCCTTACACTGTTAGAACACAGAGTATAACACTTTGCACTGCGTTAGAACACCGTTAACATTGCATCTGCCATGCCTTACATCTATTTGCATATGATTGCTCTATATTTACTATTTCTTCCCCCCTTATTCTCCGGTATACCCAAGACTACCACCGACTACACCGTTGCATAGTACGACTACGTCGTCGACGACCGTGCCTCTACCGTCGAGCTTCCAGGCAAGCAGGTCCATTCTCCTTCCACAGATATCGCCTATCTTTTCCGTACATTTCATGCACTAGGAATTTCTGCTGCTATTACGTTAATTCCTATTCTGTTGCATAGGCTGTTTTTGTCGCCCCTTGATGTACCCTCCTTTATCCTATGTTTCCTATTATTACTTGTGCAATATTCAATAGCGAGCCCTGCGCATTGATTAGTCAACAAGAATTAGATAGCGTGTCGTGATCACTTCTGGGAGTGAATGCGGATACAATAATTATAACTGCACAGGTACGGTACTGTACGATGCAGACATCGCCTAAGGCCCCTACCTCGTCTCTTCCGAGCCACATCAAGTGTGAGCTATGGAGGAGTAATCCTCGTACTCCACTCGTTGCTGACTCTTTATAGCCGCCCTAGGGCCCTGAAAAATGGTTGTCCTTGATCGTTCTCCTTGCTGACCCAACGGTGCCCACGAGTGGTATTGCGACGGGATGACAGGGAGGGTACGACCGATGTACATGTGTGCTTGGACCCTGATCGTTGTCCGCGAGATTTACCAAACCACGAAATTCGAGCTCCTGTAGGAGCACATGCGAGATAAGGTAAGGAGACGGTTCACCTTGTTGGTAACTGCGTGCTTTGATGGACGACAGGGCAGGCATCGATGTGCTACTGGTCCTGGCTGCTGTTCGTTGTCCGTTGTATTAATTAGTCGGGAAAAGATAACGGTTGCCCACGAGATAATAAAATGGCTAAGGGTTCGGTGGATGAGTTGAGTGGCTTTATGCTAATACACGCTTCCTACATGTGGGGCAAGGAGTTATCGGCTCCCCTACTTCATAGTCTCGTTCAAAGACTCTTCAGACATCAGCAGTGCCGCGGGATTATTGTCGGGAAGTGGTGTTGTCTTCTTTGCTCGAGCAGTGTGATTTGTATTTGTTTTTGCTTCACCCGCCAGTCTCGCACCATGCAGGAGTAAGTCAGGGTTGGGGTCCAAAGCCTGGCGTACTTAGGATTTAGACCGGCGGATGACCTCTCTATTGAGTTTGAAGGATAGGCTATGGTGTGTCGGATAGCCTTTGTGGGGCATTCCCTAACAAGGTGTACGCCACCTTGGAGATCCATGTGTTTTAGTGTAACAGAAGTGAACCTCTGCAGGGAAGATTAATCTATTCGAATAGCCGTGTCCACGGTAACAAGACACTTTATGCTGAAGCCAGATCCTACTACTACAAACTACTACATTACTCAACTGTTGGTTCCTGGTTTTCTTCATCGCAGGGAAGTCGAGGAAGTGATCTCGGAGGCATTGCTAATTATTACAACTTACTATTATACAATGCTGCAGCAACTTCTGCTGCATTGTTACATTATTCTTTTTATAAACTGTTGGCTATTCTCTTCTCATGCTGCAAGAACAGCGTGAAGATGCTAGTCTTCGATAGGCCTAGCTTCTCATCCTTATTCTAGTTTTTTGCCGTTCAGTCCACTATATAGCCTCCCCTTTCCATTGATACAAATGCATAAATGCTCGGTAGCCGGACATAAGACTCGCGGGTATGCTAGCTACTCACCCTTGCTTTATTTCCCCCCTGTGTTTTATATAGCCGAATTGCTGCAATCAGACGTCGGAGCCCAAAAGTAGGAGTACCCCGGAGGCGCCTACTACGACGTCGAGTTCCCCATTGACCAGGAGTAGTTCGAACGTACCCAGGCAGGAGGCCTTGCCTTTTTGATCTGTATCTCTGATGTTATTTGTGCTAGCCTTCTTAAAGCACAACTTGACTAACTATGTCTGTACTCAGATATTATGGTTTGTATAACTTATGTATTCGGATCATTGTGATCCCTTGTTTGTAATATCAAATTTATCTTTTTTGTGTCTAATTTTTTTTGAAGCTTTGATGACATTAGGGCACCCCCTACTGCCTTTTATTGTATATATGCAACAGAGGGAGTTACATGTGATCATTTACAAGGAGAGATGGGGGAGGTGGGGGGGGGAAGAGAGGGGGTTTTAAAAGAGAAAAAGAGTACAAGTATTAAACAGAAAGAACAAAATGTGAAATGAAAGGCTCTAGGCTTTCCTTATTTCTATGCTTAAGCAGGGCAACGTCTGTTTTAAACCTCTGGGTCCATGAAGCAATGGACGAAGGCACCCCCCTAAAGTGTTTGTTGTTCCTCTCTTTTCACAGACTCCATGCTCCCACCACAAAAACCTCAAAGAACATGGGATAATTCGACTTCAGCTTGCCCTCATGTACAAGCGTCAGTCTATCCCCATGTGAAGGCCAGACCATACCCAATTTATCCCAGCATACCAAACTAATCCGGCATTAGAAGAATAAATGTTCAACTATCTCGTTGGGGGGGGGGGTTATTCAGCAATAGTCATTGTTTTGAAGCACCATATTTCTTCTCTTGAAGATGTTGCGTGTGTTCAGTCTATCCGCCAGAAGGAGCCAGGCGAACACCTTCCTCTTATTGGTGCAACTAGAACGCCAAATCCACTTGAAAGCCTCATTAGCAGTCTCGTCCTTGAAACAGTGCAGGTAGTATTTTCCCGAGGTGAATCTCCCTCCATGCCAGACGCTATTCCAAACATCTTTGCCTCCCTGCACCATAACAATATCTTCTGTGGATGCTTGCAATGTGTGTAGTTCCTGCCTAGCTTGCAATGACCTGTTGTGTTGTGATATTCCCTGATTTCGGTTGTGTACCCTACGTGTAGGATTACTATACACGACTTGATTTTGGGGGCGTCACAAGTTGGTATCAGAGCCGACTATCTGTAGGACTCCACCTTCCCACTCCTTGGTCGAAGTTGAGTCTAGTCTTTGCAAAACTATTTTACTAACACTGATGGTGTGGCTTACGGGCCCACATCGCAAACTAGGTGGTATTATGATCCTTTTCTTCGTACCTTTACTCTGGGATTCCGCTCTCTTATCCTTTCGGGAAATTTTGCTAACTCTGACATTAGGATCTCGTGGTCGCATCTACCCGGAGAGCTGGATTATCTACAACATTCCCCGCCATTGCTATACTCGGTGTACCATCTTGTCCGTGATAACCCGTTGCTAATATTGGGTATCGACGTTCCGGTCGACATCATTAACAAGTTGACCGCTGATGAGAGTTGCACCGAGATTGTTTTCCACCTGACGTTCTGCTTCTAAACCCTCTAGTGAGTCATGTCGCAAGAGTTTGGACCCAGATCCCGAACCGCGGATCCCCTTTCTCATTCAGGGAAGGCCGCACGTTCTCTGGGAAAATTCCTGTTGCCAACAGTTTTCGTGCGTCGTGATTGGCATAGTCTTTGCTATGTCGCGTCGTGTATTCCTTACCGCGGTCTGCGCGCCGCCTAGTGTGGCCTTTTTCCTTAATTTCTACGACATTTTGATGCCCGATTTTATTGACCCCGTGTGTGAATGTGTATGTCTTATATGACTACTCCTATATATCCGCGCCTCCTCTTCGTTTCCACATTGCCTCATGCTTGTTTCCAGTATCTCGTTAATATTTCATCGCTGAAATACCCCTGTTAAATTTTAGCAGGATGGCTGGTCGTGGTGGTCGTGGTCATGGTCGTGGTGCCAACGATCCACCTCCGCCGCTAGATTACATGGCCGCAATGATGCAGCAGTTCGAGCTGATCCGTCAGTTCATGGAGAATGTCATGGCTCAGTTTCCACAGCAGAACCAACATGGACACCACCATCAGCATGCCGCAGTGACTCTGCACGAGTTCACCCGCCTCAACCCCACTGTGTTCCGCAACTCTGTTCAGCCGTTTAATGCTGATGGCTGGCTTCGCGACATCACTCATGAGATGGAGTCTTTCTAATGTCGATCCGGCCGACTATGTGTACTTTGTGTCCTATCACCTGAAAGGCTCCGCTGATCAGTAGTGGAGCACCCACATAGTTCCCTGCCAGTTGGAGAATTCATCACCTGGGATGAATTTCAGTCCGCCTTCCATGCCCGCTACATTCCTCAGGGAATCATGGATCGCAAGAGGGAAGCATTCCGCAACCTCACTTAGGAAACATGATTGTTGAAGCTTATCAGCACGAGTTCCTCAACCTCTCTCGTTGTGAGGAAGAAGAGATCACCACTGACGCCCGTAAACAGCAGAAGTTCCGCTGTGGACTCAATGCAGACCTCAGGCTCGCTCTTGCCGTTCATGATTTTGGCAACTTCGACACAATGGTGAACAAGGATATGACCATCAAGACTGCCCGGATGGAGATCAAGGACTTGCAGAAACGCTATCGTGACGTTAGGTCATCTTCGAGCGCAACACAGAAGAGTCGCATCTGTCTCCCTAACAGTGTGACCCAGTCACCTGCCCCTTCTCTAAGGCCTTCTTAGGCTGTACCCCGTCTGCCTCCGCCACCGCCGATACCAAGAGCTCTACCTCCACCACCCAATGCCTCCGCCACCGCCGATACCAAGATGGATTATGCTTCATGTGCCGCCAAGCTGGACATTTTTCTAGAGAATACCCCCAGAAATGGAATCAACTGGTAGTTCACCCTGCTGCCCGCGGAAATGGTCGTGGCAACAACAGAACCCCTATTGGGTCTGTTGCTTTTGCTCGTGGTCATGCTTACAACATTGATGTTGAAGAAGCTCAGAATCAACCTGCTAACGAGATGGGTATTCTCCTCGTTAATTCCATACCCGCTAATGTTTTATTTGATTCAGGAGCATCACATTCACTCATATCTGGAGCATTTGCATTTCATCATGGCATACCACACCAAAAGATGCATACCCCCTTAGTCGTCAGGACTCCCGTGGGCCACTGTCATGTTGACATGGTAGCACCTGACCTCACCGTCGATATCGAGGGAATAGAATTCATTGTTTCTCCACACATTCTGAAAACCTCCACCATCGATCTTTTTCTCGGCATGGATTGGTTGAAAGTACACGATTCCGCACTGTATTTTTTCACTAAGTGATGGCCGACATGATAATGGCTTCTCGGCCTTCGTTGGTTACCCCAAGTGGAAGTTGAGATGTAGGATAGCAGCAAATTTCCCCTATGTAGAGGATTGGTTTTGTGTCCCATAGGACTCCGGCAATGATAAGTAGGTGTCAACGGCGCAACTGACATGGACCTGCACACAACACAAATAACTTTTCTCGCAACAAAGTTCAGAGAGTTTGTCAATCACTCTGGTCTTTTTTTTACAAAGGATCAAACACAAGGGATAATGATAATGGTGATGGCACCTAGAAAGTAAAAGCACAAAAATAAAAGAGCGTGTAAACAGTGATGAGAATATGGACCGGGGTCCCGTGATGTTCACTAGTGATTTCTCTCTCCCGAAAGACTATAAAACTGCTATGCGAGGTAAACAAATCACAGCTGGGAAATTGACATTAAAAACACACCGCAATGCTAACTATGCTACAAAGAAAGGAAGAGGCTCAAAAGCATGGGCGGTACGCCAAAATAAGTAGACCAAAATCCAACTGCATCTACTACTAATTATCCACCTTGAGATATCTATCCAGAACATCTCGCTGGTATTAAGTTGCGAGCCCCACCCAAAGTGTAAACCCAAAGCAACATACAACTGCAGTAAAAAGCACTTTGCATAAAGTGAACAATCCTTGCAACCGTGGTTACAAGAACCATTGTTTTCCCCCTCGTGGCAACAACACATCCCCTAGACTCATGTTTCTGTCACTCAAGCGTGTCATCAGGGGGCATGAACCCACAATCGAGCATAACATTCCCTCTTGGAGTCAGTACCTACTACTTGACCAAAGCAATAAACATCAACGAAGAACATGCAAGAATTACTTAGGAAAAAAAATATAAAAGATAAGAACCAAATATATTACTCAATCACGATCCGAACATAGTCTCATAATCCATCATATCCCAGCAAACTCAGCATAGCAACAACAGGAAATTACATATGTGCCTCGATCATGTAGGGCAGCTCACGAGGTCTAAACCATGAAGAACAAAGAGGGGAGGAGAACATCACATAGCTATTGATCACGGACCCATGGTCCAAGTGAGACTACTAACGGATCATCCGGGAAGCGTCCATGATGGAGGGGAAGCTGTCGAGGTGAATCCTCCCTCCGGCAGGGTGCCGGGAAGAGGTCTGCTGGCGCTCCCGATCTTGGAAGCGCGGAGGCGGCGTAACAGAGGCGAGATCGTGAAAAAGGGTTCTCTCTTAGGAGTTCTCGCGTCACGTAGAATATATAGGCGAAGGGGGGCAGCCAGGGGGGCCACCAAGGGTCCTGGCGCTTCCCCCGGCGCGGCCAGCCCCTAGGCCGCGCCAGGTGGCCTCCAGGGTCCCTGGTGGTGGCCCTCTGGCCCCACCCAGGTGATTCCTGAAGGTTCCTTAATGCTGATTTTTTATCTTATTTTCACGAATTTTTGGAGCACTTTTAATATGGGGGAAACCTGAAATAGAAAAAGAGAAGAAAACAGGAACTGACACTATGGTGCACTGAGTTAATAAGTTAGTCCAGATATGATCAAAAGTGTATGAAAGTGTATGTAGATCATAGTAATATCACACAAAACATGCATGGATCAAGCAGAAATTATAGATACGTTTGGGACGTATCACCAAGTCTGTCCAACTTTTCCACCCCTCCGACGATATTGTTAACCACACCACCCGAATTACGCGTGATGTTGAAGCGCAGATCCATTTGATGAATGCTTTGAATGTCTCCCCTCTAGAAGGAATTGAGAACGTTCCTGTCGTTCGCGATTTTCCCAATGTCTTCCCGGAAGAACTTCCGGGAATATCCCCGATAAAAGAGGTGGAATTCGTCATCGACTTTAAGGCTGGTACCGTCCCTATTGCCAAGCGTCCTTACAATATGCCGCCACATGAATTTCTTGAGCTTAAGGAGTAAATAGACAAGGCACTTCAGAAAGGACTCATTCGCCCCAGTTCCTCTGCATGGGGAGCACCTTCGCTCTTTGTCAAGAAAGCGATGGAATGAACCGCTAGGTCCAAGATTATCGACCTATTAACCAGGCAACAATACAGAACAAGTATCCTCTTCCTTGGATCAACGATCTATATGATCAACTTGTTGGATCTATGGTGTTCTCGAAACTCGACTTGAGGTTGGGTTACCATCAGATCCGGGTCTGTAAGGAGGACTTCCGAAGACCGCCTTCATTACTCGTTATGGTTCATCCGATTATACCGTCATGTCCTTTGGCCTAACCAATGCTCCAGCCACTTTCTCCCGATTGATGAACTACATATTCATGGAATATCTTGACAAGTTTGTCGTGGTTTATCTAGATGATATCTTGGTGTACTCCAAGAATGATGAAGAACATGCTGAACACCTTCGTCTTATACTGGAGAAGCTTTGAAAACAAAAACTTTATGCTAAGTATTCCTAGTCTGAGTTCTGGCTTCCTGGAGTAACCTACCTTGATCATGTGATTTCCAAGGATGGCGTTGCCATCAAACCAGAACGTATTCATCTATTCTTGACTGGACTCCGCCCAAGACTATCAAGCAAGTCAGAAGCTTCCTCGGCCTCACTAGCTATTGCCTCTGCTTTGTCGAGAACTTCTCCAAGATTTCCAAGCCTCTAACTAATCTGCTTCACAAAGGTGTCAAGTTTGAGTGGACAGACAAATGTTAGGAAAGTTTTCAAGCTCTCAAGGACAAGCTCACTTCTCCGCCAGTGGTTGCTCCCCCTGATACTAAGAAGGACTTCGTGATATACTGCGACGCATCCTGTCAAGGTTTAGGTTGTGTCCTAATGCAGGAGCGTGAAGTGATTGCTTATGGCTCTTGTCAGTTGCGTTCTCATGAAGAAAACTATCCAACACATGATCTCGAATTGGCAGCGGTAATTTATGCATTGAACAGTGGCGACACTACCTCGTCGGTAATCGTTGCGAGATCTACACCGACCAACAAAGCCTAAACTACTTGTTTACTCAGCCAGACCTGAATCTCCGCCAACAAAGATGGCTCGAGACAGTAGCCGATTTCAACATGGATATTCATTACACCCCTAGAAAAGCTAATGTGATGGTCGAGTACTGTAGTGAACTTGAAGTTCAAGTACAACAACCACCTTTGTATGAAGAGCTACGCAAGCTAAACCTCGAGATTGTTCCGCATGGAGATGTGAATTCTCTGGTTATTATTTCAGAAATCGAGTACTGCGTCAAGAAAATACAACCTTATGATTCTTTAATAAAGGAGATTAGGAACAATATCGCACACGGAAAGCCCTCTCCCTTCACTGTTGATGATGACAGGGTCGTGTTCTTTAAGGATCTTATAGTGGTTCCAATAAGCCAGGAATACACGAACTTGACACCAGTCATCATGAAAGAAGCTCACGTCACCACTTTGTCGATTCACCCTGGTAGTACCAAGATGTACCAAGACATTCGTCAGCATTTCTGGTGGTCTAACATGAAACACGACATTGCCCGTTATGTTGAAGAGTGTGACGTTTGTCGTCGTGTCAAGGCCGAACATCAAAGACCTACTGGAAATCTGCAACCACTTAATATTCCTGAATGAAAGTGGGACAAAGTTGAGATGGACATCGTCACCGGTTTTCCCAGATCACAGAAGGGTCATGATGCCATCATTGTCGTCATCGACCGGTTCTCCAAGGTTGCCCACTTTCTGCCAGTCAAGGAGACGATATCTGCTAGTCAGTTAGCAAACTTGTATGTTTCTAGAATTGTGTCCCTCCACGGTATTCCGTTGGAGATCAGTTCACACCGAGGCAGCATTTTCACCTCAAGATTTTGGGATAGTTTCCAAGAAGCTATGGGCACTTACCTAAATTTCAGCACCTCTTATTACCCCCAGTCACAAGGACAAGTTGAACGAGTCAATCAAGTGCTTGAAGAGATGCTTCGAGCTTGTGTCATCTCATTTGGTAAGAAATGGGAGGAATCCCTTCCGTTTGCTGAATTCTCGTACAACAACAACTATCAAGCTAGTTTGAAGATGGCACCCTTTGAAGTTCTTTATGGATGTAAGTGTCGAACTCCTTTGAATTGGTCAGAAACTAGGGAATGAACCCTCATTGGTCCGGAAATTATACAGCATGGTGAAGAACATGTTCGCGTTATCCGTGAACATTTGAAGCCTGCCCAGTCCCTCTAGAAGAGCAACTATGACCGCAAGCACAAGGAAGTGGTCTATCAACCCGGCGAACAAGCTTACCTTCGTGTCAGTCCCATGAGGGGCACTCATCATTTCGGGATCAAAGGAAAGTTAGCTCCTCGCTACATTGGCCCGTTCCGTATCCTCTCCAGAAGTGGTCCTGGAGCTGCCCTTTTGTCGTCCACATCATCTCCATTCGCTAGCTCGAGCCGCCGACCACTACGTCGCTGGAATCAGGTGTCTATTTCCTCCCCGGTCGCCGTCTTTGACGTCTATTCGCCACATTCCGAGCTCCTCCAGCCTCCCCGTGATGTTCGTGTGCATCCTTGCGGGTCCTGCCTCCTTTCCCCTAACTTTCTGAGCTCCATTTCGAGCTCTAGCGACTGCCGCCATGAGTTGGCAAGCCCAGCTCCGCCGTGTGGCTCTCCACTGTAAGGCCCGATATGCGGTACTGTTCCAGATCTAGATGTTTCCATCCAGATCCGGGGACGAAGCACATATCGGTCCCACCGCAACATATGACGAAGTCATATGCCCCGGATTTCCAACATGATATCACAACATTACAGATACAAGGATACAACATCTCATACAATCGGCATACAACTGCCTCAAAAACTATACAACAGCGGAAGGTACATGTCTGAGTACAGACTACAATCAAATGCCTACTGGCAAAGAGAAAATCATCGATCCCCATAACCACACAGGTCCAGGCCCTCCGTCGGGATCCGCCTAACTAGTCTTCGTCGAGTCTCCACGTGAAACGTCGATCACCATACCTGTTGTCGATCAACAACCCTGAAAAGAGTTTGGGGGTAGTATCATGAGTACAGAAGTACTCAGCATCCAACTGTAGTTGTCATCTGACCCAGCAAGGACTTCATCACTCGTCATTCTAGGACAACTAGTAGTTTACGGTAAGGAAGGGGTAAGTGGTGAGGTTGCTGCCGCACTAGCATTTATGAAGTGGCTAACGAACTAGAGAGTAAGATAAGAAGCCAAGCATTCAATGAGGAATCGCCTCCAACAAGTCCTGCTATCAACTATTATGCAAACATAACACCTATCCTATCCTTGTCCTCCTCTTCGCATCCCGACGAAGAAGAAGCAGTCAAGGCACACACATGTTGATCAAATTATATTAAGATTATCTCAGTTGTTGTTGTCTATGAACAAGGAGTAGGTCTCAAGTCGTCCATAACCGTGGACACGGCTTCTCAAAAAGATTTAACCCTGCAGGGGTGTACCAACTTCCCATTACAAGGCTCCGCATGCACGCCCATCTCTCTTAGTTGCTACCCATCACAGGCAACCATTTTATGATTTAGTTCCAAGAGATCCGAAACGACAGGTCCCTCTAACTAACAACGAACAAATCCGCGTGGCCCCTGAGTAGTCGACACCCAATCCAAAGGCTGGCCACGCTCTCGGATCAGACTCTTCCGTCTAAACAGGGTTTGGGTTACCGAGACGCCTCACATGAGGCCTCGGGCCCTCGCCGGTCGAAGGTGGACCAACAGGGATACCATGTCTCCGCTGGTCCGGGTTTTTCTAAAACTGCGAGGGGATCCACCAAGCACACACACGGGGTTTCAAATGGTAAATCAGCTCGGTCCACCACTAGAAATGTTTGAAGCTAGATAGGTAAGAAAAGGGGACCCCATAAAATCCCACACGCGGTTAGGCGCGCTCAGTCTTAAAACCAATACCCGAAACTCGGATCCTAGGTGACTCGAATGGAACAAAGCGTCGGGGCGGGATATCCTAGACCTTCCATCCTTCGTAGAATATAGTCAACATTATAATAAACATATCATCCACAACAATATAATAATGTGATATCCCAAACCAAGAAGTAACAGGGTAACATCATAGCATCCTAAGCATGCATACTAAGCAGGGGCTGAGCAACGAGCAATAGTAACATAGCAGTACATGGTTTACTGGGAAGGGACATGGCTGTATCAGTTTGAAAGAGGCTGTAAACATATGGTAGGATCAAACAAGAAACCTATCCTAGACTAGCACGCAAACCGCTGGTTGAAATAGAATGGATCATAAGTAATGTATAGTCCTTGCCTGTTGATAAGTCGTGGTCCGAAGGTGTAGTTGATCGCAAGCTCGCATCGTCTCCGAGAGGTACCCGCGCAAGCACATAAGACGGTAAACACTGGAAAGCAATCAACAAGCAAGCACTCTATTACTATGAGTCAAACACGAGCAAGCATCAACAAGAAGCAACACGATACATCGCACCTACCGTCCAGAGAGGTTACTAACAATTTAAGTGGAGTACTCGTCACACACGACGATACCGCACATTTAGAAAGGTTCAAGTTGTTTAGCTACAGGTGATCAACCAAGGTTGTTAACATGGCATCTCACTCAAGCACGGCATAGCACATAAACATTACAAGAGGTGAAGCACAAAGTAAACTATCTATGCTAGTCAATTTAAGTGAGGGGTAGAACCTATACATGGCAAACTATTTCGGACCCCACGATAAAATGGAATTTGGTACTGTTTTGCCATAAACAATATTTTATTATTTTTATTAGCAAGCAAGAACAGCATAAACACAATCTACATGCAATTCTATTCAAGTCACATATAAATAACATTTTAATCAGAGGTACGGTTAAAAAGTTATGGTAGTTACAGTTTACAGTGGCAAGCGGTTGTAATTAGCAGTAAAACAACATGTAAACAAAGTCAAATATGGAAAAGGAGCACATTTTATTAAACTACATGCAATACGGAGCAACTTTCATGTAAAAAGCGTTGCGATCTGAGCTATGGTTGAAAAGTTATAGCACCCGCAAAAATAAAATACAATCTGCCAAATTAAACTGCCCAGGGAAAAAATAGGGCAACGGGCCGAATCTAGTGTTACTGGGCCAAAACAGTAGCGAACCAGGCTCTACAGTGCGTGTTATCCTACGCACACGAACGTCACATAGCGAGATTGATCTGCTGGGCCGAGCCCAACACAAACTGTGGCAACAAAAGAAAAAAACAGGAAGCGGGCCGCTCACCTCGTGGGCTGAGGCCCAGGCGGCAGCGGGCGGTTGCTGGGCCGCGGTGGGTGTGTCCGGCCCACATGGTGCTCCCCTGCCCCGATCCGATCGGGACCGAGGCCGAGGCTGGCGGTGCTTCCAACGGCGACGGGTGGCGCGAGGAGGAGGCTGGCGGGGGGCGGACGGGTGCGGCAGCGTGGATGCGGCGTGGCCGGCCGGTTCCAGTGGCTAGGGAGGCGGGGCGGCGCTGGAGCTCCCGGTGGCTTGGCCCGACGTCGGGCGGCCTCCAAGGGCGGGCGGCGGTGCCGTTGCTGCTGGGCTCACCGGCGTCGTCTTGCGAGGGGAGAGGGAGGTGAGGGAGATGAGAGGGAGAGAGAGCAGAGAGAGGAAGAGGGTGCGGGGAGAGGTGGTCGGCCGGGGCGGCTCCGGCCGGAGGCGCGCGGCGGCGGCGGCCGTGAGCCCACGGGCGTGAGGAAGGTGCTCGGGCAGGGGGGTGCTCCACGGGTGGCTGGGGCGCGTCTGGGCCGTTGGATCAGCCGATCCAACGGTCCAGATCGCAGGGAAGTTAGGGTTTGAGAGAAATGGGGATAAAACTGCGAAAATGGGGTGTTTTTGTGCCAGGTCTGGGGCTGGTGGCTGCCTAGGTGCTTAGGGGAAAACCTAAGTGGGGTGGTGGTCTTTATATAGCCCAGGTGGCTGCCAGTTTGCAAAAACATCCCCGGTTTTTCTTTCGCGCGTGCGGTGTTTACGTTTCTGACCGCCGGGGGTCCGCAGGACCTCCGATTCGGGTAAAACTTCGAACTGCGCGATCAGCGCGTCGAGCCGGTGGCGTTCACCTCGCGCTGGAACTGTTTCGAGAACAGTTTCTGACGCGCTATAAAAATAACTCGTTTAATTATTAAACGGGGTTTTCGTTCCGTTGGCTTCGGCTAGTCTTGTGCGGTTTTCGCGACGGTGATTGGGTGAAACCTGGTGTCGCAAAGGTCGAGTGTCAGGGTGGCAAGGGTCGGTCTCCGTCCGGTACGGGATAAGAGGGGGGAAAATAATCGTCGATCGATAAATCGGGGATGCAAACACCGCAAACAAATCAGACATCAAACAATTCACACCGAAAACAAAAAAATTAATTTTTGTGAAATCTGGGCTGTTACAGCCACCATGGCCTCCGTCTGTATCGTGGCCATCTGAGCGCACCAACGTGCTGGGGGCATGCCAATTGCGCGGCCTGGCCCTTCAAAACACTTGCGCCCGCTTTTGTCGCCATCTTTGTGTGGCACCCGAGAACGCCGCCGGCCATGTCCGACGGGGTGGTGCATCCTGTGCTCCTCGGCTCGCCCTAGATGCCCAAATCGATGCGGGATGTCGCGGCCGTTCGAACGGGCCCTGGCATGTCGGCTCTCATGGCCGTAGCCGGCCGGACGGCCCTGTCCGGCGAGCACTTCTCGCGCTGGCAAGGACGCTACTGGCCGGGCCCTGTTAAGTTAGCGCTAATCCTCAATTAAGGTTAACCCCCGTGTTAATACCTGTATGACATGTGGGCCATTTTCCCAGATAATTACCCCCTGTTTAGTTAAGTGGGTAATACCCCCTGGGTCACTGACTAGTGGGCCCTAGGACTTTTAGCTAAGTTAATCTATTTAATTAACTCCGTTTCAATGACACATGGGCCCCCACTGCCAGAGAGATTAAATTAAATGAATTTATAATGACCAATCAAAGACATGTCGGCCCAGTGGATATTTAAATTTAATTAAAATATTTATTAACACTATGAGGCTAACAAGTGGGACCCACTGCTCACGTTTTCCCAGTCAACTCTCACTATTCTGGATAATGTTAGATTCATAATAAAAGTAATTCAAAAATGATTTAAATTGATTAAAACTTTGAAATTCAATATTTTTTAAACCGTAACTCAGATGGAAAAACTTTATCCATGAAAATTGATCAGAAAAAATACAACGAATAAGAATACGTTATCCGTATGCCCACCACACCCCTCCAACACAACGAACACGAGACCTTCCTCCTCCGGGGCGTTTCACGATAATCACCCGGAGCCGGTAATTCGTCCCCGGATAAATTCCCGCTCCGAGTATAACACTTGGCACTGTGTTAGAACACCGTTTAAATTGCATCTGTCATGCCCTACATCTGTTTGCATATGATTGCTTTGTATTTAATGTTTCCACCTTTATTCTCGGGTAAACCCCGAGACTACCGCCGACTACACCGCTGCTAAGTACGACTACGTCGTCGACGATCATACCTCTACCGTCGAGCTTCCAGGAAAGCAGAGCCATTCACCTTCCCCAGATATCTCCTATCTTTTCCGTACATTTATTTCACTAGACATTTCTTCTGCTGCTATTACGTTAATTCCAATTATGTTGCATAGCCTATTTTTTTCGCCCTTTGATGTACTCTCCTTTATCTTATGCTGCCTATTATTACTTATGCAATATTCAGTAGTGAGCCCTGCGCATTGATTAGTCAACTAGGATTAGATAGCGGGTCATGATCACTTTGGGGAGTGAACACGGATACAATAATTATAACTTCATAGGTACGGTACAATGCAGACACCGCCTAAGGCACCTACCTCGGCTCTGCCGAGCCACATCAAGTGTGCGCTATCGAGGAGTAATCCTCGTACTCCACTCGTTGCTGACTTGGTATAGCCGCCCTAGGGTCCTGAACAACTCTTGTCCTTAAAGGTAAGAAGTCGGGTGACCCAACGGTCCCTGCGAGTGGTATTGCAATGGGACGACAGGGAGGGTATGACCGATGTACAGGTGTGCTTGGATCCTGATCGTTGTCCGCGAGAGTTCCTCCAGAAGCACACGCGAGATAAGGTTAGGAGACGATTCACCTTGTTGGTAACCGCGTGCTTTGACGGGACGATAGTGCAGGCACCAATGTACTGCTGGTCCTGGCTGTTGTTCGTTTTCCGTTGTGTTAATTAGTCGGGCACTGATAACGGTTGTCCTCCAGATAATAAAATGGCTAATGGTTCGGTGGATGACTTGAGTGGATTTATGCTAATACGCGCTGCCTACACGTGGGGCAATGAGTTATGTGCTCCCCTGCTTCATTCGAAGACTCTTCAGACGTCAGCAGTGTCGCAGGCTGATTGCTCGAGCAGTGTGATTTGTATTTTTTATTTCTTCACCGGCCAGTGTCGCACCGTGCAGGAGTACGTCAGGGTTCGGGTCCATAGCCCAGCGTACTTAGGATTTAGAACGACGGATGACCTCTCTTTTGAGTTTGAAGGATGTGCTATGGAGTGTCGGATAGCCTCGGTGGGGCATTCCCTAACAAGGTGTACGCCACCCTGGAGATTCGTGTGTTGTAGTGTAACAGAAGTGCACCCCTGCAGGGAAGATTAATCTATTCGAATAGTCGTGTCCACGGTAACAGGACGCTTTATGCTGAAGCCAGATCCTACTACTACAAACTACTACATTACTAAACTGTTGGTTCCGGGTTTTCTTCTCGTAGGGAAGTTAAGGAAGTGATCTCGGAGATATTACTAATTATTACAACTTACTATTATACAATGTTGCATCAACTTCTGCTACATTGTTACTTTATGATTTATATAAACTATTGGCTATTCTCTTCTCATGCTGCAAGAACCACGTGAATATGCTAGTCTTCGATAGGCCTAGCTTCTCGTCCTTATTCTGTTTTTCTGTCGTTCAGCTCACTATCTAGCCTCCCCTTTCCATTGATACAAATGCATAAATTCTTAGTAGCCGGAGTAAGACTCACGGGTATGCTAGATACTCACCTTGCTTTATTTTCCCCCTTTGTTTTATATACCTGGACTTCTGCAATCAGACGTCGGAGCCCAGGAGGAGGAGTACCCGGAGGCGCCTACTACGACGTCGAGTTCCCCGTTGACCCGGAGTAGTTCGTAGGTTCCCAGGCAGGAGGCCTTTCCTTTTCGATTTTTATCTCTGATTTCTATTTTTTCTAGCCTTCTTAAGGCAAAACTTGACTAACTATGTATGTACTCAGATATTACTGTTTGTATAACTTGTGTATTCGGATCCTCATGATCCCTGGTTTGTAATATCAGATTTATCTTTTTTGTGTCTAGTGTTGTGTTGTGATATTCCCACCGTGGCACCCTGATTTTGGTCGTGTACCCTACGTGTATGATTACTGTACACGACTTGATTTTTGGGGCTTCACACATTGGCAGGGCAAGGATCAACATCAATGTGGCAGATTTTTGCAAGTTTGACCTAGCACACCAAGACAGGATAATCAGAGATATCATGTCGCACTTCACCGCGCCAGATGAGTTCATATGCCGGGTGGAAAGTTGTGCGCTAGGTAAGGCCAGTGATGCTTGGAGAAATTGGAAGAACGTGTTGTACAAGGAATACATGTGTGAAGGCAAGGATCCCTTCTCTGCATACAACATGATTACAAAGCCAGATTGGGAGGAGTTCAAAAGGGGAAGGTCATCTAAGGAGTTTTCTTTAAAAAGTGCCATGCAATTGAAGCTTCAGATGACGAACACACACCCCCACCGTATATGTGTGTGTGGATACTATGGAAAAAAACCAACATGAGAAAAGGAGGAACAGGAAGCAGTCATTGCTGGTTCCCCCCCCCCTTCAGTGGAATTAAGGGTACTCATTCTAGATACTTCATTCGGGCACCTGCCTCAAGGAATAAGCAAGGAGAATATTACTTTGAAAAGGCCGAGGACAAAGCACTATAGGATAAGATGGTAAAATTTTCATCGGAACTTGGAAGGGTCTACCGGAACAAAGGCCCTGGGGATGTTCTTCATGATGCTTTGGAGACCGATGAGCCCCCTGGTCGTGCAAGGGGTATATGGGTGAATGTCCCTCATAAGAGGGGTTTTTGACACCATAGACGAGAAAAAGCAGACAAGGGAAGAGAAGAAATCATTGAAGAATAAAAAAATTGCTACCTTGGTGAAGATGAATCTTATGAAAGGATTATCAGTACATGCTCAAATGCTTCTGTCGCAGGAGGTCAACATGTCGGATTCTGATCTTACTAGTAGAATGCCCGTGCTTTGCTACGGGCTTTTTAATTTTTGTAATTACATATAAAAATATAATGCATGTCAAACTTTGCATGCATAGAAAAAGAGAGTCCGTGGTTGTTAAAAATAATTGAAACCCACTTTACTTACAATGTATTTGATTAAAAATATAATTATATGATGGATACACCTTTTTGGTTGTCAGTTTTTGGTCCGATCCAATCATAATTACGTCAGTGACATTGTCAATTAACATTTTCTATGCATCATCCGAAGCGAACAACTTTTATCTTCAATCTATAAAAATGAACTTGTAAACTTAATAAAAGACATACAGATAACCTTCATGACACTGCTCATCAAGGTCTTCATGTATGCACGAAGATAGATGGACCATTATTTTCTGCCAATAAAACTTGATTTTTTTAGATTGATCATAACTTTATTCAAACTCAATTATACATGTGTGATGTACATTGGTTGATCATATTTTTTAAGCTTGGCGCAAATTAGCATGTGTTCCTCATCCCAACAACTCACACTAATTCTGTCGACCTGTTTCACAAGCCCACACAAGCATTGACCCAAACACAAAAAAGCCCATCAGCTAGATCAACAAATTCCCCCAATGGATCGACCAAGTAGTTAGGGTGGAGAAGCAAACCCCCAAGTGATCGACTGACGCTGGAGCTCCAGTCCAAAGCCAGCTAGTTGCGCCACTTTCCATAAAGTCACTCGACGAAGTTGATGAGGCGATAGGCGAGACCGGAAGAGGACGTTGACGCTCAGCAGTGGGGGCAGCCTGCAACCCATGTTCTCTGTGATCGGTTGTCCGGTGTGGCGGCACGTGCTGTGGGAGGCTGCGTTTGCGCTCATCCAGGGAAGAATCTAACCCGTGGCCTGCCCTCTCTATGACCGGCCGTTCAGCGTGACGGTGCACGTTGTGGGCAACATCAGCAAATAGATAAGACTGACAGTTAATAGTGTCAGAAGGAAATCAAAACCAACATCAGCAAATTTTAAGTTATGTACGAATAGGTTTATCCGCATCAAGCTTTGATGCAGCAGGCCTTCTTGTGTGCACATGTCATCTCTGCAGCAATAAGTTCCAAACATTAAGCTAATAATTTAGTCATAAAAAAAGTTATACGAAATAACTGTTACCTGATTAACTGAAGCATAGTAAATTCTTGATGCCCTAAAATTCCAACTCTAGTATTGTATCCTCCACACGTAGCAACTTCAATTTTTCAATTAAAGTTGAGCAATGGTAGAACGCATGGAAATAAATAAAAAATATGATAAAGTGATAACAATGTAATTGACCTGCTGAAGCAATGTACATTGATGGTTCATCAAATTATTCTGAAAGCAGTTTATCAGAGCCAGAAAACATTAGCATGTGGCATGTGCACACAGGATAATAATGAGAACCTGACTTGTTTTTAAAATTTTAAAAGCTATCACTTTGAATATGATAATCAAGTGGGTGTGCATGCAGCAAGGTTCATAAAATCAGCTCATGTGTCCGTTGTTCTATCTATGTATGAGATAAAGCAAATACTGAGTGGCAGCTCAAGAAAACCAGAAAGTAGTGTCATACCTGGTCATTATTTCTTGGACATTATGTCCCATAATGTATACAGGAGTGCGATTTTCAGATTACAAATGATAGAACAACATTTATAGAATGAAAAGATGTGTCATATTTCAGATGCAGAAAATTTTCTTGCCACTAAAAATATTAAAGGTTCAGTATCTATCTTGAGCAGCAGGCAGAAGCTTTCAATTGATTGAACAAACATATGGGTCATCTTCATCCAATATGGTTACATAATTCCTTGCACATGATTAAGATTTTCAAGTCAACACTTGTAAGAAATATTTCAAAATAAAAAAAAATAGTGTCACGCCACCGTGAAAGGCCTTTCTGGATAGTTTTTGTAGGAATAAAATAGATACATACGCCAAATTCATTCAACAAATAACACTTATGTGTTTGCCTACTACTAAACAAATTTCATAGTCAGAGCTACATATACTTTTTCTAAACTAAGACTAACAACCACACCAACCGAACAAATATATTGGGAGATTAGAGAAGTTATGCAAGAAGAAAAGCAGACCAGGAAAGAATAGTGCTCGATGTTGTTACACTAAAAGTAGCATTTTTCATCAAGTAAATTAAACTAATAACCCTATATCTAAATGCAGAGTTGCAAAATATATGAGTACAATGCATATTCTGATCAGGTACCTATTCAAATGAATCCTTGTATGGAACTTTGGTGGTGCACGAAGCGGCTTAAATGCAACAGCAACAACTCACATTACTTTGGGGGTTTTGCCAACCACTATCTGCAATAACATTTGGAAGGCTTCAGATGCATACAATTTTAATATCACTTCAAAATGAGAAGCATTGTGTTTTCCTTTGGAAGCAAGTAGCAGACCCAGAGCATATGCCCACATAAACCATAAACCAGATCCAGAGCAAGTATTGAAAATAGGAATTTAGTTTGATGCCATAAACTGAAGAATTTGCATGGGAGTACTGTCAAATTCATGATTAATTTAAACAAATAATTTCAGCACTGATAATTGAATTTACCAAGCGCAAAATGTGTCAACTGCATTTTTCAGGAAGCAAACTAAAGATTTTGATATTTTTACCAAGTGTTAACTGTTAACTGAAGTTCAGCACTGTAATATTGGAAACAATCAGACACGATTTTGAAAACAATCAATATGGACTGCCAGCGATGTCCTTCGTACTTGTAAATGCATATTCTAGATTGGAGTACGGTCTTACTTTTGATGCTATATTTCTCCTTCAGAACTCATGTTATGCTGCACATACTTTCAAAGATCCAATATTTATGTTCAATTTATATTGATACCAAGTGCAATCTTTATATTCTTTATTTCTTTCAGTTTATATAAATTGCATCTAATCTACTCCATGATGTGTTTGTGTCCTGTCCTCTAGTCTAAATTTTAGAAAATGAACAGAAGACAAGTGATGCACTGAATTGGGAACTTGTAGTTTGTAGCTACTCATGTCGATACAGCTTGACCAAGAATTGGCACATGTAGATACATCTTAATCCGAATTGCATGTATTATAACCAAAACGAAGGCACAACGTCTAAATGAACTTACAGGAAAGGATTTTGCTATCCTGGGCACGAGGCAGTGGCGCAGGCAGTGGTGTCCAGTCGCGGAGGCTGGGGGCCGGCGGCGGCGGAAAGTCGTGGAGGCCGGGAGCTGGAGCCCGCGGTCAGTCGCAGAGGCTGGGTGCGGGCGGCGGCGGTGAGTCATGGAGGACGGACGCTCGCGCCGCCGGTAAATCACGGAGGCCCGGCGTGGGCGCCGGCGGTCAGTCCCGGAGAGGCCGGGCGCGGGCGCAGGCGGGGGGCAGGCGACTCGACGAGTCCTGGAGAGGCCAGGGGCAAGCAGCTCGCGCCGGCGGTCAGTCCGGGAGAGCTCGGGCACGCTGGGGATGAGACGAGGGAGCCGAGGGACGTCGGCAGCAGCGGGAGTCGGGGTCTGCGGTGCCGTTTGGAGGCGGTGTCGGAGCCTGCGGCTGCGGGGAACCCTAGAAAAGGAGAGGCCGAGGGCAAACGGCTCGCACCGGCGGTCAGTCCTGGAGATGCCGGGCGCGCGGGGGACGAGAGGAGGGAGCCGAGGGACGTCGGCAGCAGCGGGAGCCGGGGTCCGCGGTGTTGGTGGGAGGCGGCTGCGGCGAACCCTAGAAAAGGAGGCGACGGGAGACATGGGAGAACGAGAGGATGAGGCGGGCGAGCGGCGAGTGAACGAGGGTGAGCGAGGAGGGGGAAAACCGGTGGGAGGGGTTCGTTGGTTTTCTGTTTTTAGGTGGTTTTGTGAACAAAAACCAGACGGGAGGGGGAGTTGAAAGGTGGAGGCGAAAAAACCCGTGGAGGGCAGCCTACCAACTCCCCCTTTAGGGGTAGAGATTTGTGAACAAAAACCAGACGGGAGGGGGAGTTGAAAGGTGGAGGCGAAAAAACCCGTGGAGGGCAGCCTACCAACTCCCCCTTTAGGGGTAGAGATTAGGGGTAGAGATAACAACAACACCGCATAAGAGTAGTTGTGCATCAGCTGACCGCACCCTCATGGACTATGATGGTGCTATATCTGATCTATATGGCATGACACGGAAGCTGACTTGCGAGCTTAGACTGGATAAACGTTCATTGTGATGTGCACTCGCCCAGATTATCCCCCCCCCCTCAGTGATGGGGGTCTCCTCCTAAACAATGTGCCACTGGATCGGGGTCACGTGAAGTGTATGGTGACTAAGGTGTTTGAAGCATTCAAGAAATTTCCCCTTCCCCGCGATGAACAAAAAGCCCTGGCCGAGTCATTGTTTTTTCAGATCCAGTGCCCGAGGAATGAAATAACTGTCCTCGATGAGATCCCTCCAACCCCAGCGCCATCCACCATTGATGCCTTCCATCAAGCAGACCTGTTACCCACGCCACATCAGATTACCCGTCCTTCTGGGGATCTCCCTATCAATTCCAGCCAAGAGGCCCATTCATCAAGCTCTGAGCATCCCCTACGATCTAATGTTCTTACAAAATCCAAGGAACAACCAACTCGGTATCAGACTGTGTCAGGTCCTACTGCAACGATGACACCACTTGTTCTGATGCCCCCCGTTCAAGCCATAGTGTCCCACACACCGGAACCACCTAATAAGCAGGCAATGCCAGCTGCAGTGGTTGCTCAGAAAACCAATCGAGCGATGCCTAAGGATGCCATGTCTATTCCGCTGACCATCCAGACAGAACCCCCGGATCACATGTATGCTCTGCAGAATGACATGGCGGCAACCATGGATCACATGTCTGCTCACAAGACCGACACGGCAACAACCATGGATCACACGTCCGCACCTCTCGCTCCTCAGCTCGATAGAGCGTCGCCGCCATCTCACCAGTCTAAATATATTGCAACACAATCTCCACAGTTCGGGGACCTTGAATCAACAGCTCAAAAGTCTGACAATTCTGGAAAACCATCTCCGTAGTCCAGCGCACTTGCAGCAACAACACAAAAGTCTGATTCACTCATACAACAAGGGCCACATTGTGAAGAGACTACATCACCAACTAATAACAAGTCTGATGCACCTGTACCTCCAGATGCAATATTAGTAGATCATGCAAGCATCCTGGCACCTACTACTCATAACCCTGAAGTGAGAAAGAGAAGGAAAACATGTAAAGGTCAGACTCCGGCCACAGCAATCCCCAGGAAGAAGAAGGCGCCCAGACGATCAGCCCGACTCAACAATGCAAGTGTTTATGAATCCGATGATGCAGATGAATCACAGCTGCAAACAATCTTGAACTAGGACAAGAACAACGAGGCTATTATTGCACAACTGAAACCGGGCTTCAATGGAAATCTGTACAAGTTGAGTCTTGTAGAGACAAGCCAAGCATGTAAGTTTACACGTGGCCTGCCATATCTGACTACCAAACACCTGAGTAAGGAAGATGTTTACTACAGAAAGGTGCATGAATATTTAGTCGGTGAAATGAGAAAAACCGATGAAGCTGGTATCACTATAAACCATGGCACACAATTCGGTTTAGGTACAAAGCACGGTGACTTCCAAATAACATTCGAAGAGTTTTATGACCTCTTCAACTTCCATATGCTTGAATTGGGTTTAATTCAATTCTTCGTCTTGTAAGTACTTCAGAAACTCAATAAACCTCTCATATAAGCCCATGAACGAATTATATCTAAGTATATAATTTCCTCAGGGCTTTGGCGTCCTCACCTAGAGATCGAAAGATGCAACGCATGGATTTCATAGACCCTGGTATGGTTAATGAGTATGAAATATCTTGTAACAAGGTGTCGGCCATCAAAAGTCTCGCCCGAAAGCTTTATTCCGACCAGACGCTAGAATTCCACCTACTTCCATATTTTGAAAATTAAGTAAATTATACGACCACATATACATTTACCCAAAAGCAATCTGGGGTTCATGTAGTTCATCTAAATATGATGCCAATGATTCTGATTCAAAGCTTAAAACAATTAGTCTTTTAGAGTTTATTACTTTGAAGTGCGTGTATTTAATCCTCATATTTGTATTTGTGCCATCGATTTGGCCTTGACATTTGAATATGGTTACCTTGTTATCAATGCATTGCTTTTGGACAGATTTTAATGCTAAAATGCATGAAATACTTAATATTTGGGTTAGTTCTCACCATTTTTTTCATCAAGCTATTTTAAATGTAAGTTTGATATATCCCGCTATATCTTTTGTAGCTTCTGGAGAAGGGCCACACTATTTTTGATAGCACGCTATTTTGAACCTTGCATTTACCTACATTGATTGACTTTCAGTACCCAATTTTTTTCAATTGTTTGTGTGTTTTGCTAACCTGTAGGAAACATTGGATCGTTATTGTCATTGTTCTAAAGTCGACACTGTCTACTACATTGATTCTATATCAACGAAAGAAAACCCAATGGATTTGTCACTTGTTCAGAATTTCCTGGATAGGTATTGAATTCTTCTATGGTGAAACTTATGCTAATATTTACTTCCAGAAATGAGTATGGAAAAATTCAACTTCATCGCATAATTGAATGTGGGAAAATTCATCTAGATTTGTAGTGTACTTCGTGAGAACATCCGTATTGGAGGGAACCTTTGCGATAGATCAAAACCTCTGTGACATGACGCCATTTATCCAGTACGATACTGAAATATGTTATTTTCAGAATGTATGTCCATGCGTTCAAGTTTCTATATAAGTACACTTATAGTTCTATATGTACTCTAAAGAAACTAAAACAGATTACGCTGTATGGCTTATTTGTTCCTATATATACATATGTACACTATTGCTAACTTGTACACAAGCTTACAGTGTCCTCAGCAGGAACCAGAGACCAACTTGTGTGGATTCTATGCTTGTCATTTTATGAGTTACTGAGCCAGTTCTCCTGCAATATATTCTTCCCGCAAACTACAAGAATTAAGTCTAATGTCTCAATCACTTTCATTTACACGTACATCAAATTATAATTTTTATATCATAAAGGTTTTCGAAAAGTTCACAGCTGAACCGCTATCCAAAAAACAGTTGTTGGGCGTCAGGTCAATGATCTGAAAATGGTTGGAAGACCACTACATAGAATGCACGGGGACATATTTTAGAAGACCTATGGATGTTCAATAAGCATGATTTCTTCTTCGTTCACTTCATAATGGGATGCATTTGTTTTCCATGTGATGACAGGTCTCTAACTTCATTCTGTGACACTAAGATACTTAGAATGTACTATTACATTTTCTTGATGAATAATCTGCTTGATGTCAATATTAATTCGTTGTAAAACATGTTCCATCAAATTCACTACCAGTGGTGCTAATTAAATTATGTTTTTTAATTGTGCCTCTTCTTTTCAATTTCATATGGCTCAACTATTTTACCGTCTGTGATATTAGAATCGACCCATCTACGATATTACAATAACCCGTCTGCGACATTACCTCATCGTCGAAAGTAACCGTCTACGATGCTCAAAACAATAAAACTGAAACAGAACCGTGGGCGATCTACTTATCATCACACACGGAAAGGAAGAATTTTATGTTTGGACAGCGGTATGTATCACAAAAAATTGGATCTAATCGACCATGCCATATACCACGTACATCAGTGACGACTCCTCCTAATATTTTGTGTGCGTTATCTTCTATATAGCACACAATTTTAAGAAAACCAATGTGTGGGATCTTCCGTAGATAGCAAACGTATTTATTATCAAAACTGTTTGGAATACGATATTATTTCAAATGATTCATTTTTACGGACCATGCGAAATGTTCTTGCAACCAAAACATTTGATATTGTGCCTTCGTCTGCAATGAGATTTCCTTAGACACGGTATTTCAATGCAACACGTTCCGGATAAGTGAATCATTTCACACGAGTTATACATGTTAACTGTGTGGGATATATTTGCGTATCACATACGAATTGTTTTGTCGAAGTTTGTGCGCGTATTGGTGACATAAAAACGGTTTTTGGCTATCGTGTGGATAGGGCCCCCTATCGGAATTGAGAGCAAGGCGACGGTTCCGATTCCCGTAGGCGATATGGGTCAAAAACAGTTTGGATAACTATCGCGCACACTAGTGTGCGATATGGATATGGGTGGGGGTTGGTGGCTGGCTCTGAGGTGGCAGCGGTGGAGAGCCTGGTGACAGAATTTTAGGGGAGTAGGGCTAGGGTTTGCCAGTTTAGGAATGGGGTCTTGTCCATTTATAGCAGATGCTTAGGGAGAGCTAAATGGGCTACAAAATGGGCTGGTTAAAGGGTATTTTTGGCCTGGTTTTCAGGTGGGCTAAGATTAGCAGATAGGAGAGAAACCTTGTTGGTCGGTTAGCGGCCCGCGTGAAATTTTATAAATACACCCATGTAATTACACTGGCTACCATGAATGCCACATCCGATCGTTCATCTATCAAACGAAGCCGAAATCTCACGAAATTCAAAACACCGCCTCGCTGCAATAAACTGACGTCGTCTACATCGTTTCGCATAGAACTAAGAACGTCGAAACCCGCCTGATAAAATAATCCATTTATTAAATAAATGGGGTCTTCCGTTTTGATGGCAATGGCTGGTCTTGTACCGGAAGTTGCGACGGTGATCGGGTGAAACCCGGTGTCGGAAAAGGTCATGTGCCCTGGTGGATGGTTCGGTCACGCATGCTGATACAAGAAGGAGGGAGAAATACTTCACCAACTAATAAATTGGAGAAGAAAATAGTACAAACAATGCTAGCAACCAACAAAATAATATTGCTTACATTTTTTTAATATAGGTGAAAATCTGGGCTGTTACAGCATATGTCGATCCTCAAATTTTGTGGTCATGGGAGAAAATAACTTGCTAAGCTCCCAAATACATGCATGAATGTCACTAGCTTCAACCATGTTGGCATGTCTTGGCAAGGGTATAAATGGAATGATGGTGAAGAGATGACTCGTTTGTTTTCTCTTCTTTGTTGAATCATGCTTTAAACGTGGAAATGTCAATCGAACCCGTGTATGTTTGTGTGTGTGTGTGTGTGTGTGTGTGTGTTTGTTTGTGTGCTTGCACACGCGTTACGCACAAGCGTATGCTCGTGATATCTGTTCATGAGAAACCTACCATGCTCAAGTCTTGGCATATCTTATCAAATGTATGTAAATACATTCACGTTGAAGACACCTCATTTGATTTACATAATGTTTGGTTGTACATTTGTTTTCAACTTTGAAACATCAATCGGTTATGGCAAAAAGATTTTGTGGCAACATGTGACAATATATATGTTATCAGAAATCAAAAGTTTATGGAAAATATTTGTTTGTACTTTGATGTGAAAACCGATATGTCGATTCATCCATTTCATGTCGTGTCACATTATTTTGATCATGTTGTAGTATACCATTATTTTGAATGCACACTACTCAACATGAAAGCTTACAAAAATAATCAAGCAGTACTCAACATGAAAGCTTACAAAAGTACACACTAATCAACATGAAAATTTGCAAAAAGTGAATAATTGTTGACCTACGATTTGGAATCCAATAACATTTGGGTTGTTAGAATGAGTGTCATTGCCATTCATGCTATAAACATGAGTACAATTTTTCTGTACTTGTGTAAACTTTGGACTTCGGATGCGTGATGGACGATATCGGCTATGCCTGATTCTTTGCTTTCATAGTCAAGCACGGTCGATTGTGATTTCAAGTTGGGTACAGTACACACCACGCCACCGCTCTCCAGGCGCCTGTTCGTGTTGTCTGACTATGAACGACGTGCGCCGTCAAATCCCCCACTACCCTTGCATAAATAATAACTACGTGGTAACCTCGAAACTGCCATTTCCGATTGTACCCCTCTCGTCTCGTCTTCTACCAAAAACCCTCACCGCCGACCATCGTCTCCATAGCTTCCCATCGCCTCCTTCCTTCCATGGCATCCCCTCTTCGCCATCCACACCCTCCTCCCCACTTTCTTCCCACACACCCCAACCATAAGCATCGGCCATTTCAACGAAGATGCCCCAGGACAAAATGGCGCAAGTGCAGCACAGGTGAAGGCAATGCTACCGTGGGTAACAGACACACGTCCTCCAAGGGCGGTGCCTCCTCGTCAAAGGGATCCAGCGCCTCGACGAATGGCTCCGGCGGCTCGGCCAAGGGCTCGGCCAAGTGTTCCGGGGCCGAGGCAAAGGGCTCTGGTGCCACGGCAAAGGGCTCATTCGCTGAGGCCTTGGGAATCTCCGGCCAATCCGCCCCTCATGGCGAATATCACGGCTTTTCAACGTCCTTTCGGAGCCCGGCAAGCGCAGGAGGTAATTTTCCATACATTTCGTTTCCATCTTGTTTCCCCCCTTTTCCCAAAATGTTTGCATTCTTAGTTGTGAAAATAATTAAGTTATTAGTCTGTGTACCAAATATGATATGTCTACCAACTGAGTGGTAGCTAATTAGTGAGAAATTATAAATTTCTTCAATTGATATGGGCTATGTTTTAATAAGTTAGATAAAAGTATGATGCAAGAGATTGATATGTTAGAAACTGAAGTATTAATTTCCCAAACAATCCAGTATTGAGATTTTAGATTATTGTGGATTTGACATAAATGTATTACCATACTAGACCTTGTACGAAATGCTAGTTGATTATATATAGTTTGGAACTACTATGGATACGATCTTTCCTGTCCAATATGTGTATGATGCTAGATATTTGAAACTATGGAGTATATGTTAGTGGATAGATGAGTTTGGTTTGTGATTTAACACAATTCCACCAAGTATATATGTAAATACGAGATGATGATCCCGGTAATGTTAGATGTTCAGTAGCTACAATATTGTGTTTGTACAAGTCTTATTGCTCATATGGTTTTGTTTGTATCCAAAACCATGTTAATGATTACTTCTCAAATTTTGGTAGATCTAAGGATAGAATGTTCTGACTAATATCGGGTCTCCCTGAATTTAGACTAATTCTTTTGCAACTATACATACTGATTATTATTGTAAAAAATGCACCAGACACCCGGACTACGATAATCTTAACTTCAACACCTCCACCAAAGAGGAGGACGACATGGAACCTGATCCCGTGTTTTGCGAAGATTCTGATCAAGATCCTTTCCCTGTCACCCCCGAATCTTCCGAAGATGAAGATTATATCGAGTTCATGGAAGGGTCGAGGGAAACTATTATGAACGATTCAGATGATGAGGATATGGACGAGGAGGAGCACCGCGAGGAGGAGGACGAGGAGGACGACAAGGATGAGGACAAGGACGAGGACGCGTAGACATGACGAACCGGAGGGGTCCATGAAGATGCCGAGTAGACATGCCGAGCATGCCCATTTTGGTTGTACATATACCAAGTACTTTTAAGTATTATTATGTATAGTAAGGTGTTATACAGTGCTTGTACCTCCGCACTGATGGTTATCTGCATCCTATCTTTGAATTTTCTGCTCCACAACTGGAGAGTGCTTCTTCTTTGATACTAGATGGGGGATTTATTTAAATCGATGGAGCCATTTGGTTAAGCATCTGTGACTTGAAGGACGTACTTAGGTTCCTGTTCGGAAGTGGTCCACGACTGCGAGATCCCCTACTCCTATTTTGTTTCATAAGTCTGACGACCCTGCTACACCAACAATAACTGAAAGCTGCACAAAAACAAACAAACAAACACAAATCATACTTCTACCGCACTGGCAATGCAATATGGGCTGTAATCTGTACGTCTATCGTTCGAGCCTCAGTTTTCTCATTTTCTTCGTTTACACTCGGGAAACTGAAAAAAAACAAAAAACGAACTATCGCCTAATTCTTGGAACCGCCAAAAAAATAAACGTGTGATTTTTAGAATAGCGAAAAAACAAACAGGCGCCTAATTCCTGTAACTGCGAGAACTTCCTGGGAACTTCATATCATCGCGGTTTCCATATTGTGCAGCGCAAATTAACGATCACATTCTTCTTGCACACCCATTTCTATCTTCTTCCTCGCTCTTTTCTTTTTTGTAGGCCCCGTTCCCTCATTGCAAGCCATGGATGACAAGAAACTGACAACGAAGACCCACAAAATCACTTCCCATGGCACCACCGTGCTGGAGGTGGTGTACACCAACATGCCGGAGACCATGGAGAGAATCATCGCCATATACGAGAAATGGCTCAAGAAGGACAAGTAGAAGTTCATAGGCCTCGACATTGAGTACACTCGTTGGGTCTCTAACGAACCACAACCAGTCGCCGTCGTGCAACTTCGCCATGCGCGATCACGTCCTCGTGTACCACTTCTGCAGGTCGGAGCGGTGACAGGTGTTGGATCATTACCTACAAAGCAAAGGGATAAATTTTGCTAGCATGTACACCAAGGGAGACAATAATGTTCTCTTCAAGGAACGGATCTGAATTCCAGAGGATCACCACATCAACATCCAAATGGAGTTCCGTATCAAAGGTGGCGGGAAAAGGGACTCCATGGCCGACCTTGCAGAGGCCATCATCGACCCTTCTTACAATACCATGAAGACATCATTCCCAAAGGAGAAGAACGACTACTGGGAGTGGAAGCCACTATCCCCTCGGCACCTCGAGTACGCAGCAAAAGACAGGTACGTGAGCTATGAGTTATACCGTAGGATCCCAATCATTAAGCATGGTCTAAGTCCCCTTCTCGAACCATCACAATTGTGCGAACGGCTGCACCGCCGTGTGAAACTAGACGAGGGAACTTCGAGCGGCTGGAAGCGCCAGAAGGGGAACATCTACCGGTGGTGAATTGCTAGAGTGTGCATGCCTACGTTCAACTAGTGTATATAGTAGTATGTACTATAGATTAATTTAGATTGAGCCATCCTATTTTATTGCAAGGATCATACTAGATCATTCATGTTGTATGTATCGTATTACAAAATTATCTAGAACAATAAGTGTTTCTAATCGTATCTAATTGTTGTATGCAAAAAGAAAGTGTTGTGTTGATGTGCATATGCATGGTGGTTATGTAATAATTTGTGAGCATGTATTGGTTTTTAATTGATGGATCCATTGGGCTAAATCGTAAGAAAATGATTGTTACATATACTGGAAAATACCTATCCAACTGAAAATTTTCACAAGTCGAACAGTAGGCTACTGGTAAATCACCTAGGCAAACGCGTATGAAAGCGTGAGGTTCCTGGGTTCAAATCTCTTGGACTGTTGTTTTTCTAATATTTCCTATTTAATTTTCCTATCTTCAACCTGACAAAGATACTTATTTTCGAACACTAAGACACGTACAACAGTCGTAGAAAATAAGAAGGCCCGGTGAGAGAAAACTTTGTCCTCTAAAATCAGGCGGGACTGTCATCGAAATTGGCCTGGTCGCTGGAACAAGAGGGTGATTACCTGGTGACGGTATCCGTCAAAGAAAAACATACTTCGGTGACGTTTGTCTCTCTGTCACGAGGGTTTTTGTCAAAAACTATCCCCGATTTTTTAGTGTCTTTTGTGTTCTTTTATTTGTGACCTCATTGGGATCTTTTCCTCACTTAAGGGAAACCCTCTATGTATTACAAGGATGATGAAGATCAACACACTTTTAAAAAAGTACACAACATGAAGAAAAACTGAAAATATATCATGATGTATGCAAATGTATGCCTCTGCCAGTGTAGCTAGATGTGCAATGATACTAGTGTGTCATGTAGCAATTATAAGGGAAAGGCCCAACTAGCATACGGCTCTACGATGAAGCAAAATCATGTATGACAATGAAAGATCTAGTTATGAGAAGATGGACGTTGCATGGCAATGTATCTAGGAAAGGCTATGGAAATACCTTCATAGGTAGGTATGGTGGAGATACGTCCCAAACGTATCTATAATTTCTTCTTATTCCATGCTTATATTGGTGACATTGCTATATGTTTTGATGCACCTTCATATCATTTACAACGTATTTTGGACTGACCTACTAATTCAGTGCCCAGTGCCAATTTCTGTCTGCTGTTGTCCGTGCATTGCACGAAAATGTTAAAAATCAAAGTTCTCGGAAAATTACAGAAAAATATATAAAAAAATCAGCAGTTAAGAAGACTCCAGAAGCCCGGAGAGGGGATGGAGGGGGCCCACTGATACATCCCAAACGTACCTATAATTTCTGCTTGTTCCATGTTTATATGGGTGACTTTGTTATATGTTTTGCTACACTTTCATACCTTTTCCAAAATATTTGGACTAATCTACTAACTCAGTGCTTCTAACTCAGTGCCAGTTTCTGTCTGCTGTTGTCCGTGTATTGCAGGAAAATACCAATTATTAAAGTGCTCAGAAAAATCATGTAAAAATCAGCAGACAGAAGACTCCAGAAGGCCGAAGGGGAGCCGGAGGGGTGCCCCATCACCAGGCGGGCCCCTGGCGCGGCCTAGGGTGGAGTCGCGCCACATGGTAGCCTAGTCAGGTGGGGCCCCTGGTGTCCCCCTTCCGACTATATTTACCTCTTGCTTCGAAATTCCTCGGGAGGCCCTCTGTTACGCGATTTTCAGCATTGTTCCTCCGCAGCTGCGATCCTAATTTCGGGATGGCCAGAAGACCCTGTCTCGGCACCCTGACGGAGGGAGGATTGATCTCCAGGATCTTCTCCACCACCATTAGCGTGTGCCGTGAGTAGTCCCCCTTGGACCATGGGTCCATGATCACTAGCTATGTGATGTCTTCTCTCCAATCTTGTGCTTCAATTTTATGTTTGCTTGGATCCGATGGATTATGAGATAATGTTCATATTGTGATGATTAATATATTTGGTTTACCTTTTATATTTTAGTTCTTGAGTATTCTTGCATGTTATCCGTTGCTTTTTATTGCTTTGGCCAAGTAGTGGATCGTGACTCCAAGAGGGAGCGTTATGGTTGATTGTGGGTTCATGCCCCCGATGTCTAGCTTGAGTGACAAAAACATTAGACTAGGGGATGTGGTGTTTCCACCAAGGACAAAACAACTTTGCTTGTAACTGCGATTGCAAGGATTGTTTGCCTTACGCATAGTATGTTAATTCAGTTGTCTATTGCTTTGATCCTACAGTTTGGCTGGGGTTCGCAACTGAATACCACCGAGATGTTCTGGATAGATACCTCAAGGTTGATGATTAGTGACTAGATGCTGATGAATAAACGGTCGGCTCGTCTCGGCGTACTGCCCATACGATTGAGCCTCTAGCTTTCTTGTAGCATAATTAGCATTGCGGTAAGTTTATTATTCTGTCAATTGCCAAGTTCTAATGTGTTCACCAAGCATAATTATTTAGCGTCTTTTGGGAGAGATACATCACTAGTGAATGTCATGGGACCCCGGTCCATATTTCCACCATAGTTTACACCGCTCATATTTACTGCTTTTATTTCTTTTCCGTTGCAATCATCACTAATATTTCCACTTCTATGTACTCGTTGGGAGCAAAGTTATTTCTGTCTGTGTGCAGGTCCAGGTTGAGAGAGCGATATCTATTCAGACGGAGCGTCACTTACTCCACCAACTTCTTGTTGATCCTTAGAGTCCTCCTGGTTCGATAAACCTTACAGTCCTCATGTAAGGGAAATTTTCTGCTAGTACATCTTAACCTTCCACTTGGGATAATCAACAAGGAGCACTACCAGTGCCATCAAGCTAAACTTTTGGCACCGTTGCTGGGGATTCTGAGGTGCAACAAAAGACTGGTCCCGAAAACTAGGCATCAAGCTAAATTTCTGTCGTCGTTGCCGAGGAATCCAGTCTACAAGATAGGGGAGTTGTGCAATATCTTTTACCTTTGCTTTTTAGTCTTGTTAGTTTACTTTCCAGTTTTTGCTTTAGCGTCTTATATCAAAAACACAAAAAAAATTAGTTTCCTTGTTCTTAGCTTGCTTCATGTTGTGGTTAGTATGTATAGTTCCTTACTTGCCATCAATGTCTAACTTCTTTGAGACTAGATCTTATTGGCATGGAGGATTCACTGAGGATCAACAACAATATTACAAGGACTACCACTTGTCTCAAAAAGGGATACATTTGTGGATACTAATACATCGGCCGTATGAGTATGCTAGAAACTTGTGCTCAATATATAATATATCTTTCTGCAGGGATGCATCTTGTTTCTTTATGAGGCATAAACACCTTGCTTTTCATTGTGAGTACAATGATGATCAAACCTTAGCTTCTTATGCTAAGGAAAATTATGGTTTTTATGATGCAGAAAAAATAGAAGAATTTATTGCTTTTAAGGGAGCCTATGAAATTACTTCTTTTCTTGAAAATACTAATGATGGCCCTTACAAATCTGAGAGCCTTGCTATACTAAATTATTTCTTTGAAAATTAATATGAAAATTATTATATTACTGAATATCTTGAGAGAATCTCTCCCCCAAAGGAAGATACTACTGTTTCGCAGGACTCTATGGAAGAAGAAATTGCTGAAACATGAAGATCCTTGGATGAAAAAGAGGAGGAGAGTTGTAACAGCCTGGGATTTTCACCCAAATTAAAATTTTATTTGTTGCTTTATTTTTGTTGATTGCGAGAAATGTTTGTAGTATTTGCTTCGCTGATTTATTAATCGGTGATTATATTCCCCCTCTCTCTCATACCGGATGCGTGACCGAACCTTTCCACCATGGCACACGACCTTGCGACACCGGGTTTCACCCGAGCTCCGCCGCGACAGCCGGCACAAGACCAACCATCGCCATTGGAACGAAAACCCCGTTTATTTAATAAAAAGGATTATTTACTGGGTGCCGGAAAATGTTCTCGGAACGGTATCAAAATGAGGTAGGAATGACGGGCTCGCCGTGCTGAGCGTGTGGTTCAAGATTTCACCCGAATCAGAGGTCGTATGGACTCCCGGCGGTCAGATACGTGGAAGACCGGACGCGAGAGAGAAAACTCGAGGGCGTTTGCGTAGACTTGCCGTCCAAGCCAGACTATAAATAGGTCACCACTCTCCCCTAGCCCTTCTAGGGTTTCCCCCTTGTAAAAATTGCAGCCACCCCCTCCAAATTTTCTAGATCTGCAACCAAAAGCACCTCCACAGCCGAAACCGTAGCCCCCGGGAGCCCCAGCCGTCGGATCCGGTGATTGGAGCGTCCAGAAGGAGCCACATCGCCTCGAAGAGGATCCAGCCTCCGACAAGCCAGATCCGGGCCCCGTGGGCCCGAGATCCGCCACCGCGGCCCGCCCGGACCAGAACCTCGCCGCCGTTCCCCTGGAGGACCTCTCCTCCTCGCTCCCGTACGCCGCCGCGCCACCCCGGCAAACCACGGAGTCCACGCCGGCGAGTAGCGCCTCCCGCGCCCGCAGGTCAGCCCGTCGGCGCCCCTCCTTACCCTCCTCCTCCCACTCCCCTCTCTCCTTCTCTCCAGTTCGCGCGGCCGTGCCATGGATGGCCTTGCTTGAGTGTGGCCGCCGCCACGAGCTTGGAGGACGCCGGCATCGTCCCCGGCGCCGGATCTGACGCCAAGTCCACCAGCTGCGCGCCGCATAAGCCGCCGCACCTCCCCCGCACCCCAATCCGAACCGCCTTGTCCCTCCACCGCGGCGGTCTCGCCGGAGAGCCACCGACCGCCCGCCGGCGCCGCCGGGGCCGCCAACTGCCACCAGACCCGGTCCGTTCGGGATCGAGCAGTCAGCCGCCACTTGGGCCGATGCATCCCCGCGGCCGAAGCGCAGCGCCCCGCGGCCCAGCCGGCCTGAACGCGCCCCAGCCAAGCAACCCGACCGTTGCGTCCCTTTTTCCCGAGCGGTGCACAGCTAAACGACGCCCAACCCCGAGCTGGGCGAATTCCATGGTGAGCTCGCCCCCTTTTTTCCTTTTTTTTACTATTCGCTGCTGCTACTATTGGCCCTAGCCCATTGCTATATTGCGCCCTTGAGCGGTAGATAGTATAGCTGCGCCTGTTTATGTTTAGCCTGTTAGCCTCTGTTTTGGCCCATTAGGCCTTTTTACTTTTTTTCGTTAAATTTTGGCGGATTATATTAGTATTTTTGCAAGGGCGGTATCTTTTAAACGGTAGCTCGGATCGCGACGTGTAAAACATGAAAGTTTCTTAGTTTTTCGTGTAGAATAACAAAATGTACTCCTTTTCCATATTTGAAATTGTCTACATGCTGTTTACCTGTTATTTATACTGCTTGCCACCGTAAATGTAATCTGCCATAACTTTTTAACCGTTGCTCCAATAAAAATGTTTCTTATATGTAAATTGACTAGAATTTCGTGTATATTATGATTGTGCTATTGTTTGATGTTGTTAACCAACCTAAAATATTGTTTAGGGCAGAAAAGTACCAAATATTATAATTATCGCGGGGTAATAGCGATATGCCATGTGTAGGAATTTTACCCGCTTAACTTGACTAGGATAGGTAGATTTCTTATGCTTCACCTGTTGCCATGTTTGCATGATATGCCACGCCTAAGTGAGATGCCATGTTAACAACCTCTTCTCATGTTGTGTAGCTAAACAACTTGAACCACTCTAAATGTGCGGTACCGTCGTGTGTGATGTGTACTTTACTTAACCTGTTAGTAACCGTTCTCGACGGTAGATGAGATGCCGTACTGTGTTGTCTCGCGTTGCCTTTTTGATTGTTGCTTGCTCCTGATTTCTTTGTAGTAATAGATTCTTGCTCTTCGATTGCCTTTTCAGTGTTTCCTTCTTGTGTGCTTCAGTGGTTACTCTCAGAGACGATGCGAGCTTGCGATCGATTACACCTTCGGTTTCGTATTCTCATCAGGTAAGGGGGAGCATATATCATGCTTATGACTTTTAGCTCACCTATGCCTAGGTATAGGATAGAACGATTTATCGATCCTACCATCACATATTTATTCCACTCAAATAAACCCAAACAGCCATGTCCCCTACATCCTAGCAAACCATTTTTCGTCCATGTACCTTGCTTGCTTAACCACTGCTTAGTACGCATGCTTAGGATGCTATCAATTGTTATCCCGTTACTCCTTGGATTGGGATATCTCATTATTATATTATTGTGGATGATATGATTATTATAATGTTGACTATATTCGACGAAGAATGGAATGTCTAGGCTATCCTTCCTCGATGCTTTCTGTGACGCCCCCAAAATCAGACCGTGTACAGTAATCATACACACAGGGTACACGACTGAGATTAGGGTGCCACGGTGATAATATCACAACACAACACTAAACACAAAAGGATAAACAAATATATTACAATAGAGGGGGTCACGCGGACCCGAACATATAAGTTATACAAGCCATAATATCTGAGTACAGACATAGATAGTCAAGTTTTGCCTTAAGAAGGCTAGCACAAATCACATCAGAGATACAGAACGAAAAGGCGAGGCCTCCTGCCTGGAATCCACAGTACTACTCCTGGTCAAGGGGGAACTCGACGTCGTAGTAGGCGCCCCCGAGGTACTCCTGCTCCTGGGCTCCAACGTCGGCTGCAGCGGCCGATCAGGCAAAACAGTCAAGGAAATAAAGCAGGTGAGTATCTAGTATACCCGCGAGTCTTACGTCCGCTACTAAGCATTATGCATTGTATCAACGGAATGAAGAGGCTGTATATAGTGGACTGAAGACAGAAATTCAGAGCAAGGGTAAGAAGCTAGGCCTATCGAAGACTAGCATCTTCCGACGGTGTCTTGCAGCATGAGGTAAGAATCAGCCAACAGTTTATATAAAACAGTAAGGTAGCAATGAAGCAGAAGTTGCTGCAACATTGAATAATAATAAGTTGTAATAATTAACAATGCCTCCGAGTTCACCTCCTCGACATCCCCGCGAGGAAAGGAACCCGGAACCATACAGTTTAATAATAGTTTCTAGTGGTAAGATCCAGCTTCAGCATAAAGTGTCCTGTTACCGTGGACACGGCTATCGATAGATCAATTCTTCCCTGCAGGGGTGCACTTGTGTTACGCTACACGCACGGATCTCCAGGGTGGCGGGAACCTTGTTAGGGAACGCTCCACCGAGGCTATCCGACACTTCATAGCCCATCTTTCAAACTCAACAGAGAGGCCATCCGCCGGTCTAAATCCTAAGTACTCAGGGCCTTGGACCCCAACCCTGACGTACTCCTGCACGGTGCGTGGGTGGCCGGGAAGTCGTAACAAAAACAACACAGCTCGAGCCAAAGAAGACAGCGCACTTCCCGGCAATCAGCCCGCGGTACTGCTGACGTCTGAAGAGTCTTCGGACGACACTAAGAAGCGGAGGAGCCCACACTCATAATCCCACGGGTAGGTAGTGCGTACATGGCATATAGCCAACTCAAGACATTCACTGAACCATTTAGCATTTTAATTAACCTGCGTGACAACCGTTATCGTTGCCTCGACCTAACTGACCCGCGGACAACGACAGCAGCCAGGACCACCAGTACATCGGTGCCTGCCCTGTCGTCCCACCAAGTCACTGCGGTTACCAACAAGGTGAACCGTCTCCTTACCTTGTCTCGCGTGTGCTCCGGGAGGAGCTCGACTTTCGTGGGTTGGTAACTCTCGCGGCCAACGATCAGGGGCCAAGCACACCGGTACACTGGTCGTGCCCTCCCTGTCGTCCCGTCGCAATACCTCTCGCAGGCACCGTTGGGTCGCCCGACTTCTTACCTGAAGGACAACCGTTTCCAGTACCCTATGGCAGTAAGACAAAGTCAGCCTCGAGTGGAGTACAAGGATTACTCCTTGATAGCTCACACTTGAGGTGACTAGGCATAACCCAGGTAGGGGCCTTAGACGGAGTCTGCATTGTACCGTACCTGTGCAGTTATAATATTTATATCCGCGTTCACTTCCCTGAGTGATCACGGCCCTCTATCTAATCCTAGCTAACAATGCGCAGGGTCCACTGCTGAATAATGCATAATAATAATAATAGGCAGCATCGGATAAAGGAAGGCACATCAAGGGGCGACAAAAATCAGGCTATGCAGTTGAATAGGATTGTAATCGTAGCAGCAGCAGTAACAATGCCTAGTGCAAGAATAGTACGGAAAGATAGGCGATATCTGGGGAAGAGAATGGCTCTGCTTGCCTGCAAGCTCGACGGTAGTAGTAGATTCGTCGACGACGTAGTCGTACTCAGCAGCGGTGTAGTCGACGGCAGTAGCGGGGTCTACCGGAGATTAAAGGGGGAAGAAAACAATAAATACACAACAATAATAGCAATACAAATGCAAGACATAATAGATGAAATGTAAACGGGGTTCTATCGCAGTGTAATGCAATATGCTCGGAGCGGGAATTCATCTGAGGATGAACTGCCGGCTCCGGGTGATTACCGGACAGGGTGTCCGGAGGGGGAAGGATCAAGCCGGAGGTGTCGTGGTTACCGGAACAACATAAGAGGGGTGTATCCGTGCTATTTGAACCATTCCGGACAACTTTCGTGTTCGGAATAAATTCATCCGGGCACTCTAACAGTACCGGACAATTTATCGGACAGGCGGTCCGGAGGGGGAATGTTCGACGTTCGTAGTGTTAGAGGGGTGTGGTAGACATACGGATAGCGTATTCGTATTCGTTGTATTTTTCTGATCAACTTTCATGTATAAAGTTTTTGAATCCGAGTTACGGTTTAAAAGTTATTGAATTTCAAAGTTTTAAATCATTTTAAATGATTTTCTGGATTTTCTTTTATTATTTATTTAAACATTATCCAAAACATTATCCACAACATTATCCAGAACAGTGCTGACATGTGGGACCCGCATGTCAGCCTCTGTTATTTATAAAACATTTTATAAAATTCAGAAATTGCCTCTGGACCCACATGTCAGTGATTAAATTTTAATTAATTAGATTAACCTAAATCATTAAGTTAATTAATTAGAGGGGACCCACCTGTCAGTGACCTAAACTCTTACTAATAGTTTTGTTATTTTTAACCGGTGCTTAAGTGGGATGGGACCCACATGTCAGTGACTATTAGGGGTGAGATTAACCCCTAATCAACTGGCTGACACCGGGGTCCCACCTGGCAGCCTCACCGGAACCTCACCGGAGGCTCGCCGGCGGCGAGGTCGAGCTAGCCCTCGATTCCGAGCGCCGTTGGAGGCGCCGCTGGTGGCAGTCGACGGAGAGCTCGAATCCGCGTCGATTTGGAGTGGTCTCGCGAGCTGGGACGCACGGAGGTGAGCGCATCTTCATCAATGGCGGCGAAGGTCGTCGGGCTCCAATGGCGAATGCATATACGGGTCGAACTCGAGCTAGCTACTGGTCCAAATCGAGCATACGCAACACGGGGGACCTACTGGTGCACTTGGCGTGGACTGGGACGAACCAAAACGACGACTCCGACGACGTGCCACGGCGGCCGGAGCAAGCGAGTTAGGAGAGAAGGCTACGGCGTTATCGGGACTCATCGGGCGGTTGGGGGTGGTGAGGGTGCTCACCACGAACGCGTCGGAGTTGGCAGCGGGCTCGGGGACGTCATGGTGGCGCCGGATTTCCTCCGCGATGCCGCGGCGACCGGAGTTGGGGGAGATGACCGTGTGCTCGGGGTGGAGGCTCCCGGCTTGAATTCGTCGCAGTAGTCGACGTAATCGACGACGGCGCACCCGGTGGACACGTCTTCGAGGGCTAGGGAGCTTGCCGGCTGCGAGTGGGCGCGGTCATGGCAACGGCGAGCTCGGGCGGACCTTTCCCTGGCGATGGCGAGAGGAGGAGGAGGGGAAGGAGAGGGTGAGCGCGTCCAGGAGGTCGAGGGCTTCATCCTTATCGCGACAGCGGCGGCTGGGAGCAGTTGGAGGGCGGGGCCGGGCTGGCAGCGGCGCGTCCACGACGGCCGGCCGTACGGGAGCAGTTGGGGCAGGTGAGGGAGGAAGAAGACAAAGGAAGCGGGCTGGGCTGAGGTGGGCCTCGCCCCAGGCGAGGTTTAAGTGTTTTTCCCATTTTCTGGTTTTCTGTTTATTTAAATTCTTTTCCGTAATTGACTTGTTAACCCTAGCATTTTTGAAAAATATAATTGGTGTTTGTAAATTAGTTTTATATATTACTGAGGTGCCACAAAAAGTTGTGCAGCAAAATAAATTCATTAGGTATTTCTTTTAAATATTAAATGCCCAAAGTAGGGGTTTTAACCTACTGTTTGAATTGTTTACAATTTTCTATAACTCCAAAAATTACCAAAGTTGGTCCAACATGATTATAATGATTTTAGGTAATTTACAAAAATGGTTCCATGATTTTTGGAACAACTTTATTTGAGCACTTTTGTTTTATTTTCCATTTGAGGTTGTTTCATCTAGGGTTTGATTTCTTGATGAGCAAAATGCATTGGGCTTTGTGTTTTAATTACCAACCAGCATGGTTTGGATGGAGCAGAAGCAAAGTTTGATTAGGGACAGGGGATAACAGTGCTTAACAAACAGTGATAGTCAACAGTGATGATGATTACTGTTACAAGCATCTGAGGGTGTTACAAATCTCCCCCACTACAAGAATTCTCGTCCCGAGAATTTAAGTGGTAGCGAGGAAAAGATCGGGGTATTCATCGCGAAGGCGATCTTCGCGTTCCCAAGTGGCTTCATCTTCAGAATGATTCGACCACTGAACCTTGAGGAACTTGACGGTCTTGTTGCGGGTTCGACGCTCAGACTGATCGAGAATGCGGCTCGGATGTTCTCGATAAGTCAAGTCTTGTTGCAGCTCGATCATATCATGCTGCACTTCGCGGATAGGATCCTTGAAGCAGCGACGGAGTTGCGACACATGGAAGACATCATGGACCTGGGAGAGGTTCGGCGGCAATTCCAACCGGTATGCCACGGGTCCACTCCTGGAAAGGATACGGAACGGGCCAATGTAGCGAGGAGCCAACTTGCCCTTGATACCGAAGCGATGAGTGCCCCTCATGGGAGTGACGCGGAGGTATGCGTATTCACCAGGTTGATACTCCATTTCACGGTGTTTGCGGTCATAGTTGCTCTTCTGGCGAGACTGAGCGGCCTTCAAATGTTCACGGATGACGTGAACTTGGTCTTCAGCCTGCTGAATAATATCCGGGCCAATGAGTGCACGTTCCCCAGTTTCTGACCAACTCAGAGGGGTCCGACACTTACGTCCATAGAGAACTTCATAGGGTGCCATCTTCAGACTAGCGTGATAGCTATTGTTGTACGAGAATTCAGCAAATGGAAGAGATTCCTCCCATTTCTTGCCGAAGGAGATGACACAAGCTCGAAGCATATCTTCAAGTATTTGATTGACGCGTTCGACTTGGCCCTGTGACTGGGGGTGATAAGCGGTGCTGAGATGCAGAGTAGTCCCCAGAGCTTCTTGGAAACTCCGCCAATATCTTGAGGTGAAAAGGCTGCCACGATCTGAACTGATCTCCAACGGAATACCGTGGAGCGACACGATTTGGGCGATATACAATTCCGCTAACTGAGCCGCCGTGATCTTCTCCTTGACTGGTATAAAGTGAGCAACTTTGGAGAACCGGTCGATGACGACAAAGATAGCATCGTTACCTTTCTGTGATCGGGGAAAACCGGTGACGAAGTCCATCTGAACTTTGTCCCACTTCCATACAGGGATTTCAGGTGGTTGTAGTTTTCCAGAGGGTTTTTGATGTTCCCCCTTGACGCGACGACAAACGTCACATTCAGAAACATATCGGGCAATGTCTTGCTTCATGTTAGGCCACCAGAATTGCTGACGAATGTCTTGGTACATCTTGGTGCTCCCAGGATGAATGGACAACGGGGTATCGTGAGCCCCTTTCATGACCTTCGGGGTCATATCCAGGTTCTCATGCCTGCCCTTGCTGTGAGTAACCACTAAACGGTTCTGGTAGAACGCCGCACCATTGCTATCAAGGGTGAAGGGTGAGGGTCTCCCATTGGCGATATCGCGCTTAATCTTGTGTACGAAATCATCATAGAACTGTATACACTTGACGGATTTGACGAGATCCGGTTCAATGACCAAGTTATTTGCACAACCTTGAGGAACAATCTCGAGGTTCAACTTTTGAAAATCTTCATACAGAGGTGGTTGTTCTAGCTGCACCTCAAGTTCACTACAGTAAGCTTTACGGCTCAGGGCATCAGCCATCACATTAGCTTTGCCAGGGGTGTAATGAATATCCATGTTAAAATCGGCTATTGTCTCGAGCCATCGTTGTTGACGAAGATTCAGGTCTGGCTGAGTAAACAAGTACTTCAGGCTTTGGTGGTCGGTGTAGATCTCGCAACGATTACCAACGAGGTAATGTCGCCACAGCTTTAATGCATAAATTACTGCTGCCAATTCGAGATCATGTGTTGGGTATTTGTCCTCGTGAGTACGCAATTGACGAGAGCCATAAGCAATCACCTTGCGTTCTTGCAATAGGACACAGCCTAATCCTTGACGAGACGCGTCGCAATATATCACGAAGTCCTTCTGAGTATCAGGGGGAGCAAGCACCGGGGGAGAAGTTAGCTTGTCCTTGAGGGCTTGAAAACTTTCTTGACATTTATCTGTCCACTCAAACTTGACGCCTTTGTGAAGTAGATTAGTTAGAGGCCTGGCAATCTTGGAGAAATTCTCGACGAAACGGCGGCAATAGCTAGCGAGCCCGAGGAAACTGCGGACTTGCTTGACGGTCTTGGGAGGAGTCCAGTCAAGAATAGCCTGGATACGTTCTGGGGTGACGGCAATGCCATCCTTGGAAATCACATGTCCAAGGTAGGTTACTTCGGGAAGCCAGAACTCACACTTAGAAAACTTAGCGTAGAGTTTGTGTTCTCGTAGCTTCTCCAGTATAAGACGAAGATGTCCAGCATGTTCTTCTTCATTCTTGGAATATATCAATATATCATCCAGATAAACCACGACGAACTGGTCGAGGTACTCCATGAAAATATAATTCATCAATCTGGAGAAGGTGGCTGGAGCATTGGTTAAGCCAAAGGACATGACGGTGTACTCGTATGAACCATAGCGAGTAATGAAGGCAGTCTTCGGAATATCCTCATCACGGACCCGGATTTGGTGATAACCCAACCTCAAGTCGAGTTTAGAAAACACCTTAGATCCGGCAAGTTGATCATACAGATCATTGATCCGGGGAAGTGGGTATTTGTTCTGGATGGTGGCTTGGTTAATGGGCCGATAATCTTGGACCAGTCGGTTTGTCCCATCGCTCTTCTTGACAAAGAGCGAAGGTGCTCCCCAAGATGAGGAACTGGGGCGAATGAATCCTTTCTGAAGTGCCTTGTCGATTTCCTCCTTAAGTTCAAGGAGTTCATGTGGCGGCATCTTGTAAGGACGCTTGGCAATAGGAACAGTGCCCGGCTTCAAGTCGATGACGAATTCAACTTCTCTGATCGGGGGTATTCCCGGCAGTTCTTCTGGGAAGACGTCAGGAAAATCGCGAACGACTGGAACGGTCTCGATTCCTTCGAGGGGGGCGACATTCAAAGCATTCACCATAAATATATGTGTTTCGGCATCACGGGAAACTCGAGTGGTGTGGTTAACAATCCCGCCGAAGGGGTGTAAAAGACGGACAGAGCTGGTGCCACAGTACAGTGCGGCATCGTGAACTTTCAACCAATCCATTCCCAGGATGAGGTCTATGGTGGAGGGTTTTAGGATGATGGGGCACACAAGGAATATAATCCCTTCGACGTCAATGGTGACATCGTGTACCATCATGGAGGTTTGGCAACGGCCTCCAGGGGTGCGAACCATCATCGGTGGGTTCATCTTCTCAAACGTAATGTTACGCGATAATGCAAATGCTTCCGACATGAATGAATGCGATGCTCCTGTATCAAATAAAACAGTAGCAGGTGCGGAATTAACGAGAAGGGTACCCATCACGGTAGCGGGTTGTTGCTGAGCTTCTTCAACATTGATGTTGTAAGCATGTCCGCGAGCATGAGCAGCAGACCCAGTATTATAGTTGGGGGTCCTGTTGTTGCCACGGCCATTTCCACGGCCAGCGGGGTGAACTACCAGTTGCTTCTGTTTCTGGGGGCACTCTCTAGAAAAATGCCCTGGTTGGCGGCACGTGAAGTATAATCCATCCTGAGGACGAAGGGGTGTAGCATTGGGTGGTGCAGGCAGAGCTCTTGGCATCTGCGGTGGCGGAGGCAGACGGGGTGCTGCATAAGACGGCCTTGGAGCAGGGACAGCTGAATGAGTCACACTGGTAGGGAGCCAGATACGACGCTTCTGCGTTGCGCCCGAAGATGAGCCAACGTCACGGTAGCGCTTCAGAGAGTTCTTATGCTCCATCTGGGCAGTCTCGACGGTGATAGCCTTGTTCACCATGGTGGCGAAGTTGGCGAAATCATGAACGGCAAGAGCGAGCCTGAGTTCTGGGTTGAGGCCACGACGGAACTTCTGCTGCCTGCGAGCATCAGTGGTGATCTCTCCCTCCGCATAGCGAGAGAGGTTGAGGAACTCGCGTTGATAGGCTTCAACAGTCATATCGCCCTGAGTGAGGTTACGGAATTCTTCCGCCTTGCGATCCATGATCCCCTGAGGAATGTAGCGGGCGCGGAAAGCAGACTGAAATTCATCCCAAGTGATGACTTCTTCGACTGGCAGGGAACGCTTGTGGGTGCTCCACCACTGAGCAGCGGCGCCTTTCAGATGATAAGACGCAAAGTTCACATAGTCGGCTCGATCGACATTAGCAGACTCCAGCTCGTGAGTGATGTCGCGCAGCCAGTCATCAGCATCCAGCGGCTGAATAGTGTTGCGGAACATGGTGGGGTTGAGGCGGGTGAAGTCGTGCAGAGTCACGGTGGCATGCTGATGGTGGTGGCCATTCTGATTCGGCTGGGGGAACTGAGCCATGATATTCTGCATGAACTGACGGTTCATCTCGAACTGCTACATCATCGCGGCCATGTAATCCGGCGGCGGAGGTGGGTCGTTGGCAGCACGACCACGACCACGACCACCACGACCAGCCATCCTGCTAGAATTTAACAGGGGTATTTCAGCGATGAAAATTTAACGAGATACCGGAATTAAGCCTGAAGTAAAACGACAACGTAAAGGAGGCGCAGATATATAAAGGAGTAGTCATATAAGACTTACACATGCGCACACCGAATCAATCGAAAATCGGGCAGCGTAACGTCGTAGAAATTAAGGAAAAAGGACTCTCTAGGCGGCGCGCAGACCGCGGTAAGGATTACACGACGCGACATAGATTCCACTATGTCAATCACGCCGCAAGAAAACTGTTGGTCACAGGAGTTGATGCCAGAGAACGCGCGGCCTGCCCAGAATGAGAATGGGATCCGCGGTCTGGGATCTGGCGTACGACGCCTGCAACACGACTCAATCAATGGGGGATGCACCAGAAAACTCCGGGTGGAATCAAGAGAACGTGATCCTAATGTCAGCTTTTGTAAAACTTACCAGCAAGGATAAGAGAGCAGATTCCCAGAGCATAGGTAAGGAGAAAAGGATCCTAATACCATAGATATCACACGTAGTGACATCGATGTGGGCCCGTAAGCCAAATATTAAGTTAGCAAAATAGTTTTTCATAGTCTAGACTCAACTTCGACCAGGTAATGGTGGGGTGGCTTCCTACAGGCAGTCGGCTCTGATACCAACTTGTGACGCCCCCAAAATCAGACCGTGTACAGTAATCATACACACAGGGTACACGACTGAGATTAGGGTGCCACGGTGATAATATCACAGCACAACACTAAACACAAAAGGATAAACAAATATATTACAATAGAGGGGGTCACGCGGACCCGAACATATAAGTTATACAAGCCATAATATCTGAGTACAGACATAGATAGTCAAGTTTTGCCTTAAGAAGGCTAGCACAAATCACATCAGAGATACAGAACGAAAAGGCGAGGCCTCCTGCCTGGAATCCACAGTACTACTCCTGGTCAAGGGGGAACTCGACGTCGTAGTAGGCCCCCCGAGGTACTCCTGCTCCTGGGCTCCAACGTCGGCTGCAGCGGCCGATCAGGCAAAACAGTCAAGGAAATAAAGCAGGTGAGTATCTAGTATACCCGCGAGTCTTACGTCCGCTACTAAGCATTATGCATTGTATCAACGGAATGAAGAGGCTGTATATAGTGGACTGAAGACAGAAATTCAGAGCAAGGGTAAGAAGCTAGGCCTATCGAAGACTAGCATCTTCCGACGGTGTCTTGCAGCATGAGGTAAGAATCAGCCAACAGTTTATATAAAACAGTAAGGTAGCAATGAAGCAGAAGTTGCTGCAACATTGAATAATAATAAGTTGTAATAATTAACAATGCCTCCGAGTTCACCTCCTCGACATCCCCGCGAGGAAAGGAACCCGGAACCATACAGTTTAATAATAGTTTCTAGTGGTAAGATCCAGCTTCAGCATAAAGTGTCCTGTTACCGTGGACACGGCTATCGATAGATCAATTCTTCCCTGCAGGGGTGCACTTGTGTTACGCTACACGCACGGATCTCCAGGGTGGCGGGAACCTTGTTAGGGAACGCTCCACCGAGGCTATCCGACACTTCATAGCCCATCTTTCAAACTCAACAGAGAGGCCATCCGCCGGTCTAAATCCTAAGTACTCAGGGCCTTGGACCCCAACCCTGACGTACTCCTGCACGGTGCATGGGTGGCCGGGAAGTCGTAACAAAAACAACACAGCTCGAGCCAAAGAAGACAGCGCACTTCCCGGCAATCAGCCCGCGGTACTGCTGACGTCTGAAGAGTCTTCGGACGACACTAAGAAGCGGAGGAGCCCACACTCATAATCCCACGGGTAGGTAGTGCGTACATGGCATATAGCCAACTCAAGACATTCACTGAACCATTTAGCATTTTAATTAACCTGCGTGACAACCGTTATCGTTGCCTCGACTTAACTGACCCGCGGACAACGACAGCAGCCAGGACCACCAGTACATCGGTGCCTGCCCTGTCGTCCCACCAAGTCACTGCGGTTACCAACAAGGTGAACCGTCTCCTTACCTTGTCTCGCGTGTGCTCCGGGAGGAGCTCGACTTTCGTGGGTTGGTAACTCTCGCGGCCAACGATCAGGGGCCAAGCACACCGGTACACTGGTCGTGCCCTCCCTGTCGTCCCGTCGCAATACCTCTCGCAGGCACCGTTGGGTCGCCCGACTTCTTACCTGAAGGACAACCGTTTCCAGTACCCTATGGCAGTAAGACAAAGTCAGCCTCGAGTGGAGTACAAGGATTACTCCTTGATAGCTCACACTTGAGGTGACTAGGCATAACCCAGGTAGGGGCCTTAGACGGAGTCTGCATTGTACCGTACCTGTGCAGTTATAATATTTATATCCGCGTTCACTTCCCTGAGTGATCACGGCCCTCTATCTAATCCTAGCTAACAATGCGCAGGGTCCACTGCTGAATAATGCATAATAATAATAATAGGCAGCATCGGATAAAGGAAGGCACATCAAGGGGCGACAAAAATCAGGCTATGCAGTTGAATAGGATTGTAATCGTAGCAGCAGCAGTAACAATGCCTAGTGCAAGAATAGTACGGAAAGATAGGCGATATCTGGGGAAGAGAATGGCTCTGCTTGCCTGCAAGCTCGACGGTAGTAGTAGATTCGTCGACGACGTAGTCGTACTCAGCAGCGGTGTAGTCGACGGCAGTAGCGGGGTCTACCGGAGATTAAAGGGGGAAGAAAACAATAAATACACAACAATAATAGCAATACAAATGCAAGACATAATAGATGAAATGTAAACGGGGTTCTATCGCAGTGTAATGCAATATGCTCGGAGCGGGAATTCATCTGAGGATGAACTGCCGGCTCCGGGTGATTACCGGACAGGGTGTCCGGAGGGGGAAGGATCAAGCCGGAGGTGTCGTGGTTACCAGAACAACATAAGAGGGGTGTATCCGTGCTATTTGAACCATTCCGGACAACTTTCGTGTTCGGAATAAATTCATCCGGGCACTCTAACAGTACCGGACAATTTATCGGACAGGCGGTCCGGAGGGGGAATGTTCGACGTTCGTAGTGTTAGAGGGGTGTGGTAGACATACGGATAGCGTATTCGTATTCGTTGTATTTTTCTGATCAACTTTCATGTATAAAGTTTTTGAATCCGAGTTACGGTTTAAAAGTTATTGAATTTCAAAGTTTTAAATCATTTTAAATGATTTTCTGGATTTTCTTTTATTATTTATTTAAACATTATCCAAAACATTATCCACAACATTATCCAGAACAGTGCTGACATGTGGGACCCGCATGTCAGCCTCTGTTATTTATAAAACATTTTATAAAATTCAGAAATTGCCTCTGGACCCACATGTCAGTGATTAAATTTTAATTAATTGGATTAACCTAAATCATTAAGTTAATTAATTAGAGGGGACCCACCTGTCAGTGACCTAAACTCTTACTAATAGTTTTGTTATTTTTAACCGGTGCTTAAGTGGGATGGGACCCACATGTCAGTGACTATTAGGGGTGAGATTAACCCCTAATCAACTGGCTGACACCGGGGTCCCACCTGGCAGCCTCACCGGAACCTCACCGGAGGCTCGCCGGCGGCGAGGTCGAGCTAGCCCTCGATTCCGAGCGCCGTTGGAGGCGCCGCTGGTGGCAGTCGACGGAGAGCTCGAATCCGCGTCGATTTGGAGTGGTCTCGCGAGCTGGGACGCACGGAGGTGAGCGCATCTTCATCAATGGCGGCGAAGGTCGTCGGGCTCCAATGGCGAATGCATATACGGGTCGAACTCGAGCTAGCTCTGGTCCAAATCGAGCATACGCAACACGGGGGACCTACTGGTGCACTTGGCATGGACTGGGACGAACCAAAACGACGACTCCGACGACGTGCCACGGCGGCCGGAGCAAGCGAGTTAGGAGAGAAGGCTACGGCGTTATCGGGACTCATCGGGCGGTTGGGGGTGGTGAGGGTGCTCACCACGAACGCGTCGGAGTTGGCAGCGGGCTCGGGGACGTCGTGGTGGCGCCGGATTTCCTCCGCGATGCCGCGGCGACCGGAGTTGGGGGAGATGACCGTGTGCTCGGGGTGGAGGCTCCCGGCATGAATTCGTCGCAGTAGTCGACGTAATCAACGACGGCGCACCCGGTGGACACGTCTTCGAGGGCTAGGGAGCTTGCCGGCTGCGAGTGGGCGCGGTCATGGCGACGGCGAGCTCGGGAGGACCTTTCCCTGGCGATGGCGAGAGGAGGAGGAGCGGAAGGAGAGGGTGAGCGCGTCCAGGAGGTCGAGGGCTTCATCCTTATCGCGACAGCGGCGGCTGGGAGCAGTTGGAGGGCGGGGCCGGGCTGGCAGCGGCGCGTCCACGACGGCCGGCCGTACGGGAGCAGTTGGGGCAGGTGAGGGAGGAAGAAGACAAAGGAAGCGGGCTGGGCTGAGGTGGGCCTCGCCCCAGGCGAGGTTTAAGTGTTTTTCCCATTTTCTGGTTTTCTGTTTATTTAAATTCTTTTCCGTAATTGACTTGTTAACCCTAGCATTTTTGAAAAATATAATTGGTGTTTGTAAATTAGTTTTATATATTACTGAGGTGCCACAAAAAGTTGTGCAGCAAAATAAATTCATTAGGTATTTCTTTTAAATATTAAATGCCCAAAGTAGGGGTTTTAACCTACTGTTTGAATTGTTTACAATTTTCTATAACTCCAAAAATTACCAAAGTTGGTCCAACATGATTATAATGATTTTAGGTAATTTACAAAAATGGTTCCATGATTTTTGGAACAACTTTATTTGAGCACTTTTGTTTTATTTTCCATTTGAGGTTGTTTCATCTAGGGTTTGATTTCTTGATGAGCAAAATGCATTGGGCTTTGTGTTTTGATTACCAACCAGCATGGTTTGGATGGAGCAGAAGCAAAGTTTGATTAGGGACAGGGGATAACAGTGCTTAACAAACAGTGATAGTCAATAGTGATGATGATTACTGTTACAAGCATCTGAGGGTGTTACACTTTATTCCATTCGATTCACCTAGGATCCAAGTTCCGGGTATTGGTTCTAAGACTGAGCGTGCCTAACCGCGTGTGGGATTTTATGGGGTCCCCTTTTCTTACCTACCTAGCTTCAAACATTTCTAGTGATGGACCAAGCTGATTTACCATTTGAAAACCATGTATATATGTGTGTCGGGTCGCTCCTAGCAGATATCCTTTAAAACAACTTGGGCCAGCGGAGACATGGTTTCTCTTGTTGGTCCACCCCAGGGAGCTAGAGGGCTGCCCACATGGTTTGGGTAGCTAACCCGACCTCGTCAAGACGGTAGAAGCCAATTTGAGCGCGCAGCCGACTTTTGAGTTGGATGTCGACTCACCGGGGGACACCCGTATTTGTTCGTTGTTAGTTAGAGGGATTATGACGTCTAACTCTCAGAACAACTCTAAAATGAGTGTCTTTAACGGGCCCGACTGAGAGAACCAGGGTACGTGCAGAGCCTTGTAATGGGCAGTTTGTACACCCCTGCAGTGTTAAATCTTTTCGAGAAGCCGTGTCGACGGTTATGGCCAACTTGAGACCTACTCCTTGTTCATAGACAACTACAACTGAGATAATCTTAATAACTTGATCAATGTGTGTGTGCCTTGACTGCTTCTTCTTCGTCGGGATGTGAAGGGGACGACAAGGATAGGATAGGTGTTATGATTGTGTAAGTAGCTGATAGCAGACTTGTTGCATGCGATTCCTCATCGAATGCTTGGCTTCTCATCTTAGTCTAAATAGATCGTTAGCCACCTCATATATTTCTAGTGCGGCTGCAACCTCAACCACTACCCACATCTTACCGTGAGAACTTAGTTACAAGACTTGTTGATATAGCTCACCCCTTTCTTCTCTCTTTTAAGCATGTTATGTAAACGATCTTGGACTTCAGAGGAGCTCTACGATCATTCTTTTGGATGCCTTCGTGGAGACTCGACGACGACTAGTTAGGCAGATCCCGAATGAGAGTCTGGACCCGTTTGGTTACGGGAATGGTATGTTTTACCTTTGCCGATAGGCATTTGATTGTACTCTGTACTCAGATATGTAACTTCCGCTAATGTATTGTATTAATGCAGTTGTATGTCGAATGTACTAGATGTTGTATTCTTTTAGTTGTAATGTTGTGATATCATTTTGAAATTCGAGACATATGGCTTCGTCATATGTCGCGGTGGGTCTGATATGTGCTTTGTCCTTGTGTCTGGACAGAAACGTCCAGATTTAAAACAGTACCGCATATCGGGCCTTACATCTTGGTATCAGAACCTTACCGAACATAGGATCCCTTTTCTGGTCGAAGTCGTGTCTAGAAAAAACTATTTTGGAGATACTAAGTTAGTTATGGGAGAATAGGAATCTTTTTACTCCTTACCCTTTCTCCGGTCAGGACAAGTGCCATAAGTGTTTTACTCTCACCTTATCCCCTTTCAAACTTTAGGATCATGAGTGAGTGGAGTTTCGGAATCGCTATAATGCCTTGCTTGCAGTGTATTATCTCGATTCCGATCTCAGGTTTGGGAATTCTTGTAGTACCTTTATTTTCTCCGACTCCAGATAACATCTTGGTCGTCTGTTGACTTTAGTCCTCTTGCCCAGTATGCTCACGATTTATGTGAGAATGCTTCCTTGATAGCCGCTTTGAATTATCGTTCTTCCTCTTGATCGCTCAATGGTTTCGTTGTTCGACGTCGCCATCTCTCTACAGAAAGTTTTCTCGACGGCATGTCATCGTACGAAATGGAGCAGAGTCCCTTGTTGGTGGTGTTGAAGAACGTCGTCTGTCTTTTCTCTCCACTCCTCTCCCCCGGATCGTCCACGATCTCGGGACAAGATCCCTTGTTGCTGGTGTTGTATTGTAACAGCCCGGGATTTTCACCCAAATTAAAATTTTGTTTGTTGCTTTATTTTTGTTGATTTCTAGAATCGTTTGTAGTATTTGCTTCGCTGATTTATTAATCGGTGATTATATCCCCCCTCTCTCTCGTATCGGATGCGTGACCGAACCGTTCCACCATGGCACACGACCTTGCGACACCGGGTTTCACCCAAGCACCGTCGTGATAGCCGGCACAAGACCAACCATCGCCATTGGAATGAAAACCCCGTTTATTTAATAAAACGGATTATTTTATTGGGCGCCAGAAAATGTTCTCGGAACAGTATCGAAGTGTGGTAGGACTGACGGGCTCGTCGTGCTTAGCGTGTGGTTCAAGATTTCGCCTGAATCGGAGGTCGTATGGACTCCCGGCGGTCAGAAACGTGGAGTACCGGACGCGAGAGAGAAAACCCGAGGGAATTTGCGTAAACTTGCCATCCGGGCCAGCCTATAAATAGGTCACCACTCTCCCCTAGCCCTTCTAGGGTTTCCCCCTTGTATAAATTGCAGCCACCCCCTCCAAATTTTCCAGATCTACCCCAAAAGCCCCTCCACAGCCGAAACCCAGGAGCCCCAACCGTCGGATCCGGCGATCGAAGCGTCCAAAAGGAGCCACGTCGCCCGGACGAGGATCCAGCCTCCCACCAGCTAGATCCGCCACCGCGTCCCGAGATCCCCTGCCGCGGCCCGTATGGCCCAGAACCGCGCCGCCATTCCACAGGAGGACCTCTCCTCCTCGCTCCAGTACGCCGCGGCGCCACCCTGGCGAACCACGGCGTCCACGCCGGCGAGTAGCGCTGCCCGCGCCCCCTCCTTTCACACCTCCTCTCACTTCCCTCTCTCCTTCTCTCCAGGTCGCGCTGCCACGCCATGGATGGCCTTGCTCGAGTTTGGCCGCCGCCACGAGGTCGGAGGATGCCGGCTTCGTCCCCGTCGTCAAATCTGACGCCTCCTCCACCGGATCCGTGCCCGTACCTCCCCCGCGCCCCGATCCGAACTGCCTCGGCCCTCCACCGCCGCACTCTCACCTGAGAGCCACCGGACGCCCGCCGCAGGCGCCCGCCGACTGCCACCAGACCCGATCCGATCGGGATCGGGCAGCCAACCGCTGATGGCGTGGAAGTGGTAATGGCTTCTCCCCCTTTGTTGGTTACCCCAAGTGGAAGGTGAGATGTAGGATAGCAGCAAATTTCCCCTATGTAGAGGATAGGGTATGTCTCCCATAGGAATCCGACAATGATAAGTAGGTGGTTCGGCAAGTGATGCGCTGTCTGAAAAGAATCACTTGCTTCTCCTGGACCTGCACACGACACAATTAACTTTACTCCCAATGAAGTTGAGAGAGGTTGTCAATATCTCCGCTCTTGTTGTTTACAAAGGGTAAAACACAAAAGGGATAATGATAATGATACCTACTGAAAGTAAATGATGAAAAGGAAATAAGCTTGTAAACAATGATGAGAATATGGACCGGGGTCCCGTGATGTTCACTAGTGATGTCTCTCTCCCAAAATACGATAAAACTGCTATGCGAGGTAAACAAATTACAGATGGGAAATTCATAGGATTATAAACGCACTGCAATGCTAACTATGCTACAAAAGAAAGGAAGAGGCTCATAAGCATGGGAAGTACGCCAAAATAAGTAAACTGAAATCCATCTGCATCTACTAGTAATCATCCACCTTGAGATATCTATCCAGAACATCTCGCTGGTATTAAGTTGCGAGCCCCACCCAAAGTGTAAACCCAAAGCAATAGACAACTGCATTAAAAAGAACTTTGCGTAAAGTAAACAATCCTTGCAACCGCGGTTACAAGCACCGTTGTTTTCCCCCTTGTGGCCACAACACATCCCCTAGACTCATGTTTCTATCACTCAAGCGTGTCAACAGGGGCATGTATCCACAATCGAGCATAACGTTCCCTCTTGGAGTCACTACCTACTACCTGGCCAAAGCAATAAACAACAACAGAGAACATGCAAGAGAAAAAAATATAAGAGATAAAAACCAAATATATAACTCAATCACCATATGAACATAATCTCATAATCATTCAGATCCCATCAAACTCAGCATAGCAACAGCAGAAGAATTACATATGCGCCTCGATCATGTAGGGAACCTCACGAGGTCTAAACCATGAATAACAAATAGGGGAGGAGAACATCACATAGCTACTGATCACGGACCCATGGTCCAAAGTAGAATACTCACTGCACATCCAGGGAGTGTCCATGGTGGAGGATAAGCTCCCGAAGGTCGATCCTCCCTCCGGCAGGGTGCCGGGAAGGGTCCTGACGGTGCTCCCGATCTTGGAAGTGCGGCGGCGGCGGAACAGAGGAAAGGTTGCGAAATAGGGTTCTTTCTTCGGAAGTTTTCCGTGAAGGAGAATAAATTGGAGAAGGGGGCAGGCAGGGGGCCACCAGGGGTCCAGGCGCCCCCCTGGCGTGGACAGGCCCCTGGCCGCGCCAGGTGACCGCCTGGTGGTGGCCCCCTGGCCCTCCTTCGGGCTTCTGGAGGCTTCCAACACGCTGATTTTTTATCTGATTTTTCCCGGATTTTGGGAGCACTTTTTATATGGGGGAAAACTGAAATAGAAAAACAACAGAAAACAGTAACTAGCACTGGGTGCACCGAGTTAGTAGGTTAGTCCAAATATGATCAAAAGTGTCTGAAAGTGTATCTAGATCATAGCAATATCACACAAAACATGCATAGAACGAGCAAAAATTATCGATACGTTTGAGACGTATCAACATCCCCAAGCTTAATTCCTGCTCGTCCTCGAGTAGGTAAATGATAATAAACATAATTTCTGTGGTGACATGCTAGCAACCACATAAGAACTTTGAAAGTAAAGCAATCAAGGTATGTGATTCCATTCAAGACATAACAGACAAGAGTCTATATTAGCATTGAAACAAGCAACGAAAGAACATTTGGTACAAGTGCTCTTAGCTGTCCGTGACTCGAATGTCTCCAAATGGTGTTGGCGTGCAAGAAAGGGGATAGGGAATACGAGAAGGAAAAGTATTTTTGTTGAGAACTCAATCTACTAAAGTTTCACACTTGGTATCCTTTGGAATCTTATCTTGACTCATCCCCAGACCACTACTCAGGTACAAGTCAGTTTGATCCACTCCTTTTCGATATTTTGAGTACTCATGCAATGGATGAGCGTAAGCATGAGAGTTGACACTTAGGATGGCAAAGAGAGAATATGGTGGAGGAGGAAGACAAAAGGGTGAGAAAGGCTCACATCAATGAGGACAATCATAGGCGAGAAGGCCAAATGATAGATATGATGTGAGGAGTAGGGATTTCCATGCAACGGATGCACATATGAGCTGAAAAGCTCTCCAATGGAACTAGTGGGGGTGCATCACACTTGCCCTCTCATGAAGACCTAGATCTCTTTTGAGGAGCCTCATCCTTGGAATATGCAAGCCAAGTTCTATAGTGTGAGGGTCCCCACATAGCTATATGCATGATCATCTCTATGGAGTACAAGGTTAAGAGGGAGTACTAGTGTGGATCTTTCAAAAGGATAGTAGTGTTGCCCCTTTATCTCTTTTTATTTCTTTTTCTCTTTTTTCTATTTTTTTGTATTTTTTTGGTGGCCTCAATGGCTCTTTCTATTTAACTCTCATTTGTCCTCTATGGGATCTTTTTTTTGTCCACTTTGGGATCTTTTCCTCACTTAAGGACAACACTCTAATTTTACAAGAGGCTATAGAAGATCTTTCACACTTTACAAGGTACCCAAATCATAAAGAAGATGTAGCTATCATGATTTATGCAATGTATGCCGCTGCCAGTGTAGCAGGAACATGTATGACATGAAGATCAAAGCATGAAGAGGTGGATGTTGCATGGAAATATATCTCAGAAAGGTTATGGAAGTTCCTTGATAGGTAGGTTTGGTGGATGTTTTGAGGAAAGATATAATAAGGTTTATGATGACAGATCATATCATGCCAAGGGTCTGGATGTACTTGCGAAGGTTGACGCCAACTCTCGGAGTGAGAAGGAGGCAATGCACGGAACAGGAGAGGCTAGCAAATATGAGGAGATAGAAGTGTCAACTTTCAGTACTTACATTAGTCTGAAGAACTCGTGCACTTATTATCGGTAACTCTCAATCTAATAAGGAGGTTCACAAAGAGACAAGTATCCCGAGGAGGAGTGTATGGGGGTTTGGTTATCCTTGCGCATCCTCGACTCATGGTACATGAGTGTACTCTAATATTCGATCCCTCCAAAGAGTAGTGATCCATCTAGTATCTAGAGTTCTCAACTAGTTTTGTAGGTTTTGAAAATAAACACGGATTGCCCAAAATACGACACCTATCACTAATAGGCTAGAGCTCTTGACACCAAAAGTTCAAACATTACTCACATTAATACCTCAAAACTATTGCAAGTTACTACTAAAATTAAATAGCAACCTCAATTACCTACTTTCAAGACAAGACATAACTCAGTGAAACAACCAGCTCTCTTAACAATATAAACATGAAAAATAAAGAGACTTCCATCAACACACTAAACAAAATCCAAGGCTCTTGCTAAAGACAATCTAAAACTAAAACTAAACATGGCAGTAGCTACGAAAAGATAAAGAACACACAACAGCAAAAAGTGGAGCATGTTTCTCTCCCAAACAAAGTAAGACGAGTCTAACTTGTTATGAACAGAAAGAAAAGCTAAAGAAAACTAAAAATAAAACCTAAGAGCGAGACGCTCCAAGCATAGCACATAACGCATGAAGTGATAAAAATATAGTGAGACGAAGGAAAAATGATGATTGTTGATGGAGAAGGGGATGCACGGGGGCATCCCCAAGCTTAGACGCTTGAGTCTCCTTGAATATTTGTTGGGGATGCATGGGGGCATCCCCAAGCTTGAGAGCTTGACACTCCCGAATCTTCTTTCATCATCTTCCATCGAACACTTGAAAACTCTGTTCATACATAACTCATCATAAGCTGATTCGAGAGGTTAGTACATTTAATAAATAATTTTTCCCCACTGGATATAAAGATATTCTGTAACATCTACTGTTTCTCAAGATTGCCAAAAGGTTTTTGTAAATAAAAAGAAAGCTTAAGGTTTGCATAAGTTAGGAGAGACAAAACATGGCAGAATCTGTGAAAAACAGAACAACATGTAGTAAAGAATTTTTAAGGGACACTGCTGCAACTCAAATGAAAAACCTCAGAACATACGAAAGTTCCGCGATTGTATAGAGCACTTTGTGTAAAAATTTCAGCTAAAAAAGATGAACTGGTGATTTTATCTGATTTTTTCCGTCACGAGGATAGAATCTGTTTTCTGGACAGCGTGTCACAACTTTCACGTTCCTTGTCATATGAGGCTATAACTTAGCACAAAGCTTGAAAAGAAAGATACAATGATGTTGCTACAGTAGTAACAATCATCAAGACCACTAAAAACAGAAGTAAAAACTTCTTGGGTTGCCTCCCAACAAGCGCTTTCTTTTACGCCTTTAAGCTAGGCATAAGGCAAAAGAAGAATCAAAGGTCTCCAAGATCGTCGGAATCGTAAAAACCTTCAAATTGATTTTCAATAAGCTCATTCTTCTTATTCCTAGGAAAGAGGTAATTACCTTTTGTCTTACCGCGTAAGAGTATGAACCCTTTACCAATATCAATGAAGCCTTTCATGGCTTGGAGGAAGTTCCTTCCAAGCACAATGTTGCTTTGGTTTGGCTCCATGACGAAGAAATCCATCGGTGCAATCCTATGAAGGAATGTAACTTGGACTTCTTTCACCTTTCCTTTAACCTCTGAAATATCTCCATTAGCATGTTCATGATAAACAATTTATCCATATATAGTTTCAAAGAATCATAAACTAATTTTTGCATAGTAGAAACCATGGATCCAATGTCACAAAAAGCAATGAAGTCTTGGTTAGAGATGCTAATCCTAACAAAGGGCTCCCAATCATCATCTATCTCCAACATTTCTTTCTTGTTGGACTTAAGTTCTGTTACTTCGCTCAAATCTAGAGCATACATCCTCTTTCCAATGTTGGAAAGTCTATCTATAACAGTATCAATACTACGATCATAAACAAAATAATTAGATAGACCATGAAAATATCAAGAGCTCAAGCTTCATCACACTCTAAGAAGTCTCCTTCACCTATAATATCAAGAGAGTGTTTACACCACTTAAAAAGACCATGGTAAAAATTCCTAAGCACAATTTTTATAGGTATCCAAGGCATAATTCTTGTATGTGCTTCAGAAATTATGTCCCATGCCTTCTTCATATTTTCTCCATCTCTTTGACGGAAATCGAGAACTTCCGATTCCCGCAAAGCACCAAGTCCTAAGATGTTCATCTAAACAAGAAGGACTACTAACAACAAGATAAGTAATTTTTTGTGATTTTTGATATAAGACACAAAGATAAAAACAGAAAGGTAAACTAACAAGACTACAAAGTAAAGGTAAAATATAGTGGGAAACTCCCCTATCTTATCACTAGGAGTCCCCGGCAATGACGCCAGAAATTTGCTTGATGGCGTGGAAGTGGTAATGGCTTCTCGCCCTTTGTTGGTTCCCCCAAGTGGAAGGTGAGATGTAGGATAGCAGCAAATTTCCCCTATGTAGAGGATAGGGTATGTCTCCCGTAGGACTCCAACAATGATAAGTAGGTGGTTCGGCAAGTGATGCGCCGTCTGAAAAGAATCACTTTCTTCTCCTGGACCTCCACACGACACAATTAACTTTGCTCCCAACGAAGTTAAGAGAGGTTTTCAATCTCTCCGGTCTTGTTGTTTACAAAGGGTCAAACACACAAGGGATAATGATAATGATAGCTACTGAAAGTAAATACTAAAAAGGAAATAAGCTTGTAAACAATGATGAGAATATGGACCGGGGTCCCATGATGTTCACTAGTGATTTCTCTCTCCCAAAAGACGATAAAACTTCTATGCGAGGTAAAAAAATTATAGATGGGAAATTGATAGGATGACAAACGCACTGCAATGCTAACTATGCTACAAAACAAAGGAAGAGGCTCATAAGCATGGGCAGTACGACAAAATAAGTAGACCAAAATCCATCTACATCTACTACTAATCATCCACCTTGAGATATCTATCCAGAACATCTCGCTGGTATTAAGTTGCGAGCCCCACCCAAAGTGTAAACCCAAAGCAACAGACAACTGCATTAAAAAGAACTTTGCGTAAAGTAAACAATCCTTGCAACCGCGGTTACAAGCACCGTTTTTCCCCCTTGCGGCCACATCACATCCCCTAGACTCATGTTTCTATCACTCAAGCGTGTAATCAGGGGGCATGTACACACAATCGAGCATAACGTTCCCTCTAGGAGTTAATACCTACTACTTGGCCAAAGAAATAAACAGCAACAAAGAACATTCAAGAATTACTTAGGAACAAAACTATAGGAGATAAACACCAAATATATTACTCTATCACGATCTGAACATAATCTCATAATCCATCAGATCCCATCAAACTCAGCATAGCAATAGAAGAATAGTTACATATGTGCCTCGATCATGTCGGGCAGCTCACGAGGTCTAAACCATGAAGAACAAAGAGGGGAGGAGAACATCACATAGCTACTGATCACGGACCCATGGTCCAAGGTAGACTACTCACGGCACATCTGGGGAGTGTCCATTGTGGAGGAGAAGCTCCCAGAGGTCGATCCTCCCTCCGGCAGGGTGCCGGGAAGGGTCCTGACGGTGCTCCCGATCTTGGAAGCACGCCAGTGGCAGAACAAAGGCGAGATTGCAAAATAGGGTTCTGTCTTCAGAAGTTTCCCGTGACGGAGAAAAAATAGGTGATGGGGGCAGCCAGGGGGGCCACCAGGGGTCCAGGCGCCCCCCTGGCCGCACCAGGTGGCCGCCTGGGTGCCTGGTGGTGGCCCCCTGGCCCTCCTTCGGGCTTCTGGAGGCTTCCGACACGCTGGTTTTTTATCTGATTTTTCTCTGATTTTTGGAGCACTATTTATATGGGGGAAAACTGAAATAGAAAAACAGCAGAAAAAAGGAAATGGCACTGGGGTGCATTGAGTTAGTAGGTTAGTCCAAATATGATCAAAAGTGTATGAAAGTGTATCTAGATCATAGCAATATGACACAAAACATGCATGGAACGAGCAGAAATTATCGATACGTTTGAGACGTATCAACCGCCACTTGGGCCGATGCGCCCCCACGGCCCAGCCGGCCTGCAAGTGCCCTAGCCCAGCCGCCCGACCGCTGCGTCCCTTCGCCCCGAGCGGTGCAGAGTTAAACGACGCCCAACCCCGAGCTGGGCCGAAGCCCATGGTGAGCTCGCCCCTTTTTTCCTTTTTTTTATTATTTGCTGCTGCTTCTGTTGGAACTAGCCCATTGCTATATTGCACCTGTGAGCGGTAGATAGTATAGATGCACCTCGTTCTGTTTAGCCTGTTAGCCTCTGTTTCGGCCCAGTAGGCCTTTTTACTTTTTTTCCGTTAGATTTTGGCAGATTGTATTAGTATTTTTGCAACTGCGATATCTTTTGAAAGGTAGCTCGGATCGCGACGTGTAATACATGAAAGTTGCTTAGTTTTTCATGTAGAATAATAAAATGTGCTCCTTTTTCATGTTTGAAATGGTCTACATGTTGTTTAACTGTCATTTACACTGCTTTCCACCGTAAATGTAGTCTCCATAACTTTCTAACCGTTTCTCCAATAAAAATATTTTTTATATGTAACTTGACTAGAATTTTGTGTAGATTATGATTGTGCTATTGTTTGCTATTGTTAACAACCTAAAATATGGTTTAGGGCATAATAGTACCAAATATTATAATTATCACGGGGTAATAGCGAAAAGCCATGTGTAGTATTTTTACCCGCTTAACTTGACTAGTATAGGTAGATTTCTTATGCTTCACCTGTTGCCATGTTTGCATGATATGCCATGCCTGAGTGAGATGCCATGTTAAAAACCTCTGCTCATGTTGTGTAGCTAAACAACTTGAACCATTCTAAATGTGCTGTACCATCGTGCGTGACGAGTACTTCACTTAACCTGTTAGTAACTGTTCTCGACGGTAGATGCGATGTCGTAGTGCGTTGTCTCGTGTTGCATTTTTTATTGTTTCTTGCTCCGGATTTGTTTGTAGTAATAGATGCTTGCTCGTCGATTGCGTTTTCAGTGGTTCCTTCTTGTGTTCTTCCGCGGTTACTCTCACAGACGATGCGAGCTTGCGATCGACTACACCTTCGGTTTCGTCTTCTCATCAGGTAAGGTCGAGCATATATCATGCTTATAACTTTCAGCTAACCTGTGCCTAGGTATAGGATAGAACGATTTCTTGATCCTACGACCTCATATTTATGCCTCTCAAATAAACCCAAACAGCCATGTCCCCCACATCCTAGCAAACCATTTTTTGGCCATGTACCTTGCTTTCTTAACCACTTCTTAGTATGCATGCTTAGGATGCTATCAAATGTTATCCTATTAATCTTTGGATTGCGCTCTCACATTATTATATTGTTGCCGATGATATGATTATTATAATGTTGACTATATTCGACGAAGGATGGAAGGTCTAGGCTATCCCGCCTCGATGCTTTGTTCCATTCGAGTCACCTAGGATCCGAGTTTCGGGTATTAGTTCTAAGACTGAGCGTGCCTAACCGCGTGTGGGATTTTATGGGGTCCCCTGTTCTTACCTACCTATCTTCAAACATTTCTAGTGGTGGCCCAAGATGATTTACCATTTTAAAACCATGCATATATGTCTAGCAGATATCCTTGAAAACAACTTGGGCCAGCGGAGACATGGTTTCTCTTGTTGGTCCACCTAGGGAGCTAGGGGGCTGCCCACATGGTTTGGGTAGCTAACCCGACCTCGTCCATACGGTAGAGGCCAATTAGAGAGCACGGCAGGCTTTTGAGTTGGATGTCGACTCACCGGGGGCCACCCAGATTTGTTCATTGTTAGTTAGAGGAATTATGATGTTTGAATCTCGGAACAACTCTTCAATGAGTGTCTTTAATGGGCCCGACTGAGAGAACCAGCGTGCGTGAGGAGCCTTGTAATTGGAAGTTGATACACCCCTGCAGGGTTAAATATTTTTGAGGTGCCGTGTCCACGGTTATGGACGACTTGACACCTACTCCTTGTTCATAGAAAACTACAACTGAGATAATCTTAATAACTTAATCAATGTGTGTGTGCCTTGACTCCTTCTTCTTTGTCGGGATGCGAAGGGGAGGACAAGGATAGGATAGGTGTTATGATTGCGTAAGTAGTTGATAGAAGACTTGTTGGAGATGATTCCTCATCGAATGCTTGGCTTCTCATCTTACTCTAAATAGATCATTAGCCACCTCATATATTGCTAGTGCGGCTGCAACCTCAACCACTACCCACATCTTACCGTGAGAAGTTAGTTACAAGAATTGTTTATATAGATCACCCCTTTCTTCTCTCTTTTACGCATGTTATGCAAACGATCTTGGACTTCAGAGGAGCTCGACGATCATTCTTCTGGACGCCTTCGTGGAGACTCGACGATGACTAGTTAGGCGGATCTCGACGGAGAGCCTGAACCCGTGTGGTTACGGGAATGGTGTGTTTTACCTTTGCCGATAGGCATTTGATTGTAGTCTGTACTTAGACATGTAACTCCCACTGATGTATTGTATTAAGGTAGTTGTATGCCGAATGTATGAGATGTTGTAATCTTGTAGTTGTAATGTTGTAATATAAGTTTGAAATCCGAGACATATGGCTTGATCATATGTCGCGGTGGGTCCGATATGTGCTTCGTCCTCGGGTCCTAATGGAAACGTCCAGATTTTAAACAATACCGCATATCGGGCCTTACAAGAGTGACAAACAAAAGGAGGAATAATGGAGCCATCCATGTCTACCTTCTATTGAATTCTATATGTATGAGTGTTATGATCCTATGGATTCTTTTGAAATATCCCTTTTTTATGAAGTTGATGTCTTCTATACTTATGACCATGATGCCACTACGGATGATGCTTACGAAGATGAAATTGCTATAGTTCCTTATGTTAAGCATGGAATTTTCTATTGCACCCACACTTGATTGTCCTATTATCTTTTTGAAATCTCCAAATCATATTTCGGAGAATGTTGCTCTTTTAAGGCTAAATGTGATGCGATGCATTTATCTTATGATCCAAGTGACTGTATTGAAAATAATATACATGTCCGTGTAGGTCATGAACAACATGCGTTATGTGATAGTTATATTTTTTATGTTGGTCACGATGCTACTGAAAATTATTTTCAGAGAGGAAAGTTTGGTTGTAGAAAGTTTCACGTTACAAAAACACCTCTATTGATTGGTCCAACATGCAGGACAATCCTCTGCTGGAGCAGCTGGATTGGTTCTTCACCTCTGCTAATTGGATTTTATCTTACCCTTCAACTCAAGTGCTGCCCTTAGCTAAGACTGCCTCTGACCATGTTCCTTGTGTAGTATCTATCAACACCTCCATCCCAAAAGGTAACATTTTCAGATTTGAGAACTTTTGCGTAGAGATGCCTGGTTTGCTTGATTGTGTAAAATCTTCTTGGGATGCTGAGTCCTCTAAATTTCATCCTGTGGCTAGAATTGTGGACAAGTTCAAGAGACTCAGAACGGCACTCAAACATTGGCAGAAAAACTTCTCTAACTTCAAAGTGCTTATCTCCAAGTGCAACATGATCATTTTCTTACTTGACTGTTTGGAAGAGTTCAGGAAGCTGACTGTACCTGAATCTAATTTTAGGAGAATTCTCAAGCTGCATTTGGAGAAAATCTTACATTCGCAACATATGTACTGGAAGAAAAGATGCACTCAGAGATATGTCAAAGTGGGGGAGGAGAACTCCAAGTTTTTTCAAGAAATGTCCTCTGAGAGACATAGAAGAAATTCATTTTCCTCTCTTCAGCTAGCTGATGGAACTACTTGCTCCTCTCATGATTTACTTTCTAATGCCTTTTGGTCTGCTTTTAAAAATAGAATGGGGGTAGCAAAGGGTATTGTAGTGACCTGCAACCTGAATGATCTGCTTGTTTCTATGGATGGACTGGAAGCTCTGGTAGCACCTTTTGATATGAAATAAATGGATGATACTATCAAGTTCATGCCACCTGATAAATCACCTGACCTGATGGTTTTAATGGCAGATTCTTGAAATCTTGTTGGCCTATAATTTGCAATGACTTTTACAGGTTGGCTGAGGATTTCCATAGTGGTCATGCTGATTTAGAAGGTTTAAATGGCTCTTTCATCACCTTTATCCCCAAGAAACCCATTCCTGAGACAGTGAATGATTTCAGACCTATCTCCCTCACCAGTGTGGGTATTAAGTTTATCACCAAGATGGCTGCTAATAGGCTTCAGAGGGACATCAGGAGATGCATTCACAAAAACCAATATGGATTCATCAAGGAGAGATCTATCCAAGACTGTATTGCATGGACTTTAGAATATCTGCATCAGTGCCACCATTCCAAAAGACCCCTAATTCTGCTCAAGATTGATTTTGAGAAAGCTTTTGATTCTATAGAGCATGATGCCATCCTAGAAATTTTAAAGCACAAGGGTTTTCCATTAAAATGGAGGATCTGGGTGCAGCAACTGTTGGACACTGGGTCTTCATCTGTTCTGTTAAATGGCATCCCAGGTAGACAGTTTAAATGCAAAAGGGGGGTCAGACAGGGTGATCCTTTATCCCCTCTGCTTTTTGTTCTGGCTGCTGATCTTCTGCAATCTGTTATCAATGATCTGCTGAGGAAAGGGCATCTCAGCTTGCCCATTCCATGCCATGATAATGATTTTCTAATTGTTCAGTATGCTGATGATACAATTCTGGTTATCCCAGCAGAGCCCTCACAAGTCCTCAAACTCAAGGAAGCACTCCAAATTTTCACCCAATCCACTGGTCTGGATATCAATTACCACAAATCATCCATGATCCCCATCAATATTTATGAGGTCACTATTGATGAGTTGGCCAGTGTTTTTGGTTCTCAAGTTGGGAAACTTCCTTTCACATATTTGGGGCTGCCTGTGGGCACTACCAGGCCCAAAATTGTGGATCTTCTTCCCTTAGTGGACTGCATGGAGATGAGACTTACTGCCAGTTCTTGTTTTTTAACTCAAGGGGGCAAACTGTAGCTACTCAACTCTGTGATATCTTCCATGCCCATCTACTTCCTTTGCTCTTTACACATTCCTGCTGGTATCATCAAGCAATTGGAGAGGATGTAGAGACAATGTCTTTGGAGAAAGTATGGACAGGACTCTGGTAAATCACTTGCTGCTTGGTAGCTAGTTTGCAGACCAAAGAACAAGGGTGGTCTGGGCATCCTCAATTTACAACTGCAAAATCAAGCCCTTTTGATGAAACACCTACATAAGTTTTATAACTAGGAGGATGTGCCTTGGGTCTCTCTTGTATGGGATTCTTATTACCATGAAAGAGTGCCTCATGCTACTGAGCTCTGTGGCTCATTCTGGTGGAAAGATGTGGCCATGTTGATGGTTACCTTTGTGGCTGTGTCCCAGGTTAAAGTTGGTCTTGGTGACTCTGTTTTGCTGTGGAGTGATTTTTGGGTCTCCAACACTAATGCCCCTTTAGCTCAGAAGTTCCAAAGATTGTTCTCCTTTGCTAAGGATCCTTTTCTATCTGTTAAAGAGGCCATGGAGGTGGCTGACCTCACTGAGCTTTTCAATCTGCCTCTATCTGCACAGGCCTTCCAGGAGCTCTCTGAGATGCAACTAATCTTACCAAGTCAAAGTGGTGATGCAATAAAGGACTGCTGGACATGGAGGTTGAATGGCAAAGGGCAATACTCTGCTAAGAAGTTCTATAGGTTGGTGCATGATCCTATACATGCAAATCCTCTTTTAAATTGGATTTGGAAATCCTGTTGCATCCTAAAGACCAAAGTTTTTGCTTGGCTGGTTATCATGGATCGTCCCAATACAAAGGATATGCTTATCAAACGACACTGGACCATCCAGGATGGTCCTGATTTTGTGCTTTTCCATACCCAACATCTGGAGACCAGAGATCACCTCTTTTTCCAGTGCAACTTCAGTGCTAGAGTATGGGCATACCTGCAAATTGATTGGAGCCATGGTTCTGACATGATTCGGATTGCCAAGAGCGCCAAGGAGTCTTTCAATAAACCTTTCTTCGCTGAAGTGGTGTTTACTGCCTGGTGGAACATCTGGTTGATCAGGAATGCTAAATGTTTTAAGCATGTCAGGCCTTCTTTTGCTAAGTGGAGGGTTGGCTTCATTCATGATTTAACCTTGCTTAGTTATAGAATTAAGCCTAGATTTCAGGATCTCTTGCTTAGATGGATTGACTTCCTTCCACCTTGAGAGATGTTTTTTTGAAGCTTTTACTGTACATTTGTAAATATTGTGTTCCTGGTAATAAAATGTTGGGGGTGCTTTACCCTTCAGTTTGAAAGCTTCAAAAAAAACACCTCTCTTTATGATGAAAGTGTTGAAGTTGTTCTTGTTTTACCTTCCTATGCTTGTTACTTTGTGCTTTCATAATTTATTTGTTCACAAAGTTCACATGCATAGGAATTAAGTTAGAGTTAAATGTGTTTCACATTTGCCTCCTGATGTTCTCCTTTGCTTCAATTCTTATTCTTGTGAGAGCATCTTCTATAATCATTGTGCCTAGCTCAACGACATAAAAGAAAGTGTTTATTGGGAAGCAACCCAAAATGTTTTTTACTTTCATTTTTAGTGGTCTTGATGTTTGTTACTACTGTAGAAAATTTCATTGTATCTTTATTATCAAGCTTGTGCCAAGTTGAGCCTCCGATTGCAAGAAAAATCAAAAGTTATGACATGTTCTACAGAAAACAAAATATTTTTGCTCCTTTGCAAAAATTCTTAAAAATCACCAGATCATCTTTTGGATCTGAATTTATTTGATAGTATGCTCTATAAAATTGACTTTCTACGGTCTATTCTGAGTTTTTGATTTGAGTTGCATAAGTGCCCCTAAAAAATTATTTACTACCTACTGGTCTGTTCTTCCCAGATTCTGTCCTGTTTTGCGTTTTCACCGTTTTTCAAATCTTAAGCTTGCTTTTTCTTTGCAAAAACTTTTTGGCTATCTTGAGAAATAGTATCTCTTCCTGAAAATATTTATTTCCAGTAGTGGAAAATTATTTTATTATGGGGACAAACCCCTCTAATCAGCTTATGATGAGTTTTGTATGAAGGGTGTTTTCAAGTGTGCGAAGGAAGATGATGAAAGAAAATCCGGTAGTGTCAAAAGCTCAAGCTTGGGGATGCCCCATGCACCCCCAAGAAATATCAAAGGAGACTCAATCGTCTAAGCTTGGGGATGCCCCCGTGTATCCCCTTCTCCATCAACAATCATCAGTTCATCCTTCTCCACACTATATTTTCATCAATTCATATGTTATGTGCTATGCTTGGAGCGTCTTGCATTTACTTTTTTGTTTGTTTACTTTTTCTTGCTATTCATAAAAATTTGGACCCCAACCTACATTGTTTGGGAGAGAAACAAGCTCCACTCAACCCTAGAACACAACATAGTTTTCATGCTTATCTTTGTTGAGTGTTCTTTATCTTTTTCTAGCTACTATCATGTTTAACTCTTGTTTTTCATGCTTATCTTTTTAAGATCTTTTCTTAGGTTGTTGCTTTTGCAACTCTCTTCAGTTTTCATGCTTATCTTGTGTAGAGAGTTGGTCTATTTCACTGAGTTTGTGTCTTGACTTGAGTAGGTAATTCGGATAGCTATTTAAGTATAGTAGTAACTTGCAATAGTTTTGAGGTTTTGATTTGATTAATTTTTGGAATTCTGTGTGTCAAGACCTCAAGCCTATTAGTTAAAGGTGTTGTATTTTGGTTCAATGTGCTTATTTACAAAAACTACAAAAATAATAGTTGAGATCTAGCTAGTAGATGGATCAATAACCTCTGGAGGAGTTGGAATATATAGTGTACCCTCATGTACCATGGGTCGAGGATGCGCAAGTAAAACCAAACCCCCATAAATTCCTCCTCGGGGTACTTGTCTATTTGTGAATCTCCTAATTAGATAGGGAGTTGCTGATAATAAGTGAATGAGTTCCTATGACTAATGTGAGTCTTCGATTGTTGGCACTTCCACCATCCATATTTTGCTAACCTCTTCGGTACGTGCATTGCCCTTTCTCACCTCGAGAGTCGGTGCAAACTTCACTGGTGCATCTAAATACTTGGCATGATATGCTCTGTCAACTAACATACTTCCTCAAAACAGCCACCATACCTACCTATCAAGGCATTTCCATAGACTTTCCGAGATACATTAACATGCAACATCCATCATCTCATGACTTGATCTTCATGTCATAAATGCTTTTGCTTGATCGAGGAGCCGCATGTTAGTTGGGCCTTGCCCTTATAATTGCTACATGACGCGCTAGTATCATTGCATATCCTGCTACACTAGGAGAGGCATACATTTGCATACATCATGATAGTTTTCAATTTTCTTTATGTTGAGTACTTCTTATAAAGTGTGTGATCTTCTATAGTAAAATATAGATTGTTGTCCTTAAATTGAGGAAAATATCCCAAAGAGGACACAAATAAAATACCCCAGAAGAGGACAAATTAAAAGATCCCAAAGAGGAAAAATGAGAGATAAATAGAAAGATCCAATAAGGCCAAAAAAATACAAAAAATAGAAAAGGTAAAGAAAAAAAGAAAAAAAGAGAGAAGGGGCAACACTACTATTCCTTTTTGAGATGCACACTCGTACTCCAAAGTACTTTTTGTACTACATAGAGAGTTTCATATCATTCATGCATAACTATGTGGGGATCCTTACACTATAGAACTTGGCTTGTATATTACAATGATGAGCCTTCTCAAATGAGCTCTAGGTCTTCTTAAGCAAGCAAGTTGGATGCACCCCCACTAGTTCCATTGGAGAGCTTTCCATAGGTCATATGTGCATCCGTTGCATGGCAATCCCTACTCCTCACATCATATCTATCATTTGGCTTTCTCTTGCCTATGATTGTCCTCATTGATGTGAGCCTTTCGCACCTTTTTGTCTTCCTTCCCCTTCATTATTCTATTTGCCATCCTAAGTGCCAACTATCTTTCTTGCACTCATTCATTGCATGAGTGATCAAATTCGAAAGGGAGAGGATCAGTTTGACTTGTGCCTTACTAATGGTCTGGGGACGAGTCATAATAAGATTCCAAAGGAGACCAAGTGTGAAGTTTTAGTAGATTGAGTTCTCAATTAACTATCTGGTATTTTATGCTCTTAACCCATCTCCCACTCCTTGCACGCAAACACCAATTGGAGACATTCGATTCACGCACAGCGAGAGCTCTTGCACCTATATGTTCTTACTTTGTTAATTTCAATACTAGATATAGACTCTTGCTTGTTACTAGATATAGACATTCTTGACTTGAATTGCATTTCTTTCTTGATGTACTTTAAAGGTCAATTATTTGTTGGTAGCATGTCACCATAAAAATTATCTTTGTTATCATTTACCTGCTCGAGGACGAGCAGGAATTAAGCTTGGGGTTGTTGATACGTCCCAATATCTATAATTTCAGCATGTTCCATGTTTATATGGGTGACTTTGTTGTATGTTTTGTTACATTTTCATACATTATTCAAAATATTTGGACTAACCTACTAAATCATTGCCCTGGTGTAAGTTTCTGTCTGCCGTCGTCCGTGCATTGCAGGAAAATACTAATTATTAAAGTTCTCGGATAAATCAGGAAAAATCATATAAAAAATCAGCAGATCAGAAGACTCCAAAAGACCAAAGGGGAGCCGGAGTGGTGCCCCCTCACCAGGCGGGCCCCTGGCATGGCCTAGGGTGGGCCCGCGCCACCTGGCCGCTGATGGATTCTTGTCTCTTGTTGGTTACTCCAAGAGGAAGGTTAAGAAGTAGACAACAACAAGTTTCCCTTGGCGAAGATACCAAGGTTTGAGTCGACTAGTAGGACTCCAAGTTCTTCAAGTAGGTGGCAAGAAAACAATGGCGCCGTTTACATCCAATGTCGCTCACTTGACCTGGAACTGCACACAACAACAAATAACTTTTCTCCCAACGAGTTCAGAGAGTTTATCGATCTCTCCGGTCTTGTTGTTTACAAAGGATCAAAACACAAGCGGGAATAGTGGTGATGATTGCAACAAAAAGGAAATAAAAGGAGTAAATGATTGAGGTGTAAACAATGGTGGAAATATAGATCGGGGTCCCATGATGTTCACTAGTGATGTCTCTCTCCCAAAAGACGATAAAAAAACTATGATAAGTGAACAAATAAAAGCTAGGCAATTGACAGAAATATAAATGCACCACAATTCTAATTATGCTACAAGAATGTTGAGGCTAAATAGAATGGGAAGTACGCCAAGACAAGTAGATCGTTTATTCATAAGCATCTACTCAATAATCATCCACCTTGAGATATCTATCCAGAACATCTCGTTGGTATTAAGTTGCGAGCCCCACCCAAAGTGTAAGCTCAAAGAAACAGACAATTGTATTAACAAACTATGCATAAGGTAAACAATCCTTGCAACCGCAGTTACAAGCACCATTGTTTTCTCACTGATGGCAACAACACATCCCTAGTCTCATGTTTCTTTCACTCAAGCTAGACATCGGGGGACATGAACCCACAATCATGCATAGCGCTCCCTCTTCGAGATCCAATCTACTACTTGGTCAAAGCAATAAAAACCAACCAAGAACATCCAAGAATTACTCAAGAACTAAAAATAAAAGGAGAACCAAATATACAACTCATCACAATCTGAACATAATCTCATAATCAATCGGATCCCAGCAATCACAACATAGGAATACCGAAAATATTACATAGATCCCTTGGTCATGTACATCAGCTCACAAGGGCTAAGAATTGACGCACAAGATTGGCGATAATACATCACATAGCTACAGGTCATGGACTCATGGTCCAAGGGGGACTACTCACGGCACATCCGAGAAGCGGTCATGGTGGTGGAGAAGCTCCTGGAGGTCAATCCTCCCTCTGGCAGGGTGTCGAGACAAGGTCTTCTGGCGATCATGATCTCGGGATCACGGCGGCGGCGTAGCACTGGTGCAATTCGGGATACGGAGTGCCTCCCAAGGGTTTAAGAAACGGGGGCTAAATATAGGACAAAGGAGGGCACCAGGGGAGGTCCCACCCCTCGAGGCGGCCTCCTGGCGTGACCTAGGGTGGGGTCAGGACACCTAGCCTCCTGGAGGGGGGTGGACCCCCTCTGGCCCCCCTTCGGGCATCAGCAGTCTTCTAGAACGCTGTTTTTATATATTTTTTATGGAATTTTCCAAGCACTTTAAATGTGGGTATAAACCTGCAATGCACGGACATCAGCAGATAGAAACTAGCTCTAGGTGCACTGCGTTCGTAGGTTAGTCCAAATATGTTGAAAATGTATGAAAGTGTAGCAAAACACATAGCAATATCACCCATATAAGCACGGAAACAAGCATAAATTATAGATACGTTTCGGACGTATCAACATCCCCAAGCTTAATTCCTGCTCGTCCTCGAGCAGGTAAACTATAACAGAAATAATTTATGTGGTGACATGCTACCAACACATATGAAATTTATTGTAAAGCAAGTAAGATATGTAATTCAAGTCAATACAATAGCAAGCAATAGTCTATATCTAGTATTGAAACTAGCAAAGTAAGAACATAAAGGTGCAAGAGCTCTCGTTGTCCGTGACTCGAATGTCTCCAAATAGGGTTTGCATGCAAGAAGTGGGAGATGGGTTTAGAGCATAAAAATACTATATAGTTTTGAGAACTCAATCTACTGAATCTTATTTTGACTCGTCCCAGACCAGTATTCAGGCACAAGTCAAACTAATCCTCTCCCTTTCAACTTTGAGCACTCATGAAATGAATGAGAGCAAGAAAGATAGTTGGCACTTAGGATGGAAAATAGAATAATGAAGGGGAAGGAAGACAAAAAGGTGTGAAAGGCTCACATCTATGAGGACAATCATAGGCAAGAGAAATCCAAATGATAGATATGATGTGAGGAGTAGAGATTGCCATGCAACGGATGCACATATGACCTATGGAAAGCTCTCCAATGGAACTAGTGGGGGTGCATCCAACTTGTTTACTCAAGAAGACCTAGAGCTCATTTGAGGAGGCTCATCATTGGAATATACAAGCCAAGTTCTATAGTGTAAGGATCCCCACATAGTTATGCATGAATGATATGAAACTCTCTATGTAGTACAAAAATTACTTTGGAGTACGAGTGTGGATCTCAAAAAGGAATAGTAGTGTTTCCCCTTCTCTCTTTTTTCCTTTTTTTCTTTACTTTTTCTATTTTTTGTATTTTTGTGGCCTCATTGTCTCTTTCTATTTATCTCTCATTTGTCCTCTTTGGGATATTTTAAGTTTTCCTCTTTTGGGATCTTTTATTTGTGTCCTCTTTGGGATCTTTTCCTCAATTTAAGGGCAACACTCTATATTTTACTATAGAAGATCACACACTTTATAAGAAGTACTCAACATAAAGAAACTGAAAACTATCATGATGTATGCAAATGTATGCCTGTGCTAGTGTAGCAGGATATGCAATGATACTAGATCGTCAAGTATCAATTATATGGGAAAGGCCCAACTAACATGCCGCTCCTCGATCAAGAAAAAGCATGTATGACATGGAGATCAAGTCATGAGATGATGGATGTTGCATAGCAATGTATCTCGGAAAGTCTATGGAAATGCCTCGATATGTAGGTATGCTGCCTATTTTGAGGAAGTCTGTTAGTTGACAGAGTGTATCATGCCAAGTATTTGGATGCACCAGTGAAGTTTGCACCGACTCTCGAGGTGAGAAAGGGAAATGCACGGTACCGAAGAGGTTAGCAAAATATGGATGGTGGAATAGCCAACTATTGAATACTCACATTAGTCAAAGGAACTCATTCACTTATTATCAGCAACTCCCTATCTAATCCGGAGATTAAAAAATAGACAAGTACCCCGAGGAGGATTTTATGGGGGTTTGGTTATGCTTGCGCATCCTCGACCCATGGTACATGAGGGTACTCTATATATTCTAACCCCTCTAGAGGTTATTGATCCATCTAGTAGCTACATCTCAACTAATTTTTTTGTAGTTTTTGAAAATAAGCACATTGAACCAAAATACGACACCTATCACTAATAGGCTTGAGCTCTTGACACACATAAGTCCAAACATTACTCAAATCAAAACCTCAAAACTATTGCAAGTTACTAGTATACTTAAATAGCTACCCCAATTACCTACTCAAGTCAAGACACAAACTCAGTGCAATAGACCAACTCTCTAAACAAGATAAACATGAAAACTGAAGAGAGATCCAAAAGTAACAACCTAAATAAAAGCTCTTAAAAAGATAAGCATGAAAAACAAGAGTTAAACATGATAGCATCTAGAAAAATATAAAGAACACTCAACAAAGATAAGCATGAAAACTATGTTGTGTTCTAGGGTGGAGTGGAGAGTGTTTCTCTCCCAAACAATGTAAGCTAGGTTCCAACTTGTTATGAACAGCAAGTAAAAGTAATCAAATGAAAAAGTAAATGCAAGACGCTCCAAGCATAGAACATAACATATGAGTTGATGAAAATATAGTGTGGAGAAGGATAAATTGATGATTGTTGATGGAGAAGGGGATGCACGGGGGCATCCCCAAACTTAGACGATTGAGTCTCCTTCGATATTTCTTGTGGGTGCATGGGGGCATCCCATAGATTGAGCTTTTGACACTCCCGAATCTTCTTTCATCACCTTCCTTTGCACACTTGAATACTCCCTTCATACGAAACTCATCATAAGCTGATTAGAGGGGTTTGTCCCCATAATAAAATAATTTTTGTCTACTAGAAATAAAGATTTTCAGGAAGAGATACTATTTCTCAAGATTTCCAAAAGGTTTTTGCAAAGAAAAAACAAGCTTAAGATTTGAAAAACGGTGATAATGCAAAACATGGCAGAATCTTGGAAAAACAGACCAGTAGGTAGTAAATAATTTTTAGGGGCACTTATGCGACTCAAATCAAAAACTCAGAACAAACCGTAGAAAGACAATTTTATAGAGCATACTGTCAAAAAAATTCAGATCCAAAAGACGATCTGGTATTTTTAAAGAATTTTTGCAAAGGAGCAAAAAAAATTTGTTTTCTGTACAACATATCATAACTTTTGATTTTTCTTGCAATCGGAGGCTAAACTTGGAACAAATCTTGAAAACAAAGATACAATGATGTTCCGACAGTAGTAACAAACATCAAGACCACTAAAAAGAAAAGTAAAAAATATATTGGGTTGCCTCCCAATAAACGCTTTCTTTTATGCCTTTGAGCTAGGCACAATGATTATAGAAGATGCTCTCACAAGAATAAGAATTGAAGAAAAAGAGAACACCATGAGGCAAATGTGAAACACATTTAAATCTAACATAATTCCTATGCATGTGAACTTTTTAAACAAATAAATTATGAAAGCACAAAGTAACAAGCATAGGAAGGTAAAACAAGAACTACTTCAACACTTTCATCATAAAGAGAGGTGTTTCTGTAACGTGAAAGTTTCTACAACCAAACTTTCCTCTCACAAAATAATTTTCAGTAGCATCGTGAACAACATCAAGAATATAACTATCACATAAAGCATGTTGTTCATGACCTACAAGGACAGGTATATTATTTTCAATACAGTCACTAGCATCATAAGATAAAAGCATCCCATCACATTTAGCCTTAAGAAGAGAAACATTCTCCGAAATATGATTTGGAGATTTCAAAAAGATAATAGGACCATCAAGTGTGGGTGCAATAGAAAATTTCCATGCTTAACATAAGGAACTATAGCAAGTTCCTCTTCGTAAGCATTATCCGTAGTGGCATAATGGTCATAAGTATAGAAGGCATCAACTTCATAAAAAAAGGGATATTTCAAAAGAATCCATAGGATCATAACACTCATACATATAGAATTCAATAGAAGGTAGACATGGATGGCTCCATTCTTCCTCCTTTTTTTGTCACTCTTTTAAGGCCCGATATCGGTACTATTTCAGATCTGGACGATTTCGTCCAGACCCGAGGACGAAGCACATATCGGACCCACCACGACATATCGGGAAGCCATATGTCTCGGATTTCAACATCATATCACAATATTACAACTACAAGAATACAACATCTCATACATTCGGCATACAACTACCTTAATACAATACATTAGCGGAAGTTACATGTCTGAGTACAAACTACAATCAAATGCCTACCGGCAAAGGTAAAACACACCATTCCCGTAACCACACGGGTCCAGGCTCTCCGCCGGGATCCGCCTAACTAGTCGTCGTCGAGTCTCCACGAAGGCTTCCAGAAGAATGATCGTCGAGATCCTCTGAAATCCAATATCGTTTTCATAACGTGCGTAAAAGAGAGAAGAAAGGGGTGAGCTATATCAACAAGTCTTGTAACTAAGTTCTCACGGTAAGATGTGGGTAGTGGTTGAGGTTGCAGCCGCATTAGCAATATATGAGGTGGCTCACGATCTACTTAGAGTAAGATGAGAAGCCAAGCAATCAGCTACTTACGCAATCATAACACCTATCATATCCTTGTCCTCCCCTTCGCATCAAGACGAAGAAGAAGCAGTAAGGGCACACACACATTGATCAAGTTATTAAGATTATCTCAGTTGTAGTTGTCTATGAACAAAGAGTAGGTCCCAAGTCGTCCATAACGTGGACACGACTTCTCGAAAAGATTTAACCCTGCAGGGGTGTACCAACTTCCCATTACAAGGCTCCGCACGCACGCTGGTTCTCTCAGTCGGGCCCGTTAAAGACACTCATTGAAGAGTTGTTCCGAGAGTCAGACGTCATAATGCCTCTAACTAACAACGAACAAATCCAGGTGGCCCCCGGTGAGTCGACATCCAACTCAAAAGCCGGCCGCACTCTCGAATTGGCCTCTACCGTCTGGACGAGGTCGGGTTAGCTACCCAAACCATGTGAGCAGCCCCCTAGCTCCCTCGGGTGGACCAACAAGAGAAACCATGTCTCCGCTGGCCCAAGTTGGTTTAAAGGATATCTGCTAGGAGCGACCCGACAGACATATATGCATGGTTTTCAAATGGTAAATCAGCTTGGGCCACCAGTAGAAATGTTTGAAGCTAGGTAGGTAAGAAAAGGGGACCCCATAAAATCCAACATGCGGTTAGGCACGCTCAGTCTTAGAACCAATACCCGGAACTCGGATCCTAGGTGACTCGAATGGAACAAAGCATCGACGCGGGATAGCCTAGACCTTCAATCCTTCGTCGAATATAGTCAACATTATAATAATCATATCATCCACAACAATATAATAATGTTATAGCCCAATCCAAGGAGTAACAGGATAACAGTTGATAGCATCCTAAGCATGCATACTAAGCAGTGGTTAAGCAAGAAAGGTACATGGCCAAACAATGGTTTTCTAGGATGTGGGGGACATGGCTGTTTGGGTTTATTTGAGAGGCATAAACTTGAGGTGGTAGGATCAAGCAATCATTCTATCCTATACCTAGGCACAGGTGAGCTGAAAGTTATAAGCATGCTATATGCTCCCCCTTACCTGATGAGAAGACAAAACCGAAGGTGTAGTCGATCGCAAGCTCGCATCATCTCTCAGAGTAATCGCGAAAGCACACAAGAAGGAAACACTGAAAAGGAAATCGACGAGCAAGCATCTATTACTAAAAAGAAATCAGGAGCAAGCAACAATCAAAAAGGCAACACGAGACAACGCACTACGACATCACATCTACCGTCGAGAACGGTTACTAACAGGTTAAGTGAAGTACTTGTCACACACGACGGTACCGCACATTTAGATATTATTGAAGAGATACTGTTTCTCAAGATTTCCAAAAACTTTTTGCAAAGAAAAAGCAAGCTAAAGGTTTGGAAAACGATGAAAACGCAAAACGTGGCAGAATCTGTGAAAACAGACCAGAAGGTAGTAAATAACTTTTTGGGGTACTTCTGCAACTCAAATAAAAAACTCAGAACAGACGCATGAAAGATAATTGTATAGATCATGTTATAAAAAAATCAGATAAAAAATATGATCTGGTGATTTATGGCTAATTTTTCCGTCAAGGGGACATAATCTGTTTGTGGACAGCATGTCACAACTTTTGAACTTTCTTGCAATCGGAGGCTAAAACTTGGCACAAATCTTGAAAATAAATATATAATGATGTTGCTACATTAGTAACAAACATCGATACCACTAAAAATGAAAGTAAAAATATCTTGGGTTTCCTCCCAACAAGTGCTTTCTTTTATGCCTTTTAGCTAGGCATGAAGGATTATAAAAGATGCTCTCATAAGAGAATAAGAGTTAAGGCAAAAGAGAGAATCGAGAAGCAAATGTGAAACACATTTACGCCTAACCCACTTCCTATGCATGGGAAACTTTTAAACAAATAAATCATGAAAGCACAAAGTAACATGCGTAGGAAGGAGAAACAAGAACAACTTCAAAACTTTCATCATAAAGAGAGGTGTTTTTGTAACATGAAAGTTTCTACAACTAAATTTCCTCACTCAAAGTAATTTTTAGCAGCATCATGAACAACATAAAGAATATAACTATCACATAAAGCATGTTGTTCATGACCTACAAGAACATGTGTATTGTTTTCAGCACGGTTTTTAGGATCATAAGATAAATGCAACCCATCACATTGAGCCTTAATAAGAGCACAATTCTCCGGAGTTGGAGATTTCCAAAGGATAATAGGACAGTCAAGTGAGGGTGCAATAGCAACAATTTCATGCTTAACATAAGGAACTATAGAAAGTTCATCTTCGTAAGCATCATCCGTAGTGGCATCATGATCGTCAACAAAGCAAGTACCAAGATCTTCAGAAAGGGATGTATCAAGTGAGTCCTTGGAATCATAGGATTCCTCATCATAGCAATCATTGGCCTCTTCTGGGGCAGCAAACATTTTGTTTTTAAAATCCTCAATATAATCATTGCAAACATAATTCTCAAAGCAATAAGCAAGAACTGCCTTGTTTTCGGATTTGTGAATAGTATCGTAATACTTTCCAATCAAAGAAGCAGTCTCATAAGCACCCTTAAAAGAAACAAATTCTTCAATATTTTCAATAGTAGCATAAGAAGATATGATCTTATTTTCATTCAACTCACATTAGACAGGAAGGTGTTTATGGTCTTTTCTAGGGCAGCAAGTAAAAGCATAAATATAGCACAAAGACTCAGCATAGCAATAAGAAGTATGTAATTGATCCAATAAGTGTTTCCCTTTCTGAGATAAGTTGTGTCGCGTATAATGAGCATGCTCATCCAATGACTTTCCCTCAACCAAGTCGGTTGGGTTTTTATTGCGAGCACAAATTGATCGAAATTGATCCAAGTGAAACATGTCCATCCTACCATATTTGGGTGGTTCCACACCCATGGTAAAGATAGCATTAGTAGGAAGAAAAAGACAAATACAAAAGGTAGCAACTATTTTGTTGGTTTTTCATATAAGACACACAATAAAAAACAAAAACTGGAAAGTAAACTAACAAGACTAAAAAGTAAAGGTAAAAGATAGTGTGCAACTCCCCTATCTTGAAGATTGGAGTCCCCGACAACGGCGCCAGAAATTAGCTTGATGGCACCGAAGTAGTGCTACTCGTTGGCTACCCCAAGTGGAAGGTAGATATGTACATCGTGGCTAATTTCCCTTACACGAGGACTATAAGGTTTATCGAGTCCAGGAGGACTCCAAGGATCGACAAGTAGGTGGTGAAACGAGAAACAAGCAGTTTGAATGATATGTCTCCCTTAACCTGGACCTGCACACACAACAGATAACTTTTCTTCCAACGAGTAAAGATAGTTGTCAATCTCTCCGGCCTTGTTGTTTAAAAAATGAAAGGGGATAATGATAGTGATAATTGCAACGGAAAGAAAAGCAGGAAAATAAAGTGGAAGTGTAAACAGTGGTGGAAATATGCACCGGGGTCCCATGATGTTCACTAGTGATGTCTCTCTCCCAAAATACGATAAAATAGCTAAGCTGGGTGAACAAATTACAGCTGGGCAATTCACAGAATTATAAACACACTGCAATGCTAATTATACTACTGGAAAGTTAGAGGCTCCAAAGTATGGGAAGTATGCCAAGACAAGTAGTCCGAAATCCATCTGCATCTACTGGCTAATCAACCACCTTGAGGTATCTATCCAAAACATCTCGCTGGTATTAAGTTGCGAGTCCCACCCAAAGTGTAAACTCAAAGAAACAGAAAAATGCATTAACAAACATTGCGTAAGGTAAACAATCCTTGCAACCGCGGTTCGAAGCACCATTGTTTTCTCCCTAGTGGCAGCAACACATCCCCTAGTCTCATGTTTCTGTCACTCAAGCTAGACATCGGGGGGCATGAACCCACAATCAAGCATAAACGCTCCCTCTTGGAGTTATTATCTTCTACTTGTCCAGAGCAATAAAAAGTGTCGGGACCCGGAATATGCTTATGAAATTCTAGTCACAACTCAACCATATGGAGAGCCGAGAGTCGTACCCACTTGTCTAAGAAGAAAAGGCCAAGCACCGAACACTCTCGGAAAGCATCGAACGGGAGGGACATCCCATCCAGTCCGGATGATCAACTGAGATGGGTCCTCATCGCCCGCTCACAAGTCTGAATGATTATGGGTGGTGAAATCCCATACTCATAGACAAGTCGCCTCAACCATATTATCGATTGAATCATAACACTTACATAAACAGACTCCATCCCGATCTCTTAGTCAGGGTCTCGGGCTGATTCAATCATAGAACAAAGTGTGCCACATGACTGAGTCACGAGCAATCGCATCGCGATGCCCCAAGCTGCGCACATCTAAGGGCCACTTGGTGTATAAAAGACCGCCGGCAAGAACACAACTAAGCTATCGAACCCCACATTAAGACATGCATGTTATAATCATACACGCAGCATACATGTCCTGTGTAAAAAGCAGGTAATCACAACATGAACTCTACAAACTCAGTCTTTATAACTTCTGCTAAACAAAGCAGACACAGTAGTTGTAATACAAGCAGACATCACATGGTTGTGATCCAACATTACATCAAACATCAGCGGAAGCAAATTATGTCTTAGTAAAGACAAGTTTACCAAATGGCTTAAGAAGCCTGAAAGAAAATACAACGACCCTCCAAAGGGCACAGGTTGTTGTCTCGAACTATACGACCTGGTCCACGTCGAGCTCGAGGTAGAGGCCACCATCAGGGTCAGTGGTCTCGTCTCTAAAACATAAAATGAGCAAACATGAGTACAAAGACGTAATCTGTAACAGCCCAGTTTTCACAAAAATAAAAAAAAATGTTTTCGGTGTGAATTGTTTGATTGTCTGATTTGTTTGCGGTGTTTGCATCCCCTATTTATCGATCGATGATTATTTTTCCCCCTCTTATCTCGTACCGGACGGAGACCGACCCTTGCCACCCTGACATTCGACCTTTGCGACACCGGGTTTCACCCGATCACGTCGTGAAAACCGCACCAGACCAGCCGTAGCCAACGGAACGAAAAACCCAGTTTAATAATTAAACGGGTTATTTTTATAGCGCGCCGGAAAGTGTTTTTGGAACGGCTACAACGCGAGGTGAACGCCACTAGCCCGACGCGCTGATCGCGCAGTTCAAAGTTTTACCCGAATCGGAGGTACTTCGTACCCCCGGCGATCAGGAACATGAGCACCGCTCGCGCGAGAGAAAAATCGGGGATGTTTTTGCAAACTGCGAGCCACCGGGGCTATATAAAGACCACCACACTCCCACCCCTTTCTAGGGTTTCCCTAGCCACAATATTGCAGCCACCCCCCTCATAATTGCCCCCAATTTTCGCAATTTTCCCTAATTCTAGCCCAAAACCTAGCCCTCCTCAGATCTGCACAATCAGATCTCAGATCTAATGGCCCAGATGCTGCCACGTCACCCCATTCCCTCCACCTCTTTCTCTCTCCTCTCCCAGCCGCCTCAGACCCGACGCCGCCGCCGCCGGCTCTCCACTGCTCCGGCCAGCCGGCGAGCCGCCGCCGGCACCCCTCTCCTCCGCGCCCCTCCCTCTCCTCTCCTCCTCCCTGCCTAACCTCCTCGCCTCCCCTTCCCGCAGGGCCGCCGCCACCTCGCGCCATGACCGGCCGAGCCGAGCTCGGGTCGAGCTCGCCGGCCTCCTCCGCCTTGAGCGCGCCGCCTCGGGACCCCGCCTCCACCGGCCGCCTGTGGTTCTCCACCGCCACCTCGCCTGCCCAGCCGCGCGGGCCACCTCGCCGGACGTCACGGGCGTCGCCGCCGCCTGCTCGGGAGGAGCCGGCTCAGCCTCCCGCCCGCCTCCCCCTGGGGGGCGCCTCCACAGGCCGGCCGGCCAGATACAGGCCCAAGGCGCCAGGCCCAGGTTTAGCCAGGCCAGATGGGCCGAAATCAGCCCCTTGTGAGGAAGAGGCCCGTGACCCTTTCTTGCTGAATTTTTTTCTAAGTGCTGAGATTATTGCTGCTGATCTTTTTTTGCGCTGTAATTTCCCGTTGAACAATAGCTCCGATGAACGTGCCCTTAAAATGAAAGTTGCTTAGAATTGTGTGTACTTTAATTCATCTTTTGTGAGCTTTTGCCTTTGAGGTCATCTTGATTGTGTAATTGTGTGCTAAATTGGGCATCAGGCCGTTAACTGCTACAAATTCCTGCTAAGTCCTGCTGTTATTATTTCATTGCATCTTTGCATGATGATTGTGACTCATCCATGAGGCCTATTGCATTGATTCATTCTCCTATGTGTTAAGCATCATGTGTACTTCATTTCCATGCTTTAACTTGTCATATTTGGGTGCTCTAGCTTTATTAAATCTTGCTCCAAAATGGTGATCCTGATGTTAATGTGCTGCTGTTGCTGAAACTGTTATTTTGTTGCAACTTCGGTCGACGAGTGTGTCGCGACCGTTTATCGGAATTGAGTGATTCCAATTGCATATTGTTAAGCATCATGTCTACTTCCATTACATGTATTGCATTGTCATATTATGCTTGTTGGGTCAGATGACCACTACAGTTGGATGCTGAGTACCTTTGTACTCATGATACTACCCCCAAACCCTTTTCAGGGTTCTTGATCGACGACGGGTATGGTGATCGACGTTTCACGTGGAGACTCGACGACTACTAGTTAGGCGGATCCCGGCGGAAGGCCTGGACCCGTGTGGTTATGGGATCGATGTTTTTCTCTTTGCGAGTAGGCATTTGATTGTAGTCTATACTCAGACATGTACCTTCCGCTAATGTATTGTATTTAAGGTAGTTGTACACCGATTGTATGAGATGTTGTATCCTGTATCTGTAATGTTGTGATATCATGTTGGAAAATCCGGGGCATATGACTTCGTCATATGTCACGGTGGGACCGATATGTGCTTCATCCCCGGATCTGGATGGAAACATCTATATCTGGAACAGTACCGCATATCGGGCCTTACAACTTGGTATCAGAGCCTTACCGACCGTAGGATCCCTTCTCTGGCCGAATTCGAGTCTAGACAAAAAAACTATTTTGTAGTTACAAAGTTAGCTATCGGAGAGTAGGATTCCTTTCACTCCTTACCTTTGCTCTGGTCAGGACAAGTGTCGTAAGTGTTTTAATCTGATCTTATCCCCTTCAAACTTTAGGATCTCGAGTGTGTGGAGTTTCGGAACCGTTACAATGCCTTGCTTGCAGCGTATTGTCTCGATTCCGATCTCAGGTGGGAATTCCTGTAGTACCTTTAGCTTCTCCGGTTTCGGATATCGTCCTTTGCCCTCCCTCCTTTTGCCCGGTGTTTTTACGACTTGCGTCGAAAATCACTATCCCTCGATCTGGTTTTCGCGATCGTTCTTCCTCTTGTCACTGATGGTTTCGTTTTCCGACGTAGCCGTCTCTCGGCGGAAATTTATCTCAACCGAAGTTCGACGTCGACATGGAGCAGAGTCCCTTGTTGGTGGTGTTGAAGATCGTCGTCTCTCTTTTCTCTCCCCCCTCTCCCCCGGATCATCTTGGATCTCGGGACGAGATCCCTTGTTGGTGGTGTTGTATTGTAACAGCCCAGTTTTCAAAAAAATTAAAAAAGTTTGTTTCCGGTGTGAATTGTTTGATTGTATGATTTGTTTGCGGTGTTTGCATCCCCGATTTATCAATCGGCGATTATTTTTCCCTCTCTTATCTCGTACTGGACGGAGACAGAACCTTGCCACCCTGACACTCGACCTTTGCGACACCGGGTTTCACCCGATCACGTCGTGAAAACTGTTGGGAAACGTAGTAGAAAACAAAAATTTTCGGCCTACGAATCAAGAACCCAAGATCATCCAAGAAGATTGCATACAAGGTTTTAGGTCATGGCTCACCAACCGATGTAGCGGAAGTAGAGTTGGTGAAGCTCGTGGACGTAGTGGAAGTAGATCTCGCAAGTTCTCCCACGAACAGTCCCTCGATCAATCCCACGAACAAGTCCCGCGATCTAGTCCCACGGACAAGTCCCATGAACAAGCTCCTCGAAGAAGGGTCGAAGGTACGACCCCTCCATTATTATCCACACATCCCGTAGCAGCAATCCAGCAGCGCTCCGCCGTCCAGAGATGAACGCCACCGAGAAAACTAGAGGGAGAAAACCCTAACGGATTCCGATCTAGAACAGCGTCTAAACCGGGGTCTAAAAGTGGAGTAACGGGGTTTAGAGGAGGGAGGGTGGCGCATAGGCCTTGGGGATCGATTGTGTGTCTTCCCCCCACCCTTGGCTCACCTTATATAGGTGGCCAAGGAGCCTAGGGCGCAGCTCAAGGAGGTTTGGGAGTCCAACTTGGACTCCCAAGCCTTCCAAACCTACATATACCTTCCCACCGGAAACCTTCCATAATGGTATTTGGAAATCCCACCTGGAGGATCTCCCACCCCTTTTTGGTGCGCCCCCACCACCTGGCCGGCCAGGGCAGCCTAGGTGGCTTGCCCCCCAAGGCCAGGGGCGCAGGGCAGTGGGTGGTACTGCCCGGAACCTTCCGGAACCTTCTAGAAGCTTCCAGGACCTTCTGGGACCTACCGGGACTGTTTCGGGACATTCCGGACACTTTTGGAGCACTTCCAATACCTTCCGGAACCTCTAATGAATGTTCCGGAGCCATCTAAATGGGTTTCGGAGCCATCCGGGCAAAGGTTATTATGTCCGGTGAACACAACATATTGTTTAAGCTGTCCACCGATCACCGAAACTATTCCGGTTGATCGTAAACTTTCCCATTACCATTTTCATATGTTCCGGAACCACCTGGGACTACTCCAGAGAGATCCGAACATATCCTAAATACCCAGAACTACTTCTGGTGCCCTTATGAACTATTCCATAAATCTCCGGAACTACTTCCGGTACCCGTATGAACTATTCTGCTTTGCTTCCACTAAACCTTCTACCATACTAGTATTCTAACAGACTATTGCTCGTTAAGTGTGTGACCCAATAGGTTCGGTATAATGCGGACATGACTCAGAACATCTTCCGGACATAGGTCAACAGCCTTTCGTCAATAGCCAATAATCAACAGCGGAGCCATGGACACCCATGTTGACTCCCGCACATACACGAAGAAACTTCGAGTGAACCATTATGTTTATTCATGTACCATTCCCTTTGCTTCGTGATATATGACAAAGTTAGAGGAGAGATGTTTGGCACCCATGTGTAACAACTTCTTGAACACAAGCCACTCGTTATCCTCTTTGCTCGTTTGTCCAGACTATAATGGATACCGTCATACCGAGTGGGCCCGAAGTGAATATCTTCTTCATCGTGAAGGATCAAATCCCATTCTTGAACTATCACAGTCACTAGCCACACCATCTGACATACCCAGAACTTATTTTACTACTTCCCATTTACGGGAGGATTCATCTAAGAACCAAAGCATGTCTTCCTGTGTGAAGCAACTCGATACTCTCATGGTCTAAGGAATTACGTATATGATAACATTTCATGATATGACTTATAACGTAGTTACGATGTGATCTCTAAGTATATCATTCAATACTGGGGTCGGTTCAACATCATTGTTCTGCTAACAATATGTTCCCATTGCTACTGACATCCTTGTTACAAGAACAATGTCCATGATTAAGAAAACGTAATCATCAGTTAGCACATGAGCTGGTCTTAGAGGCTAAACCAGGAACTCTTGGTGTTTACATTTCCACACATGCAAGTGAGTTTCTTCTGAATCTCATAGTCAGGGTCATTGCAAATATAGCACAGAAATATAAACATTAATTACGAACGTGGAAATATATATATAATAACATTTTATTATTGCCTCTAGGGCATATTTCCAACAGTCTCCCACTTGCACTAGAGTCAATAATATTATCAGTGCTTGAGCATTTTACACCTATGGCATACCGGTGTAATACATGCTTCATTTGTGGTATAGACTTCATCATCGGATCTGATGCTTCAGGCCCGTTTGTATCTTGCATATCTTCGCGTTTTTCACGCTATCATAAAATTTACTAATTTTATCAGTTTAGCTTTGTATATGTTTGAATCATTTGGCAGGACCTTGGTTCCTTCAGAATAAGTCATGAAATCATTCGTCAATGTTCCATGAGCTTCAAGCATCTAGGAAACCATACCATGTTCATAAATGAACTGATGACTCAAAATACCCTCCCTTGTTACTTCTTTAAGCAACAATATACTTAGCCTCTGTTGTAGAATTCGCCACAGTATCTAACTTAACACAGTTCCTTCATACTGTGCCACCCTTACGTGTGAAACACATAATCCCAATTAAAATCGAAAATCGGTTGGAGTAAGTATGAAGACTGAATTGGTGTAACTGTTTACATCAAAAATTCAGCTGGTGTAACTTGTTACAACGAGCTCTTCATTATCTCCATTTTCCGAGAAACATATCTTATCTATCATAAGTTTAACTTTTCACTGTTTGTCCAATGATCAACATATTGATCACTTTGGTATCTTGCTCACAACCTTTTGGAGCACTGGACATATCTGGTCGTTTTACATATTATGGTGTACATGATTAATCCAAACACATAGGTGAGTGAAATCCAATTCATGTGTTTTGCTTATCTGTGTTCATGAACACCGATTTCCGCAAACAACTTTTCACCATGACCTCGGCAAGAACATCCTTCTTGGCGTATTAATACTAAACTACTTTAGTATCATGTCAACATGTAATGTTGGCTTTAGCATGATCAGACACTTACTATCTACATAGATCATTGTGCTCAATACTAATGCTATATTAGCCCAAGTACTTCAGCTGAAAACTATTTCCAAGAAAGTCCTTATTCGTGTCAAGAAATTTATATCATTTCTAATCAACAATATGTCATCTACATAAGGTTTTATAAATATTATTCAGCTCCCACTTACTTTCTTGAATATTCAAGCATCTTCGTTATTCCTGATGAAAACAAAATCTTTTCGCAATTTCATCACAACGAAAATTCCAAGTCCATTATGCTAGCTTCAGTCCATCACTGGATATCCAAGGCTTGCATCTATTTTAGCATCCTTTGAATCGACAAAACATTCCGGTCGTATCACGTATACGTCCTTTGTTATATTTCCGTGTAGGAACTTTGTTTTTGACATTCATTCTACGATATCCTATAAATGAGATATGTAGTAACTGCTAGTATAACCCGAACTGACTAAAGCATTTCTACGGTTGACATTATTTCGCCGTAGTCAACCTTTGAACTCGCTAGAAAGCAATTTTCCAACGAGTTGAGCTTTATGGATAAAACAATTTCATCCGAATCAATTATAGATCCATATATATATTCTTCAGACTTTTAGTCTTTCGGAGGGTCTACCAAGTTCAAAACTTGACTTACTTCCATGGATACTATCTCGGATTATTTGGCCTTTAGCCAAATCCCGGAGTCAGGGCCCATCAACGCTTCTTTGTATATCACAGGTTTATCATTGTCGAACAACAATATCTCGTTTTACATATCATGAATGTTTGTACGAGTTTTGTCTAACCTGTGTGGTTCAGCTGCGAACTTCTCTCAAGATTCAACAATCTTTGACAAGTTGCACTGTCCTCCCACTCACTCTTTTGTAAGAAACTATTTTTCTTCAAAACACATTGTTCTTAACAGCAAACATCTTTGCTTTTGTGTAGTGATAGAGGAATACCAAAACTTTTGGCATAACCTTAACAAAGTAGCACTTATCTGATTTGGGGTTTTGAGTATGTCAAACATATGCCTCATATACCCAAATTTTAAGAAAATACAACATGGTTTTAACAGTCCATACCACATCTAATATGGTGTCATTTCAACAGATTTGATGATGCTCTTTTCAGTGTAAAAGCCGTAGTCACTAACGCATAACTTTAATAAGTATAATGGCAAATTGATAAACGTCATATTTGATCTTTACCGTGTCATACATGGCTTGATTACATCTCTCGAACACTTTACTCATAGTGATGTTCCGGGAGAGGCAAGTTATGACAGTTCTTCACAACTCATCAGACTTTCACTAAACTTGTAACTAAAATATTACTTTCTACAATCTAATTTGCAGAAGCTTTATTTTCTTGTTACAACGAATTTCTATTTAACTCTAAAATTCCTTGAACATTTCAAAGATTTCAGACGTATGTCTCTATTGAACAGATATCCACATATCTACTTCAACTCATGAGTGAAGATAGGGAATCCACTGCACACAACTACACTTATTGGACTGCACACATCATCATGTATGATTACCAATGGTTTAGTTGCCCGTTCATGTATGGCCTATTAACGGTGTTTTAGTCACATTACTTCGAGACAAAGATTGCAAGCGTCAAGTGATTCATAATCATATGACTCGAAAATCCATCACTTATGGAAATTCTTCATGCATGTTCTGTCACTTGTGATAAAGGGCAGTGCCACATCTATGTGGTATTTCTGTCAGTCTTGCGACGTTTAGCGTCAGTGTTATGGATGTTTAGTATTATTATCAAGATTCATAACATACACCCTATTCATAATGGAAGTATGGCCTTTACGTTATTCATAGCTTTGAACAACTCTCTTGCAACAAACATGATTCAAAATGATGTTTTGCAACAAGGCTAAAGTGTAGTAACAATTTACTCAACTCTAAAATGAATTATGAAGATAATCATAGAGTCAACACACGGTATAGTAAACCTTTTACCGTGTTCCCGAGCGTGTCAAAACTCATCATTAGCTAGTCATAAAGGCCATAGTATTTCTTGCATCGAGTTGCAACAATATGCAATCGATGTGATATTCCGGTGATCAACAGTTTAATCACAATATACAGAATCCACAATTAACTGCTTAATCATGATTCCCAAGAATTACATCTCTTGACCAGCAATGAATTCATCTATAACTCCGTATGACTCTCATTTCTGAGCTGGTTATTCCAGTCTTCTTTCGTTTTGCCTTTATACGTATCATAGTTCTATTTCCAATGTCACTCCTACTCACAGAAGATCACACATGATCAAGGGTGGCGCATGCCATGGACTTTCCGGCATGTAAGTCTTACTAACACACTATGGAACTTCCTTTCCCTTAATCCTCATCATCATATGACCAGTGTTCTTCTGGATCCCACACTTATCCGTTTCGTTAAGAGCACAGTGAATATTTTCACTAATGCTTACAATCATACATTGTACTAGATATCTTATATCCAACATTAATTGTCTTACTACTGAAAACTATTTTTCAGTTCCATGAATATAACATAACTATCCCAAACTTTTCGAAGTTCGGGTTTCATGGTGGTGAAGACAATGCACTTAGCTCTGGTGGAATTCTAGCATTTTGGATTATGGAAATAAGTCACATCATCCATAGCATCAGCGGGAGAGCATCAAAAATTTGCGATAGGACATGGTCCTTCTCGGCACTATTGAGGATAGTCCTCACAATAAGGTACCAATCGTAAAGTTTTTACCAGATAATACAGTTAATCAAAATCAATTGGGAAGGTGGTAACGCGAGCCATTATTCTACAACGATAATGCAAATACTAAGAATTTGTTCATAATTAAGTTACACTTGTGATTAATCAATTTAATTACTAAGTGCGCTCCCACTCAGATCAATATCTCTCGTAATTGATGCTGGAGTGATTCAAGATCCGACCCAATCGTCCGCCATTGATGTGACATCACTGATGACTTAGATTGGACCGGTAGGCCAACTTGCCAATCACAACACATGTGATTCTTGTTCATCTTTCGATGGGCGTGTTCCGGTAGAAAACTTTTATCCAAACCGTCAAGACAACCAAGTGTAATGCGCTGTGTGTTCTTTTAACACACCCGCCTTTTATGCGTCACACACGTGTGCACCCATGTGACATGACCTGCTCCGATGTGAAACATAGTATAGACGGTGCTACAGTTGGAAGAACACTATCAACTTGATATTGTTTTGCGAGAGATCACCCTAATAAAACACGACTACCGCGCATCAAACAAGGGTGCATCAAAGGGATAAACATCACAGGCAGTTCATAAAATTATGTGATATGATATAGCCCTTTGCTTTGTGAAGTCTTCGTAGTCTTCACGCCGTCGTGGTAGAAGTCACCGCGTCCACCAACTTTCTCCTTGGCACCGGGAACATCACCACGGCTTCCGGCATGTGCGTCGGGGTCCACCTCCGCATCATAGATCATCACCTTGCATCTATCTATTGCTTTGCCTCGAGCTAATAAACAGTTCTAGCACGCAGGCCATAATTAAGTGACAATCATATGACTCCAGTCATCATGCCGTACCACGACACGCAGGTCGCGAATAAATATTACATAACATATAGCATCTCATACAAACACATTGCAAATCTTGAAGGCTATACCACATCACATGCATACTCTGCAAAAACGAGTTAGATCGCCATCTACACGGGTTGTTGCAACTTTTATCGTGGTTGTTAAGCAGGGTTACAAGGCAAACGAGAAACCCTAGACAAAAAAAAACACGATACTTCTTTTGTTGCTAGTTTAACATACGGGGTGCGTGTAGCAACTAATGCCACAAGCCAAACTTCGTTAAACGCGTGACCCCCGTGTGGATTTGAGTTCATAAAATCCACAAGCCCGTTCATGTAAAATTTTCTATAGCAAGACTAGGATGAGATCCAAGGAATTTGATGTAGTCCATGATCAAGGCAACCAGCATACTAAGAACAGCATAGAGGGATCATGGCAAAACTCAAACCTTGTAGCAAAATCACATCATGCCGTCGTGCAAAGAAAAGATCACATGATAGGGAAGCAAACAAGAAAATCAATGCCTCATATCAACATATGATCTACCTAAACATGCATCTAATCAAGGTTCGCTCATGATACCACTGTTGGGAAACGTAGTAGAAAACAAAAAATTTCGGCCTACGAATCAAGAACCCAAGATCATCCAAGAAGATTGCATACAAGGTTTTAGGTCATGGCTCACCAACCGATGTAGCGGAAGTAGAGTTGGTGAAGCTCGTGGACGTAGTGGAAGTAGATCTCGCAAGTTCTCCCACGAACAGTCCCTCGATCAATCCCACGAACAAGTCCCGCGATCTAGTCCCACGGACAAGTCCCATGAACAAGCTCCTCGAAGAAGGGTCGAAGGTACGACCCCTCCATTAGTATCCACACATCCCGTAGCAGCAATCCAGCAGCGCTCCGCCGTCCAGAGATGAACGCCACCGAGAAAACTAGAGGGAGAAAACCCTAACGGATTCCGATCTAGAACAGCGTCTAAACCGGGGTCTAAAAGTGGAGCAACGGGGTTTAGAGGAGGGAGGGTGGCGCATAGGCCTTGGGGATCGATTGTGTGTCTTCCCCCCACCCTTGGCTCACCTTATAAAGGTGGCCAAGGGGCCTAGGGCGCAGCTCAAGGAGGTTTGGGAGTCCAACTTGGACTCCCAAGCCTTCCAAACCTACACATACCTTCCCACCGGAAACCTTCCATAATGGTATTTGGAAATCCCACCTGGAGGATCTCCCACCCCTTTTTGGTGCGCCCCCACCACCTGGCCGGCCAGGGCAGCCTAGGTGGCTTGCCCCCCAAGGCCAGGGGCGCAGGGCAGTGGGTGGTACTGCCCGGAACCTTCCGGAACCTTCTAGAAGCTTCCAGGACCTTCCGGGACCTACCGGGACTGTTTCGGGACATTCCGGACACTTTTGGAGCACTTCCAATACCTTCTGGAACCTCTAACGAATGTTCCGGAGCCATCTAAATGGGTTTCGGAGCCATCCGGGCAAAGGTTATTATGTCCGGTGAACACAACATATTGTTTAAGCTGTCCACCGATCACCGAAACTATTCCGGTTGATCGTAAACTTTCCCATTACCATTTTCATATGTTCCGGAACCACCTGGGACTACTCCAGAGAGATCCGAACATATCCTAAATACCCAGAACTACTTCTGGTGCCCTTATGAACTATTCCATAAATCTCCGGAACTACTTCCGGTACCCGTATGAACTATTCTGCTTTGCTTCCACTAAACCTTCTACCATACTAGTATTCTAACAGACTACTGCTCGTTAAGTGTGTGACCCAATAGGTTCGGTATAATGCGGACATGACTCAGAACATCTTCCGGACATAGGTCAACAGCCTTTCGTCAATAGCCAATAATCAACAGCGGAGCCATGGACACCCATGTTGACTCCCGCACATACACGAAGAAACTTCGAGTGAACCATTATGTTTATTCATGTGCCATTCCCTTTGCTTCTTTATATATGACAAAGTTAGAGGAGAGATGTTTGGCACCCATGTGTAACAACTTCTTGAACACAAGCCACTCGTTATCCTCTTTGCTCGTTTGTCCATTTTCTCGTTATCGTATTCCGGTATCCCCGTGACTGAATCACAATGCGTCTGGCCAGACTATAATGGATACCGTCATACCGAGTGGGCCCGAAGTGAATATCTTCTTCATCGTGAAGGAGCAAATCCCATTCTTGAACTATCACAGTCACTAGCCACACCATCTGACATACCCAGAACTTATTTTACTACTTCCCATTTACGGGAGGATTCATCTAAGAACCAAAGCATGTCTTCCTGTGTGAAGCAACTCGATACTCTCATGGTCTAAGGAATTACGTATATGATAACATTTCATGATATGACTTATAACATAGTTACGATGTGATCTCTAAGTATATCATTCAATACTGGGGTCGGTTCAACATCATTGTTCTGCTAACAATATGTTCCCATTGCTACTGACATCCTTGTTACAAGAACAATGTCCATGATTAAGAAAACGTAATCATCAGTTAGCACATGAGCTGGTCTTAGAGGCTAATCCATGAACTCTTGGTGTTTACATTTCAACACATGCAAGTGAGTTTTCTTCTCAATCTCATAGTCAGGGTCATTGCAATTATAGCACAGAAATATAAACATTAATTACGAACGTGGAAATATATATATAATAACAATGTCCTCTAGGGCATATTTCCAACAAAAATCGCACTAGACCAGCCGTAGCCAACGGAACAAAAAACCCCTTTTAATAATTAAACGGGTTATTTTAATAGCGCGCCGGAAAGTGTTTTCGGAACGGTTACAACGCGAGGTGAACGCCGCCGGCTCGACGCACTGATCGCGCAGTTCAAAGTTCTACCCGAATCGGAGGTACTGCGAACCCCCGGCGATCAGGAACGTGAGCACCGCGCGCGCGAGAGAAAAACCGGGGATGTTTTTGCAAACTGCCAGCCACCAGGGCTATATAAAGACCACCACACTCCCACCCCTTTCTAGGGTTTCCCTAGCCACAATATTGCAGCCACCCCCCTCACAATTGCCCCCAATTTTCGCAATTTTCCCTAATTCTAGCCCAAAACCTAGCCCTCCTCAGATCTGGACCATCAGATCTCAGATCTGATGGCCCAGATGCTGCCGCGGAACCCCCAACCCCTCCACCTCTTTCTCTCTCCTCTCCCAGCCGCCTCGGACCTGACGCCGCCGTCGTCGGCTCTCCACTGCTCCGGCCAGCCGGCGAGCCGCCGCCGGCCCCCCTCTCCTCCACGCCCCTCCCTCTCCTCTCCTCCTCCCTGCCTAACCTCCTCGCCTCCCCTTCCCGCAGTGCCGCCGCCACCTCGCGCCATGACCGGCCGAGCCGAGCTCGGGTCGAGCTTGTCGGCCTCCTCCGCCTTGAGCGCGCCGCCTCGGGACCAAGCCACCACCGGCCGCCTGTGGTTCTCCACCGCCAGCTCGCCTGTCCAGCCGCGCGGGCCACCTCGTCGGAGGTCACGGGCGCCGCCGCTGCCTGCTCGGGAGGAGCCGGCTCGGCCTCCCGCTCGCCTCCCCCTGGGGGCCGCCTCCACAGGCCGGCCGGCCAGATCCAGGCCCAAGGCGCCAGGCCTAGGTTCAGCCAGGCCAGATGGGCCGAAATCGGCCCATGGTGAGGAAGAGGCCCGTGACCCTTTTTTCTGATTTTCCTGCCTGCTGAATTTTTTTCTAAGTGCTGAGATTATTGTTGTTGATCTGTTTTTGCGCTGTAATTTCCCGTTGAACCGTAGCTCCGATGAACGTGCCCTCAAAATGAAAGTTTCTTAGAATTGCGTGTACTTTAATTCATCTTTTGTGAGCTTTTGCATTTGAGGTCATCTTGATTGTGTAATTGTGTGCTAAAGTGGGCATCAGGCCGTTAACTGCTACAAATTCCTGTTAAGTGCTGCTGTTATTATTTTATTGCAACTTTGCATGATGATTGTGACTCATCCATGAGGCCTATTGCATTGATTCATTCTCCTATGTGTTAAGCATCATGTGTACTTCATTTCCATGCTTTAACTTGTCATATTTGGGTGCTCTAGATTTATTAAATCTTGCTCCAAAGTGGTGAGCCTGATGTTAATTTGCTGCTGTTGCTGAAACTGTTATTCTGTTGCAACTTCGGTCGACGAGTGTGTCGCGACCGTTTATCGGAATTGCGTGATTCCAATTGCATATTGTTAAGCATCATGTCTACTTCCATTACATGTATTTCATTGTCATATTATGCTTGCTGGATCAGATGACCACTACAGTTGGATGCTGAGTATCTCTGTACTCATGATACTACCCCCAAACTCTTTTCAGGGTTCTTGATCGATGACATGTATGGTGATCGACGTTTCACGTGGAGACTCGACGACGACTAGTTAGGCAGATCCCAGCGGAAGGCCTGGACCCGTGTGGTTATGGGATCGATGTTTTTCTCTTTGCGAGTAGGCATTTGATTATAGACTGTACTCAGACATGTACCTTCCACTGATGTATTGTATTTAAGGTAGTTGTACGCCGATTGTATGAGATGTTGTATTCTGTATCTGTAAAGTTGTGATATCATGTTGGAAAATCCGGGGCATATGACTTCGTCATATGTCGCGGTGGGACCGATATGTGTTTCTTCCCCGGATTTGGATGGAAACATCTAGATCTGGAACAGTACCGCATATCGAGCCTTACATAATCAGCAAGACTTACATCAGATCTATACTACTCATGCTCAAGTATCAAGGAAAAGGGAGGTGGGGTTTCAATGCAGAAGTGCCAGCTTTGACTTGGCTAGTCCTGTACTACGAATACCAGAATGAGGTAAGGAGCGTACACGAGTCCAAGTATCAAGTCTCCAACCAATACACCACTATGGTTACTTCCTCGACTTCCCCACGAGGAAGCACGCAATAACACTCACACTTATCTTGGCAAGTTTTAAGAGTAACCATTGAAGTTTTCTATGATCGAGTATTAGTCTCCAAGTAGTCCATAACCGCGGACACGGCTATTCGAATAGTTCATTAACCCTGCAGGGGTGTACTGCTACAAAGACGCACGCATGAGTTACCGTCTTGGAGTGGACCCTTCAAAAGATTACCGGCGAGGATGTTGCCATGACACTTCACTCACAATACCATCTCTAGTCCTAGGGAGTCGCCTATTTGAGTTAGGACCACAATCCGAATCCGGCCGATTTTTCCTATGCGGACTCAAACGTTGTGTGACCGCCATCAAGCTCAACTCGATCATGATCACTTGATTCAACGTGCCCACAACCTACGTCCACCACTTACCTTGATGTACCTTCTTGAGATCGTTTAAAGTTCGAACTACTTGCGACTCCTAGACTTGGTCCGGGGTGAGGTACTAGGCCGAGAGGGGTCAGTGAGCCCAATGTGTGGTCCTACTCTTAGTCTTGGATAACAACACAAGAACTCGGGCATCATTCATGATCACTACCATCCCGACTCACATTAAAGTAGCCTCATTGTAACCTCTAAGCATGCAATAAGCTGTAACAGTTGCAGGGGCCACATGATATCAATCAACTCCTACATCTGCTAGGATTGTGGTTTGCTTACTACTGTGACAAAATGATAGGTCATGCAAAGGAATGCGTTCAACTAGCGGTAGAACGTATCATGGTGACATCCTAAACATGCATAAGAAAGAATGAGAGGGAACTGGGATTTTATCGACATGATCAAAGAGGGGGTGATTGCCTTGCTGATGATCACGATGTCCCAGTATTTTGACGTGAGGTTAAACTCGTCTCTGAGATGAACTTCTACCGAGAAGAAGCAAACACCGAAGAACTGAAAGTAATGCACATTCAGTAAATTCAAATGCACAAGCGATATGGCATGATATGATGATGAGAAAGGGTTTGTTGTGCTTCTTATGTCCATGTGAAATGTATTGCATTGCAATGGTTGAAGTTGGAATAGCATTTGCAATTTATTTGATTTAAACCAAATGTACCAAATAGAAAAATGCTACTGATCCATCATGTTAAACATTTCAAACATGGTTGAAAGTTTGATATTTTGATAGAGCATTTTATTCTGATCAATTTTCATATAAAAATTATTTCATTCCGAGTTACGGTTTAAAAGTTATTCAAATTCAAAGTTTTGGATATTTTCTGGAATTTTTGGAATTGTTTTTGTACTGGAAAAGGGATTTATTGCGCCATGCTTGCGTCAGCATGACGTCAGGGGGTTGACTGGTCCAACTGACCAGTGGGGCCCGGCTGTTAATTGTTTCTGTTAACTTAATCTGGGTTAGTTAGTTGGCCTGGGGCCCATCTTTCAGTGGCGTGGGGGGTGATTAGCACGCAGGTTAGGGGCTAACCGGCCGGCGGCTTGACGCCGGTGGCCTAGCCATGGCGGCGCTTCGCCGGAACTTAGTTCCCGGCCACGGGGAAGGCAGAGGAGGGAACCAGCGCGTGCCCCGTGCTGGCGCGCATCGCGTAGAGCACGCGGGGTAACGGGGAAGCTCTAGGGCCATGGCTACGACGAAGGGCGCGGCGGCTAGGTCACTGTGTCGGGACCCGGGGTTAGCGTATGTAATTCCAGTCACGATACAATCACATGGAGAGCTGAGAACCGTACCCACTTGTCTAAGCAGACAAGGCCAAGCACAGAACATTCTCGGTAAGCATCGAACGTGAGGGGCATCCAATTCAGGCCGGATGATCAACTGAGATGGGTCCGCATCGTCCGCTCACAAGTCTAAATGCTTATGGGTGGTGAATCCCATACTCATAGACAAGTCGCCTCAACCATGTTATCGATTGGATCCTAACTCTTACATAGACTTACTCCAGCCCGATCACTTAGTCGGGGTCTAGGGCGGGCTCGATCATACAATAAAGTGTGCACATGACAGATTCACGAGCAATCGCATCGCGATGCCCCAAGCTGCGCACATCTAAGGGCCACTTGGTGTATAAAAGACTGCCAGCCAGATCACAACTAAGGTCTCGAAAACCCATACTAAGACATGCATGTTATAATCATACACGCAGCACACATGCCTAGTATGAACAGCAGGTATCATCACATAACTCTACAAAATACTCTTTATTGATATACACATAGAGCATACAAAGATCACATGTCTGTGATCAACATTACATCATACAACGGAAGCAAATTAGGTCTGAGTACAGACAAGTTTAACAAATGGCTTAGAGAAGCCTTGTAAACAAACATGCCCTTCCACGAGGGACCAGACTGCTGTCTGGGACTATACTACCAAGGTCAGCGTCGAGCTTCACGAAGGTGACTCCATCGGGGTCCGGTTTCTTATCTAAAACATATAATAAGCAAACGTGAGTACAAAGTCGTACTCAGCAAGACTTACATCAGATCTATACTACTCATGCTCAAGTATCAAGGTAAAGGGGTGGGGTTTCATCATGCAGAAGTGCCAGCTTTGACTTGGCTAATCCTGAACTACGAATACCAGACTTGAGGTAAGAAGCGTACACGAGTCCACTACATCTCCAACCAATACACCACTATGGTTACTTCCTCGACTTCCCCACGAGGAGGCACACCATAGCACTCACGCTTATCTTGCGAGTTTTATAAGTATCCATTCAAGTTGTCTAATAATCAGGTACAGGTTCCAAGTAGTCCTTAACCGCGGACGCGGCTATTCGAATAGTTTTGTTAACCTTGCAGGGTGTAAACTACACACACATGACCATCGGTTACCGCCAGGTCTCGCCACCGTTCAAGAGATGACAGCGAGGATGTTCACCACGACACTTCGCTCACAACCGGTCTATTCCAGGAGTCGACTATCTGAGTTTGCCTCCGCTCGAGAGCCCGTCCGGATCAAAGAAACGGACTCAAACAATGTAGGTGACCGAGACGCCACCTCTGGCAGATGGTTTTCCTGCCTCACAGGTGCACCCACACATCTATATGATGCAACCATTTCCTGCGTTCTTTTTCTATGCATATGTCAAATGGAAAGCCCGAACTAATGTGACTCCTGGACGTCGACACGGATCAAGGTACTAGGCCGAGAGGGGTCAGTGAGCCCAATGTGTGGTTGTACTCTTTGTCTTGGATTACCATACAAGTACTCGATGCCTAAGGCGGTGTTCAACGAGACAACCCACTGTGTACTCCTACACAGCCTCTCATCGTTCACCTTGTATTAGGGTGGATTCACCGACACAGTTTCACTTTCATCAACACCATGTTCATCATCATCCCGACTCACATCAAAAGCAACCTCATGTAACACTAAGCATGCAATAAGCTGTAACAGTTGCAGGGGCTTCATGATATCATACAACTCCTATGTCAGCTAGGATTGTGGTTTGCTTAATACTGTGACAAGATGATAGGCCATGCATCGGATATGGGTTCAACTATGCGGTAGAATCGATACAAAGTGATCTCCTAAACATGCATAAGCGAGACTGAGAGGGAATTGGGATTTTATAGACATGATCAATGGGGTTTGCTTGCCTTGCTGACGAGGTTCGACAACGGTGTCTTCAACGAAGGTGGTGGCCTCCGGTTCCGGTTGCACGTCTATCGAACAAACAATCAAACAAGGTATAAATTTAATTGCAATGCATCAAACACATGATCAATATTGAAATGGTGATGTGCTTGGTCACAATGTGGTTACAATTCCATTTAAAAGAAGTCATATGCAAAGTCATTTGCAATTGTGCTTCAAATTTGAATTTGAATTATATCCATATGGATGTTTTGCACTGTTCACCCATTTTAGAATGGTCAAACATGAAAACAGAGCCCATATTCATAATCCTTGGATTTTTCTGATATTTTTAGACATATTATTTGCTATATTTGGAGTTCATATGAATTAGTTATGAATTTCCAAAGTTTAAAGTAATTTCTGGAATTTTCTGGATTAATTTAATTCATTTCTATTTTCTGGAATTTTCTTTACTGCGTCATGCTGAGCTCAGGGTGACGTCACAGGGGGGGCTGACCAGTGGGGTCGGAGTGTCAGTGGCAGTGGGTTTAATCCCCGTTTAAAATTAACCCGAGGGGGTTAATTAGTGGGCTGGCCCCACTTGTCATTGACCTAGGGTCAACTAACCCGAGGGGTTAGGACCCTAATGACGGCCACGTCAGCGCGTCGCCGGCGGCTCAACGCCGGTGGCCAGAAGCCACGGCGGAGCAGCACGGGGGCGGCACGGGCCACCATTTGGTGCGCCGCTTGCACCAAACGAACGCCCCCGGCCACACGCGCACGCTAGAGGAAGCCAGCGCCACTGTGGAAGCCCAGAGCGGCGACGGCGACGTCAACGGCGGCGGCCGGAGCCCTGTCAAGGTGAAGATGGCGACCCGAGGCATGGGAGGAGTCGGGCTTGGAGGGGAAATGGACGTAATCTCACCCTGAGTGCAACGGCGGGGTCGACGAAGGCAGAGGAGCGGCGGTGGTCATGGAATCGACGACGAGGTCATGCGGGTCCGGCGAGATGTCGGGGTCGATTCCGGCGGCTCGGGGACGAAGAGGCGTCCAATCCGCTTCTTGGTGAGGGAGTCGACGACGGGGAAGACGTGGGACACGTCGGCACGGCTCCTCAACGGTGATGGCCACGCCGGACCACGACGGTGCTCTGCGGAGGCGCTCGGTTCTTCTCTGGCGACGAAGAAATCGGCAAGAGGAGAGCGAGAGAGAGAGCAACGAGCGAGGGGATGGAGGAAGGAGCTTCTGGGCGAAGTCGTGGCGAGGAGAGGGAGCCCCGGGAGGCCTAGACGGCTCTCGCCGTCGAGGTGGCGGTCGTCGCCCCCGGCATGCTCGACAGCGAGCTGCTTGGGGTAGACGACAAGCCCCTCATGGGCTTGGGCCGGGGTTCGGCTAGTTGGGCCCGCGGCCTGGCTGGGGTGGGTTGCTTTCCTTTTTCTTTTTCTTTTAAATTCTCTTCTGTTTTTCTTTTTCTGTAAATATGTTTTGCCCTGAAATAAATAGCTAGGCATTTTTGTTAAATGCCCAAATACTTTTAAAAATCCTATATGACCAGTAGCTAGTCACACAAGGAATTTGGGCATTTTTGAAATTCAATATAATTTGAATTTCAATCCAAATAGGGTTATTTTAATTTCCAAAGCCACTGTTTGAATATTAGAAAATTCCATGTGCATGGGATTGATCCCAAACCACTTTTAAAATGATCAGCATCATTTATAGGAATTTTCCAAATGTTCAAAAGATTTTTGGAAAAAGATTTTATCTGGCCATTTATTTAAATACTCAGGGCTTTCCTTTTTCCCTAATTTTGATTTTCCTTTTGAATTTTTCATGATGCAAAGGGGCAAGCAAACCCTAGAACTTACCCTAGTTGGGGTTCTGACAACTCGCCCCCACTCAAGAGAATCTCGTCCCGAGATTCAGAAGTCGTCGGGAGGAAGGTGGGGTACTCGGCACGAAGGCGGTCTTCTCTTTCCCATGTTGCTTCTTTCTCGGAGTGATGTGACCATTGCACTTTGAGGAACTTGATCTTCTGACGACGAGTGACACGCTCTGCTGAATCAAGAATACGAACAGGGTACTCTCGATAAGAAAGGTCATCTTGAAGATCAAGCGTTTCATGGTCGACTTCGCGGATGGGGTCCTTGAAGCAACGCCTGAGTTGTGACACATGGAATACATCATGTACTCGGGAAAGGTGCGGAGGTAGTTCAAGTTGGTAGGCAACTTCTCCACGTTTAGTTAGAATGCGGAAAGGTCCGATGTAACGTGGGGCCAACTTGCCTTTGATACTGAATCTTTGGGTTCCCTTCAGAGGAGTAACCCGGAGGTAAGCCTTCTCATTCAGATTGTAGCTCTCCTTTCTATGATGACGATCATAGTAGCTTTTCTGACGAGATTGAGCGGCTTTCAAACGATCACGAACAATGTGAACTTGCTCTTCTGCTTCCTTGATCAAATCCGGTCCAAAGAGTTGTCTTTCACCGGTTTCTAACCAGTTAAGGGGTGTTCGACATCGTCGTCCGTATAGGAGTTCAAAAGGAGCCATGTTCAGACTAGATTGATAGCTATTGTTATAAGAAAATTCGGCGACTGGAAGAGACTTCTCCCAATTCTTTCCGAAAGAGATAACACAAGCTCTGAGCATGTCTTCCAAGATTTGATTAACCCTTTCAACTTGACCGCTAGACTGAGGATGGAAAGCTGTACTAAAGGATAGATGAGTTCCCATAGCATTCTGAAAGCTTCCCCAGAATCTAGAGGTGAAAAGGCTACCACGATCAGAATTGATCACCAAAGGAACACCGTGAAGAGACACAATTCTAGAGATATACAAATCCGCTAACTGGCTTGCAGTTATGGACTCGCGAACTGGAAGGAAGTGAGCAACTTTGGAAAGTCTATCAATGACCACGAAGATGGCATCGTTTCCTTTCTGGGTTTTTGGAAAGCCGGTGATGAAGTCCATACCGACTTTGTCCCATTACCACTCGGGAATAGGAAAAGGTTGAAGTGTACCAGCAGGTCTTTGGTGTTCTGCCTTAATGCGACGACAAACATCACATTCAGCAACAAATCGAGCAATGTCTCTCTTCATCCGGGTCCACCAAAATCTCTGGCGTAGATCTCGGTACATTTTTGTGCTACCGGGATGAATTGAGAGGGCTGTGTCATGGGCTTCTTTGAGGATGAGTTGCCTTAGATCCCTATTCTTAGGTACTACCAAACGATTTTCAAAGAATACCGTTCCTTTACTATCTGTGGAGAAACATTTAGCAACTGTAACATCCCAAAATTCTCCGAATTTTGGAATGTTAATAAATTAAATAGATAATGATTGTTTGATTGATGTGTTTGATTTTTCTCTGGGATTTAAAACTTTTGGGGTTTATTGAATATTAAAATGAGAGGGAATAAAATGACTTTCCCTAATATTCACCGTTGGTGTTTTGGAATTTATTATTTAAAAACAAAACCAACAAAATAAAATGAGAGAAGGTAACATGACTCCTTCAACTTTTTAAAAGTTTGGAAAATGTTTTAAATCTTATTTGGAATTCTTCTAAAATATTTTTTAACATTTTTCAACACATGGCAGTTTGCTGGAGAGGATATAAAAGAACTTATCCCCATTTTTAATTCGTTGAAGAATAGTTAAAACATTTTTAGGGGACTTTTTAATTTTACTTTGGAGTTATAAATATTTTCTAAAATTATTTTTGGAATTTATTTATGCTCTGGAAAAGTTTTTAAATCAATTTTCGGAGTTTTCGGTATTTTTAAAATGCCAGAAAAGTATTTAAAATATTTAAAAATAAGTTGCAAAGTTTTTAGTTTATTTTATTATTTTGGTCAAGCCAAAAATTCAATTTTATTATTTTAAAAATATGGCGAAGACGGAATTTTAAAATAAATTTCCGTGATTTTTCTAATATTGTTTTGGGCCTAATGGGCCTGGTCTGTTTTTTTTCCAGCAGACCGAATTTTTTTTTATTTCGGATTTACAAAAAAAAAGAGGGATTAGGGGCTGGCTATATATAGGCCCGATTAAGGCTAAGTTTATTTTCGCCAGCGTTTAGGGTTAGCTCTAATCTAATCCGCGGGACCCGCCGCCGCCGATGTCATCGCCGGAGCTTCGCCGGAATTTTCGCCGGAGCATCGCCGGAGTGCGTTTTTTCGCATTTTTTTCGAGGTAATTTTTCGCGGAGTGCCGTCCTAGCCGACCCCGCGCTTCGCTGGAGTACCGCGCCACCCCGCCGCCCTAGCCGCGCCGCCCCCGGAGCGCCGCCGCCGCCGCAGGCCGGCCGCCGCCTGCTCCCATGGCCGGGCCAGCCGAGGTCGTGCGCCCTGGCCGAGCCGCGCCCGCCCGTGCCTGCGCGTCCCCGCCGCCCCGCGCCCAGCCGCGGCGCCCTGGCCGCCCCTCCGCGCGTGGCCGCCGCCGCCCGCCGGCGCTCGCCGGGCCGGTGAGCCCCGAGCCGGCCGGAGCTCCGAGCTCCCGTGGCCATGCCCTAGTCCCTATCTCGTGTGTGCTGTGCCCGTGGAGGATGAAGACTAGGAAAAAAAATTCAGATCTGGACCCGATCGCGTTTTTGTAAAATTTTTATTTATGTATCGGTCCTTTTTGCAGTAAAACCCCCGGTACCCCCGTTTTTCACCCGAAACCGTTTTCGCGAGTACTTTTTAACCGTAACCCGGAATTGGGAGATTCCAGTTGCGTTGCGACCGTGTAGAAATTTTCTATCCAGTAGACCTAGTGCTACAGAAGTTTGGAGTATTTAAATTTGGATCCCAAGCTGATCCAAATTTGAACTTCCGGCAGCCGTAACTTTCTACCGGTGCACCCGTTTGCGCCGTTTCTTTTTGCGTTGGATCACTCGTTCCATGTACCTTCTGTTTATACCATGTGTACACAAAAATTCACAAGTTTATTGATCTGTTCAAATTCAAATTCAATTCCATATTTCAATTGCTATGACCTGCGTTGTAGTATTCCATTTCACGTGATTCTTTTTGCATATTGGATCATATGAGACATCTTATCGGCAATATCGACATACTATTCATATTGCCATGATCTTTACTTTGATTTCATAATGCCTTGATCATACTTTTATATCGACAACTCTTTATCCGTTGACTCTCTTGAGTTCATGTTCCACCGATCACCTTCGAGCACATCCACACCTTTGCACTTCACAGCTTGTGTTTTATTGCTAAAACCTTTGTGATTGTTTTGTTGATCTTATGTGTTGCCTTTGTGGTGTGATTGCTTATTGAGTTCTTTCGTTGACGATAGATTGCTCGGAGTGTGACGAGTAGAGTTGACTGGAACGTGAGAGCGAAGATCTTCATCGAATGTATAAGGCAAGTGATACTTTGACCATACTCATACCTACATTTTCTATATGCATTATGTTAGGAAATATCACTCTATTGCATGATAGGTAGTTTATTTTACTGTTGCTGCAAAACCAGTTAGGATAGCCACATTTTTTGACTTGTCTACTGTAGATCAACCTAGCCGTGTTGTTACTTTATTGCTATGCTTTGTAGACGAGGTTGGGCTGTGAGAATTCATGGAGTGCATGTGAGCTATTTAATAAACTGTGTAGCAACTTTATAATAAATAGAAATCACTTCTGGACGGGCGGGTTGCATCCCGGTAGTTGTGGCTCGGTTGAGGACAGTGCCGGGGTTAAATGCACCCAATGGTTGTTTTGGTGGTGAACCGGGTGCGTCATGGTGTCTACCCTCTCACGCAGTGGGTGCCGTCTAGGCTCAAAAATATCAGACATGCAATATTACTAGTAGCTTCCGTGTACAGCACTGGCTATATGGGCTCTGGCTTAGATGAGTAAATTGTGGGGAACCTGGCCCTGGTAGCTAGCTGATGTAGAATTGTGTTAGGTGTACCGGCTACCAAAGGGTGGAGGCAACCTCTTCGAAAGTCTTTGTCTCAATCTTCGGGTTGAGTCCAGTGGGGAACGTGTACAAACCTCTGCAGAGCGTATAAACTGATCATGATTAGCCGTGTCCACGGTTACGGACGAAATTTGAGAAACTAGTCAGTACTGTTGATGAATGATCTTGACAGATGAACACTTAATAATAATTTGGTTGGGACAAGAGTAGCATGGGTTGCTGTGTGTTTCAGGTAGAACTCAACTTAAAATTTTGACTAGTTTAGTTCAGGAGAAAATTGGCTTTCTGCAAAACTAAACCATAAGCCTTTCCTTTGACTTACCTTGCATGTAGGTGTAGGTCCTTTATATAACCTTTTTCGTGTCACTTGCCGTACAAATCAGATGTACTGACCCGTTGTCGGGCTGTAACCTTCGGTGTTGCAGGTTTTTCAGACGATCAGTAAGGTGCGTTTAGGGGTTGCGAGTCTACACTCAGCATGTTCGCATGTGGCTGTTGATGGGACTCCACCTTATTTGCTTTTGCTTCCGCTATATTTATATTGAATAAGCTAGCCTTGAGCTATGCAACTTGTTATTTATTTACTCTGGATCATACGTTGTAATAATGATGCACTTGTACTTTGATATACATCTATTATACTGTGTGTGCCAGCGAGTTCGATCTAGGGACTGGCACTTGAGCACAGAGACTTCAATTCGGTGTGAATTGGGTCGTTACAGATGGTATCAGAGCAGTGTGTTGGCTGTAGGACGTGACCCTAGAAAATGGATAGGAAAAGCCATAGGAACAAAAATATTTTATCACTCCTTGACCCCTTACTCTCTCACTATTATTTCTCATCTATTATTCATCTTCTAAAACTTCTCATCTTGTTTTATTATGAATACCCCTTGAGTTGCTTATACCTTGGAAGACAAGACATTTGAGAAGAACATCATCACCCTTGGGATCAACTGGAGTTATGATTACTGGAACTAGAAGGAATAACCTACGGTGATCAATAAGTTTGACACTGTGAGAGGAATTTTTAAGATCAGCTTAGCTGAGAAGGATGAAGCTTAGAATCAGACCACCACCTTTTATGTGAAGTTAGATGAACGAATTTTCGCGTAGCATGACGAGATCGTATGTCTTGCACATATGACCTTACTCTAGGTGTTGTTTGTGTGTTTTGACTGTAGTGACTGTATTGTTTGTTGTTATGTGTTACTGTCGAACGTACGTGGTTTGCCTCTTTTTGTTTGAGTGCATATGTTTGGTGCTATCTCTAGTTGTTTACTTGTCGGTGTTATAGTTTTTCCCTAACCCTTGTCGTATGGGCTTAATAGATGGAGTATGAAGTAGGACTCGCCTTTTCTGGGGCGATGTCGAGACTGAAGGTGGAGCAGTGGATTCGTAATATGGAGGAACACACGAAGATAAACAAGGTTGGAAGTGAGCAGATGGTCCCCTATGCTGTTGAGTACTTTGTAGAAGAGGCTGCTACTTGGTGGAGAATGCACCAAGCGATTGACGAATCACGAAGGACAATTACTTGGAAGGAGTTCACAAGGATTTTGTTGGGGTCCCGCCTCGTCACCCCGATGCAAAGGACGGTAAACCTTAAGAGGCACCATGCCTGTACAATTTGCGGAGAAACAGGGCACTCCTATGAAGGACACCAAGATGGATGTCCCCATTGTGAGGAAATCCACTCGGGTGAATAATGCCCCACTGCACAAGTAACATGTTTTACGTGTGAAGGAACTGATCATTACCCCGCTCAGTGTCAATTTTTCATCGTGACACAACAAGTGGTTCAACATCAAAAGGAAGAAATGAAGAAAGCTATCCAAGAATTGAAGGAAGCACCCGTGAAGAAGAAAAAGAAGGACATTAGCCGCATTCATTTTTTTCGGTGCAGGAACATGGGACACTACCGCGATATGTGTCCAGAATTGAAGGGGGAGGAGAAGTTGTGAACGTGGAAGCAAGGATGCTGACTCGAAGAAGCTTATGTTTTGTCAATTGGAGAATAGAATTTTCGTGGTGTGCACTAAGTGTACGTTGTTACCTTCTTATGTTAGTTGGAGATGTGCATCGATGCATGTTTGCTATGGATTGACTAGATGTTTTATGTCTGATTGTTTTTTTTAGTTTTGCTTGTAGCCTTGACCCTGTTATGTCTTGTTTTGATTGATGTTGTGTGTGGCCCTTTGAGTTCTTCTATGCGAGTAGAATAAGTTTGCGTTTCATTAGATCCTTATCTATTTAGTATGCTTCAAGACTAAAGAAGACACAACCAAAAGAAGAATAACTTGACGAGTGACTCAACGATGTGAAGATTTCTCGACGATATGAAGATTGTTTCGACATTTCAAAACTGGAGCTACCAGCATTGAAGACTTGAAGACCTGGAAGATTCAAGTTTATACCGTTAGAACGTTTCTGTGGGCTGTCATTTCTTGTTTCCTGACAGCTACACATCAAAACTTATGTTTCAAAACTAGTGTGATGTTTGTATGGGTATCTCTCCCTATCTCTCTCTCTACCTCGCTATCTACATTCTGTTCCCTCTCACCTCAAACCCCTACACTGAAGAAGCTACTACAATGGCTGCTAATGCCAAGACGAGGATAAAGATGAATGCAAGTTAATGCTGAGTTCAAAGTTAACCTCTGGTGCCAAGATCTTGCAACAAGCAAGCACAATCTTGCTGAAGGAAGAACTCTGGAGGAAGTTGAAGTCCACCAGTACACGTTTTATAGCAGTTTGCGCAGACCTGAGTGTTGAGGAAACGATAGATCTTTTGCTTGGCTTGCAGAACCATGGATTTATCTGAACCCAGTTCAAGATAAGGAGGACTTCTGCAATGCTTGTGAGGATGACCGAGTGTTAGACTGCGAGATTCACTAAACCATATACAAGGTAATGATTTGGGTGCGTAGTGGATTGGCCCCCATGATGACTACCCTTATTATTCGCTCTTGCTATGCGGGATAGTAAATCTTGAGTGACTTACCTATAGCAGCGAGACGACGATGTTAAGCCTAAACCATAGAATGGTATGATGTGTGACCCTGTAGGAGATTTCCGTTTGTGTTATACGGTGAGTATAGACCAAGACCTTTTGCTGCAGGTATCCCGTAGAAATATTCTTGATGACCACCATGAGAAAATCGATAGTTGTTTAGTAGTGGCGTCTGAGCTGTCAGCCATGAAGTCTCAGTACTTGGAAGACCACTCTCTTGCCAAGGAATGGAAACCTCAAAGGAGGAATTCGTGAAGCCTCGAAGACCGAAGGTGAAATCTGTACGAAGAATGTCATCGATGGATTAAGATACTGGAAGCCACTCTTGTGATGAAGAATTCCACGCCCCAACGGAGTATGAAGAATATGTGTGAGGAGCAAGCTTTTGAAGACAGCTTTTGAAGACCACGTCGCCTTCCTTTTAAGGGTGGTAGCACCCTGGACCGTCGGAGGATCGATTGACTGTCATGATGACCCGAACCCTAACCTTTCTTTCTAGCCTTCTCGAATCTCGAGGACGAGATTCCTTTTAAGGGTGGTAGTGTGTAACATCCCAAAATTCTCCGAATTTTGGAATGTTAATAAATTAAATAGATAATGATTGTTTGATTGATGTGTTTGATTTTTCTCTGGGATTTAAAACTTTTGGGGTTTATTGAATATTAAAATGAGAGGGAATAAAATGACTTTCCCTAATATTCACCGTTTGTGTTTTGGAATTTATTATTTAAAAACAAAACCAACAAAATAAAATGAGAGAACGTAACATGACTCCTTCAACTTTTTAAAAGTTTGGAAAATGTTTTAAATCTTATTTGGAATTCTTCTAAAATATTTTTTAACATTTTTCAACACATGGCAGTTTGCTGGAGAGGATATAAAAGGACTTATCCCCATTTTTAATTCGTTGAAGAATAGTTAAAACATTTTTAGGGGACTTTTTAATTTTACTTTGGAGTTATAAATATATTCTAAAATTATTTTTGGAATTTATTTATGCTCTGGAAAAGTTTTTAAATCAATTTTCGGAGTTTTCGGTATTTTTAAAATGCGAGAAAAGTATTTAAAATATTTAAAAATAAGTTGCAAAGTTTTTAGTTTATTTTATTATTTTGGTCAAGCCAAAAATTAAATTTTATTATTTTAAAAATATTGGCGAAGACGGAATTTTAAAATAAATTTCCGTGATTTTTCTAATATTGTTTTGGGCCTAATGGGCCTGGTCTGTTTTTTTTCCAGCAGACCGAATTTGTTTTTATTCCGGATTTACAAAAAAAAAGAGGGATTAGGGGCTGGCTATAAATAGCCCCGATTAAGGCTAAGTTTATTTTCGCCAGCGTTTAGGGTTAGCTCTAATCTAATCCGCGGGACCCGCGGCCGCCGACGTCATCGCCGGAGCTTCGCTGGAATTTTCGCCGGAGCATCGCCGGAGTGCGTTTTTGCGCATTTTTTTCGAGGTAATTTTTCGCGGAGTGCCGTCCTAGCCGACCCCGCGCTTCGCCGGAGTACCGCGCCACCCCGCTGCCCTAGCCGCGCCGCCCCCGGAGCGCCGCCGCCGCCGCAGGCCGGCCGCCGCCTGCTCCCATGGCCGGGCCAGCCGAGGCCGTGCGCCCTGGCCGAGCCGCGCCCGCCCGTTCCTGCGCGTCCCCGCCGCCCCGCGCCCAGCCGCGGCGCCCTGGTCGCCCCTCCGCGCGTGGCCGCCGCCGCCCGCCGGCGCTCGCCGGGCCGGTGGGCCCCGAGCCGGCCGGAGCTCCGAGCTCCCGTGGCCATGGCCTAGTCCCTGTCCCGTGCGTGCTGTGCCCGTGGAGGATGAAGACTAGGAAAAATAAATTCAGATCTGGATCCAAAACCGCCCAGGGACCCGATCGCGTTTTTGTAAAAATTTTATTTATGTATCGGTCCTTTTTGCAGTAAAACCCCCGGTACCCCCGTTTTTCACCCGAAACCGTTTTCGCGAGTACTTTTTAACCGTAACTCGGAATTGGGCGATTCCAGTTGCGTTGCGACCATGTAGAAATTTTCTAGCCAGTAGACCTAGTGCTACAGAAGTTTGGATTATTTAAATTTGGATCCCAAGCTGATCCAAATTTGAACTTCCGGCAGCCGTAACTTTCTATCGGTGCACCCGTTTGCGCCGTTTCTTTTTGCGTTGGATCACTCGTTCCATGTACCTTCTGTTTATACCATGTGTACACAAAAATTCACAAGTTTATTGATCTGTTCAAATTCAAATTCAATTCCATATTTCAATTGCTATGACCTGCGTTGTAGTATTCCATTTCACGTGATTCTTTTTGCATATTGGATCATATGAGACATCTTATCGGCAATATCGACATACTATTCATATTGCCATGATCTTTACTTTGATTTCATAATGCCTTGATCATACTTTTGTATCGACAACTCTTTATCCGTTGACTCTCTCGAGTTCATGTTCCACCGATCACCTTCGAGCACATCCACACCTTTGCACTTCACAGCTTGTGTTTTATTGCTAAAACCTTTGTGATTGTTTTGTTGATCTTATGTGTTGCCTTTGTGGTGTGATTGCTTATTGAGTTCTTTCGTTGACGATAGATTGCTCGGAGTGTGACGAGTAGAGTTGACTGGAAGGTGAGAGCGAAGATCTTCATCGAATGTATAAGGCAAGTGATACTTTGACCATACTCATACCTATATTTTCTATATGCATTATGTTAGGAAATATCACTCTATTGCATGATAGGTAGTTTATTTTACTGTTGCTGCAAAACCAGTTAGGATAGACACATGTTTTGACTTGTCTACTGTAGATCAACCTAGCCGTGTTGTTACTTTATTGCTATGCTTTGTAGACGAGGTTGGGCTGTGAGAATTCATGGAGTGCATGTGAGCTATTTAATAAACTGTGTAGCAACTTTATAATAAATAGAAATCACTTCTGGACGGGCGGGTTGCATCCCGGTAGTTGTGGCTCGGTTGAGGACAGTGCCGGGGTTAAATGCACCCAATGGTTGTTTTGGTGGTGAACCGGGTGTGTCATGGTGTCTACCCTCTCACGCAGTGGGCGCCGTCCAGGCTCAAAAAGATCAGACAGGCAATATTACTAGTAGCTTCCGTGTACAGCCACTGGCTATATGGGCTCTGGCTTAGATGAGTAAGTTGTGGGGAACCTGGCCCTGGTAGCTAGCTGATGTAGAATTGTGTTAGGTGTACCGGCTACCAAAGCGTGGAGGCAACCTCTTCGGAAAGTCTTTGTCTCAATCTTCGGGTTGAGTCCAGTGGGGAACGTGTACAAACCTCTGCAGAGCGTATAAACTGATCATGATTAGCCGTGTCCACGGTTACGGACGAACTTTGAGAAACTAGTCAGTACTGTTGATGAATGATCTTGACAGATGAACACTTAATAATAATTTGGTTGGGACAAGAGTAGCATGGGTTGCTGTGTGTTTCAGGTAGAACTCAACTTAAAATTTTGACTAGTTTAGTTCAGGAGAATATTGGCTTTCTGCAAAACTAAACCATAAGCCTTTCCTTTGACTTACCTTGCATGTAGGTGTAGGTCCTTTATATAACCTTTTTCGTTTCACTTGCCGTACAAATCAGATGTACTGACCCGTTGTCGGGCTGTAATCTTCGGTGTTGCAGGTTTTTCAGACGATCAGTAAGGTGCGTTTAGGGGTTGCGAGTCTACACTCAGCATGTTCGCATGTGGCTGTTGATGGGACTCCACGTTATTTGTTTTGGTTCCGCTATATTTATATTGAATAAGCTAGCCTTGAGCTATGCAACTTGTTATTTATTTACTCTGGATCATACGTTGTAATAATGATGCACTTGTACGTTGATACACATCTATTATACTGTGTGTGCCAGCGAGTTCGATCCAGGGACTGGCACTTGAGCACAGAGACTTCAATTCGGTGTGAATTGGGTCGTTACAGCAACTCCGCTAGCAATGTTCTCCTTGATCCGGCGAACACCTCGTGCACGCCTCTGGGCAACTCTGATTTGATCCTCAAGGGTTGGTTTCGCCACCAAGTTGAAAAGAGATCCACGAGGAACAATCTCGAGATTGAGCTTTCGAAATTCCTCATGAAGAAGTGGTTGATACTGTTGTAACATGAGGTTGTTACAATACGACTTACGACTTAGTGCATCAACCATGACATTGGCCTTGCCTGGGGTGTAAGAAATTCCTAAGTCATAATCTTTTATCAACTCTATCCAGCGTCTTTGCCTGAGATTAAGATCTGGCTGGGTGAAAATGTATCTGAGGCTTTGGTGGTCTGAATATATCTCACAACGATTACCAAGGAGGTAATGTCGCCAAGTCTTCAAGGCATGAACTACGGCAGCGAGTTCAAGATCATGAGTAGGATAGTTCTCTTCATGTGGCCGCAATTGGCGTGAAGCATAAGCTACCACATGTCGATCTTGCATAAGTATGCATCCTAACCCTTGCCGTGAAGCATCACAATAGATCTCGAAATCCCTTTTGGTGTCTGGAGGTGCAAGTACGGGTGCAGAAGTCAATCTTCTTTTTAGCTCTTGAAAGCTTTCCTCGCACTTGGGGGTCCATTGGAATTTCTTATCTTTCTTGAGGAGTTCAGTAAGAGGCTTTGCAACTTTAGAAAAGTTCTCGACGAAGCGGTGGCAATAGCTTGCTAGGCCAAGAAAACTCCTAACTTGCTTAACCGATTCAGGTGGAGTCCAGTCAAGGACGGCCTGAACCCTCTCGGGATTGACTGCAACACCTTTCGCAGAAATCACGTGGCCTAAGTAGGTCACTTCTGGTAGCCAAAATTCACACTTGGAGAACTTGGCATAAAGGCGGTGCTCTCTAAGTTTCATCAATACCAGCCTTAGGTGTTGGGCATGATCTTCTTCGTTCTTCGAGTAGATGAGAATATCATCGAGATAAACCACAACAAATTTATCTAGGTACTCCATGAAGATCGAATTCATCAAGCGTGAAAATGTGGCGGGGGCATTGGTTAAACCGAAAGACATAAGATCCACTATGAATTCTACACACCTGTCGGGTGGCATTCCCGGCAGCTCTTCAGGAAAGACATCCGGGAAGTCATGAACCACCGGAACATCTTCAAGGTCTGGAAGTGGAAGCACATTCAAAGTATGCATCTGGATTCTAGAGCTGGGTGATGTGTAGTCAATGGTCTGGCCTGAAGGATGGGTGAGTTTAACTGACTTGGCTTTACAATCAAGGAAAGCATTTTGCTTTGATAACCAATCCATTCCTAGGATGACATCAATGTCTGAAGACTTGAGGGCTATAAGAGAAGCAAGGAATACTAAACCCTCAATTTCAATTTGATTGCCATGGCTTACTCTATTAGTTTGCCACTTTGAACCAGGAGTTTGAATGATCATTGGAGAAAACATTTCTTCAAAAGGAAACTCATGATGAAGTGCATAACTCTCCGACATGAATGAATGAGAAGCTCCTGGATCGAAAAGAACGGAGGCGGGGACATGATTGACTAGGAGTGTGCCAAGAATGACGTCAGAAGCATCAGTGGTTTCCTCAACTGAGATTTGGTTCACACAACCACTACTAGTGGATGAAGGCTTTGCTGGAAAAGCTTTGGTGGTTGGTTTCTTTGTAGGCTTAGGTCGAGAATGACATGGTGCCATCAAGACCTGAGGGCATTGACGATAGTAATGGCCTGGAAGACCGCACTTAAAGCATTCCCTGTCTGAAATGTTGGGAGTGGGATTACTTGGTTGCACACCATCATTCCGGGGTGGAATAATGTGTTGGGGTGGATGGCATATATTTGGTGATGGCCTCTGGAGAAGGTTTTGAGGTATGGCTCTGGTTGGAATCCAAATTCGGCGTTTCTGAGGGGCTAAACTTGAAGAAGGAGCAAGCTCAAGAGCATGCTTACGGGACTCCTCGAAAATTTCATTGCCATGCTCAGCTCTGAAGGATCTGTTGACTAAATCCTCAAAGGTGGCAAATTCGATGAGGTTGAGATCATGACGAAGGATGGGGCTAAGTCCCTTACGGAACCTTGCCTGCTTTCTGGCATCGGTGGTGATCTCATCTTGGGCATACCGGGAAAGACGGTTGAACTCTCTCACATACTCATGAATGGGCATCTTTCCTTGAGTGAGATTGCAGAACTCTTCCTTCTTGCGCTCCATCAACTCATCCAGAATGTGGTACCCTCGAAAGGCAACACAGAACTCCTGCCAAGTCACTAGGTGACCATCTGGCTGCATAGCAACATAGTTCTCCCACCATTGAAGAGCAGCACCTTCCAAGAAGTATACCGCAAAAATAACTCGATCATCGGGAGCAACATGTGCAGTATCAAGCTTACGCTCGATGGAACGGAGCCAATCATCAGCTTCAAGGGGCTCAGAAGAACATCGGAATACCGGTGGCTTGAGGAGGATGAAGTCCTGGATGCTCACAACCACATTGCAATGACGTGAGGTATTCTGCTCGATGAGCTCCAGAAGGCGTGTTTGATCACGTTGATTCTTCTCAGCTTCCATCATGATTTCCGCCGCAGAAGGCGGTGGTAGAGGTTCATCATCATTTCGATTCCGAACACGGTCTCGATTCCGACGAACAGCACTACGAGTTCCACCTGACATCCTGTGTGATAAAAATCAACAATCAGAACAGGTTGAATGATGGATTCAAGGATAACAAGACATGATGAAGGCGGAAAAGATTATAATGCGAAGGCAATGATCCACAGAAACACAGGATAAATCCGGCAGCATAACGGCTACACCGGGATGGAAAAAAAGACAACCTCGAGGAGATTGGACAAAACTTCCTCAAGGAACTCAAAACATGAAGACTCTGGACGACCACGACTGTCCTACGGCTACAAGGAAGCACTCAGCGAGATGTTCTAGTCAGACATAGATGAGCCTACTCCTATCATCCCATAGAAAAGATAAGGGTGACCCAGAACTCAGATCGATGAGGGTAAGGAGAAAAAGAAGCCTTACGTTGTTCCCTTTATACCCAAGTAACTATATATCTATAGAATGCTAGACTCGACTTCGACCAAGGGTTGCTACTCCTACAGACAGTCCTGCTCTGATACCAAGTCTGTCGGGACCCGGGGTTAGCGTATGTAATTCCAGTCACGATACAATCACATGGAGAGCTGAGAACCGTACCCACTTGTCTAAGCAGACAAGGCCAAGCACAGAACGTTCTCGGTAAGCATCGAACGTGAGGGGCATCCCATTCAGGCCGGATGATCAACTGAGATGGGTCCCCATCGTCCGCTCACAAGTCTAAATGCTTATGGGTGGTGAATCCCATACTCATAGACAAGTCGCCTCAACCATGTTATCGATTGGATCCTAACTCTTACATAGACTTACTCCAGCCCGATCACTTAGTCGGGGTCTAGGGCGGGCTCGATCATACAACAAAGTGTGCACGTGACAGATTCACGAGCAATCGCATCGCGATGCCCCAAGCTGCGCACATCTAAGGGCCACTTGGTGTATAAAAGACCGCCAGCCAGATACCAACTAAGGTCTCGAAAACCCATACTAAGACATGCATGTTATAATCATACACGCAGCACACATGCCTAGTATGAACAGCAGGTATCATCACATAACTCTACAAAATACTCTTTATTGATATACACATAGAGCATACAAAGATCACATGTCTGTGATCAACATTACATCATACAACGGAAGCAAATTAGGTCTGAGTACAGACAAGTTTAACAAATGGCTTAAAGAAGCCTTGTAAACAAACATGCCCTTCCACGAGGGACCAGACTGCTGTCTGGGACTATACTACCAAGGTCAGCGTCGAGCTTCACGAAGGTGACTCCATCGGGGTCCGGTTTCTTATCTAAAACATAGAATAAGAAAACGTGAGTACAAAGTCGTACTCAGCAAGACTTACATCAGATCTATACTACTCATGCTCAAGTATCAAGGTAAAGGGGGGTGGGGTTTCATCATGCAGAAGTGCCAGCTTTGACTTGGCTAATCCTGAACTACGAATACCAGACTTGAGGTAAGAAGTGTACACGAGTCCACTACATCTCCAACCAATACACCACTATGGTTACTTCCTCGACTTCCCCACGAGGAGGCACACCATAGCACTCACGCTTATCTTGCGAGTTTTATAAGTATCCATTCAAGTTGTCTAATAATCAGGTACAGGTTCCAAGTAGTCCTTAACCACGGACGCGGCTATTCGAATAGTTTTGTTAACCTTGCAATGGTGTAAACTACACACACATGACCATCGGTTACCGCCAGGTCTCGCCACCGTTCAAGAGGTGACAGCGAGGATGTTCACCACGACACTTCGCTCACAACCGGTCTATTCCAGGAGTCGACTATCTGAGTTTGCCTCCGCTCGAGAGCCCGGCCGGATCAACGAAACGGACTCAAACAATGTAGGTGACCGAGACGCCACCTCTGGCAGATGGTTTTCCTGCCTCACAGGTGCACCCACACATCTATATGATGCAACCATTTCCTGCGTTCTTTTTCTATGCATATGTCAAATGGAAAGCCCGAACTAATGTGACTCCTGGACGTCGACACAGATCAAGGTACTAGGCCGAGAGGGGTCAGTGAGCCCAATGTGTGGTTGTACTCTTTGTCTTGGATTACCATACAAGAACTCGATGCCTAAGGCGGTGTTCAACGAGACAACCCACTGTGTACTCCTACACAGCCTCTCATCGTTCACCTTGTATTAGGGTGGATTCACCGACACAGTTTCACTTTCATCAACACCATGTTCATCATCATCCCGACTCACATCAAAAGCAACCTCATGTAACACTAAGCATGCAATAAGCTGTAACAGTTGCAGGGGCTTCATGATATCATACAACTCCTATGTCAGCTAGGATTGTGGTTTGCTTAATACTGTGACAAGATGATAGGCCATGCATCGGATATGGGTTCAACTATGCGGTAGAATCGATACAAAGTGATCTCCTAAACATGCATAAGCGAGACTGAGAGGGAATTGGGATTTTATAGACATGATCAATGGGGTTTGCTTGCCTTGCTGACGAGGTTCGACAACGGTGTCTTCAACGAAGGGGGTGGCCTCCGGTTCCGGTTGCACGTCTATCGAACAAACAATCAAACAAGGTATAAATTTAATTGCAATGCATCAAACACATGATCAATATTGAAATGGTGATGTGCTTGGTCACAATGTGGTTACAATTCCATTTAAAAGAAGTCATATGCAAAGTCATTTGCAATTGTGCTTCAAATTTGAATTTGAATTATATCCATATGGATGTTTTGCACTGTTCACCCATTTTAGAATGGTCAAACATGAAAACAGAGCCCATATTCATAATCCTTGGATTTTTCTGATATTTTTAGACATATTATTTGCTATATTTGGAGTTCATATGAATTAGTTATGAATTTCCAAAGTTTAAAGTAATTTCTGGAATTTTCTGGATTAATTTAATTCATTTCTATTTTCTGGAATTTTCTTTACTGCGTCATGCTGAGCTCAGGGTGACGTCACAGGGGGGGCTGACCAGTGGGGTCGGAGTGTCAGTGGCAGTGGGTTTAATCCCCGTTTAAAATTAACCCGAGGGGGTTAATTAGTGGGCTGGCCCCACTTGTCATTGACCTAGGGTCAACTAACCCGAGGGGTTAGGACCCTAATGACGGCCACGTCAGCGCGTCGCCGGCGGCTCAACGCCGGTGGCCAGAAGCCACGGCGGAGCAGCACGGGGGCGGCACGGGCCACCATTTGGTGCGCCGCTTGCACCAAACGAACGCCCCCGGCCACACGCGCACGCTAGAGGAAGCCAGCGCCACTGTGGAAGCCCAGAGCGGCGACGGCGACGTCAACGGCGGCGGCCGGAGCCCTGTCAAGGTGAAGATGGCGACCCGAGGCATGGGAGGAGTCGGGCTTGGAGGGGAAATGGACGTAATCTCACCCTGAGTGCAACGGCGGGGTCGACGAAGGCAGAGGAGCGGCGGTGGTCATGGAATCGACGACGAGGTCATGCGGGTCCGGCGAGATGTCGGGGTCGATTCCGGCGGCTCGGGGACGAAGAGGCGTCCAATCCGCTTCTTGGTGAGGGAGTCGACGACGGGGAAGACGTGGGACACGTCGGCACGGCTCCTCAACGGTGATGGCCACGCCGGACCACGACGGTGCTCTGCGGAGGCGCTCGGTTCTTCTCTGGCGACGAAGAAATCGGCAAGAGGAGAGCGAGAGAGAGAGCAACGAGCGAGGGGATGGAGGAAGGAGCTTCTGGGCGAAGTCGTGGCGAGGAGAGGGAGCCCCGGGAGGCCTAGACGGCTCTCGCCGTCGAGGTGGCGGTCGTCGCCCCCGGCATGCTCGACAGCGAGCTGCTTGGGGTAGACGACAAGCCCCTCATGGGCTTGGGCCGGGGTTCGGCTAGTTGGGCCCGCGGCCTGGCTGGGGTGGGTTGCTTTCCTTTTTCTTTTTCTTTTAAATTCTCTTCTGTTTTTCTTTTTCTGTAAATATGTTTTGCCCTGAAATAAATAGCTAGGCATTTTTGTTAAATGCCCAAATACTTTTAAAAATCCTATATGACCAGTAGCTAGTCACACAAGGAATTTGGGCATTTTTGAAATTCAATATAATTTGAATTTCAATCCAAATAGGGTTATTTTAATTTCCAAAGCCACTGTTTGAATATTAGAAAATTCCATGTGCATGGGATTGATCCCAAACCACTTTTAAAATGATCAGCATCATTTATAGGAATTTTCCAAATGTTCAAAAGATTTTTGGAAAAAGATTTTTATCTGGCCATTTATTTAGATTCTCAGGGCTTTCCTTTTTCCCTAATTTTGATTTTCCTTTTGAATTTTTCATGATGCAAAGGGGCAAGCAAACCCTAGGACTTACCCTAGTTGGGGTTCTGACACACTGACCTCAACGGCAAGGCGAGGCAAGGCACGGGGAGAGCTACGAAATGGGGTAAAAGGATCGTAACGCTCACCGGAGCGCGATGAAGTCCGCAACGAGGCCGGAGGAGGAGCAGCTGGAGCACAATTCGTCGCCGGAGTCCTCGTGTAAGAGCAAAGTTTTGCCCCCGTGTGTTTTGGATATTGTTGGACATAACAGTAGAGGAACTAACAATGTTTTCTAGTATAAACAGTTGCATAGGTTCCTGAAGGACAAGCCATGTGATAAAGCTTCAGGGAAGGTCTTCATGTTATCGAAGTATTACCCTCGGAGCGAACCTTAATCACGAAGGATGAACCCAAAAAATGAAGGTGTCCTGTAGCTCTACTCATTGAAGGAAATGAAGAAGACGGCGCAAGACTTAGATGTTTTTGTGTAGTTCTTTTTCTGTTCCTAGAGTCATAGGACAAACCGTACTATCAAGAGGGGTATTTAGTTTGTGGACCTTGAAGTCATTGAGAAATGCTCAGATCATATCCAGACCAAGTGAGAAGCCTGAGTGAAAAAATCTCATGTGTACTAAGTTAAGCTTCGGTAGCAAAGACTTCGTTCTTTGGCTTCTGAAGCAGAACCCAGTCCGTGAGTCAGCTTTACTTCTTCCTCAAGTAAAGTTGCGCATTGATAAAAAATCCGACCGTTGTGGACACGTGTCAAGCTGTCACCTCGGGTCAGTTTGGTCATTCCGCACCTCGGGATCGCCAACTATAAATACGCCGCCCCCGCCTCCATTTGCGGGTGGCTGCTCTAAGATCATTCCAAGAGAGACTGTAGAGAGCAACCCAAAATCCAGATACTGAAGCCTAAGTCCCATTTATCTGAGTAGATTTGAGATGACTTAGGTGAAAGCCTACTAGCCTTTTTATCTTGGAGAACTGCAAGTCTTCTAGACGGTTAGAGAGTTGTTCTTCAGAGAGCGAAGAGTAATTGTCGCCTCGAAGTCCAGTTTGTCAAATGTTTCGGTGATTTCCTCAATAATCAACCACGAGTGAAGAACCGACCAAGCTCATGGAGTTTGGTGCGGTGGAGCAACGGACGGAGAGAGATTTGCTCCAGGTGTTCAATCACCAGTCCCTCCAACCAGACGTAGCGCTTTGCAGAGCGTGAACTGGTCGAACAAACATCGTCGAGTCCCAGTTCGTTTTACTTCAAGCATTTACCTTCAGTATTGCACTTGCTTCACGATTATGCTTCAATGTGTTTTGATTCACTGCATTTAGTTTCGCTTCCAGTTATTCTTCGCTATTCCGCACTGCTTATGCTTCACTTCATTAGTTTCAGTAGAAAATTTTGAAGTGATCATTCACCCCCTCCCCCTCTGATCACATACTTGGACTTTCAATTGGTACCAGAGCTAGTCACTCCCTACACTTTGTGTGTTTTGGATTAACCTCCTGGAGTGTATTCAAGTATGTCTTCTAGTATGTCTTTCGCAGCTATTCGCTCTGGCGAACCTATTCCTATTTTCAATGGGAAGGACTACCCGTATTGGAAGGACAAGATGAAAAGAAATATCATGGCTATCAACTCAACTGCCTGGCAAGTTGTCTTGTATGGAGTCACTGTTGCCGATGAGAAGGCCATCACCCCTGAAGAAGCAACACTGATTGATCTTGATTCTGTAGTTTGGGTTTTCATCACCAATCACTTGACACCTGAAAAGTATCATGAAGTGAAGAATATTCCAACTGCCAAAGGTGTCTGGGAATATCTTGAAAAAATTGGTGAAGGTGTTTCTGCCCAGAAAGATGCCAGAATTGACACACTCCGAAGCAAATTCTATCGCTTTAAGAGAAACGAGGGTGAAAAAGTCAGCTCCATTTACAGCAGACTCACAACTCTTGCTAATGAATTGATTTCCCTCGGTGCTGATGACATTACTCCTCACTCTGTTGTGAGAACTTTGCTTCGCTCATTGGATGACTCGTTTGATCACATTGTGCTGATGATCAAGGAAAGGACTGATTTCAGACGTCTTGTTGCTGCTGATGTTCTTGAGAGACTCACTACCTTTGAAATGGAAGAAGATGAGAAACGTGACATAAATGGTTCACGAAGAAAAACTCACGCTTTGAAAGCAAAAGCTTCACGTCATTCTTCACCCGAAGTCAGTTCTGCTTCAGGTGTCGAATCAGATGATCCTGAAAGCATTGGAAAGGATTTGGCACTGATCATGAGACGCTTCAATCGCTTCCAAAGAAAAGGTTTTTCTTCAACAAGAAAGAGCTATTCTTCAAGAAGCTCCACTCACTCATCTCACCGTTCATCCTCAAGAAGCTCTCCATCAAAAGACAACTGTTGCTACAAATGCAAGAAACCAGGTCACTACATTGCTGATTGCCCTCTGTGGGAAGCTGAGAACAAAGCAAAGCATTCGCTCAGAGACTCCTCATCCAAGTCCCACAGATCTTCCAGAAGCTATGAATCCAAGAGACATGATTCGAGTTCGAGAAGAGATAAGAAGAAAGATTCTGATGATGACAAGAAGAAGAAGTATCACAAGAAGCGTGAGGGTTCTTCATCGAAGACTCACTCGTCTCGTCGAAGCAGCTCTCACCGAGCCAAGGCCTATCTGGGAAAGGAGATGAACTCCGAAGACGAAGCCTCTGGGTCCGAAGCTCATTCAGGCTCAAGGTCTGGGTCTGGGTCCGAATCAGATGGTGTTGCTGGTTTGGCATTCGCTTCAGCAGATGCTTCGGCAAAAGCTTCGAGCTCATTCTTCATCAACAATAGTAGTGAAGATGAATCTCCTGCATATTGCTTCATGGCCAAGGCGAAGGTATCTTCATCAAAATCTAACTATGATACTTCTGATTTTTCCTCATATGACAGTGATTCTAAGATAAGCTATGCTAAACTTGCTAAAATTGCTTCAATCCAACAAGATGAACTTGATTCACTAAGCAAAACCATTAAGAAATCAGAAACTCTGTTGATCGATGAGATAGAGAAAGGTCAAACTTTAACTAATGAGCATGAAGCTCTGAAAGAAAAGTTTGAAGAATTATCCTCTCGGCATGATCTTCTTTTAGTTGATTATGAGAAGCTCACCTATGAATTTCTTCAGAGGAAAATGGCTCTCGAAAAACTGAAAGAGGCTCATGAAGAGTTGGAAAATGTCAATCTCTCTCTCATGGCTCAACAAGGTTCTGAAGCAAATCATAAAACTGAATCACCTTGTTTGGATTGTTTGGAACGAAGCGAAATTGATTCCAAAGGCAAAGCTCCTATTGTTATTGATGATACTAATCCCTTCGATGAGGAAAACCCTGCTGTTACCGAGGAACTCCTCAGGTTGAAAAACTTATTTGATACAGGCATGTTCAAAAGTGTGCAAGGTCACCAGTATCTCTGTGATATCCCGAGGAAGGCTCTGCTTCACAGGAATCCGAGGAATGAAGGTGTTGGTTTCGAGAGAAAGATAAACACTGATGGCACCTATTGGGAACCTAAGCAGTATCCTAAGACTGTTTGGGTCCTTGCGAAAGGGAACCCCATTGATATAGCTAACCTTTCAGGTTTTGATTGCAAGATGAACAAAGCTATTGTAGACGAATCACTTGATTCTGACTACAAGCTCATCAAAGATGAACATGGAAAGGTTACAGCTGAGTATGTTGGTACTCCTCCTAAGAATGGCTTCTATAAGAGGTAGATATGGGTGCAGAAAGCACTTGTGGAAAAACTGCCTGCTAACCATACCATGCAAGGAAAGTCTTCGGTACCACCGAATCATTTCTATTCTCTTGAAACGAGAAATGATCCTCTGGTGACCGAATCAAATGTTCCGCAGAAGCAATACTATCGCACTGGTCGTCATACTTATCGTCCTCATAATAATCATACTAAGATTGCATATGCTCATTCTTACGCTAACCATTCGCAGAGGACTTACATTTATGGTGTGCTTGATGGTACACGGAAGCAATACACTCCTGTTAGATTTAATATTGCTTCAACCAGTGCTTCAACATCTTCTCAGTCACCTGCTCGTTTGTGGGTGGTTAAGAAGAACTAATTCTTCTGCAGGGCTATGTCTCCGGTGGATCCGAATGGGTCATGGATAGTGGTTGCACGAATCATATGACCGGAGAAAAGGAGTTATTCACCGAAGAAAAATTATCTCACTCCTCTCATAAGTACATTACCTTCGGTGATAACAACAAGGGTAAAGTTTTAGGTTTGGGTAAGGTTGCCATATCGAAAGATAAGCACATTGACAAGATTATGCTAGTCCAATCCCTCGGATATAATCGAATGTCTATTTCGAAGTTATGCGATATGGGTATGCTTGTTCTATTTTCTGCTTCGCGTTGTGTTGTCTTTTCACAGGATGACTATGCGTTTGTCTTTGAGGGTTACCGAAAAGGAGACTTATACATTGTTGATTTTTCTTCGGGCCCTGCTGTATCCACATGCTTAATGGCAAAAGCTTCATCTGGTTGGTTATGGCATCGAAGACTTGGTCATGCAGGGATGAGAAATCTTCATAACTTAGTGAAGAAGAATCATGTTATTGGCCTTAGCGAAGTTAAATTCGACAAGGATCGTCTCTGCAGTGCTTGTGAAGCTGGTAAAATTACGAAGAAACATCATTCAGCGAAGACTATCATGACTACCACTCGTCCTCTTGAATTGCTTCATATGGATCTCTTTGGTCCTCAAAATTATGCAAGCCTGGGAGGAAATAAATATGGTCTAGTTATTGTTGATGATTTCTCTCGTTATACTTGGGTTTTCTTTTTGGATGACAAGAGCAAAGTTGTTGAAATCTTCAAGTCATTCGCCAAGAGAGCTCAAACAGAATATGAAATATCTCTGAAGCATATCCGAAGTGAGAATGGAACTGAATTCAAAAATACTTGTATTGAAGATTTTCTTGATGATCATGGTTTTACTCATGAGTTCTCTGCTGCTTATTCACCTCAACAGAGTGGTGTTGTTGAAAGGAAGAATAGAACTCTCATTGAGATGGCCAGAACTATGCTTGGTGAATACAAGACTCCTATTAGGTTCTGGGCCGAAGCAATTAACACTGCTTGTCATATCATCAACAAGGTTTACCTTCACAAATTTCTGAAAAAGACTTCACATGAGCTCATCACTGGTAACAAAACAAATGTTTCGTACCTTAGGGTATTTGGTGCTCCATGCTTCATTAGAGATATGAATCATAGCTCCAAATTTTCCCCTAAGGCTCATGAAGGTTTTCTTTTAGGTCATGGCTCAAACTCTCATACTTACAGAGTCTATAACTCTCACTTTGGGAAAGTTATGAAACTGTGAATGTGAGGTTTGATGAAACTAATGGCTCTCAAAAAGAGCATTTTCCTCATGATCTAGATGAACCTCCTCTTGATGAAGTGATCAGGTCCATGGCTATTGGAGAGATTCGCCCTGTTGAAGCCAATGCTAGTCAAGCAAATAGGGATGATGATGGTCCAGTGTTCCCACACATAGCCCGGGGCGCTGGAGATCAACATCCTGAAGCAAATGATGAACAGGACGAAGAAGAACAAAGGAACGAAGGAAATGCTAATCCCGAAGGAAATGCTGAAGCTGAAGCAGATCCTGAAGCAGAAGCTGAGCCTGAAGCTAATGATTCGACCTTATCACGAGTTCGAAGAAGAGTTTATGTTGACTCAATTCTTGAAGAAATTCATCAACCAGGTCATCCTACAACTCGCTCTCGTACTCGTTTGGCTAACTTCTGTGGAATTTTTTCGTTTGTCTCCATGTTAGAACCGTCAAAGCTTGATGAAGCCATGAAGGATCCAGATTGGTTAACTGACATGCTCGAAGAACTTAACCAGTTTGAGCGAAACAAAGTCTGGTCCTTAGTTGATAGACCTGATCCCACGAAGCACAACATCATTGGTACAAAGTGGATTTTTCGCAACAAGCAAGATGAAGATGGTATAGTGGTAAGAAACAAAGCACGACTAGTAGCACAAGGTTACACCCAAATTGAAGGTATCGATTTCGGTTAAACTTATGCTCCTGTTGCTCGTCTCGAATCCATTCGTGTCATGCTTGCTTTTGCAAATTTCAATGGTATTCTGCTTTATCAAATGGATGTGAAAAGTGCTTTTCTTAACGGAGATATCGAGGAAGAAGTGTATGTTATGCAGCCTCCAGGTTTTGAAGACCGAAGAAACCCGACATGGTGTACAGGTTACACAAGGCCCTTTATGGGTTGAAGCAAGCACCTCGTGCTTGGTACGACACATTGAAGGATTTCCTTCTAAAGAAAGGCTTCAAACCAGGAACCACTGACCCAACACTTTTCACTCGATCTTATAATGGTGATTTGTTTGTATGTCAAATATATGTAGATGATATCATTTTTGGATGCACTAACACTGAAATCAGCGAAGAATTTGCCAAAATAATGTCGAAGAAATACGAGATGTCTATGATGGGTGAATTGAAGTTCTTTCTTGGACTTCAAATCCGTCAACAAAAGAATGGCACCTTTATTTCTCAAGAAAAATATCTCAAGGATTGCCTGAAGAAGTTTGATCTTACTGAATGCAAAACTATCAAGACGCCTATGCCTACTAATGGCTTCTTAGATGCAGATGAGAAAGGGAAAGCCTTCGACCAGAAGAAATATCGGTCTATGATTGGATCCCTTTTATATCTTTGTGCATCTAGACCTGACATTATGCTTTCAGTATGTATTTGTGCTCGTTTTCAGGCAAATCCAAAAGAATCTCATCACACTGCTGTAAAGCGAATTCTTCGTTATCTTGCTCACACACCTACCTTGGGGCTGTGGTATCCCAAGGGAGCTCAGTTTGATCTCATTGGGTATTCTGACTCTGACTGGGCTGGTGATCATGTGGATAGGAAGTCAACTTCAGGGACTTGTCATTTCCTTGGAAGATCACTTGTGTATTGGGCTTCAAAGAAGCAAAACTGTGTTTCAATATCTACTGCTGAAGCCGAATACATTGCTGCTGGGTCATGCTGTACTCAGATTCTATGGCTGAAGCAAACGCTGAAGGACTATGGTATTCATGTGAAGAAAATTCCGCTCCTATGTGATAATGAGAGTGCAATCAAAATTGCCCACAATCCTGTACAGCACTCTCGCACGAAGCATATTGACATTCGCCATCATTTTCTTCGTGACCATGTTCAGCGTGAAGATATTGTTATCAGTCATGTCAGGACTGAAGATCAACTGGCAGACATTTTCACAAAACCATTGGATGAGAAAAGGTTCTGTACGTTAAGGTGTGAGCTCAATATATTGGACTCACGACATGTACTGTAAGACCGAACCTTTTACTTATGTACTTCGTCACTTACCTATTATGTTTCGCTGTCTGTTTTTGCTTCGCTTTCTTTATCTTATTTCTTTTGGTTTTAGTCCTCTATGCTTATCACCTTTTGCTTCGTTTGGTTTTTCTTCGAGGTGATAAGTTTCGGACCCTACCCCTTCTGTTTCTTTTTCTTTCTAACTCTATCTGTCCATATTGGGTGAGCACAATTGAAACTGAAAGTATTTTGCCTCGAACATCATTGAGTTCCGAATCAAATGCTTCCAATTCTTATCGAAGTTTTTACTCAAGTCGAGGACATATTCTTCGGTCGTTGAGATCCCGTCAAATCCGGGTCATTGAGATTCTCTCACGATTCGCCACGAAATCCTCGCCGTAGAATCCGGAGAGACAATCGCTGGGGGCCGTTCGATCTGATCTGACAGCTCCTGTCTGACCAGCCTATATAAGGCATCTCACCCCAGCGAAGCCATCCCACCTCCTCATTCGCATCTCCCCGGAATCCTCTCTCTCTCTCGGGCGCCGCCGAGCTCTTCGTCTCCGTCGCCGCTCTCGCCGCTTCACTGCCGGAAGAGCGTCGCCGTGGACTTCACGCCGTCGACGAGCACATCCTCTCCGCTCTTCGCCGCCGTAGTTGCTTGACGCCACCGAGATAGGGTACGCCAAGCCTCGGTACAATCTTCTTCTCTGATCTTTCTTTTCAGATTGGATCCATGTTCTTAGTCTTTTTGGTTGATTTCTTTAGGTTTCTTTGATCCGTTGGATCGTTGCACTGTTGCGAAACCTGTTTCTGCTCGTCAAGGTTTCCTCCTCGATTCAGGTTAGAAGTTAGGGTTAGTATCTATCTGTTCGGTGTTAGGGTTTCTGATCATCATTGTGTGAAGTTAAGTCTAGCTCAGAACAGACCAGAATCCCTACCCAAATTCTTCACTGAATCTCTTGTCAAAATTGTTTTTGGATCGAAACTTTTGCTGGTGCTCATTCCATACTTGCCTTTTTCCCTCGCAACCCTTATGCTTTTTCACAGGATGTCTGGAGAGTTAGGCTTCGGAAATGAGTCTCCCAATCTCGATCACATCAACGAAGCAGAACGGTCTGCTCCGAAGAAGAAAGGAGGCAGAACGAAGGAAACCAACAACGCCAGAGGCATTCCCGAATCAATTCGCATTGCTCTGGGTTATGACACACCTCCTGAAGAGACCATGGATCAGCGCAAGAACCGCTTGCAAAACATTCGCCGGTACTGGGCTGTACGATGGTACAAATACAAGAGCATTCCCACATGGAAATGGACTATGCAATTTGCCTTCAGTCCACCTTATCAGTATACTTCAGCCATGTGCAGTCAGTACATTGAAGAGAATCGTCACTTGTACTACCCAGTTCCACCGAAGCTTCCTCACCCCAACACTCTCAAAACTCCTGATGATTTTCCAGAAGAACAAGAACGATTGAGACTCGCTGCTGAAGCCAAGAGGCTGAAAGAAGAGAAGAAGGCAGCCAAGTTGGCTGAAGCAGAAGCCCAAGGTGCTGGGCCAAGTTTGAAGAAGAAGAAGAAGCTGAAGAAGAAGTCTGCTTCTCCACCCCATGCTACAACTGAAGATGAAGAACATGCCAGACTAGAGCAAGCTGCTCTGGAAGATTCCATCATGGATGAATCCAATGTAGCTGATAACGAAACTGAATTCGAAGCAGATGACGAATCGGATGATCCTGCTCCCCCCAAGAAGCAAAGACTTTAGATTCCACTGAAGAAAAAGCCAGGAGAGAAACCTGAGGCTAAGGTCAAGCCTTCTGCTCGTCCCACCATTGATCTCTCCAACTTGGTTGTCACGAAGCCCTTGGCCTCCAAGCCACCGGCTGATGCCCCCGACTCTGAGAGGTGATCAAAGCAGAAGCACGACCCCGCCAAGAGACAACCTGCAAAGGCTTCAGCACCAACGAAGCCCAAGCAGTCTGCTACAAAAATCCCTTCAGCGAAGCACAAGCTCACTGAAGAAGAATTGAGACAAAAAGACCTCGCGGAGGCACTTGAGCGCAACATCCATGCCATAAGCGCAACTGAGAAGAAGAAGGCAGATGAGGATGCTGCTAGATAGAAAAAGGAGTTGGACTCAGCCAAGATGGCTGCAGAGAAGGCTGAGACGAAGCGCAAGCTCGCCTAAGCCGCAAAGAACGAAGAAAAAGCTACTGCTGAAGCTAAACAGCTTGCTGAACATGAAGCTAAACGCAAGGCCTCATTAGAAGGTCTCAGGACGAAGAAAGCTGAAAAGGCTGCTAGGGCAAGTCAGAAGAAGCCCGTAGTTGATATGACTCCCTCAGCTATTCCAACGAAGCAGAAAGGAATATCTTTGCCTGAAGCTCAAGCTGAAGCTGATCGTCAGAGTGACCATTCATTCCCTGACTCACGTGAAGGCGAACTCTGGGATCAGTTGGGCATCACTGAAGCCCTTTGGGAGAAGTGTGCTGCTGAAGATCCTGATGCTGTTGATTTTGGAGAAGTGTACATCTCCAGGTCCATCGAAGCTATGATCTCCACCATGATCAGTCAGCTGAAGGATCTGCATTCCAGAGACAGGGCTGAAATGAAAAAGGTTCACAACTATCAGAAGCGAGCTGAATCAGAACCTGAGGAAGAATTCAAACAGCACGCCCTGCAATTGCTTCAACGAGTGACAGAAGTCAATTCTACCACCAAGGACAATATCAAAATCTACAAAGGCAAAGTTAAGGCCGCTGTAGATGACATGGTGAAGACCCATAATGCTTCCATTATGGAAAGTGAAACGAGGAAACGCAAGGCTTCGCCCGAAGCTGAACGAGATGTTGCACCACCGTCTCCTATGCCTGCTCCATCAAAGGCAACAGGACCCTCACCGAAGAAGAAAACCACCAAGAGGCGCAAGGTTACTTTGGCCTCTGCCACAGACATGGATACAAGTGATGAACAGTCCCCGGAATCTCCTGAAGCCGTTCCCACTCCTGCACCGAAGCCAAAGCCATCCAAGCTCGCATCAAAGCCTTCAGCTCCATCCACCAAGACTCCCACACCTCCTCCTACCAGAACCACCCCCAAGCAAACTCCACCACAAAGAGCTCCTAACCCCACTCCAACACCTGCACGAACCCCCACACCCATACCACCTCGAGTTCCCACACCCATTCGTGCTCCATCCCCCGAACCACAAAGAATTCCCACTCCACCAGTTGCTCACGCACCACCTCCATCACCTCCCCGTGAAGCTAATGCTCCATCACCAACCCACTCCAGAATCCATGTAACCCGAGACTTTTCCCCCGCCAGGACCGTTCAAGATTCTGAAGCTCATGTGCCCGACACCGAAGCACATGCTGACGAAGACGAACAAGTACAAATTCTGAATCCGTCGCAAGAGCAAGCGCTTGTTGTCGCTCAATCTGCTGGCCCTTCAAGAGCCAACCCATTTTCTCCTCTGCAAAGGATTTGTGAGCGCTCGCGCCCCTGCCAAGATACCCAGCTTGACTCCAATTACCCTCGTGAAATGTTTCCTATTTTCAAGGGTGCTGGTTATCCTTCAAGGCATGGCCCGGAATTTGACCTGGAACTGCATAGGAAGCGTCATCGATTCTTTGGCGTTAGTCCTTATGCTTCTGACCGAACAGCGGATGATCTTCGCTTTTGGACTGCTGAACAACAAGTCTTATACACCAAAGTCTTCTGTCAGCAAGGAGTTCTGTTTAGACACAAGTTTCTGGACTTGCGAAGTCTTTCCACTGCATCCTGCTTTCAGAACATCCTCGAAACTATTGAGAATCGGAACTTGTCTAGGTTGTTTGCGTTGAGCACTCCCTTCAACTCAGAGCTCATCAAGAAATTCTATGCAACCCTTTATGTGTCTGGTGATGACAATGAACCCAGCTCATGGACGCTAGAATGGATGATTCAAGACAAAGTCTTCAGGATGTCCTCTGCCGAATTCATGGAAATTGTCAATATTCCACGGCACTCTGGAGTCCACGAAAAGATTCATATTGCGCCTGATATGTCTGAAGAAGAATTTGCAACCCTGTTGGATCCTGAAGCCACTGATAACTGCATACCTCAAAACATTCGCCCGATGCATTTGAATTTCATTTCAAGAACTTGGTTCTTCATTCTATCAAACTCATTGATTCCTTTGAGTACTGCTTCGGAAGAATCGAATATTTATCCTGAGACAAGGCATGCTATTATGAAGCTCACACATGGTCTTTTATTTGACTTTGAGGATTGCTTCATTAGGAATTTGGTTCATGCAGTAGAGCTACCTTTCACACTGAAACCCTATGCTCCCTGGCTGCAAGTTGTATGTAACTATGGCTGGAACGAAGACTTTGTGGCACGCCATCATCCGAAGCTTTTCCTCCCACCAGTGCGTGACTCTTTGGAGCTGCTGAGGAAACCCAATGATCCATTTGCCACATATGTTTGTGTGCGCCATGAATTCAATGAGCGCAACTTATTCAAGACGTTCCAGAAAGACTGCCATCATTTTGAAGTTAATCTTCGCACGCAGCAAATGCTTGACAACTTCATTGAAGAAAATCAGCGCCAGATGCAGTTTCTTGCTGATGAGATCAACCGAGTTGGCAATATAACTCTCAAAAACAACTAGTACTTACGTGTGCTCAAGCGTCATTCCTGGAAAGGTCTCCGGAAATTCAACTCTGTGAAAGGTCTTCGTAAAGATCGCATCTACAAAGAGTATCCGTACCTCGAGCGACACTTTTCACGCGATGACTCAGTGGACCGCCCAAATCAGAAGATCCCTCCCTTGCACAAGATTGATGAAGTATTCTTCGTCAACGAGCCTGAACCCATCCGGCCAGACACCGTCTCCGAGAATGACTCCATCACTTAGAAGGACGACGACGGCCTTGATGACAGCGACCTCGACATCAACCTCATCACTCAGACACGCCATGAAGCTATTCCTACATCATCTTCCGAAGAAGAATCCTCAGGCGATCAGTCTTCGTCGGATGAGTCTTCGTCGAGCACTGCTTCGTCGGGTTCTCAGGGTGCTGATGCTGCGTAATAGATCTCTCGAAACTCTTCTCAACCTTTTGTCCAATCATTGACAAAAAGGGGGAGACTACGGGCGTCGATGAGTTAGTTTTGCATCGGGGAAAGGGTTCTGGCTATCTGTTTTTGCTTCGTTTGGTTAAGCTACGACAAACATTCCATTCTCTTCGATTGGGTTGTAACTTAAGTTTTATTTCAGTCATGCTACTCATGTGCTACACTCAAACTTTAATAACCCCTTTGCTTGTAAGTATTGCTTCATATCTTCTATCTTGCAGGTGTTTATTATTTTCTAAGTCACAGGTCATTGGAAGCAATTGCATACATTCCTGGATATATATCTTCAATGCAATTGTATTCGCTAAGATATTTTGTTTTGCTCTCCACCGAAGAAAATTATCTCAAGCATTAACTTCGATTATATAAATCTTCAATGCTTGTATTCAGGGGGAGCCAAAAACTTCATATCTTAGAGTTTGTCCCATCCTTCACAAAAACTTCAATATCTTTTATCGATGCCTGTTTTGTCAACAATAGTCCAAAAAGGGGGAGATTGTAAGAGCAAAGTTTTGCCCCCGTGTGTTTTGGATATTGTTGGACATAACAGTAGAGGAACTAACAATGTTTTCTAGTATAAACAGTTGCATAGGTTCCTGAAGGACAAGCCATGTGATAAAGCTTCAGGGAAGGTCTTCAAGTTATCGAAGCATTACCCTCGGAGCGAAGCTTAATCACGAAGGATGAACCCGAAAAATAAAGGTGTCCTGTAGCTCTACTCATTGAAGGAAATGAAGAAGACGGCGCAAGACTTAGATGTTTTTGTGTAGTTCTTTTTCTGTTCCTTGAGTCATAGGACAAACTGTACTATCAAGAGGGGTATTTAGTTTGTGGACATCGAAGTCATTGAGAAATGCTCAGATCATATCCAGACCAAGTGAGAAGCCTGAGTGAAGAAATCTCATGTGTACTAAGTTAAGCTTCGGTAGCAAAGACTTCGTTCTTTGGCTTCTGAAGCAGAACCCAGTCCGTGAGTCAGCTTTACTTGTTCCTCAAGTAAAGTTGCGCATTGATGAAAAATCCGACCATTTTGGACACGTGTCAAGCTGTCACCTCGGGTCAGTTTGGTCATTCCGCACCTCGGGATCGCCAACTATAAATACGCCGCCCCCGCCTCCATTTGCGGGTGGCTGCTCTAAGATCATTCCAAGAGAGACTGTAGAGAGCAACCCGAAAACGCCACCGAAGCAAAACCCAAAATCCAGATACTGAAGCATAAGTCCCATTGATCTGAGTAGATTTGAGATGACTTAGGTGAAAGCCTGCTAGCCTTTTTTATCTTGGAGAACTGCAAGTCTCCTAGACGGTTAGAGAGTTGTTCTTCAGAGAGCGAAGAGTAATTGTCGCCTCGAAGTCCAGTTTGTCAAAGGTTTCGGTGATTTCCTCAATAATCAACCACGAGTGAAGAACCGACCAAGCTCAAGGAGTTTGGTGCGGTGGAGCAATGGACGGAGAGAGATTTTCTCCAGGTGTTCAATCACCAGTCCCTCCAACCAGACGTAGCGCTTTGCAGAGCGTGAACTTGTCGAACAAACATCGTCGAGTCCCAGTTCGTTTTACTTCAAGCATTTACCTTCAGTATTGCACTTGCTTCACGATTATGCTTCAATGTGTTTTGATTCACTGCATTTAGTTTCGCTTCCAGTTATTCTTCGCTATTCCGAACTGCTTATGCTTCACTTCAATAGTTTCAGTAGAAAATTTTGAAGTGATCATTCACCCCCTCCCCCTCTGATCACATACTTGGACTTTCACCTCGGCGTCTCGTCGAAGATGTCGTCACCTTCGTTGCCTCTTGGTCCAAATTGATGGCTCCACGCGAAGTGGTCTTCGTCGGGGAGCCTCGTAGACAACCTGCGGCGGCGAGAGGGGCTTGGTGGCCGTGTGGAATCGTCGTCGGCGCTCTGCTAGGGTTCGGTTCATGCGGGGGAGACAAAGAAAGAAGAAGAAGGAGTCGGCTCTAAGGGAGGGAATGGATCGGGACGGCCTCAAGGCGTCTCCAGGCGCGGGATAAGGAAGGGGGGGGGGTGATGAAGCAGGCAGCTCGCCACGGCGACGGCGACGGCATGCTGGGCACGCAGCTGCCTGGTTTCCTGAGGAAGAAGACAAGGGGCGCAAGGTGGGATGGGCCGGCCAAAAGGTAAGTAGGCCTCGCCCTAGGCGCCAGGTAAGCTTCTGTCTTTTGTTTTCTGTTTATTCTTTTCTCCTTTTCTGTTTTGATTTGATTTCTAAATCAAACCATTTTTAAAAATTCCAAAAACTTTTATGTGGGCTTAGGAGGCATATAAAGATTCAGAATTATTGAAATTATATTTAACTAATTTCAATTGCAAATAAATTAAATATTTAATTTCCAAAGGGCTTTCGGACTTTTTGAAAAATCAATGAGCATGGAGTGGGACCCACTTCGCCTGAAATGTGATCATGCCCATTTATGAAACTTTTCAAAAAGTTCAAATCATTTTTGGAAAAAGATTTTGGTCTGGCCTTTTATTAAAATTATTTTGAGGCCTTTTGCTTTCCCATTTCTTTTTTTTGCAAATTTTATCATGATGCAAAAATGCAAGCTTAGCAAAGCACAAACCTAAATTAGGGTTCTCAGAAAAAGGTAAGCCAAATATAAAACTCATCACGATCTGAACATAATCTCATAATCCATCGGATCCCAGCAAACACAGCATAGCAACAACAGGAAAATTACATATGTGCCTTGATCACGTAGGGCAGCTCACAAGAACTAAGAATTGAAGCACAATATTGGAGGGAAGACATCACATAGCTACTGGTCATGGAGCCATGATCCCAGTTGGACTACTCACGGATCATCCAAGAAGCGTCCATGGTGGTGGAGAAGCTCCCGGAGGTCAATCCTCGCTTCGGCAGGGTGCCGGGAAGAGGTCTTCTGGTGCTCCCGATATTGAAAGCGTGGCGGGTGGGAAACAAAGAGTAAATTCGCGATGCGGGGGGCTCTCTAAGGGTTTTCGAGACGAGGAGGTAATATAGGGCGAAGGGGGCGCCAGAGGTGGGCCAGAGCGCACAGGCGGACACCTGGCGCGGCCAGGGGGTGGCCTCGCAACCAAGGCGCCTGGGTGCCTGGTGGGGCCCCACTGGCCCTCCTTCGGGGCTCCGAAAGCGTCCGTCCTGCTGATTTTTATATGATTTTTCATGAATTTTGGAGCTCTGTAAATTAGGGGAAAAACTTGCAACTTAAAGACATCCGTAGACAAAAACTGACACTAGGTGCACTGAGTTACTAGGTTAGTCCAAATATGTGTAAAATGATACGAAAGTGTATAAAAATACATAGCAATGTCAAATAAAAGGGATTATACGAAACAACGATGGCGCTCCCACCTCCACGTCGCCGCCCCTAAACCCTAGCCACTCCATCCAAGATCCTCGGTGATTGAGCCTCTTCATCAACATTTGGCTCCGATCATCATCTCCGGCGTCTCCTCCTCTTTGCATACATAGCCATCTCATGGCAGTTTATGCAGCCCTCCAGATGGGTTTGGATCTGGCTCCCGGCATGGAGTTCGCTGAGGAGGTTCGACGCACTTCTTTCTCTTCGGTTCATCCGAATCAGCACTCTGGCCACTTCACAATGGTGGTCGCTTTTGGATGTACCCCTTTCTAGTTGACGGAGGATTCGGCGGCGGTAGCACTGGAGTCTATCACTGGCGGCCGATGTGATGCACTTAAAGTGTCCATCTTACGTGATCGGGTGTTTAGCTTCACGGTGGCGAATAAAAAGGTTGGATTCCTTCTCACTGGTAGCCGTAAATTTGTTTCTCGTCAGTTCATTTGCTACTTCTATCTTTGGAACTACGGCGAACCCCAATGGCAATATGAGTTCAAGAGATGGCAGAAGCAATGCAATGAAGAATGGACTCTTGTTAGTCCGTCTAAGAAACGGGTTCAAGCGGGTTTGAATGCTCTACGTTCATTCCCTAAGAAATCCGCAATGAAGGCTGGGCCTCCTAAGGGTAAATCTATACGTTTTGCAACTATCATTGATTATGATGCCTGCAAGAGCTACAATTTTCGTGTGCAACCTGAGGTACGTAAAGAGATCATTCACGCGGGTTATGAGTTGCTTCCTGATGAGTGTCCACCTCCCTCGCCACCGCCGGCGGTGCACTGGACGACGGCGGAGCCGATCATCCAATTTGGGACAGTTCCGCTTTCCATGGGGAGGAATCCCGAATCTTCTTGATCAGAGAATGTGCAACGAAATTTTTTGCCTTCCTTGGAGCGCTGTGCTGCACAGGTTTTGGATGACCAAACCGTAACAAATCTGGCAAAATCTCAACAGGAGCAACGTCAAGATTCGGTCACGAGGGATGCCTCTTCAATGCAACCTCCGGATGCATTTGAAGCCATGGTGGATGACATGGTGGCCCGAATCATGACATGTTCCATCTGCAAAGTGCAGGGCCACCTGTCATCGGCGTGCCCATCTACTAGGGTGTGCATGGCATGCAACCGTCTGGGCCACCACCGAAGGGACTGCGATTTGATTGCACATCAGGAGGGTCGCGTCTGGAGACCTGTTTCCACGCAGCTTCACATTGAGTCCACACAGGTTCATATTGGGACCTGCGCCCCTTGTCCTTGCCTTGTCGATTCGCACTCCTCCAACGAGAAAACCCCAGTCACCTCTTGCGCTCCGCCGCTCAGCTTCGAATCGCCGCTGCCTAGATCAAAGAGTTCTCCAATGGCTGTCTACGAGGTCGACCCCCACCGCTTCCTTCCGGCCGGTCATGTCATCGTTGACGGCGAACCAACTCGTCTCCCTCGCACTTTCGTCACGGCGGGCAGAAGACCAGAGAGGCGCCATGAAGAATATGCCGTCGCTGAGGTAATGCCGCCGCCTCTGACTGAACAGATGGGTCAAGTTCGCGAGGAGGTGGCGGATTTTCTTCAAGCCCGAGGAGTCTTGGTGCGCTCAGTTCAGCCATGGTTCCTGGGGGTTGGTCTGTTTCAGTTGCGGGATGCTGCGGTAAGATACACGCTTACTCAGCATGCCCCTTTCGAGCTTGGGGACGACAGATTCGTTCGGTTCTTCAATCATGAACAGAGCGAGGGATTCCGCGGCGCGGACGATTTCCGCACTGGATGGATTATGCTCATAGGGGTGCCGCTGGACTACCACAACACCCAAAATCTTACTGAAGCCATTAACACCTTTGGTAAGTTCCATTCTTGGAACTCTGAGGACCCCTATTTGGTGCGTTCGGTGCTTCATGCATCTTTCCCCTCTACTGCACTTGTTCCACGGGACATTGTCTTTGGATATTATGCGGAATGGGGTGGTCATAGAGTGAACTGGACTGCGGCATGCTATGTGCTGGGAGCAGATTGGGCAAACCAAATGCCGCAAGATGAGGATCAGATGCCCCTCAATGGCAATCCTCATCCCTTCCCGGGGAAGTTGCAGCCAGCCAATCTTTCTTGGGTGCTGCCCATGTTTCCTGAGATTGGTTGGAATGATGTGCCTGCTCCTCCTCCTGTGAATCACCATAACGATCACAATGAGGCACCTGGCTGGGGACAGGCTGTATGGGGGGACGATGCCCCAAATGTTGAGGTTCAGCAGGAGCAACAAGGTGTACCAGAACAAGACCAGCAGTCTATGGTGCTTGATCACCCTGAATTGTCTGATTCAATGGAGCAACCCGTTCTATAAGTGATTCATATTCCTGACGATGTGGAACAGGCTCATGCCCCTGCTCGGGAGGAGCCCAACCTGGCTCTGGTGGTCTATCAGCCACCACCAATCCCACAGCAGCAGATTTTTGTTGGAATGATCAATATTGTGGCGGGCCCTCCTCTTCCCCCGGAGATGATCTGGAGCAGAGCTTTCTCCAGGTTGCTCCCTAAGATAAGTGTCATGCATATCCCTTAGCCACTATCATTCTCTCCTGTTCTGCCTCTGATTTTTTCTAAGCGTTCTTGGGCGATGGCTTTTGATGAGGAAAACATGGAGCTTTCCATTTCGTATATTGAGGAGGATACTAACCTGGTGGCACCTGCTTTTGCTCCTGCTCTACCTCTTGGGGATGTGCCGCAAGTCACATGTTTTGTCAGCCCTCCTCTGCAAAAGTCTTCAGCAACTCGACTCAAGAAGAAGAGCACTCCGGTGGTAGAGACCTCTCTTCGACGTTGCACCAGAAGCACTATCAAGAGGGATGGGTTCAAGGCGGGAAGCTTTGCTGAATTGGGAGAGGGAGAAATTGGGAAAATTTTGTGCAAAGCTAGGGGTGTGGCTGCAATTTTTACATGGGGAAACCCTAAAAATGGATGGGAGGGCTGGTGGTCTTTATATAGGGCTGGTTGGCTGGCCAGTTTACGCAAACGCCCTCGGTACCCCTCTCGCGCGTCGGGTGATCGCGTTCGTGACCGCCGAGACTACGTACGGACTCCGATTCCGACGAAATCTCAAACCACGCGTCAAGCCCGTCGATCATACCTCACTGCGGTGACATTCCGACAATATTTTTCGGCGCCCCATAAAAAAATCCGTTTATTACATAAACGGGGTTTGCGTTTCGGTGGCGATGGTTGGTCATGTGCCGGTTGCGACGGTGCTCGGGTGAAACCCCGGTGTCGCAAGCTCGTGTGCCGTGGTGGAAAGGGGTCAGTCACGCATCCGATACGAGAATAATGGGGAGAAATATTCACCGATTATTATTTCGGTGAAGCAAACACTGCAAACAACTCAGACAATCAAACAATTCACACAAAAAACAAAATTTTTAATTTTTGTAAAAACTGGGCTCTTAAAATACAACACCACCAACAAGGGATCTCGTCCCGAGATGCAGGACGATCCGGGGGAGAGGGGGGAAGAGAATAGAGAGTCGAAAATCTTCAACACCACCAACAAGGGACTCTGCTCCATGTCGACGTCGAACTTCGGTTGAGGAAACTTTCCGCAGAGAGACGACATCGTCGAGAATACGAAACCGGCGGTGTCAAGAGGAGGAACGACAACGATAACCGGATCAAAGGATAGTGTTTTCGACGCAAGTCGTGAAAACACCGGCAAAAGGATGGATGGCAATGGATGACCTAGATGATTCCCAAAGTCGGAGAAGCTAAAGGTACTACAGGAATTCCCACCTGAGCTCGGAATCGAGACAATACGATGCAAGCAAGGCATTGTAATGGTTTCGAAACTCCACACACTCGAGATCCTAGAGTTTGAATGGGGATAAGTCGAGAATAAAACACTTACGACACTTGTCCTGACCAGAGCATGGGTAAGAAGTAAAAAGATCCTACTCTCCGATAACTAACTTAGTAACTACAAAATAATTTTGTCTAGACTCGACTTCGGCCAGAGAAGGGATCCTACGGTCGGTAAGGCTCTGATACCAAGTTGTAAGGCCTGATATGCGGTACTGTTCCAGATCTAAATGTTTCCATCCAGATCCGGGGACGAAGCACATATCGGTCCCACCTCGACATATGACGAAGTCATATGCCCCGGATTTCCAACATGATATCACAACATTAGAGATACAAGGATACAACATCTCATACAATCGGAAAACAACTGCCTTAAAACAATACAACAGCGGAAGATACATGTCTGAGTATAGACTACAATCAAATGCCTACTAACAAAGAGAAAAATAGTGATTCCCATAACCACACGGGTCCAGGCCCTCCGCCGGGATCCGTCTAACTAATCGTTGTCGAGTCTCCACGTGAAACGTCGATCACCATACCTGTTGTCGATCAAGAACCCTGAAAAGAGTTTGGGGGTAGTATCATGAGTACAGAAGTACTCAGCATCCAACTGTAGTGGTCATCTGACCCAGCAAGGACTTCATCACTCGTCATTCTAGGACAACTAGTAGTTTACAGTAAGGATGGGGTAAGTGGTGAGGTTGCTGCCGCACTAGCATTTATGAAGTGGCTAACGATCTAGAGAGTAAGGTAAGAAGCCAAGCATTCGATGAGGAATCGCCTCCAACAAGTCTTTCTATCAACTACTTACGCAAACATAATACCTATCCTATCCTTGTCCTACTCTTCGCATCCCGACGAAGAAGAAGCAGTCAAGGCACACACACACGTTGATCAAGTTATATTAAGATTATCTCAGTTGTTGTTGTCTATGAACAAGGAGTAGGTCTCAAGTCGTCGTCCATAACCGTGGACACGGCTTCTCGAAAAGATTTAACCCTGCAGGGGTGTACCAACTGCCCATTACGAGGCTTCGCACGCACGCCCATCTCTCTCAGTTGCTACCCATGATAGGCAACCATTTTATGATTTAGTCCCAAGAGATCCGGAACGACAGGTCCCTCTAACTAACAACGCACAAATCCGGGTGGCCCTCGGTGAGTCGACATCCAACTCAAAAGCCGGCCGCGCTCTCGAATTGGCCTCTACCGTCTGGACGAGGTCGGGTTAGCTACCCAAACAGATGTGGGCAGCCCCCTAGCTTCCAGGTGTGGACAACCAAAGGAACTATGTCTCCGCTGGCCCGAGTTGTTTGAAAACTACGAGGTCGACACTCGCACACACACGTTTTGCAAAAGGTAAAACCAGCTTGGGACACCACTAGAAATGTTTGAAGCTAGATAGGTAAGAAAAGGGGACCCCATAAAATCCCACACGCGGTTAGGCACGCTCAGTCTTAAAACCAATACCCGGAACTCGGATCCTAGGTGACTCGAATGGAACAAAGCGTCGAGGCGGGACAGCCTAGACCTTCCATCCTTCGTCGAATATAGTCAACATTTATAATAATCATATCGTCCATAACAATAATAATAATGTGATATCCCAAACCCAGGAGTAACAGGGTAACATCGTAGCATCCTAAGCATGCATACTAAGAAGGGGCTGAGCAACGAGCAATAGTAACATAGCAGTACAAGGTTTACTGGGAGGGGACATGGCTGTATCGGTTTGAAAGAGGCTATAAACATGTGGTAGGATCAAACATCGAACCTAACCTAGACTAGCATGCAAACCGCTGGTTGAAATAGAATGGATCATAAGTAATGTATAGTCCTTGCCTGTTGATAAGTCGGGTTCCGAAGGTGTAGTCGGTCGCAAGCTCGCATCGTCTCCGAGAGGTACCCGCGGAAGCACACAAGACGGTAAACACTGGAAAGCAGTCAACGAGCAAGCACTCTATTACTACGGGGCAACACAAGATCAAGAAGACATCACACGACACGGCAACGCGATACGGATCTATCGTCGAGAACGGTTCCTAACATTTTAAGTGGGGTATCGGTCACACACGACGAATACTGCACGTTTACGGTGGTTCAAGTTGCTTAGCTACAAGTGATCAACCAACGGTTATTAACATGGCAACTCAAGCAAGCATGGCATATCACATAAACATGGAAAGAGGTGAAGCATAAATAAACTACCTAAGCTAGTAAATTTAAGTGGGGTTACATCCTAGACATGGCAAACTATTGCGGACCCCACGATAATTATTGCATTCGGTACTGTTTTGCCCTAAACATATTTTATTATTTTTATTAGCAAGCAAGAGCAGCAAAAACACAATCTACATGCAATTCTATTCAAGTTACATATAAATAACATTTTAAACAGAGCAATGGTTAAAAAGTTATTAAATAAACAATTTTACAGTGGCATGCGATGTAATTAGCAGTCAAACAGCATGTAAACAAATTCAAACATGGAAAAAAGGAACATTTTATTAAACTACATGAAAAACTAAGCAACTTTCATATTTAACGCGTTGCGATCCGAGCTATGGTTGAAAAGTTATCGCCATCGCAAAAATACAACAATAATCTGCCCAAAAAAATAAATACAGAAAAGAAAAAAACAATCAGAAAAAGAAAAAAAAGCTTTGGGCCTCACCCACTGTGCTCGGCCCAACAGTGGAGGCGGCCTGGCGCTGGGGGCAGTGTGGCGGACCGGCCTGCTTGGTGCTGGGCTGAAAGGGCGCCCGATTGGTGGGCCTCTGGTGGGCGCCGGCCCACCTGGCGGTGGCCTCGCTCTCCAGCCGGTCCCGAGCCAAGCGGCGGAGGAGCTCGACACCGGTCGACGGTGAGGGGCCGGGGCGGCGCGGGAGGTAGCCAGGACGGGCGAGGGGCGGTGGATCTGGCTCCCAACTGCCGGATCTGGCCGGTGGCGGCTTGAGGCGGCGGGGCCGGTGTCCATGGGCGGTGGCGCCTCGGGCCGAGGTGGCCGTGGCTTCTGCGGGGGCGCCATGGCGGCGCGGCGGCGCCCCTTGGTCGACGGCGGACTATAGACGGGGAGGGGGCGAGGTGAGGGCCGGGGAGAAGAGTAGGAGGGTGCAGGGGCTCACCGGAGCGGGGCGTGCGCGGCGGCGGCTGGAGATGGCTGACGACCGGCGGCTTGACGTGGTGGGAGGAGGCGTGGAGGAGCTCTCGGGCAGCGGCGCTCGCAGATGGGGAAACCCTAAAAATGGGGCCCGAACTTCTAGAGGCTGGGGTTGGAGGGTCTGGGGCGCGATCTGAGCCCCAGATCTGGCAGATCAACAGCCGAAAACGCCTGGGAGGCTAGGGTTTCGAGGGAGAGGGAGAAATTGGGAAAAATTTGAGCAAAGCTGGGGGTGTGGCTGCAATTTTTACATGGGGAAACCCTAAAATGGATGGGAGGGCTGGTGGTCTTTATATAGGGCTGGTTGGCTGGCCAGTTTACGCAAACGCCCTCAGTACCCCTCTCGCGCGTCCGGTGATCGCGTTCGTGACCGCCGAGACTCCTACGGACTCCGATTCCGACAAAATCTCGAACCACGCGCTCACCGGGTCGAGCCCGTCGATCGTACCTCACGGCGGTGACATGCCGACAACATTTTTCGGCGCCCCATAAAAAAATCCGTTTATTAAATAAACGGGGTTTGCGTTTCGGTGGCGACGGTTGGTCATGTGCCGGTTGCGACGGTGCTCGGGTGAAACCCCGGTGTCGCAAGGTCGTGTGCCGTGGTGGAAAGGGGTCGGTCACGCATCCGATACGAGAATAATGGGGAGAAATATTCACCGATTATTATTTCGGTGAAGCAAACACTGCAAACAACTCAGACAATCAAACAATTCACACCGAAAACAAAATTTTTAATTTTTGTGAAAACTGGGCTGTTACATTAAGCTTTTGGCATTCCTAAATCTTCTTTCATCAGCTTCCTTCGTAACACTTGAAGACTTCCATCACACGAAACTTCTCATAAAATGATTAGAGCGGTTAGTGCCAATAACAAATAAATTTCACCTAGGTACTATTGAAACATTCAATTTAAACAAAAGCTACTTTTCCCCAACTTTGTTTGAAGGTTCTTGCAAAGAAAAACCAAGAGAAAAGTGTCCAAAAGAAAAGAATGCAAAACCAAGAATTTTTTTGGGAAAACAGAACATCGGGTGAAACTTAATTTATTCGAGGCACTTCTGTTGCTCAAAACAAAATTGGTGAAAGCTTCCCAATTTTATAGAGCATGTTCTGTAAAAAATTCAGATCGATCTGGTGATTTTTAACTAATTTTTTTGTGGAGCAGAGAAAATCTTTTTTCTGGACTCCTTGTCACAACTTTTGGTTCCCTTATCAACAGAGGCTAAACTTGGCACAAAACTTTAAAATAAAGATACAATGATGTTACTACAGTAGTAACAAGCATCAAGACAACTGAACTGAAAGTAAGTTTTTTTCGGTTGCCTCCCAATAATCGCTTTCTTTTACGCCTTTTAGCTAGGCATAAGGATTATACAAGATGCTCTCAAAAGAATAAATTTGAACAAAAGAGAGCATCAAAGGAACAAGTATGAGACAACTTTAAGACTAACATACTTCCTATGCATGGGAAACTTGAAAATAAATAAATCATAAAATCACAAAGTAACAAGCATAGGAAGGTAAAACAATAACAACATCAAAACTTTTATCATAAAGAGAGGTGTTTTTGCAACATGAAAGTTTCTACAACCAAGCTTTCCTCTCTTAAAGTAATTTTCAGTAGCATCATGAACAAACTCAACAATATTACTATCACACAAAGCATGGTGTTCATGACCTACAAGCACATATGTATTATTTCCAATACAGTCATTAGGATCATAAGATAAAGGAAAACACTTTGGATCGGCCGGTTGAAAGGATGTGTCGCGTCCGCCGCCTCGCGAGCCAACCACGTGTCCCTTGTGGGTGTGGTCCCGAACTCTATTCTCTTTCTTTAACTTATGTAGGACCCCAGCCTCACTCATTTGTTCGCGAGGTCCTTTGCAAAAAAGCTATGTTGCAAAGGTCCGATTGCAACAGAGCTTCTGTTGCAAAACTCGCAGCGATGGTCGGAGAAGATTTTTTTTAATATACGTGGGATTCTTTACAATAGAGGTTATGTTGCAAAGGACTGATTGCAACAGAACCTCTATTGCAAGGCTCGTTGCCTCGTGAACACTCGGTCTAACGGCTTCTGATGGATGATATTGGAACCGATCTTGTAAGAGAGACATGTGCCACTGTTGCAAAGTTAGCTTGTATGCATATGATGGCATCTAAGTAGTTCTCCTCGTTGGTTACCCCAAGTGGAAGGTTTAGATGTAGTAGCGGCTAATTTCCCTTACATGAGGACTATAATTAAGGTTTATCGAATCCAGGAGGACTCCAAGTTCTTCAAGTAGGTGGTGAAGTGAGCAACGCGCCGTTTACTCAATATTACTCGCTTAACCTGAACCTCCACACGACACAAGTAACTTTGCTGCCAACGAGTTCAGAGAGGTTGTCAATCTCTCCGGTCTTGTTGTTTACAAAGGACAAAAACACAAGGGGAATAATAATGGCGATTGCAATAGAAAGGAAACAAAAGCAATACATAGTGGAGTTGTAAGCAATGGTGGAAATATGGACCGAGGTCCCATGATGTTCACTAGTGATGTCTCTCTCCCAAAAGACGATAAAACAGTTAAGTTGGGTGAACAACTTACACCTGGGAAATTGAAAAAATTATAAACGCACCGCAATGATAATTATGCTACAAGAAATTTAGAGGCTCAATCGTATGGGCAGTACGCCAAGACAAGTAGACCATTTATTTATCAATATCTACTCACTAATCATCCACATTGAGATATCTATCTAGAAAATCTCGCTGGTATTAAGTTGCGAGCCCCACCAAAAGTATAAACCGAAATCAATAGAAAACTGCTTTAACAAACTTTGCGTAAGGTAACAATCCTTGCAACCGCGGTTACAAGCACCGTTGTTTTCTCCCTGGTGCAACAACACATCCCCTAGTCTCATGTTTCTGTCACTCAAGCTAGACATCGGGGGGTATGAACCCACAATCAAGCATAACTCTCCCTCTTGGATTTACAATCTACTACTTGGCCAAAGCAAAAAAAATCAATGGACAACATGCAAGAATTACTTAAAAACAAAATATAAAAGGAGAAACAAATAAATAACTCATCACGATCTGAACATAATCTCATAATTCAACGGATCCAAGCAAACACAACATAGCAACAGCAGAAAGATTACATAGATGCCTTGATCATGTAGGGCAGCTAATAAGGGATAAGAATTGAAGCACAAGATTGGCGAGAAGACATCACATAGCTACTGGTCATGGACCCATGGTCAAGGGGGACTACTCACGGCACATCCGGGAAGCGCTCATGGTGGTGGAGAAGCTCCTGGAGATCAATCCACCCTCCAGCAGGGTGCCGCGACGAGGTATTCAGGCGATCCCGATCTCAGGATCGCGGCGTCGGTAGAATAGTGGTGAATTTCGCGATGCGGGGTCTCTTTTCAGGGTTTCTGCATCGGGAAGTAAATATAGGCTGAAAGGGGGCCAGAGGAGAGGCCCCACCCCTCCATTGGCCTCCTGGCGCGGACAGGAGTGGGCCACACCCCCTGGTCGCCTGGGAGGTGGGTGGGCCCACTCCGGCTGCCCTTCGGGCCTTTAGAGTCTTCTGGAACTCTGATTTTATATATATTTTTCTTGGAATTTTTTGGGCACTGTAATATGGGTATAAACCTGCAGTTCACAGACATCAACTGAAAGAAACTGGCACTTGGTGCAATGACTTGGTAGGTTAGTCTAAATATGTGTAAAAAGTTATGAAAGTGTAGAAAAACACATAGCAAGGTCACCCAAATAAGCATGGAACAAGCAGAAATTATAGATACGTTTGGGACGTATCAACATCCCCAAGCATAACTGCTTCTCGTCCTCGAGCAGGTAAATGATAACACAGATAATTTCTGTGGTGACAAGCTAACACACATATAAGAACTTCAAAGTAAAACAAGTAAGATATGCAATTCCATTCAAGATAATAACAACAAAGAGTCTATATCTAGTATTGAAACAGGCAAAGTAAGACCATAAAGGTGCAAGAGCTCTTGTTGTCTGTGACTTGAATTTCTCCAAATGGTGTTTGCATGCAAGAAGTGGGAGATCTTTTTAGAGAATAAAAATACTATATAGTTTAATTGAGAACTCAAGCTAGTAAAACTTCACACTTGGCCTCCTTCGGAATCTTATTTTGAATCATCCCCAGACCACTAGTGAGGCACAAGTCAAACTGATCCTCTCCCTTTCGACTTTGAGCACTCATGCAATGGATGAGCGCAAGAAAGATAGCTTGGCACTTAGGATGGCAAAGATAATAATGATGTGGAAGGAAGAAAAAAAAGGTGTGAAAGGCTCACATCAATGAGGACAATCATAGGCGAGAGAAAGCCAAATGATAGATATGATGTGAGGAGTAGGAATTTCCATGCAACGGATGCACATGTGAGCTATGAGAAGCTCTCCAATGGAACTAGTGGGGGTGCATCCAACTTTCTTGCTCACGACGACCTAGAGCTCTTTTGAGGAGGCTCATCCTTGGAATATGCAAGCCAAGTTCTATAGTGTAAGGATCCCCACATAGTTATGCATGAATGATATGAAAATCTCTATGGAGTACAAATATAACTATGGAATAGGAGTGTGGATCTTTCAAAAGGAATAGTAGTGGTTCCCCCTTCTCTCTTTTTTCTTTATTTTTTCTATTTTTTGTATTTTTGTGGCGTCATTGGCTCTTTGTATTTAGCTCTCATTTGTCCTCTTTGGGATCTTTTCCTAACTTAAGGGCAACACTCTCTATTTTACAAGGGTATAGAAGATCACACAATTTACAAGAATTACTCAACCATAAAGAAAACTGAAAAACTATCATGATGTATCCAGATGTGTGCCTTTGCCAGTACAACAGGATATGCAATGATACTAGCACGTTGATGGCAATGAAGTAGTGCTCCTCGCTGGTTACCCCAAGTGGAAGGTCATGATGTAGCATAGCAGAAAATTTCCCTTTGCAAAGATACCAAGGTTTAGTTCGACCAGTAGGACTCCAAGGACGACAAGTAGGTGGTGAAGCGAGCAACGCGCAGCTTGAGAAATTGCTCCCTTAACCTGGACATGTACACACAACAAGTAACTTTGCTCCCAACGAGTATGGATAGGTTGTATATCTCTCTGGAGTTGTCGTTTATAAGGGATCAAACGCACGATGGAAATAGTGATGGTGATTGCAACTAAAAGGAAATAAAGCAGTAAATGAGTGAGGTGAAAACAATGGTGGAAATATGGACCGGGGTCCCATGATGTTCAATATTGATGTCTCTCTCCCAAAAGACGACAAAATAACTAAGCTTGGTGATCAAATTACAGTTGGGCAATTGAAAGATTTATAAACGCACCACAGTGCTAATTATGCTGCAAAGAAAGTTAGAGGCTCAAAAGTATGGGTAACACGCCAAGTCAAGTAGACCGAATTCCAACTGCATCTACTCACTAATCATCCACCTTGAGATATCTATCTATCCAGAACATCTCGCTGGTATTAAGTTGCGAGCCCCACCCAAAGTGTAAACCCAAAACAACAGACAACTGCATTAACAAACTTTGCGTTAGGTAAACAATCCTTGCAACCGCGGTTACAATGTCGGGACCCGGGGTTAGCGTATGCAAGTCCAGCTAAGACATAGTCATATGGAGAGCCGAGAACCGTACCCACTTGTCTAAGCAGACAAGGCCAAGCACAGAACGTTCTCGGAAAGCATCATACGTGAGGGGTATCCCATCCAGGCCGGATGATCAACTGAGATGGGTCCTCATCGTCCGCACACAAGTCTAATGATATGGGTGATGAACTCCCATATTCAAAGACAAGTCGCCTCAACCATACTATCGACTATCTCATAACTCTTACATAGAATTACTCCAGCCTGATCACTTAGTCGGGGTCTAGGGCGGGCTCGATCATACCACAAAGTGTGCCCGAGACAGAGTCTCGAACAATCGCATCGCGATGCCCTAAGCTGCGCACATCTAAGGGCCACCTTGTGTATGAAAGACCGCCAGCCAGATCACAACTAAGGTCTCGAAAACCCATACAAAGACATGCATGTTATAAACATACATGCAGCACACATGCCTTGTATGAACAGTAGGTATCATTGCAATTCTCTACAAATTATACATTTTTATTGATAACTCTTATAAAGTGCACACAGAGATCACAAACATGTGATCCAACATTACAACACAAGCGGAAGCAAAGTATGTCTGAGTACAGACAAGTATAACAAATGGCTTAAGAAGCCTTATTTAAACACATGCCCTCCACGAGGGAACCAGTCGTCTGACTGGGACTAGACTAGCTTGATCTTCAGTCGTCCAGCTCGATGAAGAAGCCACCTTCGGGGTCAGTGGTTTCATCTAAAACATAGATTAAGAAAACGTGAGTACAAAGTCGTACTCAGCAAGACTTACATAGGAGATATACTACTCATGCACATGTATCAAGTAAAGGGAGGTGGGGTTTCACTTGCAGAAATGCCAGCTTTGACTTGGCTAGTCCTGATCTACGAATACTAGACTTTGAGGTAAGAAGCGTACACGAGTCCACTACTTTCTCCAACCAATTACACCACTATGGTGCCTTCCTCGACTTCCCCACAAGAAAGCACGCCATAGCACTCACACTTATCTTGGTGTGTTTTAGAAGTATCCAGTTCAAGTTGTCTAATAATCAAGCTAAGCTTTCCAAGCAGTCCATAACCGCGGACGCGGATATTCGAATAGTTTTGTTAACCCTGCAGGGGTGTACCGCTACACACACATGATCATCGGTTACCGCCTTTGTACTCGACACCGTTCAAGAAGTGTCGGCGAGGATGCTCACCACAACTGTTACCTCATAGCCAATCTAGTCCGAGAAAGCCGCCTACTTGGGTTGGCTACCACTATCGTGAACCCGGCCGGTTTACCGAAGTGGACCCAAGTGATGTGTGCGTGGTGCATAAGCCGGTCTCGGATGAGCCGTTCTCTCACTTAGCAGCCAGGCCACAGACCTACCAGAACTCCGAACTATTGCGACATCTGGACATCGAAAGGGATGAGTTAGTAAGTTGAGAGGGGTCAGTGAGCCCAATGTGTGGTTGTACTCTTCATCTTGGATCACCACACAAGAACTCGGACTTAGGGCGGTGTTCAACGAGACAACCCACCGTGTACTCCTACACAGCCTCTCATCGTTCACCTTGTATTAGGGGTAGATATACCAACACTTTTCTACCATCATCATCATGATCACTACCATCCCGACTCACATAACAGTATCATCATGGTATCACTCTAAGCATGCAATAAGCAGTAACAATTGCAGGGGTCACATGATATCAATCAACTCCTACATTTGCCAGGATTGTGGTTTGCTTACTACTGTGACAAAAAGATGGGTCATGCAAAGGAATGGGTCCATCTATGCGGTAGAAACGCATCATGGTAATCATCCTATACAATGCATAAGCGAGACATGAGAGGGAAGTGGGATATTATCGACATGATCAATGGGGATTTGCTTGCCTTGCTGACGAGGTTCGGGTTCGGGGTCTTCAACGAAGGGGGCAGCCTCCTGCTCCGGTTCCACCTCTACTCGACAAACAACAAACAAGGTAGCAAAGTAAATACAATGCACAATCACATGATGGAAGGTTGAAAATTGATGTATATGCTTTGATGTGTGAAGCAATTCCATTTAAATGGAGTATATTGCAAATTGAATTGCAAATTCAAACTCCAATTTGAATTCAAACTTAGCCAAGTTACATGTGACATTGTTTGATCAATTTGAATCATTTTGAAATGTGTATGATATGCCTCTGATATGTAAGTGAAATGTAGCATGTTGCCATGGTTCAAGTTGCAAAAACTTTTGACTTGAATTTGATTTAATTCCATTTAAATCAAATAGCAAATGCTACTGATCCCAATTTAAAATCAACTCAAAAAAAGTTGAAAGTTGGATATTTTGATAGCTTATTTTCTCCTGATCATTTTTCATATATTATTTGTCCAATTTGGAGTTAATATGAATTTTCTATGAATTTCCAAAGTTTGGGCTATTTTCTGGATTTTCTGGAATTCTTTAAATCATTTCTAATTTCTGGAAATTCATTTACTGCTTCAGCATGACCTCATGCTGGCGTCAGGGGGAGCTGACGAGTGGGCCAACCCTGTCAGTGGGTCTGGGGTTAATCCCCGTTTAAATTAAACTGACAGGGGGGGTAAGGGGTCCAGGGCCCCACCTGTCATAGGTTGTGGGGGGTCATTAGGGGGTGATTAGTCGGGGCTTAGCCTGACAGGCCGGCGGCTAACCGTCGGTGGCCACCAGACGCGGTGGCGTCCACGGGGACGGCGACTCCGGCGTCCAAATCGCGCGCTTCGACCACTGAGACGAAGCTCTCGGTGTCGCGCGTCGATTGAGACCGAAAGGGAAGGCTGGGAGGCTTTGCACGCACGCCGGCGTCGAGCTTTGCGGCGGCGGTGCTACTGGCTGCAGGCAGAACTCACTACGGGGCGCCATTTGGGGCGGGAATGGGTGCGTTCGGAGCAGTGGAGCATGAGGAACGCGATGGACAAGGTGACGGGGTCGATTGCGTAGCGTAGCCTCGTCGCCGACGAGCACGGCGGCTCGGTACTACAGCGTCCATGGAAGCTCGAGCTAGAGGAGGAGAAGGAAGTCGTGGCTTGAGGGGAAACGCTCACCAGGCTACAGGGAACACGACGAGGTAGTCGACGGAGTCGGGGAGGAAACGTAGACGGAGTATTGAACGGCGACGAGCGGCGGATCCGGCGAGCTCTCGGTGACGAATCCGACGACTAGGAGGGCTCCGGGATCTTGATTCCTTGCAGGGTGACGTAGTCGACGGTGGCGAAGCCGATGGACAAGCTCTTCTGGTCCCTAGCGCACGTTGGGCGCGTCTTCCACGGTGGCGAGTTCCGGCGAGTCCTCGGACGGCGACGAAATCGGGCGAGGGAGACGGGGAGGGAGTTTGTGGAGAGGGGGAATGGAACGGGAGGGCTTCTGGGCGTCTCCAGGCATGAAGAGGTGGCGCGGGAGAAGCAGGAGGTGGCCAGGGGCTCGTCGGCGACAACGGCATGGTCGCCACGCAGCTCCCTGCGTGCTGGCCTGGGGAAGACGACAAGCAAGGAGGCTGGGCTGGGCCGGCTGGGGGATGAGTTGGGCTTCTTTGCAGGTAAGCCCCTTTTCCTTTTCTGTTTTCTTTTTCTTTTCTGTAAATTTTTTTTGCTTAGCAAATAAATAGCTAGGCATTTTTATAAATGCTCAAATCTTTTATATGGCATTACATGACCAGTAGCTAGTCATATCCAGAGTTTGAACATTTTTGAAATTCAAAATATTTGAATTCAAATTCAAATAGGGGTTTTTGATTAAATCCAAGGCACTGTTTGAATATTTGAAAAATCTATGAGCATGGGGTGGGTCCCACATCACTTGATATGTGATCACACTCATTTATAAGACTTTTCAAAAATCTAACATGAATTTTTGGAGAAGAATTTTATCTGGCCTTTTGAATTAATTCATCTGGGGGGGTTCCTTCTCCCATTTTTCTTTTGATTTTGATTTCAAAGATTTCTTTTGAAATTTTAACATGATGCAAGTGACTTGCTAACCCTAGCACATTACCTAACAGAGGGTTCTGACATACAAGCACTGTTGTTTTCTCCCTGGTGGCAATATCACATCCCCTAGTCTCATGTTTCTGTCACTCAAGCTAGACATCGGGGGGCATGAACCCACAATCAAGCATAAACGCTCCCTCTTGGAGTTACTATCTACTACTTGGCGAAAGCAATAAGGAGCAACGGAGAGCAAGCAAGAATTACTCAAGAACAAAATATAAAACGAGAACCAAATATATAACACATCACAATCTGAACATAATATCATAATCCATCAAATCCCGGCAAACTCAGCATAGCAACAACAGAAAGAATTAAATAGATGCCTTGATCATGTAGGGCAGCTCACAAGGGCTAAGAATTGAAGCACAAGATTGGAGAGAAGACATCACATACCTACTGGTCATGGACCCATGGTCCAAGGGGGACTACTCACGGCACATCCGGGAAGCGCTCATGGTGGTGGAGAAGATCCCGGAGGTCAATCCTCCCTCAAGAAGGGTGTCGAGAAGAGGTCTTCTGGTGCTCCCGATCTTAGAAGCGAGGAGGCGGTGGAACAAAGGAAATCACGATGCGGGGTTCCTCTTGAGGGTTTTCGTGACGGGGTGTAAATATAGACGAAGGGGGGAGAAAGGGGGTGGCCCCTCCCCCCAAGCGTCCTGGTGACGCGACCAGGAGGGGGCCGCACCAGGTGGCCGCCTGGGTGGGGCCTGGCTCCCCTCTGGCCCACTTCGGTGATTCCGGAAGCTTCTGTTGCGCTGATTTTTTATATATTTTTGTTGGAATTTTTGGAGCTTTGTAAACATGGGTAAAAACCTGCAATTCAAAGACATCAGCATACATAAACTGGCACTGGGTGCACTGAGTTAGTAGGTTAGTCCAAATATGTGCAAAAATGTATGAAAGTGTAGCAAAACACATAGCAATGTCAACCAAATGAGCATGGAACAAGAATAAATTATACATACGTTTGGGATGTATCAACATCACCAAGCTTAATTCATGCTCGTACTCACGTAGGTAAATGATAACACAGATAATTTATGTGGTGACATGCTAACACACATATAAGAACTTCAAAGTAAAGGAAGGAAGATATGCAATTCAAGTCAAGATAATAACTAGCAAGTGTCTATATCTAGTATTGAAACTAGCGAAGCATGAACATAAAGGAGCAAGAGCCCTCGCTGTCCATGACTCGAACATCTCCAAATGGTGTTTGCTGCAAGAAGTGGGAGATGGGTTCAGAGCATAAAAATACTATATAGTTTAATTGAGAACTCAATCTACTAAAACTTCACACTTGGTCTTCTTCATAATATTATTTTGACTCGTCCCCAGACCACTAGTCACGTACAAGTCAAACTGATTCTCTCCTTTTCGACTTTGAGCACTCATGCAATGGATGAGAGCGAGCAAGATATGTTGGCACTTAGGTTGGCAAAGAGAGAAATGATGGGGAAGGAAGACAAAAAAAGGTGTGAAAGACTCACATCAATGAGGACAATCATAGGCGAGAGAAAGCCAAATAATAGATATGATGTGAGGAGTAGGGATTGCCATGCAACAGATGCACATATGAGCTAAGGTAAGCTCTCCAATGGAACTAGTGGGGGTGAATCCAACTTGCTTGCTCATGAAGACCTAGATCTCTTTTGAAGAGGCTCATCCTTGGAATATGCAAGCCAAGTTCTATACTGTAAGGATCCCCACATAGTTATGCATGCATAATATGAATATCTCTATGGAGTACAAATATGACAATGGAGTACGAGTGTGGATCTTTCCAAAGGAATAGGAGTGTTGCACCCTTCTCTCTTTTTATTTCTTTTTTCTCTTTTTTCTATTTTTTGTATTTTTGTGGCCTCACTAGCTCTTTATATTTATCTCTCATTTGTTCTCTTTGGGATCTTTTAATTTGTCCTCTTTTGGGATCTTTTATTTTACTCTCAATGGGATATTTTCCTCACTTATGGGCGACACTCTATATTTTACAAGAATATAAAGAAGATCTTCACACATTACAAGAAGGAATCAACAAAAAGAAAACTGAATAACTATCATGATGTATACAAATGTATGCCTCTACCAGTGTAGCAGGATATGCAATAATACTAGCGCGTCATGTAGAAATGATTAGGGCAAGGCCCAACTAGCATGTGGATCTTGATAAAGAAAAAGCATGTATGACATGAAGATCAAGTCATCGGATGATGGATGTTGCATGCCAATGTATCTCGGAAAGGCTATGCAAATTCCTTGATAGGTAGGTATGGTGGCTGTTTTGAGGAAGATAAAAGGAGGTTTATAATGACAGAGCGTATCATGACAAGGGTGTGGATGCACCGGCGAAGTATGCACCGACTCTCAAGATGAGAAAGGGCAATGAAAGGTACCTAAGAGGCTAGCAAAATATGGAAGGTGGAAGTGCCAACAATCGAATACTCGCATTAGTCTGAAGAACTACTGCACTAATTATCAGTACTTTCTATCTAATCAGGAGGTTCACAAAGATACAAGTACCCTGAGGAGGAGTGTATGGGGGTCTGGTTATCCTTTCGCATCCTCGACCCATGGTATGTGAGGGTACTCTATATATTCCAACCCCTCCAGAGGTTAGCGATTCATCTAGTAGCTAGAGTTCTCAACTAATTTTTTGTAGTTTTCGAAAATAAACACGAATTACCCAAATTACGACACCTATCACTAATAGGCTCAACATATTGGCGCCAAAAGTCCAAACATTCCTCAAATCAATACGTCAAAACTATTGCAAGTTACTACTACACTTTTAATAGAAACCTCAATTACCTACTCATGCAATACACACAACTCAATGCAACAAACCAACTCTCTACACAAGATAATCATAATAACTCAAGAGAGTTCCAAAAGCAACCTAAATAAAAGCTCTTAAAAAGATAAGCATGAAAACTAATAGCTAAGCATGACAGCAACTATGAAAAGGTAAAGAACACACACAAAAACAAAGATAAACATGCAACCTATGTTGTGTTCTAGGGTGAAGTGGAGCGTGTTTCTCTCCCAAACAATGAAGGATAGGATCCATCTTGTTATGAACAACAAGAAAAACTAAAAAAAATTAGAAAGTAAAGAGCGATATGCTCCAAGTTTAGCACATAACACATGAAGAGATAAAATGATAGTATAGTGAAGGACGAACTGATTATTGTTGATGGAGAAGGGGATGCATGGGGGCATCCCCAATTTGAGACGCTTGAGTCTCCTTGAATATTTTTTGGGGGTGCATTGGGGCATCCCCAAACTTGAGCGTTTCACACTCCTGGATTTTCTTTCATCATCTTCCGTCGCATACTTGAAAACACCCTTCACACGAAACTCATCATAACCTGATTAGAGTGGTTAGTACCCATAATAAAATAACTTTTCTATACTGTAAATAAAGATTTTCATGAAGATCTAATGTTTCTCAAGATTGCCAAAAAAATTTTGCAAAGAAAAAGCAAGCATAAGATTTGCAAAATGATGAAAACACAAAACTTGGCAGAATCTGTGAAAAACAGAGCAGCAGGTAGTAAATAATTTTTCTGGGGTACTTATGCAACTCAAATAAAAAAACTCAGAACAGATCCCTGAAATCTAATTGTATAGAGCATACTGTAAAAATAATTCAGATCAAAAAGATGATCTGGTGATTTATCAAGAATTTTTCCGTCAAGCAGACATAATCTGGTTCTGGACAGCATGTCGTAACTTTTGAACTTTCTTGATATCAGAGGCTAAAACTTGGCACAAAGCTTGAAAATAAAGATACAATGATATTGCTACAGTAGTAACAAGCATCAACACCTCTAAAACTGAAAGTAAAAACATTTTGGGTTGCCTCCCAATAAGCTCTTTCTTTTATGCCTTTTAGCTAGGCATGAAGCAAAAAGATCAAGTTTTATCAACTCCAAAAGAATAACTTGCCCGTGTAACGGACTCATAAGGCAACTTATTTCCATTCCCTTTTTGAGGGGGAAGTGGAATATAATGGTCCCTTCTTTCATGTCAATGATAGCACTAACGGTGCGGAGAAAAGGACGTCCCAAAATAATTGGGCATGAGGGATCACACTCAATGTCCATGACAAGAAAATCAACGGGAACATAATTATCATTGGCGACAATAAGAACATCATCAATCCTTCCTAATGGTTTCTTTATGGAAGAATAAACAAGACGAACACCAAAAGAATATGGATCAAAAGGTTTCAAATCAAGCATATCATACATTCTTTTAGGTAAAACGGAGGCACTAGTTCCAAAATCACATAAGGCAAAGCAAGAGAAAATTTTCAATTTAATTTTGACCATAGGATCCCAACCATATTCTAGTTTTCTAGGAATAGAAGTCTCTAAATTGATCTTATCCTTCCTAGCTTTGATAATAGCATTTGTAATATGCTCGGTGAAGGCAATATTATGTGTACTAGTGTGGGGGTCGTTAGCCAATATTTGCAAAAAAAGTGATAACTTCAGAAAGACTACAATTATCAAAATCAAGATCACTACCTTTAATTAAAGTTGTGGTGATGTCATCTAAGCTCATTCTCTTGGTATTCTCTAAGTTCATGGGACCTTCTTGTCCTAAAGTTGAGGTATTAACATCACCATTAATAGGTCCAATGGGACTAGGGATTTGTTAAGTGCTAAAAGTTTTGAGATCCTCAACAACTTGTATAGGGGAAATAGTAGTGTGAGTAGGAAGGCTCTTAATTCTATCTTCCTCTTCCTTTTCTCTAGCCCATATATCCTTGAGTTTGGCTAGCATTCTAATGTTCTCATTAATTTGCACTTGAATAGCATTCATGGATGTAGTTTTTCTTTCCTCAAGGGGAGTAGTTCTAACTTTAAGCATCTCTATATCATGAGCTATGTTTTCTACCTTCAAATAGAGACTATCTAGTTTTTCTAATTTATCTTATACACTCTTGTTGAAGGCCTTTTGAGAAGTGATGAAGTCCTTAAGCATGCTCCCTAATTCATCAGTAGAGATTTTGGTGCTAGGATAAGTGTTGTTCCCATAAATGTTGGATGGTAATGGCCTAGGATTGTTGCTACCAAAATTACTCCTATAAGCATTATTATTAAATTTGTTCCTAAAAATAAAATTAACATCAACTTTCTCTCTTTCTTGAGCAACCAAAGAATTTAAGGGAACATCATGATGATCAATAGGAGCTTGCTTAGTAAGTAAAGACATGATCTTGTTAACCTTTTCATTTAAAGAGGAGATCTCCTCAACAAATTTTAACTTGCTACCTATTGGAGGTCTTTCGGTGTGCCATTGAGAATAATTTTTCATCATCTCGTCCAATAGCTTCGTGGCAGCACCAAGTCTAGTTGACATGAAGGTTCCTCCTACGGTTGAGTCCAACAGATTCCGCGAGGTAAAGTTCAATCCTGCATAGAAAGCCGGGATAACTATCCAAGTAGTCAAACAATGTGTAGGGCAATTATTAACAATAGATTTCATGCGTTCCCAAGCTTGGGAAATGTGTTCATTATCCAATTGTTTAAAATTCATAATGTTACTTCTCAACTGGATCCTTGCACTTATCTCAAGAATCTATGATATTCCGAGGCAAGGATTGAAGCCACACCTTAGCTCCTCCTCTCAAGGAGAAATGAAAAAGCTTAAGTTTAACCATGACACCATCTACTTCTTTGTACTTTTGCATATCACACAGCTCAAAAAAATTATTTAAGTGCAAAGTAGCAGCATCTCCAGCACCGGAGAACTGTTCTTCCATAAAAAGATTCAGCAAAGCTTGTTTGATTTCATAAGAAGGTGCTGAAGTGGAAGGTGGATCAATATGAGTGCTAATAAAGTCATTGTTGTTGTGACTAGTGAAGTCACACAACTTGGTGTTTTCAGTGGAACCCATAGTAACATCAGCAAGAAAGAACAAAGAAACTTTTTTTTGTGGTATTTGGTATAAGACTCTAAAGCAAGAATAAAAAGTAAACTACCAAGAATAAAAAGCACAAATAAAAGATGGTGTGCAACTCCCCTATCTTGAAGATTGGAGTTCCCTGCAACGATGCCAGAAATTTGCTTGATGGCACCGAAGTAGTGCTCCTCGCTGGTTACCCCAAGTGGAAGGTTATGATGTAGCATAGCAGCAAATTTCCCTTGGCAAAGATACCAAAGTTTAGTCCAACCAGTAGGACTACAAGGATGACAAGTAGGTGGTGAAGCGAGCAACGCACCGTTTGAGAAATTGCTCCCTTAACCTGGACATGCACACACAACAAGTATTTTTTTTCTCCCAACGAGTACAGAGAGGATCAAACACACGGTGGAAATAGTGATGGTGATTGCAACTGAAAAGAAATAAGGAAGTAAATGAGTGAGGTGAAACAATGGTGGAAATATGGAACAGGGTCCCATGATGTTCACTAGTGATGTCTCTCTCCCAAAATACGATAATAAATCTAAGCTAGGTGAACAAATTACACCTGGGAAATTGAAGAATTATTAACGCACCGCAATGCTAATTATGCTGCAAAGAAAGTTAGAGGCTCAAAAGTATGGGTAGTACGCCCACACAATTAGACCGTAATTCAACTTCATCTACTCACTAATCATCCACCTTGAGATATCTATCCAGAACATCTCGCTAGTATTATGTTGCGAGCCCCACCCAAAGTGTAAACCCAAAACAAGAGACAACTACATTAACAAACTTTGCATAAGGTAAACACTCCTTGCAACCGTGGTTACAAGAAACATTATTTTCTCCCTAGTGGCAACAGCACATCCCCTAGTCTCATGTTTCTGTCACTCAAGCTAGACATCGGGGGGGCATGAACCCACAATCAAGCATAAACGCTCCCTCTTGGAGCTACTTGGCCAAAGAAATAAAAAGCATCAAAGAACATGCAATAATTACTCAAGAACAAAATATAAAAGGAGAACCAAATATATAACTCATCACAAACTGAACATAATCTCATAATCTGTCAGATCCCAGCAAACTTTGCATAGCAACAGCAGAAAGAATTACATAGATACCTTGATCATGTAGGGCATCTCACAAGGGCTAAGAATTGAAGCACAAAATTGGAGAGAATACATCACATAGCTACTGGTCATGGAGCCATGGTCCAAGGGGGAATACTCACGGCACATCCGGGAAGCGATCATGGTGATGGAGAAGCCCGGAGGTCAATCCTCCCTCTGACAGGGTGACGGGAAGAGGTCTTCTAGTTCTCCCGATCTTGGAAGCGAGCCGTCGGCAGAATAGATGTGAAAATCACGGTGCAGGGTTCCTCTCGAGGGTTTTCGTGACGGGTGTAAATATAGTAAGAAGGGGGGCACCAAGGGGTGGCCCTTGCCGCCAGGCGCCCTGCTGGCGCGGCCAGGAGGGTGGTCGCGCCAGGAGGCCACCTGGGTGGGGTCTGGCTCCCCTCTAGGCCCCTTCGGTGATTCCGGAAGCTTCTGTTGTGCTGATTTTATATATATTTTTGTTGGAATTTTTGGAGCTCGGTAAATATGGTTAAATCCTGCAATTCACAAACATCAGCAGATAGAAACTGGCACTAGGTGCACTAAGTTAATAGGTTAGTCCAAATATATGTAAAAAGGTATGAAAGTGTAGCAAAAAACATAGCAATGTCACCAAAAAGAGCATGGAACAAGCAGAAATTATAGATACGTTTGGGATGTATCACGCGTCATGTAGCAATTATAAGGACAATGGCCAACTAGCATGCGGCTCTACGATCAAGAAAAAGCATGTATGACATGAAGATCAAATAATGAGATGATGGATGTTGCATGGCAATATATCTCAGAAAGGCTATGGAAATTCCTTGATAGGTAAGTATTGTGGTTGTTTTGAGGGAGGATAATAGGAAGTTTATGATGACAGAGCTATCATGACAAGGGTTTGGATGCACCGGCGAAGTTTGCACCAACTCTCAAGATGTGAAAGGGCAATGCACGGTACCAAAGAGTCTAGCAAAATATGGAAGGTGGAAGTTCCAACAATCGAATCCTCGCTGACGGGGATGAACCCCGGCAAATCCCATGGTCAGGGACCCTGGGCTAGTCATAGAGATGGCACAGGTTGGACGATACTCGTCGGCTAACAGGAGAAGCACTTCCTGTTCGATATTATTACGTGAGGGGGCGATTAAAGTGAGGGCCAAGGCGAGTTCTTTCAAGGCTAGGATGAGTAGATGCGTATTGAGATGTCCTGGACGTCTCCCCTCCCAGCCTTTATATATTAGGCCAGGTCTCGGGGAGTCCGTGCTAGGTTATAGTAGATGGTTTCCTAGTTATAGTCTTGCCTTGTACGCCAAGTTGCACCTTCCATGTTAGTCGCGGACTCCTACGTCGGTGTTTGGTTAGGCCAATTGTGGGCTTGCCGTAGCTTCCCGGTGGGCCTTCTATCTTCACACGCACCAGGTAGCCTCATATGTAGGAGTCGTGGGGTCACCCCCTCGTCAGTAGCCCCCAAGTGCCTGGGGGACTCAAAGAGTCGCGCAGGGACTTGAATTCTTCTGCGCTTTATTGTTTGTAAGCGTGGCATCACCACGGGTCGCTGGCAGGTTTGAGCCATGACAATATCTATTTCGAGGGATTGCTAAGCTGAAAGGGCCCAAGGAGTCAACTGGTCGAGCCTTGGTGAATTGTGCTAGTGACAAATACCACAGTAGACCAATGAAGCACACGTCCCTCGACATGAACTTGGAACACTGGTGTCAAGCAAAGTCATGCCGCTGCAGGTCTTATAGGATCAATTGTTGCCAGTCTAAGGACATAGCCTGAGCGCGTCCGCTCGGCTCTTTCTATCATGCGAGCGCATGGAAAAGGTCGGGAGTGAAATCGCTCTGTGGCAAGTCCCGTCCCATCCGTTCTGCGCAGCGGGGTCTTACCTACACGCTAAGATTGTGTGGCATCTGGGTACAGTGTGTCGTAGCCCAGGTATAATATTTTTTGTTTTGAGGCATGGAGCCTGATTTATTAATGCACCCACTTGGAATAAATAATCAAGTGAGTTGTTTTAGTCGTGTATGTCATGCTTGCTGAATTGCTGAGTCTTTTTCTGCGAGTGGTCACTCGAATGCTTTTCTGCTCTTTGGGTGAGGGAGCACCCGAACTCTGAGAGTATTTTGTGTCTGCTGGTGTGAGTGATCACTCGAGCACATCTTTGCCTTCTGGGTGAGGGAGCACCCGAACTCTGAGAGTGTGTTGTTTTTTTCTAGTGCGAGTGATCACTCGAGCACCTTTTGTCTTCTAGGTGAGGGAGCACCCAAACTCGAAAGGGTACTCCCGATGGGAGTAAGAATTTTTTAGCGTCAGAAAATTTGGACATATAGCTGGTTCTTTGAATCGTTTGGTTTTTCCCAACTGCTTTTACCTTGATCCGTTCCCTTTGGGATGACGTGCTGATATGCATTTCCATGCTATTTGATGACGTATGATGATGCTGGATTTCCAAGTCTTTGTATGGGAAACAGGAGAGATTTGACGCGTCCTGTAAATAATGTTGACCGTGTGAAGGCATCTTCGTCTTGGATTTCGTAACGCTCGGCCCGTTTGGTCTTTGATGCAATGATGGCGCCGCCTGGGCTTCTGTGTGTTTTTCCTCATTTGCCCTTGGATTGAGCTATGGATGCTTCCTTTGGTTGCCCATCCTTGGCATCCCATCTTCGCATATTTCCCCTCTGCTTCTTCTTCTTCATATGCCGCGCAAGCGTGGTAGCGGTGTCAATGGACGAGGATGTGGTGTTGCAAGGCGAGGTCGTGGCCGCCTTGGTCGTGGTGGTCGTACCCCTCGTTCCTCGCGTGGTGGGCGTCATGGTATTGCGTTGACGCTTTCTTCTTCTTCCTCCATGGAAGAGCGATTTTTGCACCATGATTTTCTTTTGCATGTTCTTGGGCGGAATGCTGCCCGGATTCCTCTTCTTGCCACGTTTTCCTCCATTGCTTCTGAGCGTGGCTTAGAGGGATTCTGGCTCCGTCTTCATGGATGCTCTCGTTCTTCTTCTTGGGTGGAGCTGGAATTTGATAGTTCGTCCTTGATCTTCCTTGGGTCTGGCTGGAGGACGTTTTCTCGCCAGTTCGATTTGCGCAGTGGGGACAGCCTTTGCTGTCGTTTTGACGGCGAAGATACTGTTATTATCCGCGCGTTTGATGCTGGGGGCAACCGTCTGGATCCATACTGTGAGGACACGAGCAACAGCGATTCTGATGGCTCGAATGGTGGTTCGCCTGCTTCTCCCGTTTCTTCGTCTTCGGCTGATCCCTCGGGTGATGGTGTTTGCTCTTCTAGTTCTAAGGAAGAACTGGCGTCAAGCCAGTCATCAAGCGGCAGCGGCAGTAGGCGAGGCACCTTGTAAAACTGGAGGACAGCGAGCTTCTCCCTCGCCGGCTAGGCTGCTACTTTGTCTGTGATGATGCCCGCCTGGTTGTGGTACGAAAGTGCCAATTATCTCAGCATGAGCACACATGTAGAAGTTGAAATGTACCCCAGCTTGTAGTTCCATAGGTCCTTCTGTAACGACAAACTGTTGTTTCGACTTCTTTGTAATGAAATGTCTTCGACTCCTTTGTAATGAGAGTGTCTTCGACTCCTTTGTAATGAGAATGTCTTCCACTCCTTTGTAATGAGAATGTCTTTGACTCCTTTGTAATGAAAATTCCTTCGACTCCTTTGTAATGAGAATGTCTTCGACTCCTTTGTAAATGGGTAATGTCTTCTCGGGTGCGCGCAAGCGCTCCCGATGGGAGTAGCCCCCGAGGCTGTGTTTGATTTGCAGAATCAAGCGTAGGCTTTATGAATTTTTGCCTCACTAGTTTGTAGATTGTCTTTGAATCTTTCCAAGTTTAGATCGGGTGCGCCTCAGCATTGCCGATGGGAGTAGCCCTCGAGTCTTTAGGCGATCGCTTGCGATCGGGTGAAGACTAAAGATGCGACTTTCCCTTGCCTGCTTTATTGTTTGGCGATAGTCACGCTTTTAGCGAAGGTAACGTCCTTCGGGGAAGTTTTATGCTCGAGCCCCCGAGTCTTTTTAAGCAAAAGTCGCGTTTTGCGAAGATAGCGTCTCTCGGGGGGAGTTCTAGGCTCGAGCACTGATAGCTTCTCCCCCTTCGTTGGTTACCCCAAGTGAAGGTTTGAGATGTAGTGCAGCAGATTTCCCTCGGTGAAGATACCAAGGTTTTTCTCCAGTAGGACTCCAGAGATGATAAGTAGGTGTCAGCGGCGAAACTGTCGCGGACCTGCACACAGACACAGATAACTTTGTTCCCAACGAAGTTCAGAGAGGTTGTCAATCTCTCCGGTCTTGTTGTTCACAAAGGATAAAACGCAAGGGATAATGATAGCAAATAAAAGTATTAAAATAAATATAGCTGGGAAATAATAATGAGGATATGGACCGGGATACGTGATGTTCACGAGTGATGTCTCTCTCCCAAAAGACGATAAAACTGCTATGCGAGGTAAACAAATTACAGAAGGGCAATTGATAGGATTATGAACGCACCGCAATGCTAACTATGTTACAAAAGAAAGGAAGAGGCTCAAAAGCACGGGCAGTACGCCAAAATAAGTAGACCGAAATCCATCTGCAACTACTACTAATCATCCACCTTGAGATATCTATCCAGAACATCTCGCTGGTATTAAGTTGCGAGCCCCACCCAAAGTGTAAACCCAAAGCAACAGACAACTGCATTAAAAATAACTTTGCGTAAAGTAAACAATCCTTGTAACCGCGGTTACAAGCACCGTTGTTTTCCCCCTTGTGGCAAAAACACATCCCCTAGACTCATGTTTTTGTCACTCAAGCGTGTCATCGGGGGGCATGAACCCACAATCTAGCACAACGTTCCCTCTTGGAGTCACAGCTACTACTTGGCCAAAGAAATAAACAACAACGGATAACATGCAAGAATTACTTAGGAACAAAAATATAAAAGATAAAAACCAAATATATTACTCTATCACAATCTTAACATAATCTCATAATCCATCAGATCCCATCAAACTCAGCATAGCAATAGCAGAAATATTATAAAGGTGCCTCGATCATGTAGGGCAGCTCACGAGGTCTAAACAATGAAGATCAAAGAGGGGAGGAGAACATCACATAGCTACTGATCACGGACCCATGGTCCAAGGAAAACTACTCACGAGACATCCAGGGAGCATCCATGGTGGAGAGGAGACTCCCGGAGGTCAATCCTCCCTCCGGCAGGCTGCCGGGAAGAGGTCTTCTGGTGCTCCCAATCTTGGAAGCGCGGCGGCGGCAGGACAGAGGCAAGTTTGCGAAATAGGGTTCTTCTTCTAGAGTTTCCCCGTGACGGAGAATAAATAGGCGAAGGGGGGCAGCCAGAGGTGGACCAGGGGCCCCAGGCGCCCCCCCTGGCGCGGCCAGGGGTGGGGCCGCGCCGGGTGGCCGCCTGGGCCCCCTGGCTCCCCTCTGGCCCCTCCCGGGCTCTTCTCGGAGCTTCCTCTACGCTGATTTTTTCTGTATTTTTTCCCGGAATTTTTCTGGCACTTTTATATGGGGGAAAACTGAAATAGAAAAACAGCAGAAAACAGGAACTGGGGTGCACTGAGATAGTAGGTTAGTCCAAATATGATCAAAAGTGTATGAAAGTGTATCTAGATCATAGCTATATCACACAAAACATGCATGGATCAAGAAGAAATTATAGATACGTTTTGGACGTATCAACATTCCCAAGCTTAATTCCTGCTCGTCCTCGAGTAGGTAAATGATAACAACATAATTTCTGTAGTGACATGCTAGCAACCATATAAGAACTTTGAAAAGCAAAGTAATCAAGGTTAGAGATTCAATTCAAGTCATAACAAGCAAGAGTCTATATTAGCATTGAAACAAGTAACAAAAGAACAAAAGGTGCAAGAGCTCTCGTTGTCCGTGACTCGAATGTCTCCAAATGGTGTTTGCGTGCAAGAAGGGGGATAGGGAATACGAGAAAAAGTAAGTTTTGTGTTGAGACCACTAGCCAGGTACAAGTCAATTTGATCCACTCCTTTTCGATATTTTGAGCACTCATGCAATGGATGAGCGTAAGCATGAGAGTTGACACTTGGGATGGCAAAGAGAGAAATATGGTGGAGGAGGAAGACAAAAAGGATGAGAAAGGCTCACATCAATGAGGACAATCATAGGCAAGAGATGCAAAATGATAGATATGATGTGAGGAGTAGGGATTGCCATGCAACGGATGCACATATGAGCTAAGGTAAGCTCTCCAATGGAACTAGTGGGGGTGCATCCAACTTGCTCGCTCATGAAGACCTAGAGCTCGTTTGAGGAGGCTCATCCTTGGAATATGCAAGCCAAGTTCTATAGTGTGAAGGTCCCCACATAGCTATATGCATAATGATCATCTCTATGGAGTACAAGGATATAGAGGGAGTACTAGTGTGGATCTCTCAAAAGGATAGTAGTGTTGCCCCTTTCTCTCTTTTTATTTCTTTTTCTCTTTTTTCTATTTTTTTGTATTTTTTTGTGGCCTCAATGGCTCTTTCTATTTAACTCTCATTTGTCCTCTTTGGGATCTTTTAATGTGTCCACTTTGGGATCTTTTCCTCACTTAAGGGCAACACTCTATTTTACAAGAAGGTAAAGGATATCTTTCACACTTTACAAGGTACTCAAAACATAAAGAAGATGTAGCTATCATGATGTATGCAATGTATGTCGCTGCCGGTGTAGCAGGAACATGTATGACATGAAGATCAAGTCATGAAGAGGTGGAAGTTGCATGGCAATATAACTCGGAAAGGCTATGGAAATGCCTTGATAGGTAGGTATGGTGGTTCTTTTGAGGAAAGATATAAGGAGGCTTATGATGACAGAGCGTATCATGCCAAGGGTTTGGATGTACCGGCGAAGGTGGACACCAACTCTCGCAGCGAGAAGAAGGCAATGCACGGCACGGGAAAGGCTAGCAAAATATGCGAAGATAGAGTCTCTCGGGGGGAGTTCTTGGCTCGAGCCCCCGAGCGCTTTGTAATTAAAGGTCGCGTTTCCGAAGATAGCGTCTCTCAGGGGGAGTTCTTGGATCGAGCCCCCGAGCACTTTGTAATTAAAGGTCGCGTTTGCGAAGATAGCGTCTCTTGGAGGGAGTTCTTGGCTCGAGCCCCCGAGCGCTTTGTAATTAAAGGTCGCGTTTGCGAAGATAGCGTCTCTCGGGGGAGTTCTTGGCTCGAGCCCCAAAGTGCTTTGTAAGTAAAGATCGGGTTTGCGAAGATAGCGTCTCTCGGGGGGGGAGTTCTTGGCTCGAGCCCCCAAGTGCTTTGTAAGTAAAGGTCACTTTTGCGAAGATAGCGTCTCTCGGGTGGAGTTCTTTGGCTCGAGCCCCCGAGCGCTTTGTAAGTAGGAGTGCTTTGGGCAACATTGTTTTATTCCTTCAAAATTTACATGTGTTGCCGATCGGTGTTGCTGCCGATATCTTGATAATGTCTAGAGGACTATGGGTAGAACAGGCGTAGGTTCTCTACGTTCCATGGATTTCCCACGTCCTCATTAGTTTTTGGATTCTGGAGTCTGTATGCTCCTCCTCCAATGACTTCTGAGATGATGAATGGTCCTTCCCATTGTGGGGCAAGTTTTGCACTTTTTCCTGTATTAGCCGCAGCACAAGGTCTCCTTTATTGAATGATCTGGTCCGTAGGCGACTGCTTTGATAGGTGCGCAGCTTGTCCTGGTATCCTTCGGATTTTTTGAGGGTTGTGTCTCGTGTTTCGTATGCTATGTCTTTGTCGTTCTGCAGCGCTTCTTCTGCCTCTTCCTCTTCGTACCCTGAGACTCTGGGTGCTCCGAATTTTAGGTCGTGCGGTAGCACTGCTTCTACCCCGTATACCAAGAAGAAAGGCGTCTATTGGGTTGAGCTTTTTGGGGTGATGCGTAGGCTCCATAGGACTGCGGGGAGCTCCTCTATCCAGTTGCCTGCGGCCTGTTCGAGTGGTTCTAGGAGTCGCTTCTTTAATCCTCCGTATGCTAAGCCGTTTTCCTTTTCCACTTGGCCATTAGACTGCGGGTATGCGACTGATGCGTAGTTGATTTTGATGCCCAACTCTTGACAGAAGTTTTGGAACTCTGCCGCCGTGAAGTTGGTACCATTGTCTGTGATGATGTTGTGTGGTACTCCGAATCTGAAGATGATTGATTTGATGAAGTTGACTGCCGTGAGGGCTATTGAGCTGCTGATTGGTATTACCTCGATCCATTTGGTGAATTTGTCGACTGCGACCAGCAGGTATGTTCTTCCTCCTTTTGATGATTTCTTGAGTGTGCCTACCATGTCGAGTCCCCATGTGGCGAATGGCCATGATAATGGTATGGTTTTGAGTTTGATGCTGGGGCGTGCGGCCTGCTGGCGAACTTTTGGCAGGCGAGGCAACGCCGTACGATATCCTCTGCATTTCTCATGGCGGTTGGCCAATAGAATCCTGCTCGAAAGGCTTTTGCCACGAGTGCTCGACTGCTGGTATGATGTCCGCAGGTGCCTTCGTGGATCTCTAGTAGTAGGGCTTTGCCGTCTTCCTCGTCTATGCACTTTTGTAGGACCTGGGAGATGTTGCGCTTGTAGAGCTTCCTGTTGATTACTGTGAATGCTTTGGATCGTCGACTGATGCGTCGAGCTTCTGCAACGTCTTGTGGTAGGGTGCCTTCGATTAGGAATCGAAGAAAAGGTCTTGCCCAGGCCGGGTCTTCGATTGCCGCTGGTGCTTCAACTTCGATTGCTTGGCTGTTTGTAGCGTCAGCTCCGCTCGTTGCTTCCACCTGCGCTGGCTCATTTGTGTCGTCTTCTTCTGTGACTGCTTTGGGATCCTCTGGATTTGCTTTTATTGATCTCTGATTGATGCTCTCGAGGAAAATGCCTTGTGGTATTGGTCCTCGAGTCGATCCGATGTTCGCGAGTTCGTCGGCTTCTGTGTTATTTGCTCTGGGGATGTAGTTGACTTCACAGCCATCGAAACCTCCCTCTAGAGCATTGTAGAGCTTCTGGTAGGCTGCCATGTTGTCTGCGACTGCATTACAGTCTCTCATCGCCTGTTGGACGACGAGGTTGGAGTCGCCATAGATCGCTAGGCGAGTGGCACCGCAAGTTTTTGCCATGCGCATGCCGTGGAGTAGTGCCTCGTATTCTGCTTCATTGTTGGAGGCGTTGCTGAAGTTGATCTGGAGGATGTATTTGAGCTTCGTTCCTTTCAGGGAGACTAGGACGACGCCTGCTCCGGCTCCTTGCTGTCTTTTGGATCCGTCGAAGTACATCGTCCATGAGTTGGACAAGTCTGGGGGGCCCTGGTGTTTGGAGTTATGCCTACTCGACCAGGAAGTCTGGGAGTACTTGGGATTTGATTGCTGTTGGGTGTTTGAACTGTAGGTCTCGCGGGCTAAGCTCCATGTTCCACTCAGCGACTCGACCGGTCGCGCCAGGATTGTTGAGGATGTTCGCGAGTGGTGCACTACTCACGATTGTGATGGAGTGTTCGTCGAAGTAGTGCGATACTTTCCTGGAGGTCATGATGATGGCGAGCAGGAGCTTCTGGTAATGTGGGTACCGCTGCTGTGGCTTCGTGAGTAGCGTGCTCAGGTACTAAATTGGTCTTTGGATGCTCTGGATTTTGCCTTCTTCCGCACGCTCGACGATAAGCACTGTGCTCAGGAAGTTGCTGCGTGCTGCTATGTAGAGATACAACTTTTCCCTTTCTTTAGGCACCGCCAAGATTGGTGGGGTAGAGAGGGTCTTCTTCAAGTCTGTGAATGCATTGCTAGCTTCCTCGGTCCACTCGAATTTTTCTCCTTTCCTCAGCAGTTTGTAGAAAGGTAGGGTCCTTTCACCTATCCTGCTGATGAAGCGGCTCAATGCTGCGAGCTTTCCTGTGAGCTGATGTATTCCTCTGATGTTGGTTGGCCTTTGCATTTTGGTGATTGCTTGAACATTTTTAGGGTTTTCTTCGATTCCTCGGGCAGAGACCATGTACCCGAGTAACTTTCCAGCTGGGACGCCGAACACGCATTTTTTGGTGTTTAGCTTGATCCTGTACTTGTTGAGGGCCGCGAACGTCTCGCGGAGGTCGTCGAGTAGTGTGTTTGCTCTGTAGGTTTTGATGACAATGTCGTATACATAGACCTGGAAATTCCTTCCGATCTGGTCTCTCAGACATGCTTGCACCATCCGCTGGTGCATGGCTCCGGCATTCTTTAGTCCGAAGGGCATAGTTTGGTAACAGAATACTCCGTAGGGGGTGATGAACGACGTGTGCTCTTCGTCTTCTTCCTTCATCCTGATCTGATTGTACCCTGAATATGCGTCGAGGAAAGATAGGGGGCCGCATCCTGCTGTGGAGTCGATGATTTGATCGATTCTTGCCAGGGGGAAGTGGTCCTTTGGGCAGTGCTTGTTGATAGGCCCATAGTCGACGCACATCCTTAGTACCTCACTGTCCTTTTTAGGGACTAGTACTGGGTTTGCTATCCATGTTCCTTTCTTTGTCTCTGTGATGAACTATGCGTCGAGTAGTCGATTGATTTCTTCTCCGATTGCTCTGTGTTTGGGTTCTGAGAACCGCCGCAGCGCCTGTTTTACTGCTTCGTGTTTGGCTTGATGTGGAGAGCGTGTTCCGTGAATTCTCGTGGTATCCCTGGCATGTCGGCTGGGCACCAGGCGAAAAATTTCCATTCTTCACGAAGGAAAGTTATGAGGGTGGTTGCTTGCTCTTCTGGAAGGTGGGCATATATGCGGACTGTCTTCTCTGGGTCTGTAGGGTGTACTTGGTGTGTGACCGTGTCGCTGTCGACGCTGAAGTCGCGACCAAATTCCTTTGTCTCGCTTCTGTTTGCTAGTGGAAATATGCTTTTTCCCGTCACCATGGCTATTTCTTGGATCTGTTGTTGGGATCCGAATGTGTCGGAGACTTTGTGGAAGTCGCGGTCGCACTGGTCCGATTTGATGAAGCTTCCCTTGACTGTGATGATTCCTGCAGGTCCTGGCATCTTGAGCTTGAGATATGCATAGTGTGGATAATCCATGAACTGTGTGAACGCCGGTCGCCCGAGTATGGCGTGATACTGCGACTGCTAGTCGAGCACTTCGAACTCGAGTGCCTGTTTTGCGAAGTTGCGCTTGCTGCCGAAGATCACATCAAGCTGTATTTCTCCGATGGAGGTGGCTTCTTCGCCCGGGACTACGCCGTATATTGTGGTTCCTGACTTCTTCCACACTGATCGTGGGATGAACATCTTGCGTAGAGTGCTGGCGAAGATTATGTTTAGACTGCTGCCTCCGTCCCTGAAGATTCTGTCCATGTCCTATCCTCTGATCTGGGCTTCGAGGACCAGGGGTGCATGCCCAGGTCTCGGGACTGCAGGTGGATGGTCGCTGTGTGAGAAGGTGATGTTGGTCTCAGCGCCCCTCAGCTGGTAGGTCTCGGTTATCTTTAGGCCTTCGGCCGCTTCGGCTTTCAGGGTGTAGGCATCGTGCTTTTCATTCGAGGGCCTTCCTTCTTGGATCATGCAGATTCGTCCCTGGGACGCGGGGTATTGCTCCTCTGCACTTGGTGCGGGTGACTGCGTGCTTCTTCCAGTGCGTTTGGCTTTCACGCTGCTTCTCCTCCTTGAGGTTGTTGCAGAGTTCGGCGAATAGGCGGTAATCTCTTAGGGTGTGGCTTGCTATGAGATGTCCTCGGCTGTCTTCCAAACAGTGGATCGCGCAGGTTCCTTCCAGTTGCTCTTTAGCTGTGAGTTTGCTGGAGCCGGCGTGCCTTCTTCTCCTTGACACTTGGAAGGTATGCGAGTGGTCCTCTGCTCGGCTGTGGACTCTTCGGTTAAGTTCTATCCCGTCACTGAGTGATTGGATTCGAATGAAGTTGGCGAATTCTTCTGGCCTTCGATCTGGGTAGTAGTAGTCTCCGGACTGTGTCTCAGAGTCGCTATCTTGGTGGGTCGTCGACTGATGGGCGAGCCTTCGGCTACGCGCCGCGACTCCTCGAGTGGGATTCTAGAGTAGCCTCCTTGTGATTGTCTTCTAGGTCGTCGAGTTTTCTTCCGTCGTCGATGGATCTGACAGTCTTCGAGGTGCTGGACTTGGCTAGGCTGCAGGCTGGATGACCTTGATGAGATGATGGAGATGCTTGTGGTGATCTTGAATTCCTCGAGCGGGCTAGATCTGGTTCTAGTCCTCGAGTGTTGGTCTGCTGAGGTCGGGACCGACGAGATCATGATTCCAACCTGTGTAGTTCCCACAGACGGCGCCAATTGACGGGGATCAACCCCGGCAAATCCCATGGTCAGGGACCCTGGGTTAGTCATAGAGATGGCACAGGTTGGACGATACTCGTCGGCTAACAGGAGAAGCACTTCTTGCTCGATATTATTACATGAGGGGGCGATTACAGTGGAGGCCAAGGAGAGTTCTCGCAAGGCTAGGATGAGTAGATGCGTATTGAGATGTCCTGGGCGTCTCCCCTCCCAGACTTTATATATTAGGCCAGGTCTCGGGGAGTCTGTGCTAGGTTACAGTAGATGGTTTCCTAGTTCTAGTCTTGCCTTGTAAGCCAAGTTGCACCTTCCATGTTAGTCGCGGACTGCTACGTCGGTGCCTGGTTAGGCCAATTGTGGGCTTTTCTTAGCTTCCCGGTGGGCCTTCTATCTTCACACGCACTAGGTAGCCTCATATGTAGGAGTCGTGGGGTCACCCCCTCGTTACTCGCATTAGTTCGAAGAACTCATGCACTTATTATCGGTAACTCTCTATCTAATCAGAAGGTTTAGAAAGAGACAAGTACCCCGAGGAGTATTGTAGGGGGTTTGGTTATCCTTGTGCATCCTCGACCCATGGTACGTGAGGGTACTCTATATAATCCAACCCCTCCAGAGGTTAGCGATCCATCTAGTAGCTAGAGTTCTCAACTAATTTTTTTGTAGTTTTCGAAAATAATCACGGATTGCCCAAAATACAACACTTATCACTAATAGGCTCAAGCTCTTGGAACCAAAAGTCCAAACATTACTCAAATCAATACCTCAAAACTATTGGAAGTTACTACTATACTTATAATAGCAACCTCAATTACCTACTCATGCCAGACACACAACTCAGTGCAACAGACCAACTCTCTAAACAAGATAAGCATGATAACTCAAGAGAGTTCCAAAGCGAACAACCTAAATAAGAGCTCTTAAAAAGATAAGCATGAAAACTAAGAGATAAGCATGACAGCAGCTACAAAAAGATAAAGAACACACAAACAAAGATTAGCATGCAACCTATGTCATGTTCTAGGGTGGATTACGAGGATTGACCTCGACAAATCCCATGGTTAGGAACCCTGGGTTAGATCGTAGAGAGGAGGTGCAGATCGGAGATACTCGTCGGCTAACAGCAGACAGGGATTTACCCAGGTTCAGGTCCCTCGATCGGTGAAACCCCTACTTCCTGCTCTTTTGTACTATGATGTAGGCGATTACAGTGGCGGTCGAGGCGAGATCGCTCGGGACCGGACGTGTTGCTATGAGAGTGGATGCCCTAGACGTCCTCTCTCCCAGGCTTTATATACTAAGCTGGGTCGCAAGGAGTCCATCTAGGTCTACATAAGTAGTTGCATAATCTAGTTTTAGTCTTGGACGCCAAGTCGCAGTTTCCATAATCGCCAAGGACTCCTACCTTGGTGCCTCGAGTGGGCCAGTCGTGGGGCTATCGAGGCTTCCTGTGGGCCTTCTGTCTTTACGGGCACCAGGTACCCTCATCTGTAGGAGTTGTGGGGGCATTCCCTCCTTAGTATCCCCCCGAGTTCTTGGGGGACTCAAAGAGTCGCGCAGGGACTCAACTCCAAAATCATCTACATTTGTGTGTGTCGCACTGTTGCGAGTCGTCTGTTGTTAGACACAAAAGATAGTTTATTCGAGGGATGATAAGTTGAAAGAGCCCAAGGTACTCGACTGATCGAGCCTTAGTGAATTGCACTAGTGGAAAATACCTCAGTAGCCCAATCAAGCCAGTGTCCCTCGACACGAACTTGGATACAACCGGTGTGTAGCAAGTTCCATGCCACTGCAGGGCTTACATTATCAATACCGCCGGTCTCAGCAAATATAGCCTTAACGCGGCTGTTATTGGCTCAACTCTCTTCATGCATCGCGCATGGATAACATCAGGTGTGAAGCCGCGCTGTGGCATGTACCAGCCCGGCCGACTACGCAGCGGGGTCTTACCTACTCGCGAGCTTGCACGACATCTGGGCTGCAGTGTGTCGCAACCCAGACATTGTTTTTTGTAGAGGCGCGGAGCCTAATTAGAAATGCACCCACTTGGAGAAACAAATCATGTGGACTAATAGTAGTCAATCGCGGAGCATTTTTGAGATCAGGCGAGGAGTTGATAAGAGATGCACCCACTCGAATAATCGCCGAGTGAGCTAATAGTGTAGACACCCGTGGTGCACTCGAGTGCTCGGGCGGATTCCTCTTTTGGGTACTATTTGGGTCTTGCTGGTTAGTGCGAGTAGTCACTTGAGCACTTCATCATATCGGTGAGGGAGCACCCGAACTCTTTAGACGCACTTGTTCTTGTTGGAGGGGGCTGACCACTCGCATCCTCGAAGCTTGTTGTCGTGATAACTGGACGCTCCCGATGGGAGTTAAAGTTTTGGTGCGAATAAAAAATTTGAAATAAGAAATCTGAAAAGTAGGGAATATTTCTAGTGATTGGTTTTGTCTATGACTTGTATTGAATCGTCCTTTCTGTGCTTCTGATGTCAGTGGTCGCAATAATGCACTTGGTGACGTGATTGATGACGAAGGCTGGTTTGTGAAACATCGTGTCTTCTGCGTGGTCATAATGATGTCTTGGATACTGCGTTGCAACCCTACGCCGTTGTTGCTTGTTGGGTTTCTTAGGCGTGTGTGGGAACACGCGCGTGATTTGATGCCTCCTTTATTTAATATTGCTTGATGTGAAAAGGCATCTTGTCTTGGACTCCGTAGCGTCACGCGCATCGATCTTGATTTAATGGGGGCGTCGTTTGGATTTCTTGATATCTTCCTTGCTTTCCCCTGGCTTGGACTATATATATCAGCTGCTGTTTGTTTGTGTGCGGCATCTATTCACCTTCCATCCCTTTCTCCTCTGCTTGCTTTTCATGGCTCTAAAGTGTCGCGGCCGTGTAGCTGCCGCTAGTTCTTCCCGTGGCATGGCTGGCCGAGGTCGAGGCCACCGTGGTCGTGGTGCCCGCACTCCTCGTCCTTCCCGACGGGGACGCGGTGGTGCTGCAACGGCGCCTATCCCTGCTGCTGCGGGGGAGTGCATCTGGCGCTATGACATCCTTCTATGAATTATTAGCCGGACATCCAGCCGGATTCCTATTCCTTTTTCTTTTGCTCCGATTGTTTCTGAGCTCAGTTTGAAGGGTTTTTCGCTTCAGCTTCAAGGGTGCTCTTGATCTCGTTCATGGATAGAGCTTAAAGTTCAAAGTTCACTCTTTATTTTCTTGGCGTCTAGTTGGAAATCATTTTCTCGTCGGCTGAATCTGCGCGACAGTGATAGTCTTTGCTATCGTTTCGATGGTGAAGATACTCTCACCGTTTGAGCTTTTGATGCTTCAGCTTCTCTTCCTTCTTCTCCTGGTGGTTCTCCTTTGGCTTTATCTTTTTCCCACTCCTTCGCTTGTGGTTCTTGCTCTTCTAGTTCTAAGGAGGACTCGGATGTCAAGCTGCCAACCAAGCGGGTGCACCGGTAGGTCATGGTCCACAGGCACAGGAAGGAGGCGGGCTGCTCCTTGCAGACTTAGAGTTTCTCTTTGTCTGTGATGATACTCGTCAAGATGTGAACGAAAGTGCCAGTTATGCCAGCATGAGCACACATGTAGAAGTCATGATTCCTTGTAATGCTTGGCCTATTGCTCCTTGAAAGTAGAAGTTTGTCCTCGAGTATTAACCTTGTATCCCTTAGATTTGTAATGGAAAATTACCTTGGAGTGCTTGACCTTGTATTCCTTAGATATGTAACAGAAAACTGTCTTCGAGTTCTTGACCTTGTATCCATTTGATATGTAATGGAAAAATGTCTTCGAGTGCTTGACCTTGTATCCCTTTTGTACGCTTGTAATGATATCGGGTGCGCGGAAGGGGAGTAGCCCCCGAGGCTATGTTCGATTCATAGAGTCGGGCATATGCTGAGAATATTCTGTGAAACTGGCCCCATTCTTGTTGTTTTGAGCCATATTTCTAGATTGGTCGGGTGTGCAGCATCGCACCCGATGGGAGTAGCACCAGAGTCTTTGTTCGATCACTTGTGATCGGGTAAAGACTGGAAACTGCCATATCCTTTGATGCTTTGTTGGTGCTATCCTTTTTCTGGTGTTTCCGAAAGAGAGGCCCTATTTTCTTTTACGCTACGTGCTACTGCTTGTTTTATGGTAAGGGTTTTGCTGATGCAAGGCTGTCGAGGGGTGGGGAAAAACTCATTGGGTAAAAGGGGGTTTCATTCTTCAGCCCTCGGGTGTCGAAGTAACATTGTTCTGGTAGGAGAAAGATTCTTCATAGGGCAGGGCGAGCCTTTGCTCGAGCCCCCGAGCGTCAAAGTGTTGTCGTTCTGAGAAGAAAAAAATGCCTCGGGGGGGGGGGGGGTTTGCGCTCCATCCCCCGAGTGTTAGAGTAGTGTTGTCGCGTAAGAGAAAGGCGCATTGGGGGGGAGTCTGTGCTCGAGTCCCCGAGTGCTAGAGTAGTATCGTCGCGTAAATGAAAAGTCCCTCATGGGAGAAGCTTGCGCTCGAGCCCTCGAGTGCTAGAGTAGTATCGTCGCGTAAGCGAAAAGCGCCTCGATGGAGGAGTCTGCGCTCGATCCCTCGAGTGCTAGAGTAGTATCGTCGTGTAAGAGAAAAGTGCCTCGAGGGGGGAGTCTGCGCTCGAGACCCCGAGTTCTAGAGTAGTGTCGTCGCGTAAGAGAAAAGTTCCTCGAGGGGGGAGTCTGCGTTCGAGCCCCCCGAGTGCTAGCGTAGTGTCGTCGCATAAGCGAAAAGCGCCTCGAGGGGGGATTCTATGCTCGAGTTCTATAGTACTGTCATTTTGGAAACACATCTTTTACTGCTTCAAGTTTTTACATGAGTTTACTATTGGTGCTGCTGCCGATATCGAGTTGTTGGGCAAAGGTGCCAGTGGGCAGTCTATGGGTAGAAGAGGCGCAAGTTTTCCACCTTCCACGGGTTTCCCACATCTTCTCCGGTCCTTGGGTTCTTCAGTCTATACGCCCCTCCTCCTATTACTTCTGAGACTATGTATGGTCCTTCCCACTACGGGGCGAGCTTGTGAACCTTTTCTTGCATTAGTCGTAGGATGAGATTCCCTTCGCTGAAGGTTCTTGTTCGCAGGCGGATGCTTTCATAGGTGCGCAACTTCTATTGGTAGCCTTCTGATCATGCTAGGGCTGTATCCCTTGCCTCATCTGCGATGTCTTTGTCATCCGCGAGTGCGTCTTCTGCTTCTTCTTCTTCTTCGTACCCTGTGATTCGGGGGGGCTCCAAATTTGAGGTCGTGTGGAAGTACAGTATCCGCTTCGTACACCATCAAGAATGGCGTGTATTGGGTTGAGGCGTTGGGAGTAGTGCGCAAGCTCTAGAGGACGGTGGGTAGATCTTCTATCAAGTTGGCTGCGGCCTGCTCGAATGGTGCGAGGAGCCACCTTTTGATTCCGCCGCATACTAGGTCATTTGTTTTCTACACTTGTCCGTTGGACTGGGGGTGCGCGACTGAAGCGTAGTTGATCTTCATGCCTAGTTCCTGGCAGAAGTTTTGGAATTCGGCTGCTGTGAAGTTTGTACCGTTATCAGTGATGATGTTGTGCGGTACCCCGAATCGAAAGATGATTGAATTAATGAAGTTAACTATCGTTAGGGTTGTCGAGCTGGTGATTGGTACTGCTTCAATCCACTTGGTGAACTTGTCGACTGCTACTAGGATATGTGTTCGACCGCCTTTCTAATATTTCTTGAGTGGACCAACCATGTCGAGTACCCATGTTGCAAAGGCCTAGGATAGTGGTACGATTTTGAGTTCTGATGTTGGCGCGTGGGACCTGCTTTCAAATTTTTGACAGGTGATGCAGCTCGCACGCTGTCTTCCACGTTTCGCATTGCGGTTGGCTAGTAGAAACCTGCTCGAAGAGCTTTGGCCACTACAGCGGGGCTGCTCGCGTGGTGCTCACAAGTTCCTTGGTGGATCTTGAGTAGTAGTGCCTTGCCGTCTTCTTCCTCGATGCACTTCTGGAGAACTTGAGAAATGTTGCGTTTGTAGAGCTGTCCGTTGATTATAGTTAATGCCTTGGATCGTCGGCCGATGCATCGGGCTTCCGCGACATCTTGCGCCAAGGTGCCTTGTATCAGATATCCGAGGAAAGGACTTGTCCAGGTTGGGCCTTCGGGTGCCGCTGGCCCTTCTTCTTCGATTGCGTTGTTTCCTTTTTCGTCAGCGGTTGGGTTCGCTGCTGCTACTTGTGCAGGATTGCTTGTATCACCGGCTTCTGCGGCTACTCCTGGAGCGAGTGCCTTGGTTTTTATTGATCTCTGGCTGATACTCTCGAGGAAAACGCCTGGGGGAACTGGTCCTCGTGTTGATCCGATGTTTGCGAGCTTCTCTGCTTCTGTGTTATTTGCCCTGGCGACGTACTTAATCTCACATCCATCGAACTCCCCTTCTATGGTATTGTAGAGCTTCCGGTATGATGACATGTTCTCAGCGACTGCTTCGCAGTCTCCCATTGCTTGTTGGACGACGAGATTGGAGTCGCCATGGATTACGAGGCGGGTGGCACCACAAGCTTTTTCCATGCGCATGCCGTGTAGTGCCTCGTATTCTGCTTCGTTGTTTGATTCCTTGTCAAAGTTGATCTAAAGGACATATCTGAGTTTTTCCCCTTTGTGTGAGATTAGCACGACTCGTGCTCTAGATCCTTGGTGCATTTTTGATCCGTCGAAGAACATCTTCCATGAATTGGAGAGGTCTGGGGGACTGGGTGTTTGCACCTGATATGTCCCAAATGTATCGATAATTTTTCTCGCTCCATGCATGTTTTGTGTGATATTGCTATGATCCAGATACACTTTCATACACTTTTGATCATATTTGGAATAACCTATTAACTCAGTGCACGCCAGTGCTAGTTTATGTTTTCTGCTGTTTTTCTATTTCAGTTTTCCCCCATATAAAAAGTGCTCCAAAAATCCTGGAAAAATCAGATAAAATATCAGCGTACCGGAAGCTTCCAGAGCCCCGAAGGAGGGCCAGGGGGCCACCACCAGGTGCCCAGGCGGCCACCTGGCGCGGCCAGGGGCCTGTCCGCGCCAGGGGGGCGCCTGGACTCCTGGTGGCCCCCTTAGCTACCCCCCTTCGCCTATTTAATCTCCGTCACGGGAAAGCTCTGGATACATAACCCTTTTTCGTGATCTCTCCTCTATTCCACCGCCGCCGCGATTCCAAGATGGGGAGCACCGTCAGGACCCTTCTCGGCACCCTACCGGAGGGAGGATCGACCTCCGGGAGCTTCTCCTCCACCATGGACACTTCCTGGATGTGCCGTGAGTAGTTTCCTTTGGACCATGGGTCCGTGATAATTAGCTATGGGATGTTCCTTGAGTAGTTTCCTTTAGACCTCGTGAGCTTCCCTACATGATCGAGGCACTTATGTAATATTTCTGCTTTTGCTATGCTGAGTTTGATGGTATCTGATGGATTATGAGATTATGTTCAGATTGTGATAGAGTAATATAATTGGTTCTTATCTTTTGGATTTTTGTTCCGAAGTGATTCTTGCATGTTCTCCGTTGTTGTTTATTTCTTTGGCCAAGTGGTAGGTAGTAACTCCAAGAGGGAACGTTATACTCGATTGTGGGTACATGCCCCCTGATGACACGCTTGAGTGACAGAAACATGATTCTAGGGGATGTGATGTGGCCACAAGGGGGAAAACAACGGTGCTTGTAACCGCGGTTGCAAGGATTGTTTACTTTATGCAAAGTTCTTTTTAATGCAGTTGTCAGTTGCTTTGGGTTTACACTTTGGGTGGGGCTCGCAACTTAATACAAGCGAGATGTTCTTGATAGATATCTCAAGGTGGATGATTAGTTGTAGATGCAGATGGATTTCGGTATAATTATTTTGGCGTACTGCCCATGCTTTTGAGCCTTTTCCTTTCGTTTGTAGCATAGTTAGCATTGCGGTGCGTTTATAATCCTGTCAATTGCCCGTTTGTAATATGTTTACCTCGCATAGCAATTTTATCATCTTTTGGGAGAGAGACATCACTAGTGAACATCACGGGACCCCGGTCCATATTCTCATCATTGTTTACACGCCCATTTATTTTATAGCTTTTAATTTTAGTTGTTATCATTATCATTATCCCTTGTGTTTGAACCTTTGTAAACAACAAGATCGGAGAGATTTACAACCTCTCTGAACTTCATTGGGAGCAAAGTTATTTGTGTCGTGTGCAGGTGCAGGAGAAGCAAGTGATTCTGTTCAGACGGTGCATCACTTGTCGAACCACCTACTTATCATTGCCGGAGTCCGACGGGAGACAAACCCTATCTTCTACATAGGGGAAATTTTCCGCTATCCTACATCTCACCTTCCACTTGGGGTAACGAACGAAGGGCGAGAATCCATTATCACTTCCACGCCTTCAGCACCTCCATCTATTCGACCAGGAAGTCGGGGAGGACCTGCGCTTTGATCCTAGTTGGATGCCTGAATTGCAGGTCGCAGGGGCTGAGCTCGATGTTCCACTCGGCGACGCGACCTGTTGCTCCTGGGTTGTTGAGGATATCCGAGAGTGTTGCGCTGCTCACCATCGTGATTGGGTGCTCCTCGAAGTAGTGTGTGACTTTCCGTGACATCATGACGATGGCGTACACGAGCTTCTGGTAGTGTGGGTACCTCTGCTGAGATTTTGTGAGGACTTCGCTGAGGTAGTAGATTGGATTTTGTATGCCTTGTACTTTGCCTTCTTCTATGCGCTCGAAACAAGTGCGGTGCTGACAATGCTGCTCCGAGCCGTGATGTAAAGGTACATCGGTTCTCGTTCCTTGGGTACTGCCAAGATTGGTAGAGTTGAGAGGGCCTTCTTTAGGTCCGCGAATGCATTCGGGGCCTCTTCGGTCCACTCGAACTTCCCTCCTTTCCTAAGTAGTTGGTAGAATGGCAGTGTCCTTTATCCTAGCCTACTTATGAAGCGGCTCAAGGCTATGAGTCTTCCGGTGATTTGTTGTACACCCCTTATTTTTACTTGTTCTTTCATCCTGGCGAGTGCTTGGACTTTCTTTGGGTTAGCTTCGACTCCTCGGGCAGAGACCATGTACCCGAGCAGTTTTTCGGCTGGGCTGCCAAACACACAATTTTTTGGATTAAGTTTGATTCCGTATTTGGTCAGTGCTACAAATGTTTCCCAAAGGTCGTCGAGTAGTGTGCCCGCGTTATATGTTTTGACGACGATGTCGTCAACGTAGACTTGGATGTTTCTACCGATTTGATCCCTTAGGCATGCTTGCGTCATTCGCTGGTACGTGGCTCCAGCGTTTTTTAGCCCAAATGGCATTGTTCTGTAGCAGAATACACCATATGGGGTGATGAATGAGGTCTGCTCCTCGTCCTCTTCCTTCATTCCGATTTGGTTGTACCCTAAGTAGGCATCGAGGAAAGAAAAGAGGTCGCAGCCTGCGGTGGAGTCAATTGTTTGGTCGATCCTCATGAGAGGGAAGTGGTCCTTTGGGCAGTGCTTATTGACTGTTCCATAGTCGACGCACATGCGTAGTACGTCGGTGTCTTTTTTGGGCACTAAGACCGGGTTTGCAACCCAGGTGGCCTTCTTCATCTCCCAGATGAATTGTGCGTCGAGTAATCGATTGACTTCTTCTCCGATGGCTCTGCGCTTGGGTTCAGAAAATCTGCGTAGTGCTTGCTTCACTGGTTTGATTTTTGGATAGATTTTAAGTGTGTGCTCTGCAAATTCTCGTGGTATTCCGGGCATATCGGCCAAGCACCAAGAGAAAAATTTCCACTCCTCATGGAAGAAGGTCATAAGAGTTGTTGATTGTTCTTCTAGCAAATGAGCATAGTTTCAGACCATCTTGTCCAGGTCCATTGGATGCACCTGGTGGGTGACAATGTCGCTGTCGACGCTGAAGTTGCGAGTGATTTCTTTTATTTCGCTTCTCCTGGAAAGTGGAAAGACGCTCCTGTCTACCACCATATAAATTTCTTTGAGCTTCTATTGCACTCCGTATGTGTCGGAGACTTGATGAAAATCTCGGTCGCATTGCTCTGATTTTTGAAGCTTCCGTTGACCGTGATGACCCCTGAGGGCCCCGACATCTTGAGCTTGAGGTATGCGTAGTGTTGGACTTCCATGAATTGCGTAAACGCTGGCTGGCCAAGTATGGTGTGGTATTCAGACTGCCAGTTTAGTATTTCAAACTGAAGGATTTTTCTTGCGAAGTTTCCTTTGCTGCGAAAGATTACGTGAAGATAAATTGATCCCATGGAGGAGGCTGCCTCGCCCGGTACTATGCCATAGAGTGTGACTCCCAAGCTCTTCCAGATTGATCGTGGGATCAGCATCTTGCGGAAGGTGTCGGTGAAGATGATATTCAGGCTACTGCCCCCATCCATGAATACTCGGTCCATGTCGTATGCTCCAATATGTGCTTCGAGGAGCAGTGGTGCATGCCCTGGTCTTGGAACTGCGGGTGGATGGTCGTCTTGCGAGAAAGTGATGTTGCTTTCTGAACCATACAAGTGATAGGTTTCTTCTGTCAACAAGTCTTCGGCTGATCGTGCTTGGAGAGTGTTCGCTTCCTACTTTTCTTTTCTGGGTTGTCCTTCTTGGATCATGAAGACTCGTCCATGGGACGACGGGTATTGCTCTTCTGTGTTGGGTGTTGATGGCTGCGCTCCTCCTCGAGACCTCTAGGCTTTGCGCTAGTTCTCTTCTGTTAGCCTATCGGAGAGTTCGGTGAACAGGCGGCCGCTTCTCAAGGTGTGGCCTTCTCTGAGGCGTCCCCAATCGTCTTCGAAGCAGTGGATTGTGCAGGGTCTGTCCAGCTACTCTTTGGCTGTGATACTGTCCGAGCCAGCGTGTCTTCGTCTTCTTGCGATGCGGAATTTCTTCGAGTGGTCTTGGGTCGAGCTCTATTCTGTCATTGATCGAGTAATTCCGGATCATCTTGGCAAACTCATCCGGTCTTTGGTCGGGGTCTTAGTATTCGCCGGGGCGAGTTTCAGAGTCCCCATCGCAGGTCATGGTGGGTGTTCGGGTGGTGGCGGTTGCTCGAGTGACGACTGTAATTGTCGTGGCGTGTGATGGTTGCTCGAGAGAAATCTCCATGTGGACTTCTTGCACTTGATCTGATGTTGTAGCTGATCTCACGTCTATGGCTTGACTTTGTCTTCGGGGTCGTCGAGTCTTTCTCCATCGGGTGCGACTTTGGTAGTCGCCGAAAAATTCATCTTGGCCCAGTTGTTGGCCGAGGGAACTTGGTGGCATGACTTAGAGGCTCGCGATGAACTTGAGCACTTCAAGTTGGCTGGATCTTGAACGAATCCTCGATTTGCTGGTTGCTAGGGACCGCCCAGTTCGTTATTCCAATATGCGTCTTCCCCACCGTCGGCGCCAATTGATGAGGATTGACCTCGAAATATCCCATGGTTAGGAACCCTGGGGTAGAGCATAGAGAGGAGGTGCAGGTTGGCGATACTCGTCGGCTAAAAGGAGACAAGGATTTACCCAGGTTCAGGGCCCTCGATCGGTGAAAACCCTAATTCCTGCTATTTTGTATTATGATGGAGGCGATTACAGTGGCGGTCAAGGCGATATCACTCGAGACCGGAGGTGTTGCTATGAGATTGGATGCCCTAGACGTCCCCTCTACCAGCATTTATATACTAGGCTGGGTCGGAAGGAGTCCATCTAGGTCAACAGAACTAGTTGCTTAATCTAGTTTTCGTCTTCGACGCCAAGTCGCAGTTTCCATAATTGCCAAGGACTCCTACGTCGGTGCCTCGAGTGGGCCAGTCATGGGCCTATCGAGGCTTCCAGTGCGCCTTCTATCTTGACGCGCACCAGGTACCCTCATCTGTAGGAGTCATGGAGACACCCCCCTTGTTAGTGGAGTGGAGAGTGTTTCTTTCCAAAGAAAGGAAGGATAGGGTCCAAATTTCTATGAATAGAAAGCAAAACTAAAACAAACTAAAAAGTAAAGAGCGAGATGCTCCAAGCATAGCACATAACATATGAACTGATAAAAACATAACATGGAGAAGGATGAACTGATGATTGTTGATGGAGAAAGGGATACACGGGGCCATCCCTAATCTTAGACACTTGAGTCTCCTTGGATATTTCTTGGGGGCATGGGGGCATCGCCAAGCTTGAGCTTTTGACACTACTGGATCTTATTTCATCATCTTCATTCGCATAGTTGAATTATCCCTTCATACGAAACTCATCATAAGCTGATTAGAGTATTTAGTACCTGATGTATACGCACGCTTCTATTCTTATAGACTATGTTGGGCCTCCAAGCGCAGAGGTTTGTAGGACGGCAGCAATTTCCTTCAAGTGGATGACCTAAGGTTTTCGAACTCAAGGAATTAGAAGTTGAAGATGGTATCTCTCAAGCAACCCTGTCCCCAACACAAGTAATACAACTAGAAGTTGTATAGGTGTAGTAGTTCGGCGAAGAGATGGAAAAATATGGGTGAGAGGTGAGGCAAATCAAGGTAATATAAATCTGTAATAAAAATTAAAGCAAGCAAACAAGTAGTAAACAGTAGCACAAACGGTATTGCAATACTGGAAACAAGGCCTAGGCTTCATACTTTCACTAGTGGAAACTCCCAACAACATTAACATAGTCTAATCACATGATAATTCCCATAAAACATGCAATGGACACGTACTCTGAGGTCATTCATTTTTGGTCAAGAGAGGACGAGAATTATGTAGGGCTACAAAAGCACACCTCAGAGTTCGTTGTTCTCAATCTATGGATTTCCCAATGTCATCGCGGTCATCCAAAGATAATACCACAATCACCACAACATATCTCAAGGATAGTCAAAAACAAGCACCAGGAGACTCTCAATCTTCAATCCACACACAAAAGAGGAAATCACACATGAAAATATTCTTCTAACCCATGTCCAAAAGGCCGCTGTCACCATGGTCTCTGGGATTGTATTAGATAAGATCAAGTGAGTTATCAATCTAATACATAGAATAAGGGGAAACATCATGGGCCTAGACTAACATAATTTAAGATCAAAATCAAGATCACATCATGGGAGAGAGAATTGACCACATAGCTACTAGTAGAAACCCCAGCCCCGAGGACGAACTACTCCCGCATCATGGAGGAAGGAAGCAGCATCGATGGAGATGAATCCGGGGGCACTTCCCCGTCTCGGCAGGGTGTCGACACAGGAATTCTGCTCCCATGAAGCTTTTTGGCGATGGCGGCGGAGATCGGAATTTCTTTTGGAGAAAAGGTTTCTGGAATCAGAGTTTTCGTGACGGGAGAATAAATAAGGGCCAAGGGGTGCAGACAGGGGGGCCACTATGAGTCCAGGCGGCTTCCTGGGGCGGCCCAACCCTAGGCCGCGCCCACTGGCCGCCTGGGCACCAGGTGGGGCCTCTCTGGCCCCCCTTCGGGCGTCTGGAAGCTTCCGGTACGCTGATTTTTTATATAGTTTTCGCGGAATTTTTCTGGCACTTTAAGTAATGAGAAAACCTGAAATACAAAAACAGCAGAAAACAGAAACTGGCACTGTGGTGCACTGAGTTAATAGGTTAGTCCAAATATGATCAAAAGTATCTGAAAGTGTATCAAAAGCATTGCAATATCACCGAAAATAGGCATGGATCAAGCAGAAATTATAGATACGTTTGGGACGTATCAACATCCCAACCTTAATTCGTGCTCATCCTCGAGTAGGTAAATGATAAAAAGCATAATTTCTGTGGTGACATGCTACCAACCATATAAGAACTTTTAAATAAAGCAATCAACGCATGCAATTCAATTCAAGTCATAACAGTCAAGAGTCTATATTAGCATTGAAACACGCAATATAAGAACATAAAGGTGCAAGAGATCTCGCTGTCCGTGACTCGAATGTCTCCAAATGGTGTTTGCGTGCAAGAAGTGGGAGATGAAAATACGAGAGAGAAAAACATTTATTTGTTGAGAACTCAATGTACTAAAGTTTCACACTTTGTCTCCTTTGGAATTTTATCTTGACTCTTCCCCAAACCACTAGCCAGGTACAAGTCAAAATGATCCACTCCCTTTCGACATTTTGAGCACTCATGCAATGTTGACACTAAGGATGGCAAAAGAGAAATGGTGGAGGAGGAAGGAAAAAAGGTTTGAAAGGCTCACATCAATGAGGACAATCATAGGCGAGATAAAGCCAAATGATAGTGGGGATGTGAGGAGAAGGGATTGCCATGCAACGGATGCACATATGAGCTAAGAAAAGCTCTCCAATGAAACTAGTGGGGGTGCATCCAACTTGCTTGCTCAAGAAGACCTAGAGCTCATTTGAGGAGGATCATCATTGGAATATACAAGCCAAGTTCTATGGTGTAAAGATCCCCACAGAGCTATATGCATATATGATCATCTCTATGGAGTACAAGGTATAAGAGGGAGTACGAGTGTATATCTATCAAAAGGAATAGTAGTGTGCCCCTTTCTCTCTTTTTATTTTATTTTTCTCTTTTTTCTATTTTTTTGTATTTTTTTGGTAGCCTCAATGGCTCTTTCTATTTAACTCTCATTAGTCCTCTTTGGGATCTTTTAAATTTTGTCCTCTTTGGGATCTGTTTCTCACTTAGGGATGTAAGACCCGATATGTGGTACTTATTCAGATCTGGACGTTTTCGTCCAAACCCGAGGACGAAGCACATATCGGACCCATCACGGCATATGACGAAGCCATATGTCTCAGATTTCAACAAGATATCACAACATTACAGCTATAATGATAGAACATCTCATTCAATCGACATACAACTGCCTGAATACAATACATCAGCGGAAGATATATGTCTGAGTATAGACTACAATGAAATGCCTAGTGGCAAAGAGAAAATCGTCGATCCCCATAACCACACGGGTCCAGGATCTCCGCCGGGATCCGCCTAACTAGTCGTCGTCGAGTCTTCCCGTGAAACGTTGATCACCATACCTGTTGTCGATCAAGAACCCTGAAAAGAGTTTGGGGGTAGTATCATGAGTACAAAAGTACTCAGCATCCAATTGTAGTGGTCAACTGACCCAGCAAGGACTCCATCACTCGTCATTCTAGGATAACTAGTAGTTCACGGAAAGGATGGGGTAAGTGGTGAGGTTGCTGCCGCACTAGAATTTAAGAAGTGGCTAACGATCTAGAGATTAAGATAACAAGCCAAGCATTCGATGAGGAATAACACCTATCCTATCCTTGTCCTCCCCTTCTCATCCCGACGAAGCAGAAGCATTCAAGGCACACACACGTTGATCAAGTTATTAAGATTATCTCAGTGGTTGTTTTCTGTGAACAAGGAGTAGGTCTCAAGTCGTCCATAACCGTGGACACGGCTTCTCGAGAAGATTTAACCCGGCAGGGGTGTACCAACTTCCCATTACAAGGATCCGCACGTACGCTGGTTGTCTCAGTCGGTCCCGTTAAAGACACTCATTGAAGAGTTGTTCCGAGAGTCCAGACGTCATAATCCCTCTAACTAACAACGAACAAATCCGGGTGGCCCCCGGGGAGTCGACATCCAATCCAAAATCCAGTTGCACTCTCAAATCGGCCTCTTCCGTCTCAACAGGGTTTGGGTTACCGGGGCACCTCACATAGGGCCGGGCCCTCTCCGGCCAAGCTTGGACCAATAGGAAAAACCATGTTCCCCACTGGCCCGGTTTGTTTTAAATCTACTGGCCGCGGACCAGTCACACACACGGGTTGGCAAATGGAAATTCAGCTTGGGCCACCACTAGAAATATTTGAAGCTAGCTAGGTAAGAAGAGGGGACCCCATAAAATCCTACACGCGGTTAGGCACGCTCGCCAAGAGACACAATACCCGGAACTCGGGACCTAGGTGACTCGAATGGAACAAAGCATCGGGGCGGGATAGCCTAGACCTTCCATCCTTCGTCGAATACAGTCAACATTATAATAATCATATCATCCACAACAATTATAATAGTGTGATAGCCCAATCCAAGGAGTAACAGGGTAACATTCGTAGCATCCTAAGCATGCATACTAAGCATGGGCTGAGCAACGAGAAATAGTAACATATAAGTACATGGTTTTCTAGGAGGGGACATGGTTGTATTTGTTTAACAGAGGCTGTTAACATGTGGTAGGATCAAACATCGAACCTATCCTAGACTATCATGCAAACCGCTGGTTATAATAGAATGGATCATAAGTAATGTATAGCCCTTACCTGTTGATAAGTCGGGTTCCGAAGGTGTAGTCGATCGCAAACTCGCATCATCTCCGAAAGTATCTGCGGGAGCACACAAGAAATAAACACTGGAAAGCAATCAACGAAGATACCACTATCACTACGGAGCAATCATGAGCAAGCAATAAATAAGCAAGCAAGATCAAGTATGATGCATGCCATTTTAATAGCATGGCATGAACATAAGGATATGCAAGTTTAAATGAAGCATCGAGGAGAAAGGGTGCAATGCTACCGACAACCTTCATATGCATTAGGTAGGTGATTAACGAATCCGGAGGATTCCTTATGTTGAAGTTATTATAGTGCATGATCATGGCATATGCGGAGACTTAAACAAGACATGAACAAGAATTTCCCACTCATGAAGATAGACCTCAAGACGGGGTTCCTCAACTTAAATAAATGCAAATGACATGGCAATATGATGCACCTAATGCAATCTATTATAACCAATGAAATAAAGAGCGAGACAACATTACCGGCAAGATACGGTCATCGCGGAACTACGGTGATCGAAACACGTGAAGCCAAGTGCAACATGTGAGGGGTTTATGTGAAAAATGCACCATCACCAAAATAATGCATGCCCAATTAACAAAATTAACAACACCATCACCTTCCTCACATTTTTCTACCCCAAAAAAATATATGACATGACATAGTTGGGGCAAGAATGCACATAGCACAAGAAAGCAAAAAGATGGCAGATTTGGATCAAATCGAAAAAAGAAAGGAGGAAAACCCTCTGGTGGGCTGGCCTCGGCCAATCTGCCCGGCTGAGCGCGGGTCAGTTCTATTAAATGCCCACGGGCGAGAAAAGGAAGTGGGTCGAGCCCAACTAGCTGCAAAAATAAAAGAAGCAAAAAGGGGCTCCTTGCTCTGGCTGGGAATCGAACCCGAGACTTCTTAGTTGAGATCCAAGGGCCCAAGACACTGTGTTACTGCTGCTGCTATCGTTAGGGAATTTCTGCTAAGAAACATAAACAAACAGGAGCATCTAACTGAAACTGAACACGAAAACTGACACTAGAGCCAACTAAACCCGAACATGCGCGCGATGCAAAAATTGAGGGAAAAAGGGGGCAGCTTGCGCTACCTGGGAGTTGATCCCTGAACCTCATAGTACAAAGCAAGGAGCCCATGCCACTAGGCTACGCGGCAGGATCACAATAGGCTACACAACTGACGGAAGAAATAACAGGTGCCGCGCTAACTAAAGTCTTAACTGAAGAAATCAACAACGCCGATGCCTGATGAAACTGAACAAAAACTGCAGCGGCTTAACTGACGACGAACAGGAAATCTGTGCGAGCCCAGCGACAGAAAAGACGCGGCGCTACTGCGGGAGAACTATGCGTGCACGAGGGGTCAAGGCACAAGAAAGGGCACCAAGGTACATGCGTGGGCGCGCTCTGTCGCGAGTTAGAGAACGCCAGCGAGACGGACTGGTCTCACACAATAGGCTAAAGGCCATGCCTTGGGGCGCGAGGGTACCTCTACGTGCGCTCTCGATGTGAACTGCACACGGGGGTGCGCAGCCGACCGAGCACAACAACGACAAGTGGACTACATGAAGCGCGACGAAAGCGGGGAGAAGGAAAGGGAGGCTCACAGAGGGGATGTTGATGTCGTCGTACAGCTCGGGGATGCGGAGATCGCCGGAAGTAGAGGAGGCCGACGATCGCGGTGACGCTGGGCCCGGGCACGGGAAGAAGGCGAAGCCAAGGAGGGCTTGACGCCGACGGCGTCAACCACACACGCTCGGGGACGTGCTGAAAGACGGGGACGACATCCACACCCACGACATCGACGATCGGGTGCAGGGGTTCGACAGTGCTACCACCATGGAGCTCCATGGCCTCCTGATCATGGCGAGCTGCAAGGAAAAGAAGAGGAGGAAGGAGAGGGATAGGAGACGGTGGCGGCGCGTGGGAAAGGAGAGGAGAGGCCAGGGTTTTGGGGGCGAGAGGGGGCTTTAAGGGGAGGAGGCAGGGGTCGCTGCCGGGAGGGCTCCACATCCTCTCCACGCCATGGCGCTGTGAGAGAGGGAGGAGGCGTCCTCCACGTGAGGGGAAAAAGGAGGGAGGTCGGTTGGGCTAGGGGCTGGGTTGGAGAGGTGATGGGCTGGGGAGAAAAAAAGGATTTGGCACCAAGGTTTGAGGAAAAATCCCTGCGTTTATTCATTAATAAAATGAGAGAAGAGAAAGCAAGAAATAAAATATCTATGGAGATCCAAAATTCATACAAAATATGACTTGGACCCACATGATTTATAGCTATTTTAGAAATTGGAATATGTCCAAAATGTTCACGTAAATTCAAATCTTATTTGAATGAAATCCAAATGGTTTTAACTACAACCCATTTTTCCAATAGGGCTAAAGTCTTAGAAGTTGTCAAGGGGCTTTGGCATGGAAAATCATGAAGATATCCAAAAGGATTTGATTAGGGGAGAAAAATGATGAAAATCATGAGGAGGCTTGAAAAAAATGGAAAAGGCCATAAATGCAGAAAAGGAAGAAATGAAAATAATCCTACTACTAAATTAGAAAAATGTTTGGGAATTTTTCTGTCACATGGATTATTGCAAAAAATAAAGTTGCAAATTTTCATCTCCAATGGGAAAAATAAAAATGCAAATTTATATGGAATTTGCTAGTTTTGGGCTATTACAAGGGGCAACACTCTATTTTATAAGGAGTAAAGAAGATCTTTCACACTTTACAAAAGTACTCAACATAAAGAAGATGTAGCTATCATGATGTATGAAAATGTTTTTCTCTACCAGTGTAGCAGGAACATGTATGACATGAAGATCAAGTCATGAGAAGGTGGATGTTGCATGGAAATATATGTCAGAAAGGCTATAGAAATGCCTTGATAGGTAGATATGGTGCCTGTTTTGAGGAAAGATATAAGAAAGAGTTACAGTTTCTCAAGATTTCCGAAAAGTTTTTGCAAAGAAAAAGCAAGCTTAAGGTTTGCAAAAGGAAGAAAAGGCAAAACTTGGCAGAATCTGTGAAAAACAGAGCAGCAGGTAGTAAATAAATTTTTTGGGGTACTAATGCAACTCAAATCATAAAACTCAGAAGAGGCGCTCGAAATCTAATTGTATAGAGCATGCGGTCAAAAAATTAGATCAAAAAGATGATCTGGTGATTTATGGTGAATTTTTTTGTCAAGGGACAGAATCTGTTTTCTGGACAACATGTCACAACTTTTGAACTTTCTTGCAATAAGAGGCTAAACTTGGCACAAAGCTTGAAAATAAAGATACAATGATTTTCCTACAGTAGTAAAAATCATCAAGATCACTAAAAACTGAAAGTTAAAAAGGGTTGTCCCCCTAGAGCTCTTTCTTTATAGCCATAAAGATAGGCTTAAGATCTTAATGATGCTCTCGTAGGAGTAAGAGCTGAAGAACAAAAGAGAGCATCAAGAAGAACATACCAAACGAATTTAAGTCTAACATGCTTCCTATGCATAGGAATATTCCAAGAATAATTCATTGAAGCACAAAGCAATAAGCATAGGAAGGCGAAACAAGTGCAACTTCAAAACTTTCAACATAAAGAGAGGGAACTTGATATTATTGAAATATCTATGAACATATGTTCCCCTCTCATAATAATTTTAAGTGTGATCATGAATAAACTCAACAATATCAGTATCACCTAAAACATTGTTACCATGATCCACATGCAAAAGGGTACTCTTACTTTCCACATAAGCATAATCTTTCTCATTGGTAATAGTGGGAGTAGGACTATCATAAACAACTTGAACACTATAAATTAATTATGTATTAGGAAGATGGTGTTTAGCAAGGGAGTAATTCCTTCCATGATTATGACAAATTTCATAAGGATAATTTCTCCTTGTGTCATAGGTACCTTTACAATCAATATAGATAGGAGTTATAACATCATCATAGTAGAGAAGAGCATTATCATTGCTAGCAACTATATTTGTAAGCATGTTGTCTTTATTCTTACTAGCAAAAGAATTAACAATTACCACATCACTAATAGGTAAAGGACTTGCAATCCTATCATACCCAATCTTAGAGCTTTCCATATCATCACTCTCAGAGTTGGTACCAAAAGGATTTTCAAAATCATCAGTAGCATTATCATCATTTTCCCAATCACAAAAAGTAACATGCATATCATAATCAAAATAAACTTCAATAGTGCCTACGGACTTAACATCAGGATAATAATGAATGCAATCAAGCTCACTATCCTCCAAAATTATTGTCCGTTAGGATAAAAATTGGTGCGAGGAATATGCTCAGGCCTGGTTGATACCCATTCTTCTTCCTTCTTGCCCCTCTTCCTCCTCCTCTTCTTTTTATTCTTCTTCACCTTAAGAGGGAGTGGTTGGAGATGAAGTTTCTCCACATATCTTGGTTTATCATTAGAAACAACAGGGGAAACTTGAGAGAAACTCTCCTTTTTATTAGTAGATATAAGAGACATTTTTATACTTCGATAAGGTTCCCTCCTTTCTAATCTTACTTATGTAATCATTTTCATGGAAATTAACAACACAATAGAGATGACAATTTTGCAAAGTGTTGTTTATTCCTAAGGCATTAACATCTAGCCAAGAAGTCTTTTCTTATGGATCTTCACACATCAAAAATAACATAAGTTCATCATAAAGATCAGGGGTGATCATGTTATCACACAATTGCTTAACAATTATGTTTTGAAAGTGCATGCATTGAAAATTAAAGTAACCATCTATACAACAAAGTTCACAAGCAAAAGGATAATTGTCACACAATTCTCTAGAAATTTCATTTAAATATTTGACCCAAGTGATTGTTCTTTCATGCTTATGTTGCTTACAATACTTCTGTTCGTCAATCATAGGCCTTTCACAATGTTTATCCACTCCACAAAAATTTACGTGCTTATATAAAACTTCATTTTCAGGAATTGGATCATGCATGTTGCAATTATCCTGAGAAATTTAATTTTCTTTGCAAATCTCTTTAAAAGGTTCATGATTCTTGATCCAATTCTCCTTAGGCATATTAAGATGTGAAGCAAAATATTTGAGGAAATCAACAAGGAGTTGAGAATAAGGCCCAAACTTAGCACTAAACTTATTAAAACTCGCAATTTCAACAAATGACTTAATGCTATCATACTCATAACTTAGACCTGACTCTTTACCTTTGTCGATCTCCCAATCTTCAGTACTGCGTTGAATTCTTTCACGGAGTTCCCATTTAGCATCAATCTTTTCGTTTGTGAAAGAACCCATAGCGGAAGCATCGAGCAAGGCTTTATCCTGTCGAGAGAGGCTCATATAGAAATTAGTAATAATTATATCTTTGGGGAGCCCATGGTTAGGACATTTTAGGATTAATTTTTTCAGTCTCCCCCAAGCTTGAGCTATGCTCTCTCCGTCATGAGGATAGAAATTATAAACATAATTACTATTCTCATGGACTTCATGAAGATGATAAAACTTGGAGTAAAATAAAGACTGGATCTCTTCCCAATCCCCTAGGTGAGAATCATCTAGAATCCTATACCATTCCAATGCTTTTCCTTCCAGTGACAAGGAAAATATTTTCCTCATGACTCCATCTCTTGTCAAACCTGAAATCTTAAATAACTCACAAAGTTCTGTAAGTTTCAACAAATGAGTACTAGGATGGACTGTTCCATACCTTGCATAGCAATCATTCCTAATTATTTTGATTATCCCAAGTGTTATTTTGAAAGGGATACATTCAGTAGGTGGAGGAGACTTCTCTACCACGGGTGTGGTGAAGCGGCCTTGCCCAAGCAGCGAACTAAGAGTGCAGTTTTCCATGAACATAACTAGTGAAAATAAAAACAAGAAAAGAAAAGATTTAATTGTAAGATCTAAAGATATAACTTCAAACCTTACCTCCCCGGCAACGGCGCCAGAAATAGTTTGATGTCTACGCACGCTTCTATTCTTTTAGACTATGTTGGGACTCCAAGCACAGAGGTTTGTAGGACAGAAGCAATTTCCCTCAAGTGGATGACCTAAGGTTTATCGAAATCAGGGAAGTAGAGGTTGAAGATGGTCTCTCTCAAGCAACCCTGCAATTAAGATACAACAAGTCTCTTGTGTCCACAACACATTAATACAACTAGGAGTTGTATAGGTGCACTCGTTCGACGAAGAGACGGTAAAATATGCGTGATAGGTGTGGCAAAGAAAGGTAATATAAATATGTAAGAAAAATTATAGCAAGCAAACAAGTAGTAAACGTGAGCACAAATTGTATTGCAATAGTGGAAACTAGGCCTAGGCTTCATACTTTCACTAGCGGCAACTCCCAACAACATTAACATAGTCTAATCACATGATATTTCCCATAAAACATGCAATGGAGACGTACTCGGAGGTCATTCCTTTGTGGTCAAGATAGGACGAGAATTATGTAGGGCTACAAAAGCAAACCTTAGAGTTCGTAGTTCTCAATCTATGGATTTCCCAATGTCACCGCGGCCATCCAAAGAGAGTACCACAATCACCACAACATATCTCAAGGATAGTCAAAGACAAGCACCAAGAGACTCTCAATCTTTAATCCACACACAAAAGAGGAAATCACTGATGAAAATATTCTTCTAACCCATGTCCAATAGACCGCTGTCACCATGGTCTCGGGGGTTATACTATATAAGATCAAGTGAGTACATCAATCCAATGCATAGAAGAAGGGGAAACATCATGGGATCATCCTAGATTAACATAGCCTATGATCACAATCAACATCACATCATGGGAGAGAATTGAGCACATTGCTACTAGTAGAAACCACAGCCCCGAGGAGGAACTACTCCCCCATCATGGAGGGAGGAAGCAACGTCGATGGAGATGAATCCGAGGGCACTTCCCCATCCCGGCAGGGCGCCGACAAAGGAATTATGGTCCCCCATTGATTGTTAGCGATGCCTGCGGAGATCGGAATTGCTTCTGGAGAAAAGAGTTCTAGAACCAGGGTTTTCACGATGGGAGAATAAATAAGGGTCAAGGGGGGCAGCCAGGGGGGCCACCAGGCTTCCAGGCAGCCTCTTGGCGCAGCCCCATCCTAGGCCACGCCGACTGGCCGACTGGGCACCAGGTGGGGCCTCTCTGGGCCCCCTTTGGGCGTCTGGAAGCTTCCAGTTCGCTGATTTTTTATATATTTTTCCCGGAATTTTTCTGGAAATTTAAGTAATGGGAAAACCTGAAATACAAAAACAGCAGAAAACAGAAACTGGCACTGTGGTGCATTGAGTTAATAGGTTAGTCCAAATATGATCAAAAGTGTATGAAAGTGTATCAAAAGCAATATCACCCAAAACATGCATGGACCAGGAAGAAATTATAGATGCGTTTGGGACATATCAGTACCCATAAATAAATAATTTTCATCTACTGGAAATAAACAATTTCATGAAGTACTATTGTTTCTAAAGATTGCAAAAAAGTTTTTGCAAACAAAAAGCAAGCTTAAGATTTGCAAAACGGAGAAAACGCAAAATGTGGCAGAATCTATGAAAAACAGACCAACAGGTAGTAAATAATTTTTTTGGGGCACTTCTAGAAATAAAATAAAAGAAACTCAGAACAGGGGGCAGAAATCCAATTGTATAGAGCATACTGTCAACAAAATTCAGATAAAAAAGATGATCTGGTGATTTTTGATGAATGTTTCCGTCAAGCAGACAGAATCTGTTTCTGGACAGCATGTCACAACTTTTGATCTTTCTTGCAATCGGAGGCTACAACTTGGCACAAAGCTCAAAAATAAAGATAATATGATGTGGCTACAGTAGTAACAAGCATCAATACCACTAAAACTGAAAGTAAAAACATTTTGGGTTGCCTCCCAACTGATACGGTGAGGATAGTTCTCTCACTCCTCGTTGGTTACCCCAACTAGAAGGTGAGATGTAGCGTAGCAGCAAATTTCCCTCGGTGAAGATACCAAGGTTATCGAACCAGTAGGAATCCAAGAGATACAAGAAGGTGTCAACGGTGCAGAAATTGTTGCCGGATGGAGACGAGGTTGACGTGGACCTGCACACACAACAAGTAACTTTGCTCCCAATGAGTACAGAGGAGTTGTCAATTCCTCCTTCCTTGCTTTTTACAAAGGATCAACGCAAGAGATAATAATAGTAGCAACGGAAAGTAAGAACTAAAAGTAAATTGAAGGTGTAAACAATGGTGTGAATATGGACCGGGGTCCCGTGATGTTCACTAGTGATGTCTCTCTCCCAAATGACGATAAAAGTGCTAGCGAGGTAAACAAATCACAACTGGGCAATTGACAGGATTATAAACGCACCACAATGCAAACTATGCTACAAAAGAAAGGAAGAGGCTCAAAAGCAATGGGAAGTACGCCAAGGTAAATAGACCAAAATCCATCTGCATCTACTACGAATCATCCACCTTGAGATATCTATCCAGAACATCTCGCTGGTATTAAGTTGTGAATCCCACCCAAAGAGTAAACTCAAAGCAACGGACAACTGCATTAAAAGAACTATGCGTAAAGTAAACAATCCTTGCACCCGCAAATACAAGCACCGTTGTTTTATCCCTGGTGGCAACAACACATCCCCTAGTCTCGTGTTTCTGTCACTCAAGGTAGACATCAAGGGGCTGAACCCACAATCAAGCATAACGCTCCCTCTTGGAGTTGCAACAAATCACTTGGCCAAAGTAAAATACGGCAACGGAGAACATGCATGAATTTACTAAAGAACACAAATACAAAAGAGAATCAAATATATTACTCATCACAATCTGAACATAATCTCATAGTCCATCAGATCCCAGCAAACTCAGCATAGCAACACAGAAGATTACAAAAGTGCCTCGATCATGTGAGGCAGCTCACGAGGTCTCGAAAGTGGAAGCACAAAGAGGGGAGGAGAACATCACATAGCTACTGGTCACGAACCCATGGTCCAAGGGGGACTACTCACAAGACATCCGGGAGGCGTCCATGGCGATGGATGGTCTCCCGGAGGGGATTCCTCCTTCCGGCAGGGTGCCGGGGCAGCTTATCCTGGCATCCTCGATCTTGAAACGGCGGCGGCGGCGGTACAGAGAGAAGAAGGGGAATAGCAGATTGATATTAGGGGTTTCCGTTATGGGGGGTAAATATAGGCCAAAGGGGGCACCGAGAGGGGCCATAGGGCAGCCAGGAGGCCTCCTGGTGCGGCCTAGGGTGGGGCCGCGCTAGGGACCCTCCTGGGGCCCTGGTGGGTCGACCCCCTTCCTTCCTTGGTGATTCGGGAAGCTTCCGGGTGGCTGATTTTTTATATAATTTTTCCGGGATTTATTTGGCACTTTTAATGGACGGAAAACTTGAAATACAAAAACAGCAGAAAACAGGAACTGGCAACTGGGTGCACTGAGTTAATAGGTTAGTCCAAATATGATAAAAAGTGTATGAAAGTTCAAGCAAAACATGGCAAAGTCACACAAATCATGCATGGAGCAAGCAGAAATTATAGATACATTTGGGACGTATCAACATGCCCAAGCTTAATTCCTGCTCGTCCTCGAGTAGGGAAATGATAACAAGCATAATTTCTGTGGAGACATGCCACACAACCATATAAGGACTTTTAAGTAAAGCAATCAAAGCATGCAATTCAATTCAAGTCTTAACAAGCAAGAGTCTATATTAGCATTGGCACAAGCAACAAAAGAACAAAAGGTGCAAGAGCTCTCGCTGTCCGTGACTCGAATGTCTCCAAATGGTGTTTGTGTGCAAGAAAGGGGATAGGGAATACGAGATAAAAATATTTGTTGAGAACTACTATCTACTAAAGTTTCGCACTTAGTCTCCTTTGGATTCTTATCTTGACTCGTCCCCAGACCACTAGTCAGGTACAAGTCAAACTGATCCACTCCCTTTCGATATTTTGAGCATTCATGCAATGGATGAGCGTGAGCAAGAAAGCTGACACCTAAAAGGCGAAACAGAAAGAAGGTGGAGGAGGAAGACAAAAAATGTGTGAAAGGCTCACATCAATGAGTTCAATCATAGGCGAGAGAAGGCCATATGATAGATATGATGTGAGGAGTAGGGATTGCCATGCAACGGATGCACATGTGAGCTAAAAAGCTCTCCAAGGCAACTAGTGGGGGTGCATCTAAGTTGCTTGCTCAAGAAGACCTAGAGCTCTTTTGAGGAGGCTCATCATTAGAATATACAGGACAAGTTCTATAGTGTGAAGAGTCCCCACATAGCTGTAACATCCCAAAATTTTCGAAAATTTAGAATGTTAATAAATAATACTGATTGACTTGTTTGAATTTTAGAGTAAATGAAAACTTTTCATTTGAGTTTTTGTTTAAACCTTTACAAACCATTTAATAAAATTTGGATAATCATTTATCCAATAATAAAAATCTTGGTTGTGAAGTTTATTCAAAGATCAAAGAATGATTTTCGTTCTTTTGTCTTTTTGAAATTTGGTAGGAACCACAATTAAATATTTTAGAGCGAGAATAAAATGACTTTCTCAAATTTATTGTGGTCCCATACTCATTCTCGAATTTTATTTGAAATTTGAGTTTATTTGATACTGACGTTTAAAAGATATTTAAATATTTCCAATAATTCAATTATTAAATGAGAGGAGATAATATGACTTCTCCCAAAATAGTGTTGGAAATATTTAACAATGCTCATTTGAATACTTGATTTTTTTTAAAATCATTTTAGGTATTTATAAAACCCTAAAACTAATTTATGGAATTTTTAATGCCTTAAATGAATTTTGTTTGACAAAAAATATTTATAAAATTTATTCAGAGAGAAATATACTCCTATACTCTCTATACTTTATTTAGTCTATATATATGTTTTACCATTTGGAGGGATTTGATAATCCGGAATTTTAGTGTTGTTAGATATTAGAAAATATAAATTCTAGATCGTCTGAGCCGAGCCCATATTTCTCTATTTTTTTCCTCTGTCTTTTCCTCCTTGGAAGTAATTTCCACTAAGGCTCATATCATCTTCTTCTGTCTCACATTCATGAACACACGAGTCACTCGTTACAGAAAAAACGAGGTACATGGCACCTGGACTACTTCCTCCCCTCCTTCTACTTAATTCCTTGACTGATTCAATATGAAGTCTACAGTCGTAGACATTAAAAGGAATTCATTCAGGCAATTAAAACACCACTTTAATGTTTTTAATGCCAATTATTTCTTCATGAATGCCATTAACTCCATTTCCAAAACCTCGCTTTTAATGCCTATTATTTCTCCATGAATGCCATTAACTCCATTTCCAAAACCTCGCTCACTCTCCTTCTATGGACCTCCCATGACCCTATAAATACCGCCCCTAGGACCCTTTGAACCACACATTCTCAAGCAGAAAGTCCCTCTCCAAAACCCTCTCGTTCGTTAGCAATTCATCATCGGAGTTAGGATACATCCACACTTCCGATGAAGATTGCGTCACCATGGAAGGTACCTATGACATATTTCTTCCTCTAGTTTCTTCTCCTTTCCTTTGCGCACCATTGTGACATATTTTTCCTCTCGATTGCAAGGCCGGAGCACGTCGTCCGTGTAATCGTGCTCTTCATGCGTTTTTCTCTACTCCGGTGGAACTTCTCCGCTATCCGAGGGGAAACATGGAGCTATAACCTTGTTCATCGAGTCGCCCAAATCATCATCTACCCCGTTCGGCTGTTCATTGACGCCCGAGACCTTTTTCCAAAATTCCGGCGAGATCTCCAGTGAGCTTTTCTCCCCTCTATTCATCACTTTTTTCTGTAAAAAAGCCGAACAGGTAGCAGCCTATCAGAACTCGCCACATGGCAACCCATTGTCAATTCCCGTATTTCATTTTCAGATAAATGCCCAAACTTTAGAAATTCATATCTTCTTGCCCGTAAGTCGAATTTCGACAAATTTTATATCACCGGATTCCTTGAAACATCTAGTTTATCTTGGTCCAGTAATATTGCACTTTTGATAATTCGAAATTTAACTCAAATTTATTTGTGTAATTTGAGTATATTTGATATACATCTTATTCTATAATTTATTGGGAATTATTTTCCTCACCAAATTTGATCCTTAAAATCAAATCTTTCTGTTTGGACATTTGTCACATTCTTTCCACCATATTAATACTCTATTTTGACCTCAAACCTTTGTCTTAGCTTCCATTTAGTTATATCGCTTTCTTTTATAAATTTGGCTATAAAAAAATTCAATCTGCTCAACAAGATCGCTTTCTATCGGATCTTTTTGAATCCAATCCGAGAATGGATTTCCTATTCAAATATTTTTATGGAAAAACCAACTGGGTTTGACATACTCACAATCCGTTTGAACTTATACTTAAGCCAGTTTCATCGTACCTTAATTCGAACTTGTATCAAGTTGATCAAATCCAAGGAGTATGATTTGCATCATATTTCCATCCAAGCCAACTAGATCCTATCTCAACCTAGCCATGCCATAGTAATTAGTTTATTCATAGTAATAACTAAATATTTTGTGTTTATTGTATTTTTGTTTGGATCTTCAATTTGGATTAGTGTTGTGTGTTGAAGCATTTCTCTTTTACCGTTAGATATATTGTAACGAGAAGGAGAGACGTCTACGAGTAGAATATTTCATCTTCAGGATCCAGGAAAGTTACTCTTTTGGTCATAATCCCGTTATACCTATATTTTTCCTATGCTTTGTAGTCCAACTTAAATATTATGCATTGATAGGATTATGTATTATATTATACTATTACACCCAGTAGTTCATTGAGTTAGGTCCGAACCTTATATCATTGTCGCCATCGTGTAGAATTATACTGCTTTGCTAAGTAGACGTGGATTGGGAAGTGATCCATTATGAGGTATGAGCGACTAAGTAGTAAACAGGACCAAGATAATCTTAATGAACCACCTGGGTGGAATGGTTGGGGGCACCCTGGAGGAACCAGTGGATTTTCCTGAGTGACCTGGAAATGGCCAGTAATCACTGCGGAATGCCACCCAGGCTTAAAGGGATCAATCATAGTTTTCATAACTAGAAGCTTACGTGTGTAGCCACAAGCTATTATGGGCTCTGTCTTGGTTGATTAGTTGTAGTGACTCTTACTAGGTGGTGCTACGAACGTAGTTATGAGTAGGTGGGATGGGCACCGCCAGAGTGAGGGAAACTCTTATAAAAGACCATGTCTCGACCTTCCGGTTCTCATACAATGTGAAGTGTGATGAACTACAAAGGAGGTGGTCGAGTCTTGTGGGGAAAAGTGCACAAACCTCTGCAGAGTGTACAAACTGATCATGATTAGCCGTGTCCACGGTTACGGACAACTTTGAGCATCTAGAAGTGGGAATGTTGACGGATATCATCATCTTTAATTAATCAATCGGGTTTAATAAAATTTGGGAGTAGATTGACTTGGAGAAACCAATCCAATCATATTATGAGCTTTGTAGTACTGATACGATACTCTTTGAATAGGAAAAAATCAGCTTTATGCAAATTGAAACTTAGAGCTTTTCCAGCAGCTGACGGGGATGTACCCCGGCAAATCCCATGGTCAGGGACCCTGGGTTAGTCATGAGAGGCACAGGTTGGACGATAGCTCGTCGGCTAACAGGAGGATATGTTCCTTCTCGATGTTATTGATCGGAGATGGCGATTACAGGGGAGCCAAGGCTAGTGCGCACAAGGCTAGGGTTACAGATTGTGTATTTCCTGATCTCGACGTCTCCCCTCCTAGCCTTTATATACTAGGCTAGGTCTCGGGGAGTCCGTCTTGTATTACAGATGAGGTTTCCTAACCATGATCTTGTTCCGTACGGCAAGTTTACACCTTCCTTGTGACTCGCGGACTCATACGTCGGTGCCACTAGTGGGCCAAGGCTGGGCCCAGGTGGCATCTTTGTGGGCCTTCTATCTTCAGGTACACCGGGTAGGCTCATCCATAGGAGTCGTGGGGTCACCCCCTCGTCAGTAGCCCCCGACTGCCTGGGGGACTCGAAGAGGCGCGCATGGACTCGAGTCCATTCTTGCGTCGTTTTTTGATGTAAGCACGGTTTAACCGCGGGGCGCTGGCAGTCTGGGGCCATGACAGAACCTGTTTCGAGGGATGCTAAGATGAAAGGGCCCAAGGAGTCGACGGGTCGAGCCTTGGTGAATTGCACTAGTGGAAAAAACCGCAGTAGCCCAATCAAACCCATGTCCCTCGACATGATCTTGGAACACTGGTGTCTAGCAAAAGTCATGCCACTTTAGGTCTTAAAGTGATCAATTGCCGCCAGTAAAGTTCGTAGCCTAGGCGCGTTCGCCCGGCTTTTCTATCATGCATGCGCATGGGAAAGGTTGGGAATGAAATCGCTCTTCGGCAAGTCCCAGCCCGGCCGATCTTCGCAGCGGCGTCTTACCTACACGCTAAGCTTGCATGGCATTTGGGCACAGTGTATCGTGTTCCCGGAATATGTATTTTTATTGAGGCGCGGAGCCTAGTAGATAATGCACCCACTTGGAATAAACAATCAAGTGAGCTGTTTTAGCGTTCACTCGTGTAGCTTCACCGATGTCGGGACCCGGGGCTTGCGTATGTAATTCCAGTCAGAACTCAATCATATGGAGAGCCGAGAGCCGTACCCACTTGTCTAAGAAGACAAGGCCAAGCACAGAACAATCTCGGAAAGCATCGTACGTGAGGGGCATCCCATCCAGGCCGGATGATCAACTGAGATGGGTCCTCATCGCCCGCTCACAAGATTAAATGATTATGGGTGGTGAAATCCCATACTCATAGACAAGTCGCCTCAACCATATTATCGATTGAATTATAACACTTACATAAACATACTCCAGCCCGATCACCTAGTCCGGATCTCGGGCGGGCTCAATCATACAACAAAGTGTGCCACGTGACAGAGTCACGAGCAATCGTATCGCGATGCCCCAAGCTGCGCACATCTAAGGGCCACTTGGTGTATAAAAGACCGCCGGCAAGAACTCAACTAAGCTATCGAACCCCACACTAAGACATGCATGTTATAATCATACACACATCGTACATGTCAAGTGTAAACAGCAGGTAATCACAACATGAACTCTACAAACTCATTGTCTTTATAACTTCTGCTAAACAGAGCAGACATAGTAGTTGTATTACAAGCAGAGATCACATGGTTGTGATCCAACATTACATCAATCATCAACGGAAGCAAATTATGTCTTAGTAAAGACAAGTTTAACAAATGGCTTAAGAAGCCTGAAAGAAAATACAACGACCCTCCAGAGGGCACAGGCTGCTGTCTGGAACTATACGACCTGGTCCACGTCGAGCTCGAGGTAGAGGCCACCATCAGGGTCACTGGTCTCGTCTCTAAAATATAGAATAAGCAAACGTGAGTACAAAGTCGTACTCATCAAGACTTACATAGGAACTATACTACTCATGCACATGTATCAAGGAAAAGGGAGGTGGGGTTTCATTGCAGAAGTGCCAGCTTTGACTTGGCTAGTCCTGTACTAAGAATACCAGAATGAGGTAAGGAGCGTAGATGAGTCCAAGTACCAAGTCTCCAACAAATACACCACTATGGTTACTTCCTCGACTTCCCCACGAGGAAGCACGCCATAGCACTCACACTTATCTTGGCAAGTTTTAAGAGTAACCATTGAAGTTGTCTATGATCAAGTAAAGGTCTCCAAGTAGTCCATAACCGCGGACACGGCTATACGAATAGTTCATTAACCTTGCAGGGGTGTACTGCTACACACACGCCTCATCAGTTACTGCCTGGGGATGGACCCTTCAAGTGAGTACGGGCGAGGATGCTGCCACGACACATCACTCATGGAACCATCTCTAGTCCTAGGGAGTCGCCTATTTGAGTTGGGACCACGATCAGAATCCGACCGATTTTTTCGATGCAGACTCAAACGTTGTGTGACCGCCATCAAGTTCAACTCGATCATGATCACTTGATTAAACGTGCCCACAACCTACGCCAACCACTTACCTTGGTTCCACCTGCTTGAGATCGTTTAAAATTCGAACTACTTGCGACTCCTGGACTTGGTCCGGGGTGAGGTACTAGGCCGAGAGGGGTCAGTGAGCGCAATGTGTGGTCGTACTCTTAGTCTTGGATAACAAAACAAGAACTCGGGCTTAAGGCGGTGTTCAACGAGACAACCCACTGTGTACTCCTACACAGCCTCTCATCGTTCACCTTTGTTTAGGGTAGATTCACCAACACGTTACCACCATCATTCACATGAACACTACCATCCCGACTCACATCAAAGTAGCCTCAATGTAACCTCAAAGCATGCAATAAGCTGTAAAAGTTGCAGGGGACACATGATATCAACAACCTCCTACATCTTCTAGGATTGTGGTTTGCTTACTACTGTGACAAAATGATAGGTCATGCAAAGGAATGGGTTCAACTAGCGGTAGAACGTATCATGGTGACATCCTAAACATGCATCAGCGAGAATGAGAGGGAACTGGGATTTTATCGACATGATCAAAGAGGGGGTGCTTGCCTTGCTGACGATCACGATGTACTAGTCTTCTGACGTGAGGTTGAACTCGTCTCCAAGATCAACTCTACCGAGAAGAAGCAATCACCAAAGCACTGAAAGTAATGCACATTCAATATATTGTAATGCACAAACAATATGGCATGATATGAAGATGAACATGGGTGTGTTATGCTTCTGATGTGCATGTGAAATGTATTGCATCGCATTGGTTGAAGTTGGAATGGCATTAGTGATTTATTTGAATTATACCAAATGATCCATATAGAAAAATGCTACTGGTTCCTCATGGTAAACATTTCAACTATGGTTGAAAGTTTGATATTTGGATATAACAATTTCTTCTGATCATTTTTCATATATAAATCTTTTCATTTGGAGTTATGGTTTAAAAGATATTAACATCCAAAGTTTTGCTTATTTTCTGGAATTTCTTATTTAAAATAATTGATTTGGCATTACTGCATCATGCTGGCGTCAGCATGACGTCAGGGGGCTGACCAGTCAACCCTGTCAGTGGGGCCCTCTTGTCAGCCTCTTTGGGTTAACCAGAGAGTTAACTAACTCTAATTAGATTAGGGGGCCTGGCCCCACAAGTCAGTGGGTCAGGGGGTTAGTTAGCTAGGTCATTAGGGTTAATGGCCTTGGGCCCACTGGTCAGAGAGAGAGAGGGGAGGTGGGTTAGGCTCGGGCGGCCATCGACAAGTCGGAGACCTCGCCGGAGTTGGGTTTAGGGCATGGGGGGAGGAAAGGGGGGTACTGGCGGGTGCGCCTTGAGCTGTTGCGTCGGGTGGGACGAGCTGGGGTTCAAAAGGGTGTCTGTGGCCACGACTTCGACGGAGAGGCGGCGGCCGAAGCTTCTGTTCATAGCGTCGGGCAGCAGAGGGGACGGGTAGAGCCACGAGGGGGGGGGGACGAAGCGACGTGCTCACCTGAGCACGATGGAGTGCACGGCGAGGCCGGGGGTGAAGGGAAGGCGACGAATTCGAGCTCGGAGTTGACGGCGGCCGGCGGGGAAGTGGCGAGGCGAGCGGCGTCTACGGAGCGGCCCGGCTCGAATTGAGGGCGCGGCTTGACGAAGACGGCGTCGTGGTAGCTCCTGGACAAGGTGCGGCGGCGAGACGAAGCTGTTGGCCGCGAAGGGGCACGTCGGCGGCGAGACAAGCTCTCGGGTGTGCGCGCGATTTCGTCGAGGGAGATAGAGAGCGAAGACCAGAGAGAGGGGGAAAGGGTAGCTGGGGCTTCCAGGCGTCTCCAGGTAAGAGAGATAGAGGAGGGGAGGGACTCTGCGCTGGCCAAGCAGGAGCTGGCGCACATGCCTAGCGCACGGCGTGCCCAGCGCTCCTTCTGGCAAGGAGGAAGAAGACAAGGGGGGCTGGGCCGGGCCAGATGGGCCTCGCACTAGGCGACAGGTAAGCCTCTGTCTTCTGTTTTTCTTCTTTTTGTTTTCTGTTAATTTGTTTTGCTCCTAGAAAAATAGCCAGAGCATTTAATAAAAATTCCCAAGCAATTTAATAAAACCTAGATGACTCTATAGAAGTCAACCCCAAGTTTTGGGAATTTTTGAAATTCAAATTATTTGAATTCCAATTCAAATAGACAATTGATTTAATTTCCAAGCCACTTTTTGGATTTTTGAAAAATCTATGAGCATGGGATTAATCCCAAATCACTTTTAAAATGATCACACTCATTTTTAGGACTTCTCAACATATCCAAAAGAATTTTGGAAAAAGATTTATTTCTGGCCTTTTTATTTAATTCATTTAGGGATTTTCTTTTCCCCATTTCTTTTTCTTTTGCAATTTTTTTCAAGATGCTAAAATGCAAACTTAGCAAAGCACAAACCTAAATTTGGGTTCTGACAACTCGCCCCCACTCAAAATAATCTCGTCCCGAGATTGAGAAGTCGTCGGGAAGAGGGTGGGGTACTCAGCTCGTAGACGATCCTCTCGTTCCCAGGTAGCTTCTTTCTCTGAATGATGTGACGACTGCACTTTGAGGAATCTGATCTTCTGACGTCTGGTGCTACGCTCGGCTTCATCAAGAACACGAACAGGGTACTCTCGACATGAAAGGTTATCTTCGAGATCAAGCATTTCGTGGTCTACTTCGCGGATGGGGTCCTTGAAGCAACGCCTGAGTTGCGAGACATGGAAGACATCATGAACCTGGGAGAGGTGAGGGGGTAGTTCCAATTGGTAGGCAACTTCTCCACGTTTAGCGAGAATGCGAAAGGGACCGATATAACGTGGGGCCAACTTGCCTTTGATACCGAAGCGATGGGTACCCTTCAGAGGAGTAACCGGAAGGTAAGCCTTCTCATCCAGATTATAGCTTTCTTCCCTATGATGACGATCATAATAGCTTTTCTGACGAGACTGGGCTGTTTTCAATTTCTCACAAAAAATGCGAACCTGCTCTTCTGCATCCTGAATCATATCCGGTCTAAAGAATTGTCTTTCACCGGTTTCTGAGCAGTGTAGGGGTGTTCGACATTTCCGCCCATAGAGAAATTCAAAAGGAGCCATGCCCAAGCTAGACGAGTTCATTGAACAGGCGGCAGTCTCCCAGAGTGTGGCTCGATTTGATGTTTCCCCAGTTGTCTTCGAAGCAGCGGATTGTGCAGGGTCCTTCTAACTGTTCCCTGACCGTGAGCTTGCTAGATCCGGCGTGCCGCTTCCTCCTTGAGATTCGGAAGAACAGCGCGTGGTCCGCTGGGTGCTCGTGAGCTCGCGGGTCGACTTCGATCCCTTCACTTAGATTCTGGTTCCTTATTAGATTGGCGAATTCGGCTGGCCTTCGATCCGGGTCATATTATTTGGTGGTCCGAGTCTCAGAGTCGCTGTCCTGGCAGGCGGCGGCTGTCCGCACAGCGGTGGGTCGTCGAGTGGTCGGCGATCGCATGGCTGTATAATTCGACTCATCGGGTGAGGTCTCTTCGTACAATACTCGCGCATGTCTTCTGAGCCGTCGATTTCTTCCTCGTTGGCGATGGTCTTGGCGGTCGCTGATCTCGAGCTCGGAGTCAGTGTCTTGTTGAGCGGTGGGTGCCTGGGTGGCGGTGGGTCGTAGAGTGGCCGGCAGGTCATCTTCCTCATGTTGTAGTTCGTCGATCGGGATCTCCGTGTAGAACCCTCGCGCTTTTATTTTGGGTCGTCAATTTCTCCTTCGCTGGCGGTGGGCTCGGTTGCCTCCGTAGTATTGGTCTTGGCACGGCTACAGGCTGAGCGATCTTGCTGGGGCGGCGGAGATATTCGCCGTGATCTTGAATTCCTCAGGTGGATTGCATCTGGTTCTTGCTGTTGAGTTGCGGCTTGCTGAAGACGGAACAGCCGAGATAGTAATTCCAACCTGTGTAGTTCCCACAGACGGCGCCAATTGACGGGGATGTACCCCGGCAAATCCCATGGTCAGGGACCCTGGGTTAGTCATGAGAGGCACAGGTTGGACGATAGCTCGTCGGCTAACAGGAGGATACGTTCCTGCTCGATGTTATTGATCGGAGATGGCGATTACAGGGGAGCCAAGGCTAGTGCGCACAAGGCTAGGGTTACAGATTGTGTATTCCCTGATCTCGACGTCTCCCCTCATAGCCTTTATATACTAGGCTAGGTCTCGGGGAGTCCGTCCTGTATTACAGATGAGGTTTCCTAACCATGATCTTGTTCCGTACGGCAAGTTTACACCTTCTTTGTGACTCGCAGACTCATACGTCGGTGCCACTAGTGGGCCAAGGCTGGGCCCAGGCAGCATCTTTGTGGGCCTTCTTTCTTCAGGTACACTGGGTAGGCTCATCCATAGGAGTCTTGGGGTCACCCCCTCGTCACCAGACAAATTGCATGTAGAAGATAGGTCTGTTATATATATTATTTTGGGAGTAACTTGCCGTACATTCAAAGACTTACCCATTTTGGGCTGTAACCTTCGGTGTTGCAGGATTGTATTGGACGAGTAAGTGATGCGATGTAGGGTTACGATGTCTACGCTCAACTTTGCCGTTGGTGTTGATGGGACTGCACTTATGTATTGTTTGTTTCCGCGGTGTATTCTAGCCCAAAGGCTATAAGGTAATAAATACCATGTACTTACGTTACTTTTTACATGTGATTTATGGTATTTCATCGAGTACTGTGTGTGCTAGGATACTGATTCAAGGGTAGCACAGAAGCAAAGTAGACTTGGTTCCCTTCGGGACCGGGTCGTTACAATAGCTATATGCATGTATGATGATCTCTATGGAGTACAAGGGATAGAGGATGAATTACTAGTGTGGATCTCTCAAAAGGAATAGTAGTGCGCCCCCTTCTCTCTTTTTATTTTCTTTTTCTCTTTTTTTATTTTTTTTATTTTTTTGGTGGGCTGCATGGCTCTTTCTATCTCTCTCATTTGTCCTCTTGGGGATCTTTTGATTTTGTCCTCTTTGGCATCTTTTCCTCACTTTAGGGGCAACACTCTATATTTTACAAGAATATAGGAGATCTTTCACACTTTACAAAGGTACTCACATAAAGAAGATGTAACTATCATGATGCAAATATATGCCTCTGCCAGGGTAGCAGGATATGCAATGATACTAGCGCGTCATGTAGCAATGATTAGGGCAAGGCCCAACTAGCATGCGGCTCATCGATCAAGCAAGTAGCATGTATGACATGAAGATCAAGTCATGAGAAGGTGGCTGTTGCATGGCAATGTATCTCAGAAAGGCTATGTGACGGGGATCAGCCCCGGCAAATCCCATGGTCAGGGACCCTGGGTTAGTCATAGAGAAGGCACAGGTTGGACGATACTCGTCGGCTAACAGGAGAAGCACTTCCTGCTCGATATCATTGCGTGAGGAGGCGATTACAGAGGAGGCCAGGCGAGTTCTCGCAAGACCAGGTGAGTAGATGTGTATTGGATTGATCTGGACGTCTCCCCACCCAGCCTTTATATACTAGGCTAGGTCTCGGGGAGTCCGTACTAGGTTACAAAGATAGTTTCCTAGTTCTAGTCTTGCCTTGTACGACAAGTTGTGCCTTCCATACTAGTGGCGGACTCCTACGTCGGTGCCTGGCTGGGCTAGTCGTTGGCCTATCGTGGCTTCCCAGCGGGCCTTCTGTCTTCATACGCACCAGGTAGCCTCACATGCAGGAGTCGTGGGGTCACCCCCTCGTCACTATGGAAATGCCTTGATAGGTAGGTATGATGGCTGTGTTGAGGAAGGATAAAAGGAGGTTTATGATGAAAAAGCGTATCATGCGAAGCGTTTGGATGTACCGGCGAAGGTTGACGCCAACTCTCGGAGTGAGAAGGAGGCAATGCACGGCATAGGAGAGGCTAGCAAAATATGGGAGGTGGAAGTGTGAACTTTCGAATACTCACATTAGTCCGAAGAAATCATGCACTTATTATTGGTAACTCTCAATCTAATCAGGAGGTTCACAAAGATACAAGTACCCCGAGGAGGAGTGTATGGGGGTTTGGTTATCCTTGCGCATCCTCGACTCATGGTACGTGAGTGTAATCTAATATTCGAACCCTCCAGAGGTTAGTGATCCATCTAGTATCTATAGTTCTCAACAGGGTTTTTTGGTTTTCGAAAATCACACGGATTGCCCAAAATATGACATATATCACTAATAAGCTCGAGCTCTTTACACCAAAAGTTCAAACATTACTCTAGTCAATACCTCAAAACTATTACAAGTTACTACTACAAAGAGAATAGCAACTTCAACTACCTACTTTCTAGTCAAGAAACAAAACTCAGTGCAATAGGCAAACTCTCTAACAAGATAAAACATGCAACATATAGAAAGTTCAACCTAAGACAAAACAAAAGATCTAGAAGAAAACTAAAGCACAACAACTAAACAGGGCAGCAGCTAAGAAAAGTAAAAGAACAACTCACAGCTAAGAGAATAAGCATGCAAATCCTTTGAGGAGTTCTAGTTCAAACGGAGCTTGTTTCTCTCCCACACAAAAGAAAGCTGGGATCTAACTTGTTACTACAGCAAACAAAGCAAAAATAAACCTAAGAAAAGTAAAGAGCGAGACGCTCCAAGCATAGCACATAACGCATGAAGTGATAAAAATATAGTGTAACGGGGGACGAACTGATAATTGTTGATGAAGAAGGGGATGCACGGGGGCATCCCCAAGCTTAGACGCTTGAGTCTCCTTGAATATTTATTGGGGGTGCACATGGGCATCCCCAAGCTTGAGCGCTTGACACTCCAGGATCTTCTTTCATCATCTTCCATCGAATACTTGAAAACTTCCTTCATACATAACTAATTGTAAACTGATTAGAGAGGTTAGTACCCTATTAAAATAATTTTCCTCTACTTCAAATAAAGATATTCTTGAAGATCTACTGTTTCTCAAGATTTCCAAAAAGTTTTTGCAAAGAAAATGCAAGATTAAGGTTTGCAAATGTTAGGAGAGACAAAACGTGGAAGAATCTGTGAAAAACAGAACAACGGGTAGTAAATAATTTTTTAGGGGTACTTATGCAACTCAAATCAAAAAACTCAGAACATATGAAAGTTCCGTGGTTGTATAGAGCAAGCTATGTAAAAAATTCAGCTCAAAAAGATGAACCGGTAATTTTCCTTGATTTTTGCCGTCAGGAGGACAGAAGATGTTTTCTGGACAGCATGTAACAACTTTCACTTCCCCTTGTCATATGAGGCTATAATTGGCACAAAGCTTGAAAAATAAAGATACAATGATGTTGCTACAGTAGTAACAATCATCAAGACCACTATGAACAGAATAAAAACAAAAAGGAAAACCTAAATTCGTTGCGGGCTGCCTACCGAAAGCGCTTCTTCAAAGCGATTAGCTAGGCTTAAAGCAAAAGATCAAGTCTTATCAAGAAAATAACTAGCCCGTGTGACAGACTCAAAAGGCAACTTAATGTTTTTCCTAGGGAAATGTTTCATCCCTTTCTTGAGAGGGAATTGGAATTTGATATTCCCCTCATTCATGTCAATAACAACACCCATGGTGCGAAGAAAAGGACGTCCCAAAATAATTGGACAAGAGGGCTCACACTCAATGTCCATAATAGTAAAATCAACGGGCACATAATTCTTGTTGACAATGATAAGAACATCGTCGATCTTCCCCAAAGGTTTCTTTACAGAAGAATCGACAAGACGAACACCAAAAGAACAAGGATCAAAAGGTTTCAATTCAAGCATATCATACATTCTTTTGGGCATGACGGAGGTACTAGCTCCAACATCACAAAGAACAAAGCAAGCAAAGTTATTCAATTTGATTTTTATCATAGGATCCCAACCATCTTCTAGATTCCTAGGTATGGAGGCTTCTAGTCTAAGCTTCTCCTCCCTAACTTTGATTAGAGCATTGGTGATATGCTCTGTGAAGGCAAGATTAAGTGTGCTAGTGTGGGGGTCTCTAGACATTTTGTGTAGGAAACCAATAACTTCAGGTAAGGTGCAGTTGTCAAAGTCTAGATCATTACTATCTATCAAGGAGGTAGTGATATCATTTTGGCTCACTTGTTTGAAAGCCTCTATGTTCATAGAGGTTTCTTCATCTATGGTTGAGGTGGTAGCATCACCATTGATAGGTCCAGTGGGACTAGGGGTGTGATGGGTGCTAATAGTTTGGACATCCTCAACAACTTGGATAGTAGCTACTGTGTGGTAGGTAGGAAGGCTCTTAACTCTATCTTCTTCCTCCTTTTCTCTAGCCCATCTCTCTTTAAGTTTTCCCAACATCCTAATGTTTTCATTAATTTGCACTTGGATAGCATTCCTAGGAGTGGTCTTCCTCTCCTCGGGGGGAGAAGTTCTAATCTTAAGTATCTCAACATCATGGGCTTTGTTGTCTACCTTCGAAGAGAGAATATCTAATTTGTCTAATTTCTCTTCTACACTCTTGTTGAAGGACTTTTGGGAAAATCTATCAAATATTTTTACCGTGTGTATTTCCTACAGGATCATTAGTTGGAAAATCAATAAAATCTTTAGCTGGCACCACTTCAAAAGGTAATCAAATTCATCTTGGGAAGGATAGAACACTGATCGATGTACCGATGTTTGTCTCCCTTCAAACTTAAGCACTATATGATCTCTCTAAACAAAAACACACAAATTATATGAAGGAGTGCAAAAAGGATTAGTACCAACATGTTAAATTATTCAAAATATGATAGGGAAATAGCAAAATTCATAGGATACATGCAAACTATTTTTACAGTTCACAACGTAGTAGATGAAAATAATCTATGAAATTAAATGGAATCAGATAAAAATTGCTTAGTTTTAGTAGTATCCACTGAATGAATTCTGCAGCATCCACCTTCCCGGCTCTGAACCATTTGTTTTGTTTTTTTCTGACGCAAACCAAAGAAGTGTCCTCTCCATCGTGTGGCCACTGAACTCTCTTATGTTGCTTCGAACTAAGAAAGCAAACTTTGAGAGTTATATGCCGACCACCAACATGTACATGTTGTGTCTTGTGTCCATGTTTGCCTCTGTTGAAGAGAATGAAATAATTGGCATAGCAAGTGACTTGGGGTATGCATAAGCTGACCAAATATAAACGTGTAGGGCTCTTATTCTTAATCAATTTTCCATATACTAAACAGATACAACGCCCAGCCGATGTAGTGGTGTCTGGTGCTTCCGCGATTCTATGCAGAGAACAATAGATCATCAATCCCCAAGCATCAAATACATCCGCTCATCATCATGTGTCATACAATAGGAATCCATGGGATTAAGAATTAAGATTGATGAGGAACGAACCTAAATCTCAGATTGGAAGTAGCGGACCCGGATTGGAGCAAGAGTACCAACTTCGTCATTGGCGTCACATGCATAAGGAGGCTGCAGCCATGGTGACGAATAAGGACACTGCTTAAAGTTGAATCCATGCTAATTGATTTTTTTCCACTCGATCCATGGCGCCCTCCTTGAAGATGTTGACGTAAGTTTCTGCAGTTGGATCCAATCCTCCCTGTTTGGTGACAGCGATGCTTGGCGAAGGACATGGGAAAGGAAGGAGGAAGGGCCTTCGTTTCAATGGCCTTACAAATCCTAGTGCCCAGGCTGCTTGACAACACGGAGGCGACGCATCAACGGTTTCACTTAGAAGGAGGGCTTCAAGAATATTTGATGTAGGATATATCGTTTTCGTCTAAGGTTTACGTCATAGGTTTTTTTACAGGGATTGTGACATAACTCGCGTGGAATGTTTGCTATACCTAATCTAACGACTCTTAGGAACTAATATAGAGATCGGAGGAACAATAAGCCTCTTCTCTCAACATTAACGTGGAGCCTTGGTTGGTGCTTCCAATTACTATATACTAGATTCAATTAATCGATTTACGACATCATCATGACGTCAGTGTGACGTGGGGGAGGGGGCTGACTGCTGGGACCCACTGGTTAGTGGCTATGGTTAGTTTAAACTTCTGTTTAATCTTATTCTAATTAGATTAGGGTCCTGGGCCCACTGGTCAGTGGCCCAGGGTGGGGATTCGTGGGGGTTTAGGCTTAGGGTTAGGGCGCTAATGGCGCCGGCGTCTCTGGCTCGCCGGCGCACTTGGCAGACTTGCGATTTAGGACGCGGGAGAAGGATCTGGGGGTACTGGGAGGGAGCTGGGGACCTCGCGCATCCATTGGGGTAGGAGGGGGCCAAAGGTGTGTGCTGTGGCGATGGCAGCGTCAAGCTCGACGGCGGCCGAGGCACTGACCTCGCCGGAATCACGTGCCAGGGCTCGGCAGGGGGCGGGAAGAAGGGAAAAACGTTGGGCTCCTCACCGTGAACGCGAAGAAGAGCTCGGGGAAGCCGGAGGGAGCTCGGTGGCGGTGAATTTGAAGGTCGTCTCCTCGGCGGCCGGCGGCAAAACCTTGAGGTGTGCATCGTCTCCGCTGGACTCCAATTGATGCGGGGGATCGAGGAGGGCGTCCATTGCGGTGACGTTGGACACGGTGGATCTTCGCGAGGAGGTTGGTCGCCGCATCGGAGCTTCGCCGTGCTCCGGCTAGGGCTACGGGTGTGGCACTGAATCCTTCGCCGAAGAGAGAGGGGAGGGTCAAAGAGAGGGAAAGGGGTGCGGGGGTGTTCTGCAGCTGCGTGGCGTGCCCGTGTGCGAGGGAGAGGCCTAGAAGTCCCTGGCCATCGCGGTGGTAGCCGGCGGCTCCCTGCCCTCCACGCAGCTGTGCGTCTGCTGGAGAAGAAGACAAGGGTGCCGGGTTGGGCTGGGCCGAGGCAGTGGAGAGGTGGCCCTTCGCCTGTGGCGCAAGGTAATCTCTCCCTTTCTTTTTCTTTTTATTATTTCTGCATATAGGTTGACCTAGCTAAATAAAATAGCTAGGTATTTTTATAAATACCCAAATTATTTTATATGGCCTCATAGTAAATAGAGTTAGCCACTTATAAAATTTGAACACTTTTAAAATCCAAATAATTTGAACTTTAAATCAAATAGGGGTTTAAATTTAATTCCATGCTCCTGTTTGAATATTTGAAAAATCTATGAGCATGGGTTTGAATCCAAATCACTTTATATGTTATCACACTCATTTATGAGACTTTTCAAAAATGCAAAAGGAATTTTTGTAGCAACTTTTATTCTGTCCATTTGAATTAAATTCATCTGGGGGGTGTTCTCTCTCCCATTTCAATTTTTTTGAAATTTTTAACATGAATGCAATGTGAGACTTGATCCTAGGACATACCTAACTTGGGGTTGTGACAACTCGCTCCCACTCAAAAGAATCTCGTCCCGAGATTCAGAAGTCATCGGGAGGAAGGAGGGGTACTCGGCACTGAGACGGTCTTCTCTTTCCCCTATGGCTTCTTTCTCAGAGTGATGTGACCATTGCACTTTCAGAAACTTAATCTTCTGACGACGAGTGACACGCTCTGCTGAATCAAGAATACGAACGGGGTATTCTCGATAAGAAAGGTCATCTTGGAAATCAAGCGTTTCATGGTCGACTTCACGGATGGGGTCCTTAAAGCAACGCCTGAGTTGTGACACCTGGAATACATCATGTACTCGGGAAAGGTGCGGGGGTAGTTCAAGTTGGTAGGCAACTTCTCCATGTTTAGCAAGAATGCGGAAAGGTCCAATGTAACGTGGGGCCAACTTGCCTTTGATACCGAATCGTTGGGTTCCCTTCAGAGGAGTAACCCGAAGATAAGCCTTTTCATCCAGATTGTAGCTTGCCTATGATGACGATCATAGTAGCTTTTCTGACGAGACTGGGCTGCTTTAAATTGATCACGAATAATGTGAACTTGCTCTTCTACTTCCTTGATCATATCCAGTCCAAAGAATTGTCTTTCACCGGTTTCTGACCAGTTTAGGGGTGTTCGACATCTTCGTCCATAGAGGAGTTCAAAAGGAGCCATGTTCAGACTAGATTGGAAGCTATTGTTATAAGAAAATTCAGCAAATGGAAGAGATTTCTCCCAATTCTTTCCGAATGATATAACACAAGCTCTGAGCATGTATTCAAGAATTTGGTCAACCCTTTCTACTTGACCGCTAGACTGAGGATGGAAAGTTGTACTAAAGGAGAGATGAGTTCCCATAGCATTCTGAAAGCTTCCCCAAAATCTAGAGGTGAAAAGGCTACCATGATCGGAATTGATTTCCAAAGGAACTCCATGAAGAGACACAATTCTAGAGACATACAAGTCCGCTAACTGGCTAGCATTTATAGACTCGCGTACTGGAAGGAAGTGAGCATCTTTCGAAAGTCGGTCAATGACAACGAAGATGGCATCATTTCCTTTCTGGGCTTTTGGAAAGCCAGTGATGAAATCCATACTGACTTTGTCCCATTTCCACTCTGGAATAGGCAAATGTTGAAGAGTCCCAGCAGGTCTTTGTTCTTCGGCCTTAATGTGACGACAAACATCACATTCGGCAACATATCGAGCAATGTCTCTCTTCATCCTAGTCCACCAAAATCTCTGGCGTAGATCTCGGTACATTTTTGTGCTACCGGGATGAATCGAGAGGGGTGTGTCATGGGCTTCTTTGAGGATGAGTTGCCTTAGTTCCCTATTATTAGGTAATACCAAACGATTTCCAAAGAATACCGTTCCTTTACTATCTGTGGAGAAACATTTAGCAACTCCGCTAGCAATGTTCTCCTTGATCCGGCGAACACCTCGTGCACGCCTTTGGGAAACTATGATTTGATCCTCAATAGTTGGTTTCGCCACCAATGTACAAAGATAGCCATGAGGAACAATCTCAAGATCGAGAGTTCAAAATTCCTCATGAAGAAGTGGTTGATACTGTTGTAACATGAGGTTGTTACAATACAACTTACGACTTAGTGCATCAGCCATGACATTGGTTTTGCCTGGGGTGTAAGAAATTCCTAAGTCATATTCTTTGCCTGAGATTAAGATCTAGCTGGGTGAATATGTATTTGAGGCTTTGGTGGTCGGAATAGATCTCACAACGATTACCAAGGAGGTAATATCGCCAAGTTGTCAGGGCATGAACTACGGCAGCGAGTTCAAGATCATGGGTAGGATAGTTCTCTTCATGTGGACGCAATTGGCGTGAAGCATAAGCTACCACATGTCTATCTTGCATAAGTATGCATCCTAACCCTTGCCGTGAGGCGTTACAAAAGATCAAAGCTTTCCTCGCACTTGGGAGTCCATAGGAATTTCTTATCTTTCTTGAGGAGTTCAGTTAGAGGCTTTGCAACTTTAGAAAAGTTCTCGACGAAGCGGCGGCAATAGCTTGCTAAGCCAACAAAACTCCTAACTTGCTTAACCGATTCAGGTGGAGTCCAGTCAAGTACGGCCTGAACTCTCTCGGGATTCACAGCAATGCCTTTTGCAGAAATCACGTGGCCCAAGTAGGTCACTTCTGGTAGCCAAAATTCACACTTGGAGAATTTAGCATATAGGCGATGCTCTCTAAGTTTCATCAATACCAGCCTGAGATGTTTGGCATGTTCTTCTTCGTTCTTCGAGTAGATGAGAATGTCATCAAGATAAATTACAACAAATTTATCTAGGTACTCCATGAAGATCGAATTCATCATGCGCGAGAAAGTGGAGGGGGCATTGGTTAAACCCAAGGACATGACGGTGTACTCGTAAAGACCTTAACGAGTAGTGAAAGCCGTTTTGGGAATGTCCTCGTTTCGGATTTTGATTTGATGATAACCTAATCTCAAATCCATCTTGGAGAAGACAGATGATCCAGCAAGTTGATCATAAAGATCATTGATCCTGGGCAGTGGGTATTTGTTCTTTATAGTCGCTAGATTTAGCGGGCGATAGTCTACGCACATCCTTTCTGTTCCATCTTTCTTCGTTACGAACAGAACGGGGCAACCCTATGGCGATGAGCTAGGGCGGATGAAGAATTTTGCCAACAAAGCTTCAAGTTGGGTTTTAAGATCAGCTAACTCACGTGGGGCCATTTTGTATGGGCGTCTGGAAATTCGTGCGGTTCCTGGCATAAGATCCACTATGAACTCTACACATCTGTCGGGTGGCATTCCTAGCAGCTCTTCAGGGCCCTGGGCCCACTGGTCAGTGGCCCAGGGTGGGGATTAGTGGGGGTTTAGGCTTAGGGTTAGGGCGCTAATGGCGTCGGCGTCTCTGGCTCGCCGGAGCACTCGGCGGACTTGCGATTTAGGACGCGGGAGAAGGATCTGGGGGTACTGGGAGGGAGCTGGGGACCTCGCGCATCTGTTGGGGTAGGAGGGGGCCAAAGGTGTGCGCTGTGGCGATGGCAGCGTCAAGCTCGGCGGCGGCCGAGGCACTGACCTCGCTGGAATCACGTGCCAGGGCTCGGGAGGGGGCGGGAAGAAGGGCAAAACGTTGGGCTCCTCACGGTGAACGCGAAGAAGAGCTCGGGGAAGCTGGAGGGAGCTCGGTGGCGGCGAATTTGAAAGTCGTCTCCTCGGCGGCCGGCGGAAAAATCTTGAGGCGTGTGTCGTCTCAGGTGGCGCTGGAGTCCAATTGACGCGGGGGATCGAGAAGGTGTCCACTGCGGTGACGTTGGACACGGTGGAGCTTCGCGAGGAGGTTGGTCGCCGCGTTGGAGCTTCGCCGTGCTCCGGCTAGGGCTACGGGTGCGGCGCTGAATCCTTCGCCGGAGAGAGAGGGGAGGGGTCAGAGAGAGGGCAAGGGGTGCGGGGGTGTTCTGCAGCTGCGTGGCGTGCTCGTGTGCGAGGGAGAGGCCTAGAAGCCCCTGGCCATCGCGGTGGCAGCCGGTGGCTCCCTGGCCTCCACGCAGATGTGCGTCTGCTAGAGAAGAAGACAAGGGCGCCGGGTTGGGCTGGGCCGAGGCAGTGGAGAGGTGGGCCTTCGCCTGTGGCACAAGGTAAGCTCTCCCTTTCTTTTTCCTTTTATTATTTCTGCATATAGGTTGACCTAGGTAAATAAAATAGCTAGGTATTTTTATAAATGCCCAAATTATTTTATATGGCCTCATAGTAAATAGAGTTAGCCACTTATAAAATTTGAACACTTTTTAAATCCAAATAATTTGAACTTTAAATCAAATAGGGGCTTAAATTTAATTCCATGCTCCTGTTTGAATATTTGAAAAATCAATGAGCATGGGTTTGAATCCAAATCACTTTTTATGTGATCACACTCATTTATGAGACTTTTCAAAAATGCAAAAGGAATTCTTGGAGCAACTTTTATTCTGTCCATTTGAATTAAATTCATCTGGGGGGTGTTCTCTCTCCCATTTCAATTTCTTTTGAAATTTTTAAGATGAATGCAATGTGAGATTTGATCCTAGCACATACCTAACTTGGGGTTGTGACAGATTGTCCTCATTGATGTGAGCCTTTCACACCTTTTTGTCTTCCTCCTCCACCATATTCTGTCTTTGCCATCCCAAGTGTCAACTTTCTTTCTTACGCACATCCATTGCATGAGTGCTCAAAATGTCGAAAAGGAGTGGATCATTTTGACTTGTACCTGGCTAGTGGTCTGGGGATGAGTCAAGATAAGATTCCAAAGAAGACCAAGTGTGACACTTTAGTGGATTGAGTTCTCAACAATAAAAATACTTTTTCTTGTATATCCCTATCCCCTTTCTTGCACGCAAACACCATTTGGAGACATTCGAGTCACGGACAGCGAGAGCTCTTGCACCTTTATGTTCTTATGTTGCTTATTTCAATACAATATATAGATTCTTGCCTGTTATGACTTGAATTGAATTGCATGCTTTCATTACTTTACTTACAAAGTTCTTATATGTTTTTTAGCATGTCACCACAAAAATTATGCTTGTTATCATTTCCCTACTTGAGGATGAGAAGGAATTAAACTTGGGGATGTTGATACGTCCAAAACGTATCTATAATTTCTACTTGCTCCATGCCTCTTTTGTGTGATATTGCTATGATATTGATGAACTTCCATTCACTTTTGATCATATTTGGACTAACCTGTTAACTTAGTGCACCCCAGTGCCAGTTCCTGTTTTCTACTGTTTTTCTATTTCAGGTTTCCCCCTTATTAAAAGTACCAGAAAATTACGGGGAAAATATAGGAAAAATCAGCGTACCGGAAGCTTCGAGAAAAGCCAGAGAGGGGCCAGAGGGGAGCCAGGGCAGCCCAGGCGGCCAGAGGGCGCGGCCCCTGGCCGCGCCAGGGGGGGGGCGCCTGGAGCCCCTAGCCCACCTCTGGCTGCCCCCTTTCGCCTATTTATTCCCCGTGACGAGAAACCCTCGAGGACGGAACCCTTTTTTGCGATCTCTCCTCTTTTCCGCCGCCGCCACGCTTCCAAGATCGGGAGAACCAGAAGACCTCTTCCCGGCACCCTGCCGGAGGGAGGAATCACCTCCGGGAGCTTCTCCACCACCATGGATGCTTCCCGGATGAACCGTGAGTAGTCCACCTTGGACCATGGGTCCATGATCAGTACCTATGTGATGTTCTCCTCCCCTCTTTGTTCTCATGGGTTATACCTCGTGAGATGCCCTACATGATCGAGGCACATATGTAATCTTTCTGTTGTTGCTATGATGAGTTTGCTTGGATCCGATGGATTATGAGATTATGTTCAGATTGTGATTGAGTTATATATTTGATTCGCTTCTTTTATATTTATGTTCTTGAGTAACTCTTGCATGTTCTCCGTTGCTGTTTATTCCTTTGGCCATGTAGTAGGTAGTGACTCCAAGAGGGAGCGTTATGCATGATTGTGGGTACATGCCCCCCGATGACTAGCTTGACTGACAGAAACATGAGTCTAGGGGATGTGATGTTGCCACAAGGGGGAAAACAACGGTGCTTGTACTCGCGGGTGCAAGGATTGTTTACTTTAAGCAAAGTTCTTTAATGCAATTGTCCGTTGCTTTGAGTTTACACTTTGGGTGGGATTCGCAACTTAATACCAGCGAGATGTTCTGGATAGATATCTCAAGGTTGATGATTAGTGGGTAGATGCAGTTGGATTTCAGTCTACTTGTCTTGGCGTACTGCCCGTGCTTTTGAGCCTCTTCCTTTCTGTTTTGCATAATTAGCATTGGTTTGCGCACATAATCCTATGAATTGCGCAACTGTAATTTGTTTACCTTGCATGGCTATTTTATCGTCTTTTGGGAGAGAGACATCACTAGTGAACATCATGGGACCCCGGTCCATATATCCACCACTGTTTACACTATCAATTTACTTTCAGTATTTACTATTTCGTAGCTATCACTATCTATCATTATTATCCTATGTGTTTTATCCTTTGTAAACAACAAGGCCAGAGGAATTGACAACTCCTCTGAACTCGTTGGGAGCAAAGCTATCTGTGTGTGTGCAGGTCCAGGAGAAGCAAGTGATTATCTTCAAACGGCGCCTCACTTGCCGAACCACCTACTTGTTGACCTTCGAGTTCTACGGGAGACGATCTTAAAACCTCAGTGTCTTCACCGAGGGAAACTTGCCGTTACACTACATCTCACCTTCCACTTGGGGTAACCAACGAGGGCGAGAAGTTATCTCGTGTATCACTCCCCTATCTTGTAGACTGGAGTCCCCGGCAACGGCGCCAGAAATTGGCTTCATACGGTGAGGATAGTTCTCTCACTCCTCGTTGGTTACCCCAAGTGGAAGGTGAGATGTAGCGTAGCAGAAAATTTCCCTCGGTGAAGATACCAAGGTTATCGAACCAGTAGGACTCCAAGAGATACAAGAAGGTGTCAACGGCGCAGAAATTGTTGCCGAATGGAGACGAAGTTGACGTGGACCTGCACATAGAACAAGTAACTTTGCTCCAAACGAGTACAGAGGAGTTGTCAATTCCTCCGGCCTTACTGTTTACAAAGGATCAACGCAAGAGATAAGAACAGTAGCAACGGAAAGTAAGAACTAAAAGTAAATTGAAGGTGTAAACAATGGTGTTGACGGGGATCAACCCCGGTAAATCCCATGGCCAGAGACCCTGGGTTAGTCATAGAGATAGGCACAGGTTGGACGATACTCGTCGGCTAACAGGAGCAACACTTCCTGCTCGATATTATTGCGTGAGGGGGTGATTACAATGGAGGCCAAGGTGAGTTCTTCCAAGGATAGATGAGTAGATGCGTATTGAGTTGTCCTGGACGTCTCCCCTCCCAGCCTTTATATATTAGGCTAGGTCGCAGGGAGTCCGTACTAGGTTACAGAGATGGTTTCCTAGTTCTAGTCTTTGCCTTGCACGCCAAGTTGCACCTTCTATGTTAGTAGTGGATTCCTACGTCGGTGCCTGGTTGGGCCAATCGTAGTCTTGTTTTAGCTTCCCAGCGGGCCCTCTGTCTTCATATGCACCAGATAGCCTTATATGCAGGAGTCGTGGGGTCACCCCTCGTCAGTAGCCCCCGAGTGCCTGGGGGACTCGAAGAGTCGGGCAGGGACTCGAATTCATCTGCGCTTTTATTGTTTGTAAGTGTGGCATCACCACGGGTCACTGGTAGTTTTGAGCCATGACATTATCTGTTTCGAGGGATTGCTAAGATGAAAGGGCCCAAGGAGTCGACTGGTCGAGCCTTGGTGAATTGTTCTAGTGACAAATACCACAGTAGCCCAATCAAGCTCACGTCCCTCGACTTGAACTTGGAATGACCGGTGTCAAGCAAAGTCATGCCGCTGCAGGTCTTATAGGATCAATTGCTGCTAGTCTAAGTACATAGCCTGAGCGCGTCCGCTCGTCTCTTTCTATCATGCGAGCGCATGGAAAAGGTCGGGAGTGAAATCGCTCTACGGCAAGTCCCGGCCCGGCCGTTCTGCACAGCGGGGTCTTACCTACACGCTAAGCTTGCGTGGCATCTGGGTACAGTGTGTCGTAGCCCAGGCATAATTGTTTTTGTAGAGGCGCGGAGCCTGGTTAGCGATGCACCCACTTGGAATAAACAATCAAGTGAGCTGTTTTAGCAGTCACTCGTGGAGTTTTGCAATGAACTCAGGCGAGGAAAATAAGAAAGCATCCACTCGGAATTTCGTCGAGTGCGCGAGTAAGTCATGTTTGTTGAATTGCTGAGTCTCTTTTGCGCGTAGTCACTCGAATGCTTTACTGCTTTCCGGGTGAGGGAGCACCCAAACTCTGAGAGTTTGTTGTTTTTGTTGGTGCGATTGATCACTCGAGCACATCTTTGCCTTCTGGGTGAGGGAGCACCCGAACTCAAATAAAGGTACTCCCGATGGGAGTAAGAATATTTTAGAGTTAGAAAATTTGGACGTATAGCTGGCTTTTGGAATCTTTTGGCCAACTGTTTTTATCTTGATCCGTCCCTCTTCAGATGCCGTGCTGACATGCATTGTACTGCTGCTTGATGACCTATAGTGATGATTGATTTTTTTGATCCATCACGTCTTCTGGACCGTCATGATGATGGTTTGGTTGTCGTGCAGCCTATTGCCTGTTGGATTTCCGAAGCTTGTATGGGAAACAGGAGAGATTTGACGCGTCCTGTAAGTAATGCTGACCGTGTGAAGGCATCTTCGCCTTGGAATTCGTAACGCCCGGCCTAGCGGTCTTTGATGCAATGATGACGCCGCCTGAGCTTCCGCGTGCTTTTCCTGGTTTTCCCTTGGATTGCGCTATAAATACTTCATGTGGTTGCCCGTACTTGGCATCCATTCTTCGCATCTTTCTCTTCTTCTTCTTCTTCATATGGCGCCCAAGGGTGGTAGAGGTTTGGCTGGGCGAGGTCGTGGTCGTCGTGGCCGCACGCCTCGTTCTTCACGAGGTGGACGCCATGGTACCACGTTGGTGCCTTCTTCTTCTTCCTCCATGGAGGATGGTTTTTGGCGCCATGACTTTCATTTGCGTGTTCTTAACCGGAATGCTTCCCGGATTCCTCTTCCTCTCTCGTTTGCCTCTATTGCTTCTGATCTTAACTTGAGGGGGTTCTGGTTCCGTCTTCACGGATGTTCTCGTTCTTCTTCTTGTGTGGAGCTGGAGACTGATAGTTCATCCTTGATTTTCCTTTGGCTTGGCTGGAGGGCGTTTGCTCGTCAGTTAAATCTGCGCGGTGGAGATAGCCTTTGTTATCATTTTGACGGCGAAGATACTGTTATTATCCGCGCATTTGATGGTGGTGGCAACCGTCTGGATCCATACTGTGGGGAAACAAGCGGCGACGATTCCGATGGCTCGACTAGTGGTTCGCCTGCTTCTCCTGTGTCTTCGTCTTCGGCTGATCCCTCGGGCGATGGTGTTTTCTCTTCTAGTTCTAAGGAAGAACTGGACGTCAAACCGGTCGTCAAGCGGCTGCGTCAGTAGGCGAGGCACCTTGTAGAATTGGAGGACGGCGAGCTTCTTCTTCACCGGATGAGTTGCTACTTTTTCTGTGGTGATGCCCGTCGGGTTGTGGCACGAAAGTGTCAATTATCTCAGCATGAGCACACATGTAGAAGTTGAATGTAGCCCGTCTTGTAGTTCTAACTGTCCTTCTGTAGTGACAACTGTCATTTCGACTTCTTTGTAATGAAACGAATGTCTTCGACTCCTTTTTAATGAGATGAATGTCTTCGACTCCTTTGTAATGAAATGAATGTCTTTGACTCCTTTGTAATGAGATGAATGTCTTCGACTCCTTTGAATGTATTTGGCTCCTTTGAATGTCTTTGGCTCCTTTGCAATGAAAATGTCTTCTCGGGTGCGCGCTAGCACTCCCGATGGGAGTAGCCCCCAAGGTTGCGTTTGATTTGTAGAATCGAGCTTAGAATTTATGAATTTTAGTCTCACCGGTTTCTATCTGTTTTTTTTTCCAACTTTGGATCGGGTGCGCGCCAGCGCTCCCGATGGCAGTAGCCCCCGAGTCTTTAGGTGATCGCTTGCGATCAAGTGAATACTAAAGAACCGTGCGCTTTTCGATGCTATTTGCTTTGTCGGAACTTTTGTTTTTTGGCGAGAGTTTTGTGTTCTTTCCTCCCAATCATTTGTAGATAAGGTCGAGTTTTTTGGCGAGAATAGCGTCTCTCAGGGGGAGTTTCGACTCGAGCCCCCGAGTTCTTTTAAGTAAAGGTCGAGTTTGCGAAGATAGCGTCTCTCGAGGGGAGTTCTAGGCTCGAGCCCCCGAGTGCTTGTAAAAAGTCGCGTTTGCGAGAATAGCGTCTCTCGGGGGGAGTTCCAGGCTCGAGCCCCCGAGTGCTTGTAAGTAAAAGTCGCGTTTGCGCAGATATCGTCTCTCGGGGGGAGTTCTAGGCTCGAGCCCCCGAGTGCTTGTAAGTAAAAGTCGCGTTTGCGAAGATAGCGTCTCTCAGGGGGAGTTCTAGGCTCGAGCCCCCGACTGCTTGTAAGTAAAAGTCGCGTTTGCGAAGATAGCGTCTCTCCGGGGGAGTTCTATGCTCGAGCCCCTGAGTGCTTTTGAGTAAGATTCTTTGGCCAACATTATTCTATTCCTTCGAATTTTACATGAGTTGCCGATCGGTGCAGCTGCCGATGTCTCTGATAATGCCTGGGGAACTATGAGTAGAATAGGCGTAGGTTCGCTACGTTCCATGGATTTCCCACGTCCTCATTGGTCTTCGGGTTCTTCAATCTGTATGCTCCTCCTCCTATGACTTCCGAGATGATGAACGGTCCTTCCCATTGTGGGGCAAGTTTGTGCACTTTTTCCTGTATTAGCCATAGCACAAGGTCTCCTTTGTTGAACGATCTGGTCCGCAGGCGACTGCTTTGATATGTGCGCAGCTTGTCCTGGTATCCTTCAGATCTTGTGATGGTTGTATCTCGTGCTTCGTCTTCTATGTCTTTGCCGTTCTGCAGTGCTTCTTCTGCCTCTTCTTCTTCGTACCCTGAGATTCTGGGTGCTCCGAATTTTAAGTCGTGCGGCAGCACTACTTCTACCCCGTATACCAAGAAGAAAGGTGTATACTGGGTCGAGCTGTTTGGGGTGGTGCGCAGGCTCCATAGAACTGCGGGGAGCTCCTCTATCCAGTTGCCTGCGGCTTTTTAGAGTGGTGCTTGGAGTCGCTTCTTTATTCCTCCGCATACTATGCCGTTTGCTTTCTCCACCTGGCCATTGGACTGCGGGTGTGCGACTGATGCGTAGTTGATTTTGATGCCCAGCTCCTGACAGAAGTTTTGGAACTCTGCTGCTGTGAAGTTTGTACCGTTGTCTGTGATGATGTTGTGTGGTACCCCGAATCTGAAGATGATTGACTTGATGAAGTTGACTGCCGTGAGGGCTGTTGAGCTGGTGATTGGTACTGCTTCAATCCATTTGGTGAACTTGTGTACCGCGACTAGTAGGTGTGTTTTTCCTCCTTTTGATGATTTCTTCAGTGGGCCCACCATGTCGAGTCCCCATGTGGCAAATGGCCATGATAATGGTATGGTTTTGAGTTTTGATGCTGGGGCGTGCGGCCTGGTGGCGAACTTTTGGCAGGTGATGCAACGCCGTACGATGTCCTCTGCATTTCTCATGGCGGTCGGCCAGTAGAAACCTTCCCGAAAGGCTTTTTCCACGAGTGCTCGGCTGCTGGCGTGATGCCCGCAGGTGCCTTCGTGAATATCTAGTAGTAGGGCTTTGCCGTCTTCTTCGTTTATGCACTTTTGGAGGACCTGAGAGATGTTGCACTTGTAGAGCATTCTGTTGATTACCGTGAGTGCTTTAGATCGTCGACTGATGCGTCGGGCTTCTGCAACGTCTTGTCGTAAGGTGACTTCAACTAGGAATCTAAGGAAGGGCCTTTCCCAGGCTGGGTCTTTGAGTGATGCTGGTACTTCGACTTCGATTGCTTGATTGTTTGTATCGTCAGCTGCGCTCGTTGCTGCTACCTGTGCTGGTTCATTTGTGTCGTCTTCTTCTGCGACTACCTTGGGTTTCGCTGGATTTGCTTTTATTGATCTCTGATTGATGCTCTCGAGGAAGACGCCTGGGGGTATTGTTCCTCGTGTCGATCCGTTGTTCACGAGTTCGTCGGCTTCTGTGTTATTTGCTCTGGGAATATAGTTTAACTCGCAGCCGTCAAATCCTCCCTCTAGAGTGTTATAGAGCTTCTGGTAGGCTTCCATGTTGTCTGCGACTGCGTTACAGACCCTCATCGCTTGCTGGACGACGAGGTTGGAGTCGCCGTAGATCGATAGTCGAGTGACACCGCAAGTTTTTGCCATGCGCATGCCGTGAATTAGTGCCTCGTACTCTGCTTCGTTGTTGGAGGCATTGTTGAAGTTGATCTGGAGGATGTATTTGAGCTTCGTTCCTTTGGGGGAGACTAGGACGACTCCTGCTCCGGCTCCTTGTTGTCTTTTGGATCCGTCGAAGTACATCGTCCATGAGTTGGATAGGTCTGGGGGACCTGGTGTTTAGACTTCCGCCCACTCGACCAGGAAATTTGGGAGTACTTGGGCTTTGATTGTTGTCGGGTGTTTGAACTGCAGGTCTCGTGGGATGAGCTACATGTTCCACTCAGCGAATCGACCGGTCGGTCCTGGGTTGTTGAGGATGTCCGCTAGTGGTGCGCTGCTCACGATTGTGATGGAGTGTTCGTCGAAGTAATGCGATACTTTCCTTGAGGTCATGATGATGGCGAGCAGGAGCTTCTGGTAGTGTGGGTACCGCTGCTGTGGCTTCGTGAGTAGAGTGCAAAGATAGTAAATTGGTCTTTGGATGCTCTGGATTTTTCCTTCTTCTGCACACTCAATGACGAGCACTGTGGTCACGACGCTGCTGCGTGCTTCTATGTAGAGATACATCTTTTCCCTCTCTTTAGGCACCGCCAAGATTGGTGGGGTTGAGAGGGTCTTCTTTAGGTCTGCGAATGTGTAACATCCCAATTTTCTAAATTTGGATGTTAATAGATCATCATATGCATCTCATGCTGCTTCCGCATTTTTCTGGAATTTTAAAATATTTTTAAACATTTTTCAACAGATGGCAGTTCGCTGGAGAGGATATAAAAGGACTTATCCCAATTTTTAATTTGTTGGAAAATAGTTTAAAATAGTTTTGGGAGACTTTTTAAATTTACTTTGGGGTTATAAATATTTTCTAAAAATATTTTGCGAATTTATTTATGCTCCGGAAAAGTTTTTAAATCAATTTTCGGAGTTTTCGGTATTTTTAAAATTCCAGAAAAGTATTTTTAAAATATTTAAAAATAACTTGCAAAGTTTTTATTTTTGTTTAATATTTTGGTAAAGCCAAAAATTCATTTTTATTATTTTAAAAATAGTAGCGAAGACGGAATTTAAAAATAAATTTCCGTGATTTTTCTATAATTATTTTGGGCCTAATGGGCCTTTTTTGTTTTTTTTTTCCGCAGACCGATTTTGTATTTATCTAGGATTAAAAAAAACGGATTAGAAGCTGTCTATAAATAGCCCCGTTTAGGGCTAGATTAATTTCTTTTACCGTTTTAGGTTTAGCCCTAAACTAATCCGCGGGACCCGCCGCCGCCGACGTCATCGCCGGAGTTCGCCGGAATCTCGCCGGAGGATCGCCGGAGTTCGTCGTTTTTTTCGCCGCCGGTGAGCATCTCGCGCCGCCCCGCCGTCGTAGCCGTGCCTCGCCCCGACCCCGCCGCCCTAGCACAGCCGCGCCGCCGCCCCGCTGCCCTAGCGCCGCCGCCGCCGGCCGTGCGCTGCCAAGCCGCCGCCCGCGCGCGCCTCTGCCCCCGCGCGCCCACCTCACCCCGCCGCCGCCGCCTCCTGGCCGCCGGCCACCCGGCCGCCGCTTGGCCGGCCGACCCCGCCGGTGAGGTCTCAGCCGAGACCATGGCCATGGCCTTCGGCCCGACGGGAGAGAGAGGAAGCTGGAAAAAAAGAGTTAGACGCGTTTTCAAAGAAAAAAAAAGTCCAGATCTCGATCCAAAACTGCTATGGACCCGATCGCGTTTTTCACGTTATTTTATTTACGGATAGGTCCCTATTTGCAGTTTAGACCCCGTTTTTCACCCGGTACCGTTTTCACGAGTACTTTTTAACCGTAACTCGGAATCGAGTGATTCCAGTTGCGTTGCGACCGTGGTGAAATTTCCTAGCCAGTAGACCAAGTGTTACAGAAGTTTGAAGTTTTCAAATTTGAATCCCAAGCTGATCCAAATTTGAACTTCCGGCAGCCGTAACTTTTTACCGGTGCGCCCGTTTGCGCCGTTTCTTTTTGCGTTGGTTTTATTTTGAAAAGTACTTTAAGTTTAGCTACTGTTAGGAAAGTTTTTCTACTGTTCTTTGAATGTTTATTACTGTTTGAGCATATTGGTATTGAATATATGTTGATTGGTGCTATGTTTGCTCGTATAGATTGTCCGGAGTGTGCCGCCTCATTTTGTGAGCATTGTGACCGTCAGGACCAGCAAGAAGGCAAGTGATGCTTTGACAATACTCATACCTATATTTTCTATATGCATTATGTTAAGAAATATCACCCTATTGCATGATAGGTAGTTTACTTTACTGTTGCTGCAAAACCAGTTAGGATAGCCACATGTCTTGACTTGTCTACCGTAGATCAACCTAGCCCGTGTTGTTACTTTATTTCTATGCTTTGTAGACGTGGTTTGGGTTGTGAGAATTCATGGAGTGCATGTGAGCTATTTAATAAACTGTGTAGCAACTTTATAATAAATAGAAATCACTTCTGGATGGGCGGGTTGCATCCCGGTAGTTGTGCCTTGTCTAAGGACAGTGCCGGGGTTAAATGCACCCAATGGTTGTTTGGTGGTGAACCGGGTGCGACATGGTGTCTACCCTATGAACGCAGTGGGCGCCGTCCAGGATCAAAAAGATCAGACAAGCAATATTACTAGTAGCTTCCGTGTGCAGCCACTGGCTATATGGGCTCTAGCTTAGCACGAGTACGTTGTGGGGAACCTGGCCCTGGTAGCTAGCTGATGTAGATGTGTGTTAGGTGTACCGGCTACCAAAGGATGGAGGCAACCTCTTCAGAAAGTCTTTGTCTCAATCTTCGGGTTGAGTCCCGTGGGGAACGTGTACAACCTCTGCAGAGCGTATAAACTGATCATGATTAGCCGTGTCTACGGTGACGGACGAATTTTGAGCAACTAGTCAGTACTGTTGTTGAATGATCGTGACAGATGAACACTTAATAATAATTTTGGTGGGAAAGAGTAGCATGGGTTGCTGTGTGTTTCAGGTAGAATTCAACTTAAAACTTTGACTAGTTTAGTTCAGGAGAAAATTGGCTTTCCGCAAAACAAAACCTTAAGCCTTTCCTTTGACTTACCTTGCATGTAGAAGTAGGTCCTTTATATAAACTTTTCCGTGTCACTTGCCGTACAAATCAGATGTACTGACCTGTTGTCGGGCTGTAACCTTCGGTGTTGCAGGTTTTTCAGACGACCAGTAAGGTGCGTTTAGGGGTTGCGAGTCTACACTCAGCATGTTCGCATGTGGTTGTTGATGGGACTCCACGTTACTTGATTTTTCTTCCGCTATATTTATATTGAATAAGCTAGCCTTGAGCTATGCAACTTGTTATTTGTTTTACTCTGGATCATACGTTGTAATAATGATGCACTTGTACTTTGATATACATCTATGATACTGTGTGTGCCAGCGAGTTCAATCCAGGGACTGGCACTTGAGCACAGAGACTTCAATTCTGTGTGAGTTGGGTCGCTACAGATGGTATCAGAGCAGTGTGTTGACTGTAGGACGTGACCCTAGAAAATGGACTAGAAAACCATAGGAATCAAAATATTACTTTATATCACTCTGTCTTGTACTTACTTACCTTCTCTATCTCGTATTCATACATGTTCTAATCTTGCCTTACCTCTCTTTGATTCTAGATGACCACTGTGTCATACCGCGCTATGGCGTTTGGACCTGAGCTCAGGGGGATTTTCCACTACCTGAACATCTACGCGCCGGTCTTTCAGCAGGACATCGTGGAGACAAGGGGAGCTGATGACTACTGGCAAGTGGAGACTTTCATCCTTGGAAGCATGGAGAATGAGGAAAGGGTGATCACGGAGTCATTCGAGGTGCATGCCCAGGAGAAGGAGTGGTGTGTGCGCATGGCCGCTCACATAGCTTTTGGATGCATTGTGGAGACGTATGCCGCCCGGCTAAAGGGTATGGTGTACGCGGAGATGGCCAAGGTTCTCCCATCGATGAACATATTGCCAAAGAGGTTCAGGTATGTGCCTGGGGCTATTTGGCCAGGTACAACCAGCTACATCATCCAAAGCCTGGAGAAGCACATCCATTGCCTGGAGAAGTGCACTCAGTCAGACCTCTACACCATCACTGAGTTGCAGCAGAAGAACATCAGGCTCAAGAGGGACAACAACAAGCTGAAGAAGGAGAAGTTGGAGATGCAAGCAGAGATAACAAGGCTGAAGGAGAAGATGAAGGCCAATGGGATTGAAGAACCAGAGGAGGAGCCAGAAGAAGAGACCTCGGCAGAAGAAGAGGAGCCGAGTCCCAAAAGGAGCACCCGCATTAGCGGGCGCGAATACCGCATGCTTTTTAGCAAAGACAGCATTAAGAATTACTTCACCGGCTATTAGTTGGCTATCGTTATCGTGTTAGCGTATTTGACCGTGTCGACTTATTCGGTGTGGCAATACTAGGTTGCGTGATATACTCTTATGTTATTCGTGGTTGTTGAGGATCTTATATTACCCGTGGTTGTTTTTAGGATCTTATATCAGTTATAAAATATATTTTAAAACTATATGGTGTGATATGTGATGGTTTTCCGTATGAGTGCATTGGTTGATGATTGTTATATGTTTGATGCTATGGTGATGTTGGTTGGTGAAGTTGATTGGTGATATATGTATTGTATATATATTGCTTGTCATGATCATCATAAGCATATGGGTAGGAGTATATTTCCCTAGCTACTTTCTGTGTACAACTTACCTATTCTTACCCAACAGATGCCGCCGAGACGTGATCCCACTGGGAATGAGATCAACAACAGTGGAGTGCCAGCTTACATGCAGCAGTTACTTCAAGGACAAGCTCAGCTGATTCAGTTGCTCACTCAGAACATGGGCAACAACAACAATGCGCCACCACCACCACCTGTGGACACGCTTGCAAGGTTCCTGAGGTTGAATCCTTAGAGGTTCTCTAGCACTCCTGAGCCCATAGTGGCGGATGACTGGCTTCGTTCAGTGGGCCGGAACATGGATACAGTTGGCTGCACTGAGGCAGAGAGGGTGAGGTTTGCCTCACATTTGCTGGAGGGTCCTGCCGCAGCATGGTGGGACAACTACTTGCTGACTTACCCCATCGACACCATCACTTGGGCGCAGTTTCAGTCTGCTTTTCGCGCTGCACATGTTTCAGCAGGCGCCATGAGCTTGAAGAAGAAGGAGTTCCGCAGTTTGCGTCAGGGAGGCCATTTAGTGGCCGAGTATGTTGAGGTGTTCAACAAGCTTGCCAGATATGCTCTAGATGATGTCAGGAATGATGCAGCAAGGCAAGAGAAGTTCTTGGAGGGGCTGAATGATGAGTTGGGAGTCCAGCTGACAGTGGCTACTTTTGCTAACTGCCAGGCGCTCATAGACAAAGCTATTGTGTTGGAAGGCAAGCAACAAGCCATTGAGAACCGCAAGAGGAAGTACAACAACAACAATGGTGGCAAGTATAACTCTGGACCGCATCAGAAGCCACGCAATTTCTCTGCTGGCAATGGAGGACATAACCATGGACATAACCACAATGGTGGGAATGGACATGTTCACAGTGGAGGACACAACCATCATGGTGGGAATGGTCACAACCATAATGGCCACAAGCACCACAATGGTAACAAGAATGGCAATGGCAATGGAAATGGAAGGAACAATGGGAATGGGAGAAGCAATGGAGCCAATGGAAACAACCATGAGAATGGCCAGGCACCAAAGGACTTGAGTAACATCCAGTGTTTCAGGTGCAAGAACATGGGGCACTATGCCACAGACTGCCCAGAGTCCAATGGGAATGGAGTCGTCAAGCCCAATCCTTTCAACAAGGGGCATGTGAACCATGTCAACGTGGAGGAGATCTATGATGAGCCTGATGCTGTGATTGGTAAGTTCTTTATCAATTCAGTACCCGCACTTGTTCTTTTTGATTCTGGTGCATCGCATTCTTTCATATCGAGGGTATTTGTGGATAAGCATGAGTTACCTACCATAGTTATTGTGTCTTCTATGCTCATAAGTTCACCAGGAGCGGAGATGTCAGCTAGTTTGCGATGCTATCAGTTGAGCCTAGCCATAGGGAAGCATGTTTTTCCTACAGATTTGATTGTATTGAAGTCACAAGGTTTGGATATTATTTTGAGCATGGATTGGTTAGCCAAGTACCAAGGTGTTATTGATTGTGCCAGTCGGTCTATCACTCTCAGTACACCGACTGGACAGAAGATCAGATATGTGTCCAAGTATAAGCATCAGCACGCCCAGGTGAATTCTCTTAAGGGCGGTAGCCTGGATGATGTGCGTGTTGTGAGGGATTATCCGGATGTGTTTCCGGAGGAGTTGCCAGGTATGCCACCGGATAGGGAGATTGAGTTCCTTATTGATTTAATACCAGGCACTGGGCCTATTGCTAAGAGACCGTATAGGATGCCCGCTAAGGAACTTGCAGAGTTGAAGAAACAAATCAGAGAGTTGCAGACAAAGGGGTTCATTCTCCCAAGCTCGTCACCTTGGGGGTCTCCAGTGTTGTTTGTTGAGAAGAAGGATGGAACCCAGAGGATGTGTGTGGATTACCGTTCTCTCAATGATGTTACTATCAAGAACAAGTATCCTTTACCTGTGATTAATGATCTATTTGACCAGTTGGAGGGAGCTTGTGTATTCTCTAAGATTGATCTTCGTTCTGGTTATCATCAAGTGAAGATTCCGGAGAAAGATATTCTGAAGACTGCTTTCACTACAAGGTATGGGTTGTACGAGTATACTGTTATGTCATTTGGATTGACTAATGCTCCTGCATACTTCATGAATATGATGAACAAGGTGTTTATGGAGCTCTTGGATAAATTCGTTGTGGTGTTCATTGATGATCTATTGGTGTATTCCAAGAATGAGCAAGAGCATGAGGCACATTTGCGTTTGGTATTGGAGAAGCTCAGAGAGCACAAATTGTATGCCAAGTTCATCAAGTGTGAGTTTTGGTTGAAGGAGGTAGGATTCCTTGGACATGTTGTGTCAGGAGAAGGAGTAGCTGTGGACCCATCCAAGGTTTCAACAGTTACAGAATGGGAGACACCCGCGTCAGTTGGAGAAATTCGCAGTTTCTTGGGTCTTGCAGGATATTATAGGAGGTTCATTGAGAATTTCTCCAAGATTGCAAAGCCAATGACTGAGCTGTTGAAGAAAGAGAATAAGTTTGTTTGGAGCGAAGCATGTGAAACCAGTTTTCAAGAGTTGAAGAAACGGTCAGTAACTGCACCTGTTTTATGTTTGCTTGATATACATAAGGATTTCCAAGTATATTGTGATGCATCTCGTCGAGGACTTGGTTGTGTTTTGATGCAAGGAGGTAGAGTTGTTGCTTATGCTTCTCGTCAGCTTAAGAACCATGAGCAGAACTATCCTACACATGATTTGGAGTTAGCTGCAGTTGTTCATGCATTGAAAACATGGAGGCAATATATTTTTGGTAATCATTGTGATGTTTTTACTGATCATAAGAGTTTGAAGTATATATTTACTCAGAAGGATTTGAATCTCAGGTAGAGTAGATGGCTGGAGCTTATTAAGGATTATGATTTGAATGTGCAGTATCATCCTGGTAAAGGGAATGTGGTTGCTGATGCACTGAGACGTAAGAGTGATATTAATGTTGCTAATGTTGAGGATATGCCACGTGAGTTATGTGAGCAGTTCAAGAATCTCAGGTTGGAGATAGTTCCTAAGGGATATGTGGCAACATTGGAAGTGAAGCCAAATCTGTTGGAAAGAATCAGAGAGGCTCAGAAGGGTCATGCAGAAATTGATGAGATAAAGGTGAATATGACCAGAGGGAAAGCAGAGGGTTTCCGTGAGGACGAGCATGGAGCCATTTGGTTTGAGAAGCGCATTTGTGTACCGCATGATGCAGATATTAGGAAGTTGATTCTTCAGGTGGCACATGATTCACCTTATTCTATTCATCCCGGGAATACCAAGATGTATTTGGATTTGAGGGAGAGATTTTGGTGGCCTAGCCTGAAGCGAGAGATAGCCCAGTATATTTCTTTGTTTTATGTTTGCCAAAGAGTCAAAGCTAAGCATCAGAAGCCAGCAGGATTGTTGCAGCCTTTGCCTATACCAGATTGGAAGTGGGATCAGGTAGGTATGGACTTTATTACTGGTTTACCCAGGACTCGGTCAGGATATGATTCCATTTGGGTGATTGTTGATCGTTTGACCAAGGTTGCTCACTTAATTCCAGTGAAGACAACTTACAACAGTGCCAAACTAGCCAAGATTTATATGTCCAGGATCGTGTGTTTGCATGGAGTTCCAAGCAAGGTTGTGTCTGATAGAGGTACTCAGCTTACTTCGAAGTTTTGGCGTCAGTTGCATGAGACCTTGGGCACTAGGCTGGAGTTCAGTACAGCGTTCCATCCTCAGACAGATGGGCAGACCGAGAGAGTCAATCAGATCTTGGAGGATATGTTGAGGGCTTGTGCGTTGGATTATGGTTTGAGTTGGGATGACAACTTACCGTATGTTGAGTTCTCGTATAACAACAGTTACCAGGCTAGTCTTCAGATGGAACCATTCGAGTTACTGTAAGGCAGGAAGTGCAGGACTCCGTTGATGTGAGATGAGGTAGGAGAACGTCATTTGTTTGGACCTGACCTGATCAGAGATGCCGAGGAGAAAGTCAAGTTGATCCTTGATAGACTGAAGATAGCACAGTCCAGGCAGAAGAGTTATGCAGATGCTAAGCGCAAGGATGTAACCTATGAGGTTGGAGACCGTGTGTATCTCAAAGTTTCACCAATTCGCGGAATCAAGAGGTTTGGAATCAAGGGCAAGTTAGCACCACGTTTTGTGGGGCCTTACAAGATCTTGGAGCGCAGAGGAGAAGTAGCTTATCAGTTGGAGTTGCCAGAAGCTTTGTCAGGAGTTCATGATGTGTTTCACGTATCCCAACTGAAGAAGTGTCATGCAGAGATGGTAGATATTCCTTTGAGAGATACAGTGCCACTTGAGGCAATTCAGTCGGAGAGTGACTTGACTTATGAGCAAAAACCTGTGAAGATTCTGGAGACGACAGAAAGAGTTACCCGCACCAAGACGATCAGGCTATGCAAGGCTCAGTGGGATCATCATACCGAAGAGGAAGCAACTTGGGAGCGTGAAGAAGATCTGAAGCAAGACCACCCGCATCTCTTTGCTAGCCAGCCTGAATCTCGAGGATGAGATCCATCTTAAGGGGGGTAGGTTTGTAACATCCCAATATGCATCTCATGCTGCTTCCTCATTTTTCTGGAATTTTAAAATATTTTTAAACATTTTTCAACACATGGCAGTTCGCTGGAGAGGATATAAAAGGACTTATCCCCATTTTTAATTTGTTGGAAAATAGTTTAAAATATTTTTGGGAGACTTTTTAAATTTACTTTGGGGTTATAAATATTTTCTAAAAATATTTTGGGAATTTATTTATGCTCCGGAAAAGTTTTTAAATCAATTTTCGGAGTTTTCGGTATTTTTAAAATGCCAGAAAAGTATTTTTAAAATATTTAAAAATAAGTTACAAAGTTTTTATTTTTGTTTAATATTTTGGTAACGGCAAAAATTCAGTTTTATTATTTTAAAAATATTGGCGTAGACGGAATTTAAAAATATATTTCCGTGATTTTTCTATAATTATTTTGGGCCTAATGGGCCTGTTCTGTTTTTTTTTCGCAGACCGATTTTGTATTTATCTCGGATTAAAAAAACCGGATTAGAGGTTGTCTATAAATAGCCCTGTTTAGGGCTAGATTAATTTCTTTTAGCGTTTTAGGTTTAGCCCTAAACTAATCCGCGGGACCCGCCGCCGCCGACGTTATCGCCGGAGTTCACCGGAATCTCGCCGGAGGATCGCCGGAGTTCGTTTTTTTTCGCCGGACTTCATCGTTTTTTTCGCCGCCGGTGAGCGTCTCGCGCCGCCCCGCCGCCGTAGCCGTGCCCCGCCCCGACCCCGCTGCCGCGCCGCCGCCCCGATGCCCTAGCGCCGCCGTCGCCGTCGCTGGCCGGCGAGCCGAGCCGCCGCCCGCGCGCGCCTCTGCCACCGCGCGCCGCCTCCCCCGCGCGCCCGCCTCACACCACCGGCGTCGCCTCTTGGCCGTCGGCCACCCAGCCAAGCTGGGCCGGCCGACCCCGCGGGTGAGGTCTCGGCTGAGACCATGGCCATGGCCTTCGGCCCGATGGGAGAGAGAGGAAGCTGAAAAAAAAGAGTTAGACGCGTTTTCAAAGAAAAAAAAAGTCCAGATCTGGATCCAAAACCGCTAGGGACCCGATCGCGTTTTTTGCGTTATTTTATTTACGGATAGGTCCCTATTTGCAGTTTAGACCCCGTTTTCCACCCGGTACCGTTTTCGCGAGTACTTATTAACCGTAACTCGGAATCGAGTGATTCCAGTTGCGTTGCGACCGTGGTGAAATTTCCTAGCCAGTAGACCGAGTGTTACAGAATTTTGAAGTTTTCAAATTGGAATCCCAAGCTGATCCAAATTTGAACTTCCGGCAGCCGTAACTTTTTACCGGTGCGCCCGCTTGCGCCGTTTCTTTTTGCGTTGGTTTTATTTTGACAAGTACTTTAAGTTTAGCTACTGTTAGGAAAGTTTTGCTACTGTTCTTTGAATTTTTATTACTGTTTAAGCATATTGGTATTGAATATATGTTGATTGGTGCTATGTTTGCTCGTATAGATTGTCCGGAGTGTGCCGCCTCATTTTGTGAGGATTGTGACCGTCAAGACCAGCAAGAAGGCAAGTGATGCTTTGAACATACTCATACCTATATTTTCCATATGCATTATGTTAAGAAATATCACCCTATTGCATGATAGGTAGTTTACTTTACTGTTGCTGCAAAACCAGTTACGATAGCCACCTGTCTTGACTTGTCTACCGTAGATCAACCTAGCCCGTGTTGTTACTTTATTGCTATTCTTTGTAGACGTGGTTTGGGTTGTGAGAATTCATGGAGTGCATGTGAGCTATTTGATAAACTGTGTAGCAACTTTATAATAAATATAAATCACTTCTGGATAGGCGGGTTGCATCCCAGTAGTTGTGCCTTGTCTAAGGACAGTGCCGGGGTTAAATGCACCCAATGGTTGTTTGGTGGTGAACCAGGTGCGACATGGTGTCTACCCTCTGAACGCAGTGGGCGCCGTCCAGGCTCAGAAAGATCAGACAGGCAATATTACTAGTAGCTTCCGTGTACAACCACTAGCTATATGGGCTCTGGCTTAGAACGAGTACGTTGTGGGGAACCTGGCCCTGGTAGCTAGCTGATGTAGATGTGTGTTAGGTGTACCGGCTACCAAAGGGTGGAGGCAACCTCTTCAGAAAGTATTTGTCTCAATCTTCGCGCTGAGTCCAGTGCGGAACGTGTACAACCTCTGCAGAGCGTATAAACTAATCATGATTAGCCGTGTCCACGGTTACGGACAAATTTTGAGAAACTAGTCAGTACTGTTGTTGAATGATCATGACAGATGAACACTTAATAATAATTTTGGTGGGAAAGAGTAGCATGGGTTGTTGTGTGTTTTAGGTAGAATTCAACTTAAAACTTTGACTAGTTTAGTTCAGGAGAAAATTGGCTTTCCGCAAAACAAAACCTTAAGCCTTTCCTTTGACTTACCTTGCATGTAGAAGTAGGTCCTTTATATAAACTTTTCCGTGTCACTTGTCGTACAAATCAGATGTACTGACCCGTTGTCGGGCTGTAACCTTCAGTGTTGCAGGTTTTTCAGACTACCAGTAAGGTGCGTTTAGGGGTTGCGAGTCTACACTCAGCATGTTCGCATGTGGCTGTTGATGGGACTCCACATTACTTGCTTTTGCTTCCGCTATATTTATATTGAATAAGCTAGCCTTGAGCTATGCAACTTGTTATTTGTTTTACTCTGGATCATACGTTGTAATAATGATGCACTTGTACTTTGATATACATCTATGATACTGTGTGTTCCAGCGAGTTCGATCCAGGGACTGGCACTTGAGCACAGAGACTTCAATTATGTGTGAGTTGGGTCGCTACAGAATGAGTTGCAGGCTTCTTCGGTCCATTTAAATTTTTCTCCCTTTCTCAGCAGTTTTTACAACGGTAATGTCCTTTCGCCCAATCTGCTGGCTTCTTCGGGGTTTGTTTCAATTCCTCGGGAAGAGACCATGTACCCAAGTAGTTTTCCGGCTGGGACGCCGAACACACATATTTCGGGGTTGAGCTTGATCCTGTACTTGTTGAGGGCCGCGAATTTATCGCAGAGGTCGTCGAGTAGCGTGTTTGCGCTATAGGTTTTGATGACGATGTCGTCCACATAGACATGGAAGTTCCTCCCGATCTGGTCTCTCAAACATGCTTGCATCATCCGCTGGTACGTGGCCCCCGCGTTTTTGAGGCCAAAAGGCATTGTTTCGTAGCAGAATACTCCGTAGGGGGTGATGAACGAGATGTGCTCTTCGTCTTCTTCCTTCATCCTGATCTGATTATATCCTGAGTATCCGTCGAGGAAGGAGAGGATGTCGCATCCTGCTGTGGAGTCGATTATTTGATCGATTCTTGGGAGGGGGAAGTTGTCTTTTGGGCAGTGCTTGTTGATACGCCCATAGTCGACGCACATCCGCAGTACCTCGGTGTCCTTTTTAGGGACTAGGACTGGGTTTGCTATCCATGTTGCTTTCTTCGTCTCTCGGATGAACAGTGCGTCGAGTAGTCGGTTAACTTTTATTTTTACTAAATCATTAACAGAAGAAAAAAATATATTAACTAAGCAAACAACAATAATAATTAAAAGAAATGACCAATATAATATTTCTAAAGAAAAATAAATCTAACAATGCAGAAAAATAAAGAATAATTCCAGGAGAACAAAACAATTTACAGCATAACTTTTTGAGTCCTAATGATTTTTAGACAACTATTTTAGTATTTGCGATTTAATAAAACTCGGAGGAAAATAAATGGGTCGGCCTTGCTCTAAGTCTTGCCTAGAGGCATTTTATCTCTGCGGGCCGGCCTGTACTGGGCACTGCTTCACCTTTTTTTTATTGAAACGAAGGGGTAAGTGATCTCCCTGGCCGTTGGATCAAGTCAGATCCTACGGCCAGGGGTCGTCTTCTACCTAGGGACGCCCAGGGAGCATGGGCTAAACCCTAATAGTGAGCAGGGGGCAGGGGGAGCTTACCGGAGGGCTTCCCGGCGGTTAGAGGCGACGGTGAGGGCCGGCGGAGGTGCGTCTTGGCGGCGGGGATCCGTTTTTGGAGTCGGGGACGGCGAACAACGACCGGGTGCAGCGCAACAGAGGAAGGCTCGGGGTAGGGCGTCGTCGGCTCGGGCGGCGCCTTCCCCTAGGCGCGTCCTTGTCGGGATCCGGGGTTAGCGTATGCAAGTACAGTTAAGACATAGTCATATGGAGAGCCGAGAACCGCACCCACTTGTCTAAGCAGACAAGGCCAAGCACTGAACATTCTCGGAAAGCATCGTACGTGAGGGGCATCCCATCCAGGCCGGATGATCAACTGAGATGGGTCCTCATCGTCCGCACACAAGTCAAATGATATGGGTGGTGAACTCCCATATTCAAAGACAAGTCGCCTCAACCATACTACCGACTATCTCAAAACTCTTACATAGACTTACTCCAGCCCGATCACTTAGTCGGGGTCTAGGGCGGGCTCGATCATACCACAAAGTGTGCATGAGACGGAGTCTCGAGCAAGATGAGTTGCATGCATGGTAGACATATATTGTTAACCAAAGTCATTTGGTTATCTAGCACATGCATCACAATCATCATCATCCAAAGTGCATCATCAAGCAACAACATGACTAACCCTAAGCACACAAGTTCAAGCATTGAAATAACAACCTAACATTTCATGCAAGGTTTTTGTTGGCTCCAAATTTTTGGCTACCTAATTTAACCAGAGAGTAAAAGTTGGGATGTGACAAACCTTCCCCCCTTAAAAAGAATCTCGTCCCCGAGATTCACAAGCTAGTGAAGAGGTGCGGGAACTCGCACTTGAGGTAGTCCTCCCGTTCCCAGGTGGCTTCCTCCTCTGTGTGATTTGTCCACTGGACCTTATGGAACTTGATCGCGCGCTTACGGGTGCCTCGAGTGGCTTCTTCCAGGATACGAAGGGGTGTCTCGTGATATGTGAGATCCTGGTTGATATTGTGCGGTGCTCGATGTTTTTCAAAACATCAGGCTTGTCAGTCACCTCCTGACATTTCCGGAGCTGCGAGCCATGGAAGACGTTGTGCACATCGGATATCTCTTTGGGCAGCCTCAACTGATAAGCAACCTGGCCTCGTCTGGCTGTCACCTCAAATGGTCCAATGTAACGAGGTGCTAGCTTTCCCTTCACATGGAATCGCTGCATTCCCTTCAGTGGGGTGACTCGGAGATACACAAAATCTGCAACTGCAAAAGTCACCTCCTGACGCTTGGGGTAGGCATTGCTCTTCTGACGAGACTGAGCGGTCTTGAGACGCTCACGAAGCAACTGGACTTGTTCCTCAGCTTCCTTCAAAACATCCGGTCCGAAAATCTTCCCTTCCCCGTTTTGAGACCAGTTTAGGGGCGTGCGGCACTTCCGTCCATACAGGGCTTCAAATGGGGCCATCTGCAAACTCGACTGGTAAATGTTGTTGTAGGAGAATTCTGCATAAGGCAAGCAGTCCTCCCACTTGGAACCATAGGCTAGAGCACATGCGCGGAGCATATCCTCTAGTATCTGGTTTACTCGCTCGGTCTGGACTCCAGTTTGCGGGTGATAGGATGTGCTGAATGTGAGCTTGGTGTCTAGTGGTTCCTGGACTTGCTTCCAGAACCTCGAGGTAAACTGGGTACCTCGGTCTGACACAATATCCTTCGGAACTCCATGCAGGCATACGATCCTCGACATGTACAAATCCGCTAGCTGATCTCCTCGATAGGTGGTTCGCACTGGAATAAAGTGCGCTACCTTGGTGAGTCGGTCGACGATGACCCAGATAGAGTCATGACCCTTTCTCGACCTCGGTAGTCCTGTGATGAAGTCCATGCCTATTTGTTCCAACTTCCATTCAGGAACTCGGAGTGGTTGCAGCAATCCTGCAGGTCTTTGGTGCTCTGCTTTCACTCTCTGGCAGATGTCGCACTTAGAAACATACAAGGCAATCTCACGCTTCATACCGTGCCACCAAAACAAGTCTTTCAGGTCTTGATACATCTTAGTCCCTCCGGGGTGGATGGAGTAAGGTGTATCATGAGATTCCTTCAGGATAGTGAGCTTCAACTCCTTCACATTGAGAACACACAATCTACCATCGAACCAAAGAACTCCTTCATCATCTATCGTGAACTTCGGGGCCTTGCCGAGGGGCATCTTCTTCTTGATTCCCTCTATACTTTCGTGTCCCTTCTGTGCCTCCTTGATCTGATCAAATAGAGTCGGAGTCAGCTCGGGGTGAGCAAGAAAACCGGGTGTAAAAAGCTCCAAACCCAGCTTCTCGAAATCCTCGTGCAAAGCTAGCTGCTCCTCTCTGATCATCGCATGAATTGTGCAAGGCTTGCGGCTGAGGGCATCATCTACCACATTGGCCTTGCCAGGATGGTAGTGGATTTCCAGATCGTAGTCTTTGATCAAATCGATCCATCTCTTCTGCCTCATGTTCAACTCCTTCTGAGAGAATATATACTTCAGGCTCTTATGGTCCGTGTAAATGTCACAAAGGTGACCCATTAGGTAATGTCTCCGTCTCTTGAGAGCAAGCACAACATCGGCTAGCTCCAAATAGTGGGTAGGGTAGTTCACCTCATGCGGCTTCAACTGCCTGGACAGGTACTCAATGACTTTGTCGACTTGCATCAGGACACAACCCAACCAACCTTCGATGCGTCGCAGTACACATCAAAGCTCTTGGTCAGGTCAGGCATCGTCAACACTGGGTCAGATACCAATCTCCCCTTCCATTCTTGGAAACTGACTTCACACTTCTCTGTCCATACAAACTTCTGGTCCTTCTTCAGCAGTTGAGTCATCGGGCGGGCAATGCTGGAGAAGCCTTCCATGAATTTGCGGTAATATCCCGCTAATCCGAGGAATCCTCTGACTTCGGTCTGAGTGGTCGGAACTGTCCAGTCCATGATGGACTGAATCTTGGCGGGGTCGAGGGATATTCCTCCTACCGACAATACATGTCCCAAAAATCCGACTTCCTTGAGCCAAAACTCGCACTTGCTGAACTTGGCGTACAGCTGGTGCTCTCGCAAAGTCTCGAGGACTAAGCGCAGTTGCTCGGCATGGTCTTCCTCCGTCTTGGAATATATCAGGATATCATAAATGAACACCACTACAAACTTGTCAAGGTACTTCATGAAGATCTTGTTGATGAGGTTCATGAAATAGGACGGGACATTGGTGAGTCCGAAGGACATCACATTGTACTCGAACAAACCATAGCGTGTCATGAAGGCTGTCTTGGGGATGTCCGACTCACGGACCTTCAGCTGATGATATCCGGTCCTCAGATCGATCTTGGAGAAGACTCGGGCTCCGTTCAACTGGTCGAACAGATCCTCGATCTTGGGGAGCGGATACTTGTTCTTTATGGTCACTTCATTCAGCTTACGGTAGTCCACACACATGCGTATGGTGCCGTCTCTCTTGTCCACAAAGAGAACTGGCGAACCCCAGGGTGAAGCACTGGGTTGAATCAGTCCCTTATGGAGCATATCATTTAGCTGCTTCTTCAACTCAACCATCTCTTCGGCATTCATCCGGTATGGTCTCTGGGCAATGGGGGTTGTGCCAGGCACTAACTCGATGATAAACTCGATATCCCGATCAGGCGGCATACCAGGTAAATCCTCCGGAGAGACATCCGGGAATTCACATACAACATTCACTTCCTCAAGGGATGGCACCGTGACACTCTGATGACAGCAGGCTCGGGTCTTGTCGGGCTTATCTGTGTACTCTACCTGAACTCCCTTTGGGCTGGTGAGGTTGACTGTCCTCAAGGTGCAATCTAACCGACCTTTGTGCTTGGACAACCAATTCATGCCAAGTATCACATCTATTCCTTCTGTTCCCAGCACAATCAAGTCTGCTGGAAATATTTGTCCGCCGATATTTATTGGAACTCCTGAGCAAGCTACACTAGCCCTAAGTTCGGAACCAGCTATTTGGACTATCACTACTAGGGAAATAGCTATACATGGACAGCTTATTAGTGGCGCATTTTATATGTAATGCGCCACTATATTGTAAGGAGTGGCGCACTAGTACAAAATGCGCCACCCATAAGCTCTTATAGGTGGCTCATTTTCCAAAATGCGCCACCCCTAAGAGTGTGCCAGCCCTGGATCCCCTTATACGTGGCGCATTTGAAGAAATGCGCCACCCCTAATAACCTTATAGGTGGCGCATTTTGGAAATGCGCCACCCCTAAGTGCTTAGGGGTGGCGCATTCTGGAAATGCGCCACCCCTAAGGAATTATTAGTGGCGCATCCAGAATGCGCCACCCATAAGCTCTTAGGGGTGGCGCATTTCCCATATGCGCCACTAATAAGAAAAAAATGCGCGGGAAAATTCCCAAATACACCTCCCCCCCCGTGGACCGCCTTTTCAATTTGAAAAATAAAATAAAAGAAAATAAGTTTCCCAAATGATATGTGGTCTAGTTGTTAGGTAAATTTACAAATATGAATTTCGCCTTTGTTTGCAAAATCTCTCAAGAATTTCGTAAAATAGGCTTAACTTTTGCATACGACCTCCGATGAAAAAGTTTTTTATATGAAAAATCATCTACTCGAAAAGTTACGGGCGTTTGAAGATCTGGAGGCCCAAAAAAAGAGAAAACAGAATTTTTTTTTGAAAATTTTTAGAAAATATTTTTCTTATTTTTTTAAAATTCAAAATAGACTAGAGGACAAATCGGGAAGTTAAAAAAAGTTGAAAATTTTAGATAGTCACATTAAAAAATTTAAAAAAAATAAAAATAATTTTTAAAAAATTAATTTTTTTTAAAAAAGTTCAAAATATGCTAATGGTCCCATCAAGAAAGTTGCAAAAAAATGTTGAAAATTTTAGCACACCCATGAACATTAACAAGGTCCTAGACATCAACATGGTTTAATAGGATTTATATGTTAAATATATCAACAAGTGCCTGCTAGGTGAGCTGGAGTGAGAGTTGAATAGAACCGAGAAGTTAAGCGTGCTGGGGCTGGAGTAGTGCTAGGATGGGTGACCCTCGAGGAAGTTTGACCACGGAGGTTAGTTTGACCCTAAATTAAGCATAGTGACCGGGCATTAAGCATACTAACCTGAGATTAAAAAAAAAAAAAATGTTTTCCATATCCAGATTCAAAATTCAAAATTTAAAAAAATTAATAGTGACGCATTTTCAGAATGCGCCACCCCTAAGAGCTTATAGGTGGCGCATTCTGAGATGCGCCACCCCTAAGAGCTTATAGGTGGCGCATTCTGAGATGCGCCACGCCTAAGGGTCTTAGGGGTGGCGCATTCTTATTAGTGGCTTGTAGTTAGTGGCGCATCCATAATGCGCCACTAAACAGAAAAAAAAGAACGCCACTAAAAGGGCATTCCCTAGTAGTGTATCATGGGCTTCTTCATTCGGCTAGGTATCAGCTTACTTCTAGTCACTAATGGCTCCGTAATAAAAGAGTGGGATGCACCAGAATCAATAAGAACTGTGCCAGGTACCGAATTTACTAGGAACGTACCCAAGATGACGTCTGCTGCCTCCTGGGCTTCCTTGGCTTGCACATGATGCAGATGTCCCTTCGCGGCGTTAGACGCACCGCGCTGGGCATTGTTGCGTCCGGGGTTCCCTCTGGCTGGTGCTGGTGCATTGGGGCGCGGAGCAGTGTTCTTCTTGTTGGGACACTTTGTCGAGTAGTGGCCCTTCTGTCCACATCCGAAGCAGATCACTCCAGGGTTGCGGGGAACTCCGCCTGCTGGACGCGAAACTCCAACAGGGCGAGAAGGAACAGTGGGGCGCGGCACCGGGTACTGGCTCCTCTGCGGCAGTGGTGCTGGCCTTGGTGGCTGTGTCGGACGCAGTCGGGGGTTGCTGGATCCACCCTGCTGCATCATGCGGCGCTTGCGGTTCTCAGCGGCCATCTTGAGCTTTCCCTCCATCATAATAGAAGCATCAACGAGAGACTCAAGGTCAGGGAAATGCATGGCCACCAGAACAACCTGGAGCTCATCGTGCAGTCCATCCAGGAAACGATCCTTCCGCTTCTCCTCGGTGTCCACCTCTTCTGGGGCATACCTCGACAGCTGAGTGAAGCGGTCAAGATATCCAACCACAGTCATGCCCCCTTGCTTGAGGTGGCAGAACTCATCCTGATGAGTGCGGTGGGGATGTGCGCCTTCTTGAACTTCTCGGAGAACTCAGCCCAGGTGAGTACTTGCCCTTCTGGAAGACGGGCGCGCACTCCTTCCCACCAGCTCCTGGCGGTGCCGGCGAGGTAGTGGGTGGCATACATGACCTTATCGTTGTTGCCAACAGCGGCGACAGTGAGATTGTTCTCCATGGTTCGGAGCCAATCCTCAGCATCCAGAGACTCCTTCGTCTGTGAAAACACCGGAGGGTTGGTGTTTTGGAAATCTCGGAGCCGAGACCTGGGCTCCCCATTCCCACCAGCTCCTCCGCCTCCTTGGTTGGCATTGGTGGCGGCCTGGACTAGCTGCTGAAGTGCAGCCATGTTTTTCGGGCGCTCGTCACGAGAAACCTGGCGCTCGTCCATAAGCAGTCGCAAAATCTGCGCCATGCTCGGGTCGGGTGGTGGCGGTGGCGCGTCACCGGATCCACTCGGGTTAGCGCGGGGGTACCTCGGCATCCTGAAGTTCTGGCGCAAGATAAGAGGGAATTTAGTCTACAAAAAGGGGGGCTAAGTCTCTAACAATCTAGTTATCGTACACAAGCAAGACATCTAAAATAGGCAATAACATGCAACTAGCAAATCATCTCATGGTAACATACGATAGCATAAGTCTCACACCTAACCAAGTCTTACAGATAACCAACCACGCATCATCAAACCGAGCCACGACTAAACCCAAAAGTGGCAACTACTCAATGGGACACCTCCTACGCGTCACTCTCCTCCTCATCGTTGATGAAAGCACGATCCTCGGAGTTTGAAACGTCCTCCTCGTCGTCGTGGTCCTTGTCAACACTGAGGTAGGCATCATCCTCCTTCCGGATGTCCTCTCCATCATACAAAGCAGCAATCTCGTCCTCCAAATCCGCGCACTTGCGCTTGAGGCTACTGGTCCTCTTCCTCAGCATCTCATTACTCCCCTCCAGACGGGCGACCTGGCCCTGCAGCTCCTCTATAATCCAGTCCCGGGACTCTAGGTCGATGGGGTCGATGTGGGCGTGACCCCCTGTCTGGAGGTTGTAGTCATTCTTAAGCCGGGCTTCATCCAGCTGAGCCTCAGTCAAAGACAAGTGCTTCTCCATAGAGATCAGGTGATCCCTCATGATCGGCTGAGGAATGCCGGGAGTGGGGTCTCCCTCGCCATCGCGCATCCCGTAGTGACAGAACCGCGTGGATCTGAGATCATACTGGTGGAACCTCACAATGTGAGCAATCGACTCCTGACAAGTTCGACACAGACCCTCCTCCCAAGTACGGGCGTACAGCACAAAGGCGATGGTGTCCGACCGCGGAGTAACCTCCGATCCTCGGAGCGCACACCGCACAACCAGGCAAGCCTCCACATCCTTCCTCCCGGAGATCTCGTAGGCCCAGAACTCTGCAACGGGGCGGTGAACAAGCTGAAGCAGCTCGATCAGATCCTGAGCAAAGAGCGTATCCCCAGCCTGAGTCAGCTGCAGGTGGTGCACAGGAACTCCAGCCATCTACAATTTTTATAAGTTTAAGTTATATGACAAGTGTGTAATATTTTAAACATAACAGAACAGTTATAAATGGTTTACTATAGAAGGGATAAGAGAGGTAAGCATTTTATACTATGCAGATTACCATCTCTTTATTTTAGAAAATAGTTTTTGATTTTCCCCCATCCTATCTACCGTCCATTCTAACTAGGCTGCTACGGTCGGAATAGGGGCTCTGATACCAAGTTTGTGGGCCTCAGTATGCGGTTTTCGGATAATCGACCATAGTTTTCCCCTTGTCTATCCTAGTACATGTGAATCTACCCCTTGCGTACTACATGGACTGTCCGCGTGCCAGTTCATGCTCCTCTTGGACCCAAGCCTGCACCGTAGTCGAAGAGCACCAAGGTTCCCTCTGACGCCAAGCCTAGCGAATTTCACCACTCGAATTCGAGGGCTATCAGATTCGTGGAATCAAACATCCATGTGTAGTTATAAGACCCCCGTACTAAGATAAACAAGTTTCCTACTAGCCCTGTCACATACCAGAGTATTGTGGTTTTACTGTAAGACTAGGTTTCGGCGACACTTATAAAGAGTCCCTCCAGATTTGAGTATGTCCAACAATGTTTCCAACAACCACAATCTTGGCCATCACATCTTTTTAGATGTATGCCAATTCATTAGGGTGGAGCAAGATTAATAAAATTATTATGTTGTCATTAGTTCTTTAGCAAAGCTAGGGATCAAGATCACCGGTGTCTAATTTCTTTCTCCCAAATAGGTAGGCTTACAAGGTATGTGGTGTTTGACCTAATAAACAAATATAATCTCATCCCCAAAATGATATAACAGTAGCATGATATATAATATGGTACAAAGGAAGTAAATAAAAAGTAGGACAAGGGTTTGAGTTTTTGAAGATGGCTTTCCTTCCTCGACGATGTCTCCCGGTACGACTTCTTCGGCTTGGAAGGAGTCTTCACCTGCAACGTCAACCGTCTCATCTACACATTGCGGAAAATAGCACACAATTACCAACACATCAACCAAAGCAAATATTCAACCAACATAACAATCACTTAGCACTCAATCAAAACAACACATGAGTCATACCATCACGTAATCAGATTAACACATGTGGGCAGAAGTTTTAATGGTGGTTTAACAAGTTTAGGGCTAAGCAAGCATTTAAGCAACACATTACATAGGAGTTTACACAAGTTTTTATTCTTATTTTTATTGCCTTAGGTCATGTTTTTAATTAATAAATTTAATTAAATACAATACAATAATTAGCTACTGTCCAGAGACAAGCATAAAAATATTTAAACATATTTAATATGTTAACAGAGAATAAACTAAAATTACCCTAAACATGAAATATTAGCAGCAATAATAATGTGACCTTTAATTTTATTTATGTAAACAATAATTCCACCTATGCAGAAAAATAAAGCATAATCACATGATCACAACAAAATTTATTTCACATTTTTCTGTTGTGTGGTTATTTTTATAATATTATTTTAGTTTTGTGCGAAACTAATAAAGACAAGTTGCTCAGCCACGGCCCAAGTTAATATTTTGCTCAGTGTGTAAATTTTGCTACAGTGGGTCGGGCCAGTGTAATCAATCTGTTTACACACTATTTGTATAAAAATAACTTGCTAATTAATGCATAACAATTATCTAATAAATAGCTACTGTTTAGAACTAATATTATAGGAATTTAAATCAGACTTATTTCATTATTAACAATTTAAATAAATATATATAAGACATTAATGTGTACAACTATAGATAGAGTATTATATATAATTTTATTATTATCATAATTATTAGTATTAAACTTCAACTTAATTAGATATTAAACAAAGATAATATTAATAACTTTTATTTTTACTAAATCATTAACAGAAGCAAAAAAATATTAACTAAGCAACAAGTAAAGCAAACAACAATAATAATTAAAAGAAATGACCAATATAATATTTCTAAAGAAAAATAAATCTAACAATGCAGAAAAATAAAGAATAATTCCAGGAGAACAAAAGAATTTACGTCATAATTTTCTGAGTCCGAATGATTTTTAGACAACTATTTTAGTATTTTCGATTTAATAAAACTCGGAAGAAAATAAATGGGCCGGCCTTGCTCTAAGTCTTGCCCAGAGGCATTTTATCTCTACGGGCCGGCCTGTAATGGGCACTGCTTCACCTTTTTTTAAATGAAGGGGTAAGTGATCTCCCTGGCCGTTGGATCAAGTCAGATCCTACGTCCAGGGGTCGTCTTCTACCTAGGGACGCCCAGGGAGAACGGGCTAAGCCCTAATGGTGAGAAGGGGGCACGGGGAGCTCACCGGAGGGCTTCCCGACGGCTAGAGGCGACGGTGAGGGGCGTCGGAGGTGCGTCTTGGCTGCAGGGATCCATTTTTGGATTCGGGGACGGCAAACGACGATCGGGTGCAGCGCGGCAGAGGACGGCTCGGGGCAGGGCGTCGTCGGCTCGAGCGGCGCCTTCCCCAGGGCACGGCCTCGTCGGGAGCGGCAAGAGGCAGAGGGGTGGGCGCGCCGTAAGGCCCGATATGCGGTACTGTTCCAGATCTAGATGTTTCCATCCAGATCCGGGGACGAAGCACATATCGGTCCCACCGTGACATATGACGAAGCCATATGCCCGGATTTCCAACATGATATCACAACATGACAGATACAGGATACAACATCTCATACAATCGGCATACAACTGCCTTAAATACAATACAACAGCGGAAGGTACATGTCTTGGTACAGACTACAAGCGAATGCCTAGTGGCAAAGAGAAAAACATCGATTCCCATAACCACACGGGTCCAGGCCCTCCGCCGGGATCCGCCTATCTAGTCATCGTCGAGTCTCCACGTGAAGCGTCGATCACCATAACTGTTGTCGATCAGAACCCTGAAAAGAGTTTGGGGGTAGTATCATGAGTACAGAGGTACTCAGCATCCAACTGTAGTGGTCATCTGACCCGGCAAGGACTTCATCACTCGTCATTCTAGGACAACTAGTAGTTTATGGTAAGGATGGGGTAAGTGGTGAGGTTGCTGCCGCACTAGCATTATGTAGTGGCTAACGATCTAGAGAGTAAGGTAAGAAGCCAAGCATTCGATGAGGAATCGCCTCCAAGAAGTCTTGCTATCAACTACTTACGCAAGCATAACACCTATCCTATCCTTGTCCTCCTCTTCGCATCCCGACGAAGAAGAAGCAGTCAAGGCACACACACACGTTGGTCAAGTTATATTAAGATTATCTCAGTTGTTGTTGTCTATGAACAAGGAGTAGGTCTCAAGTCGTCCATAACCGTGGACACGACTTCTCGAAAAGATTTAACCCTGCAGGGGTGTACCAACTGCCCATTACGAGGCTCCGCACGCACGCCCATCTCTCTCAGTTGCTACCCTTGATAGGCAACCATTTTATGACTTAGTCCCTAGAGATCCGGAATGATAGGTCCCTCTAACTAACAACTCACAAATCCGGGTGGCCCCCGGTGAGTCGACATCCAACTCATAAGCCGGCCGCGCTCTCGAATCGGCCTCTACCGTCTGGATGAGGTCGGGTTAGTTGCCCAAACAGATGTGGACAACCCCCTAGCTCCCTGGGGTGGACCAACAAGAGAAACCATGTCTCCGGTGGCCCAAGTTGTTTGAAATCTGTCGGCCGCGGACCAGTCACACACACGTTTTCAAATGGTAAATCAGCTTGGGCCACCACTAGAAATGTTTGAAGCTAGGTAGGTAAGAAGAGGGGACCCCATAAATTCCCACACGCGGTTAGGCACGCTCAGTCTTAAAACCAATACCCGGAACTCGGATGCTAGGTGACTCGAATGGAACAAAGCGTCGAGGCGGGATAGCCTAGACCTTCCATCCTTCATCGAAATATAGTCAACATTTATATAATCATATCATCAACAACAATATAATAATGTGATATCCCAAACCCAGGAGTAACAGGAGGTAACATCGTAGCATCCTAAGCATGCATACTAAGCAGGGGTTGAGCAACGAGCAATAGTAACATAGCAGTACATGGTTTGCTGGAAGGGGACATGGTTGTATCGGTTTAAGAAAGGCTGTAGACATGTGGTAGGATCAAACATCAACCTAACCTAGACTAGCATGCAAACCGCTGGTTGAAATAGAATGGATCATAAGTAATGTATAGTCCTTGCCTGTTGATAAGTTGGGTTCCAAAGGTGTAGCTGATCGCAAGCTCGCATCATCTCCGAGAGGTACCCGCGGAAGCACACAAGACGGTAAACACTGGAAATCAATCAACGAGCAAGCATCTATTACTACGAGGCAAACACGAGCAAGCATCAACAAGAAGTCAACACGAGACATCGCACCTACCGTCGAGAGCGGTTACTAATAATTTAAGTGGAGTACTCGTCACACACGACGATACCAAAATTTACGGTGGTTCAAGTTGTTTAGCTACAGATGATCAACAAATTTTGTTAACATGGCATCTCACTCAATCATGGCATAGCACACAAACATGTCAAGAGGTTAACAAAAATAAACTACCTAAGCTAGTCAATTTAAGTGGGGTGAAATCCTAGACATGGTAAACTATTACGGACCCCACGATAAAAATAGAATTTGGTACTGTTTTCACCTAAAGCATATTTTATAATTTTTATTAGCAAGCAAGAGCAGCAAAAACACAATCTACATGCAATTCTAGTCAAGTTACATATAAAGAACATTTTAAACAGTGCAACGGTTAAAAAGTTATTAAACAAACAATTTTGCAGTGGCATGCGATGGTAATTAGCAGTAATCAAAATGTAAACAAAGTCAAACATGGCAACAAGAAGCATTTTATTAATCTACACAGAAAACTAAGCAAGTTTCATATTTAGCGCGTTGCGATCCGAGCTACGGTTAAAAAGATACGTGCAACGCAAAAATCTATTACAATCTGCCCAAAAAAATAAATAAAATCCTAGGAAAAAAAACTACTCAGGCCGAAACTAGGCTACTAGGCGCTAAACAGAGATGGGCCAAGCCCACTACCGCAACAAAGAAAAATAAAAAAAGGAAAGGGGGCTGCTCACCCAAACGGGCTCGGCCCACTGGCCGGCTTGGTGGTGCTGGGCTGCTGGAGGGGATGCCAGGTGAGCCACTGGGCTGCGCCTGGCCCAGCAGCAGGAGGCGGTGGAGGCGCTGGATCGGGGATCCTGCCGATCCCGATCGAGCGGGCGCGGCGGCGGTTCCGGCCGGTGCTCCGGCGCGGCGACGCAAAAGGAGGGTGGCCTTGGGGCTTGGCGTGGTGGAAGGCAGGGCGGCGGAGGAGGCCGACGAAGGGCGCTGGGTCGCCGGAGTACGGGAGGTCGCCGGGCTTCAAGGCGGCGGCGCTCGGGCTTGAGGTCCTGTCCATGGCACGGCGGGGAGCTTCTTGTGCTGCACGGGAGAGAGGGGGGGTTCAGCACGGGGAAGCGAGGGAGAAGGGAAGACGGAGGGGGCCGCGAGGGGGAGGAGGAGGTGGCCGGGCGCGGCTGTGCCGGCGGCTTGCTCGCCGGCGGCTTGCTCGCCGGAGGTGGCACGCGGCTCCACGGCATGGAGGAGGCAGCGGCATGGAGAGAAACAAAGGAGAGAGGAGGCCGGTTGGGTGGATCTGGGCCGTTGGATCGGCCGATCCGACGGTCCAGATCGCAGGGAAGGCTAGGACTGCGAAAATGGGGTATTTTGGGGCAATTGTGAGGGGGTGGCTGCAATTTTGTGCTAGGGAAACCCTAGAAATGGGGTTGGAGTGTGGTGGTATTTATATAGCCCAGGTGGCTGGCAGTTTGCAAAAACATCCCCGGTTTTTCTCTCGCGCGCGCGGTGCTCACGTTTCTGACCGCCGGGGGTCCGCAGTACCTCCGATTCGGGTAAAACTTCTAACTACGCGATCAGCGCGTCGAGCCGGCGGCGTTCACCTCGCGCTAGAACCGTTCCGAGAACACTTTCTGGTGCGTTATAAAAATAACCCGTTTAATTATTAAACGGGGTTTTCGTTCCGTTGGCTTCGGCTGGTCTCGTGCGGTTTTCGCGACGGTGATCAGGTGAAACCCGATGTCGCAAATGTTGAGTGTCAGGGTGGCAAAGGTCGTTCTCCGTCCGATACGAGATAAGAGGGGGGAAATAATCGCCGATTGATAAATCAGGGATGCAAACATCGCAAACAAATCAGACAATCAAACAAATCTCACCGAAAACAATTTTTTTTTAATTCTTGTGAAAACTGGGCTGTTACACGCGCCGGCCTGCCTCCCCTCCTTATCCTCTGGCTTCCCTCCTCTTCCTCTTCTCCAACTTCTTCTCGTCTCCTCCTCCTTCTTCTCTGTTCTTCTTCTTCTCGGCTGGGGTGGCGAGGTGAAAGGGGCTGGGTGGTGTTGTGGGGAGGCGAGTGGGGAGTGGAGGGCCGGGGTGGCCTCCTTTTATAGCCGCGGAGGTGAGCATGGGCCATGGGCGGGTGAGACCTCCAACGGTCCGGATGCCATGGTGGCGATCCGCGGCTTCGGTGCTGGCTGGTCGAGGTGGGCGGCGGACGAGCTTCTGAGAGGAGCGCAGTTGGGTCGGTTCCGAAGTGGGCATCGCCGGCCCCATCGCAGAACGGGGTTGGGGGGTATACTCGCTATGTTAGGCCACATTAGCAATCCGTGGGCTAGCCGTTCGTTGGGTGAGCATGGTAGGGAGGCTGACATGAGGGGGATCGAGAGAGAGAGAGAGAGGTTGTGAGAGAGGAAGAGAAACGAGAGAGAGAGTGCACGTGAGAGAGAGAGGCTTTCCCTACGTGGGAGAGGGAGAGAGAGAACGTGAGAGAGAGGGAGGTTAGAGGGAGAGAAAGATATTAGTGGAGGGATTAGTAGGGGGGGTAGTTAGGATAGTTTTCATTTTTTGCTTTTTTTTAATAAAAATATTTCTCTTGTATTGTTATTTTTATTAAATTAGCTATAATGTCAAGCATTCATCTCATTATGATTTTATGTATTTAGGTACTTTTATTGATAATTGTTTTAATTATTTCAAATCAAGAAAAGTTCAATGCCTAAGGGTTTGTGGTGGTTAAAATTTTTAGTATTATTATAATACAGAAAATTTATTAGGTTTTAGCACTAAGGGTGGTTTTAGAATTTATCAAGTTGCCATGATCATCTCAAGATGAGTTGCATGCATGGTAGACATATATTGTTAACCACAGTCATTTGGTTATCTAAGCACATGCATCACAATCATCATCATCCAAAGTGCATCGTCAAGCAACAACATGACTAACCCTAAGCACACAAGTTCAAGCATTGAAACAACAACCTAACATTTCATGCAAGGTTTTTGTTGGCTCCCAATTTTTGGCTACCTAATTTAACCGGAGAGTAAAAGTTGGGATGTGACAGTCTCGGCGCCGCTCAGTTGGTAAGTTTTAGTTATCTTTAGGTCTTCGACTGCTTCGGCCTGCAAGGTGTAGGCATATTGGTTTGCTTTCGGAGGTCTTCCTTCTTGGATCATGCAGACTCGTCCCTGGGACGCGAGGTATTGCTCTTCTATAGGTGCGGGTGACTGCGGGCTTCTTCGAGTGCGTTTGGCTTCATGCTCCTCCTTGAGGCTGTTGGAGAGTTCGGTGAATAGGCGGCAATCTCCTAGTGTGTGGATTGCTCTGAGATGTCCTCGACTATCTTCGAAACAGTGGATCGCGCAAGGTCCTTCCAATTGCTCGTTGGCTGTGAGTTTGCTGGAGCCGGCGTGCCTTCTTCTCCTCGAGATTTGGAAGATCTGCGAGTGGACTTCCGCTCGGCTATGGAATCTTGGGTCAACTTCTATCCCGTCGCTGAGTGATTGGCGTCGGATGAAGTTGGGAATTCATCTGGCCTTCGATCTGGGTCATAGTACTCTCCGGTCTGGGTTTCGGAGTCGCTGTCTTGGCGTGTGGTGGGACTCCGGGCGGCGGCAGGGCGTCGACTAATAGGCGAGTCTTCGGCCGCGCGCCACGACCCTTCGAGTGGGGTTCCCGAGTACGGTCCTCGTGTTTGTCTTCTGGGTCGTCGTGTTCTTTTTCGTCGGCGATGGATCTGACAGTCGTCAGGATGCTGGACTTGGCTCGGCTGCAGGCTGGATGATTTTGACGACATGATGGAGACTCTTGCGGTGATCTTGAATTCCTCGAGCGGGCTAGATCTGGTTCTAGTCCTCGAGTCTTGATCTACTGAGGGCGGGACTGCCGAGATCGTGATTCCAACCTGTGTAGTTTCCACAGACGGCGCCAATTGACGGGGATCAACCCAGGAAAATCCCATGGTCAGCGACCCTGGGTTAGTCATAGAGATAGGCACAGGTTGGACGATACTCGTCGGCTAACAGGAGAAGCACTTCCTGCTCGATATTATTGCGTGAGGGGGTGATTACAATGGAGGCCAAGGCGAGTTCTCGCAAGGCTAGATGAGTAGATGCGTATTGAGTTGTCCTGGACGTCTCCCCTCCCAGCCTTTATATATTAGGCTAGGTCGCAGGGAGTCTGTACTAGGTTACAGAGATGGTTTCCTAGTTCTAGTCTTTTCCTTGCATGCCAAGTTGCACCTTCCATGTTAGTCGTGGACTCCTACGTCGGTGCCTAGTTGGGCCAATCGTGGGCTTGTCGTAGCTTCCAAGCGGGCCCTCTGTCTTCATATGCACCAGGTAACCTTATATGCAGGAGTCATGGGGTCACCCCCTCGTCATGTGTGAATATGGACCAGGGTCCCGTGATGTCACTAGTGATGTCTCTCTCCCAAAAGACGATAAAAGTGCTAGCGAGGTAAACAAATCACAACTAGGGAATTGACAGGATTATAAACACACCGCAATGCTAACTATGCTACAAAAGAAAGGAAGAGGCTCAAAAGCAATGGGCAGTACGGCAAGGTAAGTAGACCGAAATCCATCTGCATCTACTACGAATTATCCACCTTGAGATATCTATCCAAAACATCTCGCTGGTATTAAGTTTCTGTCAGAACCCCAACTAGGGTAAGTGCTAGTTAGCATTGCGGTGTGTTTAAAGATTTTTATCTGGCCATTTATTTAAATTCTCAGGGCTTTTCTTTTCCCCATTTTTGATTTTACTTTTGAATTTTTCATCATGCAAAGGGGCAAGCAAACCCTAGCACTTACCCTAGTTGGGCTTCTGACAACTCGCCCCCACTCAAGAGAATCTCGTCCCGAGATTCAGAAGTCGTCGGGAGGAAGGTGGGGTACTCGGCACGGAGGCGGTCTTCTCTTTCCCATGTTGCTTCTTTCTCGGAGTGATGTGACCATTGCACTTTGAGGAACTTGATCTTCCGACGACGAGTGACACGCTCTGCTGAATCAAGAATACGAACAGGGTACTCTCGATAAGAAAGGTCATCTTGGAGATCAATCGTTTCATGGTCGACTTCGCGGATGGGGTCCTTGAAGCAACGCCTGAGTTGTGACACATGGAATACATCATGTACTCGGGAAAGGTGAGGGGGTAGTTCAAGTTGGTAGGCAACTTCTCCACGTTTAGCTAGAATGCGGAAAGGTCCGATGTAACGTGGGGCCAACTTTCCTTTGATACCGAATCGTTGGGTTCCCTTCAGAGGAGTAACCCGAAGGTAAGCCTTCTCATCAATATTGTAGCTCTCCTCTCTATGATGACGATCATAGTAGCTCTTTTGACGAGACTGAGCGGCTTTCAAACGATCACGAACAATGCAAACTTGCTCTTCTGCTTCCTTGATCATATCCGGTCCAAAGAGTTGCCTTTCACCGGTTTCTGACCAGTTAAGGGGTGTTCGACATCGTCGTCCATAGAGGAGTTCAAAAGGAGCCATGTTCAGACTAGATTGAAAACTATTGTTATAAGCAAATTCGGCAAATGGAAGAGACTTCTCCGAATTATTTCCGAAAGAGATAACACAAGCTCTGAGCATGTCTTCCAATATTTGATTAACCCTTTCAACTTGACCGCTAGACTGAGGATGGAAAGCTGTACTAAAGGATAGATGAGTTCCCATAGCATTTTGAAAGCTTCCCGAGAATCTAGAGGTGAAAAGGCTACCACGATCAGAATTGATCACCAAAGGAACACCGTGAAGAGACACAATTCTAGAGATATACAAGTCCGCTAACTGGCTTGCAGTTATGGACTCGCGAACTGGAAGGAAGTGAGCAACTTTGGAAAGTCTATCAATGACCACGAAGATGGCATCGTTTCCTTTCTGGGTTTTTGGAAAGCCGGTGATGAAGTCCATACCGACTTTGTCCCATTTCCACTCGGGAATAGGCAAAGGTTGAAGTGTACCAGCAGGTCTTTGGTGTTCTGCCTTAATGCGACGACAAACATCACATTCAGCAACAAATCGAGCAATGTCTCTCTTCATCCTGGTCCACCAAAATCTCTGGCGTAGATCTCGGTACATTTTTGTGCTACCGGGATGAATCGAGAGGGGTGTGTCATGGGCTTCTTTGAGGATGAGTTGCCGTAGATCCTTATTCTTAGGTACTACCAAACGATTTTCAAAGAATACCGTTCCTCTACTATCTGTGGAGAAACATTTAGCAACTCCGCTAGCAATGTTCTCCTTGATCCGGCGAACACCTCGTGCACGCCTCTGGGCAACTCTGATTTGATCCTCAAGGGTTGGTTTCGCCACCAAGTTGAAAAGAGATCCACGAGCAACAATCTCGAGATTGAGCTTTCGAAATTCCTCATGAAGAAGTGGTTGATACTGTTGTAACATGAGGTTGTGACAATACGACTTACGACTTAGTGCATCAGCCATGACATTGGCCTTGCCTGGGGTGTAAGAAATTCCTAAGTCATAATCTTTTATCAACTCTATCCAGCGTCTTTGCCTGAGATTAAGATCTGGCTGGGTGAAAATGCATTTGAGGCTTTGGTGATCAGAATATATCTCACAACGATTACCAAGGAGGTAATGTCGCCAAGTCTTCAGGGCATGAACTACGGCAGCGAGTTCAAGATCATGGTCAGGATAGTTCTCTTCATGTGGCCGCAATTGGCGTGAAGCATAAGCTACCACATGTCGATCTTGCATAAGTATGCATCCTAACCCTTGCCGTGAAGCATCACAATAGATCTCGAAATCCCTTTTGGTGTCTGGAGGTGCAAGTACGGGTGCAGAAGTCAATCTTCTTTTTAGCTCTTGAAAGCTTTCCTCGCACTTGGGGGTCCATTGGAATTTCTTATCTTTCTTGAGGAGTTCAGTAAGAGGCTTTGCAACTTTAGAAAAGTTCTCGACGAAGCGGCGACAATAGCTTGCTAGGCCAAGAAAACTCCTAACTTGCTTAACCGACTCAGGTGGAGTCCAGTCAAGGACGGCCTGAACTCTCTCAGGATTGACTGCAACACCTTTCGCAGAAATCACGTGGCCTAAGTAGGTCACTTCTGGTAGCCAAAATTCACACTTGGAGAACTTGGCATAAAGGCAGTGCTCTCTAAGTTTCATCAATACCAGCCTTAAGTGTTGGGCATGATCTTTTTCGTTCTTCGAGTAGATGAGAATATCATCGAGATAAACCACAACAAATTTATCTAGGTACTCCATGAAGATCGAATTCATCAAACGTGAAAATGTGGCGGGGGCATTGGTTAAACCAAAGGACATGACGGTATACTCGTAAAGACCATAACGAGTAGTGAAAGCCGTTTTGGGAATGTCCTCATTTCGGATTTAAAAGATTTTTATCTGGCCATTTATTTAAATTCTCAGGGCTTTTCTTTTCCCCATTTTTGATTTTCCTTTTGAATTTTTCATGATGCAAAGGGGCAAGCAAACCCTAGCACTTACCCTAGTTGGGGTTCTGACAGTTTCGAATCCCACCCAAAGTGTAAACTCAAAGCAACGGACAACTGCATTAAAAGAACTATGCGTAAAGTAAACAATCCTTGCACCCGCAAGTACAAGCACCGTTGTTTTATCCCTGGTGGCAACAGCACATCCCCTAGTCTCATGTTTCTGTCACTCAAGCTAGACATCAAGGGGCTGAACCCACAATCAAGCATAACGCTCCTATAAGAGCAAGTTTTGCCCCCGAAGGTTTTGGAGATTGTTGGACAAAGCAGTAGTGGTACTAATATTGTTTTTGAGTATAAACACATACTTACGTTCCGAAAGAATGGGGATTGCAAGTGGAAGGTCGAAGGACAACTCACTGCAGCGAAGCTGCAGTCATCTACCGAAACCTTTGAAGGAAGACGACCCCCAAAAATGTCGTCAAGAAAGAAGAAGCTCTCGAGTAAAAGCGCAACGAGGAGAAAGCTGAAGCTTGTTGAAGACTTAGTCCTTTTACTAGTTTCTCTTTTATTTTATTGAGTCGTAGGAAAAACCGTACTATCAAGAGGGGTTTTCTAGTTGAGATCTTTGTCGAAGTGAATTTTCTCTGATCAACCTAAACCCACAAAAGCCTACCGAGAGAAATCTTACTGAGTCGAGTGAATAGCTCGAAGGCAAAGTCATCGCACTTTGTGCCTTCGATAGAGAACTCGCTCAGTAAGTCAGCTTAATTGTTCCTCAAGAAAAGTTGCGCAGTGATTGAAATCTGACCGTTGTGGACACGCGTCAAGCGGTCGCATCGGGTCACCTCAGTCATTTTACCCATCGGGATCGCCACCTATAAATACCCCGCACGTACCCGCCATTTCGGGTTGGCTGCTCCACTGAAGATTCTAAGACAAAAGTACTGTGAGCATCCCAAGAGAGATTCATCGAGAGAAAACCAAAACCAAGTCTGAACTGTGTTGAGCAATTCACCGAGACTTAGGTCGTGAATAGCCGATATTTTTATCTTGGACAACTGCAAGTCTCCTAGACAGTTAGGCGTCGCCTGTCAAGCAGTCGAAGAGAAATTTTTGTTGCTGAAGGAAGTTTGTAAAGGTCTCGGAGATGTCCTGAATAATCTACCACGAGTGAAAACTGGACAAGCTCAAGGAGTTTGTTGCAGTGGAGAATAAGACGGAGAGAGTTTTTCTCCAGGTGTTCAATCACCAGTCCCTCAAACCAGACGTAGCACTTTTAGAGTGTGAACTAGTTTACCAAACATCGTCATGTCAGGCTCATTTTCCTTCGCGTATTTACATTAAGTATTTACTCGTTGCCAGTTTGCCTTCGATGTTTTCCTTCGCTCCCAATCCTTTCGAGCCATGCATGTCTTTCGATATTGTATTTCCTTCGAGATGCCTATAGTCCTTCGCAGTTTGCCTGAATTCCTTCCAAGTTCCATTGAATTTTTAGAAGTTATCATTCACCCCCTCCCCCTCTGATCATTCTTGAGGTTTCAATTGGTATCAGAGCTAGGCACTCCCTACGCTCTACGTATTTTGGTCTAACCACCTGGAGTGTTGTCAAGAATGTCATTTGCAGCAGTTCGCTCGGGGGAACCGATTCCTATTTACAAGGGGAAGGACTATCCCTATTGGAAGGACAAAATGAAGAGGAACATCATGGCCATCAACTCTGCCGCTTGGGAAGTTGTCAAGACTAGTGTAAATTCCAAAGACAAAAATTCCATCACTCCTGAAGAGGCAAAGAAGATGGACCTCGATTCTGAAGTCTGGGTGTTCATCACAAACCATTTGATTCCAGAAAAATATCATGAAGTCAAGAATATTCCTACGGCCAAAGGTTTCTGTGATTATCTCGAGAAGATTGGTGAAGGTGTCTCTACCCAGAAAGATGCTCGTATTGACACCCTTTGAAGCAAATTCTATCGATTAAAGGGGCAAGAGGGAGAGAAAGTTAACTCCATATACAGCAGACTTACTGCTCTGTCGAATGGACTGATTTCCCTCGGTGCCGAAGACATTACCAATCAGATTGTCGTTAGAACTTTGCTCCGTTCCCTTGATGATTCCTTCGATCACATTTTTCTGATGATCAAGGAAAGAACTGATTTCAAGGATCTTGTTGCCGCTAATATTCTCGAGAGACTCAACACCTTCGAGATGGAAGAAGAAGAAAAACGAGATGTCAACATAACTCAAAGAAAATCTCATGCACTCAAGGCAAAAGCTTCACATGGTTCCTCTCCTGAAGCCAGTTCTGAATCTGGAGGTGTCTCAGATGACCCCGAGAATATTGAAAAGATCTGGCACTGATAATGAAAAGATTCAACCGCTTCCAGAGAAGGAATTCCTCTTCACCGAAGAAAAACTACTCCTCCAGACATTCGAGCAATTCATCACAGCATCGATCATCATCCAGAAACTCTTCAGCGAAAGATAACTGCTGCTACAAGTGCAAGAAGCCAGGTCAATTCATTGATGATTGTCCTCTCTGTGAAATTGAAAATAGATCAAAGCATTCTCACAGCAACTCTTCGAGCAAGTCACACAGATCGAGCAAAAACTATGAGTCGAAGAGATATGATTCTAAGTCCAGAAAAGACAAGAAAGATGGTTTTGATGATGAAAAGAAGAAGAAGTATCACAAACATCGAGAGAGTTCTTCCTCGAAATCACATTCCTCTCGACGAAAGAATTCTCACCGTGCCAAAGCCTATCTGGGTAAAGAGATGAACTCTGAAGATGAAGCCTCCGGTTTCGAAGCTTAATAAAACTCAAGATCTGGTTCTGGTTCTGGTTCTGAATCTGATGGAGTTGCTGGTCTAGCATTTGCTTCGAACAAGAATTCAAGTTCTTTCTTCACCAACCAAAGCAGTGAAGATGAATCTCCAACTTACTGCTTCATGGCCAAGGCTTAGGTATCTTCTTCTAAGAATTCCTACGATACCTCTGATGGATCGGCTTATGAAAGTCACTCTAGGATAAGCTATGCCAAACTTGCTAAAATTGCTTCTATCCAACAAGATGAACTCGATTCTCTAAGTGAAACTATTAAAAAAATCTAAGGCTTTGTTGATCGATGAGATTGAGAAATTTCAAACTTTGACGAATGAGCATGCTGCTCTGAAGGAAAAGTATGATGAACTTTCCTCTCGGCATGATCTTCTCTCAGTGGACTACGAGAAGCTAACCTATGAATTCCTTCAAAGGAAAATGGCTCTCGAGAAACTGAGAGAGGCTCATGAGGAGTTGGAAAATGTCAATCTCACGCTCATTGCTCAACAGGGCTCAGAAGGTAAAAATGAATCTACTTCACCTTGCTTGACTTGTTTGGAACAAAGTAAAAATGAGTCTATTTCTGAGAAATCGAAAGGAAAGCAACCTATTGTCATTGATGATGCTAACCCCTCGAACGAGGAAACTATTACCGAGGAACTCCTGATGTTGAAAGATTTATTTGAAACAGGCATGTTCTAAAGTGTTCAGGGACACCAGTATCTATGTGATATCCTAAAGAAGCCACTTCTTCATAGGATTCCTCGAAAGGACGGAGTTGGTTTCGAAAGGAAACTCAACCCTGATGGCACCTACTGGGAACCCGAGCAGTATCCTAAAACTTTCCGGGTTCTGGAGAAAGAAAAGCCCATTGATATTGCTAACCTTTCAGGTTTCAACTGCAAAATTGATAAGGCTATTGTTGATGAATCACTTGATTCTGACTACAAGCTTATCAAAGATCAGGAAGGAAAGGTGTCTGCGGAATTCGTTGGTACTCCTCCGAAGAATGGTTTCTATAAATGACAGATTTGGATTCGCAAATCTCTCGTAGAAAAACTTCCCCCTAACCATTCTATGAAGGGAAAATCTTTGGTACCAGCGAAACACTACTATTCTCTTGAGGATACAAATGAACCCTTGGCGCCTGCTTCAAATGTTCCCCAGAAGGAATACTATCGAGTTGATAGAAATGTGTATTGTCATCGTGACAATAACGACAAATTTGCTTTTACCTAACAGTACTCTAACCCCTTGTTGGAGAATTATGTTTATGGTGTGCTTGATGGTCCCCCTCGCCAATATGATCATGTTCGCTATAATACTGCTGCTTCATCCACCACTTCCATGCCGTCTCAGTCACCTTCTCGTTTGTGGGTGGTTAAGAAGAACTAATTCTTCTGCAGGGCTATGTCTCCGGTGGATCCGAATGGGTCATGGATAGTGGTTGTACAAATCATATGACCGGAAAAAAAGATTTGTTCACTGAAGACAAACTTACTAAATCTTCTCAGAGATATATTACCTTCGGTGACAACAACAAAGGAAAAGTACTTGGTTTGGGTGTCGGGACCCGGGGTTAGCGTATGCAAGAATCGCTACAACACAATCAAATGGAGAGCCGAGAACCGTACCCACTTGTCTAAGCAGACAAGACCAAGCACAGAACGTTCTCGGAAAGCATCGAACATGAGGGGCATCCCATCCAGGCCGGATGATCAACTGAGATGGGTCCTCATCGTCCGCACACAAGTCTAAATGATATGGGTGGTGAACTCCCATACTCATAGACAAGTCGCCTCAACCATACTATCGATTTGTATTATAACCCTTACATAGACTTACTCCAGCCCGATCACTTAGTCGGGGTCTAGGGCGGGCTCGATCATACATCAAAATGTGCACGAGACAGAGTCTTGAGCAATCGCATCGCGATGCCCAAGCTGCGCACATCTAAGGGCCACTTGGTGTATAAAAGACCGCCAGCCAGATCACAACTAAGGTCTCTAAAACCCATACATAGACATGCATGTTATAAACATACACGCATCACACATGCCTTGTATGAACAGCAGGTATCATTGCAATTCTCTACAAAGTATACATTTTATTGATAACTCTCACAGAGTGCACACAGAGATCACGAGACCGTGATCCAACATTACAACAAGCATGCGTAAGCAAATTATGTCTGGGTACAGACAAGTTTAACAAATGGCTTAAGAAGCCTTATTTAAACATAAGCCCTCCACGGGGGAACCAGTTTGCTGACTGGGACTACACTAGCTTGGTCTTCAGTTGGCGAGCTCGAGGAAGAATCCACCTTCGGGGTCAGTGGGTTCATCTAAAACATAGAATAAGAAAACATGAGTACAAAGTCGTACCCATCAAGACTTACGTAGGAGCTATACTACTCATGCACATGTATCGAGGTAAAGGGAGTTGGGGTTCATTAGCAGAAGTGCCAGCTTTGACTTAGCTAGTCCTGAACTACGAGTACCATACTTGAGGTAAGAAGTGTACACGAGTCCACTACATATCTCCAACCAATTACACCACTATGGTGCCTTACTCGACTTCCCCACGAGAATGCTCTCCATAGCACTCACGCTTATCTTGGCAAGTTTTATAAGTATCCAGTTCAAGTTGTCTAATAATCAAGCTAAGCTTTCCAAGCAGTCCCTTACCGCGGACGCGGCTATTCGAATAGTTTTGTTAACCCTGCAGAGGTGTACCGCTACACACACATGATCATCAGTTACTGCCTTTGTACTCGACACCGTTCAAGAAGTGTCAGCGAGGATGCTCACCACAACTATTACCTCATAGCCGATCTAGTCCAAGAAAGCCGCCTACCTGGGTTGGCTACCAGTATCGTGAACCCAGCCGGTTTACCGAAGTGGACCCAGATGATGTGTGTGTGGTGCATAAGCCGGTCTCGGCTGAGCCGTTCTCTCACTTAGCAGCCAGGCCACAAACCTACCAGAACTCCGAACTACTGCGACATCTGGACATCGAAAGGGATGAGTTTGTAGGTTGAGAGGGGTCAGTGAGCCCAATGTGTGGTTGTACTCTTCATCTTGGATCACCACACAAGAACTCAGACTTAGGGCGATGTTCAACGAGACAACCCACTGTGTACTCCTACACAACCTCTCATCGTTCACCTTGTATTAGGTAGATTCACCAACACATTTCCACCATCATCAACATGATTTCTACCATCCCGACTCACATAACAGTATCAACATTGTATCACTCTAAGCATGCAATAAGCAGTAACAATTGCAAGGGCCACATGATATCAATCAACTCCTACATTTGCTAGGATTGTGGTTTGCTTACTACTGTGACAAATGATAGGTCATGCAAAGGAATGGGTTCATCTATGCGGTAGAAACGTAGTATGGTAATCATCCTAAACAATGCATAAGCGAGACTGAGAGGGAATTGGGATTTTATCGACATGATCAATGGGGGTTTGCTTGCCTTGCTGACGAGGTTCAAGTTCAGGGTATTCAACGAAGGGGGCAGCCTCCTGTTGCGGTTCCACTTCTACCGACAAACAACAATCAAGGGGGGCAACATAAGTACAATGCACAAACACATGGTTGAAGGTTGAAACTTGATGTACATGCTTCTGATGTGTGAGGCAATTCCATTTAAATGGAGTATATTGCAAGTGATTTGCAAATTCAAACTCCAATTTGAAATTAAATGAATTCCATATGCATTGTTCTCTCTGTTCACCCATGTTAAGTTGTTCAAACATGAAAACAAATTGCATATTCAGAATCCTTGAATTTTTCTGATAATTTTAGACATATTATTTGCTATATTTGGAGTTAGGATGAATATTCTATGAATTTCCAAAGTTTAAGCCCTTTTCTGGAATTTTCTGGAATTCTTTTAATTGGAAAACCGATTTACTGCATAGGCATGACGTCAAGGTGACGTGGGGGTGCTGACATGTGGGGCCTCATTATCAGTGGGTTAGTTTAAACTAACCAGGGATTAGTTAGGGGCCTGGGCCCACTTGTCAGCCTCACTGGGAGTGGGATTAGTGGTTAATCTCGCCGGACACGTCTGCTCTGTCGGCGGCTAGTCGCCGACGACGTCCAGGGACGGCAGTGTCCGTGGAGTCGGCGTTCCCTTGGCCCAAATCGAGCGCTGCAACCACTGAAACGCAGCTCTTGGTGCCGCGCGTCGAATGGGACCAAGAACAGGGGCTGGGGTGCCTGTAGGCTCACCGGCGTCGAGCTTTGCGGCGGCGGAGCCACGGCTGCGAGGAAAAACTTGATGCAAGGCTCCACTTGAAGCGGGGATAGGCTAGATCGATGCAGCCGAGCAAGGGGATCATGATAGACATGGGCTCGAGCTTGATTGCGTAGCGGGGGCTCGCCGACGGGAACCGCGGCGGCGCTGAGCTATGGCTCCCATGGCAGATCACGAAGGAGGCACGGATTGAGGGCGCAAGAAAAGGGGTTTTGACCGTGAGCTCACCAGCAACTCGACGGAGGAGGTAGCAAGGGCTGAGGTGGCTTGACGGCGACGGAATCGACGGTGAGGTCTTGCCGGTCCGGTGACGGCGCGATCGCGTTTCAGGTGGCTACGGTGGCTCTGGGCTCTTGATCTGATGCAGGCGACAGAGTCGAAGGCGGGGAAGCTTCTGGACAAGCTTTCAGGAGCTCTAGCTCGCAGTGGCCGCGTCTTCTATGGCGGGGTGCTCCGGTGAAGCTTCGGGCGGCGACGAAATCGAGCATGGGAGGAGGGGGAGGAAGCTCTAGACGGGGGGAATGGATCCATGATAGGCTTGGGCGTCTCCAGGCGAGAAGATAAGGCTTGGGGGGGCGCCAGGCAGGCTAGCAGCTGCCGTCGGCGTCGGCATGCCCTCCATCGAGGTGCTTGCCGCGCTGGGGGAAGACGACAAGGGGTCCAGGTGGGCTTGGGCCAGGGGGCGATGAGTTGGGCCGAAATGGCCAGGTGAGTTTCATTTTTCCTTTTTCTTTCTGTATTCTTTTCTGTAATTTTGTTTTTCTTTGCTAATTAAATAGCTAGGAATTTTATTAAATTCTGAAACTTTTTATATGTCCTCATAATATATTAGGCTAGCCACTTGTAAAGTTTGAACATTTTTAAAATTCAAATTATTTGAACTATAATTCAAATAGGGGTTTTTGATTAATTCCAAGGTCCTATTTGAATATTTGAAAAATCCATGAGCTTGGGGTTGGTCCCACATCACTTGATATGTGATCACACTCATTTATAAGACTTTTAAAAAATGAAAAAGGAATTTTTGGAGCAACTTTATTTCTGGCCATTTGAATTAATTCATTTGGGGGGTGTTCCTTCTCCCATTTGAGTTTGAATTTGAATTCCATTTGATTTTATTTGATGAATGCAAGGTGACTTTGATCCTAGCACATTACCTAACAGAGGGTTCTGACAACTTGCCCCCACTCAACAGAATCTCGTCCCGAGATTCAGAAGTCTGCGGGAGGAAGGAGGGGGTACTCGGCACGGAGACGGTCTTCTCTTTCCCACGTGGATTCTCTCTGAGAGTGGTGTGACCATTGCACTTACAGAAAATTAATCTTCTAACAACGAGTGACACGCTCTGCTGAATCAAGAATACGAATGGGGTACTCTCGATAAGAAAGGTCATCTTGGAGATCAAGCGTTTCATGGTCGACTTCGCGGATGGGTCCTTGAAGCAACGCCTGAGTTGTGACACATGGAATACATCGTGTACTCGGGAAAGGTGCGGTGGTAGTTCAAGTTGGTAGGAAACTTCTCCACGTTTAGCAAGAATGCGGAAAGGTCCGATGTAAAGTGGGGCCAACTTGCCTTTGATACCGAAGCGTTGGGTTCCCTTCAGAGGAGTAACCCGAAGGTAAGCCTTCTCATCTAGATTGTAGCTCTCTTGTCTATGATGAGGGTCATAGTAGCTTTTCTGACGAGACTGGGCTGCTTTCAATTGATCAGGAACAATGCGAACTTCCTCTTCTGCTTCCATGATCATGTCCGGTCCAAAGAATTGTCTTTCACCGGTTTCTGACTAGTTTAAAGGTGTTTGACATCGTCGTCCATATAGGAGTTCAAAAAGAGCCATGTTCAGACTAGATTGGAAACTATTGTTATAAGAAAATTCGGCGAATGGAAGAGACTTCTCCCAATTTTTTTCCGAATGAGATAACACACGCTCTGAGCATGTCTTCAAGAATTTGGTTAACCCTTTCAACTTGACCGCTAGACTGAGGATGGAATGCTGTACTAAAGGAGAGATGAGTTCCCATAGCATTCTGGAAGCTTCCCCAAAATCTAGAGGTGAAAAGGCTACCACGATCCGAATTGATTTCCAAAGGAACTCCGTGAAGAGACACAATTCTAGAAACATACAAATCCGCTAACTGGCTCGCAGTTATAGACTCGCGAACGGGAAGGAAGTGAGCAACTTTGGAAAGCATATCTATGACAACGAAGATGGCATCATTTCCTTTCTGAGTTTTTGGAAAGTCGGTGATGAAGTCCATACCGACTTTGTACCATTTCCACTCGGGAATAGGCAAAGGTTGAAGTGTACCAGCAGGTCTTTGGTGCTCTGCCTTTATGCCACGACAAACATCACATTCGGCAACAAATCGAGCAATGTCTCTCTTCATCCTAGTCCACCAAAATCTCTGGCGTAGATCTCGGTACATTTTTGTGCTACCGGGATGAATCGAGAGGGGTGTATCATGGGATTCTTTGAGGATGATTAGCCTTAGTTCCCTATTCTTAGGTACTACCAAACGATTTCCAAAGAATACCGTTCCTTTACTATCTGTGGAGAAACATTTAGCAACTCCGCTAGCAATGTTCTCCTTGATCCGAAGAACACCTCGTGCACACCTTTGGGCAACTATGATTTGATCCTCAAGAGTTGGTTTCGCCACCAAGGTAGAAAGATAGCCACGAGGAACAATCTCAAGATTGAGCTTGCGAAATTCCTCATGAAGAAGTGGTTGATACTGTTGTAACATGAGGTTGTTACAATACGACTTACGACTTAGTGCATCAGCCATGACATTGGCTTTGCCTGGGGTGTAAGAAATTCCTACGTCGTAATCTTTTATCAACTCAATCCACCATCTTTGCTTGAGATTAAGATCTGGCTGGGTGAAAATTTATTTGAGGCTTTGGTGGTCGGAATAGATCTCACAACGATTACCAAGGAGGTAATGTCGCCAAGTTGTCCGGGCATGAACTACGGCAGCGAGTTCAAGATCATGGGTAGGATAGTTCTCTTCATATGGACGCAACTGGCGTGAAGCATAAGCTAACACATGTCTATCTTTCATAAGTATGCATCCTAACCCTTGTCGTGAGGCGTCACAAAAGATCTCGAAATCCTTTTTGGTGTCTGGAGGCGCAAGTACGGGTGCAGAAGTCAATCTTCTTTTTAGCTCTTGAAAGCTTTCCTCGCACTTCGGAGTCCACTAGAATTTCTTATCTTTCTTGGGGAGTTCAGTTTGAGGATTTGCATTTTTAGAAAAGTTCTCGACGAAGTGGTGGCAATAGCTGGCTAGGCCAGGAAAACTCCTAACTTCCTTAACCTATTCAGGTGGAGTCCAGTCAAGGACGGCCTGAACTCTCTCGGGATTCACAGGAATGCCTTTTGCAGAAATCACGTGGCCTAAGTAGGTTACTTCTGGTAGCCAAAATTCACACTTGGAGAATTTAGCATACAGGCGATGCTCTCTAAGTTTCATCAATACCAGCCTTAGATGTTCGGCATGTTCTTCTTCGTTCTTCGAGTAGATGAGAATGTCATCAAGATAAACTACAGAAAATTTATCGAGGTACTCCGTGAAGATCGAATTCATCATGCGCATGAAAGTGGCGGGGGCATTGGTTAAACCGAAGGACATGACGGTGTACTCGTAAAGACCATAACGAGTAGTGAAAGACGTTTTTGGAATGTCCTCGTTTCGGATTTTGATTTGATGATATCCTAATCTCAAATCCATCTTGGAGAAGACAGAGGATCCAGCAAGTTGATCATAAAGATCATTGATCCTGGGGAGTGGGTACTTGTTCTTTACCGTCGCTAGATTTAGCGGGCGATAGTCTACGAACATCCTTTTTGTTCCATCTTTCTTCGTTACGAACAGAACGGGGCAACCCCATGGCGATGAGCTAGGGCGGATGAAGCCTTTTTCCAACAAAGCTTCAAGTTGGATTTTAAGCTCAGCTAACTCACGTGGGGCCATTTTGTATGGGCGTCGGGAAATTGGGGCTGTGCCTGGCATAAGATCCACTATGAACTCTACACATCTGTCGGGTGGCTAGTTTTAAGGGGTTGGGTTACTGGATGGTTTTCCTGAGGATGACCAAGTTTCACTAGGGGCTACAATAGATATGTCAGAGTAGAATAGTACCCCAACACGATGGTTAGTGTGGTTCTCCTTGCTAGGAGACATCTAAAGTGGGAGGAAGAGCTGCAAATGATTCAGTATAGGTTTCTAGAATAAAACCTACATCAAACACTATGGAGCTGTCGGGAATGCCACCTAACAAATCTTCTTGAAGGACAACCGAAAAGAGCGAAGGATTTTGCAAATGCATCAGATTATAAGGAAACCTGGAATGACTCGGACAGCATAACGGATGTAATTTCAAGAGAAAACAATTTCTTACAACATGAAAACAGCACTTACCTACGATGTAAGAAATCAGGAAGCACAACAACGCTAGTAAACCGAACACAACTTCCCTACGGATACAAGGAAGCAAACAACGAGATGTTCTAGTAATACATAGATGAGCCTAGTCCTATCTTCCCTTAGAACAAGATGAGGGTGACTCAGAACTCAGAGCGATGAGGGTAAGGAGAAAAAAGAAGCCTTCCGTTGTTCCCTTATATACACAGAGTAACTATATAGCTATAGAAAGCTAGACTCGACTTCGGCCAAGGCCGATAATCCTACTGTCAGTCCTGCTCTGATACCAAGTCTGTCGGGACCCGGGGTTAGCATATGCAACACTCGCTACAACACAATCATATGGAGAGCCGAGAACCGTACCCACTTGTCTAAGCAGACAAGGCCAAGCACAGAACGTTATCGGAAAGCATCGAACGTGAGGAGCATCCCATCCAGGCCGGATGATCAACTGAGATGGGTCCTCATCGTCCGCACACAAGTCTAAATGATATGGGTGGTGAACTCCCATACTCATAGACAAGTCGCCTCAACCATACTATCGATTTGTATTATAACCATTACATAGACTTACTCCAGCCCGATCACTTAGTCGCGGTCTAGTGCGGGCTCGATCATACATCAAAGTGCGCACGACACAGAGTCTCGAGCAATCGCATCGCGATGCCCAATCTGCACACATCTAAGGGCCACTTGGTGTACAAAATACAGCTAGCCAGATCACAACTAAAGTCTCGAAAACCCATACATAGACATGCATGTTCTAAACATACACGCAACACACATGCCTTGTATGAACGGCAGGTATCATTTCAATTCTCTACAAAGTATACATTTTATTGATAACTCTCACATAGTGCACACAGAGATCACGAGACCGTGATCCAACATTACAACCATTATGCGGAAGCAAATTATGTCTGGGTACAGACAAGTTTAACAAATGGCTTAAGAAGCCTTATTTAAACACAAGCCCTACACGGGGGAACCAGTCTGCTGACTGGGACTACACTAGCATGGTCTTCAGTCGTCGAGCTCGAGGAAGAATCCACCTTCGGGGTCAGTGGGTTCACCTAAAACATAGAATAAGAAAACGTGAGTACAAAGTCCTACTCAGCAAGACTTACGTAGGAGCTATACTTTGGGTAAGGTTGCTATATTGAAGGACAAGCATATTGACAAGGTTATGCTTGTTCAATCTCTAGGATATAATCTTATGTCTATCTCAAAACTTTGTGATATGGGTATGCTTGTAGTGTTTTCTGCTTCTCGTTGTGTTGTCTTTTCACAAGATGATTATTCCTTTGTATTCGAACGATATCGCAAAGGTGATCTTTATATTGTCGATTTCTCTTCGGGACCTGAACTGTCCATATATTTAATGGCTAAAGCCACATCTGGTTGGTTATGGCATCGAAGACTTGGTCATGCAGGAATGAAAAATCTTCAAACTCTTATCTCAAAAAAGAATATCGTTGGAATTGATAACGTGAAATTCGATAAAGATCGTCTATGCAATGCCTGTGAAGCAGGAAAGATTGCCAAGAAACATCACTCATCAAAAACCATCATGACTACTACTCGTTCTCTTGAATTACTGCATATGGATTTATTCGGTCCTCAAAATACAAGTATGGTCTGGTTATTGTTGATGATTTCTCTCGATATACTTGGGTTTTCTTTCTAGATGACAAGAGTAAGGTTGTTAAAATTTTCAAAACTTTCGCAAAGAGAGCTCAGACTGAATATGAATTATCTCTCAAGCATATCAGAAGTGACAATGGTACAGAATTAAAAAACACTCATATCGAAGAATTTCTTGATGAATATGGTTTTACTCATGAATTCTCGGCTACTTATACACCAGAACAGAATGGTGTGGTTGAGAGAAAGAATCGAACTCTTATTGAAATGGCCAGAACAATGCTTGCTGAATACCAGACTCCTATCAGGTTCCGGGCCGAAGCTATTAACACTGCATGTCATATCATCAACAAGGTTTATCTTCACAAATTTCTGAAGAAAACTTCAGATGAGCTTATCACTGGTAAAAAGCCGAATGTTTCATATGTCAGGGTTTTTGGTGCTCCGTGTTATATCAGAGATATGAATCACAGCTCCAAGTTTTCCCCAAAGGCACACGAAGGTTTTCTCCTAGGTTATGGTTCGAATTCTCACACTTACAGAGTTTACAACTCTCATCTTGGCAAAGTTGTAGAAACTGTAAATGTTCGATTTGATGAAACTAACGGCTCTCAAAAGGAGAAATTACCTCTTAACCTGGATGAACCACCTTTGGATGAAGTTACCAGGTACATGGCTATTGGAGATATTCGACCTGTCGAAGGAAATGCACATCAAGTCAACAAGGATGATGAGGGTCCAATGTTCCCACACATAGCCCGGGGCACTAGAGATCGACATCCTGAAGTCAATGATGTATAGTCGAAGGAATACGCATAAACGAAGAAAATTCCCAACCCGAAGGTCAAGCTGAACCCGAAGGAAATGATTCCGAAGGACAAGCTGATCCTGAAGGCCAAGCTGATCCCGAGGAACAACCGGATCCTCAAGATGTTGAAGGAGCTTTATCTCGTGTTCGAAGAAGAGTGGACGTCGACTCAATACTCGAAGAGATTCGTCTACCAGGTCGTCCTACCACTCGTTCTCGCACTCGTTTAGCTAACTTATGTGGAAATTTATCATTTGTATCCATGCTAGAACTGTCTAAATTCGATGAAGCCATGAAGGATTCGGATAGGATGAATGCAATGCTCGAAGAACTTAACCAGTTCGAGAGAAATAAAGTTTGGTCCCTTGTCGATAGACCTGATCCCAAGAAGCATAATATCATTGGTACGAAGTGGATTTTTCGCACAAGCAAGATGAAGATGGCATTGTTATAAGGAATAAAGTACGACTAGTTGCACAAGGTTACACCCAAATCAAAGGTATTGATTTTGGTGAGACTTATGCTCCAGTTGCTCGACTTGAATCCATTTGTGTCATGCTTTCTTTTGCCAATTACAATGGTATATTGCTATATCAAATGATGTCAAAAGTGCATTTCTTAATGGTGAAATCAAAGAATAAGTATATGTTATGCAGCCACCAGGTTTTGAAGACCCGAAGAATCCTAAAAAGGTGTATAGGTTGCACAAGGCCCTATACGGGTTAAAGCAAGCACCTCGTGCTTGGTATGAAACACTCAAGGATTTCCATCTGAAGAAGGGCTTCAAACCAGGAACAACTGACCCGACTCTTTTTACTCGTGCATACAAAGATGATCTCTTTGTGTGTCAAATTTATGTTGATGATATTATTTTTGGCTGCACTAACCCTGATATCAGCGAAGAATTTGCTCGTATGATGTCGAAGAAGTATGAAATGTCTATGATGGTTGAATTGAAGTTCTTTCTCGGACTTCAAATCCGTCAACAGAAGAATGGGACATTTATCTCTCAAGAGAAGTATCTCAGAGATTGCTTGAAGAAGTTTGGTCTTGTCAATTGCAAACCTATCAAGACTCCAATGCCTACGAATGTTCATCTAGATGCAGATGAGAAGGGCAAACCTTTTGTCAGAAGAAATATCGCTCGATGATCGGTTCTCTTCTTTACCTTTGTGCATCTAGACCTAACATTATGCTATCAGTTTGTATGTGTGCTCATTTTCAAGCAAACCCGAAAGAATCACATCATATTGCTGTCAAGAGAATTCTTCGATATCTGGCACATACACCTACTTTGGGGTTGTGGTATCCCAAAGGTGCCCAGTTTGATCTCGTTGGATTCTCTGATTCTGACTGGGCTGGTGATCGAGTCGACAGGAAATCTACCTCAGGCACATGTAATTTTCTCGGTAGATCTCTTGTCTGTTGGGCTTCGAAGAAATAGAATTGTGTATCTATTTCTATTGCTGAACCTGAGTATATTGTTGCTGGTTCATGCTGCACTCAAATTCTGTGGCTCAAGCAAACGCTGAAAGATTATGGTATTCTTGTGAAGAAAATTCCATTGCTATGTGATAAAGACAGTGCTATCAAAATTTCCCATAATCCAGTGCAACACTCTCGAATGAAGCATATTGATATTCGCCATCATTTTCTTCGAGATCACGTTCAGCGAGAAGATATTGTTATCAGCCATGTTCACACCGAAGATCAATTGGCGGATATATTTACGAAGCCCTTGGATGAAAAAAGGTTGTGTGCACTAAGGTGTGAGTTGAACATATTGGACTCACGCAATGTGCAGTAAGACTATAACTCTCGGTACTATGTATTATATTTTTTTTAATTTACTTTCGTTGGTTTTCTATCGTGTTTCTTTTTCGTTTGTTTTTATTTGTTTGGTGTTGTCCTATACACTTACCACTCCGAGTTTTCTTATCACTGTTTTTCTCTCAGATTGATTAAGTATCGGACCCTGTTTTCCCTCTATGCTATCCCTACCCCATGTCTGCTTTTCTCTCGTGAACATGTATATTGGTACTCTATTAAGATTCCCTTCGAAAGTCATTGATTCCGAAGGGATATCTATCAAACTTTTATCTACTTTTATATTCGATGTTCGATGAGTTTGGTCTCGGACGTGGAACAACTTTCTTTCGGTTCGTTGGGATTTTCCCGGGATTACCGCCACAAAATCCGTCCGTTGAATTCGGAGAGACGCGGAATCTGCGCCGTTGGATCGGATTTGAAAGTTACGTCAGACGCGACCTCTATAAATACCGATCCACCCCCACCGGCACAGATATCGCATTCCCTCGACTTTATCTCTCCTCTCCCGAGCTCTCGCGCGCCGTCGTGCTGTTCGTCGCCATCGATTCCCTCGCCGCTTTGCTGCCGGAAGGAAGTCGCCGGAGACCTTCCCGTCGACGAGCATCTTCACCCGCGGCGCCGTAGCTGCCGTACATCACCAAGTTAGGGTATGCACGGATCTGGACTCGATTCCGATCTCTTCTGTTCATCGAGCTCAAGATTTGTTCTTGATTTTCTTTTCTTTTTCTTAGGTCTGTTTGATCCGTTTGGATTGTTGATCTCTGGGAAATCAGTTTCTAGAGTTCTCTCTTGATTCCAATTCAATCTAGGTAAGAAATCCCTCAGATTTATTTTCTAGGGAAAATCCCTCAGATGCATATCGGTAGATTTAGTGAAAATTCTTTCATACAAGTTCTTCGTTAGATTTGCACCCGATGAAAATCTAGCCTAGCACTTCCATGAAAACTTGTTTCAAGACGAATTCCTCGATTTGTTTACTGCATTCAAAACGCTTTTCCTCGAAAAGTGTTGGTACATGTTCACAACTTTCCTATATTCCCTCGTACCATTCTATTTCGCAGGAAAATGTCTGAGAACGAAGGAAATTTCAGAGAGCCCAAGCGTGTTGGAGGTCGAACAAGAATCACCAACCATTCTGAAGGTCTGTCAGAGGAACTGATTATTGAGAAAAAGTTGAGAACTCCAAAAGGATCAGTTGAAGATGATCGTACGAGAGAAAATCGACTACAAGAGATTCGAAGGCTTCAAGCTCTTCGATGGTATGAATACAAGTCACTTATTCCTCGCTGGGAGAGACTGTTCGCCCTGAAGAATACCTGGTCTGATGTCAAGTCTTTAAGACCCAAATGGACGAAGGAAAATAGACCACTTCCTCCAGCGATGCTCACCCATCCTCTCTTAAAACACCTGATGATATCAAAGAGTTGGTTGCTTCTCGAGCTGAACGAGCCAAAAAGAGAACGGAAGCTAAAGCCAGGAAGGAGGCTGCTGCTGCTGAGGGAACCGAGGATGTTGGCCTAAGCACCAAATTGAAGGCTGGCAAGAAATCTTCCAAGCGAAAGAAAAAGATGTTATTGTCTCTTCACCAGAGGCAACTTATGATGAAGAAGAAGCCCATTCCGATGGTCAAGACCCTGGTACAGAGGAAGATGTCAAGGACATTGCTCTGAAAAAGAAACCGAGCAATAAAGGCATCAGGATCCAGGAGCCAGCTGCTAAGGCTCCTCGAGCAACTATTGACATGACCAATTTGGTCACTGATCCACCAATTTCCTCTTCTCCCCCCGTGCAAACTCGCAGACAAAAACCTTCGGTCAGGTCGAAGGGAAAGCAAGCCCAAGTGGCTGAATATGATGAGACCCTGATCCAACGAAAGGAAAGGCTGGCCAAGCAACAAGAACTTGAAGCAAAAGACTTGGAAAAGTCTAAACTTCTCAAATTCCACAGTCAACCCGAGCATAAGAAGGCACATGTTGCTCAACAATTGGGCATCCTACATCTGGGGAACGAGAGATATAGACGACAGATCGAAGGAGGTATTGTCCCCAGTGCTCCGAAGTCAAAGGTTGTGGCCCCAAGTGCCACCGAGAAAGTTGTGACTCCCATAGTCACGAAGGATAAGGATGTAGCTGCTAGTGCTGTGAAGAAAATTTTTGAGGCCGCTAGTGCCTCGAAGGATAAAGCTGTGCCCCCAGTGTCGTAACCAAACTGGTTAATGCTTCCAAGGCCACCAAGGAGGCCGACAGGAAAGCCAAAGAGGCTAGGCAGAAGGCCTAGGCTGCTCCAGTCCCTCGAGCTGCCCCTGCTCCTGCCCCTACTGCACCAGTTGTGTCCGGCCCTCCTACCAATGAAGAAAGCTCCAACAAAGGAGTTTCTGCTACCAATGCTGCATGGGATGCAATGCAGATTTCCAACGTTCTTTGGCGTATGGCCACCACACCAAGCAAAGTGACTGCCGAGGATGATGTTCCTCCTGAGATCCAAGAACGAGTAGCTCGCTACATGATTCGATGGGATGGATATCTCACCCAGGATCGCAAGGACAAAGAGAAAGAATTTTTTTATTCCAAGCAGCTTCGAGAAGAAACTGAAGACCTTCAGTCTCGACAATTTTTCAAGACCAAGCTTGCTACACTTGCTGATTCCAGAAGGGCACAGAAAGAAAACATCACTGCTGTCCACAAAAAGGTTCGACAGATAGTGAGCGATATGTGCAAGGAGCACAATGAAGCCCCCATCCTCTGCGTGTGGAACGCCAGAGATCGAGAAAATTGCTAAGAGGCAGAAGTCTGCCGAGGTCGTTGCTGCAACAGCACAACAAGAAACTACACCAATCCCCACCAAACAACCCACTCCACCTCGCCAAACCACTCCACCACCTCGCCAAGCCACCCCTCCACCAAGACAACAAACTCCACCTCCTCGAAAACCTTCACCACCAAAAGCCTCGTTGCCACCTACCAACCCACCATCACCACGACAAGTTATTCCATCATCCACCCCAGTTACCGAGCCTCAGGCTCACATTGTGACCGAGCAATCTGCTCAAGTCGAGCAAGAACCACCTGCCCCAAGTCCATCAGTACAGAAGGATAATTCTTCTGCCCAGACTCTGAATGAAGGAGAAGACACCGAAGTTGACATAACAACTATTTCTTCTCGTCAAGATGCTGCCAAAGGAGAAAGTTCTGGAGATGCCAATTCAAGTGAAAGTTCCTCCTCCTCTTCCAAATCTTCGAACGAAGAGATGATTGATGATTTTGCACAACTGAATGAAGATCTCGAGGCAATGGAGACATAAGAGGCCGTGCAAAATGCTAATGTCGACGAAGGAGATGCCGTCGATGAGCAATCCGAGAAAAATGCTCCTACAGCTGCTCCAGCTCAGGACATCGTAAATGTTCCATCTTCATTTCCTCGCCTACTGAGCCATTGCTTCAAATGCCAGATAATGCAGCTGAGGTATTTCCAGTTGATGAGCTTCTGCACTCTACGCATCCAAGAGAAATTGTCAGAACCCTCTGTTAGGTATGTGCTAGGATCAAGTCTCACTTTGCATCATGGAAAATTTTCAAAAAGAAATTGAAAAGGGAGAGAGAACACCCCCCAGATGAATTTAATTCAAATGGCCAGAATGAAAGTTGCTCCAAAAATTCCTTTTGCATTTTTGAAAAGTCCCATAAATGAGTGTGATCACATATCAAGTGATGTGGGACCAAGCCCATGCTCATGGATTTTTCAAATATTAAAACAGGAGCATGGATTTAAATTTAAACCCCTATTTTAATTAAAGTTCAAATAATTTGAATTTTAAAAATGTTCAAACTTTACAGGTGGCTAGCCTATTATATTGTGAGGCCATATAAAAAGTTTCAGCATTTTATAAAATGTCTAGCTATTTAATTTAGCTAGGACAAAACAAATTAACAGAAAAGAAACAGAACAGAAAATAGAAAAGAGGCTTACCTGCGTTTTGGCCCAACTCATCCCCCAGCCTGGCCCAGCCCAGCCCACAGGGGCACATGCGTGTTCAACCCCGGCCAAGTAGGCATGAAGGTCGCCTGCAAGCGCCGTGGGCGCGCCAGGCAGCTGCCTGCCTGCCCAGGGGTTATCCACTCGTCTGGAGACGCCCCCATCCATTCCTCCCCCTCCAGTGCAGTTTCCCCCTCCTCCCTCGCCGTGTTCGTCGTCGACAGGAGAGATCGTCGGAGCACCGAAGCGCCCCCGTGTCTAGAGCCGTGCGCTTCGTCGACCTGCAGAAGATGGTGTGGCCGGAGCCTCCGTAGCCGCCGAATTTGGTCTCGAGCCCTCGCCGGAGCCGAGGAAGATCGACGACGATTGCGACGCCGTCAAGCCACCCCAGCTCAAGCCGTCACCGCCTTTGAACTCCTGGTGAGCTCACGGTCAAAACCCCCCTACTAGCGCCACCAATCCATGTCTCCTTCGTGTTTCGTCATGAGAGCCGAAGCATCTCGCCGTCGTGGTTCATGTCGGCGATCCCCCGCTACGCAATCGAGCTCGCAACCATGTCCATCGCAAACTTCATGCACTGCTGCCTCGTTTGAGCCTACTCCCGCCCCAAGCCGCGCCCTACATTGTTTTCCACCTCGCGACCGTGGTTCTGTCGCCGCCAAACTCGACGCCGGCGAGCCCACGGTGCACCCCAGCCTCCCAACCAGTCCCAATCAACGCGCGAAGACCAGAGCTTCATCCCAGTGGAAGAAGCGCACGATTTGGTGGACGGAATCGAGAACCCGAGCAGCGCCGCCGCGGATTTAGTCGCCGGCGACTAGCCTCCGGCGAGGCTGACGTGGTTGATCAGTTTAACCACTAATCCCCCCAGAAGTAACTTACAGGTGGGCCCAGCCCCCTCTAATCCTCTCTGTTAGATTAATCTAACAGGGAAATTAGACAGAGAGGCTGACAACCCTGGACCACAGGTGAGTTTGACAAGAGTCAAACCCCTGACCCCACCATGACCTCACAGTGACACATTAAACCCTTTTCCAATTTAAAGAATAACTCAGAAATTCCAGAAATTGATTTAAACTTTGGAAATTCATAACTAATTCATTTGAACTCCAAATTAAACATATAATATATGTATAATTATCAGAAAAATGCAAGGATTCTGAATATGCAATCTATTTTCATGTTTGACCAAGCCAAATTGGGTGAACAGTGGCAACATTTCATATGATCCCTTTTGGAAAATCAATTGGAGTTTGATTTTGCATTTCAAATGCAATACAATCCTTTTAATTGGAATAACTCACACATCAGTGACACATACATCAAGTTTCAACCTTCAACTCATGTGTTTGAGCATTGTCTTATTATTGTTTCGATGTTTGTGTTGTTTGTCGAATAGAGGTGGAGCCGGAACACGAGATCACCCCCTTCGTTGAAGGCCCCGATACTGAACCTCGTCAGCAAGGCAAGAAAAACCCCATTTATCATGTCGATAAAATCCCATTTCCCTCTCAGTCTCGCTTATGCATTGTTTAGGATGATTACCATGCTATATTTCTACCGCATAGATGAACCCATTCCTTTTCATGACCTATCATTTGTCAAAGTAGTAAGCAAACCACAATCCTAACAGATGTAGGAGTTGATTGATATCATGTGTCCCCTGCAACTGTTACTGCTTATTGCATGCTTAGAGTGATACAATTTTGATACTTTTATGTGAGTCGGGATGGTAGCAATCATGATGATGATGGTGGAAATATGTTGGTGAATCTACCCTAATATAAGGTGAACGATGAGAGGCTGTGTAGGAGTACACAATGGGTTGTCTCGTTGATAACCGCCCTAAGTCCGAGTTCTTGTGTGGTGATCCAAGATGAAGAGTACAACCACACATTGGGCTCACTGACCCCTCCCAACGTACTAACTCATCCCTTTCGATGAATAGATGTCGCAGTAGTTCGGAGTTCCGGTAGGTTTGTGGCCTGGCTGCTAAGTGAGAGAACGGCTTAACCGAGACCGGCTTATGCACCACGCACACATCATCTGGGTCCACTTTGGTAAACCGGCCGGGTTCGAGATAGTGGTAGCCAACCCAGGTAGGCGGCTTTCTTGGACTAGATCGGCTATGAGGTAACAGTTGTGGTGAACATCCTCGCCGACACCCCATGAATGGTGTCGAGGCCAAAGGAGGTAACTGATGGTCATGTGCGTGTAGGGGTACACCCCTGCAGGGTTAACAAAACTATTCGAATAGCCTCGTCCGCGGTAAGGGACTGCTTGGAAAGCTTAGCTTGATTATTAGACAACTTGAACTGGATACTTATAAAACCTGCCAAGATAAGTGTGAGTGTTATTGTGTGCTTTCTCGTGGGAAGTCGAGGAAGGCACCATAGTGGTGTAATTGGTTGGAGACATGTAGTGGACTCGTGTACGCTTCTTACCTCAAGTCTGGTACTCGTAGTTCAGGACTAGCCAATTAAAAGTTGTCACTTCTGCTAATGAACCCCAGCTCCCTTTACCTCGATACATGTGCATGAGTAGTATAGCTCCTACGTAAGTCTTGCTGAGTACGACTTTGTACTCACGTTTGCTTATTCTATGTTTTAGATGAACCCAATGACCTCGAAGGTGGATTCTTCCTCGACCTCGACGACTGAAGACCAAGCTAGTGTAGTCCCAGTCAGCAGACTGGTTCCCTCGTGAAGGGCTTGTTTATAAATAAGGCTTCTCTAAGCCATTTGTTAAAATTGTCTGTACTCAGACCTACTTTGCTTCCGCATGCTTGTTGTAATGTTGGATCATGGTCTCGTGATCTTTGTGTGCACTCTATAAGAGTTATCAATAAAGTTGTAAACTTTGTAGAGAATTGCAATGATACCTGTTGTTCATACTAGACATGTGTGTTGCGTGTATGTTTATAACATGCATGTCTTAGTATGGGTTTTCGAGACCTTAGTTGTGTTCTAGCTGGCGGTCTTTTATACACCAAGTGGCCCTTAGATGTGCGCAGCTTGGGGCATCACGATGCGATTGCTCGTGACTCCGTCACATGCACACTTTGATGTATGATCGAGCCCGCCCTAGACCCCGACTAAGTGATCGGGCTGGAGTAAGTCTATGTAAGGGTTATAATACAATCGATAGTATGGTTGAGGCGACTTGTCTATGAGTATGGGAGTTCACCACCCATATCATTTAGACTTGTGTGCAGACGATGACGACCCATCTCAGTTGATCATCCGGCCTGGATGGTATGCCCCTCACGTTCGATGCTTTCCGAGAACGTTCTTTGCTTGGCCTTGTCTGCTTAGACAAGTGGGTACGATTCTCGGCTCTCCATATGATTGTGTTGTAGCGAGTCTTGCATACGCAAACCCCGGGTCCCGACAGAAATGATGCCTTTGTTCCGCCCCGATGTTCCTCGAGGAGGCCCTATCTTCGAGCGGCGTGAACACAAACCATTTTTCTTCGGGACCCATCCCTACGAGAAGCCAAGAAATGCATATTCTCTTCGGTTTTGGACCCAGGAGCAAGCCATCTATTACACTCTTGTGTTGTACAACAAGGCTCGGATTTTCCAACATCAGTACCTTGACATGCCTTCGGTGTACACCACTTCATGTTTCAAGAATGTTGCCGAAACAATTGATGGTTTGCATGCACATAAGATGTTTGCTCTCGATTGTGGCTACAATCCCGAGGTCATCAAGCAGTTTTATGCCACATTGTATGTCACTGGTGATCCTGAGAATTCGAAGACATGGAAATTTGATTATATGATTCAAGGCCAAGTGTTCCATATGACCTTCGATCAATTTCTGGCCATCATAAATTTACCTCTTTCCGAAGTATTACCACACAAACTTCATGATCTGCCTGCTCCAACTCCAGCTGAATTTTCTACGTTGATGAATCCAGATGTTGTAGGCGATCACTTCCCAGATGAGCCGAAGCCAAGGCATCTAGTTTTTGAAGCAAAGTCATGGTTTTATATTCTTTCGAAGACTTTGATGTCAATGCTCGATGTGCACGATGATTTTCCCATTCCCCATGATGTGCAACTTGCTTTGTTGAAGTTAGTCCATGGTCATCCCTTCGATTTTGTAGACTACTTAATCCGCATGTTGGTTTCCTCTGCTCATGATCACAATTCTCACAATCCATATGCACCCTGGCTGATGGAAATCTGCAATTACTCTCGGGACGTGCCATTCCCCGTGTCCATTTATCCCAAGATTTTTACTCCACCAGTAAGGGAAGTATTGCGGATTATCACTCGACCCAGCGATCAGTTTGCAGAGCACACTGGCATCCGCGCCCATATTACTGAGCGCAATATTCGCTCGAAATTTATCAAGCCAGTGCATCACATGGAGGTATCTCTTCGGTCTCAGCAAATGCTTCAACATCATATTGACCAAGATTTCCTTCAGAAGCAGAAGATGATGGATGAAATTAACCATTTGCGCAACATTGCCATGAACAATAATCAGATGTTGCGTGAATGCCTTCGCCGCGATTGGAAAGGGCTACGCAAGTTCAATTCCCTCGGTCAACTTTAGCGCTGCGGATTCGAAGAATATCCTCTGCATCTGAACAGGAACTGGACTAATGATGATTGTATTGATCGCCCAGATTTCAATATTCCTTTCTTGCTGAAGAACAGAGACGTGATTTCCGTCGATGATTACTATCACATCACGGTGAACAACAATTCCTTCGACTCCGACAAGCGAGAGTTTACTCTCCCCGTCTGCCAAGCCCTCGGATTCCTCTTGAATCACAATTGGAATCCTCTGGAGACCAACATTCTTTCAGGACGAAGCTTACTCCTCCAGGCGGTCTCCTCATTCGACGTCCTTCAACGCTCGCAGAATCCTCTCGACGTCGCTAGCGCCGCTCCAGCGAGTAGGAATTTTTTCGACCCTATTCCCTCGACTTTTTGGACGTTGTAACAAAAAGGGGGAGATGTAGTGGCATCGAAGAAATTAGTTTTCCGTTGGGGTTAAGGGTCTTTGCTTTTTGGTCGCGAACTTTTGAACTTTGAAGTTTCTGAGTAGTTTCAACAAACATTCGATTCATATTCGATCTGGTTGTAACTAAATCTAAGTAGGTCTGTGAACTGCTAATTTTATCGTAAGATATCTACCTGCTGCTTGCGATAATTAACCTTTTGCAGGAAGTTATCTTTCATATAAGTTCATAGGTCATTCGAGGAGATTGCATATTTCTCACTGAATATTATTTGGACTGCAATCTTGGTCGCTAAGATTATGATGTTTTTCCCTCGACTCAATACTTGTCAAATGTGCGCTTCACTGGAAATTTATATCTTCCGTGCACACGTCAAGGGGGAGTATTTCATCTATCTTAGCACCGGTTTATCATCAAAAACTCAAAACTTTCAAATTGTTTATCGATGCCTGTTTTTTCAACAATCGTCCAAAAAGGGGAGATTGTAAGAGCATGTTTTTCCCCCGAAGGTTTTGGAGATTGTTGGACAAAGCAGTAGTGGAACTAATATTATTTTTGAGTATAAACAGATACTTATGTTCCGAAATAATGGAGATTGCAAGTGGAAGGTCGAAGGACAACTCACTGCAGCGAAGCTGCAGTCATCTACCAAAACCTTTGAAGGAAGACGACCCCCAAAAATGTCGTTGAGAAAGAAGAAGCTCTCGAGTAAAAGCGCAATGAGGAGAAAGCTGAAGCTGGTTGAAGACTTAGTCCTTTTACTAGTTTCTCTTTTATTTTATTGAGTCGTAGGAAAAACCGTACTATCAAGAGGGGTTTGCTAGTTGAGATCTTTGTCGAAGTGAATTTTCTCTGCTCAACCTAAACCCACAAAAGCCTACCGAGAGAAATCTTACCGAGTCGAGTGAATAGCTCGAAGGCAAAGTCATCGCACTTCGTGCCTTCGAGAGAGAACTCGCTCGGTAAGTCATCTTACTTGTTCTTCAAGTAAAGTTACGCAGTGATTGAAATCCGACCGTTTTGGACACGCGTCATGCGGTCGCATCGGGTCACTTCAGTCATTTCACCCATCGGGATCGCCACCTATAAATACCCCGCACCTACCAGCCATTTCGGGTTGGTTGATCCACTGAAGATTCTAAGACAAAAGTACTGCGAGCATCCCAAGAGAGATTCATCGAGAGAAAACCAAAACCAAGTCAGAACTCAGTTGAGCAATTCACAGAGACTTAGGTCGTGATTAGCCGATCTTTTTATCTTGCAGAACTGCAAATCTCCTAGACGGTTAGGCGTCGCCTGTCAAGCAGTCGAAGTGAAATTTTCGCTGCTGAAGGAAGTTTGTAAAGGTCTCGGAGATGTCTTGATTCATCTAACACGAGTGAAAACTGGACAAGCTCGAGGAGTTTGTTGCAGTGGAGAATAGGACGGAGAGAGTTTTGGTCCAGTTGTTCAATCACTAGTCCCTCCAACCAGAAGTAGCACTTTGCAAAGTGTGAACTGGTTCACCAAACATCATCGTGTCAGGCTCATTTTCCTTCTCGTATTTACATTAAGTATTTACTCGTTGCCTATTTCCTTCGATGTTTTCCTTCGCTCCCAATCCTTTCGAGCCATGCATGTCTTTCTATACTGTATTTCCTTCGAGATGCCTGTAGTCCTTCGCAGTTTGCATGAATTCCTTCTAAGTTCCATTGAATTTTTAGAAGTGTCATTCACCCCCTCCCCCTCTGATCATTCTTGAGATTTCAGCTCCCTCTTGGAGTTGCAACAAATATCTTGGCCAAAGTAAAATACGACAATGGAGAACATAAAGAATTTACTAAAGAACACAAATATAAAAGAGAACCAAATATATTACTCATCACAATCTGAACATAATCTCATAATCCATCAGATCCCAGCAAACTCAGCATAGCAACATAGAATATTAAAAAAGTTCCTCGATCATGTGAGGAAGCTCACGAGGTCTCGAAAGTGGAAGCACAAAGAGGGGAGGAGAACATTACATATCTACTGGTCACGGACCCATGGTCAGAGGGGGACTACTCACAAGACATCCGGGAGGCGTCCATGGCGATGGATGGTCTCCTGAAGGGGATTCCTCTTTCCAGTAGGGTGCCAGGGCAGCTTCTCCTGGTAGCCCCGATCTTGAAATGGAGTCGGCGGCGGTACATAGAGGAGAACGGGAATAGTAGATCGATATTAGGGGTTTCCGTCACGGGGGGTAAATATAGGCCAAAGGAGGCACCGAGAGGGGCCACAGGCAGCCAGGAGGCCTCCTGGCATGGCCTAGGGTGGGGCCGCGGCAGGGACCCTCCTGGGGCCCTGGTGGGTCCACCCCCTTCCTTCCTTGGTGATTCGGGAAGCTTCCGGGTCGCTAATTTTTTATATAATTTTTCCGGGATTTATTTGGCACTTTTAATCGCCGGAAAACCTGAAATACAGAAAACAGCAGAAAACAGGAACTGGCAACTGGGTGCACTGAGTTAATAGGTTAGTCCTAATATGATAAAAAGAGTATGAAAGTTCAAGAAAAACATGGCAAAGTCACACAAATCATGCATGGAGCCAGCATAAATTATAGATACGTTTGGGACGTATCACCAACAAGCGCTTTCTTTTATGCTTTTTAGCTAGGCATGATGCAAAAAGAGGAATCATGGTTCAAAAAAATCATTATCAATAGGATCATCGAAACCTGCAACTTGCTCTTCAATAAGTTCATTCTTATTTTTCCTAGGTAAGAGATACATACCTTTTTCTTTCCCTCGTAAGTGTATTTTCCCTTTACCTATATCAATGAAGCCTTTCATGGCTGGGAGGAAATCCCTTCCAAGCACTATGTTTCTTTCACACCAACAAAAATTATAGCATGTGATATAAGCCACTAGTGGATTACCACAAATTGAGGGCCAACACAAACTTTTGTCTTTTAGTGGTGTGATGATGAATGAATGTATTTGTTTTAGAAATGACCATGATCTTGCATGTAGTTGAAAGATGAATATGTGGTTATCATGTTGTTTCTTTGAATGCATACAAGAGATCATGGATGTAGTGCTGATCATTTTGTGGTGCATGTGCTTAGCTAAACAAGTAATTGTGGTGAAGATTATCTCTGCCACCACATAGCTAATCCATCTTAAGATGATCATGGTAAAGCTACATGATCAACCATAAAACCCACTTAGTAATAGCCAAGACGCTTATACTATTTAACACTTTTGCTCACTCTCATAGTACATGTTGCACTTCTTTTGCTACTCTTTGTTAGGCAAATATATAAGGAATATTAAACCTTATATATTTTCTTTAATATAATTATATCAATAATAATTCTAACCACCACAAAACCCTAAGGCATTAACTTGTGGATAATAAAAACAGAGAAAGTAAGGTTCTGTTTAAACCTTTAAAATGAAATGAATAACCACAAAATCTGACATAAAAATGATCAACTCAAACCTATGGAATTTAAATCCAACTTTTAAAATGTCTTTGAGGCATTTTCTCATACACATTATGTGCGACAATGATGTCTCAATAAAAAAATCATATAAATTGAATTTAAACAGCAATCCTAAACCTAATCTACCCTAGCCCCTATCTTTATCGACCTTGCCTTGGAAGTGAAGGTTCTCATTGCAAGGAAGGCCGAGACCCCCCCCTCCTCTCTCTCGGGAATTCTTCCCTCCTCGTAAAACTTTCTCTGACGTGTGTCCCTCTCCCATGGACAAGCCCTCCCCCAATTTCACCTCCCTTGGCTAATATGCACGCCATCCAGCCCTCTCACATACCTCTCTCTAAAGCTATGATCGCATGGCCTCAGGACATGGAGAAATCCCAGGAGGATCCTGCTCTCACCGCGCCCAACGCCTTGTGTCCCTGTCTGATGCCTCCATGACCGAGCCGTGCCAGTAGCGGACTGCATCATCGCCCGCTCATCCAATCCCTCCTGTTGCCAGCCAGCCAAAACCACCCATCGAGCCTGCCTGTAGCCCGGTGAACCGCTCCCGAGCCTCGACCCCGAGCCTGCTCCTCTCTCGCACCCAGCTCCAGAAGCTTCCCCGCGTCCCCGCCCACGGTTTCGCGCCCACCGTTTTGATAGCCTCACCGGTTTACTCCACCATGTCCACCACAGAGTGATCCGCCCTCGTCCTATAAAAGGATCCCCAACCCTACCTCTCACTGCACTCACCCCAGCCCCTTCCCTCCAGACCACATATCGCCCTCTCCACTGCCCCCAGCCACCACCTTTCCATCCCCAGCCGAGCTGAAAGAATAAGTGGACGGAGAGAGAGAGGAGAAGGACTAAGAAGAAGGAAGGGAAGGAGAGGAGGAGAAGTAAGCCAGAGGAGGGAGGAGTCTGGCCGGCGTGCCGCTCCTATTCCTTCCCGAAGCACTTCGCCGGCGCCGCCCGGCGAGGCTCCGTTCACCTCCACGTCCACCACGCCGAGCATTTCCAGGCCGAGTGCCCAACGTCGCCAACCACCACCCGAAGCTCCAAAAATGGAGTGAGGTGCCGCCCCCGCAAGCCCGACTTCGGTCACCGTTGCTCTCCGTTGCCGGCAAGGCCCCCAGTGAGGACCCCTTTCTCCTAGTACGTCATACATGGGCGCAGCCCTGTTCATGGTGAGCTCCATGAAGGAGATGGCCACGGGTCGTCCGATCTGATGACATCCAACGGTGCAGATAGGTGCATACCCTTTCGTGTTTAAAGAGAGAGTGACAAGCGGGCCCTACTTAACAGCCCGCCTGCTTAAAAAAATAGAATGAATTCAGCCACATCACCGTACTTCACTCAGGCCCGGCCCATATAAAAATTTCGCACTGGGCATGACATAGACCTGGCCGGATATAGCCCCAGGCTGGTTGTGGAACTTCTTTTCTTTTTATTAAATTGTGAACACCTAAATAATTTTAGAAAAAACATGATAAGTCATAAAAACATGAAACAAACTTTGTTATGTTTATAAATTAGTGCTCTATTTTTGTGCATGGTTATAATTTAGATTTGCTTAAATAAAATTTTGGCCTTTTGTTATTAAATTGACTTCTAGATTAATTTCCCTAAAATTATGTTAATCATATTAATTTGTTAGAACTTTATTAAAATTATCACTATTTATGGAATTAAAAAAATTAAAAACATCTAAGTGAATAAAATAATTGAAAAACACCACTTTTCGTTAAGGCTTGTTTAACCTTATTATTTATGTCAATAATTCCATTATAATTACCCTAATGCCCCATTATTATTTTTAACTTTGATGTGGTGTTATAGGAATTAATATCCATTTTCATTTGAATCTAGAAATATTGTTTAAACTCGTTAACTCCTTCATCTACTAATAACCAATTTATCCTACAATAAGATCATAAGCATTTAATATGTTGAATCATGTATTAAATTATTTGTGAAGGAAAAACCCTAATAGAATTTGCTACTATCCTTGTTAAACTAAATACCCTGTTAAACTAAATCTTAATAAAAGAATTGATCCTTGTTAGCAACTTGTGATATAATTTCTTTGCTAAGTGATGTATTTGAGTGGTTGTTTGTTGTGTGAAAAATTTATGATTGAATGGGTGTAATTGTGTGATATTTTTTGGAACATGTAGACGAGACGGTTGACGTTGCAGGTGAAGACTCCTCCCAAGCCGTCGAAGAAGTCGATCCAGGGTACATCGCGGAAGAAGCCTGGCCACCGTCAAAATTCAAACTCTTCTTTACCCGATTTTTACTTTCCTTTTTTCATGTAGATTGTATCATGCTAGTATGTTCATATGGTTGGGATTATATTGGTTGTAGTAGGAAAACTGTACACCCCCATAGCCTACCTATTTTGGAAAAGAAAGTAGAACCCCGATGATCCCGGCATTCTGCCGAGACCATCACCCAGCTCTAGTATGTAGCATTACTTAACAACTTGGATAGTCATACTTCACCCCTATATGGTACGGCATACACCTAAGAAGGTGGTATGGCCGGGTTTGTGGAACATCGTCGGACATGGACAAAGTCTGGAGGGACTCTCTATAAGTGCCGCCAAAACCTAGCCTTATAGTACAACCACTATACTCTGGTATGGGACAGGGCTATTTGGAAGCTATTTTGTCTTAGTACGGGGGTCTACTAACTGCACATGGATGGGTGATTCCACGAATCTGATAGCCCTCGAAGTCGATGGGTGAAATTCACTAGGCTTAGTGTCGGAAGGAACCTTGGTGCTCTTCGACTACGGTGCAGGCTTGGGTCCAAGAGGAGCATCACCTGACACACGGACAGTCCATGTAGTACGCAAGGGGTAGATTCACATGTACTAGGACAGACAAGGGGAAAACTATGGTCGATTATCCGAGACCTGCATACTGAGGTATGAAGATCCGTGGGGACACACGGCGGATGTATCGAATGTGGTGGGTAAAGTGTACAACCTCTGCAGAGTGAAAACTATTCGAGTAACCGGAGTCCACCATCATGGACAGCTAGTGAGGCCACACTTTGTGGGGAATAGATGAGAAAGCCCGGTACTGAGTTTATGGTTCGCGATGATGATGTTGATATGGTTGGGAAAGGGTTGGACTTGAATTATCCAAATTCATTGTGGGTAATAAAACTTTCCAAGTTTAAAACTTTTCCAACTTAATAATAATCTTGAGTAGATAGGAAATCCCTATGAAAAATTACACCATATAGCCATCCCATTATTTTTGTATGCAAAACTTTCTTTCTTTAGGTGGTTTGCGATTACTTTGTATGTACTCACGGCTTTGTCCCTGTTTATTCAATCGGCCAGGCTTGGAGGAGAAGGTGTTTGACGATGATGCGACTGACGATTACTAGGACGTGCTATGCTCTGAACTACCTTATGGATTGTGCCACTACTACTTATCCTGCTTTTGCTTATTCCGCTCCTATTTAAGCCCGATGAGGCAATGTAAGACATTATTGTTGTATGACTTTATATTCGGTATTGTATGAACATTGTGACTATGATATCCATTGTCGATTTTTGTGTCATGCGACACTGATCAAGGGAGAATGACAGTATACATAGCTGGCCACTTCGGACATATAGTCCGGGGTGCCCACAGACTTGGTATCAGAGCCTCTGTTCAGACTGTAGCATACTAGTTAGCATGGACATTAGCTAGGAGGAACTATTTTGTTAAAAATCTTATATCCCTTATCCTTTTCAAACTCATGTTTTAAACCAAGTGAGACCGAAGACCAAGAAGACTAAGGATGCCAAACGAACATGTGTTCCGAATGGATTATAAGGACTTTGGTGATAAAGGTGTATGGAAGGGAAGCTCATTGTATTAGGTTCTTTTAAGGGAAGATTTCCTTAGTCTTATTGGGTGCATAAGCAAAAGTTGGTGGATCTCTAGGCCCTTATGTAAGTCAGATGGTAGAAATAAATTAGATCATTAAATGGATTTACGTAGGTGATATTCTGATCAATATTGGGATAACCAGTCGAGGACCCCAACTTCTGGTGGTTACTTAGTAGGACCTGAAGATCCTTCTAGGTAAAAGAGTTTGAGTAATTATATAAGGTTAAATTTCATGCTTGGAGTATCTAGTACTAGATAGTATCATCAAAGAGGTTTCCAAGATTAGGAGAATAATCCTTGTGTCTGGATTTTTATTGGGATATAGGAATTAAATTAGCCAGTATAACTAAGTTGGTGGAATATTGGGATAGATCGATATGAGTAAAATTATATTTGAGGTTTTAACATAAATATTGTGGCACCATTAGAATCATGATTTCGAGTTAGATTGGACATAACCCACATCCTAGATGACTTATAACCATAACCAGAGTCTACTCGAATTTAGCCATGAATTAATTATTGAGATCATGTTAGGAAGAAAACTTTTTAATAACTTTTGGAACATCTTGGAATTAGTTAAGGGATGATTGATTCAAGATAAATTGGGATTTAATTGGAGGATTTATCAGATTAATGCTTAAATAAAAGATTATGCCCATATAAACCGTGGAACAACTCGGATTTATTTCGTGAATATCTAAGTTAAGGATGATAAAAAAATTCAAGAAAGCCTTAGTATTGATGGAAGATTTAGTTGGTGATGATTGGAGTTTATTTTAGGTATAACAAAGATTGTAAGGGTGTAATGTACGTACCCTATAGTAGCATCAACTTGAATTGATTGGATTGATAGTACTAAAAATTAGATTGGATTGGAGTACAATAGAAAATCCTATTTCTAAGATATAGTTGGTGTCAATGACTCTCATAATACGCTTGGATATGGTGAAAGTTTATGGAATAGATAATCCTTTCGATGGAATGTGACGAGTATGAGATACTTCGAGGAAGACCATCTTGGTAGTTAGGCTCCCATCAAGAGAGTTATTTTCAGAGAAGATAAATTTGTCGCTTGGGGGAATATATAAGCGTAATTTTCCAAGCCAATATCACCATTGTTCCAAAAGGAAAAGGAGGACATAGGGTCTTTGTACCAACAACATTTTCATCACCACTAGCTTCAAGCAAGAATTCTTCGAGGTACCCATAAAGCTGACTTACGCAAGACCTTGACTACGTAAAGGAAGAGTCAAGACCCCCGCTACCCTGATCCTTCGAACAAGTAGAATAAGCCTAGTTATTACATATCGAGCTACCCCACCTACCGTGAGTATTAGGCATACCTTTTTACTTGAAGAACCCTATGTTTGTTCTTGTGATTGCTCGTTAAATTGTTTGGAGTTATGTGTCGCTTGTGTGCCTCTTCGGCACCACGTTGCAACCACAACCTGATGTTTGTGTGTTACAACCCTCCTGCTCTGTAGAGAAATGTTGTTGAGACCAATACTCCACGTAGGAGACCTTTTTTAAACCCTATAGGTAACTTCTCGGAAGTGGCATGTGATGGAACCAGAGTAAAACCCTCTTAGGAGAAGGCTACATGTAAAATTTACCAACCAATGCTATATGAAAGTAAATTGAACAATAACCCGAGTTAAAAATTCATGTTAGCCATGGTTTGTAGAACATGAGGATTATCCGAAACAAGTTCAGATGCAGTAGTGTCTGCAATGCTCGAAAGTAAGACCTGTTGTTAGAGCACCAGATTCACTAGAACATGTACAAGGTAATGATTCGAGTGCGGCATGGATTGGCCCCCATGACGACTACTTTTTTTATTCGCCTTGCTATATGCAATAGTAAATCTATGCTAAGATAACCGATCCAGACTAGGTAAGACCCTAGCAACAATTTGCATACTCTCACAACCCCGGTGATTTCATAGGAGCATGTGAAGTTGAAACTCCCATACCCCTCTAAGAAGAAGTACGATGGACTCATAAAACTTAAGGTGTTAGTGACAAATAATGTTACAAAGTTTTTTTCGCCATCATGACAGACTCAACAAACTAACCACAGTTCATCCACTGATATTCGCGAGAGACCCAGATGTAGCCGAAGCCCTATCGAAGGATCGGTACCACCAACCAGAAGCCACAATAGAAAGTTGAACACCCAACCAACTTAACCATCTACTCGTGGACTTTTCGACGAGTGGAAACCCCTCCCTGCCCTTAGCGTAACCTACTCATATTATAGGGAATATCCTCACAGAGAAGCCAAGAATCCCGAAGATGGGAGTCGACCACGATATCAAGTTATAACCTTCAACTTGAATGGGTCGGAGTAAAGACTTACGAATGGAAGTAGTTTCCCACGCCATTCATAACCTCACCCAAAGACCAGCCTTGAACTACCCACTGGTCCGCAAGTATGCCACTGGTTAGTCTTTTGAGAAACGACTTTGATAAGAGGATTCCTGAGTAGAAGTAGCATATGAATCCCTCAACACCGATCCTTTACAAGGTTCAATTACCTACCAGCTAGAACTACCCTCGCAGGAGTAAAAAATACACAACCTACCTCAACCCTGGAAGTGTTCGGGAGTGCCCTATGAACCCCTTATTCTCGAAGACATAAACCATAATCTTGTGGATAACAAAGGACTTAACCTACCACTAGAACCCCCTTTTTTATTGCCTCGTGGGTAAAACCAACCATACTACTCAACGACACAACCGCAAATACCTCAAGACCCAGTAGGGAAACTTTGCATGATAATTATCCTCGAAACGACTTTCCTTGCCTCCTTATGCCTGAGCTTCAGAATCTCGGGGACGAGATTATTTTTAAGGGGGGAAGGTCTGTCACACCCAAAAAATTATAGCATGTGATATAAGCCATTAGTGGATTACCACAAATTGAGGGCCAACAAAAACTTTTGTCTTGTAGTGGTGTGATGATGAATGCATGTTTGAATGTATTTGTTTTAGAAATGACCATGATCATGCATGTAGTTGAAAGATGAATATGGGGTTATCATGTTGTCTCTTCGAATGCATACAAGAGATCATGGATGTAGTGCTTATCATTTTGTGGTGCATTTTCTTAGCTAAACAAGTAATTGCGGTGAAGATCATCTCTGCCACCACATAGCTAATCCATCTTAAGATGATCAAGGTAAATCTACATGATCAACCATAAAACTCAACTTAGTAATAGCCAAGACCCTTATACCATTTAACACTTTTCTCACTCTCATAGTACATGTTGCACTTCTTTTGCTGTTCTTTGTTAGGAAAATATATAAGGAATATTAAACCTTATATATTTTCTTTAATATAATTATATTAATAATAATTCTAACCACCACAAAACTCTAAGGCGTTAACATGTGGATAATCGAAAGAGATAAAGTAAGGTTTTGTTTAAACCTTAAATACTAAATGAATAACCACAAAAGCTGACATAACAATGATCAACTCAAACCTATGGAATTTAAATCCAACTTTTAAAATGTCTATGAGGCATTTTCTCATGCACATTTTGTGCGACAATGATGTCTCAATAAAAAAATCATATAAATTGAATTTAAACATCAATCCTAAACTTAATCTACCCTAGCCCCTATCTTTCTCGACCTTGTCTTGGAGGCCAAGGTTCTCATTGAAAGGAAGGCTGAGACCCCCCCCTCTCCTCTCTCTCTGTAATTCTTCGCTCCTCGTAAAACTTTCTCTCACGTGTGTCCCTCTCCCATGGACAAGCCCTCCCAAGTAGCACCTCCCTTGGCTGATATGCACGCCATCTAGCCCTCTCACGTACCTCTCTCTAACTCTATGATATCATGGCCTCGGGACATGGCGAAATCCCAGGAGGATCCTGCTCTCACCGCGCCCAATGTCTTGTGTCCCTGTGTGATGCCTCCATGACCGAGCTGTGCCATCAGCAGACTGCATCATCGCCTGCTCATCCTATCCCTCCCGTTGCCAGTCAGCCAAAACCGCCCACCGAGCCTGCCTACAGCCCGGTGAAACCGCTCCCGAGTCTCGCCCCTGAGCCCGCTCCTCTCTTTCACCCAGCTCCAGAAGCTTCCCGGTGTCCCCGCCCACGGTTTTGCGCCCACCGTTTTGCTAGCCTCCTCGGTTTACTCCACCATGGCCACCACGGAATGCTCCGCCCTCGCCCTATAAAAGGATCCCCAACCCTCCCTCTCACCGCACTCACCCCAGCCCCTTCCCTCCACACCACATCTCGCCCTCTTCACTGCCCCCAGCCACCACCTTTTCACCTTGCCATCCTCAGCCGAGCCGAAAGAAGACGTGGACGGAGAGATAGAGGAGAAGGACCAAGAAGAAGGAAGGGAAGGAGAGGAGGAGAAGTAAGCCAGAGGAGGGAGGAGTCCGACCGGCGTGCCTCTCCTATTCCTCCCCGGAGCACTTCGACGGCGCCGCCTGGTGAGGCTCCGTTCACCACCAAGTGAACCACGCCGAGATTTTCCAAGTCGAGTGACCCACGTCGCCAACCACCGCCCGAAGCTCCAAAAATGGAGTGAGGTGCCGCCCCCTCTCGCCCGCCTTTGGTCACTGTTGCTCTCTGTCGCCGGCAAGGTCCCCGTTGAGGAACCCTTTCTCCCTGTACGTCATGCATGGGCACAACCCTGTTCGTGGCGAGCTCCACGAAGAAGATGGCCACGGGCCGTCCGATCTGATGATATCCAACGGCGCAGAAAGGTGCATACCCTTTTGTGTTTAAAGAGAGAGTGATAAGCGGGCCCTGCTCTACAGCCCGCCTGTTTAGAAAAAATAGAATGAATTCAGCCACAACACCGTACTGCACGCAGGCCCGGCCCATACAAAAATTTCGCACTCGGCATGAGATAGACCTGGCCGGGATATAGCCCCAGGCCAGCTGTGGAACTTCTTTTCTTTTTATTAAATCGTGAACACCTAAATAATTTTAGAAAACTATTATAAGTCATAAAAACATGAAACAAACTCCGTTATGTTTATAAATTAGTGCTCTATTTTTCTGCATGGTTATAATTTAGATTTGCTTAAATAAAATTGTGGCCTTTTGTTATTAAATTGACTTCTAGATTAATTTCCCTAAAAATTATGTTAATAATATTAATTTGTTAGAACTTTATTAAAATTGCCTCTTTTCAGTGGATTTTTTATGCATTTATTTAATGGAATTAGAATAAATTAAAAACATCTGAGTGAATAAAATAATTGAAAAACACCACTTTTCGTTAATTTTAACCTTATTATTTATGTTAATAATTCCATTATAATTACCGTAATGACCTGTTATTTTTTAACTTTGATGTGGTGTTATAGGAATTAATATCCATTTTCATTTGAATCTAGAAATATTGTTTAAACTCGTTAACTGTCTCACCTACTAATAACCAATTTATCCTACCATGAGATCATAAGCATTTAATATGTTGAATCATGTATTAAATTCTTTGTGAAGGAAAAACCCTAATAGAATTTGCTACTATCCTTGTTAAACTAAATCCCTTGTTAAACTAAATCTTAATAAAAGAATTGATCCTTGTTAGATACTTGTGATATAATTTCTTTGCTAAGTGATGTATTTGAGTGGTTGTTTTTTGTGTGAAAATTTTATGATTGCGTGGGTGTAATTGTGTGCTATTTTTTGGAACGTGTGGACGAGAAACTTGACATTGCAGGTGAAGACTCCTCCCAAGCCGTCAAAGAAGTCGATCCAGGGTACATCACCGAAGAAGGCAAGGCACTGTCAAAACTCAAACTCCGCTTTACCCAATTTTTACTTTCCTTTTTTTCATGTATATTGTATCATGCTAGTATGTTCATATGGTTGGGACTATATTAGTTATAGTAGGAAAACAATACACCCCCATAGTTGTAACAGCCCAAAACTAGCAAAATCCAGAAAAAAATGCATTTTTATTTTCCCATTGGGGATGAAATTTTGCACAATTATTCTTTGCTATAATCCATGTGACAGAAAAATGCCCAAGCATTTTTAATGTTATGTAAAAGGATTATCTTTAATTCTATCTTTTCTTCCTTGCTAGCCTTGGCCATTTTCTCCTGTGATCACCTTCAATCATCAAAGCAAGGTCTTTTGGACTCCATCATGTTTTTCCATGATAAAGGTCCATGTAAAATTCCATGATTTATTCATGTCCGGAAAATTGGGTTGTAGTTCAACTAGCATTTAAATTGATTTAAATGCCCTGTGAATTACTTAAATATTTTGGACCCATTTCTTTTCCTAAAAATCTTATAATTGCTTAGGACTCATAATCATATTGCTATATGATTTTATATGTCCTCTGCTATTTCTTTTATCGCTTTTCTCTTGCTCTCATTTATTAAATGATTAAATGCAGGAAAATTCTGGAGAGCCAGTTGGACCTCTCTCCTTTTCTTTCCTCAGCCCAGCCCAATCTCCAGCCCACCTAAAACCGCAGCCCCACCTGTCATCTTCCCTCCCCCTCACCGTTTTCCCCTCTCCCTCGCGGTGAAGCCATGGCCGAGAGCACATGGGTGGAGCCCCATGGCAGCCTCTCCCTCCCCCCTTATAGCCTCCTCCCAACCCCCTTGGAACCCTAGCTGCGCCCCCTTCTCCCTCCTAGCCGCTTCCATCTCATTCTCCTCTCTCTTGTGTTTTTCCTCTCATGTTGATGCCATGGACAGGGAGCTCAAGCTCTGATTTTTTTTCTTGATCTGCGAGGTCCGATCGTCGCCCCGGAGGACGTAGGCGTCGTCCCCGACCTCCCCGTAGTCCCCGTGCTCCAATTCATGAAGGGAATCCGGAGCCGAGGCTTTCTTCCCCGTCTTCCCCGCGTCGTCTTCAACCTTGCTGTCATCCCCGTAGTCGACGACCGCCTCTGCTTCCGCACAGTTCGTCGTCTTTCCGAGCAGAACGACGAACCCTGAGCCCCCTCTGTGAGCCTCCCCTTCCTCCTTGTCCCTCTCGTTGTTGCCTCATGCCCTGTTTTCGCCGCCATCTGCGTTCCCTGTAGTCGCTTCACGTCGCCGTGCTCGCTGCGCGACCCGTCCATCCAGGAATCGCGAGCAGCACACGCACTAGCTGCCTGCCCGTGCATGGCCGGCAACCCCAGCTCGCGCCCTAGGCCACCCAGGCCTCACCATGTGCGTTCTCGTGCTTCTCCTCCTCGCTGCAACTCGTCCATGTCGAGGCGCACTGAAGTATGACCTTCAGTTTCGACAGAGAACATGAACACTGTAATTTTCTTCAGTGTTGGGTTCAGTTAGCGCCTCCCGTCCATTCTTATGATTTTAGTCTTCGCCTTTGACACGGATCGTAGCACTAGTGCAATGTTGGGCGCCTGGTATTGCAACCGAGAGGTCTTGGGATCAAATCCTAGGAGCTGCGCGAGGCACCCATTTTTTCTCTGTTTTTGCTTCATCTTGATGCAGTTATCTCGTGCGTATAGCTCATATTCTGAGGATCCTCTCCTCTGTGACAAGTTTAGGCAGCGTTGCAGTGGTTGGGACTCTCAGGCTCCATCGGAGAGATCCAGGGATCAAATCCCAGCAGCCATATGGAGCTCGTTTTGCTCTATTTTCCTCTAGTGGAGGCTGCCACCATTTTTTCTTTTTCTTTTGCTGCTCTAGTTGGGTTCGGCCCAGCTTGCTCCTCTCGCCCGTGGGCGTCAAATAGATACACCCGCGAGGGTTTGAGCCACTTCGGCCGAGATCAGCCCAGTGGAGAGTTTTCTCCTTTTTTTCCTTTTGGAATAAATTCAACAATGCTTCGAATTGAACCAAATCTGCCATGTTTTGCGTTGCTTGCCATTTGTTCATTCTTGCTCCAAATAAATCATGTAATACATGGTTTTGGGGTAGAATTCCGTGAGAAACAAGATAATGTTGTTTATTTGTTCATATGAGCTAGCATTATCTTGTCGATGGTGCATTTTACACGTAACCTCTCACGATGTTGCACATGGTGCTATTCTTTCCTTTCCTTTCCTTTGTTATTGCGATCCGATGACCGTAGATTCCGGTAGTGTAGTCTTGCTCTTTATTACGTTGCTTGCAATAGATTGCATTAGGCGCATCATACCATGCCATGTCATTTGCATATATAATTAATTTAAGGAACCCCATCTTGAGGTCCATCTTTGTGAGTGAGCAATTCTTGTTCATGCCATGTTCTACATTCCTTGCTCTTTCCATGATCATGCATTATAACAAATACAACATAAGGATCCTTCGGATCCGTAATTCACCTACTTAATGCGTATGAAGGTTGTCGGTAGCATTGCACCCTTGCTTCCCGATGCTTCATTTAAACTTGCCTATTCTTATGTTCGTGCCATGACATTAAAATGACATGCATCATACTTGATCTTGCTTGCTCGTGATTGCTCCGTAGTGATAGTGATATTTTCGTTGATTGCTTTCCAGTGTTTACTTCTTGTGTGCTCCCGCGGATGTCTCGGAGACGAAGCGAGCTTACGATCAACTACACCTTCGGAACCCGACTTATCAACAGGCAAGGACTATACATTACTTATGAGCCATTCTATTTCAACCAGCGGTTTGCATGCTAGTCTAGGATAGGTTCGATGTTTGATCCTACCACATGTTTACAGCCTCTTTCAAACCGATACATCCATGTCTCCTCCCAGCAAACCATGTACTGCTATGTTACTATTGCTCGTAGCTCAGCCCCTGCTCAGTATGAATGCTTAGGATGCTACGGTGTTACCCTGTTACTCCTTGGTTTGGGATATCACATTATTATTATTGTTGTTGATGATATGATTATTATAAATGTTGACTAAACTCGACGAAGGATGGAAGGTCTAGGCTATCCCGCCCCAACGCTTTGTTCCATTCGAGTCACCTAGGATCCGACTTCCTGGTATTGGTTTTAAGACTGAGCGTGCCTAACCGCGTGTGGCATGCTATGGGATCCCCTTTTCTTACCTACCTAGCTTCAAACATTTCTAGAGGTGGCCCAAGCTGATTTACCATTTGAAACCGTGTGTGTAACTGGTCTGCAGCCAGTGTATTTAAAAACAACTCGGGCCAGCAGAGACAAAGTTCCTTTGTTGGTCCACACTGGTGAGCTAGGGAAGTCCCCTGTTATATAGGTGAGGCTAACCCCGACCTTGGCCATACGGAAGAGTCTGATCCGAGAGCGTGGCCGGCTTTTGGGTTGGGTGTCGACTCCCCGGGGACCACCCGGATTTGTTCGTTGTTAGTTAGAGGGACCTGTCGTTCCGGATCTCTTGGGACTAAATCATAAAATGGTTGCCTATCATGGGTAGCAACTAAGAGAGATGGGCGTGCGTGCGGAGCCTTGTAATGGGAAGTTGGTACACCCCTGCAGGGTTAAATCTTTTCGAGAAGCCGTGTCCACGGTTATGGACGGCTTGAGACCTACTCCTTGTTCATAGACAACAACAACTCAGATAATCTTAATATAATTTGATCAACGTGTGTGTGCCTTGACTGCTTCTTCTTCGTCGGGATGCTAAGAGGAGGACAAGGATAGGATAGGTGTTATGTTTGCGTAATTAGCTCATAGCAAGACTTGTTGGAGGCAATTCCTCATCGAATGCTTGGTTTCTTATCTTACTCTCTAGATCGTTAGCCACTTCATAAATGCTAGTGCGGCAGCAACCTCACCACTTACCCCATCCTTACCGTAAACTACTAGTTGTCCTAGAATGACGAGTGATGAAGTCCTTGCTGGGTCAGATGACCACTACAGTTGGATGTTGAGTACTTCTGTACTCATGATACTACCCCCAAACTCTTTTCAGGGTTCTTGATCAACAACAGGTATGGTGATCGACGTTTCACTTGGAGACTCGACGACGACTAGTTAGGCGGATCCCGGTGGAGGGCCTGGACCCGTGTGGTTATGGGAATCGATGTTTTCTCTTTGCCAGTAGGCATTTGATTGTAGTCTGTACTCAGACATATATCTTCCGCTGATGTAATGTATTAAGGCAGTTCTATGTCGACTGTATGAGATGTTGTATCCTTGTATCTGTAATGTTGTGATATCATGTTGGAAATCCGGGGCATATGACTTTGTCATATGTCGCGGTGGGACCGATATGTGCTTCGTCCCCGGATCTGGGTGGAAACACCTAGATCTGGAACAGTACCGCATATCGGGCCTTACAATAGCCTACCTATTCGGGAAAAGAAAGTTAAACCCCGATGATCCAGGCATTCTGTCGAGAGCATCACCCAGCTCTATTATGTAGCATTACTTAACAACTTGGATAGTCATACTTCACCCTATATGCTACGACATATACCTAAGAAGGTGGTATGGCCTGGTTTGTGGAACATCGTCGGACATGGAAAAAGTCTGGAGGGACTCTCTATAAGTGCCGCCAAAACCTAGCCTTATAGTACAACCACTATACTCTAGTATAGGACAGGGCTAGTTGGAAGCTTGTTTGTCTTAGTATGGGGGTCTTATAACTACACATCGATGGGTGATTCCACGAATCCGATAGCCCTCGAAATCGATGGGTGAAATTCGCTAGGCTCAGTGTCGGAAGGAACCTTGGTGCTCTTCGACTACGGTGCAGGCTTGGGTCCAAGAGGAGCATGACCTGACACACGGACAGTCCATGTAGTACGCAAGGGGTAGATTCACCTGTACTAGGACAGACAAGGGGAAAACTATGGTCGATTATCCGAGACCCGCATACTGAGGTTTGACGATCCGTGGGGACACACGGCGGATGTATCGAATGTTGTGGTTAAAGTGTACAACCTCTGCAGAGTGAAAACTATTCGAGTAGCCGGAGTCAACGGTCATGGACATCTAGTGAGGCCACACTTTGTGGGGAATAGATGAGAAAGCCCGTGTAACAGCCCAGTTTTCACAAAAATTAAAATTTTGTTTTCGGTGTGAATTGTTTGATTGTCTGATTTGTTTGCGGTGTTTGCATCCCCGATTTATTGATCGGCGATTATTTTTCCCCCTCTTATCTCGTATCGGACGAAGGCCGATCCTTGCCAGCCTGACACTCGACCTTTGCGACACCGGGTTTCACCCGATCACCGTCGCGAAAACCGCACGAGACCAGCCACCAGCCACCAGATCTGAGATATTTTACCCCATTTTCGCACAATTTAGCCAATTTTCGCAGCAACCCTAGCCATCCTCCAATCTGGACCGTCAGATCTCGCGATCCGACGGCCCAGATCGAGCCTGCCACCCACCTCTCCTCTCCCTCTCTTCCTCCTCCAACCTCCATGCCGTGGACGCACCGCCCGAGCCCGCGGGGTCGCCACCTCCGGCCAGCCAGCCGTCGTGCGCTCCCATGGGGAGGAGCACCCCTGCGGTCTCCCTCTCATCCTCCCTCTCACCCCGTCCCTCTCCTCCTTCGCAGGACCGCCACCGCCGTCGAACAGGGGAGCGGCCGCAGCGCTATGGACAGCCCGAGCCGCAGCCGCCATGGCCCCGAGCTCGCCCGAGCACGGCCTCGCCGCCGGCCACTCCGCCGCCTCCCAGCAACCGCACCCCTCGCCAGACCTCTCCCTGCGCCGCCTCGGCCGCTCGCCGTCGAAGAGCTCGGGAGGAGCCCCCAGCCTGAGCGCCTCGCTCCAACCGCATATGGGCCGGTCCACGCCCAGCGGCCCATCCAGCAGGCGCGCCCCAGCGGCCCAGTGCGCAGTCCAGTCGGCCTGGCCTCCCTTCGCGGCCTCTTGGGCCTCGGCCCATGGTGAGGCCCGAGCGCCCGTTTTTTTTATTTTTTTTCCCTCTGCATTTTTTTTCTGCTAAGTCTGGGATTTTTACTGCTGTTAGCGGTTTTGCGACGATGATAGCGATTGATCCGTAGCTCCGATGAACGTGCCCCCAAAATGAAAGTTGCTCAGAATTGCGTGTACTTTAATTCATCTTTTGTGATATTTTTGATTTGAGGTCACCTTGATTGTGTAATTGTGTGTTGAAGTGGGCATCGGGCCGTTAAACTGTTACAAATTCCTGTTAAGTGCTGCTGTTTATATTTTGTTGCAACTTTGCATGATGATTGTGACTCATCCATGAGGCCTATTGCATTGATTCTTTTTCCTATGTGTTAAGCATCATGTGTACTTCATTTCCATGCTTTAACTTGTTATGTTTGGGTGCTTTAGCTATATTAAATCTTGCTCCAAAGTAGCTATCCTGATGTTAATGTGCTGCTGTTGCTGAAACTGTTATTTTGTTGCAACTTCGGTCGACGAGTGTGTCGCGACCGTTTATCGGAATTGAGTGATTCCAATTGCATATTGTTAAGCATCATGTCTACTTTCATTATATGTATTGCATTTCCATGATATACTTTCTGGTCATATAGTTGTTGAGCTTCAAAGTTGCTATGCTGCTGTTGTTGACAGCCACCTCTGTTTTTCACTATGTCTGTTACTTTGCGATGCCATGTTGTTTGCTTAATAACTTTTGATCTATGATGTCTATTTGCATGATTATTTTTGCCATGCCTTCCCTGTCATGTCTACTTTAGTTTCATATCATTTGTGAGTATGTTTGCATTCATTAACCTATTTATGCATTGCTCTAAAGTGTGCTTCGTGATGTTGGCAGATTGTGCCCGTAACTTGTTTTGCTTATATCTTTTTAACCGTAACTCCGTTTGGGGTGTTCTTTATATGTAACTTGATTAGTTTTTCGTCTACTTTGTGTTTATGCTATTGTTTTCTGTTGTTAACCGACCTAAAATATGGTTTAGGACAGAACAGTAGCAAATCTTTTAATCATCGTGTGGCACTTAGCGTTATGCCATGTTTAGGTTGTGCCTCACTTAAATTGTCTAGCATAGATAGTTTATTTTATGCTTCACCTCTTGACATGTTTGTGTGCTATGCCATGATTTCTTGAGTTGCCATGTTAATAACCGTTGGTTGATCACCTGTAGCTAAGCAACTTGAACCACCCTAAACGTGCGGTATTCGTCGTGTGTGACCGATACCCCACTTAAACTGTTAGTAACCGTTCTCGACGATAGATCCGTATCGCGTTGCCGTGTCGTGTGATGTCTTCTTGATCTTGTATTGCTCCATAGTAATAGTGGTGCACCGTTGATTGCTTTCCAGTGTTTCCTTCTTGTGTGCTACCGCGGGTACCTCTCGGAGACGATGCGAGCTTGCGATCGGCTACACCTTCGGAATCCGACTTATCAACAGGCAAGGACTATACATTACTTATGATCCATTCTATTTCAACCAGCGGTTTGCATGCTAGTCTAGGTTATGTTCGATGTTTGATCCTACCACATGTTTACAGCCTCTTTCAAACCGATACAGCCATGTCCCTTCCCAGCAAACCTTGTACTGCTATGTTACTATTTCTCGTCGCTCAGCCCCTGCTTAGTATGCATGCTTAGGATGCTACGATGTTACCCTGTTACTCCTTGCTTTGGGATATCACATTATTATTATTGTTGTTGATTATATGATTATTATAATGTTGACTATATTCGACGAAGGATGGAAGGTCTAGGCTATCCCGCCCCGACGCTTTATTCCATTCCAGTCACCTAGGATCCGAGTTCCGGGTATTGGTTTTAAGACTGAGCGTGCCTAACCGCGTGTGGGATTTTATGGGGTCCCCTTTTCTTACCTACCTAGCTTCAAGCATTTCTAGTGGTGGCCCAAGCTGGTTTTACTTTTTGCAACGTGTGTGTGTTGGTTGGCGCCCCAGCTGTTTTCGAAACAACTCGGGCTAGCGGAGACTTAGTTCCTCTGTTGGTCCACCCGATCATCTAGGACCCGGTTTCCCATGTGTGATTAACCGGCAATCCGACCTGCGTCATACGGAAGAGTCCGATCCGAGAGCGTGGCCGGCTTTTGGATTGGGTGTCGACTCCCCGGGGGCCACCCGGATTTGTTTGTTGTTAGCTAGAGGGACCTGTTGTTACGGATCTCTTGGAACTAAATCATAAAATGGTTGCCTGTGATGGGTAGCAACTGAGAGAGATGGGCGTGCGTGCGGAGCCTTGTAATGGGCAGTTGGTACAACCCTGCAGGGTTAAATATTTTCGAGAAGTCGTGTCCACGGTTATGGACGACTTGGGACCTACTCATTGTTCATAGACAATAACAGCTGAGATAATCTTAATATAACTTGATCAACGTGTGTGTGCCTTGACTTCTTCTTCTTCGTCGGGATGCGAAGAGGAGGACAAGGATAGGATAGGTGTTATGTTTGCGTAGTAGTTGATAGCAAGACTTGTTGGAGGCGATTCCTCATCGAATGCTTGGTTTCTTACCTTACTCTCTACATCGTTAGCCACTTCATAAATGCTAGTGCGGCAGCAACCTCACCACTTACCCCATCCTTACCGTAAACTACTAGTTGTCCTAGAATGACGAGTGATGAAGTCCTTGCTGGGTCAGATGACCACTACAGTTGGATGCTGAGTACCTCTGTACTCATGATACTACCCCCAAACTCTTTTCAGGGTTCTTGATCGACAACAGGTATGGTGATCGACGTTTCACATGGAGACTCGACGACGACTAGTTAGGCAGATCCCGGCGGAGGGCCTGGACCCGTGTGGTTATGGGAATCGATGTTTTTACCTTTGCCGCTAGGCATTTGATTGTAGTCTGTACTCAGACATTTACCTTCCGCTGTTGTATTGTATTTGAGGCAGTTGTATGCCGACTGCATGAGATGTTGTAGCCTTCTATCTGTAATGGTGTCATATCATGTTGGAAATCCGGGGCATATGGCTTTGTCATATGTCGCGGTGGGACCGATATGTGCTTCGTCCCCGGATCTGGGTGGAAACACCTAGATCTGGAACAGTACCGCATATCGGGCCTTACAATAGCCTACCTATTTGGGAAAAGAAAGTAGAACCCCGATGATCCCGGCATTCTGTCGATACCATCACCCAGCTCTAGTATGTAGCATTACTTAACAACTTGGATTGCATACTTAACCCTATATGCTACGACATATACCTAAGAAGGTGGTATGGCCGGGTTTGTGGAACATCGTCGGACATGGAAAAAGTCTGGAGGGACTCTCTATAAGTGCCACCAAAACCTAGCCTTATAGTACAACCACTATACTCTAGTATAGGACAGGGCTACTTGGAAGCTTCTTTGTCTTAGTACGGGGGTCTTATAACTACACATCGATGGGTGATTCCACGAATCCGATAGCCCTCGAAATCGATGGGTGAAATTCGCTAGGCTTAGTGTCGGAAGGAACCTTGGTGCTCTTCGACTACGCTGCAGGCTTGGGTCCAAGAGGAGCATGACCTGACACACGGACAGTCCATGTAGTATGCAAGGGGTAGATTCACCTGTACTAGGACAGACAAGAGGAAAACTATGGTCGATTATCCAAGACCCGCATACTGAGGTTTGACGATCCGTGGCGGCGGATGTATCGAATGTTGTGGGAAAAGTGTACAACCTCTGCAGAGTGAACACTATTCGAGTAGCCAGAGTCAACGGTCATGGACATCTAGTGAGGCCACACTTTGTGGGGAATAGATGAGAAAGCCTGGTACTGAGTTTATGGTTCGCGATGATGATGTTGATTTGGTTGTAAAAGGGTTGGACTTCACTTATCCAAATTCATTTTGGGAAATAATACTTGCCAAGTTTAAAACTTTTCCAACTTAATAATAATCTTGAGTAGATAGGAAATCCCTATGAAAAACTAAACCATATAGCCATCCCATTATTTTTGTATGCAAAACTTTGTTTCTTTCTTTAGGTGGTTTGCGAGTACTTTTTATGTACTCATGGCTTTGTCCCTGGTTATTCAATTGGCCAAGCTTGGAGGAGCAGGTATTTGACGATGATGCGACTGACGATTACTTGGACGTGCTATGCTCTGAACTACCCTGTGGATTGTGCCGCTACTACTTATCCTGCTTTTGCTTATTCCGCTGCTATTTGAGCCCGATGAGGCAATGTAAGACATTATTGTTGTATGACTTTGTATTCGGTATTGTATGAACATTGTGACTATGATATCCCTTTTCGAGTTTTGTGTCATTCGACACTGATCATGGGAGCATGACAGTATACACAGCTGGCCTCTTTGGACATATAGTCTGGGGTGCCCACAGTTTCCTTGGTTGTCCAGCTCCATAATGAAAGTCGACCGTCGCACTCCTTTTAAATAATATAACATGGACATCTCTTACCTCTCCCTGGATTGTATAGTCAGTGCCACAAGCATGTTCATGATAAATAGAAAGTTTAACCATGCATGAAAGGTTTAAATAATCATAAACATCTTTTGGCATTGTAGAAACCATGGATCCAATATCACAATAAGCAAGGAAGTCATGGTTAGAGATGATAATTCTAACAAAGGGCCCCCAATCATCATTTATTTCCAAAATCTCTTTCCTATTAGGCTTAGCTTTCTCTATTTCTCTCAAGTCTAATGCATCTACTCTTTTCTCAATGGCAGCAAGTCTATATATAATAGCATCAACTCCATGATAATAAACAAAGTAACTATAATATCGAGAGCTTTAGCTTCATCACATCTAAGGAAATTTCCTCCTGCTAACAAGTCTAGAGAAAATTTACACCACTTAAAACTCCATGATAGAAAGTCTCAAGAAACATACTCATAGGTTTTTTAGGGTTAACCTTCTTATGAATCCTAAAAAGCCTATCCCAAGCATTTTTCAAGTTCTCACCATTATCCTGTCTAAAGTTTCTAAATTCAAAATCCAGAGGAGCACTATAGATAGCAAAGATACACATCCTGACTAAGCAACTAAAAGCCAAGTAATAATTTTTTTGTGGTTTTTGGTATAAGATTCTAAAGAAAAAACTATAAAGTAAACTAAAAATACTGAAAATCAAAGGTAAAAGATAGTGTGCAACTCCCCTATCTTGAAGATTGGAGTCCCCGACAATGGCGCTAGATATTAGCTTGATGGCACCGAAGTAGTGCTCCTCGTTGGTTACCTCAAGTGGAAGGTTTAGATGTAGTAGCGGCTGATGTGCGAGAGATGATAATGGCTTCTCGACCTTCGTTGGTTACCCCAAGTGGGAGGTGAGATGTAGGATAGCAGAAAATTTACCCTAACTCAGAGGATAGGGTTTTTCTCCCGTAGGACTCTGAAACAGGCCAGTAGGTGACAACAGCGCTAGAAATTAGGCGGTTGACGTGGACCTGCACACAGATACAAATAACTTTGCTCCCAACGAAGTTCAGAGAGGTTGTCAATCTCTCTGGCCTTGTTGTTTACAAAGGATCAAACAGAAGGGATAAAGGATAATAGTTATAGCTACTGGAAAGTAAAAGCAGGAAATAAATTGAGCGTGTAAACAATGATGAGAATATGGACCAGGGTCCCATGATGTTCACTAGTGATGTCTCTCTCCCAAAAGACGATAAAACTACTATCTGAGGTAAACAAATCACAGCTGGTCAATTGACAGAATTATAAACGCACCGCAATGCTAATTATTCTGCAAAGAAAGTTAGAGGGTCAGAAGTGTGGGAAGTACGCCCAGAAATTAGACCGGAATCCAACTGCATCTACTACTAATCATCCACCTTGAGATATCTATCCAGAACATATCGCTGGTATTAATTTGTGAGCCCCACCCAAAGTGTAAACCCAAAGCAACATACAACTGCATTAAAAGGACTTTGCGTAAAGTAAACAATCCTTGCAACCGCGGTTACAAGAACCGTTGTTTTCTCCTTGTGGCAATATACATCCCCTAGATTCATTTTTCTGTCACTCAAGCTAGTCATCAGGGGGCATGACCCCACAATCGAGCATAACGTTCCCTCTTGGAGTCACTAGCTAGTACTTGGCCAAAGAAATAAACAGTAACAGACAACATGCAAGAATTACTCAAGAACAAAAATATAAAATATAATAACCAAATATATTACTCTATCACAAAATGAACATAGTCTCATAATCCATCAGATCCCAGCAAACTCAGCATAGCAACAACAGAAAGAATTACATATGTGCCTTGATCATGTAGGGCAGCTCACAAGGTCTAATCCATGAAGAACAAAGAGGGGAGGAGAACATCACATACCTACTTATCATGGAACCATGGTCCAAGTTAGACTACTCACGGATCATCTGAGAAGCGTCCATGGTGGAGGAGAAGATCCCGGAGGTCAATCCTCCCTCCGGCAGGGTGCCGGGAAGAGGTCTGTCGGCGATCCCGATCTTGGAAGCACGGCGGCAGCGGAACAGAGGCGAGATCGCGAAAAAGGGCTCTGTCTTCGGAAGTTTCCCGTGATGGAGAATAAATAGGCGAAGGGGGGAAGCCAGGGGGGCTCATGTCTACGCACCCTTCTATTCTTGTAGACTATGTTGGGCCTCGAAGCGCTAGGTTTGTAGGACAGCAGCAATTTCCCTCAAGTGGATGACCTAAGGTTTATCGAACTCCGGGAAGAAGAGGTTGAAGATGGTCTCTCTCAAGCAACCCTGCAATTAAGATACAAAAAGTTTCTTGTGTCCCCAACACACCTAATACAACTAGGAGTTGTATAGGTACACTAGTTCGGCGAAAAGATGGTAAAATATGGGTGATAGGTGTGGTAAAGAAAGTTAATATAAATCTGTAATAAAAAGTGCAGCAAGCAAACATGTGACAAAAGTGAGCACAAACGGTGTAACAATAGTGGAAACAAGGCCTAGGCTTCATACTTTCACTAGTGACAACTCCCAACAACATTAACATAGTCTAATCACATGATATTTCTCATAAAACGTGCAATGGAGACGTACTCGGAGGTCATTCCTTTGTGGTCAAGATAGGACGACAATTATGTAGGGCTAAAAAAGAACACCTCAGAGTTCGTAGTTCTCGATATATGGATGTACCAATGTCACCGCGGCCATCCAAACAGAGTATGACAATCACCACAACATATCTCAAGGATAGTCAAAGACAAGAACCAAGAGATTCTCAATCTTGAATCAACACACAAAAGAGGAAATCACTCATGAAAATAATATTCTAACCCATGTCCAATAGACCGCTGTCACCATGGTCTCGGGGATTATACTAGATAACATATCATGGGATGAACCTAGATTAACATAGCCTATGATCACAACGAAGGTCACATCATGGGAGAGAGAATTGACCACATAACTTAGCTCCGAGGGAACTAATCACACATGGACATGGTGAGAGAGAGAGAGTTATTGATGGAGAGGTGCAGCCCGGAGGAGATGAAGAAGATGGCGGGGGCGGCCACGGCCATGGCCACGGCCCTTGGGGGCAGCGGCCCTTGGCCCCCTTCTTCTTCCTTGGAGATGGTGCTGCTGTGGAGATTGATCTCCCCCTCAATACGACTGTCAAGGGGAGGAAATTTCGTGGTGCCCTTTCACCTAGGTTTCCTCTTTTTATATAGACTCTCGGATTCCTGTCATCCAGATTATGTCTTCGGTATTTCGGGGCCATAGGGAGCATCGGAACTCCGATTAGGCCGAGCTTTATGTCTAGATCCACCGGAAAAAATTCCCTACAACTTTATAGTTTTAAGTTTTTCCGTCTGAGGCCGTCTTCTAGCGTTACCGAGGCGATATTTAAAACCTGCCTGGTGGGGACAGATTTCACGAGAGTTAGATTCCAACTCCTACAAGGCTTCTTTTTGTGATTTTTCCTTTATCCAAGTAATTCCTACACATAAAGTAAAAAATAAGAACTTGTGCACTCTTGCAACCATTAATAGGTTAGTTCCAAAATATGTTATAAAAAGATATGGAAGTGTATAAAAACATAGCTTTAACATCCCAAAATTCTCCGAATTTTGGAATGTTCATAAAATTAAATAGATAATGATTGTTTGCTTGATGTGTTTGCTTTTCACTAGGATCTGAAACTTTTGGTGTTTAATTGAATATTAAAAAGAGAGGGAATAAAAGGACTTTCCCTAATATTCATAATTGGTGTTTTTGGAATTTATTATTTAAAATAAAACCAACAAAACAAAATTAGAGAAGGTAATATGACTCCTTCAACATATTAAAAGGTTGGAAAATATTTTAAATCATTATTGGAATTCTTCTGAATATTCAAAACATTTTTCAACTCAAGGAAATTCATTTGAGAGGATATAAAATGACTTATCCGCTTTTTAATAAAGTTGGAAAATATTTAGAATATTACTTTAAAGTTTTTAAAATTTATTTTGAGTATTATAAATAACTCTAAAATTATTTTAGGGATTTTATAATGCTAAGAGAGTTTTTATCTCATTGAAAAGTTTTATTAAATATTTCAAAAGAGTTTAAAAAGTATTCCAATGGGATATTTTTATTTTACCAAATTATTTATTGGTGTGACAATTTTAAAATTTATATTTTATTATATAGAAATGGTTTGTCAATGCTTTTGACCAAATAAAAATATTTTTAATAATTTATTGGATTTTATTTGATTTATAAAAAGTATTTTATACTTAAATAAAGTATTTAGAAAATGTTTTTATTTTTATTTTACTTTTTGAAAATGTGTTCATTAAATAAAATTCTTTGTATTATTTGATGAATTTAGAAATTTATTTCATATTTTTCTGATGAGTATTTATTTTTCTACAATTGTTTCAAGTTTCGGTTTTTAAAGAAAAAGGAAAAATCCGTAGCCCGGCCCAGTAGTTTGTTTCCGCCCACGAGCGCAATTCGAGCCCGTTTCATTTTTTTTTCTTTTCTTCTCTGGTTATAAATTGTTCCAGATTTTCTTTTTTTCGTTTTCTTTTTTTGGAAAATTTAGAAACCCTAGCCGCGGGACCCGCTCGTCAGCCGCCGCCGTCGCCACCCGGCCACGCCGCCGCTGCGCCGCACTCCTCGCCGTGTCGCGTTGGGCCGGCCAGCGCCGCCGCCACCCGCGGCCGGCCACCACGCCCCGGCAGCCGAGCTCGCCGGCCACCACGGAGCCGCCGGCCGTGACGCCGGAGCCCGCGCCTAGCCGAGCCGACCGGCCGGGCCCACGCCACCCGCTGCCGAGCCGCCGCCCCACGCCGCGCGGCGCCGCAGTCGCCGGAGCCGCCCACCGCCGGCGCACAGCTCGCCGGCAACCTCCCCACCGCCGGAGCAAGTCGCCGGAGCCGCAACCGCCTCGCCGGAGCTCCAACTCCGGCCAGATCTGGACCAGGGACCCGATCACGTTTTTCTCAAAAACTTTATTCGCGGATCAGTCCTTTTTGGCAGAAAACACCCCGGCGCCGTACCCGCAATATCTCCCACACCGTGCGTCGGATCGAGGTGAAACCTTTTCCTACGCACTCTTGTTGTTCTGTACTTTATCATGGTATAAATTTTTGCACACTTTGCACACTTTTGAATTTGAATTTATTTCAAATTCAAATTCAAATTCTGGTGGCTATATATTTTAAACCGTTGATCCAAATCGAGTGATTCTTTTTACGTTGGATCACTCGTGTCATGTACTTTCTGTTCATAGCATGTGTACACAAAAATTCAAATGTTTCCTGATATGTTTAAATTCAAATTCAATTCAAACTTGCACTTGCTATGACCTGCGTTGTAGTTTTCCGTTTCACGTGATTCTTTTTGCATATCGGATCACTTGAGACATGTTATCGGTAAGATTCACACACTTTTCATGTGGGCATGATATTCACCTTGAATTCATAAATGTCCATGATCAAAATTCCTTACCGATGAATCTGTATCTGTTGACTCTCTCGATTTCACGTTCCACCGATCACCTTCGAGCACATCGATACTTGTACCGTGTCAAGCCTTTTTGTTTTGTTGCTAAAACCTTTGTGTTTGTTTGTTGATCTTTGTTTGTCTCGTTCTGACGTGATTGCTTATTCGAGTTCCTTCCTTGCGATAGATTCTCGGAGTGTGACGATTAGAGTTCACTGGACCGTGAGAGCGAAGAACTTCATCGAATAGAAAAGGCGAGTTACACTTTGACCATACCTCAACCTATATTTTCTATTATGCATGTAGAAAATTATCACTCTATGCATGTGTAGGACTATATATTAGTTATGATTTAAACCTAGTAGGATAGCCATATGTTCTGACCTCGTATTTCATTGTCGCCCTAGGATCGTGGTTGTTATATATTGCTATTGCTTTGTAGACGGGGATTGGTTGAGTTATCATTGAGCTATGTGAGGATTAATGACTTGACTAGCAAACTTAAATAGAAATCACCTCTGGACGGGCAGGGAATGCATCCTGGGGCTCATGCCTTGGATAAGGAGAGACCAGGGCTAAATGCTTCTCGAATGGTTGTTTTGGTGGTGAACCGGGTGCGTCATGGCGAGTACCCTCTGAACGAATTGGGCGCCGTCCAGGCTAAAAGAGATCGGATAGACAGTGTGACTAGTAGCTTCCATGTACAACCACTGGCTATATGGGCTCTGGCTTAGATGAGTAAGTTGTGGGGAACCTGGCCCTGGTAGCTAGCTGATGTAGATATGATAGGTGTACCAGATACCAAAGGGTGGAGGCAACCTCTTCTGAAAGACTATGTCTCAATCTTCGGGTTGAGTCTAGTGGGGAAAGTGTACAAACCTCTGCAGAGTGTAAAAACTGATCATGATTAGCCGTGTCCACGGTTACGGACAACTTTGAGCAACTGAGCATTATTGTTGCTGGATGGTCTTGACAGATATTTCACCTTAATAAGAATTTGAGTGGGAACTTTTAATAAAGGGATGGTTGGAATTGGTGTAGCCCGATTCAACCATACTTAGGACTAGCAAGATAAATTAAAATTTGATTACTTGTAGTATGTGAGGGAAAAATCAGCTTTCTGCAAAACTAAACCACAAGCCTTTCCTTTGACTTATCTTGCATGTAGTTGTAGGTCTGTTATATATCATTTTTCGTGTGACTTGCCGTACAAATCATATGTACTAACCCGTTGTCGGGTTGTAACCTTCGGTGTTGCAGGATTGTATACGACGAGTAAGTGATGCGATGTAGGGTTACGATGTCTATACTCAACTATGCCGGTGGAGTTGATGGACGCCACGAAGCTTTTATTGTTTTCCGCTGTATTTTATTTGTAAGCTAGCCTTGAGCTATGCAGGTATGCTTTATTGTAATGATGTATCTTCGATGTAATATATTATGACATGTGGTTTAATTTTGATATTACATCATTTACTGTGTGTGCTAGCTATTGATCTAGGGACTAGCACAGAATGCACAGAGACTCCGGTTTGTGATGAACCAGGTCGCTACAATAGCAATATCACGCAAAACATGCATGGAGCAAGCAGAAATTATAGATACGTTTGGGACGTATCAACATCCCCAAGCTTAATTCCTGCTCGTCCGCGAGTAGGTAAATGATAACAAGCATAATTTCTGTGGTGACATGCTAGCAACCATATAAGAACTTTGAAATTAAAGCAATCAATATATGCGATTCAATTCAAGTCATAACATGCAAGAGTCTATATTAGCATTGAAACAAGTAACAAAAGAACATTAGGTGCAAGAGCTCTCGCTGTCTGTGACTCAAATGTCTCCAAATGGTGTTTCTGTGCAAGAAGGGGATAGGGAATACGAGAAAAAAGTATTTTTTTGTTGAGAACTCAATCTACTAAAGTTTCACACTTGGTCTCCTTTGGAATCTTATCTTGACTCGTCCCCTGACCGCTAGCAAGGTACAAGTCAATTTGATCCACTCCTTTTCGAGCACTCATGCAATGGATGAGCGTAAGCACGAGAGTTGACACTTAGGATGGCAAAGAGGAAATATGGTGGAGGAGGAAGACAAAAAGGTGAGAAAGTCTCACATCAATAAGGACAATCATAGGCGAGGAGGCCAAATGATAGATATGATGTGAGGAGTAGGGATTGCCATGCAACGGATGCACATATGAGCTAAGAAAAGCTCTTCAATGGAATTAGTGGGGGTGCATTTAACTTGCTCGCTCATGAAGACCTAGAGCTCTTGTGAGGAGGCTCATCCTTGGAATATGCAAACCAAGTTATATAGTGTGAAGGTCCCCACATAGCTATATGCATGTATGATCATCTCTATGGAGTACAAGGATAAGAGGGAGTACTAGTGTGGATCTTTCAAAAGGATAGTAGTGTTGCCCCTTTCTCTCTTTTTATTTTCTTTTTCTTTTTTTCCTAATTTTTTGTATTTTTTGGTGGCCTCAATGGCTCTTTCTATTTAACTCTCATTTTTCCTCTTTGGGATCTTTTATTTTGTCCACTTTGGGATATTTTCCTCACTTAAGGGCAACACTCTAATTTACAAAAGGGTATAGAAGATCTTTCACACTTTACAAGGTACTCAAAACATAAATAAGATGTAGCTATCATGATGTATGCAATGTATGCCGCTGCAAGTGTACAGGAACATGTATGACATGAAGATCAAGTCATGAGAAGGTGGATGTTGCATGGCAATATATCTCGGAAAGGCTGTGGAAATGCCTTAATAGGTAGGTATGGTGGCTGTTTTGAGGAAAGATATAAGGAGGTTTATGATGACAGAGCGTATCATGCCAAGGGTTTGGATGTACCGGCGAATGTGGACACCAACTCTCGGAGTGAGAAGAAGGCAATGCACGGTACGGAAGAGGCTAGCAAATATGACACTACAAGAAATATGCAAATACACGACGCTATATTTTTGTCGCTACATCGTCACGGTGTTTAATTCACGACGATCTTACGACGAAAAACCAATCGTCGAAAACGAGGCGTCAAAACTGAAAGCAACGATGTTATGGTCAAAATCGTCGTAACTTTCACGACGATTTATGGATCGTCATAACCTTTACGACGATTCTAAATCGTCGTTGGCAATCTAGCCCAATCCTACGTGGTAGTCCTACGTGGCAAAATTGCGATGAAATCAAAACGTCATGGCTGAAATCAGCCCAACCCATTTCAATTGATCACATGGGCTGCTTTTGAATTCTTGGGCTATTCTTATTGGGCTTCTTTTAGGGCCTTAACTTATTTATAGCCCTTCTAGATTTTTTCGAATTTCTTTTGACCATTATAATTTAGACCCTGGCCTTTTAGTGCCCAAATACAATTGGGCCACTTCAGTTTTGGCCTTTTTCATTTTTGAATTCAGCAACTTTTTTTTCTTTTATGTTGTTAATGGACCCATAAATAACAGCCCATACACTACTTTGAAGCCCATAATCTGAAGCAACTCTAAATGACTGGCTGACAGCCCATACCACAAAGTTTGAAGCCCATTCCAAAATCTCATAATATATAGTCAAAACCTGTAGCACAACCAAAATCTGCTACCAAACTTGTAGCCCTATTTGCTACCAAACATGTAGAACAATCTGGTACCAAAATTACACAACCAAGTTCACAAATTCTGCTACCAAACTAAATGCTATTACAAAATCTGCTATCAAGTAAAACAAAGGCAATGAATGCAAAAAATATCACAATACAACCAAACTTTAAAATACAATAATACATAGTATCCAGTCTTCTAATATCAAAAAATAACAAGCTCCAGTGAGCTAATCATTGTTCGATGCTTGTTTTAGCTTCTTCTTCCAGATCTTGTACTTGCAGCCTACATTTTGATGAACGTATGACATCTACATTTTATAAACACTATAGTAATCAACAAAAATTTCATGCTACATCAGTTGCAAATAATGTCATAGTTTCATGGTACTGCAGCAAGCAAACATTGCAATAATTTCACCACTGCTGCTCTCATCCGTTGTGGCCACAAGACACTAACTATATCATATAAAATTTGGAAAGTGCTCAAACAGGTGTGTTCTCTATGTCATATGCTCATGGAGAGGTGTTGCCATAGAAAAGTTTATGCAATGCTGAGATGAGTATATACTTACATACCGAGATGATAGAACAGATTGTAATATATTGCAAACTATCATTTGCCCAGCTCCCGTGTCCACAATAGAACTGCACACTGTCTATTGAAAACTAAAAATTGCACTGCCAAACTTCCATGGGTAGATGCAATACAAGATTAAATCATTACAACAACAAAATTGTGGGTTGGGGTGTCAATTACGTGCACCCAATATAACTTTAGTTCATGCAAGTTCAAGTAAAGCTTCTTCCTTGCAAACCATATAGAAGTATGAATTTCCACTGAAGTAATAGTGGTGAAAAGGATAATTATATTACTATGGTCCTATTAAAAGATTCACGGGAGTGGATCTGTATTTTGAAATACAACACACAAAGTGCATAGCTGCAGATTATGGAGAATAAATGAAGGCTACCGGGTGGTTGATCGTTGCCCATCATTCTGGGCATCCAGATGAGAAGGGTTAACAGGAGCCTGCGACACACAAGCAGCCACACATCCGGCTCGCTGGAGCCATCTTAAGAAAGGTATAACGGCTCCAGTTCGATATCTAAAAGAAAAGTAACTCTGTGGTTATCTAGCAACAAAAGAGAGGCTATAAAAGAATATAACAGGCAATGAAGCATCAAAGTCATAATAACTCATCTTAAGAATATAACAAAACTATAGATTCTCTTCAAACAAACTACAACCTATAATTACATATCTAAAATATATTCTCTTTAGAAAATGATCAAATTTTACGTAACGCAAATGGGGACTAGTAATTACTAGTAATTACACTAAACAAATCAAGTTGCTGCTTGGTGCCAGAGGTGAGCAAAATACGTATGGAAGTGGGGACTAAATATAATGGGTCTTTGGTTTGGAACCATATGAAATACGTGGAGTAATGGAACCTGAATCTGGATACTGAAAGTCTGCAAGAAAAACTAAATAGATGAAGGCAGCACTCGATAGTCAATGTATGTGTAGTTGTTAACCATGATATGTATTGATCCGTTCTAAATATACGAAGGCTAAAGCACAACCCCCGTCAACTCCCCCAATCCATCTGTCAGCTTGAACCCTAGCTGCTACCATGTAGGGTTCTTCTCGCTGCCACCCGCCGCCGGTGGTTCCCATGATTTCTAGGGTAACATCACCACCGCCCAAAAAATGTACTAGAAAATGGCCAGCACGAAACATACCACAACAATAAATATTCATGTCGACTACTCAACTTTTGCAATACTCATTCAAACCCCTTCTAATCTTCTAGCCTTAAGAAAAGTTTTATTATTTCCATCCTTATGTTTCATATTCAAGAATTGTTGTAAGCTACTCAAAAGTGTTTTAAGGTTTTCAACATTGTCCTAGTCATGTGGTGGTACTATAAAACTGATAGACATAACTCCTATGCATGCTTTCTTGGTTGCCAGATTAATTATACATATGATTTCCAGATTAAAATTGTTGTATTGCCTGATTTAAGTAAAGTTAAGTAACCAGTGCAAATCCCTTATAGAAATAGACTAGCTTACAACCTAGCAAAAAACTAATCCCACTATTTATCACAGCTGAACCTAATGAATAATAATCCCAGCCACTCCCCTGTAGCTAGACACTGATATAATAATAAAAAGGTTCTAGCACCAGTCAACATTCCAAGGAATTGTTGAGTTTACCTTGGACGGCCTTCCAAGCATCCCACTTGTCCTTGCCATTGAGGTCGAACATGCCTGGGCGGGTTGTGAGATGAGACCAGCGTGGTTAGTTAAGCGTGAGTAATCAACGATGAAATTCTAATAAAGTGAAATTCTATAAGCCGAAAACAAACTGTCAAGCATCCCAATTGTGATTCATCCAATACGATAAAAAGGACAGATGCTTCCTAAAGATGCATATCTGGTCCTATGAGTAAAGAGCACATGGGGTTGCACTAGTTAAAAGCATGAGATAGGGATTGGGGACCATATTTTTTTATTCCATCAGATTGGTCTCTGTTAAGCATATAAGCGCGCGCACACACACACACACAATCAAACAGAGCCACTCTTCAGAATTATACAGCACACATAACGTAAGTACTTTATACTTCAACAGTAATCAAACCACACCCGGGATTCAAATGGAAGTAACACAGAAAAGGGCGGAGCGGGATTGCTCACTTGCGACAGACAGATCATCTTCTCATGGTTGTACTTGCAGGCAAGGGCCTGGAGGAGGGCTCGATGAAGCCACCGCGCAGGCGGAGCACGAGGTGCAGAGTCGACTCCTTCTGAATGTTGTAGTTGGCCAGCATGCGCCGGTCCTCCAGCTGCTTCTCGGTGAAGATCAGCCGCTGCTCGTCCAACGGGATCCCTGCACACCCACACACAAACGATGGCTGGTCAGAATCAGAACAAGAAAAGCTCACAATAAAAGCCAGTGCCAAGTAAATGACAACAAGCTCTTGTTACCCGGGCAAAAAAGAGTCTAGCAAGGGATATTTGATGTGTCCTAGCTGTCTAGTGGGATAATTCAGATAAAAAAGCAACACTTTAGAGTATGAAGGCAAGGTTGAGGGGTCAATCTACAAACAGTTAGTGCATTTTTGTTCTAGTAAGCTCGCTCCTTCCATATTAAAAAATTGTTAACAGTGGCAATGTATAAACTGACACTCCATCTTACTCAGGAAAGAATGCAGCAACACGTGTAGGTTGAGCCCTTAAGGCCAAACAAAAAAAAGCCCAAATCAACAAGGTTATCTATCAAGCAAAGTTTGTTGCTGCTAATCTAATCTCTACTGAATATTCCATGCTTATATTCAGTTTGCTGCTGCTACTCTTATCACATAAAAAAATCAATGCTTATACGGCTGCTACTCTAATCTGTACTGAATATTGTCAAGTACGTAGTAAATCGGTCTTACCCTTCATAATTGAACGAGCTGCTGTCGTCGGATGCTCGCGACAACCTGAGCAGCCTTTGGTCCTGCGTCCCGGCGCCATCACCAATACCAACTTCAGCAACACTCTTGTGTCACTAGTGGAGAGACCCCCCTTTCGTCCAGCCCAAAAAAGGCATCGGTCCCGGTTCATTTCAGAACCGGGACCGATGCCGGACAACGGTCCCGGTTCGTCTGAATATGTCAACGGTCCCAGTTCAACTGGGGCAACGGTCCCGGTTTTTGCCAACAACCGGGACCAATGCTCTGGCGACCAACACGTGGCGCACTGCGAGGCATTGGTCTCGGTTTTTGGCAAAAACCGGGACCGTTGCCCCTCATATAAGCCCCCAGACATAAATTAGGATGCAACGCGAATGTTTTACAATTTTTTTATTTTTTTGAATTATTTTTGTCGATTTCAAAAGGTGGTCAAAACGGAGGGCATGACCGGTAATAGATAGGGGTGGAATCTTACTAAAGTCTTGGTGGATCCCTGATGAAATCACTACTTGTGTATCTAGAAATGATTTTTTCAAAAAATAAAGAGCAAACTATCAAGCACATGTAGTTCAAATTTGACCCCGTTCGAGCTGAACCTGCGGAAATTTTTCTTTTTCAGAAGAGGTATATAAAAACCATATTACATGGAAACTTTGGTCAATTGTAAATAACACATGGTCTAATATTTTACAAAAATAAAGTGGTTCAAGTTGACATCAAATATTTGGTAGATCCTTCACAAAAAAACCCCTACTTTTGTCACTCGGAAAATGGAAAATGGATTTTTCGTGCAAAGAAAATAAAAACTTCCTTTGGCAAACTTGTTGGCTAGTATAATATACACACATGTGCAAAATATGAGATCATTTGGGAAAACAATCCTTTCAAACTAGCTGTAACATCGGTCATTTGGCTTGAAAGTCATGAATCTTCATACTCGATAGCTCATTTTAAAAAGACTTTTATAAGATATTTTCCTTATTCCAAGTTTTTTGTTTTGTATGGTTACTAAGACATAAATTAGGATGCAACGCGAAGGTTTTATAATTTTTTTATTTTTTTTTGAATTATTTTTGTCGATTTCAAAAAGTGGTCAAAACGGAGGGCATGACCGATAATAGATAGGGGTGGAATCTTACAAAAGTCTTTGTGGATCCCTGATGAAATGACTACTTGTGTATCTAGAAATGATTTTTTCAAAAAATAAAGAGCAAACTATCAAGCACATGTAGTTCAAATTTGACCCCGTTCCAACTGAATCTGAGGAAATTTGTCTTTTTCAGAAGAGGTATATAAAAACCATATTACATGGAAACTTTGGTCAATTGTAAATAACATATGGTCTAATATTTTACAAAAATAGAGTGGTTCAAGTTGACATCAAATATTTGGTAGATCCTTCACAAAAAACCCCTACTTTTGTCACTCAGAAAATGGAAAATGGATTTTTCGTGCAAAGAAAATAAAAACTTCCTTTGAAAAACTTGTTGGCTAGTATAATATACACACATGTGCAAAATATGAGATCATTTGGGAAAACTATCCTTTCAAACTAGCTGTAACATCGGTCAATTGGCTTGAAAGTCATGAATCTTCATACTCGATAGCTCATTTTAAAAAGACTTTTATAAGATATTTGCCTTATTCCAAGTTTGTTGTTTTTTATGGTTACTAAGACATAAATTAGGATGCAACGCGAAGGTTTTATAATTTTTTATTTTTTTGAATTATTTTTGTCCATTTCAAAAAGTGGTCAAAACGAAGGGCATGACCGGTAATAGATAGGGGTGGAATCTTACAAAAGTCTTGGTGGATCCCTGATGAAATCACTACTTGTGTATCTAGAAATGATTTTTTGAAAAAATAAAGAGCAAACTATCAAGCACATGTAGTTCAAATTTGACCCCGTTCCAACTGAATCTGCGGAAATTTGTCTTTTTCAGAAGAGGTATATAAAACCATATTACATAGAAACTTTGGTCAATTGTAAATAAAATATGCTCTAGTATTTTACAAAAATAAAGTGGTTCAAGTTTACATCAAATATTTGGTAGAATCTTCACAAAAAACCCCATTTTTTTCACTCGGAAAATGAAAAATGTGTTTTCAAAATTAAAAAGTAATATATTTTTTCAAAAAATAATTTAAAAACCTTTAAAATATAATAGGTAACCGATCGGGAAGTTTCAATTTTTTTTAAAATTTCATCCCAACATAGACATCAACAAGGTTTAATAGAATGATATGATACATATATCAATAAGTGTCTGTTAAGCGAGTTGGGGTAGGTGTTGAATGGAACTGAGAAGTTAATCGTGCTGGGGCTGGAGTAGTGTGAGGATGGGTGACCCTTGGGAAGTTTGACCACGAAGGTCAATTTGATCTGATATTAACCATAATGATCTTAGATTAAGAAAATAATAATAATAATAAATAAATAAATAGTAATAATAAATAATAAATAATAAATAATAAATAATAATAATAAATAATAAATAATAAATAATAAATAATAAATAATAAATAATAAATAATAATAAATAATAATAAATAATAATAAATAATAATAAATAGTAAATAATAATAATAATAAATAATAAATAATAAATAATAAATAATAATAAATAATAATAAATAATAATAAAAAAAATATGAAGGCCCGATCCCGGTTCTTCCTATCAACCGGGACCAATGACCCCTTCCCCCCTCTTTGGTCCCGGTTCTTCCTATCAGCATTGGTCCCGAGTTATTGGTCCCGGGTGTTGAACCGGGACCGAATGCCCTTTTGAACCGGGATAATATGGGGGTCTGTCCACTAGTGTGTAACCGACATCGTCCCATCAATCCACATCAGCCATCAAACTCCACCAAAATCTGCCAACAAAATGCAACCGTGAGATTAAAATAAATCAGTTTGATCAGCTTATGTTAACTGTGTTGCATACCTATCTGCTATAGCTCGTCCCCACACAGCTGAAATGTGTGGCTTCCATGTAAATTAGGACGGAGGGACTATTTGATTATTTGATCAAAAACTAATTCATGCAGACACATACTGTGCCAAACTAGATATTTTGTGTAGCATTCTTACTTCATGTTCATCTAGTGATGGGACAAATCTAACATGGCTGGGTTATGCGGTGGTTTACAACAAAATCAGATAGCCAATACTAGAGAATACCATCATTCTTAATACACATGTGCTTTTGAGAATGATTGGTTGGAACAGGTAAAATCGTTGAGACTAAACCATGAACATGAGACACAATAGAAGCGTTTGTGTAGTCAATTCGGGAATCGAATGACGGACATCAAACTACATCTGATATTTGAAGCATGTCTCACATCACACTGAACAATCCCACTGATAAATTTGAATCTTGTACAATACATTATAAATGAGCTGATGGGGTGGTTCGCGAATAATTTAAACGGAACCACTTCAGTGATAAATACAGGACAAAGAAACAGTAGTAGTACGTTCTTAGCACTAGGTCCATCTTCAGGAAGCCCCTCTTCTTGCTCTTGTACATCAAACTGCACGCACAAAGGTTTACGAGGACACTCGATCAGCAAACGTTGGTGGCCCATGAGTTGAGCGATGGAGGAGAAGCACCTGTTGACGAGGCGGTGGCGGCTCTCGTCCGAGGAGAGGTTGATGGTGGTCACGGTGGTGTTATGGTGAGTGGAGGCGACGGTGGAGAAAAGGCGGCTGGAGGGCGCGTAGAGGAGAGCGCGCGGGGAAAGTCGGCGCGCTAGCGGATTCCTCCATCGCAGATCCGGAAGCAGCGCTGTGGAGCTCCTCCCGCGACTTGACGACGACGCGGCCGTGGCGGATCTGGATCCCACTGTTGGATCTGCGGCTTCGGATAGGGAGTGGGAGGATGGGGTGGGTGCGGGGGCGAAGCAGGGTAGTTGAGGTAGCCGGTGGAGACAGCCGGCGGCGGGGTGAGGGAATCGGGAGAGAGGAGGAAAGCGATGCCGGTCGCGGGGGCTTGGGGCTGGTAGAGAAGGAAGAGAGTGGCTGGCGGCGGATAGGTTTGGCGCTAGGGTTTGGGGAGGACGCGCCCAAGGGAGGGACTTAGCGAAAAAAGTGGGTTTTGAGGGAGGGAAAATTGGAGGGAAAAAGTTGGTGATGAATAAGGAGAAAAATGTATATAAAAGTAAAATTGGTAATGAATAAGTAACTAGTAAGATGCTATTTGTGAAAAAAAAACTGCCAAATATTTCTTGCGAAATGGGATTAAATCATTTAAAATATATTATACCACATTTTAAGTACAATTTACAAAATAGTTGCATATAAAATATTTTTTATACACATCTCGTTAAATTGACAACTTTCGCTGATTCAGTTGGAACCGGGTCAAAATTGAACTAGAGATGGTTAATAGTTTGCTCGTTATTTTTTTCAAGTAAGATTTCTAGGTACAAAAGTACCTATTTAAAGAGATATCTTACAAAAGTTTTGCATGATTCCACCTACATCGGTGAACGGTCATGCTCCCGTTTTGATTGCATTTTGAAACCAGCATGAAAAATTAAAAAATGTAAAACCTTTGGGTTTCTTCGTCATTTGTGTCCTTGTGCCAGAAAAAAATTAAAACTTGGAATACAGTAAACATCTTTAAAAAGTGTTCTAAAAAACGAGCTACCTTATATGAATATCCATGGTTTTTGATCCAAATAATCAAAGTTATGTTTATTCGTGGCATAGTGTTTTTTTGAATGATCCCATATTTTGCAAAAGTGTGTATATTGAAATGACAAACGATGTTGCCGAAGGAAGTTCTCCTTTTGTTTGCATGAAAAAATCATTTTTTATTTTCTGAGTGTCAAAAATAGTTTTTTTGGTGAAAAATCTACCAAATATTTGTTGCGAAATGGTACCAAACGATTTTTCAAACATACTAGGGCACATTTAAGTACACATGACAGAATATTTTTCATGAAAAATATTTTTCATACACCTCTCATCAAATTGAAAAATTTCATCGATTTAGACAGGGTCAAATTTGAACTAAAGATGGCAAATAGTTTGCCTGTTATTTCTTCGAGATAAGATTTTTAGGTATAAAAGTACATATTTGATTAGAGATCTTACTTTTTTTCCTTGATTCCACCTACATGAACGAACGGTCATGTCCACCGCTTTGATTTCATTTTTACACCGGCATAAAAAATTCAAAATAATGGAAAATTTTAAAACCTTCGCGTCATCATTATTTGCTATTTTCACGAACAATCTATCAAATATTTGTTTCAAAATTATACCAAACCATTTTACAAAATTATTAGACCACATTTTATGTGCAATTGACTAAATAGTTGCATGTGACATGTTTTTCGTGCACCTCTCATAAGAAAGACAAAATTTCGTCGATTCAGTTGGAACTAGGTCAAATTTAAACTACACGTGCTAGATATTTTGCTCAATATTGTTCCCAAAAATAATTTATAGGAAAACAAGTAACTATTTCATCATCGATCAACCAACAGTTAGTCAAGAATAAACACCTAGTTACGAACACCCAATAGATGGATGAGGTGGGATCGAATGGACCCCACGAGTGACATGTAACCAGAATGAGAAGTTGTTACGATGTTATTATAATCGTCGTAAATGTTATGACGATCTAAATTGGTCGTGATCGATTAAAAATAACTTCGTAAGTTGTATGGATCACTTTACGACGATTCCATTTTATGCGATTATGACGTTATTGACTCACATCGTCGTAATTTTATAAGGATTTGACCCCTCCCCCTCGGATGATTTACGACCATCTCCTATGAAATCGTCATTGATTTATGACGAATTCATCCACGACCTCGTAGAGAACGTCATGTATGAGCATATTTCTTGTAGTGTGAGGAGGTGGAAGTTTCAACTTTCAATACTTACATTAGTCCGAAGAATTCATGCACTTATTATCGGTAACACTCAATCTAATGAGGAGGTTCACAAAGAGACAAGTACCCCGAGAAGGAGTTTATGGGGTTTTGGTTATCCTTGCGCATCCTCGACTCATGGTACGTGAGTGTACTGATATACCCGACCCCTCAGAAGAGTAGAGATCCATCTAGTAGCTAGAGTTCTCAACTAGTTTTGTAGGTTTTGAAAAGAAACATGGATTGCCCAAAATACGACACCTATCACTAATAGGCTAGAGCTCTTCACACACAAATTTTAAACATTACTCACATACATACCTCAAAACTATTGCAGGTTACTAGTAAAATTAAATAGCAACCTCAATTACCTACTTTCAAAACAAGACACAACTCAGTGCAACAACCAACTCTCTTAACAAGATAAACATGAAGAATAAAGAGAGTTCCAGCAATAAACTAAACAAAATCCAAGGCTCTAGCTAAAGATAAACTAAGACTAAGACTAAACATTGCAGTAGCTACGAAAAGATAAAGAACACACAACAACAAAAAGATAGGCATGAAGAATCCTATGATGTGTTCTAGATTTTGAAAGTGGAGCGTGTTTCTATCCCACTGTCGGGACCCGGGGTTAGCGTATGCAAGTCCCTCTACGACATAGTCATATGGAGAGCCGAGAACCGTACCCACTTGTCTAAGCAGACAAAGCCAAGCACAGAATGTTCTCGAAAAGCATCGTACATGAGGGGCATCCCATCCAGGCCGGATGATCAATTGAGATGGGTCCTCATCGTCCGCACACAAGTCTAAATGATATGGGTGATGAATTCCCATATTCACAGACAAGTCGCCTCAACCATACTATCAACTATCTCATAGCTCTTACATATACTTACTCCAGCCCAATCACTTAGTCGGGGTCTAGGGCGGTCTCGATCATACAACAAAGTGTGCACGAGACAGAGTCTCGAGCAATCGCATCGCGATGCCCCAAGCTGCGCACATCTAAGGGCCACTTGGTGTATAAAAGACCGCCAGCCAGATCACAACTAAGGTCTCGAAAACCCATACAAAGAAATGCATGTTATCAACATACACGCAACACACATGCCTTGTATGAACAACATGTATCATTGCAATTCTCTACAAAGTATACATTTTATTGATAACTCTCACAGAGTGCACACAGAGATCACAAGCATGTGATCCAACATTACAACATTCAACGGAAGCAGAGTAGGTATGAGTACAGACAAACTTAACAAATGGCTTAAGAAGCCTTATTTAAACACAAAGCCCTCCAAGAGGGAACCAGTCTGCTGACTGGGACCACACTAGCTTGGTCTTCAGTCGTCGAGCTCCAGGAAGAATCCACCTTCGGGGTCAGTGGGTTCATCTAAAACATAGAATAAGCAAACGCGAGTACAAAGCCGTACTCAGCAAGACTTACGTAGGAGCTATACTACTCATGCACATGTATCGAGGTAAAGGGAGGTGGGGTTCAATTGCAGAAGTGCCAGCTTTGACTTGGCTAGTCCTGAACTATGAATACCAGACTTGAGATAAGAAGCGTACACGAGTCCACTACATCTCCAAACAATTACACCACTATGGTGCCTTCCTAGACTTCCCCACGAGAAAGCACGCCATAGCACTCACGCTTATCTTGGTAAGTTTTATAAGTATCCAGTTCAAGTTGTCTAATAGTCAAGCTAAGCTTTCCAAGCAGTCCTTAACCGCGGACGCGGCTATTCGAATAGTTTTGTTAACCCTGCAGGGGTGTACCTCTACACACACATGACCATCAGTTACCGCCTTTGATCTCGACACCATTCAAGGGGTGTCAGCGAGGATGCTCACCACAACTGTTACCTCATAGCCGATCTAGTCCAAGAAAGCCGCCTACCTGGGTTGGCTACCACTATCGTGAACCCGTCCGGTTTACCAAAGTGGACCCAGATGATGTGTGCGTGGTGCATAATCCGGTCTCGGTTGAGCCGTTCTCTCACTTAGCATCTAGGCCACAAACCTACCAGAACTCCGAACTACTGCGACATCTGGACATTGAAAGGGATCAGTTAATAGGTTGAGAGGGGTCAGTGAGCCCAATGTGTGGTTGTACTCTTCATCTTGGATCACCACACAAGAACTCGGACTTAGGGCGGTGTTCAACGAGACAACCCATTGTGTACTCCTACACAGCCTCTCATCGTTCACCTTGTATTAGGGTAGATTCACCAACACATTTCCACCATCATCAACATGATCACTACCATCCCGAATCACATGACAGTAACAACATTGTATCACTCTAAGCATGCAATAAGCAGTAACAATTGCAGGGGCCACATGATATCAACCAACTCCTACATTTGCTAGGATTGTGGTTTGCTTACTACTGTGACAAATGATAGGTCATGCAAAGGAATGGGTTCATCTATGCGGTAGAAACGTAGCATGGTACTCATCCTAAACAATGCATAAGCGAGACATGAGAGGGAAGTGGGATTTTATCGACATGATCAATGGTGGTTTGCTTGCCTTGCTGATGAGGTTCAGTCTCGGGATCTTCAACGAAGGGGGCAGCCTCCTGTTCCGGTTCAACTTCTACTCGACAAACAACAAGCAAGGTAGCAAAGTAAATACAATGCACAAGCACATGGTTGAAGGTTGAAACTTGGTTTACATGCTTTTGATGTGTGAGGCCATTCCATTTAAATGGAGTATATTGCAAACGAATTGCAAATTCAAACTCCAATTTGAATTCAATTTAGCCAAGTTTCAAATGCTATTGTTGGATCAATGTAACTCATCTTGATATGTGTATGATATGCCTCTAATGTTCAAGTGAAATGTGGCATGTTGCTAAGGTTCAAATTTCAAAAGCATTTGAATTTAATTTGATTAAATTCCAATTAAACCAAATAGAAAATGCTACTGGTCCCATTTTAAATTCAACTCAAACATAGTTGAAAGTTGTATATTTGGATATATTATTTTCTCCTGATCATTTTTCATATATTATATGTTAAATTTGGAGTTAATATGAATTTTCTATGAATTTCCAAAGTTTAAGCCTTTTTTATGGAATTTTTTGAATTTCTTTAAATTGGAAAAAGGGTTTATTGCATAGGCATGACGTCACGGTGACGTGGGGGGGTGCTAACATGTGGGGCCTCACTGTCAGTGGGTTAGTTAACTAACCCGGTTAGTTTAAACTAACCAGGGATTAGTTAGTGGCCTGGGCCCACTGGTCAATGGCCCAGGGGGTTGGATTAGGGGCTAATCACGCCGGCCACGTGGATCTCACCGGCGGAAAGTCGCCGGCGACCATCCAGCACGGCGGCGACGCACGGGACGGCGGCTCCGGCAACCATTTGGTGCTCTGAGACCACCAAACGGGAGCCCGAGCACGTCCGCGTCAACCTGAGCATAGCAAGGCCGCGGGGGCTCACCGGAACATCGTCGGCGTCAAGCTTTGGCGGCGGCCGTGGCAGGGAAACGACGAGGATGAAGCTATGGTGGGTTTTCTTGGGCACGTGATTGCTCAGACGACTCCTTGGAGCACCAGGAGCACGGTGGACGCCATGGCTGGGTCGAAGGGGCACGAAAACTTCCTCGCCGTCGACCATGGCGGCGACGAGCTCCTCCGTTCATGGCGGATCTAGCTAGAGAGGAGGAGGGAGACGAAGGAATGGCTCGGGTGAACCGTGAGTTCACCGTGAGTTCAACCGAGGCAGTGGCGCGCTCGTAGCTCCTCTGTGGTAGCCAGAATCGAAGAAATCTCACGGCGGCTCCGGCGAGAAGGAAACGACGATTGCGGCGGCTCCTTGATCAATCAGGTCACCATCTTCGACGGCTTGGCGTGGACAACAGCGTTGCGCGAGGGGGACACGATCTCCGGGCTCTTCTCCAATGTTGGCCGCGAGTTCTTGCGACGGTGAACGGCGGCTTTTCTCGGAAAAGAAGGGGAAAACGCGCAGGGAGCTCGAGAGGAAGCGGTGAGTGGGGGAAAGGATGAGGCATGTCGTTGCGCGTCTCCTGGCGCGATAAGGACAACGGGGAGGGGGCCAGGCAGCCTAGCAGCTGCCGCCAGCATCGGCATGCGCTCCAGCGAGCTACTTGCCGCGCCGGGGGAAGACGACAAGCTGGGGAGCGGGCCTGGGCTGTGGTGCGGTGAGTTGGGCTGGGGAGGCCCAGGTAAGTGGGCCACTTTCCCTTTTCCTTTTTCTTTCTGTTTTTCTTCTGACATTTGTTTTTGGCTCTATCACTTTTTAAAATTCAAATTAATTGAATCTTAAATCAAATAGGGGTTTTTGAATTAATCCAAGGTCCTATTTGAATATTTGAAAAATCCATGAGCATGAGATTGGTCCCACATCACTTGATATGTGATCACACTCATTTATAAGACTTTTCAAAAATCAAACATGAATTTCTGGAGAAGATTTATTTCTGGCCTTTTGAATTAATTCATCTAGGGGGTGTTCCTTCTCCCATTTGAGTTTGAATTTGAATTTCATTTGATTTTATTTGATGAATGAAAGGTGACTTTGATCCTAGCACATACCTAACTTAGGGTTGTGATACCCACACAAAGTAAGACGGGGTCTAACTTGTTATGAACAGCAAGCAAATCTAAAGAAAACTAAAAAAACCTAAGAGCGAGATGCTCCAAGCATAGCACATAACGCATGAAGTGATAAAAATATAGTCAGATGTAGGACGAACTGATGATTGTTGATGGATAAGGGGATTCTTGGGGGCATCCCCAAGCTTAGACGCTTGAGTCTCCTTGAATATTTATTGGGGGTGCATGGGGGCATTCCCAAGCTTGAGCGCTTGACACTCCCGAATCTTCTTTCATCATCTTCCATCTGATGACCCTCAACGTAGAGGGATCTATTGCAGTGTTTTCGATAAGTAAGAGTGTCGAACCCAACGAGGAGCAGAAGGTAGTAGCAATTGACTTTGATAAGGAGATAACTGCAAGCACTGAAAGATAACTTTTTAGGGGTTTTCTTGGTATAAGCGACAGGAAAGTAAAGACGAGAAAAGTAAAAGATACTGGATAGTAAAAGGTGGCCCAATCCTTTCTGAGCAAAGGAGAGGCCTAGCAACTGAATTTATAAAAGCTAAAGTGTTCTTGAGGACACACGGGAGAGGTAGTCATGTGCTTTCACCATAGTCCGTATCGGTACTATGTACTGTGTTGATAAGTGTTTGGTGGGTGGATCTATGCTAGTGCATCCTCTAGACTAAGATGAATGCACTCTTATGATTAAACACCTTGCAAGCATCCGCAAATACAAGATAGTAATTAAGGAAAAAGCCTAACCGTAGCAATACGATCGGTGATCCATTGTTCCCTTGTGCAAAAGCGTGCAAACTGGGGTTTAGGTTTCTGTCACTCCGGCAACCCACCATAAGCATTCTTTATACACAATGCATTCCCGTAGGTCCTTGATAAGGCGAAGTGTTGAGTGTTGGACTCACACAACACCACTAGGAAAATAACAACACAACTTAAATACCAACCAACACATATTACTTCAACATCATATGACTACTAGCAACTAGACTGCTCCCATGTCCTCAAGAACTAAAGTAACTACTCACAAGACATAAAAGAGATCATGATCAGTGGGGATAAATAGATGATAAACAATCTGAACACAATAATATTTCTCCAACAAAACTCAATAGCATTCACCACAAAGTAGTAATCAACACCGATAGAGTAGAGAGGATAGATAGTACGGATTACAACACGAGTTGCAATTGTGAGGCAAGATTGGATGAAGATGGAGATGGTGCGGATGATGGTGATGATGTTGATGATGATCTCGATGATGCCCGTGACGATGGTGATGACGATGGTGACGATGTCCCCTTCCGGGAGGTGATCTCCCCGGCGGAATCTTCCCACTAGATATGGCTTTTCTTCTCTGTAGGTTTCCGCCACAGAGCGGCGGCGGAACTCCGGAAACTCTCCCTTTTTTAGGGTTTTTGGATCACGAGGGGTAAATAGGCCAGAGGGGGGAGCCGGGAGTGGCCCCGGGGGTCCAGGCGCCCTCCTGGCGCGGCCAGGGGTGGGGCCGCGCCAGGTGGCCGCCTGGGCACCATGTGGCCCCCCTCTGGTCGCTCTTTTGCGTGTCTTCGTGATCCTACTGGAAAACATCCTCCGTCGATTTTCAGGTAATTTGGAGGTGTTCTTCTTCAGCAACTCAGCGTCCACTTTTTACCGCTGAATCCTGCGTCTGTTGCTTCGGCACAGGAAAGTTGCAAACTGTGTAAAATAAGCCAAAACAACATAAGAATAGCATCATATCATGGAATATATCAATGAATAAGAAATAATTACTATATAAAATAGTGATGCATTTTGGACGTATCAACTCCCCCAAGCTTAGACCTCGCTTGCCCCAAGAGAATACTGAGCTCGGTAAACCTGTCCACAAGTTTTAGAGAGTGAAGTGTCGATAAATAGAATACGGACAAGAAGCATCAAGGTCCCTTCATCATACTCAAGCATCCTCAACAGCAACCTCAACTCATAAGGCCCTCATGAGAAAGTAATAACAATTATAATCAAAAGAAGGGCTGAGGAAACTCATCAAATTATGGCAAACATAAACTTGGTCAAAGGACAACTAAAAATAATTTGAAGCTTTTGAAAGAACATGTTAATAGTCATGAAGTGCAAATGCTAACACAGAGGAAGATGCTCGCTAGGCAAAAGCTTTCGCAAACAACTTACTTATCAAAAGATAATGTCAACAAGGATATGGCATGGAAAAAATTAAATGCAACTCTATATGGATGAATCCTCATCAGCATCAAATGTCTGTTCTCTTAGGGAAAAGAAGGAAGTGGGAAAACTGACTCAACATGAAAGTGGAAGAAAGGCCTTGTTAAGGGCAGCAGGGAAAACTCATGTGCTATCCAAGATGCTAATAGATAGCTAATAGATTTTGGGGCGGTGCATAGTTTGTCAACGAATGCTAATAGATAGCTCAATTACTTCTCAAGATGGACAAGTTTCGAGGAATGGCTCCCAAGCGAGAACGATCATGTAACAGCCCAGTTTTTGCAAAAATTAAAAAAAAAATCGGTGTGAATTTTTTGATTGCCTGATTTTTTTGCGGTGTTTGCATCCCCGATTTATCGATCGGCGATTATTTTTCCCCCTCTTATCTCGTATCGGATGGAGACCGACCCTTGCCACCCTGACACTCGACCTTTGCGACACCGGGTTTAACTCGATCACCGTCGCGAAACCCGCACGAGACTAGCCGCAACCAGCGGAACGAAAAAACCCGTTTTATATTTAAACGGGATATTTTTATAGCGCACCGGAAAGTGTTCTCGAAACGGTTCCAGCGCGAGGTGAACGCCTCCGGCTCGACTCGCTGATCGCGCAGTTCAAAGTTTTACCCGAATCGGAGGTACTGCGGACCCCCGGCGGTCAGAAACGTGACCACCGTGCGCGCGAGATAAAAACCGGAGATGTTTTTGAAAACTGCTAGCCACCGGGGCTATATAAAGACCACGACACTCCCACCCTTTCTAGGGTTTCCCTAAGCACCTAGGCAGCCACCAGCCCCAGATCTGGCACAAAATACCCCCAATTTCGTCCAATTTTATGCCCAATGAGTTTTGGGCCGTCAGATCGTCAGATCCGACAGCCTGGGATTGTGCCACGTCGCCCCGTGGAGCTGCCCGTAGCCTTCTCTCTCTCCTCCCGCCTCCACGCGCCGCCGCCTCCCGCAGCCAGCCGGCCGGCCACTGGAGCCGACCCTGCGCCCCCCCTGACGAGTCCCTCCTCTCCTCCCTCTCCCGTTTTCCCTCCTCCTCTCCCACTCTCACGCCCTCTCCTTCTCTCTCTGTGCGCTAGGAACCGCCATGGCCGTTGGAGCTCAAAGCTCTCCCGCGCCCCACCGTCCTCGGGCCTCACCGCCGCCCCTAGCCGACCGGATCCGCCGCCCCAGCCGCGCCCCCGTGCCTGCTCCGCCCCCTCCGCCTCGCTCCGGTCGCCGGAGCCCAGCCGGCCGAGAGCCAGCGCCGCCCTGGCCGCGATCCAGCAGGGGATTGGGCAGGTGCGAGCCAGCCGCCTGCGTCGTGGGCCGGCGCAGCCCACCAGCCGCCCGCGGCCTGCCAGGCCAGGCCTAGCCGCCAGGCCTCCCACCTCCTGTTGGGCTCGGCCCATGGGGTGAGCCACCCCTTTTTTTCGTTTTTTTTATTATTATTACTGTTGCTGCACTGTTGGGCCCAATAGCAGTAGATTCGGTTCATTATAGTTTTTTTCCCTTTTCTAGTTTATTAAATTGGCAGATTGTATTGTTTATTTTTTGCGGTGCCCGTAACTTTTCACCGGTAGCTCCGATGGAGACGCTTTCTACATGAAAGTTGCTCTGTTTTGCGCGTATATTATTAAAATGTTGCTTGTTGCCATGTTTGAGCTTGTTTACCTGCTAATTACACTGTCTGCCACTGTAAACTGTAGCTGCTATAACTTTTTAACTGTTGGTCTGTTTAAAATGTTTCTTATATGTAACTTGACTAGAATTGCATGTAGATTGTGTTTTTTCTGCTCTTGCTTGCTAAAAAAATAATAAAATATTGTTTAGCGCAAAACAGCACCAAATTCCATTTTTATCGTGGGGTCCGCAATAGTTTGCCATGTATAGGTTTTACCCCCCCCCACTTAAATTGACTAGCCCAGGTAGTTTATTTATGCTTCACCTCTTGCCATGTTTGTGTGCTATGCCATGCTTCTATGCTTGCCATGTTAACAACCTTTGTTGATCACCTGTAGCTAGGCAACTTGAACCACCGTAAAAGTGCGGTATTCGTCGTGTGTGACGAATACTCCACTTAACCTGCTAGTAACCGTTCTCGACGGTAGGTGCGATGTCTCGTGTTGCCTTCTTGTTGATGCTTGCTCGTGTTTGCTTCGTAGTAATAGAGTGCTTGCTCGTTGATTGCTTTCCAGTCTTTATCGTCTTGTGTGCTTCCGCGGGTACCTCTCGGAGACGATGCGAGCTTGCGATCGACTACACCTTCGGAATCCGACTTCTCAACAGGCAAGGACTATACATTACTTATGATCCAATCTATTTCAACCAGAGGTTTGCATGCTAGTATAGGTTAAGTTCGATGTTTGATCCTACCACATGTTTACAACCTCTTTCAAACCGACACAGCCATGTCCCTTCCCAGCAAACCTTGTACTGCTATGTTACTATTGCTCGTTGCTCAGCCCCTGCTTAGTACGCATGCTTAGGATGCTACTATGTTACCCGGTTACTCCTGGGTTTGGGATATCACCTTATTATATTGTTGTTGATGATATGATTATTATAATGTTGACTATATTCGACGAAGGATGGAAGGTCTAGGCTATCCCGCCCCGACGCTTTGTTCCATTCGAGTCACCTAGGATCCGAGTTCCGGGTATTGGTTTTAAGACTGAGCGTGCCTAACCGCATGTGGGATTCTATGGGGTCCCCTTTTCTTACCTATCTAGCTTCAAACATTTCTAGTGGTGGCCCAAGATGATTTACCATTTGAAAACGTGTGTGTGCTTGGTTGGGCCCCCAGCTGTTTTAAAACAACTTGGGCCAGTGGAAACTTTGTTTCTCTGTTGGTCCACCCGATCAGCTAGGACCCGGTTTCCCATGTGTGATTACCGGCAATCCGACCTGCGTCATACGGAAGAGTCCGATCCGAGAGCGTGGCCAGCTTTTGGATTGGGTGTCGACTCCCCGGGGGCCACCCGGATTTGTTCGTGGTTAGCTAGAGGGACTTGTCGTTTCGGATCTCTTGGAACTAAATCATAAAATGGTTGCCTGTGATGGGTAGCAACTGAGAGAGATGGGCGTGCGTGCAGAGCCTTGTAATGGGCAGTTGGTACACCCCTGCAGGGTTAAATCTTTTCGAGAACCCGTGTCCACGGTTATGGACGACTTGAGACCTACTCCTTGTTCATAGACAACAACAACTGAGATAATCTTAATATAACTTGATCAACGTGTGTGTGTGCCTTGACTGCTTCTTCTTCGTCGGGATGCGAAGAGGAGGACAAGGATAGGATAGGTGTTATGTTTGCGTATGTAGTTGATAGCAAGACTTATTGGAGGCGATTCCTCATCGAATGCTTGGCTTCTTACCTTACTCTCTAGATCGTTATCCACTTCATAAATGCTAGTGCGGAAGCAACCTCACCACTTACCCCTTCCTTACCGTAAAATACTAGTTGTCCTAGAATGACGAGTGATGAAGTCCTTGCTGGGTCAGATGACCACTACAGTTGGATGCTGAGTACCTCTGTACTCATGATACTACCCCCAAACTCTTTTCAGGGTTCTTGATCGACAACAGGTATGGTGATCGACGTTTCACGTGGAGACTCGACGACGACTAGTTAGGCGGATCCCGGCGGAGGGCCTGGACCCGTGTGGTTATGGGATTGATGTTTTTCTCTTTGCCACTAGGCATTTGCTTGTAGTCTGTACTCAGACATGTATCTTCCGCTGTTGTATTGTAATTAAGGAAGTTGTATGCCGATTGTATGAGATGTTGTATCCTGTATCTGTAATGTTGTGATATCATGTTGGAAATCCGGGGCATATGGCGTTGTCATATGTCGCGGTGGGACCGATATGTGCTTCGTCCCCGGATCTGGATGGAAACATCTAGATATGGAACAGTACCGCATATCGGGCCTTACAACTTGGTATCAGAGCCTTACCGACCGTAGGATCCCTTCTCTGGCCGAAGTCGAGTCTAGACAAAAACTATTTTGTAGTTACTAAGTTAGTTATCGGAGAGTAGGATCTTTTTACTCCTTACCCTTGCTCTGGTCAGGACAAGTGCCGTAAGTGTTTTACTCTTGCCTTACCCCCTTCAAAACTCTAGGATCTCGAGTGTGTGTAGTATCGGAACCGTTACAATGCCTTGCTTGCAGCGTATTGTCTCGATTCCGAGCTCAGGTGGGAATTCTTGTAGTACCTTTAGCTTCTTCGGTTTCGGATATCATCTGGGTCATCCATTGCCATCCCTCCTTTTGCCCGGTGTTTTCACGACTTGCGTCGAAAAGAACTATCCCTTTGACCAGGTTTTAGCTGTCGTTCCTCCTCTTGACACTGACGACTTCGCATTTTCGACGATGTCGTCTCTCTACGGAAAATATCTCGACGGAGCTTCGACGTCGACATGGAGTAGAGTCCCTTGTTGGTGGTGTTGAAGATCGTCGACTCTCTTCTTTCCCCCTTCCCCTCTCCCCCGGATCGTCCTGGATCTCGGGACGAGATCCCTTGTTGGTGGTGTTGTATTGTAACAGCCCAGTTTTTGCAAAAATTAAAAATTTTGTTTTCGGTGTGAATTTTTTGATTGCCTGATTTGTTTGCGGTGTTTGCATCCCCGATTTATCGATCGGCGATTATTTTCCCCCCTCCTATCTCGTATCGGATGGAGACTGACCTTTGCCACCCTGACACTCGACCTTTGCGACACCGGGTTTCACCCGATCACCGTCGCGAAACACGCACGAGACCAGCCGCAGCCAGCGGAACGAAAAACCCCGTTTAATAATTAAACGGGATATTTTTATAGCGCGCCGGAAAGTGTTCTCGGAACGGTTCCAGCGCGAGGTGAATGCCTCCGGCTCGACTTGCTGATCGCTCAGTTCGAAGTTTTACCCGAATTGGAGGTACTGCGGACCCCCGGCGGTTAGAAACGTGACCACCGTGCGCGCAAGATAAAAACCGGAGATGTTTTTTCAAACTGCCAGCCACCGGGGCTATATAAAGACCACCACACTCCCACCCTTTCTAGGGTTTCCCTAAGCACCTAGGCAGCCACCAGCCCCAGATCTGGCACAAAATACCCCCAATTTCGTCCAATTTTTCGCCCAATGAGTTTTGGGCCGTCAGATCGTCAGATCCGACGGCCTGGGATTGTGCCACGTCGCCCCGTGGAGCTGCCCGTTGACTTCTCTCTCTCCTCCCGCCTCCACGCGCCGCCGCCTCCCGCAGCCAGCCGGCCGGCCACCGGAGCCAACCCTGCGCCCCCCCTGGCGAGTCCCTCCTCTCCTCCCTCTCCCCTTTTCCCTCCTCCTCTCCCACTCTCACGCCCTCTCCTTCTCTCTCTGTGCGCTAGGAACCGCCATGGCCGTCGGAGCTCGAAGCTCGCCCGCGCCCCACCGTCCTCGGGCCTCACCGCCGCCCCGAGCCGGCGTCGCCCCTAGCCGGCCGGATCCGCCGCCCCAGCCGCGCCCCCGTGCCTGCTCCGCCCCCTCCGCCTCGCTCCGGTCGCCGGAGGCCAGCCGGCCGAGAGCCAGCGCCGCCCTGGCCGCGATCCAGCACGGGATCGGGCAGGTGCGAGCCAGCCGGCTGCGTCGTGGGCCGGCGCAGCCCACCAGCCGCCCGCGGCCTGCCAGGCCAGGCCCAGCCGCCAGGCCTCCCACCTCATGTTGGGCTCGGCCCATGGGGTGAGCCACCCCTTTTTTTCGTTTTTTTATTATTATTACTGTTGCTGCACTGTTGGGCCCAATAGCAGTAGATTCAATCCGTTATAGTTTTTTTTCCCTTTTCTAGTTTATTAAATTTGCAGATTGTATTATTTATTTTTTGCGGTGCCCGTAACTTTTCACCGGTAGCTCCGATGGAGACGCTTTCTACATGAAAGTTGCTCCGTTTTGCGCGTATATTATTAAAATGTTGCTTGTTGCCATGTTTGAGCTTGTTTACCTGCTAATTACACTGTCTGCCACTGTAAACTGTAGCTGCTATAACTGTTTAACTGTTGCTCTGTTTAAAATGTTTCTTATATGTAACTTGACTAGAATTGCAGGTAGATTGTGTTTTTGCTGCTCTTGCTTGCTAATAAAAATAATAAAATATTGTTTAGGGCAAAACAACACCAAATTCCATTTTTATCGTGGGGTCCGCAATAGTTTGCCATGTATAGGTTTTACCCCCCCCCCCCACTTAAATTGACTAGCCCAGGTAGTTTATTTATGCTTCACCTCTTGCCATGTTTGTGTGCTATGCCATGCTTCTGTGCTTGCCATGTTAACAACCTTTGTTGATCACCTGTAGCTAGGCAACTTGAACCACCATAAACGTGCGGTATTCGTCGTGTGTGACGAATACTCCACTTAACCTGCTAGTAACCGTTCTCGACGGTAGGTGCGATGTCTCGTGTTGCCTTCTTGTTGATGCTTGCTCGTGTTTGCTTCGTAGTAATAGAGTGCTTTCTCGTTGATTGCTTTCCAGTGTTTATCGTCTTGTGTGCTTCCGCGGGTACCTCTCGGAGACGATGCGAGCTTGCGATCGACTACACCTTCGGAATCCGACTTCTCAATAGGCAAGGACTATACATTACTTATGATCCATTCTATTTCAACCAGTGGTTTGCGTGCTAGTATAGGTTAAGTTCGATGTTTGATCCTACCACATGTTTACAACCTCTTTCAAACCGACATAGCCATGTCCCTTCCCAGCAAACCTTGTACTGCTATGTTACTATTGCTCGTTGCTCAGCCCCTGCTTAGTACGCATGCTTAGGATGCTACGATGTTACCCGGCTACTCCTGGGTTTGGGATATCACCTTATTATATTGTTGTTGATGATATGATTATTATAATGTTGACTATATTCGACGAAGGATGGAAGGTCTAGGCTATCCCGCCCCGACGCTTTGTTCCATTCGAGTCACCTAGGATCCGAGTTCCGGGTATTGGTTTTAAGACTGAGCGTGCCTAACCGCGTGTGGGATTCTATGGGGTCCCCTTTTCTTACCTATCTAGCTTCAAACATTTCTAGTGGTGGCCCAAGATGATTTACCATTTGAAAACGTGTGTGTGCTTGGTTGGGCCCCCAGCTGTTTTAAAACAACTTGGGCCAGTGGAGACTTTGTTTCTCTGTTGGTCCACCCGATCAGCTAGGACCCGGTTTCCCATGTGTGATTACCGGCAATCCGACCTACGTCATACGGAAGAGTCCGATCCGAGAGCGTGGCCAGCTTTTGGATTGGGCGTCGACTCCCCGGGGGCCACCCGGATTTGTTCGTGGTTAGCTAGAGGGACTTGTCGTTTCGGATCTCTTGGAACTAAATCATAAAATGGTTGCCTGTGATGGGTAGCAACTGAGAGAGATGGGCGTGCGTGCAGAGCCTTGTAATGGGCAGTTGGTACACCCCTGCAGGGTTAAATCTTTTCGAGAAGCCGTGTCCACGGTTATGGACGACTTGAGACCTACTCCTTGTTCATAGACAACAACAACTGAGATAATCTTAATATAACTTGATCAACGTGTGTGTGTGCCTTGACTGCTTCTTCTTCGTCGGGATGCGAAGAGGAGGACAAGGATAGGATAGGTGTTATGTTTGCGTATGTAGTTGATAGCAAGACTTGTTGGAGGGCCTGGACCCGTGTGGTTATGGGATCGATGTTTTTCTCTTTGCCACTAGGCATTTTCTTGTAGTCTGTACTCAGACATGTATCTTCCGCTGTTGTATTGTAATTAAGGCAGTTGTATGCCTATTGTATGAGATGTTGTATCCTGTACCTGTAATGTTGTGATATCATGTTGGAAATCCGGGGCATATGGCGTTGTCATATGTCGCGGTGGGACCGATATGTGCTTCGTCCCCGGATCTGGATGCAAACATCTAGATATGGAACAGTACCGCATATCGGGCCTTACAGATCACATCCCCTTAGTCTGCTTTGTTTATCACTGCCAAAGTTTCTGATTTCTCATAGACCATGCGTGAAGGAGGGTTTGTTTGTTATATTATCTTTTCGAGCTGGGCGCACCCATGCCAGTTCCTCCTCGTATTATGGGTTTGCAGATTAGACATGCAATCCCGGGATAAAACTTGTCCAACTTAAGAAGATCATGAATTACCTACTACTTCCTCATGAGCTAAACAAGAGGCACAAAACAGAAGATTTTGAACATTTTAGGGTAACACATAAATTCTATACTTATAGGAGTGGTAGGGGAATACCACGAATAGGAAGGTATGGTGGATTCAAATGGAAGGTGATGGTTTCAGGGTATCGATGCACAAGCAGAAATCTACTTGGCAAAGAGTTTGGCTAACAAAGGCTTTGAGAGAACAGACAGTTGATGTATGCATTGCTTGAGAATGCCCTTCTGCTCGTTTTCCGGTATGCATCTTCTCACGATCCCGTCCGGACCTTCTTTGAAAAGATGTGGGTCATCCCAAAAGTAATGCCTCAAATCATGGAAGAACTTATTCCTTTGCTGAAATGTTAAACCTGGAGGCAAATACTTTGCAACGATAAAATTAGCATAATCTGCAAACCAAGGATCGGAAAGAGATTGTACTTTAACAACGGCAAGTTGTTCGTCTAGAAAACTGTCGTTGACTGGGATGGGATCATGCGGTATATCTTCCATCCTTGAAAGATTGTCCGCTACAGGGTTGTCTGCTCCTTTTCTATCAACAATCTGCAAATCAAATTCTTGAAGGAGAAGTACCCATCTGATGAGCCTTGGTTTGGCATCCTTCTTCGTCATAAGATACTTAATGGCAGCATGGTCAGTATGAATAATAACTTTAAAATCAACAATATACTGTCTAAACTTATCACAAGCAAACACTACTACTAAGAATTCCTTCTCAGTAGTAGCATAATTCTTTTGAGCAATATCAAGGGTCTTGCTGGCATAATAAATAAAATTCAACTTTTTGTCAATCCTTTGTCCTAAAACAGCTCCAACAGCAAAATCACTAGCATCACACATAATTTCAAAGGGCAACTTCCAGTCAGGCGGTTGTACTATAGGAGCGGTTATTAAAGCTTTCTTAAGAACTTCGAAAGCCTCCTTACAATCTTCATCAAATACAAAAGGAACATCCTTCTGGAGAAGATTAGTGAGGGGTCTCGAGGTCTTCGAAAAGTCTTTAATAAATCTTCTATAGAAACCAGCATGACCGAGAAAACTACGAATACCTTTAATGTCCCTTGGATAGGGCATCCGTTCGATAGCTTCAATCTTCGCCTTGTCCACTTCAATTCCCCTTTCGGAAATCTTGTGGCCAAGCACGATCCCCTCGTTAACCATGAAGTGGCACTTTTCCCAGTTTACAACTAAGTTTGTATCCTCGCATCTCTGCAAAACTTTATTAAGATTGTGGAGACAGTGGTCAAAGGAAGTTCCATAGACGGAGAAATCTTCCATGAAGACTTCCATAATCTCCTCACAGAAACCATGAAATATTGCAGACATACATCTCTGAAAAGTAGCAGGGGCATTGCATAAACCAAAAGGCATACGCCTATAAGCATAATTACCATAAGGACAAGTGAAAGTGGTCTTCTCTTGATCAGCAGTGTTAACATGAATTTGAGAGAAGCCAGAGTACCCGTCAAGATAGCAGAAGTGGGTGTTTTTGGACAGCCTCTCAAGCATCTGATCAATAAAGGGCAGCGGGTAGTGGTCCTTCCTGGTTGCCTTGTTCAGCTTCCTGTAATAAATTCACATTCTATATCCAATAATAATTCTCTGAGGTATTAGTTCATTCTTATCATTAGGGACTACAGTTGTCCCTCCTTTCTTAGGAACACAATGAACTGGACTTACCCACTTACTATCGGCTATAGGGTAGATAATACATGCGGCTAGAAGCTTGAGGATTTCAGTCCTCGTAACATCCATCATCTTTGGGTTCAACCGTCGTTGATGGTCAACAACAGGTTTAGCATCGGGCTCGAGGTTGATAGTATGTTGACAGATAGATGGACTAATTCCCTTAAGGTCATCAAGGGTATAACCAATTGCACCTCGGTGTTTACGGAGTACTTCCAATAATCACTCTTCTTCATATCCTGAAAGGTTAGAGTTGATAATAACAGGATAAACTTTCTTTTCATCTAAATAGCATACTTGAGCGTATCGGGAAGAGGTTTGAGATCAAACACCGGGTCTTCTTTTGGTTTGGATAAAATTCCTAAAGGTTCAACCGGGAGGTTGTGCTTCAGGATAGCAGGTTGTCTCAAGAAGATTTCATCAATTTCATTTCTTTCCTACATACGAGTATCATTCTCGTGGTCCTCCATGTATTTCTGCACAGGATCATTAGGGGGAATAGCAATAGAAGCAATACTTTCAATAATTTTATCATCACTAGGTAATTCAGTACCACGAGGCTGCTTGGAAATCTTAGAAAAGTTAAATTCATATGGCTCACCATTGAATTCAACAGAAACTTTACCTTTCTTGCAATCTATAATAGCTCCACAAGTTTTGAGAAAAGGTCTACCAAAAATAATAGGACAAAAACTATCTTGCACTGAACCAAGTACGAGAAAGTCGGTAGGGTACTTTACCTTTCCGCATAGGACTTCAACATCTCTCACAATCCCAATAGGAGAGATAGTGGCTTTGTTTGCAAGATGAATAGTAACATCGATCTCTTCGAGTTCACAGGGTGAAATCTCAGTCATGATCTCTTGATAAAGCGAATAAGGAATCGCGCTAGCACTTGATCCTAGATCGCATAGCCCGTAATAATTGTGATCTCCTATTTTAATAGATACAACTGGTGTACCTGAAATTGGGATTTTATTCTTGGCTGTGAAAATGTTAGTTGAAACAGCACAAAAATTTATAATAGAATCTGAAACATCATTAGTAACTAAATCTTTGACCATAGAAACTTGAGGATCGACTCTGATCTGGTCCTCAGGTTCGCCTGTTCTTCTCTCACTTTTATTTATGATGCCTGTCACAAAAGAGTGCTCCCTTATTCTTGAAGGAAAAGGGGGTTGTTCATATATAACTGCAGGCAAAACCGGATCAGGAACGTGAATACCAATAGGTACTTCTTTGAAAGGCTTATGGTACTGATCCTTCTTCATCTTAGAAGAATCAATATGAGAGGCAAAGTTCTTACAAAAATCAATCATTAGATGGGAATCCGGACCAATCTTAGAGCAAAAGGTATTAAAATAATTAGTTTTCACATAGATCTCAATATAATCATGCTCATAATTTATAGCAGGTTCAATACCTTTATCGATTTCCCAATCTTCAGTATTCTTCTGGATCCTTTCGTTGAGATCCCATCTTTCTTCAACTCTCTTTGTCTGAAATACCCCGCTAGAGGAGGTATCCAACCTTTCCTTATCCTGACGAGAAAGCATGGCATAAAAATTTGTAAGTATAATATCTTTGGGGAGCTTATGGATAGGACATTTGAACATGAGGGATTTAAGTCTCCCCCAAGCTTGAGCGATGCTCTCTCCGTCGAGAGACCTAAAGTTATATATGTAATTCCTGTCTCGATAAACTTCATGAAGAGGGCAAAACTTTGTATAAAAGAGAGACATAAGCTCTTCCCAATTAAGAGAATGTGGGTTATCGAGGAGCTTATACCAATCTGAAGCTTTGTCTGTAAGCGATACGGAGAATAATTTCTTCTTAAAGAACTCCAGTGACACACCTGCAAGCTTGAATAATGAACATAGTTGTGATAAATATAGCAAGTGTTCACCTGGATGTCTGTCTCTTGCATAGCGATTAGCTAGGACATAATCAATAATAACAGATGGTATCTTATAAGGCAAAATTTCAGTAGGGGCAGGAGTAACTACCTTAGTTGTGGGGCGGCTCCCCAAGAACAACGATCCAATAGTAGGGGTTTCCATAAGGACAAAAACAACAACAGCAAAACTAAAAACAGAAATATAAAAACTTCCTTACCGGCTTCACTTACTAATAGCGCTACACTCCCTAGCAACGGCGCCAGAAAACGTAGATTGATGACCCTCAATGTAGAGGGATCTATTGCAGTGTTTTCGATAAGTAAGAGTGTCGAACCCAACGAGGAGCAGAAGGTAGTAGCAAGTGACTTTGATAAGGAGATAACTGCAAGCACTGAAAGATAACTTTTTAGGGGTTTTCTTGGTATAAGCGACAGGAAAGTAAAGACGAGCAAAGTAAAAGATACTGGATAGTAAAAGGTGGCCCAATCCTTTCTGAGCAAAGGAGAGGCCTAGCAACTGAACTTATAAAAGCTAAAGTGTTCTTGAGGACACACGGGAGAGGTAGTCATGTGCTTTCGCCATATTCCGTATCGGTACTATGTACTGTGTTGATAAGTGTTTGGTGGGTGGATCTATGCTAGTGCATCCTCTAGACTAAGATGAATTCACTCTTATGATAAAACACCTTGCAAGCATCCGCAAATACAAGATAGTAATTAAGGAAAAAGCCTAACCATAGCAATACGATCGGTGATCCATTGTTCCTTTGTGCAAAAGCGTGCAAACTGGGGTTTAGGTTTCTGTCACTCCGGCAACCCACCGTAAGCATTATTTATACACAATGCATTCCACTAGGTCCTTGATAAGGCGAAGTGTTGAGTGTTCGACTCACACAACACCACTAGGAAAATAACAACACAACTTGAATACCAACCAACACATATTACTTCAACATCATATGACTACTAGCAACTAGACTGCTCCCATGTCCTCAAGAACTAAAGTAACTACTCACAAGACATAAAAGAGATCATGATCAGTGGGGATAAATAGATGATAAACAATCTGAACACAATAATATTTCTCCAACAAAACTCAATAGCATTCACCACAAAGTAGTAATCAACACCGATAGAGTAGAGAGGATAGATAGTACGGATTACAACACGAGTTGCAATTGTGAGGAAAGATTGGATGAAGATGGAGATGGTGCTGATGATGGGGATGATGTTGATGATGATCTCGATGATGCCCGTGACGATGGTGATGACGATGGCGACGATCTCCCCTTCCGGGAGGTGATCTCCCCGGCGGAATCTTCCCGCCAGAGATGGATTTTCTTCTCTGTAGGTTTCCGCCATGGAGCGGCGGCGGAACTCCGAAAACTCTCCCTTTTTTAGGGTTTTTGGATCACGATGGGTAAATAGGCCAGAGGGGGGAGCCGGGAGTGGCCCTGGGGGTCCAGGCGCCCTCCCGGCGCGGCCAGGGGTGGGGCCGCACCAGGTGGCTGCCTAGGCACCCTGTGGCCCCCTCTGGTCACTCTTTTGCGTGTCTTCGTGATCCTGCTAGAAAACATCCTCCGTCGATTTTCATGTAAATTGGACGTGTTCTTCTTCAGCAACTCAGCGTCCACTTTTTACCGCTCAATCCTGCGTCTGTTGCTTCGGCACCGGAAAGTTGCAAACTGTGTAAAATAAGCCAAAAAACATAAGAATAGCATCATATCATGGAATATACCAATGAATAAGAAATAATTACTATATAAAATAGTGATGCATTTTGGACGTATCACCATCGCACACTTGAAAACTCCCTTCATACACAACTCATCATAAGCTGATTAGAGAGGTTAGTACCCTTAATAAATAATTTTTCCCCACTGGATATGGAGATAATCTTGAAGAGCTACTGTTTCTCAAGATTGCCAAAAGGTTTTTTCAAATACAAAGCAAGCTTTAGGTTTGCAAAAGTTAGAAGAGACAAAACATGGAAGAATCTGTGAAAAAAAGAATAACAGGCAGTAAAGAATTTTTAGGGGACTTCTGCAACTCAAATCAAATAACTCAGAACATACAGAAGTTTCGCGATTGTATAGAGCACGCTGTGTAAAAAATTCAGCTCAAAAATATGAACTGGTGATTTGATCTGATTTTTCCCGTCACGAGGACAGAATCTGTTTTCTGGACAACATGTCACAACTTTCATTCCCTTGTCATATGAGGCTGTAACTTGGCACAACGCTTGAAAATACAGATACAATGATGTTGCTACAGTAGTAACAATCATCAAGACCACTAAAAACAGAAAGTAAAAACTCAAAGTAAAGATAACAAGGGTTCTCTCCCTAGAGCTCTTTCTTTATAGCCATAAAGATAGGCTTAAGCTTTTAGTGATGCTCTCGTAGGAATAAGATTTGAAGAAAAAAAGAGAGCATCAAGAAGAAAATATCAAACACATTTAAGTCTAACATGCTTCCTATGCAAAGGTGTAAGTCCAAGTATGTGATCAGAGGGGGAGGGGGTGAATGATCACTTCAAATTTTTGCATGAAACTATTAAGTGAAGCATAACTTAGCAGCATAAGAGATTCAACAGAAAGGTAAACATTGAAGCAGAACAGGATTGAAGCATAACATGGCAAATCAAAAGCATCGAATCAATTGCATTGACTCAAATCACTGAAGCAATTGTAAAACTGAATGTAAGTGCGGAATGTAAAACGAACTCTTGACTCGGCGATGTTTGTTCGACCAGTTCACACTCTGCAAAGTGCTACGTCTGGTTGGAGGGACTTGTGATTGAACACAGGAGCTAACCTCTCTCCGTCGGTATCTCCACTGCACCAATCTCCTTGAGCTTGGTCAGTTCTTCACTCGTGGTTGATTATTGAGGAAATCACCGAAACCTTTGACAAACTGGACTTCGAGGCGACAATAACTCTTCGCTCTTTGAAGAACAACACTCTAACCGTCTAGGAGAATTGCAGTTCTCCAAGATAAAAAGGCTAGCAAACTTCTTCCTAAGTCATAATGAATCAACTCAGATCAATAGGACTTGTACTTCGGTGGATGGGATTTTGTTTTGCTTTGGTGGGGATGCTCTTTCTCTTCACTGTCAGGAAATATTCTTGGAGCAGCCACCAGCCAATGAGGGCGGGTGTGGCGTATTTATAGGTGGAAATCCCTAGGTGCGAAATTTCTTAAATGACCCGATGCGACAACTTGACACCTATCCGCAACGGTCATATTTTCAATCAAAGCGCAACTTTACTTGCGGTCCAAGTAAAGATGACTCACGGACTTGGTTCTGCTTCAGGAGCCGAAAGAACGAAGTCTTCTCTGGTGAAGCATTACCTAGTGCACATGAGATTTCTCAAATCTGGCTTCTCACAGGTTTGGATTCGATCTGAGTCTTTTCACAAAAACCTTCGGAGTACATTTACTAAACCCCTCTTGATAGTACGGTTTTTTTCCTACGACTCAAAGAAGTGAAAAAGAACTACGCAAAAACTACAAGTCTTGCGCCATCTTGGTCATCTCCTTCAATGAGACGTGCTTCAGGATTCCTTATCTTTTTAGAGGTCAACATCCGTAATGAGCTTCACTCCTGGGGATATGCTTCAGTAAATATGTAAATATTCGTTGAAGCTTTATCACCAACCTATAACTTCAGGAACCTAACCATCTGTTTTACACTAGAAAAACTTGTTAGTTCGTCTACTGTTTTTTCCAACAATATCCAAAACTCATGGGGGCATAACTTTGCTCTTACAATCTCCCCCTTTTTGGACTATTGTTGACAAAACAGGCATCGATAAAAATATGGAATTTTGAGTTGAGTTGAGAGCAAACTCTAAGATATGAAGCTTTTGACTCCCCCTGAATGCAAGCATCGAAGATTTATATAATCGAAGTGAATGCTTGATGAAGAATATCTTTGATGGGAAGCCTAACACATATCTTAGTGAAACAATTGCATATAGAGGATATTAGTCTTGAAGAATATTGAATCATCCAATGACCTGTGAACTTAAAGGGAATAACCACCTGCAAGATAAAAGATACGAGAGCAACTTGCAAGAACGGGGGTTATTAACACATAACATGCAGCAGTTCACACGCGAAGTAAAACTTAAGTTACAACCCAATCGAAGCGAATGGAAAGTTTGTTGTAACTCAACACACACAAAAAAATCGAATCGAAACCCTAAACCCCGCAGCGAATCTAAACTCAATCGATGCTACTTTCTCCCCCTTTTTGTCAATAATTGGACAAAAGGTTGAGAGGTAGATCAAGAGTATTTACGCGTTTGCTGCAACCTGGGGACCCTGCTGATTGTCTTCGCCCGAAGAAGATGCATCTCCTGAAGTGTCTCCTTCGGTTGAAGCAGGAGACTCCATTTCGTCAATGTCTAGCGGCGCTTGAAGCAAATCAAGATCACTGTCGTTGAGAGGGTCATCTTCTTGCTTCGATGTGTGGGAGTCTTCATCAGAGAGAGTATCAGGGCGAATCTATTCATCTGGATTAACAAATAAGACTTCATCAATTTTGTCCAGCGGAGGGATCTTCGGGTTGGGGCGGTCTATTGAATCATTTCTGGAGAAATGGCGTTGAAGATGTGGATAATCCTTGAAAATCCGATCAGCTTCAAGCTTCTTGACTGAGTTGAACTTCCTTAAACCTTTCCATGAGTGGCGCTTCAAAACCTTCAGGTACTGATTATTGTTCAAAGCAATGTTTCCAACTCGATTGATTTCATCAGAGAGATGTTGCATTTTGCGTTGATTGCCTTCAATGAAGTTTTCCAATAACTGTTGTGAGCGAATCCCAACTTCAAAGTGATAAACTTCTTTCTGGAAAGACTTCGACATGCTGCGTTCATTGACATGCTATCTGACTCCGACATATGTGGCAAATGGATCATTTGGCCTTCTGAAGATATTCATTGTATCACGAACAGCAGGACAGAACAACTTCGGGTGATGCTTCGTAACGAAGTCTTCACTGCGTCCATGATTGCAAATGGCATGGAGCCAGGGAGCATATGGCTTCAGTTGATGTACAAGTTCAGCAGCTTGGACCATATAGCAAAGAAAACAATCCTCGAAGTCAAACACATGACCGTGAGTAAGCTTCAGCAAAGCATGACGTGTATGATAATGAATGTTGGACTCTTCATGTGCAGTGCTGAGAGGCATCAGTGAGTTGGACAAGATATAAAACCAAGTCTTCGATATGAATACCAGATGCTTCGGGCGAATGTTTTCTGGCATGTGGTCTCCAGTGACTTCGGGATCCAGAAGTGAAGCAAATTCAGCTTCAGTAGGACCAGGTAGCAAGTGAACCTTTGCAAGTTTTCCAGTGTGCCTTAGGATGTTCACAATATCCATGAATTCATCAGAATGCATTCGAAAGACTTTTCCTTGAATCATCCATTCAAGTATCCAAGAGTTTGTGTCATCAGGATTTCCAGAGACATAGAGAGTGGCATAGAATTGCTTCACTAGCTCGGAATTGAATGGTGTTTCCATAGCAAACAGGATGGTAAGATTCTGTGCTTCGATGGTTTCCATAATGTTCTGGAAGCACGTCGCTGAAGTTAAACTTCGCATATCCAAATACTTGTGCCTGAATAGACCACCCTTCTAGCAGTATAGCTTTGTGTACAGAATCTGTTGCTTGGCTGTCCAGAATCGAAGGTCATCAGAAGTCCGGGGTGAATCATAAGGACTGGCTCGAAAGAAGCATAGCTTCTGTCGATGAACTTCGAGGTCAAACTCAGGACCATGTCTTGAAGAAGAACCATCTCCCAAGAAAATAGGAAAAGTTTCACGTGGGTAGATGGAGTCCAGCTGGGTATCTTGCGCAGGAATGCAGTGCGGAGCTTTCCTTCGAGCAAATATGGCTCGCTCTTGAGGTTGAGTCATAATTGCCAATTCATTGGATTCGGCTTCTACATCGGCTTCAGGCTCTTCTGGAACAGGTTGTTCTTTGGCTTCGCCTTCTTGTTCTTCGGACTCATCTGCAGAGTGAGCCGAAGAATAATCCTTTGAAGGAATTGGTATGTCTTGAGCTTGAGGAGAAGGCTCTGGCTCAAAGTTGTCGTGGTGCGATGGTTGAGGAGCGGGTTGAGGAGGAGGTGGAGTTGGAGCACGGGGTGGAATGACTTCGGGAACGGTTGGCTTTGTAGTTGGGGTTGGAAGAGTGATAATCTTGCATCGAGGGGGTGATGCTTGTCTTGGGGCCTTCTTGCCCGGATGAGAGCTCACCTCATCAGCTTCGTCTGCATCTGAGATAAGACGGCGTTTACTTTGTTGCAGCTGGGGAAGGGGTAAAGCTAGTTGCTTGAGCATTGCTTCGCGCTTCTTTGAATCAAGAGCCATGACCGAAGCATTGTGCGTCTTGCAACATTCTTCAATGGTAGATTTGATCTTGCCTTGAAACACTTGAATATTGTGCTTTGTCTTTTCATTGACATCAGCAATTTTCTTTGAAGCAGCTTCGGCTTCGTTCTTGAAGTCTTCATCTGATTCAGCATCTGCTTTCTTCTTAAACTTCAGAATTTTGGCAGATTCAGATCTGTCCCTAGCATGCAAATCCCTTAGCTAATTGTACAGGGTTTCAATCATGGCAAAAAGAGTTGGTGAAATGTAAACATTCCCAACATCCACAGCTTTGGGATCAACAGCTTCAACAAGCTGGAAGAATTCCTGATTCAGGCTCAAACAGTCCCATAGCTCACCTTCTCTTGCATCTGGGAAGTTGTGGTGACTATGCTCAGCTTCTTCATGAGCTTCGGGGGCAGGTGCTGCGACTGGCTTCGGAGGGATATCCTTTGGTGCCATGTCTACAACAGCTTCCTTCTGAGCGGCTCTAGCAGCTTTCTCTGCTTTCTTTGTGCGAATGACATCAAGTTGAGCTTGGCGCTTGGCTTTAGCTTCACTAAGATGTTTGGCTTCGGCAGAAGCCTTAGCCTCTTGAGCTTTTGCTTCAGCGAGCTTGCGCTTCGCTTCAGCTTTCTGATTTGATTCAGCAAGATCTTTCCTTTGCTTCTCTAACAAAGCAACATCTCTATCAGCCTTAGCCTTTGCTTTAGCTTCTGTGTCAGCCTTGGCTTGGGCTAGTGCTTCAGCGTGAAGGCGTTCAGCTTCAGCACGGTCTCTCTTGCGCATATCTTCTTTAGAAAACTTCTTGGTGTCGACCTGGGCAAAAGTTTGGCCAGGCTTGGCAACCGAGGTTTTCAGCTTTGAAGCTTTGGCTGGATGAGCTTTGGCTTCGGGCTTAGCAGCAGGCTTTGCCTTCGGGTCATGCCTCTCCTTTGTTCTCTGTTCAACAGGAACCAGGCGGCGAGGTGGATTTGAAGCCAAAGGAGCCTCAACCACCATGTTTGTCATATCAATGGTTGGTTTAGGAACAGGAGGATCAGTTGGATCTTGAATCCTAATGCCTTTTGAAGCAGGCGGTTTCTCTCCTGCCTTCTTCTTTAGTGGCTTCCGAAGCTTTTGTCTCTTTGGACAAGGGGAACAGGGGTGTGCTCAGACTCATCATCGGCATCATCTGCAGGATCTGCAGGATCTTCAAGGAGAGAGACTTCAGGCTGTGCGGCAGGTTCAGCTTCGTCATCAGCTTCATTATCACTCTCCTCTTCAGAAATAGCAGGAGGCGGTGAAGCACTTAATTTTCTAAGATTTCTCCTCTTGGGCTTTGAGGCACCAGCTTCAGCATGGGCTTCAGCAGCAAGTGCTTTGGCCTTCTTCTCTTCTCTTATTCTCTTTTTTCAGCCAATATGGCAAGTCTCTCTTGCTCATTGGGATATTCATCTGGCGTCTTGAGAGAATTGGGGTGAGGAACAGCTGGAGGCTTCGGGTAGTACTTTCTTCTGTTGGCTGCATTGTATTGGCCACACATGGCAGTTGTGTACCTATAAGGAGGGCTGAATGCAAACTGCATTTCCCACTTCCAGTCTGGAATGCTCTTGTACTTGTACCACCTTATGGCCCAGTAGCGTCGAATATTTTGCAGTCGAATCTTTCGATCATAATCTAATTCTTCAGGAGGTGTGTCATAGCCCATTTGGAGTAGAATGGCTTCGGGAATGCCTCGGGCATTATTGACTTCCTTCGTCTTCCCACCTTTGCCTTTCTGCTTCGGGGGCTCAGGATAGTTCTCGAGTCCTTCAACAATAGGAGACTCATTCCCCATGGCTGCCTCTTCGTCAGACATCCTGTGACCAGAAGGATAGAAACGAGGGAATAGGAAAGGGATTGAATAAGCACTGGCAAAAGTTTCGACCAAAACCAAATTTTGACAAGAACCCAGAGCAAACCAAGATCAGATGCAAATATGTCATTGGATAGTGCTAGAACTAGTTCAAGAACACGACCTAACTTAGTCCAAACACAGAAAAGATTGAATCTCAATACTAACCTAAGTAGATGGGATTACTTTGATGCTACAAATTGTTTTCCCAAGGAGCAAAGATCAACACGGATCAGAACAGTCCTATAAACAGAAAACAAAAAAACCCTAACAAATCTTAGATCCAAGCCCCAGATGAAGAACTCGCAGAGAAGATTGGATCCAAGGAAACTTGCGTACCCTAACTTGGTGACGCGAAGCGGCTACGGCGACGGAGTGCGGAGACGTGCTCTTCGTCGACGGGGAACGTCCACGGCGGCGGCGGTCCGGCAGTGAAGCGGCGCAGTCGTCGTCGGGAACGAGAGCTTTGCGGAGAGCTCGAGGAGGGAGACGGGGAAATCGGAAGAGAATGAACGTGGGAAACGGTTCACTGGAGGGTGTTCCATATATAGGCCCGATATGAAACGGTTGCCAGATCGTATCGGACGGCTACCAGCGAGTTTCTCTTCCGATTCAACGACTCAGATGAAGTGGCGGTTCGCGAGCGAATCTCAACGACCCGAGAAATACGGGGACTCAACGGACGAAGAATAAGTCTTGACCGAGAAAAAAAACTTCGATAAAGTTGGAAGCATTTGATTCGGAACTCAATGACGTTCGAAACAATATGCTTTCCGTTTCAAATGTGCTTAACCATTCAAGACAGAATATATTGAGAGCGAATCAGAATGGAGGAGTAGGGTCCGAAACTTATCACTTCGAAGAAAAACAACAACGAAGCTAAAAGTGATAAGTACAGGGGACAACAAAACAAATAAATAAAAACAACACAGAACTGAAAGCAAAAGGCGAACGAAGCTAAACACATAAACTTGGACGAAGAAAAACTCAAGCGAAACCAAATAAACAAACACACAACGAAGATGAATATGTACAAAGGAAAAGTTTCGATCTTACTGAACATTGTGTGAGTCTAGGATGTTTAGCTCACATCTCAATGCACAGAACCTTTTCTCATCCAATGGCTTCGTGAATATATCTTCCAATTGATCTTCAGTTCTAACATGGCTGATCTCAATGTCTTCGCGCTGAACATGATCTCGAAGAAAATGGTGACGAATATCGATATGCTTCGTTCGAGAGTGTTGCACAGGATTTTGTGCAATTTTGATAGCACTCTCATTATCACAAAGCATAGGGATTTTCTTCACATAAATACCATAATCTTTCAGCGTCTGCTTAAACCAAAGTATTTGAGTGCAGCATGAGCCAGCAGCAATGTATTTAGCTTCAGCAGTAGATATTGAGACACAGTTCTGTTTCTTTGAAGCCCAACACACAAGAGATCTACCAAGAAAATGACAAGTGCCTGAGGTAGATTTCCTGTCAACTCTATCACCAGCCCAGTCTGAATCAGAATATCCAATCAAATCAAACTGAGTTCCTTTGGGATACCAAAGTCCCAAAGAAGGAGTATGTGCTAGATATCGAAGAATTCACTTCACAGCAGTATGATGCGATTCCTTCGGATTGGCCTGAAAACGAGCACAAATACAAACTGATAGCATAATATCAGGTCTAGATGCACATAAGTATAAGAGTGAACCTATCATAGACCGATACTTCTTCTGACCGAAGGGTTTCCCTTTCTCATCAGCATCAAGAAAACCATTGGTAGGCATGGGAGTTCTGATGGTCTTGCATTCAGCAAGATCAAATTTCTTCAGGCAATCCTTCAAATATTTCTCTTGTGAAATAAAGGTGCCATTCTTCTGTTGGCGAATCTGAAGTCCAAGGAAAAACTTCAATTCACCCATCATCGACATCTCATATTTCTTCGACATCATCCTTGAAAATTCTTCGCTGATTTCAGAGTTAGTGCAGCCAAAAATAATATCATCTACATATATCTGACACACAAATAGATCATTGTTATATGATCGAGGGAAAAGAGTGGGGTCAGTGGTTCCTGGTTTGAAGCCTTTCTTCAGGAGGAAATCCTTCAACGTTGCATACCAAGCACGGGGTGCTTGCTTCCGTCCATACAAAGCTTTGTGAAGCCTGTATACCATATCAGGATTCTTCGAGTCTTCAAAACCTGGTGGCTGCATAACATACACTTCTTCTATCTCACCATTAAGAAAAGCACTTTTGACATCCATTTGATATAGCAATATATTTTTGTGGTTAGCAAAAGCAAGCATGACACGAATGGATTCGAGAAGGGCTACTGGAGCATAGGTTTCACCAAAGTCAATGCCTTCGATTTGGGTGTAACCCTGTGCTACCAGTCTAGCCTTATTTCTTACCACAATACCATCTTCATCTTGCTTGTTGCGAAAAATCCACTTTGTGCCAATAACATTATGCTTCGTGGGATCAGGCCTGTCAACAAGTGACCAAACCTTGTTTCTTTCAAACTGGTGAAGTTCTTCCATCATAGCCAATAACCAATCAGGGTCCTTCATGGCTTCATCATATTTTGAAGGCTCTAGCATGGAAACAAAAGAAAAACTTCCACAGAAGTTAGCCAAACGAGTACGAGATCGAGTAGTGGGACGACCTGGTTGATGAATATCTTCGAGGATCGAATCAACATCAACTCTTCTTCGAACTCGTGATAACGTAGTATGATTTGCTTCAGGCTCAGCTTCTTCTTCAGGATCTGCATCAGCTTCGGGATCTGCTTCACCTTCAGCTTCGGCATTTCCTTCAGGATTAGCATTTCCTCCATTCCCTTGTCCTTCTTTGTCCTGTTCATTGTTAGCTTCAGGATGTTGATCTCCAGCGCCCCGGGCTATGTGTGGGAACATTGGGCCATCATCATCCCTGATAGCTTGACGAGGATTGGCTTCAACAGGGCGAATCTCTCCAATAGCCATGGACCTGATCACTTCATCAAGTGGAGGTTCATCTAGATCATGAGGCAAATGCTCTTTTTGAGAGCCATTAGTTTCATCAAACCTCACATTTACAGTTTCCATAACTTTCCCGAAGTGAGAGTTATACAGTCTGTAAGTGTGAGAGTTTGAGCCATAACCTAAAAGAAAACCTTCATGTGCCTTAGGGGAAAATTTGGAGCTATGATTCATATCTCTAATAAAGCATGGAGCACCAAATACCCTAAGGTATGAAACATTTGGTTTGTTACCAGTGATAAGCTCATGTGAAGTTTTCTTCAGGAACTTGTGAAGGTAAACCTTGTTGATGATGTGACATGCAGTGTCAATTGCTTCGGCCCAGAACCTAATAGGTGTTTTGTATTCAGCAAGCATAGTTCTGGTCATTTCAATAAGAGTTCTATTCTTCCTTTCAACCACACCATTATGTTGAGGTGTATATGCAGCAGAGAACTGATGAGTAAAACCATGATCATCAAGAAAATCTTGAATATGAGTATTTTTGAATTCAGTTCCATTATCACTTCGGATATGCTTCAGAGATAATTCATATTCAGTTTGAGCTCTCGTAGCGAATGACTTGAAGATTTCAACAACTTTGCTCTTGTCATCCAAAAAGAAAACCCAAGTATAACGAGAGAAATCATCAACAATAACAAGACCATATTTGTTTCCTCCCAGCTTGCATAATTTTGAGGACCAAAAAGATCCATATGAAGCAATTCAAGAGGATGAGTGGTAGTCATGATAGTCTTCACTGAATGATGTTTCTTCGTAATTTTACCAGCTTCACAAGCACTGCAGAGACGATCCTTATCGAATTTTAGTTCGCTAAGGCCAATAACATGCTTCTTCACCAGATTATGAAGATTTCTCATCCCTGCATGACCAAGTCTTTGATTCCATAACCTACCAGATGAAGCTTTTGCCATTAAGCATGTGGATACAGCAGGGCCCGAAGAAAAATCAACAATGTATAAATCTCCCTTTCGGTAACCCTCGAAGACAAACGTATAGTCATCCTGTGAAAAGACAACACAATGCGAAGCAGAAAATAGAACAAGCATACCCATATCGCATAACTTTGAAATAGACATAAGATTATATCCAAGGGATTGGACTAGCATAACCTTGTCAATGTGCTTATCTTTCGATATGGCAACCTTACCCAAGCCTAATACTTTACCCTTGGTGTTATCACCGAAGGTAATGTACTTCTGAGAAGATTGAGATAGTTTTTCTTCGGTGAATAACTCCTTGTCTCCGGTCATATTATTTGTACAACCACTATCCATGACCCATTCGGATCCATCGGAGACATAGCCCTGCAGAAGAATTAGTTCTTCTTAACCACCCACAAACGAGTAGGTGACTGAGAAGATGTTGAAGCACTAGATGAAGCAATATTAAAGCGAACAGGAGTGTATTGCTTCGGTGTACCATCTAGCACACCATAAATGTAAGTCCTCTGCGAATGGTTAGGATAAGAATGAGCATATGCAATCTTAGAATTGTTATCATGCATGAGGACGATAAGTATAACGACCAGTGCGATAGTATTGCTTCTGCGGAACATTTGATTCGGGCACCAGTGAATCATTTCTCGTCTCTAGAGAATAGAAATGATTCGGTGGTACCGGAGGCTTTCCCTGCATAGTATGATTAGTAGGCAGTTTTTCCACAAGTGCTTTCTGCACCCATCTCTGCCTCTTATAGAAGCCATTCTTCGGTGGAGTACCTACATACTCAGCAGTAACTTTTCCCTGTTCATCCTTAATGAGTTTGTAGTCTGAATCAAGTGATTCATCCACAATGGCTTTGTTCATTTTGCAGTCGAAACCTGAAAGGTTAGCAATGTCAATGGGTTTCTCCTTCGCTAGAACCCAAACAGTCTTAGGATACTGCTCAGGTTCCCAATAGGTGCCATCAGGGTTTATCTTTCTCTCGAAACCAACACCCTCATTTCTGGGTTCTTGTGAAGGAGAGCCTTTCTCAGGATATCACAGAGATATTGGTGTCCTTGCACACTTTTGAACATGCCTGTTTCAAATAAGTTTTTCAACCTGAGGAGTTCCTCGGTAACAGCAGGATTTTCCTCATCAGAGGCATTAGTATCATCAATAACAATAGGAGCTTTCCCTTTGGAATCAGTTTTGCTTCGTTCCAAACAAGTTAAGCAAGGTGAATCAGTTTTATGATTTGCTTCAGAACCTTGTTGAGCCATGAGAGAGAGATTGACATTTTCCAATTCTTCATGAGCCTCTTTCAGTCTTTCGAGAGCCATTTTCCTCTGAAGAAATTCATAGGTCAGCTTCTCATAATCAACTGAAAGAAGATCATGCCGAGAGGATAATTCTTCAAACTTCTCCTTCAGAGCAGCATGCTCATTAGTTAAAGTTTGACCTTTCTCTATCTCATCGATCAACAGAGTTTCTGATTTCTTAATGGTTTTGCTTAGAGAATCAAGTTCATCTTGTTGGATTGAAGCAAGTTTAGCAAGTTTAGCATAGCTTATCTTCGAATCACTATCATATGACGAGCAATCCGAAGTATCATAGTTTGATTTGGATGAAGATACCTTTGCCTTGGCCATGAAGCAATATGCAGGAGTTTCATCTTCACTACTGTTGTTGGTGAAGAATGAGCTCGATGATTTGGTTGAAGAATCTGCCGAAGAGAAAGCCAAACCAGCAACACCATCTGATTCGGACCCAGACACAGACCTTGAGCCCGATTCAGCTTCGGAACCAGAGGCTTCGTCTTCAGAGTTCATCTCCTTTCACAGATAGGCCTTGGCACGGTGAGAGCTGCTTCGACGAGACGAGTGAGTCTTCTATGAAGAACCCTCACGCTTCTTATGATACTTCTTCCTCTTATCATCATCAGAATCTTTCTTCTTTTCTCTTCTCGAACTGGAATCATGTCTCTTTGACTCATAGCTTCTGGAGGATCTGTGGGACTTTGATGAGGAGTCTCTAAGCGAGTGCTTCGATTTGTTCTCAGCTTCCCACAGAGGGCAATCGGCAATGTAGTGACCTGGTTTCTTGCACTTGTAGCAGGAGTTGTCCTTCGATGGAGAGCTTCTTGAGGATGAACGGTTTGAAGAATGACTTGAGCTTCTTGAAGGATAACTCTTCTTGGGTGAAGAAAAACCTTTTCTCTAAAAGCGACTGAAGCGTCTCATGATCAATGCTAGATCTTTTCCAATGCTTGCAGGATCATCTGATTCGACAACTGAAGCAGAACTGACTTCGGGTGAAGAATGACGCGAATCTTTTGCTTTCAAGGCATGAGATCTTCTTCGAGAACCATTTATGTCATGTTTCTCTTCTTCTTCCATTTCAAAGGTATTGAGTCTCTCAAGAATATTAGTGGCAACAATACGTCTGAAATCAGTCCTTTCTTTGATCATCAGCACAATGTGATCAAACGAATCATCCAATGAGCGAAGCAGAGTTCTAACAACTGAGTGAGGAGTGATGTCATCAGCACCAAGTGAAATCAACTCATTTGCAAGAGCAGTGAGTCTACTGTAAATGGAGCTGACTTTTTCACCCTCGTTTCTCTTGAATCGATAGAATTTGCTTCGAAGTGTGTCAATTCTGGCATCCTTCTGGATAGAAACACCTTCACCAATCTTCTCAAGATAGTCCCAGACACCTTTGGCAGAAGGAATATTCTTCACTTCATGATACTTCTCTGGTGTCAGATGATTGGTGATGAAAACCCAGACTTCAGAATCAAGATCGATCAGCTTCGCTTCTTCAGGAGTGATGGCATTCTTGTCTGCAACTGTAACTCCATATAAGACAACTTGCCAGGCAGTCAAGTTGATAGCCATGACATTTCTCTTCATTTTGTCCTCCCAGTATGGATAGTCCTGTCACAACCCCAAGTTAGGTAAGTGCTAGGGTTTTATTGTGCCTTTGCATCATGCCAAAAATTCAAAAGAAAATTCAAAAATGGGGAACAGAAAAGCCCTGAGAAATTTATTTCAAAAGGCCAGATAAAAATCTTCTCCAAAAATTCATGTTAGAATTTTGAAAAGTCTTATAAATGAGTCTGATCACATATCAAGTGATGTGGGACCCACCCCATGCTCATGGATTTTTCAAATATTCAAACAGTGCCTTGGAATTAATCAAAAACCCCTATTTGATTTAAGATTCAAATTATTTGAATTTTAAAAATGTTGAAACTTTATAAGTGGCTAGTCTATATTTTTATGAGGCCATATAAATTTTTTCAGCATTTAATAAAATGCCTAGCTATTTATTTTCTAAGCAAAAAAAATTTACAGAAAAGAAAAATAAAGCAGAAAAGGACAAGGAGCTTACCTGTTGCCCAGGGGCGAGGCCCACCTTCCCAGCCGGCCCAGCCCACCAGGGGGCTCCCCTCTCGTCTTCCCCGGGCACGAGCACACAGCTGCGTACCCGGCATGCTGCAGCCGTCGCGGTGGCAGCCTCCCAGCCGCGCCCCTGCCTCCTTCTCGACGCCACGCACGCCAGTAGACGCCCCACGTCTCACTTCCCACTCCGCGCCCTCTGGTCCGTCCTCCCCGCGCAAGTTCGTCGACGCCCGAAGAACCCCGCAGAGCACCACCGTGATCCAGCGCGGACAGAGACGCCCACCGGCTGCGAGAAGCTGTCCAAGAAGGTCGCCGTAGACGCAAGCCTCGCCGTGCAGAAGATGGACGGCCAATTTTGTCTCTAGAAGTCGCAAGCTTCGTCGACATCTCGCCGGAGCCGCCGGATCCCGTTGACGATTCCGTCGTCACGAGGGAACCTTCGACCTCGCCGTCACCTCCAACGCGATCCTGGTGAGCAGGCGCTTCAAAACCCTAACCCCACTCCTCCGGTTACACCTCCTAGCCTTGGCCGCCATGGAAGCCGAGCACGGTTGCCGCCATGGACGACCTGGAGCTCGCTCTAGTATCTTTTTTTCCGTTTCGTTGAGCCCAACGTGCTCCTGGAACCTCCAGGAGACGACTAGGGTAGCGCATGGTCATGGTTGCCCCTTGAATCAAAGAACCTGACATCGCCGGACTTCTGTCTCCGTCGTTCTTCGTCGCCGACGCGCTTCCGGTGGACTCCAGTGACCCCCTCCAGCACAGGTCGACGCGGCGTCCTCACAGCAGTCGTTTGGTGCCTCTGGCGTGCCAAACGCACGTCCAGAGCGTGATCCCGCACATGCCGGCGTGCTCTGGCTCGCCGGAGCTCGTCGCCGGCAACCCAGCCGACGTGGCAGGGGATTAGCCACTAATCCCACTCCCAGTGAGGCTGACATGTGGGCCCAACCCTGCTGATCTCCTCTGTTAAGTTTAAAAACGTTTTAAATCGATTTAATTAACACAGTGACACTTACAGGTGGGACCCCCTTGTCAGTGAACCCCTGACGCCAGCATGAAGTCATGCTGACGCCATAAATGAATTTCCAGATTTTACAAATGAATTAAAGAATTCCAGAAAATCCAGAAAATAGCCCAAACTTTGGAAATTCATAGAAAATTCATATTAACTCCAAATTGGACAAATAATATATGAAAAATGATCACGAGAAAATAACCTATCAAAATATCCTACTTTCAACTTTGTTTAAGTTGAATTTAAAATGTGATCAGTAGCATTTGCAATTTGATTTAAATGGATTTAAATCAAATTCAATTCAAATATTTTTGCAACTTGAACCATGGCAACATGCTACATTTCAATCACACATCAGAGGCATATCATACACATTTCAAAATGATTCAAATTGATCAAACAATGTCACATGTAGCTTGGCTAAGTTTGAATTCAAATTGGAGTTTGAATTTGCATTTCAAATGCAATATACTCCTTTTAAATGGAATGCTCAACACATCAGTACCTTGAACATCACCATTGCAATCTTATTCATGTGATTGTGCATTGTACATTATGTTGATCCTATGATTGTCATGTTGCTGATAGAAGTGGAGCCGGAATCCTAGATCACCCCCTTCGTCGAAGACCCCGTGACTGAACCTCGTCAGCAAGGCAAGCAAACCCCCATTGATCATGTCGATAAAATCCCACTTCCCTCTCATGTCTCGCTTATGCATGTTTAGGAGATCATCTTGTATCGATTCTACCGCATAGTTGAACCCATATCCTTTGCATGACCTATCATCTTGTCACATTAGTAAGCAAAACACAATCTTAGAAGATGTAGGAGTTGGTTGATATCATGTGGCCACTGCAACTGTTACTGCTTATTGCATGCTTAGTGGTACAATGAGGTTGCTTATGATGTGATTCGGGATGATGATAAACATGGTGTTGATGAAAGTGAAATGTGTTGGTGAATCTACCCTAATACAAGGTGAACGATGAGAGGCTGTGTCGGAGTACACAGTGGGTTGTCTCGTTGAACACCGCCCTAAGCCCGAGTTCTGTTGTGTGGTGATCCAAGACGAAGAGTACTACCACATGTTGGGCACATGGACCCCCGCTCAACCTACTAACTCACCCCTTATCGGTTCAATGAGTCGCATTAGTTCGGAGTTCTGGTAGGTCTGTGGCACGGTCTGCGAAGTGGAAGAACGGCTATTCAGACCGGCTTGGGACCCTGCACACATCTTCTGGGACCACATCGGTAAACCGGCCGGGTTCACGATGTGGATTCCAGCCCAGATAGGCGTCTCCATTGAATTTGAGTTGGCTGTGAGGTAAAAGTCGTGGGAATTATCCTCGCCGGCACCTCTTGAACGGTGTCGAGTACAAAGGCGGTAACTGATAGTTTCATGTGTGTAGCAGTACACCCCTGCAGGGTTAACAAAACTATTCGAATAGCTGCGTCCGCGGTAAGGGACTACTTGGAGAGCTGTGCTCGATTATTAGACAACTTGAACTGGATACTTCTAAAATACACCAAGATAAGTGTGAGTGCTATGGTGTGCTTCTCGTGGGGAAGTCGAGGAAGTAACCATAGTGGTGTAATTAGTTGAAGAGATGTAGTGGACTCGTGTACGCTTCTTACCGCAAGTCTGGTACTCGTAGTTCAGGACTAGCCAAGTCAAAGCTGGCACTTCTGCAAGTGAAACCCCACCTCCCTTTACCTTGATACATGTGCATGAGTAGTATAGCTCCTATGTAAGTCTTGCTGACTACGATTTTGTACTCACGTTTGCTTAATCTATGTTTTAGATGAACCCACCGACCCCAATGGTGGCTTCTACCCGAAGCTCGAAGATTGAAGACTCAGACCAAGACCAAGCTAGTGTAATCCCAGTCAGACGACTGGTTCCCTCGTGGAGGGTTTGTTTTTAGATAAGGCTTCTCTAAGCCATTTGTTAAACTTGTCTGTACTCAGACCTACTTTGCTTCCGCTTGTCTGTTATAATGTTGGATCACATGCTTGTGATCTCTGTGTGCACTCTGTAAGAGTTATTAATAAAGATGTATACATTGTAGAGAATTGCAATGATACCTGTTGTTCATACTAGACATGTGTGCTGCGTGTATGTTTATAACATGCATGTCTTTGTATGGGTTTTCGAGATCTTAGTTGTGATCTGGCTGGCGGTCTTTTATACACCAAGTGGCCCTTAGATGTGTGCAGCTTGGGGCATCGCGATGCGATTGCTCGAGACTCCGTCTCGTGCACACTTTGATGTATGATCGAGCCCGCCCTAGACCCCGACTAAGTGATCGGGCTGGAGTAAGTCTATGTAAGGGTTATAATACAATCGATAGTATGGTTGAGGCGACTTGTCTATGAGTATGGGAGTTCACCACCCATATCATTGAGACTTGTGTGCGGACGATGAGGACCCATTTCAGTTGATCATCCGACCTGGATGGGATGCCCCTCACGTTCGATGCTTTCCGAGAACGTTCTGTGCTTGGCCTTGTCTGCTTAGACAAGTGGGTACGGTTCTCGGCTCTCCATATGATTTTCTTGTAGCGAGGCTTGCATACGCTAACCCCGGGTCCCGACAAGTCCTTTCCATTGAACACGGGTATGGGTTCGCCGGAGCGAATGGCTGCGAAAGACATACTTGCAAAACACTCTAGGAGGTTAATCCAAACAAAGAGTGACTAGCTCTGATACCAATTGTAAGTCCAAGTATGTGATCAGAGGGGGAGGGGGTGAATGATCACTTCAAATTTTTGCATGAAACAATGAAGTGAAGCATAACTTAATAGCAGAAGAGATTCAACAGAAATGTAAACATTGAAGCAGAACGGGATTGAAGCATAACATGGCGAATCAAAAGCATCAAATCAATTGCATTGAATCAAATCACTGAAGCAATTGTAAAACTGAATGTAAGTGCGGAAAGTAAAACGAACTCTTGACTCGGCGATGTTTGTTCGACCAGTTCAAACTCTGCAAAGTGGTACGTCTGGTTGGAGGGACTTGTGATTGAACACAGGAGCTAACCTCTCTCCGTCCGTATCTCCACTGCACCAATCTCCTTGAGCTTGGTCAGTTCTTCACTCGTGGTTGATTATTGAGGGAATCACCGAAACCTTTGACAAACTGGACTTCGAGGCGACAATAACTCTTCGGTCTCTGAAGAACAACGCTCTAACCGTCTAGGAGAATTGCAGTTCTCCAAGATAAAAAGGCTAGCAAACTTCTTCCTAAGTCATAATCAATCAACTCAGATCAATAGGACTTGTACTTCGGTGGATGGGATTTTGGTTTGCTTCGGTGGGGTTGCTCTTTCTCTTCACTGTCAGGAAATATTCTTGGAGCAGCCACCAGCCAATGATGGTGGGGGTGGCGTATTTATAGGTGGCAATCCCTAGGTGCGAAATGTCTTAAATGACCCGATGCGACAGCTTGACACCTGTCGGCAACGGTCATATTTTCAATCAAAGTGCAACTTTACTTGCGGTCCAAGTAAAGCTGACTCACGGACTTGGTTCTGCTTCAGGAGCCGAAAGAACGAAGTCTTCGCTGGTGAAGCATAACCTAGTGCACATGAGATTTCTCAACTCTGGCTTCTCACAGGTTTGGATTCGATCTGAGTCTTTTCACCAAAACCTTTGGAGTACATTTACTAAACCCCTCTTGATAGTACGGTTTTTCCTACGACTCAAAGAAGTGAAAAAGAACTACGCAAAAACTACAAGTCTTGTGCCATCTTGGTCATCTCCTTCGATGAGACGTTCTTCAGAATTCCTTATATTTTTAGGGGTCGACATCCGTAATGAGCTTCACTCCTAGGGATATGCTTCAGTAAATATGTAAATCTTCGTTGAAGCTTTATCACCAACCTATAACTTCAGGAACCTAACCATTTGTTTTACACTAGAAAACTTGTTAGTTCCTCTACTGTTTTGTCCAACAATATCCAAAACTCATGGGGGCATAACTTTGCTCTTACAAAAGGGATCTTATAGAGGAATAAATCAATGAAGCATAAAGATATTAGAATAGGAAGGCAAAATAAGTGCAACTTCAAAACCTTCAACATAAAGAGAGGGAACTTGATATTATTGAAATATCTATGAGCATATGTTCCCCTCTCATGATAATTTTCAGTGGGATCATAAATAAACTCAACAATATAAGTATCACATACAAAATTCTTATCATGATCCACAAGCATAGAAAATTTATTACTCTCCATATAAGCAAAATCCTTCTCATTAGTAATAGTGGGAGCAAACTCAAGAAAATATCTATCACATTAATCATTCTTATCATGATACACTTGCAAAAATTTATTCTTTATAGCATAAGTGTCATCACAATAATCATCATAGATAGGAGGCAAAGTTTCATCAAAATAAATTTCCTCATCAAAACTTGGGGGGCTAAAAAGATCAACTTCATCGAACGTAGCATCCCCAAGCTTATAACTTTGCATATCATTAACATCAAAGGTATTCAAAGAAGACATACTAATAACATTGCTACTATCATGAGTGTTGTGCAAATAATAAGGCTCCATAGTCTTTTTGATTTTCTCTTCAAACACTTCATGTCCCAACTCAAGGTAGAGCTCATAAAGCTCTCTCATAATATTTTTGTTGTTTTCCATAAGCCTAACTAGTGAAAATAAAATCAAGAAACGAAAAGATTTAATTGCAAGATCTAAGGATATACCTTCAACGCTTACCTCGCCGGCAACGGCGCCAGAAATAGCTTGATGTCTACGCACGCTTCTATTCTTGTAGACTATGTTGGGCCTCCAAGCGCAGAGGTTTATAGGACAACAGCAATTTCCCTCAAGTGGATGACCTAAGGTTTATCAAACTCAGGGAAGTAGAGGTTGAAGATGGTCTCTCTCAAACAACCCTGCAATTAAGATACAAAAAGTATCTTGTGTACCCAAGACACCTAATACAACTAGGAGTTGTATAGGTGCAATAGTTCAGCGAAGAAATGGTAAAATATGAGTGATAGGTGTGGCAGAGAAAGGTAATATAAATCTGTAATAAAAAGTGCAGCAAGAAAACATGTGAAAAAAGTGAGCACAAATGGTGTAACAATGGTGGAAACAAGGCCTAGGCTTAATACTTTCACTAGTGGCAACTCCCGACAACATTAACATATTCTAATCACATGATATTTCTCATAAAACACGCAATAGAGACGTACTCGGAGGTCATTCCTTTGTGGTCACGAGAGGATGAGAATTATGTAGGGCTACAAAAGCACACCTCAGAGTTCGTAGTGTCAATATATTGATTTCCCAATGTCACCGCGGCCATCCAAAGAGAGTACCACAATCACCACAACATATCTCGAGGATAGTTAAAGACAAGCACCAACAGACTCTCAATATTCAATCAACACACAAAAGAGGAAATCACTCATGAAAATATTCTTCTAACCCATGTCCAATATACCGCTATCACCATGGTCTCAGGGATTATACTAGATAAGATCAAGTGATCACATCAATCCAATACATAGAGGAAGGGGAAATATCATGGGATCACCCTAGATTAACATAGCCTATGATCACAACGAAGATCAGATCATGGGAGATAGAATTGACCATATATATACTGGTAGAAACCTTAGCCCAGAGGGGAACTACTCACACATGGACAAGGTGAGAGAGAGAGAGTTGTTGATGGAGAGGTGCAGCCCGGAGGAGATGAAGGAGATGGCGGCGGCGGTGGCCACGGCCACGACCCTTGGGGGCAGCGGCCCTTGGCCCCCTTATTCTTCCTTGGATATGGTGCTGCTGCAGAGATTGATCTCCCCCTCAAGACGGCTGTGAAGGGGGAGGAAATTTCATGGTGTTCTTTGACCTAGGTTTCCTCTCTTTATATAGACTCTCGGATTCCCGTCATCCAGATTATGTCTTCGGTATTTCGGGGCCAGAGGGAGCATCCAAACTCAGATTTGGCCGAATTTTAAGTCTATATTCACCGGAAAAAATTACCTACAACTTTTTAGTTTTAAGTTTTTCCGTCTGAGGCCGTCTTCTAGCGTTTCCGAGGCGATCTTCTAAACCTGTTTGGTGGGGACAGATTTCTGGAGAGTTAGAGTCCAACTCCTACAAGGCTTCTTTTTGTGATTTTTTCTTTATCCAAATAATTCCTACATATAAAGAGAAAAAAAAGAACTTGTGCCCTCTTGCAATCATTAATAGGTTAGTTCCAAAATATGTTTAAAAAATATATGAAAGTGTATCAAAAACATAGCAATATCACACAATACATGCATGGAACAAGCAGAAATTATAAATATGTTTGGGACGTATCAGGGGCCACCAGGGGTCCAAGCGACCCCCCGGTGCGGCCCAACCCTAGGGCTCGGCGGGAGGGCGCCTGGTGGTGGCCCTCTAGACCCACTTTGGCTCTTCCGGAAGCTTCCGGTATGCTGATTTTTTATTGGATTTTTCCCGAATTTTTGGAGCACTTTTAATATGGTGGAAACTATGAAATAGAAAAACAGAAGAAAATAGGAACTGTCACTGGGGTGCACTGAGTTAATAGGTTAGTCCAAATATTATCAAAAGTGTATGAAAGTGTATCTAAATCATAGAAATATCACACAAAAAATGCATGGAGCAAACATAAATTATAGATACGTTTGGGACGTATCAACATCCCCAAGCTTAAATCCTGCACGTCCTCGAGTAGGTAAATGATAACAAGCATAATTTCTATGGTGACATGCTAACAAACATATAAGAACTTTGAAAGTAAAGAAATCAAGGTATGTAATTTAATTCAAGTCATAACAAGCAAGAGTCTTTATTAGCATTGACACAAGCAACATAAGAACATAAAGGTGCAAGAGCTCTCGCTGTCCGTGACTCGAATGTCTCCAGATGGTGTTTGAGTGAAAGAAGGGGGAGATGGGAATACGAGAGAAAAATATATTTGTCGAGAACTAAATCTACTAAAGTTTCACACTTAGTCTTCTTTGGAATCTTATCTTGACTCGTCCCCAGACCACTTGCCAGGTACAAGTCAATTTGATCCACTCCCTTTCGATATTTTGAGAACTCATGCAATGGATGAGCATAAGCACAACAGTTGACCCTTAGGATGGCAAAGAGAGAGATATGGTGGAGGAGGAAGAAAAAAAGGGGGGAAAGGCTCACATCAATGCGGACAATCATAGGCGAGAAGGCCAAATGATATATATGATGTGAGGAGTAGGGATTGCCATGCAACGGATGCACCTATGAGCTAAGAAATCTCTCCAATGGACCTAGTGGGAGTGCATCCAACTTGCTCGCTCATGAAGACCTAGAGCTCGTTTAAGGAGGCTCATCATTGGAATATACAAGCCAAGTTGTATAGTGTGAAGGTCCCCACATAGCTATATGAAAATATGATCATCTCTATGGAGCACAAGATATAAGCGGGAGTATGAGTGTGGATCTTTAAAAAGGAATGGTAGTGTTGCCCCTTTCTCTCTTTTTATTTCTTTTTATTTAGTTGATGGCCTCAATGGCTCTTTCTATTTAACTCTCATTTGTTCTCTTTGGGATCTTTTAATTTGTCCTCTTTGCTATCTTTTCGTCACTTATGGGCAACAATCTATTTTACAAGAAGGTATAGAAGATCTTCACACTTTACAAGATACTCAACATAAAGAAGATGTAGCTATCATGATGTATGCAAATATATGCCTCTGCCAGTGTAGCAGGAACATGTATGACACGATGATGAAGTCATGAGAAGGTGGATGTTCCATGGCAATATATCTCGGAAAGGCTATGGAAATGAATTGATAGGTAGGAATGGTGGCTGTTTTGAGGAAAGATATAAGGATTTTTATGATGGCATAGCGTATCATGCCAAGCGTTTGGATGCACCGGCGAGGTGGACGCCAACTCTCAGAGTGAGAAGAGGGAAATGCACGGTACCGACGAGGCTAGCAAATATGAGGAGGTGTAAGTGTCAACTTTCAATACTTACATTAGTCCGAAGAACTCATGTACTTATTATCGGTAACTCTCAATCTAATAAGGAGGTTCACAAAGAGACAAATACCCCGAGGAGGAGTGTATGGGGGTTTGGTTATCCTTGCGCATTGTAACAGCCCAGTTTTCACAAAAATTAAAAATTTTGTTTTCGGTGTGAATTGTTTGATTGTCTGATTTGTTTGCGGTGTTTGCATCCACGATTTATTGATCGGCGATTATTTTTCCCCCTCTTATCTCGTATCGGACGGAGACCGACCCTTGCCACCCTGACACTCGACCTTTGCGACACCGGGTTTCACCCGATCACCGTCGCGAAAACCGCACGAGACCAGCCGCAGCCAACGGAACGAAAAACCCCATTTAATAATTAATCGGGATATTTTTATAGCGCGCCGGAAAGTGTTTTCGGAACGGTTCCAGCGTGAGGTGAACGCCTCCGGCTCGACGCGCTGATCGCGCAGTTCGAAGTTTTACCCGAATCGGAGGTACTGCGGACCCCAGGCGGTCAGAAATGTGAGCACCGCGCGCGCAAGAGAAAAACCGGGGATGTTTTTGCAAACTACCAGCCACCGGGGCTATATAAAGACCACCACACTCCCACCCGTTTTTAGGGTTTCCCTAGCCACAATTTTTCAGCCACCCCCCTGTTTTTTCCCCCAATTTTTGCATCCCTAGCTTAGATCTGTTTGCAACCATCGGATCGTAGATCGGAGGGCTACGGGCGCGCCACGTAGCCCCTTCTCTCTCCTCCAATTCTCCTCCGCGCCCGCCGCCCATGGAGGCCGAGCCGCGCAGGACCCCGCCGGCCAGCAGGCCGCAGCCGCCGGCAGCAGCGCCCCCGGCGCCACCTCTCCATCTTCCCCTTCTCCTCTCCCTTCTCCTCTTCCTCCATCTCCTCACCCCCTCTCTCCCTCCCCGCAGGCCACCACGGGCAGCAGCCCCGTCGCCATGGTTGGCCGAGCCGGCGAGCTCGGGCCGCGCTGCCGAGGAGCTCCCTCACAGCCAGCCACCGCCCGGATCCAGAAGCTCTGCCGCGCCCCCGTGCCTGCTCCGCCCCCTCCGCCTCGCTCCTGTCGCCGGAGGCCAGCCGGCCGAGGAGCCAGCGCCGCCGTGGCCTCGATCCAATAGGGGGTCGGGAGCCCCGCTCCACACGCACGCCCCTGCTGGGCCTCTTTGGCCCATGGCGCCCAGGCCAGCCGCCAGGCCCCTCCAGCCAGGCCAGATGGGCCCCGAGGCCCACTGGGTGAGCCAGCCCGTGCCCTGTTTTTTTTTCTTTGCGCTCTGAAAATTTTCACTAAGTCCTATTATTAGTGCTGCTGATTCGATTCCGCGTTGACGATAGCAAGGAAACGGTAGCTCGTATGAACGTGCCCCAAAACGAAAGTTGCTTAGTTTTGCGTGCTCTAGCTTTCGTATGTAGAAAGTTTTTGCATTTGAGCTCATCTTGATTGTGTAATTGTGTGCTGAACAGGGCATCAGGTCGTTATACTGGTACATTTTCCTGTTAAGTGTTGTTGTTATTATTTTGTTGCAACTTTGCATGGTGATTGTAACAAATCCATGAGGCCTATTGCATTGATTCTTTCTCCTATGTGTTAAGCATCATGTGTACTTCATTTCCATGCTTTAACTTGTCAGGTTTGGGTGCTTTAGCTGTATTAAATCTTGCTCCAAAGTAGCTATCCTGATGTTTTGTGCTGCTTTTGCTGAAACTGTTATTTTGTTGCAACTTCGGTCGATGAGTGTGTCGCGACCGTTTATCGGAATTGAGTGAATCCAATTGAATATTGTTAAGCATCATGTCTAATTTCATTCCATGTATTGCATTTCCATGATATGCTTGCTGGTCATATAGTTATTGAGCTCCAAAGTTTCTATGCTGCTGTTTTTGACAGCCACCTCTGTTTTTCACTAAGTCTGTTAATTTGCGATGCCATGTTGTTTGCTCAATATCTTTTGATCTATGATGCCTATTTGCATGATTATTTTTTCCATTCCTTCCTTGTCATGTCTAGTTTAATTTCATATCATTTGTGAGCATGTTTGCATTGATTATCCTGTTTATGCTTTGCTCTAAAGTGTGCTTCGTGATGTTGGCAGTTTGTGCCCGTAACTTGTTTTGCTTATATCTTTTTAACCGTAACTCCGTTTGGGGTTATCTTTATATGTAACTTGATTAGTTTTTCGTGTAATTTGTTTTTGTGCTATTGTTTTCTGTTGCTAACCAACCTAAAATATGGTTTAGGGCAGAACAGTACCAAATCCTTTAATTGTCGTGCGGCACTTAGTGTTATGCCATGTTTAGGTTGTGCCTCACTTAAATTGTCTAGCATAGATAGTTTACTTTGTGCTTCACCTCTTGACTTGTTTGTGTGCTATGCCATGCTTGCTTGAGTTGCCATGTTAATAACCGTTGGTTGATCACCTGTAGCTAAGCAACTTGAACCACCGTAAACGTGCGGTATTCGTCGTGTGTGACTGATACCCCACTTAAACTATTAGTAACCGTTCTCGACGATAGATCCGTATCGCGTTGTCGTGCCTTGTGTTGTCTCTTTGATCTTGTATTGCTCCGTAGTAATAGTGGTGCACCGTTGATTTCTTTCCAGTGTTTCCTTCTGGTGTGCTACCGCGGGTACCTTTCGGAGACGATGCGAGCGTGCGATCGACTACACCTTCGGAACCCGACTTATCAACAGGCAAGGACTATACATTACTTATGATCCATTCTATTTCAACCAGCGGTTTGCATGCTAGTCTAGGTTAGATTCGATGTTTGATCCTACCACATGTTTACAGCCTCTTTCAAAACCGATACATCCATGTCCCTTCCCAGCAAACCTTGTACTGCTATGTTACTATTGCTCGTTGCTCATCCCCTGCTTAGTATGCATGCTTAGGATGCTACGATGTTACCCTATTACTCCTTGGTTTGGGATATCACATTATTATATTGTTGTTGATGATATGATTATTATAATGTTGACTATATTCGACGAAGGATGGAAGGTCTAGGCTATCCCGCCTCGACGCTTTGTTCCATTCGAGTCACCTAGGATCCGAGTTCCGGGTATTGGTTTTAAGAATGAGCGTGCCTAATCGCGTGTGGGATTTTATGGGGGTCCCCTTTTCTTACCTACTTAGTTTCAAACATTTCTAGTGGTGGCCCAAGCTGATTTACCATTTGAAACCGTGTGTGTGCTGGTCAGCTGCCAGTAGTTTTCAAACAACTCGGGCCAGCGGAGACATAGTTCCTCTGTTGGTCCACACTTGGTGAGCTAGGGAAGTCCCCTGTTATATAGGCGAGACTAACCCCGACCTTAGCCTTACGGAAGAGTCCGATCCGAGAGCGTGTCCAACTTTTGGATTGGGTGTCGACTCCCCAGGGGCCACCCGGATTTGTTCGTTGTTAGTTAGAGGGACCTGTCGTTTCGGATCTCTTTGAACTAAATCATAAAATGGTTGCCTATAATGGGTAGCAACTGAGAGAGATGGGCGAGCATGCGACGCCTCATAATGGGCAGTAGGTACACCCCTGCAGGGTTAAATCTTTTCGAGAATCTTTGTCCACGGTTATGGACGACTTGAGACCTACTCCTTGTTCATAGACAACAACAGCTGAGATAATCTTACTATAACTTGATCAACGTGTGTGTGCCTTGATTGCTTCTTCTTCGTCGGGATGTGAAGAGGAGGACAAGGATAGGATAGGTGTTATGCTTGCGTATGTAGTTGACAGCAAGACTTGTTGGAGGTGATTCCTCATCGAATGCTTGGCTTCTTATCTTACTCTCTAGATCGTTAGCCACTTCATAAATGCTAGTGCGGCAGCAACCTCACCACTTACCCCTTCCTTACCGTAAACTACTAGTTGTCCTAGAATGACGAGTGATGAAGTCCTTGCTGGGTCAGATGACCACTACAGTTGGATGCTGAGTACCTCTGTACTCATGATACTACCCCCAAACTCTTTTCAGGGTTCTCGATCGACAACAGGTATGGTGACCGACGTTTGACGTGTAGACTCGATGATGACTAGTTAGGCGGATCCCGGCGGAGGGCCTGGACCCATGTGGTTATCGGATCGATGTTTTTCTCTTTTCCACTAGGCATTTGCTTGTAGTCTGTACTCAGACATGTATCTTCCGCTGTTATAATTTATTGAGGCAGTTGTATGCCGATTGTATGAGATGTTGTATCCTGTATCTGTAATGTTGTGATATCATGTTGGAAATCCGGGGCATATGGCTTTGTCATATGTCGCGGTGGGATCGATATGTGCTTTGTCCCCGGATCTGGGTGGAAACACCTAGATCTGGAACAGTACCGCATATCGGGCCTTACACGCATCCTCGGCTCATGGTATGTGAGTGTACTCAAATATCCGATCCCTCCAAATATTAGTGATCCATCTTGTAGCTAGAGTTCTCAACTAGTTTTTGTAGGTTTTGAAAATAAGCACAGATTACCCAAAATATGACAGCTATCACTAATAGGCTAGAGCTCTTGACACCGAAAGTTCAAACATTACTCAGAACAATACCTCAAATCTTTTGCACGTTACTACTACAATCGAATAACAACCTCAATTGCCTACTTCAAGACAAGACACAACTCAGTGCAACAACAAACTCTCTTAACAAGATAAACATGAAAGCTAAAGAGAGTTCCAGCAACAAACTAAACTAAAGGTAAAGATCTTGAAAAACATAAGCATGAAAACTAAGAGCTAAGCATGGCAGCAGCTAGGAAAAGATAAAGAACACACAATAGAAGAAAGATAAGCATGAAATCCTATGATGTGTTCTAGTTTGTAGTGGATTGTGTTTCTTTCCCACACAAAGTAAGTTTGGTTCTAACTTGTTATGAACAGCAAGCAAAGCTATAGAAAACTAGAAAAAGTAAAGAGCGAGAAGCTCCAAGCATAACACATAACGCATGAAGTGATAAAAATATAGTGAGACGAAGGACGAACTGTTGATTGTTGATGGTGAAGGGGATACACGGGGGCATCCCCAAGCTTAGACGCTTGAGTCTCCTTGAATATTTATTAGGTATGCATGGGGGCATCCCCAAGCTTGAGTGTTTGACAATCCTGGATCTTCTTTCATCATCTTCCCTCGAACACTTGAAAAATCCTTTCATACATAACTCATCATAAGTTGATTAGAGAGGTTAGTACCCGTAATAAAATAATTTTTCTCTGCTGGGAATAAAGATATTCTTGAAGCGCTACTGTTTCTCAAGATTTCCAAAAAGTTTTTGCAAAGAAAAAGCAAGCTTAATGTTTGCAAAAGTAAGGAAAGGAAAAACGTGGAAGAATCTGTGAAAAATAGAACAGTAGGTAGTAAATAATTTTTTTGGAGTACTTCTTCAACTCAAATAAAAAAACTCAGAACAGACGCTCGGAAGACAATTGTATGGAGCATGCTGTCAAAAAAAATCAGATAAAAAAGATGATCTGGTGATTTATCGTGAATTTTTCCGTCCAAGGACATAATCTGTTTTCTGGATAGCACATCACAAGTTTTAAACTTTCTTGCAATCGGAGGCTAAACTTGGCACAAAGCTTGAAAATAAAGATACAATGATGTTGCTACAGTAGTAACAAACATCAAGACCACTAAAAACAGAAGTAAAAACATCTTGGGTTGCCTCCCAACAAATGATTTCTTTTACGCCTTTAAGCAAGGCATGAAGATTATAAATGGTGCTCTGATAAGAATAAGAATTTCAAGCAAAAGAGAGCGTCAAGAACAAAATATGAAACATATTTTAGCCTAACCCACTTCCTATGCATAGGAAACTTATAAGAAAATAAATCATGAAAGCACAAAGTAACAAGCATAGGAAGGTAAAAAGAGAACAACTTGAAACTTTCATCAAAAAGAGAGGTGTTTTTGTAACATGAAAGTTTCTACGACCAAACTTTCCTCTCTCAAAATAATTTTCAGTAGTATCATGAACAACATCAAGAATATAACTATCACATAAATCATGTTGTTCATGACCTACAAGCACACGTCTATAGTTTTCAACACGATCTTTAGGAACATAAAATAAATGTAACCCATCACTTTGAGCTTCAATAAGAGCACAGTTCTCCTGAATATGAGTTGGAGATTTCAAAAGGATAATAGGACAATCAAGTGTGAGTGTAATAGCAAAAAATTCATGCTTAACGCAAGGAACTATAGAAAGTTCATCTTGGCAAGCATAATCCATATTGGCATCATGGCCATCAACAAAGCATGTATCAAGTGAGTCCTTCGAATCAAGGGATTCCTTCGAAAGGGAAGTATCAAGTGAGTCCTTCGAATCAAGGGATTCCTCATCAAAACAATCATTAGCCTCTTCTTGGGAAGCATACATTTTATTTTTAAAATCCTCAATAAAAGCATTGGAGGTATAATTCTCGAAGAAATAAGCAAGGACTGCAAAGTTTTTAGATTTGTGAATAGTATCGTAATACTTTTCAATTAAAGAAGCAATATCATAAGCACCCTTAAAAGCAACAAACTCTTCAATCCTTTCAACATCAAAATAATCATAAACACCTTTAGCATAAGAAGATATGATCTCATTCTCATTAAACTCACATTGGAAAGGTAGGTATTTACGATCTATATTAGAGCAGCAAATAAAATCATAAATGTGGCATAAACACTCAGCATAGCACTAAGAAGTTTGTATGTGGTCCCATAAGTGTTTCCCTTCCTGAGATAGACGGAGCTGCGTATAATGAGCATGCTCATACAATGATTTTCCCTCAACCAAGTCGGTTGGGTTTTAGCGCGAGCACAAATTGATCGAAGACGACCCATGTGAAACCTGGTCCATCCTACCATATTTGGTTGGTTCCACACCCATGGTAAAGATAGCATAACTAGGCAAAGCAAGACAAAGGCAAAAGGTAGTAACTATTTTTTTTTTGTTTTTGATAAAATACACTAAGATAAAAGATGAAAGATAAACTAACAAGACTAAAAAGCAAAGGTAAAAGATAGTGTGCAACTCCCTATCTTGAAGATTGCAGTCCCGGCAACGGCGCCCGAAATTTTCTTGATGTGCGAGAGATTATAATGGCTTCTCGCCCTTCGTTGGTTACCCCAGGTGGAAGGTGAGATGCAGGATAGCAGAAATATTCCCCTAACTCAGAGGATAGGGTTTGTCTCCCGTAGGACTCCGAAAGCGGCAAGTAGGTGACAACGGCGCTAGAAATTAGGCGCTTGACGTGGACCTGCACACATATACAAATAACTTTGCTCCCAACGAAGTTCAGAGACGTTTTCAATCTCTCCGAGCTTGTTGTTTACAAAGGATCAAACGCAAGGGATAAAGGATAATAGTGATAGCTACTGGAAAGTAAAAGCACAAAATAAATTGAGCGTGTAAAAAGTGATGAGAATATGGACTCGGGTCCCATGATGTTCACTAGTGATTCCTCTCACCCAAAAGACGATAAAAGTTCTATGCGAGGTAAACAAATCACAACTGCTCAATTGACAGGATTAAAAATGCACCATAATGCTAACTATGCTACAAAGAAAGGAAGAGGCTCAAAATCATGGGCGGTACGTCAAAATAAGTAGACTGAAATCCAACTGCATCTACTACTAATCATCCACCTTGAGATATATGTCCAAAACATCTCGCTGGTATTAAGTTGCGAGCCCCACCCAAAGTGTAAACCCAAAGCAACAGACAACTACATTAAAAGAGATTTGCGAAAAGTAAACAATCCTTGCAACCGCGGCTACAAGCATCGTTGTTTTCCCCCTTGTGGCAATAGCACATCCCCTAGACTCATGTTTCTGTCACTCAAGCTTGTCATCAGGGGGCATGAACCCACAATCAAGCATAACGTTCCCTCTTGGAGTCACTACCTACTACTTGGCCAAAGAAATTAACATCAACGGAGAACATGCAAGAATTACTCAAGAACAAAAATATAAAATATAAGAACCAAATATATTACTCTATCAAAAACTGAACATAGTCTCATAATCCATCAGATCCCAGCAAACTCAGCATAGCAACAACAGAAAGAATTACTTATGTGTGTTGATCATGTCGGGTATCTCACAAGGTCTAATCCCTGAAGAACAAAGAGGGGAGGAGAACATCACATAGCTACTGATCATGGACCCATGGTCCAAGGTAGACTACTTAGGATCATCGGGGAAGCGTCCATGATGGAGGAGAAGCTCCCGGAGGTCAATCCTCCCTCCGGCAAAGTGCCGGGAAGATGTCTGGTGGCGCTCCCGATCTTGGAAGCGCGGCAGCGGCGGAAGAGAGGCGAGATCGTGAAAAAGGGTTTTGTCTTCGGAAGTTTCCCGTGACGGAGATTAAATAGGCGAAGGGGGACAGCCAGGGGGGCCACCAGGGGTCCAGGCGGCCCCTTGGCGCGGCCCCACCCTAGGGCGCACCGGGAGGGCGCCTGGGTGCCTGGTGGTACGTGGATCTCTAGCCCCACTTTGGCTCTTCCAGAAGCTTCCGGTAAGCAGATTTTTATTGGATTTTTCCCGAATTTTTGGAGCACTTTTAATATGGGGAAACCTGAAATAGAAAAAGAGCGGAAAACAGGAACTGGCACTGGGGTGCACTGAGTTAATAGGTTAGTCCAAATATTATCAAAAGTGTATGAAAGTGTATCTAAATCATAGCAATATCACACAAAACATGCATGGAGCAAGCAGAAATTATAGATAAGTTTGGAACATATCAGTGGCTAATTTCCCTTACAAGAGGGTTGTAAGGTTTATCACATCAAGGAGGACTCCAAGTTCTTCAAGTAGGTGGTGAAGTGAGCGACGCGTCGTTTACTCGATATTACTCGCTTAACCTGAACCTGCACACGACACAAATAACTTTGCTCCCAACGAGTTGAGAGAGATTGACAATCTCTCCGGTCTTGTTGTTTACAAAGGATAGAAACACAAGGGGAATAATAATTGTGAATGCAACGAAAAGGAAACAAAAGCAGTCAATAGTGGAGTTGCAAGAAATGGTGGAAATATGGACCGGGTTCCAATGATGTTCACTAGTGATGTCTCTCTCCCAACAGACGATAAAACAGCTAAGCTGGGTGAACAAATTACAGTTGGACAATTGACAAAATTATTAACGCACCGCAATGCTAATTATGCTACAATAAAGTTAGAGCCTCAATTGACGAGGGGGTGACCCCATGACTCTTACATGTGAGACTACCTAGTGCGTGTGAAGACAGAAGGCCCGCTGGGAAGCTATGACAGGCCCACGATTGGCCCAATCAAGCACCGACGTAGGAGTTCGCGACTAACATGGAAGGTGCAACTTGGCGTACAAGGAAGGACTAGAATTAGGAAATTACCTATGTAACCTAGCACGGACTCCCCGAGACATAGCCTAGTATATAAAGGCTAGGAGGGGAGACGTCCAGATCAACTCAATACGCATCTACTCACCTTAGCCTTGCGAGAACTCGCCTTGGCCTCCATTGTAATCGCCTCCTCACGCAATAATATCGAGCAGGAATTTCTTCTCCTGTTAGCCGACGAGTATCGTCCAACCTGTGCCTGTCTCCATGACTAACCCAGGGTCCCTGACCATGGTATTTGCCGGGGTTGATCCCCGTCAATTGGCGCCGTCTGTGGGAACTTCGCAGGTTGGAATCGCGATCTCGGCGGCCTCATCATCGGCACTCTTCAAGGCAGCGACTTCATCAGCACTCATCGACTCTACGATCCGGGCCGACTCTGATCTATTCGGATCCCTCGATTTCATGGCTCACCTCCCGGCCTTTCGACCGGCTTTCGCCGACCTGCGCACTGGAGTCAACCTTATTTTCGAAGCATATCAAATCTACATCAACCGCTGGGGAGCCCTCCGTCTCACGGATCGCGCTCGAGCACCCACGACGGTAGATACTATATCAACAATCGAAGCAGCTCCCGCCCGCGTGACGACTCTGCGAGTTAGACACGACCCCCAGCCCGACTACTCGAGTGGTCCCTAGAAGAAGCACATCGCGCACGCAAGCAAGACGACATTCAAGACGTTGTCCCAAGTATTCATGGCAGACATCGACGAGCCAACCACAGATGGAAAAAACCAAGATGACGACCCGAGCTGTCGCCGGGACAACCACTCGAATAGAAAAGACAGTGATCCTGACAACACTGGCCAGGTCATCGTCACGCTTGGAGAACCAGGAACCATACCAAAGAAAATATACCAAAGAGCAGAGCATAGAAATCGCAGGAGCGACGAGCCATAAAGCAGCAAGCATCAGACCCCAGGCATGGCGAAAGGGGATCATCACGTAGAAAAGATCTACCTGTCCAAGGAAGCAATCGCCAGAATAAGGGACGCAGTGAAACGCGGCAAACTACTAACGGAGAATGCATCACGAGACGATCTCAGAGCATACAACAAGCTGGCAAGTGACGCCACCAGGAGAGCAAGACAACAATGCCTAGAATTAGAGAAGCAAGGAAAAGCTACCATCGACTCAAGAAATAACCGCAGGGCATCTCCCAGAAGCGACTCCTCCGACTACGATTCCCCCATTCGAGCAAGATCCAGATTCAGCAATCTGAGACGCACGGACAAGAAGAAGGTGGCCCGCAAGCTAGATGACGACTTCAAACTAGAGTAGGACGACGATGACGAAGAAGAACTCACGCCAGCCGAAGCCCTCTTCACTGCCCAAGAGTACCTATCTCGTGCTCAGAAAGGCAGGAAAGGCAGCTTAGATCACCACACGACGATGGCACTGAAAATAATGAAAGACGCCATCTCAACACCCAAAAGAGAAGGCGCAAGACGAGCTCCACGCGAGCAGACCCCGGACAGGGACCCCAGCTCACCCGACGACGACAACAGCGACGACTGGCGCAAGCGCCCAAACAAAAACAAAAACCACGACAGCGACGACAACAGCAACAGACGCAACAATAATCGGCGAGACGCGCGCGACGACATAACACAAGGCAAAGTCAACCGTGGAAGACGAATGCGAGCAGCCCGCGAAGAGTACTCGGACGAGCAAGCTTCCGACGAGAACGTCGAACCATGCGGAGCACTGTGCTTCACAGGGTCCATACGAAAAACAAGGATGCCGAAAGGTTTCAAGCTAAACTCCACAACGCGGCTAGAAGAACCAGAAGCATGGCTTGACGACTACCTAACGGCCGTAAAATTCCAAAGCGGAACCAATATTACAGCAATGTAGTACATAAGACTCATGCTCGAGAGCTCAGCACGACACTGGCTGAAGAACCTACCATGATGATCAATCGACTCCTGGAAGCAGTTCCGCAGTGCCTTCATCGAGAACTTCAAGTCCACTTACAAACGACCGGCATCACTCGTAGAGCTGAGGGCCTGCAGACAAGGATCAAGAGAATCCCTGCGAGCATACATCCAACGATGGACCATACTCAAAAACTCAGCCGAGGACATTTCAGACGAAAGCGCAATCGACGCATTCAGGAGGGGCTTGCAACGCATCGACTTCAAGGAGCAGCTCGGGCAGATGAAAGTCCGAACACTCGCATGACTGCTCGAGCAAGCCAACAACTGGGCAGATGGAGAAGACTCCATACGAAACGAATCGGAGATCCAGACAGTGCGCTCAGAACGCGACTACGACAATCACACCAGCGACAGAGGATTCGACAGAAGAAGAAAACGCCCGAGGCGCAACTTCTACGACGACAGAGGACCCGACATGGTCGCGGCTGGCTTCCCAGACGACAGAGAAGGAAGACATCGCGATGACATGAGAATACAGCACAGGGACAACCAAGAAGAAGCACCCCAAATTAAAAAAACGGGACTGGAGAACAAGGCAGCCACGAGACGACACCCGAGCATATCCTTCGGCTAAAGAGCAGCTCGACGGACCATGCACAATACACGGGTTCAGAAACGAGCGCGGAGAGCTCAGATCAGGACACACCCTCAGGAACTGCAGGCGATTCATCGAGCTCTCAGAATAAAAAAGGCAATCTACAACAACAGCAGCACGGCCTCTCGCAAGCGTAGCAGTCGGAACCATCGCCCACAACGCACCGCCAGCGCCTGCAATACCAACAAGGCAAGTAGCAGTAATCCACGAACGAAGCACAACACCCGAGGAAGAAAAGTACCCAGAAGTGCACGGCCGGATCTACATGATACAAGAAGGAAGACCATCAAACAGGCAGCAGAAGCAGGTCACCAGACAAGTTGTCCTCGCAGTCTCCTCGCACCCTGCTGTCCCAGAATACCTGCACGGATACGAGACTGAAATCACCTTCTCCCGAGAATACCACCCGCCAGCCATCCCGTGCCCAAGACATGCCGCACTAGTACTCGAAGCAAGAATCGGAAACTACGACATGTCACATGTCTTCATGGACGGCGGCAGCGGAATCAACATCATATTCACCAGAACCCTGGAAGAAATGCTCATCCAAAACTCAGCACTGAAAACTTCAGGCACAACGTTTCATGGAATCGTGCCAGGGAAAGCAGTATACCCCTTTGGAAAAATAAGTCTCGAGGTGGTTTTTGGAAGCACGAGCAACTTCCGCAAAGAGACATTGAATTTTGAAGTGGTCAACTGGAAATCACAATACCATGCCATCCTAGGACGACCAGCCTTCGCGCGTTTCATGGCAGTGCCACACTACGCCTACCTCAAGATAAAAATTCCAGGCCCGCGAGGAGTGATCACAGTCAGCGGAAGCTTCGTCAGATGACCGCTGCGACAAAGAGTTCCACAAAATATCAGAAACCTTCGGAGCACACCAAGCCAGCGGAGCCACATCATCAGAGGAAGAGGCCCTACCATAGAAGAAAAAGGAAGCCACAACAATCTATCGTCCTTAGGGCTACTAAGCCATCGATCCAAATAAAGGGGCTGCCTTCAAGCAACAGCCCCCCCATGTAAGAACCAAAGGAGGAATATTAATTTTTTTTTCCAAAATCTCTTTTCATCGGCACTCAGGGGCTCGCCGAAGCAGCTATCCCCAGAGGCGTTCTTCGCAAACGCGACTCAAAAAATTGGCACTTGGGGGCTCGCCGAAGCAGCCACCCCCCGGAGGCGTTCTTCGCAAACGCGACTCTAAAAAATTAGCACTCGGGGGCTCGCCGAAGCAGCCACTCGCAAACGCGACTCTAAAAAATTGGCACTCAAGGGCTCGCCGAAGCAGCCACCCCCCGAGGCGTTCTTCGCAAACGCGACTCTAAAAAATTGGCACTCGGGGGCTCGCCGAAGGAGCCACCCCCCGAGGCATTCTTTGCAAACGCGCTCTCAAAAAGTTGGCACTAGGGGGCTCGCCGAAGCAGCCACCCCCCGATGCGTTCTTTGCAAACGTGCTCTCAAAAAATTGGCACTCGGGGGCTCGCCGAAGCAGCCATCCCCTGAGGCGTTCTTCGCAAACGCGACTCTAAAAATTGTCACTCGGGGGCTCGCCGAAGCAGCCACCCCCCGAGGCGTTCTTCGCAAACGCGACTCTAAAAAAAATTGGCACTCAGGGGCTCACCGAAGCAGCCATCCCCCGAGGCATTCTTCGCAAACGCGACTCTAAAAAATTGCCAATCGGGGGCTCGCCGAAGCAGCCACCCCCCGAGGCGTCTTCGCATACGCGACTCTAAAAATCGGCAAGAAAGGACCCCTCGCCCTAAAACTCAGCAGCCGACAAGACAAACCTTACCACGCAAGTTTGATCTACAGCAGACGAACAAAGTAAAGAAAAATAGAACAGCAACAAAACGTTGCTCAACAAAGGAACGAGCGCTAAGCAAGAGCTAATCCCCAGGCTCTGACTTTACTTTACACAGAGCACCCAACCGACGGTCATTATCCTCGACTACCCACTTCACAACGTCACTTGTAGGCTCATCCGCCATGGCGTAATGGTCGTCCATCGGCTGAGCTCGACCACCAAGAGGACCTCAAGCTGCCAACATAATATCAACCCCCGGCCAATGACTATGGACGAAGGCAAAAGAACAACGAGCACCTACATAAATCTGGTGATTAACTACGCGCCGAACATCCGCAGGCTGGGAGAACATCCGACAAATCTTCTCAAGAGATGAAGGGACAGGATCCAAAGGGTAAAATTCAGAAAAAATCCTCCCAAACACTCCGCGGCAGTACTCAAGAGCCCGCGGTACCCTGTCAACCCGCATCCGCAAAACGGCGAACACCCGAGCACACGCCCTGTCCATCCAGAAAGGATTGTTCGCCTGCACAACTAGGTCCTCGAGCCGCAGAAACTCAGACTGTACTGCCTCCTCTTCCTCGCGAGAATGCCCAGCAGGCACTTCGCAAAGAAGAACAAAGGTCAGCCGTAGAGCACAAAGGAAAGAACCCTCGCAGCCGAGCGGTCGAAGAAAAAAGTAAACTCACCCTTCAGAAGGTCAGACAGCTTCAACACCCAAGCTGCCAAGCTATCCAAGACAGCCTCAGCACGCTCGCGTTTCGAGCGATGGACCGCAACAACACCTTTCAGTCGAACGATCTCACGTTCAGCCTCTCTCAGGCTCAAGCAAACGGACTCGTAAGCACCTTCGCGTGCATCCTCCTTCAGCAAATTCCAAGCCCGAGAAACGCCCGGGATGGCCTACCGCAAAGAGAAACAAGTCAAAAGAAACAAGGCAGCAAGCAGCACATGAAAACAAAGCAGGTCCATGAATTAGATCGGCCGTCCCGCAGGAGGCACATTACAACCGAAAGTTCTCAAAACAAAAACAGGGTCACCCTACTCCTTGGCTACAGAATTGTCCGCCTCTATGACCAGTTGCAGCTGGCGGGCCAGCCGAGTAGCCCGAGCACTCTGCTCGTCAGTGTAATCAGGAAACGTATCCACCATGGAATCCTCAATAGAGAGACCATGGCCCAGAAGAACAACAATAGAAGTGGCAAGCCCACTCACAACGTTCTCACGAACCAAGCCCTCCAGCTGATCACCATTTGGACCGAAGGCAACTACCAGAGAATTAAGACCCTCAGGACGCTCCGCCGCATCTGGGAACATATGCTCATGGAGAAGCTTCAGGAGAGTTGAAGCCCGAGCACAGACATCCCCAACAGCCACAACAGCGCCCGAGACAGAATCTACAGAGCCACAGAGAACACCTGAACCTGTAGCAGCAACCTCCACTGCTCCAATACCCGCAGAACCTGGAAAAAGGGAAATCTCAGAGACAAACAAACTCTAGTAAACAGACGACAGGAAGAGCACACTCACTAGTCAAAGAGCCTGCCAAATCCTGCAGACGCTCACACTCAGCCTTATCAACCTGGAGAAAGTGCTGCTCCACCCGCCGCAACCGCTCGAGATCGCCATGCTGCGCCTGCAGCTCCTTTTCCTTGGACTCCAGGGCAGCCTGAAGCTCAGCAAGCTCCTTCTTTGCAGCCTCCGCCCACTTGTCAGCACCCTTCTTGCGGCCTACGGAACAAAACATCAGTCAGGCAAAATCAATGAGCAAAAGAACAAAAAACCAAGAATCAGGATCTCACGTCTCATAGCAGTCAAGCTCCCTTGGACCGAGTCGTGAGCGCGTCGCCACCGATCAGTTTCGGACAGCACAGGATCGCACATCCGGAACAAAGGTTGCACCCAAGCAAATACGTCAAGACAAGAGCAAAGGAAAGAAGAAAATCAAAGACGACAACCAATCACAAATGATTGCTTGCAGCCTCGGGGGCTACTCCCAATACGTATAAGCGAAGACCAAAATCACAGACTACAACCACTCACAAGTGACTGCTTGTAGCCTCGGGGGCTACTACAGCAAAACACAGAAAGGGCAAGAAGTCACATACCTGCTCCGCCATACGATCAAAGAATTTCTCTTTATCCTCGGCAGAAAGATCTCGCCTTGTCAAGAAGTGATCCTTAGGGATCACAGGCTTAACGTCTGGAGGAAAGTCCCCTTCAGGAGACACAACAGCCGTGGCGGACCCCCCAGACGGAGCAGTCGCAGACGTTCCCTCTGCGCCTGCAGTCACAGGAGTCGTCCCAGCACCCGAAGCCGCAGGAGTGGCGGAACCAGCCAATCGATCAGACGCAGCACCAGAATCAGTCGAAGGAGCAGCGACAGCACCAGCACTCGCAAAGGAAGCAGTCGGAGCAGGAGCAGTACTACAAGACATATTACCCTCAGAAACACCATCCAAAGCAATGAAAATAAAAGATGACAAAGCGAAAATGTAAACTAACCCAGCAGGCGCTGCACCTGGACGCAGCAATATCCCGAACCTGCGTTTCTTCGACGCAGTGGGAGGAGGACACGGCGCAGCGGGCTGCACGACCGCTGGCAAGTCGTCACCGTCACCAGTCGCATCACGACCACTCGCATGGCGAGTGCGCTTGACACGAAGAGGACTTGAATCCCCAGAGTCATCAGCAACTGATGGTGGGGCCACCCGCGGACTCGATAACGATAGCACCCGAAGCGCCAGAAGCACCCCCACCACTCACAGGCACAGGATCAACCTCACCAGGTTCATCGAGTATATCCGCATCTTCAGGCTGCGGCGGATTGTTCAACAAAGGGACGTGACCCTACAAATCAAACCAACATCAGCAGTCAACAGAAACGAGTCACCAGTACAAAAATAAATCAAAGACAAAGTACCTGGGGAAGTGGAAAGTCAGCAGAGTAAGGACGAACAAGACTCTGCTCCCCAATGCTCTTACACTTTGTGACTTGCTGAACCGTGCCAAAAGGTCGTTATCCGAAAACTCCTCGGGTGAACACCTGGTCAAGTCATCAGGCCCAGTGTATTTCCACATTGGACGCACCCAATGCTGAAGCGGCTGGACACGTCTCTTGACAAACACGGAGATAAGTTGGCCACCAGTCAATTCATCCTTCAAAGCAGTAATTGTCAGAACCCTCTGTTAGGTATGTGCTAGGGTTAGCTAGTGCCTTTGCATCATGTAAAAACTTCAAAAAGAAATCTTGGAAATCAAATTCAAAATCCAAATGGGAGCAGGAACACCCCCCAGATGAATTAATTCAAAAGGCCAGATAAAAATCTTTTCCAAAAATTCATGTTAGAGTTTTGAAAAGTCTTATAAATGAGTGTGATCACATATCAAGTGATGTGGGACCCACCCCATGCTCATAGATTTTTCAAATATTCAAACAGTACCTTGGAATTAAAGAAATCCCCCTATTTGATTTAAAATTCAAATCATTTGAATTTTAAAAATGTTGAAAGTTTATGAGTGGCTTGTCCATATTATTATGAGGCCATGTAAAAGTTTTCAGCATTTAATAAAATGGTTTGGTATTTTTATCAAAGCCAAAACAAATTACAGAAAAAGAAAGGAAAGATTAAACAGAGAGAAAAAGAAAAGGCTTACCGGTTGCCTCAGGCGAGGCCCACTTACCTGGCCGGCCCAGCCCACCAGGGGACCTCCCCTGTCTTCTTCCTCCCCGCCCCTCCAAGCACCTCGCTGGAGGCAGGGCGAGGCCACGGCGACACGACGCCTCCAGGGCCTTCTAGACCTCCCCCGTCCTCATCTCTTCACCACGGAGACCCCGTGCTCCTCCTCCCTCACTTCCCCCTCCCCTGGAACCTCCTCTCTCTCTCCCGAGCGCTCCAGCGAAGAACCGAGAACCCCCCCGTCGCCGCCGTGTGCGCGTAGTCGTGGCCACCGTGCCCCCCCCCCCCGCCGCACCGTCGTGTCCCTCAAGCTCGTCGTCGACGTCTTCGTCTCCTACTCAAAGGAATCGAGCCAAGAAGCTCCCTCGATGTCGCCTGCTTCGCGAGATCACCGCCGGCCGCCGCACGGGACTTCTCCAAATTCGTCGCCGACGCACCTCCTCCGACCCCGCCGTCTCCTCTGCTCGATTCGGGGTGAGCTCCTCGCCTTTTTGCCCCATCTCTGGCCCCCTCCCGTGCCTTCTCGGGAGATCCCGGCGAGGCCAGTGGCCCGGCCACAGCCGCAGTTGAGCTAGCCGAGCTCCAGAGCTTCCCCAAGACCCCCAGTGGCGCCGTTGGATGCGCGAGGTCCCTAGCTACTCGCCCGTGGTCTCCCCTCCTCGCCTCGTGGCCGTTAACCCAAGTCCGGCGAACATCGTGCTCCGGCCGCCGCCTTTTCCGTCGTAGCCATGGCCTCGAGCCTCCCTGTGATCCCCTGCTAGCACCAGAAGACGCGCGAGTTCATTCCGCGCACGCCCATGCCCCCAGTCCTCTCCCCCGTGCCCGAAAACCACACCCCGGACGAGCGCCGCGGTGCCCGTGCTACCGGCGGTTAACCGCCGGGAACTTAGCCCTAACCCACCCCTAATCACACCCCTAACCCCACTGACCCCTGGGCCCCAGTGCCCCTAATCTAATCCAGGGGGTTAACTTAAACCGGGCTTAACCCTACAGAGGCTGACCAGTGGGGCCCCTTGTCAGTTTGACTCGGGTCAAACCCCCTGACGCCAGCATGACACCACAGTGACGCAATAAAGGAATTTCCAGAAAAGAAAAATGGTTTAATAATTCCAGAAATTCCAGAAAATACCCCAAACTTTGGAAATTCATAGAAATTTCATATTAACTCCAAATTGGACAAATAATATATGAAAAATGATCAGGAGAAAATTATCTTTCCAAATATGCAACTTTCAACTCTGTTTGAGTTGAATTTAAAATGTGATGAGTGGCATTTGTTATTTGATTTAAATGGAATTAAATCAAATTCAATTCAAATAATTTTGCAACTTGAACCATGGCAACATACTACATTTCACTTACACATCAGAGGCATATCATACACATTTGAAGATGATTCAAAATGATCAAACTATATCACATATAACTTGGTTAATGTTGAATTCAAATGTGGAATTTGAATTTGCATTCTAAATGCAATATATTCCACTTAAATGGAATTGCCTCACACATCAAAACTTATACTTCAAGCTTTAACATTCAATCATGTGCTTGAGCATTGCATTCATATTGATTGCTACTTCGTGCTTTGTTTGTCGAGTAGAGGTGGAACCGGAGCAAGAGGTCACCCCCTTCGCTGAAGATCCAGAACCCGAACCTCGTCAGCAAGGCAAGCAAAACCCCATTGATCATGTCGATAAAATCCCACTTCCCTCTCATGTCTCGCTTATGCATTGTATAGGATGATCACCATGTTACGATTCTACCGCATAGATGAACCCATTCCTTTGCATGACCTATCATTTTGTCACAGTAGTAAGCAAACCACAATCCTAGCAACTGTAGGAGTTTTTTGATATCATGTGGCCCCTGCAATGTTACTGCTTATTGCATGCTTAGTATGATACCATGTTGTTACTGTGATGTGAGTCGGGATGGTAGTGATCATGTGGATGATGGTAGAAAAGTGTTGGTGAATCGACCCTAATACAAGGTGAACGATGAGAGGCTGTGTAGGAGTACACGGTGGGTTGTCTCGTTGAACACCGCCCTAAGTCCGAGTTCTTGTGTAGTGATCCAAGATGAAGAGTACAACCACACATTGGGCTCACTGACCCCTCTCAACTTATTAACTCATCCCTTTCGATGTCCAGATGTCGCAGTAGTTCGGAGTTCTGGTAGGCTTGTGGCCTGGATGCTAAGTGAGAGAACGGCTCATCCGAGACCGGCTTATGCACCACGCACACATCGCTTGGGTCCACTTCGGTAAACCGGCCGGGTTCACGATTGTGGTAGCCAACCCAAGTAGGCGGCTTTCTTGGACTAGATAGGCTATGAGGTAACAGTTGTGGTGAGCATCCTTGCTGGCACCCCATGAATGGTGTCGAGATCAAAGGCGGTAAATGATGATCATGTGTGTGTAGCGGTACACCCTTGCAAGGTTATCAAAACTATTCGAATAGCCGCGTCCGCGGTTATGGACTACTTGGAAAGCTTAGCTTGATTATTAGATAACTTGAACCGGATACTTCTAAATTACACCAAGATAAGTGTGAGTGCTATGGCGTGCTTTCTCGTGGGGAAGTCGAGGAAGACACCATAGTGGTGTATTGGTTGGTGAAAGTAGTGGACTCGTGTACGCTTCTTACCTCAAAGTCTGGTACTCATAGTTCAGGATTAGCCAAGTCAAAGCTGGCATTTCTGCAAGTGAACCCCACCTCCCTTTACCTTGATACATGTGCATGAGTAGTATAGCTCCTATGTAAGTCTTGCTGAGTACGCCTTTGTACTCACGTTTGCTTAATCTATGTTTTAGATGACGCCACTGACCCCGAAGGTGGCTTCTTCATCGAGCTGGACGACTGAAGTTAACTAGTCTAGTCCCAGTCAGCAGACTGGTTCCCTCGTGGAGGGCTTTATGTTTGAATAAGGCTTCTTAAGCCAATTTGTTAAACTTGTCTGTACTCAGACATAATTTGCTTCCGCTTTATGTTGTAATGTTGGATCACATGTTTGTGATCTCTGTGTGTACTCTATAAGAGTTATAAATAAAGTTGTACACTTTGTAGAGAATTGCAATGGTACCTGCTGTTCATACAAGGCATGTGTGCTGTGTGTATGTTTATAACATGCATGTCTTTGTATGGGTTTTCGAGACCTTAGTTGTGTTCTGGCTGGCGGTCTTTCATACACCAAGTGGCCCTTAGATGTGCGCAGCTTGGGGCATCGCGATGCGATTGCTCGAGACTCCGTCTCGTGCACACTTTGTGGTATGATCGAGCCCGCCCTAGACCCCGACTAAGTGATCGGGCTGGAGTAAGTCTATGTAAGAGTTTTGAGATAGTCGATAGTATGGTTGAGGCGACTTGTCTTTGAATATGGGAGTTCACCACCCATATCATTAGACTTGTGTGCGGACGATGAGGACCCATCACAGTTGATCATCCGGCCTGGATGGGATGCCCCTCACGTACGATGCTTTTCGAGAATGTTCAGTGCTTGGCCTTGTCTGCTTAGACAAGTGGGTGCAGTTCTCGGCTCTCCATATGACTATGTCTTAACTGGACTTGCATACGCTAACCCCGGGTCCCGACAGTAATCCTTTGCACAAACGGTTCCACGAGAGACGACTCGCGAGCAAACAAAGGATGGGCCCATGAAGATCGCTTAACTGCCCGCGCAGCAGGATCAAAATGGGGCAGAGCAAGCCGCTGGCCCTCAACGCCTTGGTCCTTCAGATAAAACCAGCTCCTACACCACGAAAAGACGGAGTCCAGCTTCTCCAGATCAAAATAGGAAGATTTCTCCTTAATGGAAATACCCACGGCCCCAATGGCATATTCAGAATTTGTCCTCTTCACATTGAAGAGAGGTTTCCAGAGGCCCCAATGTGGACAAATTCCCAAAAAACCCTCACAGAGCGTAATGAAACAGGCAATGTGTAGAATCCCACTGGGGGTCAAATCATGCAGTTGCAACTGTTAGGCGCAAAGCAACCCCCGGAGGAAAGGATGAATGGGAAGTGCAAAACCACGGGGGAAGAAACTCTGAAAGCATACCCGCTCATCTGGACGGGGCGCAGGAACTTCCTCATCACCAGGAATCCTGGCGGCATCACGCGCCACCACGCCGTCGGCCACCAGCTCATCCAGATCTGCAGCTCCAAAAGCAGAGCACTCCCATCTACCGATCATCCTCGCCGACTCCTGTGCTGCACTACGGGGGCGCTTGGACATGGATCTTAACTAGCAAGTCGCACGAAAAGATAGGCGGAAGGCAAAGGACAATTAAGGAAGAAGAAAGAGAGGTAGGAGAAGGCAATGGGTGGGTGAAAACATAAACACATCAGACCCCCCGGTATATAACCAATAGCCGGAGCAAGAAAATCGTCACCACTCGTTGTGGAATCCAGAAGATGTGGCACGATCCCACGATAGCCGAGAACATGGAAAACTCAACTGGCGCACTAACCATACCGCCCACCGCGCGCGAAAAACAAGGGCCATCATCACGAAGTGCGAAATTTTCGGGCCATAGATGTCAAGTCACCCCATTTTCACTTGACATGCCAACCCAACCTGTCAGGTGAACCAGCGAACATCACACCTCAGCAACTCGTCTCAAGCACGCATCTTCGGTCAGCATCCAGGTCTTTACAAGCTTTTTCATGTTATTTCAAAAAATCTTTACTCCCATTGGGAGTACCTTTATTCGAGTTCGGGTGCTCCCTCATCCAGAAGGCAAAGATGTGCTCGAGTGATCACTCGCACCAGCAGAAAACAACATACTCTCAGAGTTCGGGTGCTCCATCACACCAAGAGCATAAGAGCATTCGAGTGACCACTCGCCAAAAAAATTCAGCCATTCAGCAAACATAACTTACTCGCGCACTCGACGACATTCCGAGTGGGTGCTATCTTATTTTCCTCGCCTGAGTTCACTACAAACTCCGTGAGTGACGACGAAAACAGCTCACTTGATTGTTTATTCCAAGTGGGTGCATCGCTAACCAGGCTCCGTGCCTCTATTAAAACAATTATGCCTGGGCTACGACACACTGTACCCAGATGCCGCGCAAGCTTAGCGTGTAGGTAAGACCCCGCTGCGCAGAACGGCCAGGCCGGGACTTGACGCAGATCGATTTCACTCCCTACCTTTTCCATGCGCTCACATGATAGAAAGAGCCGAGCAGACGCGCTCAGGCTATGTGCTTAGACTGGCAGCAATTGATCCTATAAGACCTGCAGCGGCATGAATTTGCTTGACACCAGTGTTCCAAGTTCATGTCGAGGGACGTGGGCTTGATTGGGCTACTTGGGTATTTTTTCACTAGCACAATTCACCAAGGCTCGACCAGTCGACTCCTTGGGCCCTTTCAGCATAGCAATCCCTCGAAACAGATATTGTCATGGCTCAAAACTGCCAGCGACCCATGGCGATGCCGCGCTTACAAACAATAAAGGCACAGATGAATTCGAGTCCCTGCGCGACTCTTCGAGTCCCCCAGGCACTCGGGGGCTACTCACGAGGGGGTGACCCCATGACTCCTACATGTGAGACTACCTGGTGCGTGTGAAGACAGAAGGCCCGGTGGGAAGCTACGACAGGCCCGCGATTGGCCCAACCAAGCACCCGCGTAGGAGTTCGTGACTAACATGGAAGGTGCAACTTAGCGTACAAGGCAGGACTAGAATTAGGAAACTACCTATGGAACCTAGCACGGACTCCCCGAGAGTTAGCCTAGTATATAAAGGCTAGGTGGGGAGACGTCCAGATCAACTCAATACGCATCTACTCACCCTAGCCTTGCGAGAACTCGCCTTGGCCTCCATTGTAATCGCCTCCTCACGCAATAATATCGAGCAGGAAGTGCTTCTCCTGTTAGCCGACGAGTATCGTACAACCTGTGCCTGTCTCCATGACTAACCCAGGGTCCCTGACCATGGGATTTGCCGGGGTTGATCCCCGTCATCAATCGTATGGGAAGTACGCCAAGACAAGTAGACTGTTTATTCATCAGCATCTACTTACTAATCATCCAGCTTGAGATATCTATCTAGAACATCTCGGTTGTATTAAGTTGAGAGCCCCACCCAAAGTGTAATCCCAAAGCAACAGACAACTACATTAATTAACTTTGCGTAAGGTAAACAATCCCTGCAACCGCGGTTACAAGCACCATTGTTTCTCCCTGGTGGCAACAACACATCCCCTAGTCTCATGTTTCCGTCACTCAAGATAGACATCGGGGGGCATGAACTCACAATCAAGAATAATGTTCCCTCTTGGAGTTACTATCTACTAGTTGGCCAAAGCAATAAAAAGCAACGGAGAACATGCAAGAATTACTCAAGAACAAAATCCATCGGATCCCAGCAGATACAACATAGCAACAACAAAAAGATTACATAGATTCCTTGATCATGTAGGGAAGCTCACAAGGGCTAAGAATGGAAGCATAATATTGGAGAGAATACATCACATAGCTACTGGTCATGGACCCATGGTCGAAGGGGTACTACTCACGACACATCCAAGAAGCACTCAAGGTGGTGGAGAAGCTCCCGGAGATCAATCCTCCCTCCGGCAGGGTGCCGTGATGAGGTCTTCCGGCGATCCCGATATCAGGATTGCGGCGGCAGCGGGACAATGGTGAATTTCGCGATGCGGGGTCTCTTTTTAGGGTTTCTGCATCGGGAAGTAAATATAGGCCAAAGGGGGGGGTGAGAGGGGAGGCCCCACCGCTCCAGGCGGCCTCTTGGAGCGTCCAGGAGTGGGGCCGCGCCCCCTGGTCGCCTCGAAGGGGGGTGGCCCCTCTCCGGTTGACCTTCGGGCCTTCAGAGTCTTCTGGAACGCTGATTTTTTATATATTTTTCTTCGAATTTTTTTGGCAATGTAAATAAACCTGCAATTCACAGACATCAGCAGACAGAAACTGGCACTGGGTGCAATGAGTTCGTAGGTTAGTCCAAATATGTGTAAAAAGGTATGAAAGTGTAGCAAAACACATAGCAATATCACCCAAATAAGCATGGACCAAGCATAAATTATAGATACATTTGGGACGTATCAGCATACTAACTAGTATTAAAGAGAAATAACATTGCCTAGTTGTATTACGTGAAGTGGTTGCTACCCAACCCGAAGTAGCAAACAAGTTGTATGAGGTCCTGAATGCGCTGTTGAACCTATTCTTCCAGGATTAATCATAGGGATGACAATCAACGCTCTAAATCGAATCAAGTGGCTTACAAGCTGGTGGATCGCAAAGACCGATCAACCGGTTGACGCGTAGTACGCGCCTAAGATAAATGCACCCCATCCCTATGAGCCTTAATAAGAGCACAATTCTCCGAAATATTGGGGTATTTCAAAAGGATAATAGGACAATCAAGTATGGGTGCAATAACAACAATTTCATAATTAATATGAAGAACTATAGCAATTCCATAGTGGCATCATGTCCACAAGTGTAGTAGGAATCAACTTCATTAAAAAGCGCTATTTCAAAAGAATCCATAGGATCATAACACTTATCAATATAGCATTCATCCTCCTTTGGTACGCATGGAGGGCCATCATATAAATAAGAGTCGGAGTGTAAGGCCCGATATGCGGTATTGTTCCAGATCTTGATGTTTCGTCCAGATCCGGGGAAAAAGCACATATCGGTCCCACCGTGACATATGACAATGTCATATGCCCCGGATTTCCAACATGATATCACAACATTACAACTACAAGGATACAACATCCCATACAATCGGCATAGAACTGCCTTAAGTACATTTAATCAGCGGAAGATACATGTCTGAGTACAGACTACAATCAAATGCCTAGTGGTAAAGATAAAACACACCATTCCCGCAACCACACGGGTCTAGGCTCTCCGCCGGGATCCACCTCACTAGTCGTCCTCGAGTCTTCGTGAAGGCGTCCAGAAGAAGGGTCGTCGAGCTCCTCTGAAGTCTAAGATCGTTGCATAACGTGCGTAAAAGAGAAAATAAATAGGTGATCTATATCAAAAGTCTTGTAACTAACTTCTCATCGGTAAGATGGGGGTAGTGGTGAGGTTGTAGACGCACTAGCAATATATGAGTGGCTAACGGTCTATTTTAGAGTAAGATGAGAACCAAGTATTCGATGAGGAATCGCCTCCAACATGTCTTGATATCAGCTACTTACGCAAACATACCACCTATCCTATCCTTGTCCTCCCCTTCGCATCTCGACGAAGAAGAAGCAGTCAAGGCACACACATGTTAATCAAGTTTATTAAGATTATCTCAGTTGTTGTTTTCTATGAACAAGGAGTAGGTCTCAAGTCGTCCATAACCGTGGACACGGCTTCTCGAAAAGATTTAACCTTGCAGGGGTGTACGAACTGCCCATTACAAGGCTCCGCACGCACGCCCATCTCTCTCAGCTCCTACCCATCATAGGCAACCATTTTATGATTTAGTCCCGAGAGATCCGGAACGATAGGTCCCTCTAACTAACAACACACAAATCCGGGTGGCCCCCGATGAGTCGACATCCAACTCAAAAGTCGGCCGCGCTCTCGAATTGGCCTCTACCGTCTGGACGAGGTTGGGTTAGCTACCCAAACCATGTGGGCCACCACCTAGCTCCCTGGGGTGGACCAACAAGATAAACCTTGTCTCCGCTGGCCCAAGTTGTTTTCAAGAACATCTGCTAGGAGCGACCCGACAGACACACACACGGTTTTCAAATGGTAAATTAGCTTGGGCCACCACTAGAAATGTTTGAAGCTAGGTAGGTAAGAAAAGGGGACCCCATAGCATCCCACACGCGGTTAGGCACGCTCGTCAAGAGACACAATACCCGGAACTCGCCTCCTAGGTGACTCGAATGGGACAAAACGTCGGGGCGGGATAGCATAGACCTTCCATCCTTCGTCGAGTATAGTCAACATTATAATAATCATATCATCCACAATAATATAATAATGTGATAGCCCAATCCAAGGAGTAACATGGTAACAGTTGATAACATCCTAGCATGCATACTAAGCAGTGGCTGAGCAGCGAGCAATAGTAACATAGCCGAACAAGGTTTGCTGGGATGTGGGGGACATGGCTGTTTGGGTTTATTTGAGAGGCATGGATATGAAGTGGTAGGATCAAGCAATCGATCTATCCTACACATAGGCGCGAGTGAGATGAAAGTTATAAGCATGATATATGCTCCCCATTACCTGATGAGAAGGTTTAGTCGATCGCAAGCTCGCAACGTCTCCAAGAGGTACCCGCGGAAGCACACAAGAAGGAAACACTGGAAAAGGCAATCGACGACCAAGCATCTGTTACTACGAAGCAATCACGAGCAAGCATCAACAAGGAGACAACGCACTACGGTATCGCATCTATCGTCGAAAGCGGTTACTAATAGGTTAAGTGGAGTATTCGTCACACACGACAGTACCGCACATTTAGAATGGTTCAAGTTGTTTAGCTACACAAGGTGAGCAAAGGTTGTTAACATGGAATATCACCCAAGCATGGCATAGCACACAAACATGACAAGAGGTGAATCATAAGATAAACTATATAAGCTAGTCAATTTAAGTGGGGCACAACCTAAACATGGCATAACACTAAGTGCCCCACGATGATTAAAGCTTTTTGTACTGTTCTGCCCTAAACCATATTTTTGGTTTGTTAACAATATCATTAAAAAAGTACATGAAATTCTAATCAAGTTACTTATAAAGAACAATCCAAACGGAGTTACGGTTAAAAAGATATAATCAAAACAAGTTATGCACACATGATGTTAACATCAGGTAGCACACTTTAGAGCAATGAAACAATTAGCTACTTAATGGAAACATGCAGAAAAAGATGTGGATCAACAGTAGTCATGAAAAGAAACTCATGGAAAAAGTAATAATGCAAATAGGCATCATGGTTCACTAGTTATAAGCAACACAAAAAGATATAAAACATTACTGGTCAAGGACTTAGTGAAAACCAGGAAAACAGGGCAGAAACTATTAATAGCAAGCTGTATAAACATGGGTACAACTATATGCAAAATTGCAGCAACATGACATGGAAATATGTGGGCATGAAGTAGACATGATGGTCATCAGGTACAAACAATAATCAAGGTCATAGGCATCACAGATCAAAAGATATTAAGCGTGCAACATGGCTTCGGCAAGTTACAGACTTGGTGAAAAACAGAGGTGGCTGTAAAAAAACAACGGGATAGCAACTTTGGAGCTGAACATAACTATGACCAGGAATTCTAACATGACAATGCAATACATATAATGGAAGTAGACATGGTATAGATCAAAATGACATCTTGCAATGCTCAATAGGATGCACGGTTAAAAAGATATAGGGCAGCAAAGTTTGCATCTTACGTTAACAGCAGCACACCAACAGCAGGGTAGCTACTTTGGGTGAAGATACAATCAACATGCAGCAGGCCAGAATGACAAGTGAAAGCATATAACTGAAGTAGACATGATGCTTAACAGTATGCAACAAGCATCACTCAATTCCGATGAACGGTTGCAACGCAACCGTCACCCGAAGTTGACACAAAATAAAAGTTTTAGCAGTTTAGCTGCAATTAACGACGGGAAGCCCTCTTCATCACACAATAACTACATCTAAACAACCTGAAATCAAGAAACTCACTAAAGAAGAAAGTTAGAGCACATCACAGTGAACAAAAAACATTTTGGGAGCAAAGTCATCCGTCCTACCGTTTAATCGCAAACAGGCACACAACAGCAAAAAAAATTAGACTTAGCAGAATTTACCAAGGGAAGAAAATAAAAGGGGCTCGCCATTGGGCTCGGCCCAAATCGCAGAGGTGGGCGGCACATAGCTAGCCGCCGCATAGGACGGGAAGAGGCTGCTGGGCTCTGTTGGGCCGCGCGAGGAGAGGCCGCAGGTGGGCCGAGGCGCTCGCGGGCCGATTGATGGCGAGGCCGGCCCATGGGCAACGGCGGTAGGTGGCGGCGGGTCGTGCCATGGCTGTGGCGGCGCCGGCCGTCTTGTCGCCGCGAGGTGCGGCTCAGGACGGCTCGTGGAGGAGGCCGGCTGCCGGATCTTGCTGGATCCGGGCTCGGGACGGTTGCTGGTGAGGTTCCAGGGGCGGCGCGGCCACATGGCGTGGAGGTGGCGGGCGGAGGAGATCCGGCGGCGCGTCGGGCTTCCCGGCAGCTCCAACGGCGGCGCCTCGCGGTGGCTCCTGCAGGAGAGACAGTGAGGCGGCGGTGAGGATAGAGGAGGAGAGGAGGAGCGCGAGGGGAAGAGAGGTGGAGCGGTAGCGGCCGGCGGCTCGCTGGCGTGGAGGTGGGGGGCTCCATGGACAGATGGGTCTTGCGGGCCCGGCGGCGAGATCCAGGGCCCTGCGCGGCCCTAATCGTGGTGGGAGGCTGGGTGGATGCCTCCGGGGTGACGTGGCCGCCTGTGAGCCCTCCATCTCGCAAATCAACGGCTCTGGAGGGCTAGGATCTAGGGTTTCGGGGAGAGGGGGCTTTGCCAGGCAGATTTGAGAGGATTTCAGGGGGGTGGCTGCAATTTTTTCTAGGGGAAACCCTATAAAGGGGTGGGAGAGTGGTGGTCTTTATATAGGTGGTCTGGCTGACAAGTTTGCACAAACATTCTCGAGTTTTTCTCCCTCGCCTCCGATACTCCACGTTTCTGACCGCCGGGAGTGCATACGACCTCCGATTCGGACGAAATCTCGAACCACGCGCTCAGCGCATTGAGGCCGTCAATCATACCTCACTTCGATGCCGTTCCGAGAATATTTTCTGGCTCCCAATGAAATCATCCATTTAATTAGTAAATGGGGTTTTTTCGTTCAGATGGCGATGGCTGGTCTTGTGCCGGTTGCGACAGTGCTCGGGTGAAACCCCGGTGTCGCAAAGGTCGTGTGCCGTTGGGAAAAGATTTGGTCCCACATCCGATACGATAAAGAGGGGGAAATATTCACCGATTAATAAATCAGCGAAGCAAATTCTACAAAAAATTATAGCAATCAGCAAAAGAAAGCAACAAACAATTTTTTTTAATTTGGGTGGAAATTCTGGGTTGTTACACATAGAGATACTCTAACAGGTATACATGGATGGATCCATTCTTCCTCCTTTTGTTCGAGACTCTCCTCCTCTTTTTCATCCAAGGAGCTTTCAGTTTCAGCAATTTATTTTTTCATAGAGTCCAGCAAAGCATAAGTCTCTTCCTCTGGGGGGAGATATTCTCTCAAGATATTCAGTAATATAATAATTTTCATGGTAATTTTCAAAGCAATAGTTAAGTATTGCAAGGATCTCGGATTTGTAAGAGGCATCATCAATATTTTCAAGGAAAGAAGTAATTTCATAGGCACCATTAAAAGAAACAAAAAAAATTATTTGCCCTGCATCAGAAAAATCATAATTTCCTTTAGCATAAGAAGCTAAGGTTTCATTATCATTGTAATCACATTGAAAAACAATGTGTTTATGCCTCATAAAGCAACAAGATAAAACCCTGCAGAAAGATATTGTTGGGACCCGGAATATGCGTATGTAATTCCAGTCACAACTCAATCACATGAAGAGCCGAGAGCCATACCCACTTGTCTAAGAAGACAAGGCCAAGCACAGAACACTCTCGGAAAGCATCGTACGAGAGGGGCATCCCATCTAGGCCGGATGATCAACTGAGATGGGTCCTCATCGCCCGCTCACAAGTCTAAATGATTATGGGTGGTGAAATCCCATACTCATAGACAAGTCGCCTCAACCATGTTATCGATTGAATCATAACCCTTACATAAACAGACTCCAGCCTGATCACTTAGTCGGAGTCTAGGGCTGGCTCGATCATACAACAAAGTGTGCACGTGACAGAGTCACGAGCAATCGCAACGCGATGCCCCAAGCTGCACACATCTAAGGGCCACTTGGTGTATAAAAGACCGCCAGCCAGATCACAACTAAGGTCTGGAAAACCCATACTAAGACATGCATGTTATAAACATACACGCAGCACACATGTCTAGTATGAACAGCAGGTATCATCACATAACTCTACAAAGTACTCTTTATTGACTTACACATAGAGCATACAAAGATCACATGGCTGTGACCATCATTACATCATACAATGAAAGAAAATTAGGTCTGAGTACAGACAAGTTTAACAAATGTCTTAGAGAAGCCTTGTTCAACAAACATGCCCTTCCACGAGGGACCAGACTGCTGTCTGGAATTATACTAGCTTAGGCAACGTCGAGCTTTAGGAAGGTGTCTCCATCGGGGTCTGGGTTTCCATCTAAAACATAAAATAAGCAAACATGAGTAAGAAGTCGTACTCAGCAAGACTTACATCAGAACTATACTACTCATGCTCAAGTTTCAAGGTAAAGGGAGGTGGGGTTTCAACATGCAGAAGTGCCAGCTTTGACTTGGCTAGTCCTGTACTACGAGTACCTTACTTGAGGTAAGAAGCGTACACAAGTCCACTACCAAGTCTCCAACCAATACACCACTATTGTTACTTACTCGACTTCCCCACGAGGAGCACACCATAGCACTCACGCTTATCTTGCGAGTTTTAGAGTATCCATTCAAGTTGTCTAATAATCAAGCACAGCTTTCCAAGTAGTCCATGACCGCGGACGCGGCTATTCGAATAGTTTTGTTAATCCTGCAGGGTTGTACCGCTACACACACATGACCATCAGTTACCGCCAGGTCTCGTCACCATTCAAGGGGTGTCGGCGAGGATGTTCACCACAACACTTCGCCCACAGCTCCTTTCTAGTCTAAGGAGTCAACTGTCTGAGTTCCAAACCCAACTGGAGTTCCGACCGAGATTCCAGTCAGGACTCAAACCATGTAGGCATGACTGACAAGCCCACCTCGACGGATGGTTCTCCGGTTGACAAGCCATGTTCTACAAGCCCTACCATGAATGCCACATTTCATTTCCTTTATCTTTCTATGCATATGCCGAATGGAAAACCCAAACTAGGTGTGACTCCTGGACTTGGATCGGGGTGAGTTACTAGGTCGAGAGGGTCCAGTGAGCCCAATGTGGGGTTGTACTCTTTTTCTCGGATTACCATACAAGAACTCGGGCTTAAGGCAGTGTTCAACGAGACAACCCACTGTGTACTCCTACATAGCCTCTAATTGTTCACCTTGTATTAGGGTAGATTCACCAATACAGTTTCACTTCCATCAACACCATGTTCACTATCATCCCGAATCACATCAAAAGCATCCTCATTGTAAACTCTAAGCATGCAATCAGCAGTAAAAGTTGCAGGGGCCACATGATATCAATCAACTCCTATGTGAGCTAGGATTGTGGTTTGCTTACTACTGTGACAAGATGATAGGTCATGCATCGGATATGGGTTCAACTATGCGGTAGAATCGACACAAGGTGATCTCCTAAAATGCATAAGCGAGACTGAGAGGGAATTGGGATTTTATAGACATGATCAATGGGGTTTGCTTGCCTTGCTGACGAGGTTCGGTATGGTGTCTTCAACGAAGGAGGTGGCCTCCGGTTCCGGTTCCACTTCTATCGAGAAAACAAAGCAAACACCGGAAAAACAACAATATAAACATTACATTGCAATGCACAATCAAGATGCATAATGTAGCATGGCATGGTATTGAAGTGCTCTAAGTTCAAGTTGCAACATGTTAATTGAAGTTGATTTGAAAAGTTAATTCAAGTTCAAACTCCAAATGTTGTTCAAATTAGCCAAGTTGCATTTACTATTGTTTGATCTTTGTAAACCAACTTGACATGTGTATGATATGCCTCTGATGTTCAAGTAATGATGGTTGCATTGCAATGGTTCAAATTGGAATAGCATTTGCATTAAATTTGAATTAATTCCAATTAAACCAAATAGCAAAAGCTACTGGTCCCCTTTTAAAATCAACTCAAACATGGTTGAAAGTTGGATATTTGGATAGAGCATTTTCTGCTGATCATTTTGCATATATTATATGTTAAATTTGGAGTTCATATGAATTTTCTATGAATTTCCAAAGTTTAGCTATTTTTCTGCAATTTCTTTAATTCTTTAAAATTCTGGAAATTGGTTTATTGCATCATGCTGATGCAAGCATGACATCAGGGGGGGTCTGACAGGTGGGGCCCTGTGGTAAAATAAAAATCTCCCATGGGAATACTTTTTCAACTCTTTTTAAAATATTTAATAAATCATTTCAATGAAATAAAAACTCTTTAGCATTATAAACTCCCTAAAATAATTTTAGAGTTATTTATAATACTCATAATAAATTTTAAAAACTTTAATGTAATATTCTAAATATTTTCCAACTTTATTAGAAAGGGGATAAGTCATTTTATATCCTCTCAAATGAATTTTCCTTGAGTTGAAAAATGTTTTGAATATTCAGCAGAATTCCAATAATGATTTAAAACCTTTTCCAACCTTTTAATATGTTGAAGGAGTCATATTACCTTCTCTCATTTTGTTTTGTTGGTTTTGTTTTAAATAATAAATTCCAAAAACACCAATTATGAATATTAGGGAAAGTTTTGTTTTATTCCCTCTCTTTTTAATATTCAATAAACTCCAAAAAGTTTTAAATCCCAGAGAAAATCAAACACATCAAGCAAAAAATCATTATCTATTTAATTTTATTAACATTCCAAAATTCGGAGAATTTTGGGATGTTACAATGACGTTATGTGCTACTGATTGGGATTGAAAACGTGGCGTGGGGCTCCCTGCCAGCAACTAGAGAGGTGTGTGTCGCTATTTTTTTCAGAATACACACTTGATTTAAAATTTCCTCACAAACAATCCTTACCTCAGCTGAAGTGGCTACTCAGTACAGTACTAAAAAGGAAGTAATTCATGCTCGTCCTTGACTAGATATATGATACATAGATAATTTCTATGGTGACATGCTAACACACATATAATCACTTCAAAGTAAAGCAAGTAAGATATGCAATTCAATTCAAGATAATAACAAGCAAGAGTCTATATCTAATACTGAAACTAGCAAAGTATAAAAAAAAGGTGCAAGAGCTCTCTTTGTCCGTGACTCGAATGTCTCCAAATGGTGTTTGCGTGCAAGAAGTGGGAGATGCTTTTAGAGCATAAAAATACTATGTAGTTTAATTGAGAACTCAATCTACTAATACTTCACACTTGGTCTACTTCAGAATCTTATTTTGACTCGTCCCCAGACCACTTGTCAGGCACAAGTCAAACTGATCCTCTCCCTTTCGACTTTGAGCACTCATGCAATGCATGAGCGCAAGCAAGATATGTTGGCACTTAGGATGGAAAAGAGAAAAATGATGGGGAAGGAGGAAAAAATGATGCGCAAGCAAGATATGTTGGCACACAAATGAGGACAATCATAGGCGAGAGAAAGCCAAATGATAGATATGATGCGAGGAGTAGGGATTGCCATGAAACGTATGGACACAGAGCTAAAGGTATGCTCTCAAATGAAACTAGTGTGGGTGCATCCAACTTGCTTTCTCATGAAGACCTAGAGCTCATTTGAGGAGGTTCATCCTTGGAATATCCAAGCCAAGTTCTATAGTGTAAGGATCCCCACATAGTTATGCATGAATGATAATCTTTATGGAGTACAAATATGACAATGGAGTACGAGCGTGGATCTTTCAAAAGGAAAAGTAGTGTTTCCCCCTTCTATTTTTTATTTCCTTTTTTCTATTTTATTGTATTTTTGTGGCCTCATTGGCTCTTTCTATTTATCTCTCATTTTTCCTCTTTGGGATCTTTTAATTTCTCCTCTTTTGGGATCTTTTATTGTTTCCTCATTGGAATATTTCCTCACTTAAGGGCAACAATTTATATTTTACAAGTATATAAATAAGATCTTTACACTTTACAAGAAGTACTCAACATAAAGAAAAATGAAAACTATCATGATGTATGCAAATGTATGCCTATGCCAGTGTAGCGGGATATGCAATGATACTAGCGCGTCATGTAGCAATTATAAGGGCGAAGCCCAACTAGCATGCGGCTCCTCATTGAAGCAAAAGCATGTATGACATGAAGATCAAGTCATGAGTTGCTGGATGTTGCATGGAAATGTATCTTGGAAAGGCAATGGAAATGCCTTCATAGGTAGGTATGGTGGCTGTTTTGAGGAAGATATAAGGAGATTTATGATGACAAAGCGTATCCTGCCAAGGGTTTGGATGCACCGACGAAGTATGCACCAACTCTCAAGATGAGAAAGGGAAATGCACGGTACCGAAGAGGCTACCAAAATATGGAAGGTGGAAGTGCCAACAATCAAATACTCGCATTAGTCCGAAAAATTCATGCACTTATTATGGGTAACTCTCTATCTAATCAGGAGGTTCACAAAGATACAAGTACCCCAAGGAGGGGTCTATGGGGATTTGTTTATCCTTGCGCATCCTTGACCCATGGTACGTGAGGGTACTCTATATATTCCAACCCCTCCAGAGGTCAGCGATCCATCTAGTAGCTAGAGTTCTCAACTAATTTTTTGTAGTTTTCGAAAATAAATACGGATTGACCAAAATACGACACCTATCACTAATAGGCTCAAGCTCTTGGCACCAAAAGTCCAAACATTACTCAAATCAATACCTCAAAACTATTGCAAGTTACTACTACAGTTGTAATAGCAACCTCAATTACCTACTCATGCAAGACACACAACTCAGTGCAACATGCCAACTCTCTAAACAAGATAAGCATGATAATAAAGAGAGTTCCTAAAGCAACCTAAATAAAATCTCTTAAGAAGATAAGCATGAAAACTAAGAGCTAAGCATGACAACAGTTATGAAAAGATAAAGAACACACACAAAAAGAAAGATAAGCACGGAAGCCAATGTTGTCTTCTAGGTTGGATTGGAGCGTGTTTCTCTACCAAACAATGAAGGATAGGGTCCAACTTGTTATCAACAGAAAGAAAAACTAAAGAAAACTAAAAAGTAAAGAGCGAGACGCTCCAAGTTTAGCAAATAACACATGAAGAGATAAAAATATAGCATGGAGAAGGACAAACTGATGATTGTTGATGGAGAAGGGGATGCACGGGGGCATCCCCAAGCTTAGATGCTTGAGTCTCCTTGGATATTTCTTGGGGGTGCATGGGGGCATCCCCTAGCTTGAGCGCTTGACACTCCCAAATCTTCTTTCATCATCTTCCGTCGCGTACTTGAAAACTCCCTTCATACGAAACTCATCATAAGCTGATTAGAGTGGTTAGTACCCATAATAAAATTATTTTTCCTCCACTAGAAATAAATATTTACTTGAAGAGCTACTGTTTATCATGATTGCCAAAAAGGTTTTGCAAATAAAAATCAATCTTAGGATTTTAAAAATGATGAAAACGCAAAACGTGGCAGAATCTGAGAAAAGTAGACCAGTAGGTAGTAAATAATTTTTTCGGGGTACTTCTGCAACTCAAATAAAAAAACTCAGAACAGACTCCTGAAAGCTAATTGTATAGAGCATATTGTAAAAACAATTCAGATCAAAAACATGATCTGGTGATTTATCGTGAATTTTTTTGTCAAGCAGACAAAATATGTTTGTGGACATGTCATAACTTTTGAATTTTGTTGCAATCGAAGGCTATGTAAGCCTCGTAAGCTTGTATTGTAGCAGGATCATGTGGCCTCTCTATTAGTTCGTTATTAAGAGCAGCAAACTCGTTGAAACCTGCTAAATTTTTTTCCTTGAAACTATCCAACTCATATGCGACTTTAGTACATGAAGGCACGTGAGCTCCTGGTAAATTTTCATTATTCGGCCATGGTCACTATCAAAGTGCGGAGCTGAATTATGAATCTCACTAGTTGCACATGAAGATTAAATATTAGTAACATAAGAACTAGCATATGAGGGTTGAGGAAAATTGGCCAAATAACTAGTTGTAGCATGTCCAACTTTCCTATCCATCGGCGTATTCATTGATGAATTAACATATTGCAAGGTAAGTGCCGATGAATAAAAAGTTGAAACACTTTGTTGTATATTATTTAAATTCCCTACATGGAGTGTTTCAACTTGATTTACCGAACTCAACATGTTGTTCATCGGCATATAGATTTCTGGTGTTGCCGATGCATGAGAGTTGGGATACATATGTTGCATGTTGCCAAAATTGGAACTTGACGCATATAGATTATGAACCGGCTGTTGTACATAATTAGATCTACTATTGATAAAACTAGGGCTAGCTGATGCATCATGCTCATTAGGAGCTCTAGCAACAACATATGAATTATTTGCATCTACACAAGGAGATTGATGATACATGTTACCGATGTAGATTGCAGCAACTTGATGACAATTTTCCTCGTAGCAAGAATAGGCCGGAGACTGCTCAAAGCTTTCGTCCTCAGCGGAGTCGCCAAAAAGTGAGTTGGCACACGAACACGTCCACGTGTACCCGCGGCGCCGAGGGAGATACTCCGCAACTCATGCCGCGGGAGGCCTGTCGGAAGAGCGATACACAAGACAGTCCGGCAGGCGCTTTTGAGACCAGACGCCACGGTTACTCGGGAGGGACCCCGTCTGAGTACCGGGCGATGATTGGCTGCTCCAAGTCATCCTGAACGCCCCTGGAGCCTTGTAGATCGTAGCCCCCAAATCTGATGAACAACGAAGAACAAGAAGCAAGGTACAAAGGAGATAGATAGATGAACATGAAACAAGATATAGAAGTGTTTTGTGTTTGTTCGATTGTGTGTTGTTTCAATCGGCCGTCACCTCATCTATATATGAGGAGGCTGGACTTTCCGTACAACAAAAGGACTACAAATCCCGTCCAAATCTCTCCAAACATAACCGAACTCGGATTACAGGTTGTCCCAAGACAGTAGTTCGGTTTTTGGTAGTTTTGGGGATGAAAACGACCTCGGATGAAAAAACTCAAAACATCAAAATTGTAGTCCTTGAAATTTCCAAAGATTTTTATGTTGAACGTTTTTTGATTTGATGACATCTTAAGGGAGGAAATCCTCACGCTTTCCGGCAGACATCAACTGTATAGGTGTCTGGCTCCAAGCGCCAGTTTTTGCCTCTTGACAGGTATATATTGTCATGGTTATAAATTTTTCTGTAGAACTCGGTTTGAGATGATCCAAAACCCAAAATCAACCGGTTCGACGAGACCAAGACGAACCATGTAGACCACTTTTCCATTTGATGATGTATTGAAGGCCTAATTGGCAAAATAATACTTGGAATGCTAGGATCTTGTCGCTTCCAACATAGTTTCGACCTCCAAAATGGAATCGGATGACGATGGCTCAAACTAAAAAAATGTTCATATCGACGATACCAAAAAAATTCATGTAGACCACTTTTTAATTTGAGGCCATAATGTATATGAATATTTTCGTGCCAAAAACTGCTGTCAACAGATAGCAACTGAAAGTAAAAGCAGAAAAATAAATAAGCGTGTAAACAATGATGAGAATATGGACCGGGGTCCCGTGATGTTCACTAGAGATGTCTCTCTCCCAAAATACGATAAAACTTCTATGCGAGGTAAACAAATTACATATGGGAAATTGACAGGATTATAAACTCACCGCAATGCTAACTATGCTACAAAAGAAAGGAAGACGCTCAAAAGCATGGGCAGTACGCCAAAATAAGTAGACCGAAATCCATCTTCATCCACTACTAATCATCTACCTTGATATATCTATCCATAACATCTCGCTAGTATTAAGTTGCGAGCCCCACCTAAAGTGTAAACCTAAAGCAACAGACAACTGCATTAAAAAGAACTTTGCGTAAAGTAAACAATCCTTGCAACCGCGGTTACAAGCACCGTTGTTTTCCCCCCTGTGGCAACAGCACATCCCATAGACTCATGTTTCTGTCACTCAAATGTGTCATCCGGGGGCATGAACCCACAATCGAGCAAAACGTTCCCTCTTGGAGTTACTACCTACTACTTGGCCAAAGCAATAAACAGCAACGGATAACATGCAAGAATTACATAGGAACAAAAATATAAAGATAAGAACCAAATATATTACTCATCACAATCTGAACATAGTCTCATAATCCATCAGATCCCAGCAAACTCAACATAGAAACAGCAGAAAGAATTACATATGTTCCTTGATCATGTAGGGAAGCTCACGAGGTCTAAACCATGAAGAACAAAGAGGGGAGGAGAACATCCCATAGATACTGATCACGGACCCATGGTCCAAAGGAAACTACTCATGGCACATCCGGGAAGCGTCCATGATGGAGGGGAAGCTCCCGGAGATCGATCCTCCCTCCGAAAGGGTTCCGGGAAGGGTCCTGCAGGTGCTCCCGATCTTGGAAGCGCGGAGGCGGCGGAACAGAGGCGAGATCGCGAAAAGGGTTCTGTCTTCGGAAGTTTCACGTCACGGGAGATATATAAGCGAAGGGGGGCAACCAGGGGGCCACCAGGGGTCTAGGCGCCCCCCAGGCGCGGCCAAGCCCTAGGTCGCGCTATCTAGGCGCCTGGGCCCTGGTGGGTCCCACCTGGTCCCCCTTCGGGACTCCGGAAGGTTCCTTCACGCTTGTTTTTTATCTAATTTTCCCGAATGTTTTGAGCACTTTTAATATGGGGGAAAACTAAAATAGAAAAACAACAGAAAAAAGAAATTGGCACTGGGGTGCACTGAGTTAATAGGTTAGTCCAAATATGGTAAAAAGTGTATGAAAGTTTATCTAGATCATAGAAATATCACACAAAACATGCATGGAGCAAGCACTACTGGAATCTGCTTGTTTGCCGTCAGCCAGAGCTGACGGCAAAGGCCTCTTTAACCGACGGCAAAGGCTTTGCCGTCAGTTTGCTGTCGCCAAAGAGGCTGGCCATGATTTTATCGGCAAATAGGTTCTTTGCCGTCAGTTGGAAATCGACCGACGGCAAAGATCGTTGACGGCAACGTCGTAAGCATAGCCCCGTTAGAGGGTTAACGGCAGGCTTTGCTATCATCTGGCACGTACCTGACGGCAAAGGTTGCTGCTGGTAGTGGGCCATGCTTGCCAAGAGTGCTGCGGCAACTGCCACGTGGGTCCCCTCTTTGTCGTCAGCCACATTGGAGCTCACGGCAATGCTGATAACCTGGGACATTTGGTTTTCCCAGAGTTTCCAGATTACACAGGCTGCTGCCACGTGTCCCTCTTTGCTGTCAGTCCACCGACGGCAAAGGCTTTGCCGTCAGTCCACCGACGGCAAAGGCTTTTCCATCAGTAAGCTGACGACAAAGAACCTCTCTGTTTTTTTAATATTTAATTTCTGTTAATTCCCTGCATTTCCAAACATAGATATAAACAACACAATATATATTTCTGCCAGGCCCTAAATAGCACCACAAGTGCATCACAAAGTGCAAACAACACCAATATATGTAATTAAAGTGCAAACAACAACAAGATGCGATCACAAGTGCATCATAAAGCATCACAAGTGCATCACAAAGCATCACAAGTGCATCCGAAAATACAAGTGCATTACAAAGTTCATCTAAGACTACAAGTACAGTCCCTGGAGCATCCATCCATATGCCATGCTGCTTTATCAAAATCTGCATAATGAGAAGAAGAAAGAATCTAGCGATAAGCAATTAGAAGAAGAAGAGGAAGAAGAAGAACAAGAACAAGAACAAGAATAAGAAGAATAAGAAGAAGAAGAAGATGGATAAAAATAAAGAAGAGAAAAAGGAAGAATAAGAAGATTTTTTTCTTCTTATTCTATCTTTTTGTCCTCTTTCTTCTTCTCTTATTTCTGCATCTCTTCTTTGTTCTTCTCTTCTGGTTTCTTTTGAAACTTTCTAAAGTAATTATGTCATTTTTCAGCTCTAATATCAACTAATTATGCTATTTTTGGTGTTATCAAGTAATTATGTCATGTTTGTATCAAATAAGCAAAGTCTATGTCATTTTTGATGTAAGTAAGCTAATTATGTAATTTTTATGTAAGTAATCTAATTATGATTTTTTTTGCCTAAATAGAATTTACTAAGCAAACTAAAGCATGGCATAATCTAAGTTGAGCTAAACAATAAGTAGAATAAGAAGGAGAGGAATAACTTACCGAATGCTAAGTCACGGAGGAGAAGCACCATCTCGGTTGGTCGCCGGGTTGGTAGGGCTCTCACCGATAGAGGGATTGTGGGATGCGACTCTAGAATGATGCTGCAACAAGGCAAGAGTTGAAATATGTGGTTAGCACGACGACATACAATGGTATAAGACCGTGCAAGGTTGGTCATTGAAAGGGAAATCACCGTTCCCATCGGAGAAGGCATCAGCGGAGGGGGCGGCAAACCTTGCTTCTCACACATAGCCTGCAAATTAGTTTTCGAGGAGTCAAAGAAATAGTCTTGTTGCTTCTCACACATAGCCTTGCTTATCACACAACTGACTTACCGCAACGAAGTCGTGCATGGCCTTCGCATGGGCATTATTGCGTGCCCTCTCCTCCTCCAGCAACCTCTGTGTATTCCGGTCCCTCTCCTCCAACAAGAGTTTGGTGGCCTCCCTCTCCTTCTCAAGTGCGGCCTGCAACCACTTCTCATCATCATCCATCCAGGGACAAATGTGTAGGGGAACGCGGCAGAAAACAAAAAATTTCCGCACTACGAACAGCCCAGGACAACTATGGAGACTGCATACAAGGTTTTGATCTGATCGTTACCGACTCGTAGCGCAGCGGAAGTAGAGTCGATGTAGATCGTTGGTGCAGACCCCCGCAGCTAGGATTTACAACCTCCCAACCGCGAGGATGTTCTCCCTCGTCTGCTCCTCGGACAGCGCTCCGAGAGGCGGTCGGACAGTCCCTCGGACGATGCCACGGACAGCCCTTCGGGAGGACCCTCGAAACTTGAACGGTAACTCGGATAGCCCTTCGGGAGGACCCTCGGACAGTCCCTCGGGAAAAAGATCGAAACTACGACCTCTCTACGGGGTTGCACACATATGGTGTCATCTATCCGGCAGGGCTTCGCCGTCCAGAACTAGTTCCTGCCGGAACCCAGACAACCTTTCGGCTCTACGAAACTATTTCGTGGGAGGGAGAGAAGAAAGCCAGATCATGCAATGGCACTTGTTGAGAGTTCAAGTGAGAACTTGGATCAGATTTGAGAGACCCCTCTCCACCCCTATTTATAGGGTGAGAGGCTATGGGGAAAAACCCAAAATGCCCTCCAAACTGCATCATTGCCTGCATCATCATGCAAGCTGCATCATCGCCTGCATCATCATGCAAGCTGCATCATCGCCTGCATCATCATGCAAGCTGCATCATCGCCTGCATCATCATGCAAGCTGCATCATCGCCTGCATCATCATGCAAGCTGCATCATCGCCTGCATCATCATGAATAGTGGAGTGTATCCACTATTCATGAAGACATTTATCTGCGACCGTAAAATCCAAAACTTTTCTGTAGGTCTTAGAAAAATTCCAGTACCCACTAAAAGGATTTTGGACGCGTTCCGAAACAATTCCGGATTAGTGATTTTCATCTGCGAAAAGCAACCAAAGCGGTTCCGGCAGCTCCGGAACATTTCCGGTTTTTTCTCTCTGGAAAAATCCCAGAAGTTCCCAGAACAATTCTGGCACCCTCCAAGAATTTCCAGGCGTGTGCCGAAATCATTTTGACTTAATGATATATTCCGAAACAACTTTTCGGTTTTACCGAAATTATTCCGGTGTTCTCTTTCCGGAACTTTTCCGTTTTCTCCGAAACCATTCCGGTGACTTTCTCTCAGACTCCCTGTCTAGTATTCAGCAGATAGATGACCCTTAAGCGTGTGACCCTATAGGTTCGGTGAAGTATAGACATGACCCGGAACACTTTCCGATCAATGATCAACATCGGAGCCGTGGACACCCATATTGACCCCTATACCCACACGAATAAATATTCGAGTGAACCTCCAGTTGCCGTGTGCTATTCCTGTTGCTTCGCGATATGTTACAAATACCCGAGGTGAGACTTATCGGCATCCCCGTGGATCAACACTTGTCCACTATGCCAGTTACCTCGTTACTGGTATTGTTCTCTTTTCTCGTTCCCGCGTTCCGGCATCCCTGTGATCAAATCACACTGTGTCTGGCCAGACAATGGTGGATACCGTAACACCGAGAGGGCCCGAAGAATATCCCTCCATCGACGGAGGAGCAAATCCCAATCTTGAGCTACCTAGTTCCTTGTCATACTTTTCCGTGAACCCGTAAGCCGCCGTAATAGCCACCCTTTTACAGATGACGTTTAACAAACCCCAAAGTTCACGAAGCAAGTACGAAGGAACTCGATACTCTCATGGTCTAAGGAATTATGCAAACGCTCAACTTTCTCTGTGTTATAATCCATTAACTGGTGACGAATGTATCTCATAGCATAACATCAATCTGGGTCGATTCAACACAAATGTTCTTCTAACATTGTGCCCTCAAAATTGTCGGCATAGTCATGCCCATGATCAGGAAAACAGAACCATCATGCAACACTTGAGCTAGTCTTAGAGGCGAGACTAGGAATATATATATTTTATCCGTTTATTATTCCACACGTGCATATGAGTCTTCCTCCGAGCCTCGTGGTTATTGCAGACTCGAGAACCATAGCAGTTATAGCATGGAATATAAACATAATTAGGAACATGGGGATAAATAATAACATTTATTATTGCCTCTAGGGCATATCTCCTACAGACTCCCACTTGCACTAGAGTCAAGAATCTAGTCAATGCTAATGCACTTTACACCTACGGCATACTGGTGTAAAATATGCTTCACATGTGGTATAGCCTAATGTCCAATGGATCTGACAACTTCAACTCCGTGTGTATCTTTGCATATCCTCGCGTTTTCACGCTTTCACAAAATTCATATTTTGTGTGGACTTGGCTTTGTATATATGTGAATCACTGGTCGAACCTTGATTACTCAGACTGAGCTATGGAGCAACTATCTTCAATAGTGTTCCATTGACCAAAGCCATATTGGAACCATACTAAGTTCATGAATGAACTATATGATTCAACATTTTCTTTGTTGCTTCTAAAGCAGCAACATACATAGCCATTTGTTATAGAATTTCGCCACAGTAACCTGTTATGAACAATTCCAACTTACTGTGCCACCATATTGTGTATTACACACAAAAAAACTTTAACTCAAATCGAAAATCGCATGGAGCATTGATGAAGACCGTATCGATGTAATTACTTACAACAAGTACTTCATAATCTCTTCTTGCGAGAAATCATGTCATCAGTGCTACTTTAGTACTCAATGACATTTTTCACTGTTATCCCACGATCAGTTCTTTGATCACTTTGGTATCTATACTCGCAACAACTTTGGAGTATTGGACATATCTGGTTGTTTTACATACCATGGAATACATGATTAATCCCAAAACGAAGGTGTGTGGAATCTCCATCATGTAATTTGCTCATCAGTGTTTTGGGAAACTGAGTCTTGCAAAAACTCTTTCCATGTGACTTTGGCAAGAATCACTCCTTGTCGTTTTTAATGCTAAATTGTTTTGGCATCTTGTCAGTATGTATTTTGTCTTAGCCCTATTAGGCAATTCTATCTCTTAGATAATTATGCCTAATATCAAGGCTACTTAGCCCAAGCACTTCATCAAAAAACTATTTTCAATGAAGTCCTAATTCATGTCAAGAAATTTATATTATTTCTAATCAACAATGTGTCAGGCACACAAGGTTTTTAGAAATATTATTATGCTCCCACTTACTTTCTTGTAGCCACAAGCATCTTCGTTATCCATTGATGAAATCAAACTCTTTTGACTATTTCATCAAAATCGAAGATTCCAACTCCATTATGCTCTCTTTTGTCCATCGTAGGAACTCTGAAGTTTGCATACTCACTAGCATCCTCTGGACTGACAAAATACCTTGGACTGTATCATATGCAAGTCCGAGGTAGTATTTCCATCTTATGGAAATCCTTTTGGCATCCATGTTTCATATCTCATGAATGAAATATGTATTAATTGCTAGTTTAACCCGAACCGACTTTAAGCATCCCTACGGAGAGACAATCTCGCTGTAGTTAATTCCTTGAATTTGTTATAAGCAACAAGTCGAGCTTTATGGATAAAACATTTTTATCCGTATCTGTTTATAGTTCCATTAATATTCGTTAGACTCAAAGTCTTCCGAATGGTCCATCAAGATACAATCTTGACTTATTTATAAGGAAACTATCTCGGATTGTATTGGCATTTAGCCAATTCCGGAGTCAGGGCCCATCATCGCTTCCTTGATTATCGTAGGTATGCTGTTGTCTAACAACAATATCTCGCTTGCGCACCTGAGAGGTTTGCATGAGTTTTGCCTACGTGGCTCAGTTGCAAGTTTGACCGAAGTCCATACATCTCATGTAGAGGCTTCCGTATCAGTTGCAGTAGGAAACTCTGGAATCACTTCCAAGGTTCCTTTCCTTTGATCTGATGACGAAGATACTGTTATCTCGTCGAGTTGCACTGTCCTCCCACTCACCTTTTTGCAATAACCATTCTCTTTAAAAGCATACCGTTCTTTGTGGCAAAACCTTTTGCCTCGGTATAGTGGTGGAGGAATTCCGAATAATTTGGGATAACCTACAAAGTAGCACTTGTCTGATTTGGAATAGGTTTGTAAACAGTTTACACAAGCCCCATATTCCAAATGTTAAGAAAAGATAAAACATGGTTGGGCGTACCATACCATGGCGTCATTTCAACAGACCTGATGGCGCTCTTTTCAGTGTAAAAGCCGCAGTCTCTAAAGCATTACATTAAAAGGGATAATGGCAAATTTATTTATGTCATCTTTGATCTTACCATGTCATGAATGGTTCGATTAATTCTTCACGGACTTTCCACTTGCAGTGGTGTTCCGGGAGGTGTAAGTTATGAAAACTCTTTTCATAACTCATCAGACATTCGCTAAACTTGTAACTCAAAATATTCCTTTCTGCAATCGAATTGTAGAAACATAATTTTCTTGTTACAATAACTTCCACTACTAGTAACAACATTTATCGGACTACATACATCAAAATGTATGATCACGAATAAGTTTGTTGCTCGTTCCTTATGGCCCGTGAACGGTATTTCAGTCACTTGACCTTTCGGACGAAGGTTGCAAGTGTCAGATGATTCATAATCAAATGACTTTAAAATCCATCATTATGGAATTTCTCCATGCGGGTTTCTCCAATGTGACCAAATGCAGTGCCACACATATGTGGTATTCTTTTAGTCTTTCGACATTTAGCGTCATTGTTATGGATGTATCATATTACCATCAATATTCGTAACATACATCGCATCCCCGATGGAAGCATGGCCCTTTATGTTATTCATAATACTGAACAACAATTGTTCTTTTATGAACAACCTTCTTGCAACATACTTTATGCAATGGGCTAGAGTGTATAAAACTCTAAAATGAATTATGAAAATAAATACAGATGGTGATACACCGATGGAAGGTATAGTAACTTTTACTATGTTCCCAGCGCGTATCTAAACCTCATTACTGGCAAGTCTTTTAGGCCGTTGTAGTTCTTACATCGAGTTTCAACAGAATGCAATCGAGCGGGTATCTTTGTGATTTAACTCACAATACCCAAGAATTAGTGATTAACATGTTTAACCATAATTCCCAAGAACTATATTTTTGACCAGCCTTCTATACATCAAAAACTTGTATGACATTAATACATGAGCTGGATATTCCAGTCTTCTTTCCTTTTTGCCTTTATACTTCTTAAAGTTTAACTTTCAATATTTCTCCTACTCTCAGAAGAAGCACCCAACTTTAAGAGCGGCGTTAGCCCCGGACTTCCTAGGCGTGTGAGTCACACTAACACCCTTTGGACATTTCCTTTCTCTTTAAGTTGTTTGTTTTATTCACCTTCATCATATGACAGGCGTTCTTCTGGATCCCTCTCCTATCAGTCAAATGCCCAGTAAACACTTTACTAATACTTTGCAAACAAATATTGCTTTGGATATCTCATATCTTTTAGCCTTTGTCTGTATCTGAAAACAATTTTCAGTTCCATGAATATTACATAACTATCCCAAACTTGTGAAGTTCGGGTCTTATGGAAGCAAACGTATTGCACTTGACCACAATGGAATTCTAGCTTTTGGATCGAAGGACGAGAGTCACATCATCCATAGCATTAGCGGGAGGACACCGAAAGCATGCGATAGGACAAAATCCTTCTCGGCACTCTTGAGGACAATCCTCGCATTACGTTACCAACCGTAAAGTTTTAACCAGATATTTAACAGCTTATTCAATTTTAATAGGGAAGGTGGAAACGCGAGCCATTATTCTACAACTATTAGCAAATTATACTTAGACAGTGTTCATAATTAATTGCACTCAGAATTAAACAAGTTAATTCTAAAATGCGCTCCCACTCAAATCAATATCTCTCAAAATTGATTATGAGTGATTCAAGATCCAAATATCAATACAACGCCATAGAATCATCATCTCATGACGAGGATTTTGATTTGGTAGGCCAACTTGCCGATCACATCTCTATATGACTCTTGTTCATCTTTCGATGCGTGTGTTCCGAGCTCAGGACGATCCTGCCATGAACGTCAAGACAACCAAGTGATCTTGCTGCGAGGTCTGACCTCACCCGCCTTACATTTCTCCAATCGTTCGTACCCATGCATCCATGGCGCACCCCGAAAGGATAGATGCTGTGACGGTGCTACATTTGGGAGAACACTAACTACTTGGTATTTTAAGTGAGAGATCACCCTAATAAAAAGCGACTACCGCGCAATCAAGAAGGGTGCAACTTAAGGGATAAACATCTCAGGTAATTCATAATTGCATGATATGGTATAGCCCCTTCTGACGGAGAAGTCAAGTATTTCTTCGTCTTTGGCATTTGCGTCGGAGTTCACCTTCGCGAAGTTTGCCACCACCTTGTCGATGCACCAAATAATATTGCTATCTCTATAGCTAATAAAATAAGTGCATTACATAAGGTTGACTCGCAGGTCATTAAAGTGACAATCATATGGCTCCAGCCATCATGCCGAATCATGACACGCATGTCATGTTAATAAATTTACATTATATAGTCATCTCATACATAATCAAATTAATATGAGCTTTGCTATACCACATCACATGCACATCCTGCAAAACCAAGTTAGACGCCTCTAATCGGTTTATGCAAAATTTTATTTTACGTGGCTTCTAAGGTTTTGACTTAAACCGCAGCTACCAACGTTTATCATCAAGCATGATTATTCAAGTCGCTAGATTAACTTTGCGGGGTGTATGAAACACGAGATAATAAAATCTCGAGCCCCATACTGAACTTCGTCATACGCGTGATCCCCGTGCAGATCATATCTGCATTGCCCTTTAGTCCGCAGAATTTCTTCTTTCTCTAACTACGGTGGAATTCAACGAACTGTTAGCACTTCTTTGATCAATCAAGATCGCAGATTGCCAGAACTTTGAAACTCCACCATACTGTTATTGAGATCAGAAATACACAAATTCCAGGGAAGCAACAAGAACATCGGGTAACAGATTTCATCTGCCACCCGCATAAATAATTTTCAGCAATAGATCTGATCTACTCCAAAATTATATTATGCAATACCCATACATCTCTATGTATTCTAGATCGCAACATGCATCTACGCATAGCATGGCTCTGATACCACTGTAGGGTAACGCGGCAGAAAACAAAAAATTTCCGCACTACGAACAGCCCAGGACCACTATGGAGACGGCATACAAGGTTTTGATCTGATCGTTACCGACTCGTAGCACAGCGGAAGTAGAGTCGATGTAGATCGTTGGTGCAGACCCCCGCAGCTAGGATTTACAACCTCCCAACCGCGAGGATGTTCTCCCTCGTCTGCTCCTCAGACAGCGCTCCGAGAGGCGGTCGGACAGTCCCTCGGACGATGCCACGGACAGCCCTTCGGGAGGACCCTCGAAACTTGAACGGTAACTCGGATAGCCCTTCGGGAGGACCCTCGAACAGTCCCTCGGGCAAAAGATCGAAACTACGACCTCTCTACGGGGTTGCACACATACGGTGTCATCTATCCGGCAGGGCTTCGCCGTCCAGAACTAGTTCCTGCCGGAACCCAGACAGCCTTTCGGCTCTACGAAACTATTTCGTGGGAGGGAGAGAAGAAAGCCAGATCATGCAATGGCACTTGTTGAGAGTTCAAGTGAGAACTTGGATCAGATTTGAGAGACCCCTCTCCACCCCTATTTATAGGGTGAGAGGCTATGGGGAAAAACCCAAAATGCCCTCCAAACTGCATCATTGCCTGCATCATCATGCAAGCTGCATCATCGCCTGCATCATCATGCAAGCTGCATCATCGCCTGCATCATCATGCAAGCTGCATCATCGCCTGCATCATCATGCAAGCTGCATCATCGCCTGCATCATCATGAATAGTGTATCCACTATTCATGAAGACATTTATCTGCGACCGTAAAATCCAAAACTTTTCTGTAGGTCTTAGAAAAATTCCAGTACCCACTAAAAGGATTTTGGACGCGTTCCGAAACAATTCCGGATTAGTGATTTTCATCTGCGAAAAGCAACCAAAGCGGTTCCGGCAGCTCCGGAACATTTCCGGTTTTTTCTCTCTGGAAAAATCCCAGAAGTTCCCAGAACAATTCTGGCACCCTCCAAGAATTTCCAGGCGTGTGCCGAAATCATTTTGACTTAATGATATATTCCGAAACAACTTTTCGGTTTTACCGAAATTATTCCGGTGTTCTCTTTCCGGAACTTTTCCGTTTTCTCCGAAACCATTCCGGTGACTTTCTCTCAGACTCCCTGTCTAGTATTCAGCAGATAGATGACCCTTAAGCGTGTGACCCTATAGGTTCGGTGAAGTATAGACATGACCCGGAACACTTTCCGATCAATGATCAACATCGGAGCCGTGGACACCCATATTGACCCCTATACCCACACGAATAAATATTCGAGTGAACCTCCAGTTGTCGTGTGCTATTCCTGTTGCTTCGCGATATGTTACAAATACCCGAGGTGAGACTTATCGGCATCCCCGTGGATCAACACTTGTCCACTATGCCAGTTACCTCGTTACTGGTATTGTTCTCTTTTCTCGTTCCCGCGTTCCGGCATCCCTGTGATCAAATCACACTGTGTCTGGCCAGACAATGGTGGATACCGTAACACCGAGAGGGCCCGAAGAATATCTCTCCATCGACGGAGGAGCAAATCCCAATCTTGAGCTACCTAGTTCCTTGTCATACTTTTCCGTGAACCCGTAAGCCGCCGTAATAGCCACCCTTTTACAGATGACGTTTAACAAACCCCAAAGTTCACGAAGCAAGTACGAAGGAACTCGATACTCTCATGGTCTAAGGAATTATGCAAACGCTCAACTTTCTCTGTGTTATAATCCATTAACTGGTGACGAATGTAGCTCATAGCATAACATCAATCTGGGTCGATTCAACACAAATGTTCTTCTAACATTGTGCCCTCAAAATTGCCGGCATAGTCATGCCCATGATCAGGAAAACAGAACCATCATGCAACACTTGAGCTAGTCTTAGAGGCGAGACTAGGAATATATATATTTTATCCGTTTATTATTCCACACGTGCATATGAGTCTTCCTCCGAGCCTCGTGGTTATTGCAGACTCGAGAACCATAGCAGTTATAGCATGGAATATAAACATAATTAGGAACATGGGGATAAATAATAACATTTATTATTGCCTCTAGGGCATATCTCCTACAAAATGAACTAAAGAAATAATGGACGAAAACTAACCTTGATGGCAAGATCAACTAGCCTCGCGCGTTTTCGTATTACAGGAGCCGAGCTCGTTTTCCTCGCCTTGATCTGAGATAGAGTCTCAGTGATAGGGACGAAGCCATCACACATGGACACCGTGCCATGACTCTTACCGCCACCAAAGATCATCAACGCCTCCGCATCCATAGGATTCAGGCTCGGGTCAAAGTCAGGGCCGCGAAGTTGTTTGAGAACCTCAGAATAAGAAGTCATCTTATTGTAGGTGGGCAGGCTTGTGTACGCCGACGGCCCGTCCCCCTCAGAATATGGTGTCGCCGTCTTGTACGAGCCCTTATGGGCCATACCAAACGCGGCGTATCCCTGAGGCTCGGGCTGGTTATGGTGTTTGTCCTACAAGAAAGGCAAAGAATTAGTACAACAAAAATCATGCACAAATGAATTAATGATGAAAGAAAACAAGGCACACATACCCATTTTTTGGCGTATTGCTTGATGTTGGCATTTCCTTGGTGGTGTGGCACACCAACCAATTGGGCACGACGCTCCTTGGCCACATTGTGGGTGGTCAACCAAGCCTCTGTGCACCACTTGTCCACTATCATCTCCCAACAATCCATCTTATCGGCCAACCATCTCGGGGGCACCTATGAATGTAAGTTAATGAAGAATGAAACTAAGTATTGTAACTAGCCCTAACAAAACTAATAAAGAATGTAACTAAGAAATCTACGTACCTCCATGTGTACTGGGTCTTATCAGGGAAAATCTTTCGACATTCAGCCTTCGTCTTCGGCTCGTTTTGCTTGGCGTACCAATCTCGAACGCCCTTAACACGCATCTCATGCCTCGTGTTATTCAATAATCTCTTGCACTCTTTCTCGAGGTTCTTCTTGGCCGCCTCCTCCGTCCCCTCCTCGACCCTATGGTAACTCTGCAATTATGCCATATAGATGCATAGATGAATAGGAAATAACAAGATATAACATTGGATATTGTATACTTTTTATTGGGTAAAATAATAGTTACCCAAAAATCATCCAACACCTTCTCGGCCACGCTCGCGCAAACAACACCGTTCACGTATGTGTTTTTCGGGAGCAGCGCGGCTTGGTAGTGCTCCCACTTTGAGTCCTGGCTCGGGAACCATACCCTCACCAGGAAACTGCACTATCCCGGGAAAGTGCTCCCTAATAAAAGCACCAAGGAGGCAGTTTGGATTCCGGGTATTCTCCGGGTAATTCCACCCCCTGCATAATGAGAAGGCAAAGACATTAGCTACTTGGTGGAAAATAATGATATAAGGTACACAATAGACATCAACTTAATTCTCGCCATCTGGCGAAATCAACGCCCTGTGATGCAACTCCATTCGGTCTGGAACTCGTGTGATACCATGTTGGTAGACCGACTTGCTGGAAGACGCGCTCCGCCTCTCTCCCTCATCCTCCGCCTCAGCCCCCTCATCCTCCGCCTCAACCTTAGCCTCCGCATCCGCCCCAGTCCCCTAACTGTCCCCCAACTCCCCCACTCCTCATGTGAGTGTGTCGGCTCTTGGACGGGAGGATCCTGCATCGGTGTCCGCTCCTGGACGGGAGGATCCAGCACCGGTGACACCCTTGTCTGCAGGGGTGAAGTGGCTGAGACTGAAGTAGGTGAGGGTGGTGGGGAGTGGCTCCTATTAGGCAGCCTCCCTCTCCCGCGACCACGTCCTCTTCCTACCTTCTTTCCTCCGCCTCTCCCACGGGGCTCATCGGCAAAGCTCTGCAACAACTGTCTCCGTAGCTGCCCAGGTGGTATCCTCAACTTATCCCCGCCTGCCATGTCTCACTACCTGCAACAATACATAGTTAAATACTTAGTACAAATTCAAAGACAATAATTAAATGAACAATAATAAATACATGAATAATTAAAAAATTAATTGAATAATTAAACAACAATGTTTGGATGCATACAAAGTACTAATAGTCGGGATCATCTGTCTCTTCTCCATGGTCAACTGAAGCATAATCGTCATTAGTATCACACGTGTCGTCACGAATGACATCGTCATCAGGTTCAGGGACATCATGTGGAAGGCCTTTTTGTAACCGATCAAGCATGGATAGCTCATCCTCATTGGTAACCTCTTCTACTTCCACTTCTTCCTCATCATCACGTGATTCTTGTTCCTCCGTGTTCAGGGTGGACGTAGAGTAGTTCCGGAGACGACGTCTCACACCACGTGATTCTTGGAAGAATTCTCCATCATATGTTACTGGGTCAATTTGAGGTTCATAATCCTCTTCGTTTGGTGGAGGTGGTCTAAGATGGGGCGGCACATCGTACACGACATACCAACCTTCCAGGTTCTTAACACTTTGACGACTGTATGGCAGATAGGAAACTTGGGTGGCCTGTTGAGCCACAATAAAGACATCATCACCGCTTAACTTCATGTCTTGTCGGATTTCGACTAGCCCAACATGTTCATGAGTCCTTCTTGTCTTAGTAGGATCGAACTAATGACATTTGAACACAACAACGTTCGGAGTATTTTCACCATAATAATGAAGTTCGTAAACTTCTTCAAGTCTTCCATAATACTCGACACCTCCCTCGCCTATAGCAGAGACACCGGAATTGGTTATTTTTCGACTGGGCATTGAAAGCTCTTTGCTAGAAGTACGAAAGCGATACCCGTTGATGTCGTACTTCTGAAATGTCTGGACCTTAAAGTCAAAACCATTTGCTATTTGTCTCAATTCATCGTCGACTTGCTCATCTGAATTAGCTATTTTTTAACCAAGAGATGAAACCGGGATAGCCACCTCCTGTCTTTTCAAGAAGTTCATACTCGAGAATGGATTCTTTTTCGATTGCAACACCATTCGAGAACTGTTCGACGTATCGACTGTATCAATTAATAATAGTTGTTAGACACAAAACTTGTTAAAAGTTGCGAAACAATGTATCGAGGACTTACTCGATGTATGGCCGAACTTCTGTTAAGTTGTTCAATATATACATCGTTAGTGTGCGCCAGTCCTCGACGCCCAGCAACTTTGGTTTTCCCACACCAAAAGGAGCAATCTTCCCTTTGAAGAGGCTGAGTTTGGATTCACGTCGTTTGGGGTCGCCCACATTGTACCGAGGCTTTGGATTATGCAAGCTGTGAAAAGTGGCATCATAGTGTGCTGTTACAAAGTTTTCCGCCTCCTCGGTAATGAACGCATCGGCCATCGATGCTTCAATTCTAAGTTTATTTTTACATTTTGCTCTAAGTGTCTTCTGCATTCTTTCAGTAGCGTAGCACCAACGATTTTGCACAGGCCCACCCAATCTTGCCTCGGTCGGGAGATGCAAAATCATGTGTTGCATCGGATTAAAGAAGCCCGGTTGAAAAATCTTCTCTAACTTGCAGAGCAACTCAGGCGCCAACTCTTCCATGTAATCTATCACGGCACGCGACAAATCTTTAGCACAAAGAACACAGAATAAATAACTTAACTCTGCCAATACTAGCCATTCAGACTCTGGGATATAGCCGCGCAACATCACAGTCATTATCCGCTCAAGCCATATGTGCCAATCATGACTCTTGAGCCCAAAATTTTTCATTTTTTCAATGCTCGCTCCCCTCGCTAGATTCGCAGCATACCCATCAGGGAAAAACAACTTTTGTTGCACCCACAAGAGGATTTCCCTTATTGCTCCCTTCTCAAGATTGTACCAGGAAGGTGGCTTGGACCAATTATTTCTTCCTTTCGGTTGTCTCATGTTTAGTGATGGCCTATCACAAAGAGTCTCCTGGTCAACTCTAGCCTTTGTATTATATTTTCCCTTATCAGTGCCGGAAAATGTGCCAAGAAGGGCCTCGGCGATATTCTTTTTAGTGTGCATCATGTCAATGTTGTGTGGTAGTAAGAGGTCTTCGAAGTAGGCGAGATCCCAGATGCATGGCTTGTGGGTCCAGGCGTGTAACTCATTATAACCCAAGAAATACCCTGGACCGTTTGGATCAGGCTCCATAGATTTTAACTGTTCATGAATTTGTTCGCCCGTGAACGCAGGTGTTGCCGAGTGTTTGACAACTTTACCTTTCATGAAATTCTTCTTGTCTTTTCTGAATGGATGGTCCATAGGCAAGAACTGTCTATGCAAGTCAATGCAGGAATACTTTCCACCCGCCGGCAACCAATGAAACTTAAGACCTACTTTGCATTGTGGGCATGGGAACCTTCCATGCACACACCAGGCAACGAAAAGTGCAAATGTCGGCAGATCATGCAACGAGTATTGGTATCAAACATACATTTCAAAGTTCTCCTTCTTAGCTGCGTCGTGTGTGTTAACCCCATTCACGCAAGCTTCTTTCAAGTCATCCATCAGCGGTTGCATGTACACACTCATATTCTTCCCCGGATAGTTTGTCCCTGGAACTATCAACGTCAGAAATATGTGCTTTCTTTGCATAATTGATGATGGTGGAAGATTGAGGGGAATAACAAACACAAGACAACAACTATATTGGGTAGCCATCATACCAAAAGGATTTAACCCATCGAGGCCGATGGCGATTAAGCAATTCCTTGGCTCTTTAGCTTTTTCGAATGTTTACGATCGAATGCCTTCCATGCGTCACCATCCGAAGGGTGTACCAACATCGGATATCCGTTTTCATCTAATTCTTTCCTAATTCCATGTTTGTGCCATGTCATATGTTTTGCTGTTTCTTCGAGCATTTAAAGTCGTTGAAGTCTTGGTAGGATCGGCAGATACCGTAGAACACTCACGGGTATTTTGCTCTGCTTCTTCTCACCTTCACCGTTTTCTACCTCAACATATCTGGAGGACTTGCAAAATGGACAATATGTTTCGTCCACATACTCTTTTCTAAAAAAGGCACATCCTTTCTCACAAGCATGTATCTGCTCATATGGCATCTTCAGTGCACTAAGGATTTTGTCTGACTCATATAGGTTTGAAGGAATAATATGACCTTCGGGTAGAAACCTCCCAAATAGGGTCAGCATTGAGTCAAATAGGTCTCTTCCAATGTTGAATTGGGCTTTCAGAGCCATTACTTATGCGATGGCATCTAGCTCAGAAATCTTAGTGTGCTCGTGAAGAGGACGTTTTGAATACTCCAACATGGAATAGAAGGCCTTTGCGGATTCCTCCATCTCTTCGTCCTTGTTCCGAGCATCATCAAAGTCATTCACCATGTCTTCAATCCGTGTACCATAATCGTCGGTGCGTCGACGCAACACCTCGTCTCTGTTACGTTGGGCCGACTCACCATGAAATGTCCACGAGGTATAGCCGGGAGTAAAACCACGCATCTGCAGGTGTTTACCCATTACATCCTTTGTCTGTCGCGAATAATTCTTGCACTTAGTGCAGGGGCAACATGTTTTTGGCTGGCCTTTAGAAAATGTCGTTTGCAGGAATTCATAGGTTTTGCTCAACCATTCATCGGTCATCTCTTTCTGACTAGGGTGACCGGAGTACATCCATTCACGATCAGTCATACTGGCAAGCTAGCTATATAGTATCCACATATAAACAATATAAATTATCAGTTCATCAAGTATGTCAAATTAATTATGGCCATTTTTTAATCATGGTTAAAACATTTCGCCTACGTCATGCACACGTACCAACTACTAGGTAAAGATGGGTCCTAATCCCACCCGAGTATGTGTAGATTGGATCATTTTCCCATGCTCTGCTCCCGGTCCAACGCAAAATTTTGGCATCACCTCCCCGCTGTTTTCCTGATACACGTCTCGAAAACTAACCGAGAGGATGTGTTCCCGGAGAACAACAAGGAGGCATTCTCGAAACTCTGCATCGGATCCGGAGCAAAGCATGGGAAAATGACCCAATCTACACATACTCGGGCTGTCCATGGATAACGTTGGACAATTCGAAAGAATCACCATTATAAATATGCAAATGCATGCATAGTTATAACCATAACCCTTTCGAACGGGAGACGCATATTGGTTACGCAACGACTATTAGCTAGTGTCATCGGCACGAAGGACGGAAATAAACAACCTAATACTAACAATAAACATGGAGGGAAAAGCCTAGCTACCTAGTGCCGATGATGAGAGAGTGAAGGAGAGGCCGGGTAGCCGATGAAAGGAGCAAAGGGGACCGGCGAGGACCTACGGGAAGGAGGGGGAACCACAAAGGTATAGGTTAGTTGTCGGGGAAGAGGGAGGCCGGGGGATATCAAATGACTAACGATATAAAAAAATTGTAACTACATGTTCTAATGAATTATTTCAAAAACAAATTATTTTGTTTCCTTTTTTATTTTCTTTATATCCTTTCTTTTATTTCCTTTATTTTATTCCTTTATTACCTTTCTTTCCTTTCCTTTCTTTCATTTCATTTCCTTTCCTTTCTATTATTTCCTCTTCTTTCAATTCCTTTATTATAAAGACATCAAATTAAATATAACTACATCTCACTAACTATATAAAACTAACTAACAAAGAAACCCTACCTAGCACCTAAAACTATATAAACCTAACTAAACAGATCATATAACTTAGAACTAACTATAACAAATAATTTCCTAACTAAACTTTCCTAGTAACTAGAAATAAACCTATATAACTAACTATATAAACCTAACTACACAGATCCTATAACTAACAAACTAACTATAACTAACTAACTAACTAGGAAATTTCCTACTAACTAAAAATTGTTCTAACAAAAAATGTAACGGGAATGGGGGGAGGAGCTCACCTACGAGCGGGCCGAGGTGGTGGCGGCGTCGGGAGACCCAGGTGGCGGCGTCGGCAGCGTCGGCGGTGCACCTGCAGGAGAGGGGAGGAGAAGTCATAGGGGAGGAGGAGGTGGGAGGAGGAGTAGCAGCTGCGTCTCACCAGCGCGGAGACGACGACCCTGGCGGCGGCGAACACGGTCACTGGGCGGGGGCGAGCGGGCGGGGGCGGAGACGGTGACCGGGCGGGGGCGAGCGGGCGGGGGTGGGCCGGATGGAGAGCGGGGCAGGCTGGCAGCGGCGGCGGCGGCGTCTCGGGGAAGGGATGGAGAGCGTGGCGGCGTCGGGGTGGGGATGGAGAGCGTGGCGGCGGTGGGGCAACGACGGCGGCGCGGGATCCAGATGAGATGTGGTGGAGTGGTGGGGTAGGGGAAAGAGAGGAGTGTCCACGCGGGGATAACCTAACCCCCGGGTTTGCCGTCAGCTAGCTGAAGGCAAAGACAACTGTTAGTCATTGCCGTCAGTCAGCTAACGGCAGATCCGTCTCCCGTCAGGTGGGGCTCCCACGTGGGCCCCGAATCCTTTCTACGCCGTCGGGATGGCTTTGCCGTCAGCTTCAGCAACCTATGACGTCAGCCAGCCGACGGCTTAGAAGGAGCTGATGGCAAAATATCTCTATGCCGTCAGCCGTACCTACACCGTCAGTGTTTTTTCTGGCTGAGGGCAAAGTCCCTTTGCCGTCAGCCCCGTGAATTTGCTGACGGAAAATTAGGTTTTTCCAGTAGTGAAGCAGAAATTATCGATACGTTTGGGACGTATCAACATCCCCAAGCTTAATTCCTGCTCGTCGTCGAGTAGGTAAATGATAACAAGCATAATTTTTGTGGTGACATGCTAGGAACCATATAAGAACTTTGAAAAGTAAAGCAATCAAGGTATGTGATTCAATTCAAGTCATAACATGCAAGAGTCTATATTAGCATTGAAACGAGTAACGAAAGAACATTGGGTGCAAGAGCTCTCGCTCTTCGTGACTCGAATGTCTCCAAATGGTGTTTGGGTGCAAGAAGAGGGATATGGAATACGAGAAAAAAGTATTTTTCGTTGAGAACTCAATCTACTAAAGTTTCACAGTTGGTATTATTTGGAAAATTATCTTGACTCGTCCCCAGACCACTAGCCAAGTACAAGTCAATTTGATCCACTCCTTTTCGATATTTTGAGCACTCATGCAATGTATGAGCGTAACCACGAAAGTTGACACTTAGGATGGCAAAGAGAGAAATATGGGGGAGGAGGAAGAGAAAAAGGGTAAGAAAGGCTCACATCAATGAGGAGAATCATAGGGGAGAAGGTCAATTGATAGATCTGATGTGAGGAGTAGGGATTGCCATGCAACAGATGCACATATGAGCTAAAAAGCTCTCCAATGGAACTAGTGGGGGTGCATCTAACTTGCTCGCTCATGAAGACCTAGAGCTCTTTTGAGGAGGCTCATCCTTGGAATATGCAAGCCAAGTTCTATAGTGTGAAGGTCCCCACATAGCTATATGCATGAATGATCATCTCTATGGAGTACAAGGATAAGAGGGATTACTAGTGTGGATCTTTCAAAAGGATAGTAGTGTTGCCCCTTTCTCTCTTTTTAGTTTTCGTTTTCTCTTTTTTCTATTTTTTGTATTTTTTTGGTGTCCTCAATGGATCTTTCTATTTAACTCTCATTTGTCCTCTTTGGGATCTTTTATTTTGTCCACTTTGGGATCTTTTCCTCACTTAAGGGCAACACTCTAATTTACATGAGGGTATAGAAGATATTTCACACGTTACAAGGTACTCAAATCATAAAGAAGATGTAGATATCATGATGTATGCAATGTATGCCGCTGCCAGTGTAGCAGGAACATGTATGACATGAAGATCAAGACATGAAGAGGTGGATGTTGCATGGTAATATATCTCGGAAAGGCTATGGAAATGCCTTGATAGGTAGGTATGGTGGCTGTTTTGATGAAAGAAATAAGGAGGTTTATGATGACAAAGCGTATCATGCCAAGAGTTTGGATGTACTAGCGAAGGTGGACGCCAACTCTCGGAGTGAGAAGAAGGCAATGCACGACACGAGAGAGGGTAGAAAATATGAGGAGGTGGGAATGTCAACTTTTAATACTTACATTAGTCCGAAGAACTCATGCACTTATTATCGGTAACTCTCAATAAAATAAAGAGGTTCACAAAGAGACAACTACCCCCGAGGAGGAGTGTATGGGGGTTTGGTTATCCTTGCACATCCTCGACTCATGGTACGTGAGTGTACTCTAATATTCAATCCCTCAAAAGATTAGTGATCCATCTAGTAGCTAGAGTTCTCAACTAGTTTTGTAGGTTTTGAATATAAACACGGATTTCCCAAAATACGACACCTATCACAAATAGGCTAGAGCTCTTGACACAAAAAGTTCAAACATTACTCACATCAATGCCTCAAAACTATTGCAGGTTACTACTAAAATTAAATAGCAACCTCAATTACCTACTTTCAAGACAAGACACAACTCAGTGCAACAACCAACTCTCTTAACAAGATAAACATGAAAACAAAAGAGAGTTCCAGCAACAAATTAAACAAAAACCAAGGCTCTTGCTAAAGACAAAATAAGACTAAAACTAAACATGGCAATAGCTATGAAAAGATAAAGAACAAACAAGAGTAAAAAGATAGGCATGAAAAATCCTATGATGTGTTCTAGATTTTGAAAGTGGAGCGTGTTTATCTCCCACACAAAGTAAGACGGGGTCTAACTTGTTATTAATAGAAAGAAAAGCTAAAGAAAACTAAAAATAAAACCTAAGAGCGACACGCTCCAAGCATGGCACATAACGCATGAAGTGATAAAAATATAGTGAGATGAAGAGCGAACTGATGATTGTTGATGGAGAAGGGGATGCACGGGGGACCCCCAAGCTTAGACGCTTGAGTCTCCTTGAATATTTATTGGAGATGCATGGGGGCATCCCCAAGCTTGAGCGCTTGACACTCCCGGATCTTCTTTAATCATCTTCCATCGCACACTTTAAAACTCCCTTCATACATAACTCATCATAAGTTGATCATAGAGGTTAGTACCCTTAATAAAATACTTCCTCCGGTCCATATTACTTGTCCTAAAATTGATGTATCAAGGTTTACAAGAAGGCCGGAGGAATTGACAACTCCTCTGTACTCGTTGGGAGCAAAGCTATCTATTGTGTGTGCAGGTCCAGGTGAATTTAGCAACCTAGGTTGTAAACGGCGCCATTGTTCACTTCACCACCTACTTGTCGATCTTGGAGTCCTACGGGAGACGATCTTTTCAACCTTGGTATCTTCACCAAGGGAAATTTGCCGCTACGCTACATCTCACCTTCCACTTGGGGTAATCAACGAGGGACGAGTATTATCTCGTGTATCAATTACCAAAAGGTTTTTGCAAAGAAAAAGCAAGCTTAAGGTTTGCAAAAGTAAGGATAGACATAACGTGGCAGAATCTGTGAAAAACAGAACAACAGGTAGTAGAGAATTCTTTCGGGGTACTTCTGCAACTCAAATAAAAAAACTCAGAGCATACGAAACTTCCGAAACTCCGTTGTGTAAAAAATTCAGCTCAAAAAGATGAACTGGTGATTTGATCCGCTTTTTTCCGTGACGAAGACAGAATCTGTTTTCTGGACAGCATGTCACAACTTTCTCTTCCCTTATCATAAGATGCTATAACTTGGCACAAAGCTTGAAAGTAAAGATACAATGATGTTGGTACAGTAGTAACCATCATCAATACCACTAAAAACAGAAGTAAAAACATCTTGGGTTGCCTCCCAACAAGCGCTTTATTTTACGCCTTTAAGCTACGCATAAGGCAAAAGAAGAATCAAATTTTATCAAGAGAAAGAGAATAGCTAGCCCGTGTAACGGACTCAAAAGGTAACTTGATTTTATTTCTAGGGAAGTGTTCCATACCCTTTTTGAGAGGGAATTGAAATTTTATATTCCCCTCTTTCATGTCAATGATAGCACCAACGGTGCGAAGAAAAGGACTTCCCAAAATAATTGGACATAAAGGTTCACACTCTATATCCATAATAATAAAATCAACGGGAACCTAATTGTCATTGACAATGATAAGAACATCGTCGATCTTCCCCAAAGGTTTCTTTATGGAATAATCGACAAGATGAACACCAAAAGAACAATAATCAAAAGGTTTTAATACAAACATATCATACATTCTTTTGAGCATGACGGAGGTACTAGCTCCAACGTCACATAAAGCATAGCAAGAGAAGTTATTTAATTTAAGTTTTATCAAAGGGTCGCAACCATCATCTAGCTTCCTAGGTATGAAGGCTTCTATCCTAAGCTTCTGCTCCCTAGCTTTGATGAGAGAATTTATGATATGCTCCGTGAAGGCAAGATTAAGTGTGCTAGTGTGGGGTCTCTAGACATTTTGTGTAACAAGCTAATAACTTCTGAGAGGGTGCAACTATCAAAATACATATCACTACTATAAAAGGTGGTAGTAGTGTCATCTAGGCTCACTTGTTTGAAACCCTCTATGTTCATAGGAGTTTCTTCTTTTATGGTTGAGGTATTACCACAAAGTTCACAAGTAAAAGGATAAAGGTCACACAATTCTCTAGCAATTTCATTTAAATCTTTGACCCAAGTTATTGTTCTTTCATGCTTATGTTGCTTACAATACTTCTCTTCTTCAATCATAGGCCTTTCACAGGGTCTATCCACTCCACAAAAATTAACATTCTTATATAAAACTTCATTTTCAGGAATTGGATCATGCATGTTGCAATCATCATGAACAATTTTATTTTCTTTGAAAATCTCTTTAAAAGGTTCGTGATGCTTGATTCAATCCTCCTTAGGCATATTAAGATGTGAAGCAAAAGATTTGAGGAAATCAACAAGGAGTTGAGAATCAATCCCAAACTTAGCACTAAACCTATTAAAACTTGCAGTTTCAACAAAGGACTTAATGCAATTATACTCATAAATTATACCTGAATCTTTACCTTTGTCGATCTCCCAATTTTCAGTGTTGCGTTGAATTCTTTCAAGGAGTTCCCATTTAGCATCAATCTTTTCGTTTGTGAAAGAACCCATAGAGGAAGCATCAAGCAAGTCTTTATCCTGTCGACAGAGCCTTGCATAAAAATTAGTAATAATTATATCTTTGGGGTGCCCATGGTTAGGACATTTTAGCATTAAAGTTTTCAGTCTCCCCCAAGCTTGAACTATGCTCTCTCCGTCATGAGGATAGAAATTATAAAAATAATTACTATTTTCATGAACTTCTTGAAGAGGATAAAACTTGGAGCAAAAGAGAGACTGGATCTCTTCCCAATCCCGTAGGTGAGAATCATCTAGTAGCCTATACCATTCCAACGCTTTTCCTTTCAGTGACAAGGCAAATAATTTCTTCATGACTTCACCTCTTGTCAAACCTGAAATCTTAAACAACTCACAAAGTTCGGTAAGTTTCAACAAATGAATACTAGGATTGACTGTTCCATCATAACAATCATTCCTAATTATTTCAATTATCCCAAGTGGTATTTGGAACGGGATACATTCAGTAGGTGGAGGAGACTTCTCTACCACGGGTGTGGTAAAGCGGCCTTCCCCAAGCAACGAACTAAGAGTGCAGTTTTCCATAAACATAACTAGTGAAAATAAAAACAAGAAACGAAAAGATTTAATTGCAAGATCTAAACATATACCTTCAAACACTTACCTCCCCGGCAACAGCACCAGAAATAGCTTGATGTCTACGCACGCTTCTATTCTTGTAGACTATGTTGGGACTCCAAGCGCATAGTTTTGTAGGACAGCGGCAATTTTCATCAAGTGGATGACCTAAGGTTTATCGAACTCAGGGAAGTAGAGGTTGAAGATGGTCTCTCTCAAGCAACCCTGCAATTAAGATACAAGAAGTCTCTTGTGTCCCCAACACACCTAATACAATGGAAAATTGCATAGGTGCAGTAGTTTGGCGAAGAGATGGTAAAATATGGGTGATTGGGGTGGCAAAGCAAAGTAATATAAAACTGAATAAATAAAAACAGCAAGGTAGCAAGCGACAAAAGTGAGCACAAACGGTATTGCAATGGTGGAAACATGGCCTATGCTTCATACTTTCACTAGTGAAAACTCCCAACAACATTAACATAATCTAATCACATGATATTTCCCATAAAACATGCAATGGAGACGTACTCGGAGGTCATTCCTTTGTGGTCAAGAGAGGACGAGAATTGTGTAGGGCTACAAAAGCACACCTCAGAGTTCGTAGTTCTCATCTATGGATTTCCCAATGTCACCGCAGCCATCCAAAGAGATTACCACAATCACCACAACATATCTAAAGGATTGTCAAAGACAAGCACCAAGAGACTCTCAATCTTCAATCCACATACAAAAGAGGAAATCACTCATGAAAATTTTCTTCTAACCCATGTCCAATAGACCGCTGTCACCATGGTCTCGGGGATTATACTAGATAAGATCAAGTGAGTACATCAATCCAATACATAGAAGAAGGGGAAACATCATGGGATCATCCTAGATTAACATAGCCTATGATCACAATCAAGATTACATCATGGGAGAGAGAGAGAAGACCACATGGCTACTCGTAGAAACCACATAGCACAAGGATAGGATAGGTGTTATGTTTGCGTAAGTAGCTGATAGCAGACTTGTCGGAGGCGATTCCTCATCGAATGATTGGCTTCTTATCTTACTCTCTAGATCGTTAGCCACTTCATAAATGCTAGTGCGGCAGCAACCTCACCACTTACCCCATCCTTACTGTAAACTACTAGTTATCCTAGACTGACGAGTGATGATGTCCTTGCTGGGTCAGTTGACCACTACAATTGGATGCTGAGTACTTATGTACTCATGATACTACCCCCAAACTCTTTTCAGGGTTCTTGATCGACAACAGGTATGGTGATCGACGTTTCACGTGGAGACTCGACGACGACTACTTAGGCGGATGCCGGCGGAGGGCCTGGACCCGTGTGGTTATGGGAGCGATGTATTTTTCTCTTTGCCGCTAGGCATTTGATTGTAGTCTGTACCCAGACATGTATCTTCCGCTGATGTAATGTAGTTAAGGCAGTTGTATGCCGATTGTATGAGATGTTGTAACCATGTAGCTGTAATGTTGTGATATCATGTTGGAAATCCGGGGCATATGGCATTGTCATATGTCGTGGTGGGACCGATATTTCCTTCATCACCGGACCTGGATGGAAACATCTAGATCTGGAACAGTACCGCATATCGGGCCTTACACCTTCCACTTCCTGTTAACATGAAAATAGACAACAAACAACAACAATTCCATGCAAAGTGACTTGTAGAGTACAAAAATCATACATGTTCCTCTCCCACCTCTAGTAGCATTTTCCCTAGCACCTCCTGTAGAATTTCCTCTCCCACCTCTTACAGAACTTCCTCTACCACCATTTCTTGTAGCCTGCCTCTTCATGCCTCTTGCATTATCACTTGTTTGCTGGCTAGATTGAGGCACATCCACTGGTATATCTTAAGTAGCACCCCTCATTCTCACTCTTCCACTTGTCATAGAAGTTGTCACTCTAGATGGAGGAATGCTAGCTCTAGCTTGTGAAACAAATGAAGATTCAGGAAGAGGTCCATGGTCCATGACTGGTTGATATGACATCCTCTCCTGGATATTACACACAACGTTTGAGAGTGGGATTCATATATTTTATTTTAGAAATGTAAACATAACAGTTCCTGAAATTTACCATTTGTTGCATGAGAAAAACCATTGATCCTGGTGTTTGAGTTGGATCCATCGATGGATGAACTATTTGTGTCATTATGTTCTGCAAATATAGCAGGTTCGGTGCTCCCATGACAAAATGTAGCTTGTGTATGCCAGATTTTAACTTACTGATATTAAGGATGGATCATCAAACTCCCATTCTGAATTATCATCTTGTAGAAGTGGTGCCTCTGTTGGTTTATTCCCATTTTTGGTGCCTTTTTGTTGTGAATTGCTGCTCCACAAATAGAGCAGTGCATAGTTACACCATGTTTAGTTAGTTTCTTCACACCTTCCTTGTCAATCTTCTCTTCTGGATCTTTCTTTGTACTTATACTTGGTCTACCCATGACTTTGGTGTACACAGGTGGGTCCACATCCACTCCTGCCATCTTTTGTCGAAGAGCAGGAGCTCACTTCACCAATCCGGAAAGCCGCGCTGCCCATTCGGAAAAGATCCCATGTCAACCTTCCCAGACTCATCCGGAAAGGCCCTTCTACGGCTCCTCCCAGAGGAACTCTAGCCACCGCCTTCCTTAAGAGGTGGGGAGACAGACGCGGTCCCAACACATGCAGGATATTCCAAGACGTATTAAATGTGATGCCCCTGGCTTGGGGGACAACAACTGCAGCGGCGCCATCCATCCTTTCGATCCTCGTACGTGCCACAAGACCGCTGATGGCGCGAGAGTTGACGGGTGTAGTCTTCTCGCCCTTCGTTGGTGAGCCCCAAGTGGAAGGCGTGATGCAGCACAACAGCAAATTTCTCTCGGTAAAGATACCAAGGTTTGTCTCCAGTAGGACTCCAGAGATGGTAACTTTGTTCCCAACGAAGTTCAGAGAGGTTGTCAATCTCTCTGGTCTTGTTGTTTACAAAGGATAAAACGCAAGGGATAATAATAGCAACTTGAAAGTAAATGCAGAAAAGTAAATATAGCGTGGAAACAATGATAAGGATATGGACCGGGATACGTGATGTTCGCTAGTGATTTCTCTCTCCCAAAAGACGATAAAATTTCTATGCGAGGTAAACAAATTACAGAAAGGCAATTGACAGGATTAAGAACGCACCGCAATGCTAACTATGCTACAAAAGAAAGGAAGAGGTTCAAAAGCACAGGCAGTACACCAAGGTAAGTAGACCGAAATCCATCTGCATCTACTACTAATCATCCACCTTGAGATATCTATCCAGAACATCTCGCTGGTATTAAGTTTTGAGCCCCACCCAAAGTGTAAACCCAAAGCAACAGACAACTGCATTAAAAAGAACTCTGCGTAAAGTAAACAATCCTTGTAACCGCGGTTACAAGCACCGTTGTTTTCCCCCTTGTGGCAACAGCACATCCCCTAGACTCATGTTTCTGTCACTCAAGCGTGTCATCGGGGGGCATGAACCCACAATCTAGCACAACGCTCCCTCTTGGAGTCACTACCTACTACTTGGCCAAAGCCATAAACAGCAACGGGGAACATGCAAGAATTACTTAGGAACAAAAATATAAGAGATAAAAACCAAATATATTACCCTACCACAATCTGAACATAATCTCATAATCCATCAGATCCTATCAAACTCAACATAGCAATAGCAGAAATATTACAAAGGTGCCTTGATCATGTTGGGAAGCTCACGAGATCTAAACAATGAAGATCAAAGAGGGGAGGAGAACATGGTCCAAGGAAAACTACTCACGAGACATCCGGGGAGCATCCATGGTGGAGAGGAGACTCCCGGAGGTCAATCCTCCCTCCGGCAGGGTGCCGGGAAGAGGTCTTCTGGTGCTCCCGATCTTCGGAAGCGCGGCGGCCGTGGAACAGAGGCGAGTTCGCGGAATAGGGTTCTCCTCCTAGGGTTTTCCCGTAAAGGGGGATAAATAGGCGAAAGGGGGCAGCCAGACTTGGGCCAGGCGCCCCCCTGGCTCCCCTCTGGCCCCTCCCGGTCTTTTCTGGAAGCTTCCGTCAGGCTGATTTTTTATCTTAATTTTCCCGAATTTTTCTGGCACTGTTTATATGGGGGAAAACTGAAATAGAAAAACAGCAGAAAATAGGAACTGGCACTGGGGTGCACTGAGTTAATAGGTTAGTCCAAATATGATCAAAAGTGTATGAAAGTGTATCTAGATCATAGCAATATCACACAAAACATGCAAGGAGCAAGCAGAAATTATAGATACGTTTTGGACGTATCAACATCCCCAAGCTTAATTCCTGCTCGTCCTCGAGTAGGTAAATGATAACAACATAATTTTTGTGGTGACATGCTAGCAACCATATAAGAACTTTGAAAAGTAAAGAAATCAAGGTTAGAGATTCAATTCAAGTCATAACATGCAAGAGTCTATATTAGCATTGAAACAAGTAACAAAAGAACATTAGGTGCAAGAGCTCTTGCTGTCCGTGACTCGAATGTCTCCAAATGGTGTTTGCGTGCAAGAAAGGGGATAGGGAATACGAGAGAAAAAAGTATTTTTTTGTTGAGAACTCAATCTACTAAAGTTTCACAGTTGGTATTCTTTGGAATCTTATCTTGACTCGTCCCCAGACCACTAGCCAGGTACAAGTCAATTTGATCCACTACTTTTCGATATTTTGAGCACTCATGCAATGGATGAGCATAAGCACGAGACTTGGCACTTAGGATGGCAAAGAGAGAAATATGGTGGAGGAGGACGACAAAAAGGATGAGAAAGGCTCACATCAATGAGGACAATCATAGGCAAGAGATGCCAAATGATAAATATGATGTGAGGAGTAGGGATTGCCATGCAACGGATGCACATACGAGCTAGGAAGCTCTCCAATGGAACTAGTGGGGGTGCATCTAACTTGCTCGCTCATGAAGACCTAGAGCGCTTTTGAGGAGGCTCATCCTTGGAATATGCAAGCCAAGTTCTATAGTGTGAAGGTCCCCACATAGCTATATGCATAATGATCATCTCTATGAAATACAAGGATATAAAGGGAGTACTAGTGTGGATCTCTCAAAAGGATAGTAGTGTTGCCCCTTTCTCTCTTTTTATTTCTTTTTTCTCTTTTTTCTATTTTTTTGTATTTTTTGGTGGCCTCAATGGCTCTTTCTATTTAACTCTCATTTGTCCTCTTTGGGATCTTTTAATGTGTCCACTTTGGAATCTTTTCCTCACTTAAGGGAAACACTCTATTTTACAAGGAGGTATAGGAAATCTTCACACTTTACAAGGTACTCAAAATCATAAAGAAGATGTAACTATCATGATGTATGCAATGTACGCTGCCGCCAGTGTAGCAGGAACATGTATGACATGAAGATCAATTCATGAAGAGGTGGAAGTTGCATGGCAATGTAACTCGGAAAGGCTATGGAAATTCCGTGATAGGTAGGTATGGTGGCTGTTTTGAGGAAAGATATAAGGAGGCTTATGATGACAGAGCGTATCATGCCAAGGGTTTGGAAGTACCGGCAAAGGTGGACACCAACTATCGGAGTGAGAAGAAGGCAATGCACGGCACGGGAAAGGCTAGCAAAATATGGGAAGGTGGAAGTGTTAACTCTCAATACTTACATTAGTCCGAAGAACTCATGCACTTATTATCGATAACTCTCAATCTAATAAGGAGGTTCACAAAGAGACAAGTACCCCGAGGAGGAGTGTATGGGGGTTTGGTTATCCTTGCGCATCCTCGACTCATGGTACGTGAGTGTACTCTAATATTCGACTCCTCAGAAGAGTAGTGATCCATCTAGTAGCTAGAGTTCTCAACTAGTTTTGTAGGATTTGAAAATAAACACGGATTGCCCAAAATACGACACCTATCACTAATAGGCAAGAGCTCTTGACACCAAAAGTTCAAACATTACTCACATCAATACCTCAAAACTTTTGCAAGCTACTACTAAAATTAAATAGCAACCTCAATTACCTACTTTCAAGACAAGACACAACTCAGTGCAACAACCAACTCTGTTAACAAGATAAACATGAAAACTAAAGAGATTTCCAGCAACAAACTAAAACAAAAGCCAAGGCTCTTGCTAAAGACAAAACTAAGACTAAGACTTAACATGGCAGTAGCTATGAAAAGATAAAGAACACATAACAGCAAAAAGATAGGCAAGAAGAATCCTATGATGTGTTCTAAATTCTGAAAGTGGAGCGTGTTTCTCTCCCACACAAAGTAAGACGGGATCTAACTTGTTATGAACAGCAAGCAAAGCTAAAGAAAACTAAAAATAAAACCTAAGAGCGAGACGCTCCAAGCATAGCACATAACGCATGAAGTGATAAAAATATAGTGAGACGAAGGACGAACTGATGATTGTTGATGGAGAAGGGGATGCATGGGGGCATCCCCAAGCTTAGACGCTTGAGTCTCCTTGAATAATTATTGGGGATGCATGGGGGCATCCCCAAGCTTGAGCGCTTGACACTCCTGGATCTTCTTTCATCATCTTCCATCGCACACTTGAAAACTCCCTTCATACATAACTCATCACAAGCTGATTAGAGAGGTTAGTACCCTTAATAAATAATTTTTCTCCACTGTATATAAAGATATTCTTGAAGAGCTACTGCTTCTCAAGAGTGCCAAAAAGTTTTTGCAAAGAAAAAGAAAGCTTAAGGTTTGCAAAAGTAAGGAGAGACAAAACGTGGCAGAATCTGTGAAAAACAGAACAGCAGATAGTAAAGAATTCTTTAGGGAAATTATGCAACTCAAATCAAAAAACTCAGAACATAAGGAAGTTTCGTAATTGTATAGAGCATACTGTGTAAAAAGTTCAGCTCAAAAAGATGAACTGGGATTTTTCTGGAATTTTTATGGTCACGAGGACAGAATCTGTTTTCTGGACAGCATGTCACAACTTTTACTTCCCTTGCCGTAAGAGGCTATAACTTGGCACAAAGCTGAAAAATAAAGATACAATGATGTTGCTACAGAAGTAAAAATCACCAAGACACAAAAAAATCAAAAATAAAACTCCTAAATTCGTTGCGGGATGCCTCCCGAAAGCGCTTCTTTAAAGCCATTAGCTAGGCATAATGCAAAATATCAAGTTGTATCAATCGAATAATTATCAAGATCATCAAAAAGCTCTTCAATTGTACAACTAGTCTTAAGTGGTCTTTCAAATAAAGGCCTAATGAAGATACTACTAGGGAGAAAACCAAAAGGCGGAAAATCAATGGAAGATTCATTTATAAAATTATCAAAGAGAGGTATTTCTTCCAAAGTTTTCCCGGTTTAAACTTCTTTGGCAATAGGTGGTTTATTTTTGGGTCGGGGAACCTTAGGGACATAATTGAACTTAGGTTCCCTTCTTGCCGAAGTCTCAACCTTTTTTGGTTTGATTGAGGAGAAAGTAGTTCCTAGAGTATTAATGATTTCCTCAATCTTATCTATCCTAGAAGGATCCGTATCACAGGATTCGATGTCCTCCAAGGTTTTAATAATTTTAAGCATGGATCTATCAAGCCTATTCAAATTCCCTTGAATCTTGCGATCCAACTCATTCATCCTAGTTATACTTGGTATTTCTAACTCTATCTTTTCAAGTTTCTTCATAATATGAGATAGAGTTATATCTTCTTGTATGCTAGCAATAGGGAGATTTCCAACAAGATTTTCAATAACATTAAGAGACTCCCAAGTTGGGGCTTCTAGAAAATTCCCATTGATAGCAGTATCTAATATGAAACTATTCCAAGGAGTAATCCCGACATAAAAATTTCTAAGCAGGATAGTAGTGGATTGCTTCTTGGTGGCTTTTCTATGAGAATCATTAATTCTATACCAAGCATCTTTTAAACTTTCTCCACCTTTTTGTTTAAAGGTGAGAACCTCTGTCTCAACAAAGGCAGAAGGGCCAGACATAATGACAACTAGCAAGATAAAAAAAAATTGTGTAAATTTTGATAAAAGACACAAAGATAAAAACTGAAAGATAAACTAACAAGACTAAAAAACAAAGGTAAAGGGTAGTGTGTAACTCCCCTATCTTAGCACTTGGAGTCCCCGGCAACGGCGCCAGAAATTTGCTTGATGGCATGAGAGTTGACGGGTGTAGTCTTCTCGCCCTTCGTTGGTGAGCCCCAGGTGGAAGGCGTGATGCAGCACAGTAGCAAATTTCCCTCGGTAAAGATACCAAGGTTTGTCTCCAGTAGGACTCCAGAGATAATAAGTAGGTGTCAGCGGCGCAACTGACGCGGACCTGCACACAAACACAGATAACTTTGTTCCCAACGAAGTTCAGAGAGTTTGTCAATCTCTCTGGTCTTGTTGTTTACAAAGGATAAAACGCAAGGGATAATAATAGCAACTTGAAAGTAAATGTAGAAAAGTAAATATAGCGTGGAAACAATGATAAGGATATGGACCGGGATACGTGATGTTCGCTAGTGATGTCTCTCTCCCAAAAGACGATAAAATTGCTATGCGAGGTAAACAAATTAAAGAAAGGCAATTGACAGGATTAAGAATGCACCGCAATGCTAACTATGCTACAAAAGAAAGGAAGAGGTTCAAAAGCACAGGCAGTACGCCAAGGTAAGTAGACCGAAATCCATCTGCATCTCCTACTAATCATCCACCTTGAGATATCTATCCAGAACATCTCGCAGGTATTAAGTTGCGAGCCCCACCCAAAGTGTAAACCCAAAGCAACAGACAACTGCATTAAAAAGAACTCTGCGTAAAGTAAATAATCCTTGTAACCGCGGTTACAAGCACCGTTGTTTTCCCCTTGTGGCAACAGCACATCCCCTAGACTCATGTTTCTGTCACTCAAGCGTGTCATCGGGGGGCATGAACCCACAATCTAGCACAACACTCCCTCTTGGAGTCACTACCTACTACTTGGCCAAAGCAATAAACAACAACGGGGAACATGCAAGAATTACTTAGGAACAAAAATATAAGAGATAAAAACCAAATATATTACTCTATCACAATCTGAACATAATCTCATAATCCATCAGATCCTATCAAACTCAACATAGCAATAGCAGAAATATTACAAAGGTGCGTCGATCATGTTGGGCAGCTCACGAGGTCTAAACAATGAAGATCAAAGAGGGGAGGAGAACATCACATAGCTACTGATCACGGACCCATGGTCCAAGGAAAACTACTCACGAGACATCCGGGGAGCATCCATGGTGGAGAGGAGACTCCCAGAGGTCAATCCTCCCTCCGGCAGGGTGCCGGGAAGAGGTCTTCTGGTGCTCCCGATCTTCGGAAGCGCGGCGGCGGCGGAACAGAGGCGAGTTCGCGGAATAGGGTTCTCCTCCTGGGATTTTCCCGTGACGGGGGATAAATAGGCGAAAGGGGGCAGCCAGAGGTGGGCCAGGGGCCCCAGGCGCCCCCTGGCTCCCCTCTGGCCCCTCCCGGGCTTTTCTGGAAGCTTCCGTCACGCTGATTTTTATCTGAATTTTCCCGAATTTTTCTGGCACTTTTTATATGGGGGAAAACTGAAATAGAAAAACAATAGAAAACAGGAACTGGCACTGGGTGCACTGAGTTAATAGGTTAGTCCAAATATGATCAAAAGTGTATGAAAGTGTATCTAGATCATAGTAATATCACACAAAACATGCATGGAGCAAGCAGAAATTATAGATACGTTTTGGACGTATCAACCGCGCGACACCGCGGCAAGGGCGGCGGCCTCCCGCCATGCATCCTTCCCGGAAGAAATGCAACATCGACACCTACCAGCCGCCGCTGAAGAAGCCTTGTCTAGAAGCATCGTTGTGGTGACCCCCTTGATCTTTAAAAAGGAGGCCCATGCCACAAGAAAAGGGATCCGACCCCTCAAAAACACGCGTCATCGCGCGGATAGCCGATATTCCTTCCCGAGAAGGCTCTCGGCGTTGTAATCTTCATCAAGTAATCCAGACAAGGAGTAGGGTCTTATGTCTCCCGAGGGCCCGAACCTGGGTAAATCCCAGCGTGTCCCATTTGTGAAGATCTCCATTGTGTTCCATGTGTGCGTCCCGAGAACATCACACCAGCGGGATTGCCCTCCGCGACATCTGGCGCTAGAAGGAGAGCACTGCACACACGTCATCTGCAGTTCTTCGTTGCCTCTACGTCGAATTCATCACCGAGCTTTTCTCGCCATGTTGACCCAACGACACACGCGAGCTCATCCTCAGGACGACATCGGCGGGGGCCTCTCCGCCCTGCAGATGCTCTCCCGCTGTCGAGCCAGAAGAAACAACTCACCGCGCGGGTGATACATGCAAAATGCATCACTATTTTATATCGTAATTCACCCCTATTCGTTGATATATTTCACGCTATGATGCTATTCTTATGTTGTTTTGGCTTGTTTTACACAGTTTGCAACTTTCCTATGCCGAAGCAGCAGACGCAGGATTCAGCGGTAAAAAGTGGATACAGAGTTGCTGAATCACAAGACCTCCAAATCACCTGAAAATCGATGGAGGCCAATTTCCAGAAGAATGACGGGGACACGCAAAACGGGGACCAGAGGGGGGCCACGAGGAGACCAGGCACCCCCTGGCGCGGCCCCACCCCTGGCCGCGCGGGGTGGCCACCTGGACCCCTGGGGCCACCCCAGGCTCCCCCGTCTGGCGTATTTATCCACAATCTTCCGAAAACCCTAAATACAGAGCATCTTCATGAGTTCCGCCGACGCTCCGTGGATGAAACCTACATAGAAGAAAAGACATCTCCGGCGGGCAGATTCTGGTGGGGAGAACACCTCCCAAAAGGAAAGATCATCACCATCGTCATCACCATCGTCACGGGCATCATCAAGATCATCACCAATATCATCCCCAACATCAGCACCATCTCCACCACCATCCTATTTCATATCACAATTGCAACTTGTGTTGTAATCCGTACTATCTACCCCCTCTACTCTATCGGTGTTGATTACTAGTTTGTGGGGAATGCTATTGAGTTTTGTTGGAGAAATATCATTGTGTCTAGATTGTTTATCATCTATTCATCACCACTGATCATGATATCTTTTATGTCTTGTGAGTAGTTACTTTAGTTCTTGAGGACATGGGAGAAGTCTATTTTTTAGTAGTCATATGAAGTTGATGTAATATTTGTCGTTTGATATTGAAGTTGTGTTGTTATTTTCCTAGTGGTGTTGTGTGAGTCGAACACTCAACACTTTGCCTTATTAAGGACCTAGGGGAATGCATTGTGTATAAATATTGCTTACGGTGGGTTGCCGGAGTAACAGAAACCTGAACACCAGTTTGCACGCTTATCCACAAGGGAACAATGGATCATCGATCGTATTTCTATGGTTAGGCTTTTGCCTTAATTACTACCTTGTATTTGCGGATGCTTGCAAGGTGTTTAATCATAAGAGTGCACTTATCTTAGTCTAGAAGGTGCACGAGCATAGATCCACCATTCAACACTTATCAACACAAAACATAGTATCGATACGGAATATGGCGAAAGCACGTGACTATCTCTCCCGCGTGTCCTCAAGAACACTTTAGCGTTTATTAGTTCAGTTGCTAGGCCTATCCTTTGCTCAAAAGGATTTTGCCACTAATACGTCCAAAATGCATCACTATTTTATATTGTAATGTCATCCTATTCATTGATCTATTCCACTTTAAAGTATTGTTCTTATGTTGTTTTGGCTTGTTTTACACAGTTTACAACTTTCCGGTGCCGAACCAGCAGAACCAGAATTCAGCGGTGAAAAGTGGACACCAAGTTGCTTAATCAGATAAAGTCCAAATGCGATGAAAATTAACGGGGAGTGTTTTTACGAAGATTGACTGGGGATCACCGAGGATGGAGGTGAGGGGACCCACCAGGCAGGCAGAAGGGTGCCTGGTGCGGGCCCCTCCTGGACGCGCCACGCACCCTCCTGGATGCCTGGTGGCCCCCCTCGGTGCCCCCTCTCGCCTATAATACCCCCCCTGGGGTAGAAACCCTAGATAGAGAAGAGTTTTCGTGTTTCGCTGCCGCCACGGGGCGAAAACCTACAGAGGAGAAAAGCCATCTCCGGCGGGCAGATTCCGTCGGGGAGATCACCTCCCGGAAGGGGAGATCGTCGCTATTTTGGAGGACGAGAACCGCAACGTGTCCATCGATGCCGACCTCTCTCCTAAATAGGAAAGCGCGCCCATCGCCTTCCTCCGAGAACACGCCAGTGTTTACGTGTGGGAACCCTCTGATCTTTGCGGAGTTCTTAGGAAGGTAATTGAGCACAAACTAGCAGTCAAGCCAGGCGCCAAGCCTGTGAAGCAGAAACTTCATTGCCAAGCCCCTGACCGACAGGAGTTCATTTCAGAAGAAATCCGGAAGATGATCAAGGCTGGGTTCATCCGGGAAGTCCTACATCCCACCTGCTTAGCCAACCCTGTTGTTGTCACCAAAGAGAATGGAAACAAGAAGTTGTGCATCGATTATGGCGATGTCAACGATGTCTGCTCGAAAGATCCTTTCCCTCACTGCTAGGGAAATAGCTATACATGGAAAGCTTATTAGTGGCGCATATAGAAAGCCATGCGCCACCATCTGTTATGGGTGGCGCACTGGAAAATAATGCGCCACCCCTAAGCTCTTATGGGTGGCGCATTATTTTCCAGTGCGCCACCCCTAAGAGTGGGCCAGCCTAGATGATCTTATACGTGGCGCATCGAGCAATATGCGCCACCCCTAAGGACCTTATGGGTGGCGCATTTACAGAATGCGCCACCCCTAAGAGCTTAGGGGTGGCGCATTCTGTAAATGCGCCACCCATAAGGTCCTTAGGGGTGGCGCATTTACCTAATGCGCCACCCATAAGAGCTTAGGGGTGGCGCATTACGCCAATGCGCCACCATTGACTTTATATATGCGCCACTAAATGCCTAGAGCTGCCCTTATCTACTCCACCCCACCTACCACCTCTCATTCACTCCACACAATTCTCAAACTAGATCCACTCTTCTCACCCTAGATCTATTCGGTTTTCTCCTCCTCCCCACCTCATTTCTTCCATTTATCCATCGATACTTGGCATTACATCTATTTTGTTTCATATTGAAGTAAGTGGACCTCCTCCCAAACTCTTTTGTTCCATTTATGACCCATATACTTGCCTTTATTAGCTTGGGGTTTGTTGTATATGTGAAGCTTGGGTTTGATGTATATGTGAAGCTTGTGGTGGTTTCACGTATATGTGAAGCTTATGGTGGTTTGATGTATATGTGTATCTTGAGTGGCAAATGTTTTGCCGAAATGTCGATTCATTTCCGTTTCGGCAAATTTCTAGCGCACTCTCCGCATGCTCCCATGCATTTTTAGGGAAGGTCATGCCGAATTTTTCCGGCGACGACTGTGATATATAATTGTGTTGCTCTCTCCGTGCACGCAGGTGATCGACCATGGTCCTCGAAATGCTGAGCGATATCACCGTGGCTAGGTGGATGCAATGTGCGACAAACGACATGCTAAGGAATAATAGGTCGGATATAAGATGTCCGTGTCGGAGATGCAAACTGCAGTGCGTGACCGAGCCTGATTCCGGAATATTGCAAAGACACCTGAAGCGTAATGGTTTGATGGATGGCTACACATGATGGATAAGTGATGAAGCTGGTGAGGAGGAGGATGTCAATGGTGGGGCGCCAGTAAATGAGGAAGGGCAACCAGAAAACAGCGGCGGGCGAGATGACGAAGAGCATCCCGTACATGATCATGAAGAAGATGCCGAAGCGGATCATGTAGATCAAGATGCCGAACATGAAGATCAAGATGTCGGACATGATGATTCAAGCTGGGTGCGGGACCCTCATGTTCAAGAGCTGCTTGTCAAAGAGGCGTTGAACGCAAGAGGTGCAGCTAGAGAGAAAGCCAAGATGGCGCAACTCGAGAAAAACGTGATTACGAAGTTGTACGAAGGATGCAACGACGGGGATACCCGCTTGAATGTAACACTTGGGGCTATGGAGATGAAGGAAAAACACAAATGGACCGACGAAAGCTTCGATGATAACATGGCATTCTGGCACGATCGTCTTCCGAAGGGCAACACGTTCCCAACTAGTATCGCTGAGGCCAAGAAAGTCCTTTGCCCTCTCGATCTTCCGCACGTTAAATACCACGTCTGCATAAATGATTGCATGATCTATCGGGGTGAGGACGAAGATAAAACCACATGTTCGGTGTGCGGTGTTAGTCGATACAAGAGAGGGAAGAAAGTTCCTAGAAAAGTGGTTTGGTACTTTCCGATCACTCCTCGTCTGCAGAGGTATTTCGTAGATCCCGAGGAAGCAAAGCTCATGACCTGGCACGCGGATAGAAAGAAGCTAAAAGAGGATGACCCGAACCCGGATCCGGAAAAGGAGGAGATGCTGAGGCACCCTTCAGATGGTAGCCAATGGACTGCGTTGGACCTCGAATACCCAGATTTTGGGAAAGAACCAAGGAACCTCAGGATTGGTGTGAGCGCCGATGGAGTCAATCTGTTTGGCGGCCAGAGCAGCACACACAGTACCTGGCCCGTGTTTGTATGCATATACAACCTTCCCCCCTGGAAGTGCATGAAGAAAAAGTACATAACAATGTGTATGGTAGTTCAAGGGCCGAAACAACCAGGTACGGACCTCAATCTATATCTGCAGCTGTTGAAAGAGGAGCTAGAAACGTTATGGAAAGACGGAGTCAATACGTGGGACGCCGTGGCAAAAGAATATTTCCCAATGAAAGCCGCATCACGACGGTGCACGACTATCTCGGATACGGATATTTCTCAGGGCAGGTGGTCCAAGGATTCTGTTGATGTGTTAGGTGCATGGATAATACAACGTACCGCAGCTACCAAAAGATCCCGGATCTTCAAAAACCGTGTTCCAGGGGTCTCGGAGGTGGCTTCCCAAGAAACACGCGTGGAGAAAACAGGGACATCTGTTCGATGGATGCGAGGAGCTCCGAGAACCCCCAGCTCGAAGGAGCGGCAAAGAAATCGACAACTTGCTGAAAACTTGGAAAGAGTGCCCCGCGCCGGGAAAGAAAAAAAAGGAGACTCAGCCGTTGATGAGGGTATGGAAAGCAAGGTCTGTTTTCTGGGATTTGCAATACTGGAGTCTACTCCGCAGTCCTCATAGCCTTGATCTAATGCATATCACAAAGAACGTGTGCGAGAGCTTGTTTGGCACGCTGCTCAACATGCCGGAGAAGACTAAGGACGGGCCAAAAGCAAGGAATGACTTGAAATTTATGGGCATCAGGAGGGAACTTCAGCCCCCTAGTGACGACAATGATGACCCGGAGGAGGAAGAGGATACGGAAACGCAAAACTCTCGCAAACGAAAAAGGACGACCAAGAAGAAGAGCGGTATTGATCACTGCCCCCCGGCATGCTTCACTCTGTGCGAGGAGGAGATCAAGCGGTTTATCCACTGCCTCATAGGAGTAAAATTTCCGAACGGCTACGCGGGGAAGATAAGCAGATACCTAGACGAGGCGAAGCAGCGTTTCAGCAGGATGAAATCTCACGACTGTTTCGTGCTGATGACGCAGATTCTCCCGGTTGCGATGCGAGGGATAATGGACGAGCACGTCCGTAAAACGTTGTTTGGCCTTTGCAACTTTTTTGACGTCATCTCCCGGAAGTCGATTTGCGCTACGCAACTCAAAAGGCTACAGGAGGAGATCGTGCTCATACTATGCGATCTTGAGATCTATTTCCCGCCCGCGTTCTTCGACATTATGGTGCATCTGCTGATCCACGTCATGGAGGATATCGTCCAACTCGGGCCTGCGTTTCTGCGCAGCATGATGCTGTTCGAAAGGATGAATGGGCACATCAAAAAATATGTTCGTAACAGGTCCCGTCCAGATGCAAGCATAGCGAAGGGCTTTCTAACCGAAGAGTGCATCTCTTTTTGCACGAATTATCTCAACACCGAGAACCCTGTTGGTCTGGCCGTCAACAAGCACTTTGGCAGGACCAGTGGGTGTGGTCACCACGAGGGAAGCCGCGCAATGCATGTCAACTTTGACGGTCGAGACATCGACTTTGAAAGAGCAAGCCTAGTCGCGCTACAACACATCCAGCTGGTCGATCCTTGGATAGTAAAGCACAAGGATTTAATCAAGAAGAAATACAGTGACCAGGGCCTGCAGATAACGGACCGAGATCCACGGCTAATCAAAGAGCACAACTCCGGTTTCATGACTTGGTTCAGGGACGAGCTTCGTGCTAATCCCCCGCGAAGGAACGCTTCCGAGGACGAAAGGATGATATTCACCTTGTCATAGGGTGCCGCACGCAACCTGATGACCTATCAAGCGTATGATATCAACGGCTACACATTTTACACGGAGGAAAAGGACAATAACTGCGATTACCAGAACTCAGGGGTAACGGGGATATTCTACACCGATGACGTCAAGGAAAGATTCTATGGAAGGATCGAGGACATATGGGAGCTCGACTACTATGGAGAGAAGGTGCCGATGTTCCGTGTGAGATGGGCCAAGAGCGTCGTAAAGAAGACCGGTACTTCACCACCATGGTTATACCCGAAGCCAAATCCAAGTCTGCGGGCGCAAACGTCACCGCGAAAAATGAGCCATGGGTACTGGCTAGCCAAGTGGACCAATGCTTCTTCATTACCGACCCATCAAAGCCGAGCCGCGTTGTAGTGAGGAGAGGCAAAAGAAACATCATCGGAATGGATGGAGTCGCCAACGAGCAAGACTTTGACAAGTACGGCGACCCGAAGATGGAGGATGACTACGCCGCTCAGGATACATACACCACAACCCTACCGAAGAAAGGTCTCCTCCCGTTCAAGAGGAAAAGTGAAGGCGTCCCGGGCCTAAATTATTTAACCACGACAAAGAAGGGCAAGAAGAAGATCGTGAGGAAATGATAGCTAGATAGCTAGCTCCAAATTTAAGAAAAATATTTTGTAATTCATGATCACTTTGTGTATGCATGGATTTAATATGCACTTTGTAATTGATGATCACAATCTTATGTTTCCAAATGCCGCTACACCTTGTGTTTTTGGATCTTGGTTCAGCGACGACACAATCGAAGCACCATTCTCAAAAGGTCGGTTAGAGCAAGTACTCCCTCCGTTTCTTTTTACTCCGCATATAAGATTTGATCAAAGTCAATCTTAATAAAGTTTGACCACTTTTATAGAAAAATGTACTCCATAATTATTATTTTTAAATGGTTTCACTTTAATTAAAAAAATAAATAATTGTTTAAACTTTAATTAAAAAATAAAAAAAGCTTAGGGTGGCGCATATTGTTGAAATGCGCCACTAAGTGCTCTTAGGGGTGGCGCATTTTGCCAGAATGCGCCACCAACAGGTTTCTTATGCTTAGCGCATTTTGCCTAAATGCGCCACGCATAAGAAACCTTATGTGTGGCGCATTTCGGCAAAATGCGCCACCCCTAAGCCTTAACTGCTCCATCACCCCCTCCCCTTGCCCGTGCCCACACCCATTCCCCACCATCTCTCCCGGCCAGCACACTGTCCTCGCCGTCGACCACCATCGGAGCCGCTCCCCGTCGTTCGAGCCCCCCTCTCCGTCCATCGCCCTCGCCGCCACTGGAGCTGCCACCAGAGCCGCCCCCACGCCCCCATCCACCTCGACGCCGGAGCCGCCCCACGCCACTGGAGCAGACCTGTGCCACCGGAGCCGCCCCGCGCCCAGCCGCCGCCGTTCGAGCCATTGCCGCCGTCCAGCCAGGTACTCCCCCTCCCCTGCTCCCCCTACCCTCCCCTGCTCCCACAGCACTCAGTTCTACATCGACCCCTTCAAACTCTAGAGAGCAGAGGGGAATTTGTAGTACTAGCTAGATTAGTACGCATAGAATGTTTGCTAGGAATTTTTTGTGTGTTTTGTCTCCACTCTGTTTCCATGTGGCTGCAAGCTTTAAATTAATGTCACTGGGAATTCTTGCTTATGGTACATGATCATTGATATAAAAATGTTGTGCTTTGTTCTGTTTACAGAACCATTGATCAGCACATAAAATCTGATAGCCCAATTTGATATGAAAAAAAATAAACTGATGACCAGATGCTATACTGGATACTTGGCTTATATGTGTGTGTGTGTGTGTGTGTCTTGTAGCTAGCTAATTTGATCACCATGTAATGTAGCCACACTGGATAGACAAAGATATTAGGACAAGCTACTTTTAGTATGATAATAAGTATATACACTTCACCTTGTCATGGACTGCATCTGCTTTAAATGAAGTGTAGGCTCCCTGTTCTTCTAATTTCAAAAGTAAAAATTAGTTCTAGTAGTACTCTGTATTAGGTTTGTAGTGGTAACAATAGAGGTAGTAGTTGAAAAATGGCAATGGTGCCCTGCTCCCCCTCCCCTGCTGGAAAAAAACAAGTTGTCTGAATTTTCAACTAGCAAAGGAGCCATGGTGCTTTGTCTGAATTTTTTGAGTTCTTGACAATGCCTTAGGTCCAAATTTTCTGTTTTTAGGTGTTGCAAAGTACAACTTGCAAGTATATAGAATTTGCAATGCATTAATCTGCCAGCAGAACTTGACACGATAAGATGGTTGCCTATGTTATGTGATGTTAATAGATTTCTTATTGACTATTATGTTTTTGAATACTGTTTCAATATCTATAAATATGCTGGTTGTGCCTACACGTAGGCATTTTTTTGTGCAGGTACAAATCATTATCCCCTTTCTCCCGAAATTTTGATTAACTTCCATTTCGGTTGAGAATGGGGTACTCTCATGTTAAGAAAAAGAGCAAAGGTCATGCCGAATTTTTCCGTGAATTCGTGCATGACCTTTGCTATTTTTCTTAGCATGAGAGTATTTGCATTTATTTATTGTGCTAATTAACTAAGTAGTTGCATTTCTTAATATTGTACTAGTGCAAACATGTCGACCGGAGCCGACGCCGGTCCTTCTTCTCAGCCGGGAGAAAAAAGGAAGCAATTTTGGGAATACTCACAGGAGGAGGTCGAGGAGCAGAGAGAAGAGGAAGTACCTCCGGGCAAGGAGGAGTATGAGGAGGAGATAGAGTCGGAGTCTGACTCATTGGATGATGACTTGGAGGAGGAGGCCGGTACGATAGACGGCGAGAGGAACATCGGCGAGGATGATGGGACCGGTGGCTCCAACACAGATGGTACCCAGTCAAAGAAGAGGAATCGGAAACCGACCAAGGTCGGCGTCATCAGGCAAGAGTTTACTGTTGTGACCGGCGTCAGGATTCCAAAAGAGCCCGAACATTTTTCGGAAGGGTACGGCCGTCAAGTCGCGGCGATCCTCCGCAACACCGTGCCGATCACCACGATTAACCTCAGGAGTCGTGAGAATATTCATTATTGTCAGCTTCTTATCAACAAGCTGCACGGACGATACAAGTTTCCGGAGCCGTACGATAACACCAAACTCAGAGGGAACAAAGTAAACACATGGGCCCTCAGGAAGATGAGCAAGGCCTTGTCCAGTTGGAAAACCCGGGTGAAGAGGGCAATTTTTGAAAAGAACAAAACCTGGGAGGATCTCAAGGAGAAACAGCCGTTGATCGACGAAGCTACCTACAACCTTTTCAAGGCTAGGTGTGAGTCCGAGCAAGCCAAGGCCGCGAGTGCAAAGGGCAAGGCCATGCGGTCGCAGGTCATAGGTAACCACCGTCTTGGAGCCGGTGGTTACAAAAGTTCCAAGCCTAAATGGGACAAGGAGGATGCCGAGTATGCCGTTGCGGGCATACCTAACCCCTTCCAGCAATACAAAGATGATCCGCAGACCGAATTATTTGTGAGGGCCCGGAGCTATAAGGACAAAGCAACCTCGAAAATAATTATCGATCCTAAGATTCAGGAGTTTATGACTGCCGTGGTAAGTAGTTTACCACGCGACCTTGTCGATTGAATTCTCAAGTGAAGTTCACAATTTCTTAACGTTTCACATTCTTTTTGTAGCAAGCGGAAATGAAAATCGCCTCATCGCAGGAGTCGTCGGTTAAGCCGGCCGGCCCGTGGGACAACGCCTTTAACAGGGCGTTGAACAAGGTCAAGAAGGTTGACGACGTGACGGCGAAGCCATCGTCAGCCGGACGTGTGGTCGGCTTTGGTGCGGACCTAAATTGGTCCGAATATTATGGAAAATCGGCGGAGCAGTCCGGTTCGAGGGGGCGAAAGGCGAGAAGGACCGAAGAAGATGCCTCTTATTTTCGTGGACTGGAGGAGAAGGTGAACATGCTTCCGCAGCTTGTCCAGGACGAAGTGGCGAAGACGATGAACGCTCTCCTTCCAGATATGATGCAGTCGCTCGCGAATTGGCAAGCGCGTGGTGGACAAGGGCCCATACCAGTCCCCAGCATGGTCGGCAGAAACTCGGGCACCGCGGCGCCTGCAGTCGCGACTCCGTCCGTAGTGGTGGCTCCCGCACCGACTCCCGGCGTATTGGTGACTCCGGACGCCAACACCGCGGCGGCGACGCCGGATGTGATGGTAACTCCTCCGGCCGCGATCGAGAAACCGGGGCATAACAATAATGCACCCGGCGGCAGCGCAAATAGGGCGACCGATGCCACGGGAGGCAGTGCGCCCTCCGTCTCTTGCATGCCCGCCGTCATCGGCGAGGTCTCTTCAGTAGCCGACCTCGACGCCCTCAAGGTAACTATAAGCGTCTGCAACACAAAAGAGGACTTCATCTCCTTGCCTTTTTAGTGGAATCTCTCTGATGCCGTACATGCATATATATCTCTTTCGCAGGAGGACACTCCATGAATTTTATTACAAGTTGTGGACGGCGAGTTGAAGGATGTTTCCAAAGCTAAAATCATTCAACCACAAAATCGAATCATGCACAATATTCCTATGGCACCGGAGATGCATAGGGTTCAAATCTCTCTCGTGATTTATGGCTACGAGAGAGTTGAACCTCCCATTCAACCCCCCGGATACGATGAGGACGAGACGGCAGTCCTCAGTGACTGTTTCAACCAAATATGCCTATGGCCGAAGAGCCAAATGCGTTTAATGACGGGGGAAAGGGGCACCACACCTAGGACAACACCGCTAGTCATCGTGTCGGCGCCACATGATCCCATCGACGCACAACAAGAAGACGATGATCTTGATGATAATATCAGCGCCGACCAGTTCATCAATACTTTGTATGATGCTGATGACTTATTCATGCCTCCTGCTGAAGGAGCCTATTAGCATGACGAGGAAGCTCGCGGTCCAGCTGATCCTGCGGCGAAGCCTGCTTGCTCCACGCGTCTCTTCGCTGCTTCTCAGTACATGTCTCCAGCAGCTTGCGCCTTCACCGAGCCTCAAGCAGATGCCACAAGATCTATTCTCAGCCCGTCCACACTCCATAAGGCGGCCACTGAGCATATAAAGGCCGGTGACTGCTCAAAATCAGAAAAGAAGAAGGGACGGAAAAGAAAGAAGAGCATCACTTCTAGTAGCCAACCTTCGATGCCGATCCGGGCTCCGGACGGGCCACCAAGACCCAAGGATCTCTCGTTTGAAATCCATGTGGCTGGTAGGGCGATGCTACCTAAGGACATGCTGGACCTTGCAACTTCGGATATGCAGAGTGTGCATCATAGTATTGTGGCATTAGAGAAGATTCTTCTTCGAGAAGAGAATCCCTCGTGCCCGGTTTTCATGGCCAAGGTGACACTCAACATGGGCTTCATCAACACTATCCCCGCGGATATGATAATCCTGCGATTTTCGGAGATCTTCAATTTGTACCATCTCAAGCGGCTGGACCATAGCCTTATCCGTATGTTCTCGCTCAGCCTTTCTATGAGTATTAGGAGAGATAAGACCCCGAGCGTCGCGATATTGGACCCCTTCTACATGCGTGAAAGCATCTTGATAGACGACGGGGACGCGGCTCTCGCGGCGGGGTACATCACAGACTTCATGCTACGGAACGCCGACAAAGATTCATTTCTTATGACCTACTCTCCCAAGTAAGTCATTCGCTCGCCTCCGTAGCATATATGCTTTCTTAGCTTTCCATTGTCCTCTTCCAACATTCCTTTTGGATTGTTTTAATTATGCAGTGAGGATCAAGACTGCGTGCTCGTCTGCTTTTCACCGCAACACTCGCATGCCGTGTATTTAGACTCGGGGAGTGTGAAGAAGAAAGATTACAAGTATATCATGAGAGTTTTGGATGATGCTCTCGTCGGCTACATAAAAGCCGGAGGCAAGATCATGAAACACAAGTTCAGGAAAAATCAGCCTGGCGTGAACGTGTTCAACCACGTAACGCAGTTCCCGTGCGTCAAGCAGCCGGCTGGCAGTGTGAGGGATGCGTACTACGCCCTTCATCACATGAGGGCGATTATACAGGAACAACGCAACCTTAAGCTGCCAAGTCATCTCAGAGCGTGGGCCGAAAGGAAGGCGGAAATCGCCGATGCAAATCTGAAGGAGGAGTTCTTTCACATCCAAGCGCAGATGGCGACTATCATCCGTCATGAAGTACAAATGAGGGGGTCGATCTTCCTCTCGAACATTGCACCATCCAATGGGGAGATAGAAGTCCGCCTAAAGGCCCTGCGTGACACAAGGCCTTTCATGACGAAAGAAGGATGCCGCCCATTCCCCGAGCCGAGTCAGAACAATTGAATGTACTCTTTGTGTAATTTGGATGTAATTTGGATGTACTCTTTGTGTAGTAGATGGTAGTGTCAAATACTCTTGGTGCTCTTTGTGTATAAAGGTCACTGCATATGCATTTTTATGCATATGTGCATGCTTTTCACCATTCATCGACTTTCTTTAAGTTATTGATAAGAATAGATCCTAGATTGCTTTGTTCTCCTTTGGTATGATTCATATGGATGTGACCTCTAAAGCTTTGTTTTGTGCAGGTTGAAGAGCAAACAAGATATGATGACGAAAGTAGCTTTCGGTTTTCAATAATTGTTGGACTCATTGTAATTTTTTGATGGATGTAATCTTGTGAATCTTGTTGGCCTCTAAACCTTTGTAATAAAAATTATATTGCAATTCTTTTGTATCAATAATTGTTGGCCTCATTGTTATATTGTATTTTGCATTTCTGTAATATAATAAAAATTTCTGTAATGCTTTTATTCTTTTATGTAATCCTTTTTTTTGTTTTCTGTAATTATTTAGTGGCGCATATTTTCAGGATTTAGTGGCGCACTGTGAATGCGCCACCCCTAAGGCCCTTAGGCGTGGCGCATACCAGAATGCGCCACCCCTAAGAGCTTAGAGGTGGCGCATTCTGAGATACGCCACGCCTAAGGGCCTTAGGGGTGGCGCATCCAGAATGCGCCACCTCTAAGCCCTTATTAGTGGCTTGTAGTTAGTGGCGCATCCCTAATGCGCCACTAAACTCAAAAACAGTGCGCCACCATAAGGCTATTCCCTAGTAGTGCCTCTCCCTCACATCGATCAAATCGTGGACTCAACAGTGGAGTGTGCCCGGTTATCATTCCTGGACGCCTACGTCGGCTGCCACCAGATCAAGATGGCGGTCAAAGACGAATAGAATACCACATTCATCACCCCCTACGGCACATATTGCAACATATTCATGCCTTTTTGGTTGAAGAATGCAGGCTCTACCTTCTAGAGAGCCATCCACACTGGCTTGGGTCCACAGTTACACCGCAATATCGAGGCCTAGATGGACGATATTTTGGTCAAGACCAAGGAAGAAGACACACTTGTCGAGGACCTACGAGAATCCTTCTGCGATCTCAAGAAGATGAAATTGAAGCTGAATCCGGAGAAATGAGTTTTTGGGGTGCCATCCGGCAAGCTCCTCGGGTTTTTGGTGTCCCATCGCGGCATTGAAGCCAACCTCGACAAGGTCCATAGGTTGAATGGGTGCATACGGCTCTCGGAAGATTCATAGGGCACGCCGTTCTTCAAACTGTTGAAGAAATTGGGTCCCATCAAAGCTGAATATGCGTTTGAAGACTTGAAGAAGTACCTCGCAACACCACCAATCCTGGTGGCCCCCCATCCACGCGAACCCTTGTTGTTGTACATCTCGACAACATCGAAAGTGGTAAGAGGAGCATTGGTGGTTGAGCGCGATCCGGAAGAACAACACAACGGGCAACTCGCCAGAGTCATCTTCTGCAGCTGAAGCCCACGGGGCCAAGGTTCCCACCCGGAGGACAATCCAGAAGCCGTTCTACTTCATCAGCACTGTGCTGAGAGATGCAAGGCGCTGATACCCCCAGGTCCAAAAAATTCTTCTCAGAGTCCTCATAGCTTCCCTGAAGCTCAGGCACTACTTTCAGGCGCATCCAGTCTGTGTGGTGACCAGCCGCCCACTCAAGCGCATCTTGAAAAACCGAGAAGCGACCGGCCGGATTCTGGAGTGGGTGTTGGAGCTATCCGGTTTCGACCTCACATTTGTCAACTCGTCAACCATCAAGGGCAAGGCATTGGAGGATTTCGTTGCTGAGTGGATTCTGATTCCAGAAGATGATGAAGACCTCCAAGAAGCATCACCTCTGGGAAGCATCATCGCTTCCCGGCAACAAAGACAATAATAAGTGGACCCTGTACTTTGACAGATCTTTCTGTCTGTAGGGAGCCTGGGCCGGCGCTGCCCTGTTCTCCCCCACCGGAGAGGTGTTGAAGTACATTGTGTAGATGTTGTACGAGGGAGAGGCCTCCATGAATAACACAGCCGAGTGCGAGGGGCTGCTCGCCGGTTTAAGGGCTAAAAGGGGTATCAGAATCAGGAGGCTCCTAGTTAAAGGTGACTCTCAGCTGGTAGTCAACCAAGTCAACGACGATTGCGGATGCCCCCAAATGCAGGCATACGTCGATGAAGTTCGCAAGATCGAGAAATATTTTCATGGCCTGGGGATGGAGCACATACCAAGGTCCAAGAACAGCGTTGCGGACGAGCTATCCAAGATTCCCACCCGGAAGGAGAAGGTGTCGCCTGGCATGTTTGTTGAGCACCTTCTCAGGCCCTCAGTCAACACTAGCTGGTTGAAGCCCAAGAAGCGAAGAGTGGAGGGTGGGGAGTAGTTTCCTAGAGAACTTCCCTCTCTCGTCAACGACAAGCATCAAGTCCTTAATGTTGGCCCCGCCTCTCCGGATTGGGCCAGCGCCATCCTAGACTACCTGAAGAACGGAGAATTACCAAGCAACCAGAAGGACGACAATAGTACCTCCTACTCGATGAGATGCTCTATTGCAGGCGTTGTCGTGGGAAATTCACGTCAGGTGTCCTCACACTACTACAGAAAAGCCTATACATGGAAATCTTATTAGTGGCACATTGTATATGTAATGCGCCACTATGCTATAAGTGGTGGCGCACTAGCTAAAAATGCGCCACCTCTAAGATCTTAGAGGTGGCGCATATTGCAAAATGCGCCACCCAAAAGTGTGGGCCAGTCCTGGATCCTCTTATAGGTGGCGCATTTGGCAGAATGCTCCACCCCGAAGAACCTTATAGGTGGCTCATTTTGCTAATGCACCACCCCTAAGAGCTTATGGGTGGCGCATATTGGAAATGCGCCACCCCTGAGAGCTTATGGGTCGCGCATATTGGGAATGCGCCACCTATAAGGATCTTAGGGGTGGCGCATTGTGATATGCGCCACCACTGACATGCAATATGCGCCACCCTTAAGTATGGACCTACCCTTATCTACTCCACCCCACCTACCACCTCTCATTCACTCCACACACTTCTCAAACTAGATCTACTCTTCTCACCAAGATCTATTCGGTTTTGTCCTCCTCCCCACCTCATTTCTTTCATTTATCCATCCATACTTGCCTTAAAATCTACTTTGTTTCATATTAAAGTAAGTGGGCCTCCTCCCCAACTCTTTTCTTCCATTTATCACCCATAATTGCCTTTATTAGCTTGGGGTTTGATGTATATGTGAAGCTTGGGTTTCATGTATATGTGAAGCTTGGGTTTGATGTATATGTGAAGTATATATGTGAAGCTTGTGGTGGTTTGAGGTATATGTGAAAGCTTGTGGTGGTTTGATGTATATGTGAAATCTTGAGGTGGTTTGATCTATATGTGAAGCTTATGGTGGTTTGATGTATATGTGAGGCTTATGGTGGTTTGATGTATATGTGAAGCTTATGGCAGTCTGATATATATGTGAATCTTGAGTTTCCAATGTTTTGCCGAAATGTTGATTCATTTCCGTTTCGGCAAATTTCTGGCGCACTCTCCGCATGCACCCATGCATTATTAGGGAAGGTCATGCCAAATTTTTCCGGCGACGACCGTGATATATAATTATGTTGCTCTCTCTGTGCACGCAGGCAATCATGGTCCGCGAGATGCTGAGAGATATCACCGTGACTAGGTGGATGCAATGTGCGACAAACGACATGCTACAGAATAATAGGACGGATATAAGATGTCCGTGTCGGAGATGCAAACTGCAGTGCGTGACAGCGTCTGCTTCCGGAATATTGGAAAGACACCTGAAGCGTAATGATCTGATGGATAGCTAAACACGGTGGATAAGTGATGAAGCTGGTGAGGAGGAGAAAGTCAATGGTGGGGCTCCAGTAAATGAGGAAGGGAAACCAGACAACAACGGCGGGCGAGAAGACGAAGAGCATCCCGTACATGATCATGAAGAAAATGCCGAAGAAGATCATGAACATCAAGATGCCGGACATGAGGATTCAAGTTGGGTGCGGGACCCTCATGTTCAAGAGTTGCTTGTCAAAGAGGCGGTGAACGCAAGAGGTGCGGCTAGAAAGAAGGCCAAGATATCGCAACTCGAGAAAGACGTGGTTACGAAGTTGTATGAAGGATACAACGATGGGGATACCCGCTTGAATGTAACACTTGGGGCTATGGAGATGAAGGAAAAACACAAATGGACCGACGAAAGCTTCGATGATAACATGGCATTCTGGCACGATCATGTTCCGAAGGGCAACACGTGCCCAACTAGTATCGCTGAGGCCAAGAAAGTCCTTTGACCTCTCGATCTTCCGCATGTTAAATACCACGTCTGCATAAATGATGGCATGATCTATCGGGGTGAGGACGAAGATAAAACCACATGTTTGCTGAGCGGTGTTAGTCGATACAAGAGAGGGAAGAAAGTTTCTAGAAAAGTTGTATGGTACTTTCCGATCACTCCTCGTCTGTAGAGGTATTTCGTTGATCCCGAGGAAGCAAAGCTCATGACCTGACACGCAGATAGAAAGAAGCTAAAAGAGGATGACCCGAACCCAGATCCGGAAAAGGAGGACTCGCTGAGGCACCCTTCAGATGGTAGCCAATGGACTGCGTTGGACCTCGAATACCCAGATTTTGGGAAAGAACCAAGGAACCTCAGGATTTGTGTGAGCGCCGATGGAGTCAATCCGTTTGGCGGCCAGAGCAGAACACACAGTACCTGGCCCGTGTTTGTATGCATATACAACCTTCCCCCCTGGAAGGGCATGAAGAAAAAGTACATAACAATGTGTATGCTAGTTCAAGGGCCGAAACAACCAGGTACGGACCTCAATCTATATCTACAGCTGTTGAAAGAGGATCTAGAAAAGTTATGGAAAGACGGAGTCAATACGTGAGACGCTGCCGCAAAAGAATATTTCCCAATGAAAGCCGCGGTGATCACGATGGTGCACCACCATCTCGGATACGGATATTTATCAGGGCAGGTGGTCCATGGATGCTGTGCATGCGTTAGGTGCATTGATAATACAACGTACCGCCAGCTACCGAAATATCCCGGATCTTCAAAAACCGTGTTCCAGGGGTCTCGGAAGTGGCTTCCCAAGAAACACGCCTGGAGAAAACAGGGACATCTGTTCGATGGAAGCGAGGAGCTCCGAGCACCCCCAGCTCGAAGGAGCGGCAAAGAAATCGACAACTTGATGAAAACTTGGAAAGAGTGCCCCGTGCCGAGAAAGAAAAAAAAGAAGACTCAGCTGTTGATGAGGGTATGGAAACCGAGGTCTGTTTTTTGGGATTTGGAATACTGGAGTCTCCTCCGCAGTCCTCATAGTCTTGATCTCATCCATATCACAAAGAACGTGTGCGAGAGCTTGTTTGGCACGCTTCTCAACATGCCGGAGAAGACCAAGGACGGGCCAAAATCAAGGAATGACTTGAATTTATGGGCATCAGGAGGGAACTTCACCCCCCTAGTGACAATGATGATGAGTCGGAGGAGGATAAGGATATGGAAATGCAAACTCTCGCAAATGAAAAAGGGCGACCAAGAAGAAGACCGGTATTGATCACTGCCCACCGGCATGCTTCACTCTGTGCGAGGAGGAGATCAAATGGTTTAACTCCCTCATAGGAGTAAAATGTCCGAACGGCTATGCGGGGAAGATAAGCAGATACCTAGATGAGACGAAGCAGCATTTCAGCGGGATGAAATCCCACAACTGTGACGTGCTGATGACGCAAATTCTCCCGGTTGCGATCCAAGGGATAATGGACGAGCACGTCCGTAAAACATTGTGTGGCCTTCGCAACTTTTTTGACGTCATCTCTAGGAAGTCGATTTGCGCTACGCAACTCAAAAGGCTACAGGAGGAGATCGTGCTCATACTCTCTGAGCTTGAGATCTATTTCCCGCCCCCCTTCTTCGACATTATGGTGCATCTGCTAATCCATGTCGTGGAGGATATCGTCCAACTCGGGCCTGCGTTTCTGCGTAGCATGATGCCGTTCGAAAGGATGAATGGACACATCAAAAAATACGTTCGTGACAGGTCCCATCCATATGGAAGCATAGCGAAGGGCTTTCTAACCGAAGAGTGCACCTCTTTTTGCACGAATTATCTCAACACCGAGAACCCTGTTGGTCTGCCCTTCGACAAACACTTTGGCAGGATCGATGGGTGTGGTCATCAGGAGGGAATCCGCACAATGCACGTCAACTTCGAGGGTCAAGACATCGACTTTGAAAGAGCAAGCCTAGTCGCGCTAAAACACATCCAGCTGGTCGATCCTTGGATAATAATGCACAAGGATGTAATCAGGAAGAAGTACAGTGACCAGGGCCTGCAGATAACGGACCAAGATCCACGGCTAATCTAAGAGCACAACTACGGTTTCATGACTTGGTTCAGGGACAAACTTTGTGCTAATCCCCCGCGAAGGAACGCTTCCGAGGACGAAAAGATGATATTCACCTTGTCACAGGGTGCCGCACGCAACCTGATGACCTATTAAGCGTATGATATCAACGTCTACACATTCTACATGGAGGAAAAGGACAATAACTGCGATTACCAGAAGGGTAACGGGGATATTTTACACCGATGACGTCAAGGAAAGATTCTACGGAAGGATCGAGGACATATGGGAGCTCGACTACTGTGGAGAGAAGGTGCCGATGTTCCATGTGATATGGGCCAAGAGCGTCGTAAAAGAAGACCGGTACTTCACCACCATGGTTATACCCGAAGCCAAATCCAAGTCTGCGGGCGCAAACGTCACCGCAAAAAATGAGCCATGGGTACTGGCTAGCCAAGTGGACCAATGCTTCTTCATTACCGACCCACAAAAGCCTAGCCGCTTTGTAGTGAGGAGAGGCAAAAGAAACATCATCGGAATGGATGGAGTTGCCAACGAGAAAGACTTTGACAAGTACGGCGACCCGAAGATGGAAGATGACTACACCGCTCAGGATACATACACCACAACCCTACCGAAGAAAGGTCTCCCGTTCAGGAGGAAAAGTGAAGGCATCCTGGGCCTAAATTATTCAACCACGACAAAGAAGGGCAAGAAGAAGATCTGAGGAAACGCTAGCTAGATAGCTAGCTCCAAATTTAAGAAACAAATTTGGTAATTCATGATCACTTTGTGTATGCATGGATTTAATCTGCACTTTTTAATTGATGATCACATTCTTATGTTTGTAAATGCCGCTACACCTTGCGTTTGTGGAGCTTGGTTCGACAACGACTTGGTTAAGGCATGGTACGTGGATCGATAGAATGGGTAACACACCGATGGGAAGGAAGGCCATGGCCTCACTAAAACCCCAGATATTTAGTAGCGATAAAAAAACTAGTAGCGATAAGAAAACAGATAGATAGCTAGGACAATTATTTCAACAACAAAAAAAACTCTTAGGGGTGGCGCGTTATTTACGAATGCGCCACTAAGTGCGCTTAGGGGTGGCACATTCTGCCAGAATGCGCCACCAACAGGTTTGTTATGTGTGGCGCATTTTGCCAAGATGCGCCACGCATAAGAAACCTGTTGGTGGCGCATTCTGGCAGAATGTGCCACCCCTAAGCCTTAACCTCCACGGCCCCCTCCCATTGCTCGTGCATAGTACCCATTCGCTCGAGCCCCCCATTCGAGCCCTAGCGTCGCCGCACCGGATCCCTCGCCACACCAGAGCCGCCCCGCGCCAACGGAGGAGGGCCCCCTCTCCTTTTCAACGGCCGCCACCAGAGCCGCTCCCGCCCTCGCCCCCGCCGTTCGAGCCACCGCAAAGGAGCCGCTTGACGCCACCGAAGCCGCTCGCCACCACTTGATCCCGTCAACACCACCAGAGCCACCACCCCGACGCCCCCGAGGTGAGCCCCCTCGACGCCTCCATCTCCATTCCTGCCCCCCTGCTTAGTTCCCCTGTACCATTTCTTTCTTCTCTGCCATGAATTTGCTAGTGCCCCCTCCATTACTTTCTTATCTTCCATGAATTATTGCTAGGATTATTGCTGTTGATTTTGATTATTGCTAGGATTATGGTTGTTGATTTTTTGAAGTGAAATTGGTTATGTGCCATGTACAATTGCTAGTATAAATAAAAGTACAAATTCTGAATTGGTCATCTTCATATATATAGTCAAACATTGTACAAATTTTGACTTGATGCATATAGTCAAACATTTTATTATTTATTGTTTGTTATGTGTTGCCAATATCTGGTTTGGCAAAAAAATAAACTTGAGATGTTATAAATGATATTTAAAAAACTGCAACGGAAGCACTTGATCTTTACTTCTCAAAGTCACCCCATTTTAGTGCATGAATTAATTTCTAAATTGTTACTTTTATTATGAGCTTGATAGTGTTGTCTTGACATCTTAGCTTCTGATTGTGTATGTTTCAATTCCTAGTAGTGTTTAGTCTAGCATGAATGAGGTTAAGCCTTTGAAAATTTTCTTAGGGTCACTGTTTTAAGATAGATAGAGAGAGAGCTATAGAGTGAGAGAGATAGATAATTTGATAAGAATTGCTAGGATTTTTTTAAGAATTTGATAAGAATGCCTAGGGTCACTGTTTTATAAAAGATAGATAGATAGATATATAGAGAGATAAGAATATTTAGAATTTGATAAGAATATTTGTACCAAGTGGGTACTTGTGTGATGCAATTGCATATATATGTTGCTTGCCGCCATTGCTTAGCAAGCATAGCATTTGTTCTGGAAAGGAAATATTGTCCATAGAAATAATATGAACCAGGCCACTTAGCACATACAAGATCTGTGTAGGGTCTGTTTTAATAAATTTAGAATAGAGAAAAGGAAAACCAGCAAGCATAGCATATGTTCTTATTAATGGAACACAAGTTTTTTGTTTTGTGTGGTAGCAATGGAATAGAATTTTAGGCTTCTAGCATAGCATATGTTGTAAATGATCAAGCAAAGTGACAAGTAGTTGCTACTGATGTTGTTGTTGTTTTTAAATGATGTTTTTAGTGCATTGACAAAATGCTTTTCTTATCAATATTTTTATGCACTGTTTAGTGCATTGCTACAATATGTACTGTTCTACAATATATATATGTTGTTTGTGCCTATATGTAGGCATTTTTTTGTGCAGGTAAAAATCATTATCCCCTTTATCCCGAAATGTTGATTAACTTCCGTTTCGGTTGATAATGGGGCACTCTCATGTTAAGAAAAATATCAAAGGTCATGCCGAATTTTTCCGTGAATTCATGCATGACCTTTGCTATTTTTCTTAACATGAGAGTAGTTGCATTTATTTATTGTGCTAATTAATTAAGTAGTTGCATTTCTTAATATTGTACTAGTGCAAACATGACGACCGGAGCCGACATCGGTCCTTCTTCTCAGGTGGGAAAAAAAGGAAGCAATTTTGGGAATACTTCCAGGAGGAGGTCGAGGAGCAGAGAGAAGAGGAAGTACCTCCGGGCGAGGAGGAGTATGAGGAGGAGATAGAGTCGGAGTTCGACTCATCGGAGGATGATGACATGGATGAGGAGGAGGGTACAGAAGGGGAGAGGAACACCGCCGACGAGGATGATCATGCCGGTGGCTCAAACACAGACGGTAGCCAGTCGAGGAAGCGGAATCGGAAACTAACCAAGGTCGGCACCATCAGGCAAGAGTTTACCGTTGTGACCTCCATTGGGATTCCTACCGAGCGCCAACGTTTTTCGGAAGGGTACGGCCGTCAAGTCGCGGCGATCCTACGGAGCACCGTCCCGATCACCACAATAAACCTAAGGAGTCGTGACAACAGTCATTATTGGCAGCTCCTTCTCGAAAAGTTGCACAGACGATACAAGTTACCGGACCCGTATGACAACAAAAACCTCAAAGGGAATAAGGTAAATAAATGGGCCCTCAAGAGGATGAGCAAAGCCATGTCCAGTTGGAAAACCCGGGTGAAGGAGGCAATTATGGAGCACGACAAATCCTGGGAGGATGTAAGGCCCGATATGCGGTACTATTCCACCGCGACATACGACGAAGTCATATGCCCCGGATTTCCAACATGATATCACAACATTACAGATACAAGGATACAACATCTCATACAATTGCCATACAACTGCCTCAAATACAATACAACAGCGGAAGATACATGTCTGGGTATAGACTACAATCAAATGCCTAGTGGCAAAGAGAAAAACATCGATCCCCATAACCACACGGGTCCAGGCCCTCCGCCGGGATCCGCCTAACTAGTCGTCGTCGAGTCTCCACGTGAAATGTCGATCACCATACATGTTGTCGATCAAGAACCCTGAAAAGAGTTTGGGGTAGTATCATGAGTACAGAGGTACTCAGCATCCAACCGTAGTGGTCATCTGACCCAGCAAGGACTTCATCACTCGTCATTCTAGGACAACTAGTAGTTTACGGTAAGGAAGGGGTAAGTGGTGAGGTCGTTGCCGCACTAGCATTTATGAAGTGGCTAACGATCTAGAGAGTAAGGTAAGAAGCCAAGCATTCGATGAGGAATCGCCTCCAACAAGTCTTGCTATCAACTACTTACGCAAACATAACACCTATCCTATCCTTGTCCTCCTCTTCGCATCCCGACGAAGAAGAAGCAGTCAAGGCACACACACACGTTGATCAAGTTATATTAAGATTATCTCAGTTGTCGTTGTCTATGAACAGGACGTAGGTCTCAAGTCGTCCATAACCGTGGACACGGCTTCTCGAAAAGATTTAACCCTGCAGGGGTGTACCAACTGCCCATTACATGGCTCCGCACGCACGCCCATCTCTCTCAGTTGCTACCCATCACAGACAACCATTTTATGATTTAGTTCCAAGAGATCCGAAACGACAGGTCCCTCTAGCTAACAACGAACAAATTCGGGTGGCCCCCGGGGATTCGACACCCAACCCAAAAGCCGGCCACGCTCTCAGAGCACACACACTGGTTTCAAATGGTAGATCAGCTTGGGACACCTCTAGAAATGTTTGAAGCTAGGTAGGTAAGAAAAGGGGACCCAATAAAATCCCACACGTGGTTAGGCACGCTCAGTCTTAAAACCAATACCCGGAACTCGGGTCCTAGGTGACTCGAATGGAACAAAGCGTCGGGGCGGGATAGCCTAGGCCTTCCATCCTTCGTCGAATATAGTCAACATTATAATAATCATATCATCAACTACAATACACTAGTAGGAAATAGGCTATAGCCGCCAGCTCATTGCTGGCGGACGTCAAAAGTTGTACGCCGGCGCTACTTTCACTGGCGTACAGAGTTAAGTGGACGCCAGGGCAATAGAAGTTACCGCTGGCGTACAATGTTTTGTGCACTCCAGAGGCACGACTTGCCCCGGGCTAGGCATCAGATCCAACTTTCACTGGCGTACAGAAGCTCTGCCCGCCAGCGCTATTTCTGTTGCCGCTGGCGTATAGTTTAGCTCGTACGCCAGAGGAAGTTTGCCCATGAAATATATTAAATTGCAGATGTTTTCACTGGCGGGCGGTTGGTTTGTACGCCAGCGCTAGATTTGTTACCTATGGCGGACAGATCTCTTGTACGCCAGAGGTATTCTGTGCAATTATTGGTGCTCGGGCTGCCATCAATTCCCTCCATTATTGCACCTCCATTATTGCTCTTCTCACTAGCTCAAAGTTCCTCCCCTTCCCCCCATCTCCACCACTCTTTTTAACAAATTAAAACTAGTTTATGTGATAGATCTAGCTCCATTACCCTTCTAATGTCCTTTCTACCAAAAGAAATGGCCACAAAAGAACCAAATTTAGCTCATTTTGGTGAGATCCAAATATATCATCTCTATAGGTCTAGCTAGATCTATCTACATCTCTCTTCTCTCCCACATTGTCTCTCTTAAGGTGAGGGATCAACATATATGTGCTATTTTTGTATTGTGTCGGATATGTGATGATGCATATATATGTGCTATATATTCTTGATAATGATGCATGCATGCATATATGAGATGATGAAATTTTTCCGGATATGTGATGATGCATATATGTGCTATTCTTATTGTGCAGGAAATGATGTCAATATTTTGCCGGAATGTTGATTCATTTCCTTTTCGGAAAATTTTTGCACTCTCTTAGTCCTATTTGTAGGAAGTTCATGCCGAATTTTTTAATGAAAAATGATTGTTTTACTTGTCTTGTGGTTCTATCACGTGCAGGCGATCGATATGGCGCCCGGCCATATGAGTGAACGTGTTGTGAACAAATATTTGAGATACGCTACAGATGACATGATACAAAATAATCGGAGGGAGATAAGATGTCCGTGTCGCAAATGCAAAAAAGTGGGCTTGCTGAACCCCTTTTCGGGAGAGTTGCTGGAGCATCTGCTCATACATGGCTTCATGGATGGCCACACTCAGTGGCTTGATGAAGATGATGATGATGAAGTCCATGATGGTGCGGTGGATCATCATAACATGACAATAATAACGATCACGGGCAAGAAGATGAAGAGCCGCCTGATGATCCTCCCGCACATGATGTTGGATATCTAGAAGATGCTGAACAAAACATAACCGAAGACGATGAAATGCAAACACTGCTAGCTTCAACCGTGCGGGACCCTCATCTCAAAGAGCTGCTTCTAAAGAAGAAGACTAACTACAGATCTTATAGTATAGAGCAAGCTAAGCTGGCACAACTGGAGGTAGACTCGAATACTCCGTTGTATCCAGGTTTCGGATCGGAAGACTCTCGCTTTCAAGTAGGGCTCGATGTTCTCAAAATGAAGGCAAAACACAAATGGACTGACCTAAGTGTCGACGCTAGCCTACAATACTGGCAGAGTAAGCTTCCGGAGGGCAACTCGTGTCCTACAAGTTGTGATGACGCCAAGAAAGTCGTGTGCCCCTTTGATTTACCGCATGAAAAATACCACGTGTGCATCAATGATTGCTAAATTTATCGGAAAGAGGACGCAAACATGATCACATGTCCGGTGTGCAATGTCGCTCGATACAAGAAAGGGAAGAAAGAAACTCGGAAAGTTGTGTGGTATTTTCCGCTCATTCCCCGTTTGCAGCGGTATTTCGTGGACTACAAGGAAGCCAAGCTCATGCGGTGGCATGCGGAAAGAAAAAATGTAGTATTGAAAGATCCAAAACGGTGTGAAAAGGCAGTTCTGACACACCCTTCGGACGCAAGCCAGTGGAGAGCATTAGACGGCGTAGATGCAAGTTTCGCGACAGATCCGAGGAACCTCAAGTTGGGTGGGAGCACCGATGGAGTGAATCCATACAGCAACCAGAGCAGCACACATAGCACTTGGCCCGTGTTCGTATGGATATACAACCTCCCCCCCTGGTTATGCATGAAGAGTAAGTACATACACATGTGCATGCTAATTCAAGGGCCAAAATAACCTGGCAACGACATCAATCTATATCTAAAGCTACTGAAAGATGAGCTAGACACGTTATGGGAAGGGGTGAACACATGGGACGCCGTCGCAGAAGAATATTTCCCTATGAGAGCCGCCTTGATTTGTACGGTGCACGACTATCTTGGCCACGGATATGTCGCAGGCCAGGTTTGCCACGGACATTGGGGATGTATGAGGTGCATGGATGATCCAACGTTTATGCAACTTAAGAAAGATCCCGGGTCTTCAAAAACTGTCTACACGGGGCATCAAAGGTGGTTACACAAGGATGACCCGTGGAGAAGGCGTGGAGACCTTTTCAATGGTGAAGATGAGCTCCGGGGACCTCCACGTAAGAGGTGCCGTGAAGAAATATATGAGTTGCTGAATGATTGGGATCAGTGCCCTAAGCCAGGAAAGAAGCCAAAGGCACAAAAACCGCTCCTAGATGTATGGAAAACGAGGTCCATGTTTTGGGACTTGAAGTACTGGTCTGTTCTCGATACGCCTCATTGCCTTGATCTAATGCATATCACGAAGAATGTGTTCGAGAGTTTGTTTGCCACTCTGCTCAACATGCCGGAAAAAACCAAATATGGGCCGAAAGCAAGAAATGACCTGATACATCTAGGTATCAGGGAAGAGCTTCACGGGGGAATTGAGTCATCGGATGAGGAGACAAACCGACACAAGGGAAAAAAGGTTAATAAAAATTACTATCACTGCCCCCCATCCTGTTTCACTCTAAGTGAGAACGAGCTTCAATAATTAATCAAGTGCCTTCTAGGAGTCAAAACCCCTTTCGGTTAATGTGGGCTGATAAGCAGATATCTAGACTAGCAGAAACAAAGGTTCAGCGGGATGAAGTCTCATGACTGTCATGTGATGATGACGCAGATATTTCTGGTTGCGATTCGAGGGATAATGGACAAGCACGTACGTAAACCCTTTTCGATTTCTGTAACTTTTTTGACGTGATTTCTCGAAAGTCGATTACACGGAAGCAACTCTCAAGGTTGCAGGAAGAGATCGTTGTGATATTATGCGAACTTGATATTTACTTTCCACCCGCATTCTTTGACATTTGTGTGCATCTGTTGGTCCATATCATGGAAGATATCATCCACCTCGGACCGGCGTTCCTGCACAACATGATGCCGTTCGAAAGGATGAATGGAGTCATCAAAGGATTCGTTCGTAACAGGGCCCGTCCGGAAGGAAGCATCGTTCAGGGCTATCTTACCGAAGAGTGCATCTCTTTCTGCACGAATCTCCTGGGCGAAGTCGATGACCCTGTTGGCCTGCCCAGAAACATACACCTTGGCAGGCTCGACGGATTAGGCCACAAGAATGGCCGGATGGAATTGCATGTAGACTTTGAAAAACGACGCGTCGACTTTAACAGGGCAAACTTGGTAGCTCTACAACACCTTGAAATGGTCGATCCCTGGTGCAAAGAGCAAGAAAACATCATTAGGAAGAAGTACACTGACCAGGGTAGGGAAAGGACAGATGGGGAAGTAAGCAGAGAGCACAACTCCACTTTCTTGCGTTGGTTCAAAGAACACCTTATCGCTAATCCACCAATAGATTTTCCAGAAGGCAGAATCTTATATGTTGTGTCACATGGTCCCTCACCCAACCTTGCAACGTTTCACGCATATGATATAAATGGGTTCACATTCTACACGGAAGACAAGGATAAAAGTTCTGCTTATCAAAACTCAGGAGTAACGATGGTATCCTCAATCGGTAATGAAAAATTACGATACTACGGAAGGATTGAGGAGATATGGGAGCTTGACTACTCTGGAGAGAAGATGCCAATGTTTCGTGTCAGATTGGCTAGGAGATCAACCGTCATGAAATAAAATAAATACTTCACCACCATGGTTATACCTGAAGCCGGCAGCACTTCATCAAGCGTGAACGTCACTGCGCAAAATGAGCCATGGGTATTGGCTAAGCACGTGTCCCAATGCTTCTTCATAACAGACCCCTGTAGGCCTAGCCGCGTGGTCGTGAGGAGAGGCAAAAGAAACATTATAGGAATGGCCGACAAAGGAGACTTCGACATGTTCGGCGACCCAAATATCGAAGATGATGAAGATGACGACGACAAGGCAAAATAGACCACAAGAAGGAGCAGAATGACGCTACCTAGGTCAGGTCGTCCGTTCAAAAGAAGTAGTCAGGATGTCGGGCTAAATTATGCAACTGCGACAAAAAAAGGCAAGAAAATTACCAAACGCTGAGAAAGACGCGCAATGTGTGCGAAGAAACTATGTATTGATTTCTCTTTCGTATGAGACTACAAACTTGTATCGATGAACTAATATTATCGATGACACTCTTATCGAGGACCCTGCCATGTGTAGTTCATCTTATTATGGACTCTTCTCCATTGATATGTTTACTTGCAATTATAGGTACCTCTATTTTGTAATATACATTTTTCACTTGCAATTATTTTATTAAGTCATACATTTTTTGACAATTTTTATATGAAAACAACTCTTTTAACAAATTAGAGAGAAAATCAAGTATCAAAAATAGAAAAAACAGAAGGAAATACAAAAAATGAGCTCTGGCGGCCAACCCTGTCGTACGCCAATGGTAGTCTACTAATGGCGGACGACTAACTACGACCGCCAGAGAGAAAAAACTACCACTGGCGGACACCTACATACCGGCCGCCAGAGAAATAAGTCGCCACTGGCGGACGCCTTTGTTTGTACGCCAGCGGTACTTGTGTACCTGTTGACTATGCCATCCCACCCACCCCGTGCACATCTCTCCTCCACTCCTCTCCATCTCTCTTCTCTTCCAGCCCGCGCGCCTCCCATCATCGCCTCCCCGTGGACCCCGGGGACGCCTCCCGTGCAATTCCACGCCGTCGCGCCCGCGCCCACACCTCCTCCGGTCGCTGCGCAGGAGCACGGCGACCCTCCATCTCGCGCTGCCACCGTGCTAGGGCTACGGCGAGAACCCGAGGAACGCCGCCGTCCTCTCAACTGAACCATGCACGGCGACCTCCTCTTTGGTGAGCACTTCTTCCTCTGCTTCCCTCCTCTCCTATCGGGTACTATTTGCTTCACTCCTCCTCTTGGATTCACTACTGTTTAGTCTTGAGAAAAAGTGTTTTGGTTGAAATAAATTTGATTGAATTGAATTGAATTGAATTGATCTCAGTTATGACAATGCAAGCCATCCTCTATGCATGGGTTTTTTTTTAACTGAAATTGGATTTAAAAACTATATATTTGTGTATCTGTGTATGTCAGTTTGATGCATTTTATATCAAATTCATTCCATGTTGTATAAATAGATGATGTATATAGAATGTGTGGGGTATTTTTGGGTAGTTATAAGTGCCAAAGTTTATCCTTGTTGCTGATTTTATTTTTGACCTATATAAAGTGGCATGCTTGTCTTCTTCAGTAATATTGTAGTAGCAACAGGCAACAGCATCCAACAACAAGTGGCATCCTAGTTAACCAATAAAGCTAGCTACATTTTCCTAGATCAAAAAGACAACTACATTTCCCTGGTAGTAGAAATTTGTGGAAAAAAACTAAATTCATTACAGATTTTGCCCAGGCTCCATGCTAAATACACTACACTATCCTGCACTTGCTCTGCACACTTGTTGTTAGCTCTGTCCTCTTCTTGGTATGATACCATGACATATTTTCCTTCAGCCTATTTTTTTGTACAAGTTTAAGTGCCTTGTTGAAATATAGATAAACCACTTCTAGACAGCAGTTCATACCCTTTTTTTACTTGCAGATAATGCTCTGGTTGTCTTTGTGATGGTTATCTGAGTTTGTGTCTGTGCACCTAAGTGGATTATTTGCCCTGTGAGCTTACTGCTGGTTACCTGTAGGAATAATAAAACAAGCCGAGGAGTCGCCGCCACAGCCAGGACGTCGTACCACAACCCCCTTGTGCTACTACCTTTGAGGTGATCTCTTCATCTCCTCCGGTGATGCTCCTTGCTTCTTGTGCTGCATTGGCTTATAGCTGGGTGCTGCTCTATGGATTCATTTTCCATAGGAGTTTGATAGCTAGCTCTGCTTTTGGTTCATACATGTGTTGCTATAGATCATTCAGTGTGAATGTGTTAGTGGTGTTGGATTATATCCAGTTTTCAGGTACCCATGAGGCCTTGAGATTGCCGGAATGTCGATTAACTTTCGTTCCGGCAAATTCGGGTACTCCATATGTCCTATTTTCAGTAGAGGTCATGCCAAAATTTTCCGTGAATTTTGGCATGACTTATGCTAAAAATAGGACATGCTAAAAATACTGAAAATGAGAACTTTAACTCATTTTTCTACTGTTTAAATGACCTAATATAAGATATGAACGGAACTTAGTGATATATTGTTCTATAGGTAAATGGAAATTTATTCAGCACTTCATGTTCTGTATAGGTAGTAGCACATCGAGCTCCACCTGAGAAGTTGCTATGAATCCTTACTTTCTGAACTTTGAACTTGATGGATATATCCTCTGTGATTTTTTGTTGATTAGAGGTTGCAATTGCATTCATATCCTAGAGGCAGTAAACATGATGCATACATACATACATGCTACTTTTTTATAACTCATTTTGCACTAACCTACCCCACTTACTAGTAGCATTTTTAAATGGTGATAATAGATGTCAAACGAGGAAGCCGGTTGTTCTCGGGTACCTATCGATCCCATAGAGGATCATCCTTGTTTCTCAATGCTTGCGGCTCAACAGCTTGACGATCAACATGATGAAGGCGGGGATGCAGGCAACGACGACACTACTAGTGGTGCCGGGGATGGCAACGAGACCACTACTAGTGGTCCGGAGATGGCAACGCGACCACTACTAGTGGTGCCGGTGATGGCAACGCAACATCTGGTAGCGAAGCCAAGCGGCAGCGTAAAGAAAGGGCCCAAACAAGCTCCGCACCATCCGAGAAGAATTTATGGAGGTGGACCCCGCTAGCGGTTTTCCTACACAGCCGAATCATGTTGCAAAAGGGTACGGCATCAGCATTGGATGCATCCTTCGAGAACTCGTCGACATCAATGAAGAGGACATTAGGGAAAAAATCAAGGAACATGTGGCCACCCTCCTCATTCAGAGGTTGCACGCGCGATACAAGTTCCCGGCACACTATGATAACCTTGATATCAAGAAAAATCTGGTGAACACATTCGCCCTAGGCAGGTTCAGCAAAGCCTTGTCCAGTTGGAAAGGGTATGTGAGGCAGGAGCTTGATGCGGGTTACGATTTTGATAAGATCCAAAGCCACTGGCCGTCAATTTCGGAACAGGACTTCAATGTTTTCAAGGCCAACTATGACCTACCTGCAACAAAGGCGCTTAGGAAGTGGGGGAAAGATATGCACGAGAAGAACGTAGCTCCCCACAATCTCGGAACCCGTGGTTACCCCGGAAAGAAGCCAGTTTGGGATAAGGAGGACGTGGAAAGGAAAGGGCCAGACCCCTACCCGAAGTTTAAAAACCCTCTCGGAAATCAATTTGTGCGGGCCCGATACAAGGTAAATCCCAAAACCAAGGAGCTATGCACGAAAGAGAAGGTCAGGGAGCTTGAGAAACAAATTCGAGAGGAAGAAGAATTAGCTCAATCTCAAGGATCCTCAACCTAGCTGCCGTATGACGCCTCTTTTGAAAGGGCGCTAAACAAGGTAAATAAATTTCCGATGTCAGCGCCACCACATCATGGACGTGTGGTCGGCGCCGGACTCAATCACAAACATTCATTTTACTACCCTGAGACCAAGGAGGCATGAAAGGAGAGGAAGAGGAATGAGGAGAAGAATGTGAGGGGAGAATTGGAGACCGTGAAAGCTGACATGCCCAACATAATCAATGCGCAAGTGACACAGACTGTCAACAACCTCCTTCCTACCATGATGAAGTCGATCGAGGATTGGATCGACGGAGGCCGACAAGGGCGTCTCCCCACAATCACCTTAGGTGCCAGCAACTCGAATAATGAGCCGCCTATTGTGGAGATCAATACGACGTCGGCCGACAACACACCAAAAGATATGAGGGATGAATCGCCGGGCGGCACCACGCCTCGTAGCAGCTCTTCCATCTCTTACACGCCGGTGGTCATCCGCGGTCCTTCGTCATTAGACGATCTCAACGCCCTGACGGTAAATAAGCGCCGCAAAAGTCTCGACTAGTTTAATTGGCGCTTGCTTTCCCTCTCTAAATCCTTACATGTTTTCGCAGGCCGACGAGGTGGGATGCACATTGCTATTACAAGTCAACAATGAGTTGAAGGACGTGGCAAAGGCACGTATCATGACACCACTTAATCGTGTCTTCCACACAGTGCCTACGTTCGATACCTTGTTTAGGGGTACATTGGACCGGGTGTTCCCGGGTTGCGCAAATTTGGATCCTCCGAATCAACCTCCCGAAGCCAATAGCGAGTTGAACCTTGAACAATGCTTGTCTTGGCCAATGCTATGGCCTAAAGATCTGATTCGTCTGGACCCTTCTTTCTTCACACCAGAGCAAAACGAGGCATTTGCTGAACCTGTGGATCATCACGACGACGATGATGTTCGCGTCGAAGACTTCCTTTTTGATGACCACGACTTACCTGCTGCCAGCCAGGGTACTCTTGATGATACACAAGTCGCCGGTCCCAGCCAGGGTCCTCCCCGCTCGACGAGGCGTTTATTCTCTTCTCAAGGAGCGCCAGAAGCAACCCCCTTCAGCCCTCGTGATCCAGCTGGTCTCATCCAAAACACACTCCAAGAGGCGCTCCAAGATTCATTTGTGCATCCTGCTAGCAGGAAGACGACGGGGCGGAAAAGATCGAAGAAACGTGCCTTTGACTCCAGCAGCCAGCCGGTGGAGGGGTGTAGGAAGCCGATCCGGGACCAGGACAAGGTACCCATCATAAACTGGCATGAGATCCATGAGTTGGGTAAACCAATGTTGCCGCCAAAATTGTTAGAAATCGTCACTTCGGATATGAGGAACCTCCATAATGCTATTCTTTATGTGGAGACAAATCTTACCAAAGATGACAATCCAACATACCCGCTTTACATAGGAAAGGTACCGGAGGGCTTGGGATTTGTGGATAAATACACAGGGGACTTGTTCTTCTTGAGATTTAATGACATCTTTGACATGTTCCACATGAATGCGCTCCACCCATCCATGGTCCGTCTGGATGCGCTAAGCTTGGCTCACCAGCTCATCAAAGAGAATACCCCGAACATCGCTATAATGGACCCCTTCTACATGCAAGAACAGTTTTTGAACAACCCTAAGGGTAAGATAGCGGCAACGAAGTACATCGAAGATTTCTTCGTGGATCATCCTTCCAAGAACATCTTTCTCATGCATTACTTCCCTGAGTAAGTCATTCTCGCTTGCAGCCGTAACATGCTTTTGCTATCGTTAAACTAATCTGAGGCTGATGATCTCTTTGAACTACAAACTATTTTGTGTAGCAACCAATACGGCACCCTCATCGCTCTCGAGCCGAAAGACTCGCTTGCCATATATCTCGACTCGGGGAGTCATCAGAAGTACAAAGACTACAAGCTAATCAAGGATGTTCTGGATGATGCTCTCACTGGCTACTCTTATAGGGAGGGCATCATAAAAAAAACAAAGGCGAGGAAAGTACACATTCATCCATAAAACAGACTTCGCCTGCATCAAGCAGGCGCCAGGAAGTACGAGGGAGGCCTGGTACGCCATGTATCATATGCGCGAGTACGTAAAGGATGAACAACGACTACAATATCTGTCGTCTCTCGCAAAATGGTGCGGAACCTTGGCGGGGTCCTCCGATGCCGAAGTAAGACAAGACTTCGGCCGAATCCAGCAAATGATCGCGCGAACAATCTCCAGGGATTTCATACATAGCGATGGGGTGTTCTTCTACAGTCATCGTCCACTACCTAACGCTGACATAGAAGCCCGCTTACATCAACATGGTGATGACAGACCATTCAACTCACTGCAAGGTTATCTCCCGTTCCATCCGCTGAAGCCGAAGCTGAAGTCGAAGCCGAAGCTGAGCAAGAAGTGAGAGGGTGTGTTCTCTATGCATGTAGCTCGTTTTTTTCGAACAATCGATGAACATGTGTTGTAAACTTTATCTCATGTTGAACTTGTGTAAGTACTACATGATGCATATATTCTATATTTAGGGTTATAAGAATCATGTGCATACTTAACTATTTTCTATCAAATATTGCGGACATGTGAACTCCTTTTACATTGAACTAAGTCTTCTCTTATAATGCATGAATGTACACACATCTTCCTTTTTAACTATCTTGGTTAATATTTTTATATGTCTTTGATACTGCAGAGATGAAGAAGTGGTATGTGGTGTACGAAGGTAGCGTTCCAGGAGTCTATGAGCACTGGGAAGATTGCTTCAAGCAAGTCAACAAGTTCAAGGGCAACAACTACAAGAGCTACAAGATTAAAGCGGAGGCGGAAGCTCGGTACTTGAACTAACGGCAAGGGCAAGAGAGGAAGAACCACCGGATGAAGTCCAACTTCATCGTGATCCCCTTCTTGCTCATCGTCTTTACCATTCTCTTGTATGCGATTGTAGTATAGATGAAGGTACATCCTTTCGAAAAACCTTGCGACCTAAACTACTAATTCCATCGAGATGTAGTTGGTGTGTGATACAATGTAGTGATGTAACTCTCAACTTGTCTATTTTTCTGTTTGTGATCTATGTGTGATTCCACTACAACTTCTCTATTTTGGTTAGTAATGTGATGTAAAAATATTTGATCATTCTTGTATATTTGAACTTATGAATTCTATGTATTTTTATTGTGTTGGTAAACTGTGAAAATAGTTGAGTATTTGTGTTGCTAGAATAACAAGTTTCAGTAGAAAGGTAATTCCAGAAAACATATTGCTGGCGTACATAAAAGTTTCTGCTGGCGGATAGTGCCTAATCCAGAAATAATACTGCTGGCGTACATTAGATTGACCACAGGAGGGCAAGTGGGGACGCCAGAGGGACTGGAGGACATCTCTGGCGGGCAGCATGTTTGTACGCCAGCGGTACCAGAAGGTAGCTCTGGCGTACAATTTGTACGCCAGCGGTACCGGTTACCACTGGCGTCACATCTTTGGCGTATGCCTGCCCGCCAGCGGTAGGTAAATTATGTACGCCTGCAGTAGGCTATTTCCTACTAGTGATATAATAATGTGATAGCCCAAACCAAGGAGTAACAGGGTAACATCGTAGCATCCTAAGCATGCATACTAAGCAGGGGCTGAGCAACGAGCAATAGTAACATAGCAGTACAAGGTTTGCTGGGAAGGGACATGGATGTATCGGTGTGAAAGAGGTTGTAAACATGTGGTAGGAACAAACATCGAACCTAACCTAGACTAGCATGCAAACCTCTGGTTGAAATAGAATGGATCATAAGTAATGTATAGTCCTTGCCTGTTGATAAGTCGGGTTCCGAAGGTGTAGTGGATCGCAAGCTCGCATCGTCTCCGAAGGTACCCGCGGAAGCACACAAGATGGAAACACTGGAAAGAAATCAACGAGCAAGCATCTATTACTAAGGGGCAAACACGAGTAAGCATCAACAAGAAGGCAACACGAGACATCGCACCTACCGTCGAGAGCGGTTACTAACAGGTTAAGTGGAGTACTCGTCACACACGACGATACCGCACATTTACAAGGATTCAAGTTGTTTAGCTATAGATGATAAACAAAGGTTATTAACATTGCATCTCACTCAAGCATGGAATAGCACACAAACATGTCAAGAGGTGAAGCACAAAGTAAACTATCTATGCTAGTCAATTTAAGTGAGGCACAAACTAAACCTGGCATAACACTGAGTGCCGCACGATGATTAAAACATTTGGTACTGTACTGTGCTAAACCATATTTTAGGTTGGTTAACAACAGAAAACAATAGCATAAACACAAAGTACACGAAAAACTAATCAAGTTACATATAAAGAACACCCCAAACGGAGTTACGGTTAAAAAGATATAAGCAAAACAAGTTACGGGCACAATCTGCCAACATCAGGAAGCACACTTTAGAGCAATGCATAAACAGGATAATCAGTGCAAACATGCTCACAAACGATATGGAACTAAAGTAGACATGACAGGGAAGGCATGGCAAAAAGAATCATGCAATTAGGCATCATAGATCAAAATATATTAAGCAGGCAACATGGCATCAGAACGTTACAGACTTAGAGAAAAACAGAGGTGGCTGTCAAAAACAGTAGCATAGCAACTTTGGAGCTCAATAACTATATGACCATCAAGCATATCATGACAATGCAATACATATAATGGAAGTAGACATGATGCTTAACAATATGCAATTCGAATCACTCAATTCCGATAAACGGTTGCGACGCAACCGTCACCCGAAGTTGCAACAAATTAACAGTTTCAGCAATAGCAGCACATTGACATCAGGATCACCACTTGGGAGCAAGATTTAATATAGCTAAAGCACCCAAACATGACAAGTTAAAGCATGGAAATGAATTACACATGATGCTTAACACATAGGAAAAAGAATCAATGCAATAGGCCTCATGGATTTGTCACAATCCTCACCCAAAGTTTGAACAAAATAACAGCAGCAGCACTTGACAGAATTTAGCAACAGTTAACAGTCTGGTGCCTACTTCAACATAGAAATACATATTCAAGATGACCTCAAAATAAATAACTTCCTAAAGATGAACTCTAGAGCACACAAAGCACAACCAAACAAAAAAAGAATCACTTCATTCGGAGCTACGATTCAACGGGAAATTACGTTGCAAAACAGTAAAAAGATAACAGTTTCTCGGGACTTTGCACAAATTAGACTAAGGAAAAAAAACAGAGGAGAAAAATAATAAAAATAAAAAGGGCCTCACCCCTTAACGGGCTCGGCCCAAGGTGGCTGTGGAGCGGTGGCCTGGCGCTGGGCTGGCGTGGAAGTGGGCCGCGGGCACTGGGCCACGCAGAGCAGGCCGGCTCGAGCTGGCTGGGCCGCCTGGCTGGCCCATGTGGGGTCAATGGGGCAGGCGTCCCGATCGGGATCCCGCCCGAACACTGCATGCCGGCCGCGGGGCTGACGCGGCGGCTCGCCGGCCGGCGTAGAGGAGGCGGCTGGGGCGCGGTTCAGGCCGGGCGGCGCCGGATCCGTGGCGGGCTTCGCCGGAGTCGCGGGGAGGCGGGGGGCGCCGGTGGCCGGGCTCGAGGTGGCGGCGGCTGCGAGCTCGGGCGAGCTCCTCGCCGGCCATGGCGGCTTCAACGGCGGCCAGCTCCTGCAGGGGAAAAAGGAGGAGGTGAGGGGCCGAGACGAGGAAAAGGGAGAGGAGGAACGGGGGGAGAGGGAGAAGCATGGGGTGGCCGACGGCTCGGCTGCTGGCGGCGGCCTCGGGCGCGTCCACGGGCAGGAGGAGAGAGGAGGTGCCGCTGGGTGGATCTGGGCCGTTGGATCGGCCGATCCAACGGTCCAGATCGCATGGGGCTAGAATTTGGGCGAAAATGGGGCTAAATTGCGAAAATTGGGGCTATTGTGAGGGGGGTGGCTGCAATTTTGTGGCTAGGGAAACCCTAGAAAGAGGTAGGAGTGTGGTGGTCTTTATATAGCCCAGGTGGCTGGCAGTTTGCAAAAACATCCCCGGTTTTTCTCTCGCGCGCGTGGTTTTTACGTTTCTGACCGCCGGGTGTCCGCAGTACCTCCGATTCGGGTAAAACTTTGAACTGCGCGATCAGCGCGTCGAGCGGGAGGCATTCACCTCGCGTTGGAACCGTTCCGAGAACACTTTCCGGCGCGCTATAAAAATAACATGTTTAATTATTAAACGGGGTTTTTTCGTTCCGTTGGTTGCGGCTGGTCTCGTGCGGTTTCTGCGACGGTGATCGGGCGAAACCCGGTGTCACAAATGTCGAGTGTCAGGGTGGCAAGGGTCGGTCTCCGTCCGATACGAGATAAGAGGGGGGAAAATAATCGTCGACCGATAAATCGGGGATGCAAAAACCGCAAACAAATCAGACAATCAAACAATTCATACCGAAAACAAATTTTTTAATTTTTGTGAAATCTGGGCTGTTACAGAGGAGCTCAAGGAGAAAGAGCCAATGATCGACGAAGCTACCTACGAACTTTTCAAGGCTAGGTGTGAGTCCGAGGACGCCAAGGCTGCTAGTGCAAAGGGCAAGGCGATGCGGGCGCAGGTCATAGGTAACCACCGTATCGGAGCCAGCGGTTACAGACATTCCATGCCTAAATGGGACAAGGAGGATGCCGAGTATGCCGCTGCGGGCCTACCTAACCCCTTTGAGAAATAAAAAGCTGATCCACAGACTGAATTCTTTGTGAGGGCCCGGAGCCATAAGGACAAAGAAACCTCGAACATAGTTCTCGATCCTAAGGTTCAGGAGTTTACGGCTGCCGTGGTAAGTAGTTTACCACGCGATTTCCTTGTCGATTGAATTCTAGTTCATGAAGTTCAGCTCCTTAGTGTTTCACATTCTTTGTGCAGGAAGATGAATTCGCCGCGGCCTCATCGCAGGGGTCGTCTATTAAGCCGGCTGACCCGTGGGACACCTCTTTTTAATAGGCCGATGAACAAGGTCAAGAAGGTTGAGAACGTGTCGGCGAAGCCATCGTCAGCCGGCCGTGTGGTCGGCTTTGATGCGGACCTAAATTGGTCCGAATATTATGGGAAACCGGCGGAGAAGTCAGGTTGAAGGGGGCGCAAGGTCAGAAGGACCGAAGAAGACGCTGCTTAAGTTCGTGGACTGGAGGAGAAAGTGAACATGCTTCATCGGCTTGTCCAGGACGAAGTGGAGAAGACGATGAGCTCCCTCCTTCCTGATATCATGCAGTCACTCGCGAATTGGCAAGCGCATGGTGGACAAGGGCCCATACCGGTCCCGAGCATGGTCGATAGCAACTCGGGCACCGCGGAGGCCGCAGTCCCGACTCCGGCTCCCGCACCGACTCCGGCCGCCAACACCGCGACGCCGGCGCCGGACGTGATGGTGACTCCTCCAGCCACGACCGAGGAACCGGGGCATAATAATAATGCACCCGCCGGTAGTGAAAAAAGGGCGACTGACGTCACGGGAGGCAGCGCACCCTCCGTCTCTTGCATGCCCACCGTCGTCGGCGGGGTCTCTTCATTGGCCGACCACGACGCCCTCAAGGTAACCATAAGCGTCCGCAACTCAAAGGAGGACTTCATCTCCTTGCCTTTTATTACTGGCATCCCTCTAATCCCTACATGCATATGTCTCTTTCACAGGAGGACACTCCATGCATTCTACTACAAGTCATGGACAGCGAGTTGAAGGATGTTTCCAAAGGTAAAATCCTTCAACCCCAAAATCGAGTGATGCACAATAGGCCGATGGCACCGGAGATTCATAGGGTTCAAATCTCTCTCGTGATTTCGGGCTACGAGAGAGTGGAACCTCCCATTCAACCCCCCAGATACGATGAGGACGAGCCGGCAGTCCTCAATGATTGTTTCGGCCAAATATGCCTTTGGCCAAAGACCCAAATGTGTTTGATGACGGGGGAAGGGGGCACCACACCAAGGACAACACCGGTAGTCGTCGTGCCGGCGCCACCTGATCCGATCGGCGCACAACAAGAAGACGACGATCTTGATGATGATATCAACGCCGACCAGTTCATCAACACTTTTTATGATGCTGATGAATTATTCATGCCTCCTGCTGAAGGATCCTATCAGCATGACAAGGAATCTCGCGGTCCAGCTGATCCTGCGGCGAAGACTGCTTGCTCCACGCGTCTCTTCGCTGCTTCTCAGGAGTGTCTCCAGCATCTTGCGCCTACACCGAGCCTCAAGAAGATGCCACAATGAGATCTATTCTCAGCTCGTACACACTCCATTAGGCGGCCAAGCAGAGGCCGGTGACTTCTCGAAATCAAAAAAGAAGAAGGGACGGACAAGAAAGAAGGGCGCTTCGAGCAGCCAACCTCCGATGCCGATGAGGGCTCAGGACGGGCCACCAAGACCCAAGTATCTCTCTTTTGAAATCCATGTGGCGGGTAGGGCGATGCTACCTAATGACATGCTCGACCTTGCAACTTCGGATATGCAGAGTGTGCATCATAGTGTTATGGCATTAGAGAAGATTCTTCTTCGAGAGAAGAATCCCTCGTACCCAGTTTTCATGGCCAAGGTGCCACTCAACATGGGCTTCATCAACAATGTCCCCGCGGATATGATAATCCTGAGGTTCTCAGAGATCTTCAATTTTTTTCATCTCAAGCGGCTGGACCATAGCCTTATTCGTCTGTTCTTGCTCAGCCTTTCTATGAGTATCAGGAGAGATAATACCCCAAGCGTTGCGATATTGGACCCCTTCTACATGCGTGAAAGCATCTTGATGGACGACGTGGACGCGACTCTTGCGGCGGGGTACATCAGAGAATTCATGCTAGAGAACGCCGACAAGGATTCATTTCTCATGACCTACTCTCCCAAGTAAGTCATTTGCTCGCCGCCGTAGCATATATGCTTTCTTAGCTTTCTGCCATTGTCCTCTTCAAACATTCCTTTTGGATTGTTTTAATTATGCAGTGAGAATCAAGACTGCGTGCTCACCTTCTTTTCACCGCAACACTCACTTGCCGTGTATTTAGACTCGGGGAGTGTGAAGAAGAAAGATTACAAGTATATCATGAGAGTTTTGGATAATGTTGTCGGGACCCGGGTTTAGCGTATGCAAGACTCGCTACAACACAATCATATGAAGAGCCGAGAACCGTACCCACTTTTCTAAGCAGACAAGGCCAAGAACAGAACGTTCTCGGAAAGCATCGAACGTGAGGGGCATCCCATTCAGACCGGATGATCAACTGAGATGGGTCCTCATCGTCCGCACACAAGTCTAAATGATATGGGTGGTGAACTCTAATACTCATAGACAAGTCGCCTCAACCATACTATAGATTGTATTATAACCCTTACATAGACTTAATCCAGCCTGATCACTTAGTCGGGGTCTAGGGCGGGCTCGATCATACATCAAAGTGTGCACGTGACGGAGTCACGAGAAATTGCATCGCGATGCCCCAAGCTGCGCACATCTAAGGGCCACATGGTGTATAAAAGACCGCCAGCCAGATCACAACAAAGGTCTCGAAAACCCATACCAAGACATGCATGTTATAATCATACATGCAGCACACATGTCTAGTATGAACAGCAGATATCATTGCAATTCTCTACAAAGTGTACAACTTTATTGATAAATCTTACAGAGTGCACACAGAGATCACAAGTCTGTGATCCAACATTACATCAAACATGCGGAAGCAAAGTAGGTCTGATTACAAAGAAGTTTAACAAATGGATTAGAGAAGCCTTATTTATAAACAAGACCTTCCACGAGGGACCAGTTGTCTGACTGGGACTGCACTAGCTTGATCAGTCGTCGAGCTCCAGGAAGAATCCACCTTCGGGGTCAGTGGGTTCATCTAAAACATAGAATAAGCAAACGTGAGTACAAAGTCGTACTCAGCGACGCAGCTATTCGAATAGTTTTGTTGACCCTGCAGGGGTGTACCGCTACACACACATGACCATCAGTTACCGCCTTTGGCCTCGACACCATTCAAGGGGTGTCGGCGAGGATGTTCACCACAACTGTTACCTCATAGCCAATCTAGTCCAAGAAAGCCGCCTACCTGGGTTGGCTACCACTATCGTGAACCCGACCGGTTTACCGAAGTGGACCCAGATGATGTGTGTGTGGTGCATAAGCCGGTCTCAGTTGAGCCATTCTCTCACTTAGCAGCCAAATCACAAACCTACCAGAACTCCGAACTACTGCGACATCTGGACATCGAAAGGGATGAGTTAGTAGGTTGAGAGGGGTCAGTGAGCCCAATGCGTGGTTGTACTCTTTATCTTGGATCACCACACAAGAACTCAGACTTAGGGCAGTGTTCAACGAGACAACCCACTGTGTACTCCTACACAGCCTCTCATCGTTCACCTTGTATTAGGGTAGATTCACCAATACATTTCCACCATCATGAACATGATTGCTACCATCCCGACTCACATAACAGTATCAACATTGTATCACTTTAAGCATGCAATAAGCAGTAACAGTTGCAGGGCCACATGATATCAATCAACTCCTACATCTGCTAGGATTGTGGTTTGCTTACTATTGTGACAAATGATAGGTCATGCAAAGGAATGGGTTCATCTATGCAGTAGAAACGTAGCATGGTAAACATCCTAAACAACGCATAAGAGACACTGAGAGGGAAATGGGTTTTTATCGACATGATCAATTGGGGTTTGCTTGCCTTGCTGACGAGGTTCAGTATCGGAGTCTTCAACAAAGGGGGACATCTCGGGTTCCGGCTCTACCTCTATTCGACAAACAACACAAACATCGAAACAATAATAAGACAATGCTCAAACACATGAGTTGAAGGTTGAAACTTGATGTATATGTCACTGATGTGTGAGTTATTCCAATTAAAAGGAGTGCATTGCATTTGAAATGATAAATCAAACTCCAATTGAATTTCAAAACGGGTTCATATGCAATGTTGCCACTATTCACCCAATTTTATTTGGTCAAACATGAAAACAGATTGCATATTCAGAATCCTTGCATTTTTCTGATAATTTTACATATAGTATATGTTTAATTTGGAGTTAAAATGAATTAGTTATGAATTTCCAAAGTTTAAATCATTTTCAGGAATTTCTGAAAATTCTTTAAATCTTTTAATTGTTTATTGCGTCATGCTGACGCAGGGCTGACGTGGGGGGCTGCTGACAGGTGGGGCCACCTTGTCAGTGTCTAGGTTAATTAACCCGGCTGGTTTAAATTAACTAGTGGCTAATTAAGCCACTGGGCCCAGTGTCAATGGGTGCTTAGTGGGGGGATTAACTTAAGTTAATCCCTGCCACGTTGGCACGCCGGCGGCGAGTCGCCGGTGACTCCAGTGCACGGCGGCGCTACTCGGGACGGCGTTCCTGTGGCCCAAATCGAGCGCTGCGACCATTGAGACGCAGCTCTTGGCGCCGCGCATTGAATGGGACCAAGAACAGGGCCTGGGGGTACGGCATCGTCGTCGGCGACGAGACCTAGCGGCGGCGGAGCTACTGGCTCGGGGTGGAACTTGATGTGGTGCACCATTGGAGCCGCGGATGGGCGCGTTCGAAGCAGAGGAGCAAGGCTAACATGGACGACACGGGCGTGGGTTCGTTTGGTTCTCGGTTGCTCGCCGACGAGCTGCCCAGCGGCGAGGAGCTATGGCTCCCATGGTGGAATGGCACAGAGGGCGAGCGGGGCTTCGATGGTTTAGGGTAAAAGCTCATCGTGGTGCTAGGAACACGACGGAGCAGTTGATGGAGGCAGGGAGGCTCTGGAGCTGCCGAAATTTGAGGTGGATCCGCGGTGGCCGGAGACGAAGATGATGAAGCTCGCGTCGGCTACACAGTGTCTTGGAGCGATTCCTTCTGCGACTCGACGCAATCGACGATGGCGAAAACGATGGACAAGGTCTCGGCGTCTAACTCGAGCTCGGGCTGCGAGTCGCCATGGCCATGGCCTGCGGTGCTCTCGGGGTTCCTCGCGGGCGAGCTATGGAGAGGCGGAGAGGCGATGGGAGGAGGGGGAATGGACGCACGGCTTGTCCAGCGTCTCCGTGGCGCTTCTAGGAGGGTCGGGAGAGGCCAGGAAAGCAGGCAGGTGCCCGCCGGCGTCAGCATGCCCTCCAGCGAGGTGCTTGCCGCGCTGGGGGAAGACGACAAGGAGGGGTAGGTGGGCTTGGGCCGGGGGGGGGGCGATGAGTTGGGCCGAAATTGCCAGGTGAGTGCTTTTTTTCCTTTTTCCTTACTGTTTTCTTTTCTGTTAATTTGTTTGCCTTGCTAAGTAAAATGCTGAAACTTTTTATATGGCTTCACAATATAATAGGCTAGCCACTTGTAAAGTTTGAAAATTTTTAAAATTCAAATTATTTGAACTTTAATTCAAATAGGGGCTTAAGTTTAAATCCATGCTCCTGTTTGAATATTTGAAAAATCCATGAGCATGGGGTTGGTCCCACATCACTTGACATGTGATCACACTCATTTATGAGACTTTTAAAAAATTCAAAAGGAATTTTTGGAGCAACTTTTATTCTGGCCATTTGAATTAAATACATTGGGGGGGGGGGGTTCTTCTTACCATTTCAATTTCTTTTTGAAATTTATCCATGATGCAAAGTGAGACTTGATCCTAGCACATACCTAACAGAGGGTTCTGACAACTCGCCCCCACTCAAAAGAATCTCGTCCCGAGATTCAGCAGTCTGCGGGAGGAAGGAGGGGTACTCGGCACTGAGACAGTCTTCTCTTTCCCACGTGGCTTCTTTCTCAGAGTGGTGTGACCATTGTACTTTTAGAAACTTAATCTTCTGACGAGGAGTGACACGCGCTGCTGAATCAAGAATACGAACGGGGTATTCTCGATAAGAAAGGTCATCTTGGAGATCAAGCGTTTCATGGTCGACTTCGCGGATGGGTCCTTGAAGCAACGCCTGAGTTGGGACACATGGAATACATCATGTACTCGGGAAAGGTGCGGGGGTAGTTCAAGTTGGTAGGCAACTTCCCCACGTTTAGCAAGAGTGCGGAAAGGTCCGATGTAACGTGGGGCCAACTTGCCTTTGATACCGAATCGTTGGGTTCCGTTCAGTGGAGTAACCCGAAGGTAAGCCTTCTCATCCAGATTGTAGCTTTCTTGCCTATGATGACGATCATAGTAGCTTTTCTGAAGAGACTTGGCTGCTTTCAATTGATCAAGAACAATGCGAACTTGCTCTTCTTCTTCTACGATCATATCCGGTCCAAAGAATTGCCTTTCACCGGTTTCTGACCAGTTTAGGGGTGTTCGACATCTTCGTCCATAGAGGACTTCAAAAGGAGCCATGTTCAGACTAGATTGGAAGCTATTGTTATAAGCAAATTCGGCAAATGGAAGAGACTTCTCCCAATTCTTTCCGAATGAGATAACACAAGCTCTGAGCATGTCTTCGAGAATTTGGTTAACCCTTTCGACTTGACTGCTAGACTGAGGATGGAAAGCTGTACTAAAGGAGAGATGAGTTCCCATAGCATTCTGAAAACTTCCCCAAAATCTAGAGGTGAAAAGGCAACCACGATCACAATTGATTTCCAAAGGAACACCATGAAGAGACACAATTATAGAGACATACAAGTCCGCTAACTAGATCGCAGTTCTAGACTCGCAAACTAGAAGGAAGTGAGCAACTTTGGAAAGTCTATCCACAACAACGAAGATGGCATCATTTCCTTTCTGGGTTTTTGGAAAGCCAGTGATGAAATCCATACTGACTTTGTCCCATTTCCACTCTATAATAGGCAAAGGTTGAAGAGTGCCAGCGTGTCTTTAGTGTTCTGCCTTAATGCGATGACAAACATCACCTTTGGCAACAAATCGAGCAATGTCTCTCTTCATCCTAGTCCACCAAAATCTCTGGCGTAGGTCTCGTTACATTTTTGTGCTACCGGGATGAATCGAGAGGGGTGTGTCATGGGCTTCTTTGAGGGTGAGTTGCCTTAGTTCCCTATTCTTAGGTACTACCAAACAATTTCCAAAGAATACTGTTCCTTTACTATCTGTGGAGAAACATTTACCAACTGCGCTAGCAATATTCTCCTTGATCCGGCGAACACCTCGTGCACGCCTTTCGTCAACTATGATTTGATCATCAAGAGTTGGTTTCGCCACCAAGGTAGAAAGATAGCCATGAGGAACAATCCCAAGATTGAGCTTGCGAAATTCCTCATGAAGAAGTCGTTGACACTGTTGTAACATGAGGTTGTTACAATATGACTTACGACTTAGTGCATCAGCCATGACATTGGCTTTGCCTGGAGTGTAAGAAATTCCTAAGTCATATTCTTTTATCAACTCTATCCAGCGTGTAACATCCCAAAATTCTCCGAATTTTGGAATGTTAATAAAATAAAATAGATAATGATTGTTTTCTTGATGTGTTTGATTTTCTCTAGGATTTAAAACCTTTTGGAGTTTATTGAATATTAAAAAGGAGAGGGAATAAAAGGACTTTCCCAAATATTCATAATTGATGTTTTTGGAATTTATTATTTTAAAACAAAATCAAAAAAACAAAATGAGAGAAGGTAATATGACTCCTTCAACATATTAAAAGTTTGGAAAAATTTTTAAATCATTATTGGAATTCTTTTGAATATTCAAAACATTTTTCAACTCGAGGAAATCCATTTGAGAGGATATAAAATGACTTATCCCCTTTTTAATAATGTTGGAAAATATTTAGAATATTACTTTAAAGTTTTTAAAATTTTATCTTGAGTATTATAAATAACTCTAAAATTAATTTAGGGATTTTATAATGCTAAGAGAGTTTTTATTTCATTGAAATGACTTATTAAATATTTTAAAAGAGTTGAAAAAAATATTCCAATGGGATATCTTTATTTTACCAAATTATTTATTGTTGTGACAATTTTAAAATTTATATTTTATTATTTAGAAATGGTTTGTCAATGCTTTTGACCAAATAAAATTATTTTAAATGGTTTATTGTATTTTATTTGATTTATGAAAAGTATTTCATATTTAAATAAAGTATTTAGAAAAGGTTTTTATTTTTATTTACCTTTTTGGAAAGTATTTTAATTTTATAATTTTCTTTAGATTATTTGAAGAATTTAGAAATTTATTTCATATTTTTCTGATGAGTATTTATTTTTCTACAATTGTTTAAAGTTTCGGTTTTAAAGAAAAGAAAAAAACACTCGTAGCCCGGCCCATTAGTTATTTTTCCGCTCGTGGACGCAGTAGAGCCCAAATCGAACCCGTTTCATTTTTTTTTCTTTCTTTTTCCAGACCTATATATTTTCGTTTTCTTTTCTATTTTACTTTTTTTTCTCCTGGAGACCCTAGTAGCGGGACCCACTTCGCCGCCGCCATCTTGCCGCCGCCTCGCCGGAAACGCGCGCGCCGCCACGGCTGGGCCACCTCGCCGGAGGCCGGCCACCGCCGCCGCGTCGTCGCGCCACCCCGGCCGCGCCTCGCCGGTCGCCTTCCCCGCCCGTGGCCGGAGCCGCCGCCCACGCCGTCCGTGGCCGGAGCGCGCCGCCACCGCCGCGGCTCTGCCGGCCGCGCTCTCCCGCGCACCGCGCGCCGCCCGACGCCACCGGCCGCCGCCGCCCCACTGCCCCACGCCGGCCTCCACCGAAGCTTGCCGGAGCAGCTCGAAGCTCGCCGGAAAACGAAGCAACTCCGGCCAGATCCGCCGCCAGGGACCCGATTGCTTTTTCTCAAATTATTTTATTCGCTAACAAGTCCTTTTGGCAGAAAACCCCCTCAACTCGCGTCCGCAATATCTCCTTCACCGTAAGTCGGATCGCGATGAATCTTTTTGCTACACTTTCGTATTGCTCTGTAATTTAGCATGGTATAACTTTTTGCACACTTTCCACACTTTTGAATTTGAAGTTATTTCAAATTCAAATTCAAATTCCGGTGGTCGTATCTTTTATACCGTTGATCCAAATCGAGTGATTCTTTTTGCGTTGGATCACTCGTTCCATGTATCTTCTGTTTATATCATGTGTACACAAAGATTCACAAGTTTCTTGATCTGTTTAAATTCAAATTCAATTCAATTTTGCACTTGCTATGACCTGCGTTGTAGTATTCCGTTTCACGTGATTCTTTTTGCATATCGGATCATTTGAGACATGTTATCGGTAAGGTTCACACACTTTTCATGTGGGCATGATATTCACCTTGAATTCATTAATGTCCATGGTCACAACTACTTATCGATGAAACTTTATTCGTTGACTCTCTCGAGTTCACGTTCCACCGATCACCTTCGAGCACATCGACACCTTTGCACCTCAAAGCTTTTGTTTGTTTCAAAAACCTTGGTGATTGTTTTGTTAATCTTTTGTTTTGTCCTTGCGGTGTGATTTCTTATTCGAGTTCTTTCGTTCGCGATAGATTTCTCAGAGTGTGACGAGTAGAGTTGACTGGATCGTGAGAGCGAAGAACTTCATCGAATGTATAAGGCAAGTTACACTTTGACCATACCTCAACCTATATTTTCTATTATGCATGTAGCAAATTATCACTCTATGCATGTGTACGACTATATATTAGTTATGATTTAGACCTAGTAGGATAGCCATATGTTCTGACCTTGTATTTCATTGCCGCCCCAGGATCGTGCTTGTTATATACTTCTATTGCTTTGTAGACGGGGATTGGTTGAGTTATCATTGAGCTATGTGAGGATTAATGACTTGACTAGAAAACTTAAATAGAAATCACCTCTGGGTGGGAAGGGAATGCATCCTGGGGCTCGTGCCTCGGTTGAGGAGAGGCCAGGGCTAAATGCTTCCCGAATGGTTGTTTTGGTGGTGAACCGGGTGCGTCATGGCGAGTACCCTCTGACGCAGTGGGCGCCGTCCAGGCTCAAAAAGATCGGACAGACAGTGTGACTAGTAGCTTCCATGTACAACCACTGGCTATATGGGCTCTGGCTTAGATGAGTAAGTTGTGGGGAACCTGGCCCTGGTAGCTAGCTGATGTAGATATGATAGGTGTACCGGCTACCAAAGGGTGGAGACAACCTCTTCTGAAAGACTATGTCTCAATCTTCGGGTTGAGTCCAGTGGGGAAAGTGTACAAACCTCTGCAGAGTGTAAAAAACTGATCATGATTAGCCGTGTCCACGGTTACGAACAACTTTGAGCAACTGGGCATTATTGTTGTTGGTTGGTCTTCACAGATATTTCACCTTAATAAGAATTTGAGTGGGAACTTTTAATAAATGGATGGTTGGAATTGGTGTAGCCCGATTCAACCATACTTAGGACTAGCAAGATAAATTAAAATTTGATTAGTTGTAGCATGTGAGGGAAAAATCAGCTTTCTGCAAAACAAAGCCATAAGCCTTTCCTTGACTTACCTTGCATGTAGATGTAGGTCTGTTATATACTTTTTCGTGTGACTTGCCGTACAAATCAGATGTACTGACCCGTTGTCGGGCTGTAACCTTCGGTGTTGCAGGATTGTATACGATGAGTAAGTGATGCAATGTAGGGTTACGATGTCTATACTCAACTATGCCGGTGGAGTTTATGGATGCCACGAAGCTTATATTGTCTTCCGCTGTATTTTATTTGTAAGCTAGCCTTGAGCTATGCAGGTATGCTTTATTGTAATACTGGATATTCGATGTAATACTTATGACATGTGGTTTATTCTTGATATTACATCGTGTACTGTGTGTGCTAGCTATTGATCCAGGGACTAGCACAGAATGCACAGAGACTTGGATTCTTTAGTGAATCGGCGTATTTGCCTGAGATTAAGATCTGGCTGGGTGAATATATATTTGAGGCTTTGGTGGTCGGAATAGATCTCACAACGATTACCAAGGAGGTAATGTCGCCAAGTTGTCAGGGCATGAACTACGGCAGCGAGTTCAAGATCATGGGTAGGATAGTTCTCTTCATGTGGACGCAACTGGGGTGAAGCATAAGCTACCACATGTCTATCTTGCATAAGTATGCATCCTAACCCTTGCCGTGAGGCGTCACAAAAGATCTCAAAATCTTTTTTTTTGTTGGGAGGCGCAAGTACGGGGGCGGAAGTCAATCTTATTTTTAGCTCTTGAAAGCTATCCTCGCACTTGGGAGTCCATTGGAATTTCTTATCTTTATTGAGGAGTTCAGTTAGAGGCTTTGCAACTATAGAAAAGTTCTCGACGAAGCGGCGGCAATAGCTTGCTAAGCCAATAAAAATCCTAACTTGCTTAACCTATTCAGGTGGAGTCCAGTCAAGGACGGCCTGAACTCTCTCGGGATTCACAACAATGCCTTTTGCAGAAATCACGTGGCCTAAGTAGGTCACTTCTGGTAGCCAAAATTCACACTTGGAGAATTTAGCATACATGCGATGCTCTCGCAGTTTCATCAATACCAACCTAAGATGTTCGGCATGGTCTTCTTCGTTCTTCGAGTAGATGAGAATGTCATCAAGATAAACTAAAACAAATTTATCCAAGTACTCCATGAAGATCGAATTCATCATGCGCGAGAAAGTGGCGGGGGCATTGGTTAAAGCAAAGGACATGACGGTGTACTCGTAAAGACCATAACGAGTAGTGAAAGTCGTTTTGGGAATGTCCTCGTTTCTGATTTTGATTTGACGATAGCCTAGTCTTAAATCCATCTTGGAGAAGACAGAGGATCCAGCAAGTTGATCATAAAGATCATTGATCCTGGGAAGTGGGTACTTGTTCTTTATCGTCGCTAGATTTAGCGGGCGATAGTCTACGCACATCCTTTCTGTTCCATCTTTCTTCTTTACGAACAGAACGGGGCAACCCCATGGCGATGAGCTAGGGCGGATGAAGCATTTTTCCAACAAAGCTTCAAGTTGGATTTTAAGCTCAGCTAACTCACGTGGGGCCATTTTGTATGGGCGTCTGGAAATTGGTGCGGTTCCTGGCATAAGATCCACTATGAACTCTACACATCTGCCGGGTGGCATGCCCGGCAGCTCTTCAGGAAAGACATCCGGGAAGTCACGAACCACCGGAATATCTTCAAGGTCGGGAAGGGGAAGCACATTCAAAGAATGTATCTGGGTTCTTGTTATTGGTGAGGAATAATCTATTGTCTGGCCTGAAGGATGTGTAAGTCTAACTGACTTGGCTTTACAATCAAGGATGACATCAATGTCTGAAGACTTGAGGGCTATGAGTGAAGCAAGGAATACTAAACCCGCAATTGCAATTTGATTACCATGGCTTACTCTATTAGTTTTCCATCTTGACCCTGCAGTTTGAATTATCATTGGGGTGGAAAATTCAACAAAGGACAACTCATGACGAAGTGCATAACTTTCCGACATGAATGAATGGGATGCTCCGGGATCGAAAAGAATGGAAGTAGGAACATAATTGACTGGGAGCGTACCAAGAATGACGTTAGAAGTGTCGTCAGTCTCTTCAGATGAGATCTGGTTCACACGTCCACGATTGGCGGGAGGAGCGGGTTTGGTGGTGAAGACCTTCGGCGGTGGCTTTACACGACCATTGTTGTTACCTCCGGCACGGGGTGGAGCATTCCGATTCTGGAGCTGGTTCTGGGGACACTCGCGGGACTAGTGGCCTGCCTGTCCACACTTGTAGCAGGCTCCAAAGATAGTGCGGGGATCTGGGTTGTTAGGTGGAGCTGGGTGGAACGAAGCTGGTGGACGAGGCGCCACATAGGATGGCCTCGGTGGGTTGTTCTGGCGAAACATGTTGTTGGGGATCCAGATCTTGCGCTTCTGAGAGCCTGAGCTGGATGAACCATCGTCTCTAGGGTGCTTGTGGAAATCATTGGGGGTGTTCATGTCCTCCTCCTTGATGGCCTTGTTGACAAGGACCTGGAAGGTGGCGAAGTCATGCAAATTGAGCTCACGACGGAGTCCAGAATTGAGTCCACGGCGGAACCTCTCTTGCTTCTTAGCGTCGGTGGATACCTCTTTAGTAGCATAACGAGCCAGTCGGTTGAACTCACGACTAAGCTCGTCAACATTCCTCCTGCCTTGGGTGAGGTTGCAGAACTCCTCAGGCTTGCGGTCCATAAGACCCTTTGGAATGTGGTGCTCACGGAATGAAGTGCAGAACTCATCCCAAGTTGTGGGCGGTCCAGCGGGACGCATGTTCATGAAATTATCCCACTAAGAGCTAGCTGCACCCTCGAGGTGGTAGGTGGAATAGCTGACCCTGTCACCATCTGCAACATGGCCTGCCTGGAACTTCCTTTCGATGCTGCGAAGCCAGTCATCGGCGTCAAGGGGCTCGGTGGAGTAGCTGAAAACCGGGGGATGAAGCCGGATGAAGTCATTCAAAGACACCAACTCGTTGCACTGCTGAGTGGTGTTGCGGGCAATGACCTCCAGCAATTGGTGAGAGTCTCGGCGGTTCCGCTCAACCTCCATTACAACCTGAGCCATCGTGGGTGGCGGTGGAAGATTGCCTTCCTCCAGTTCATTCCCACGACCATGGGCACGACCAAGCTGCCACGGGTTCCTTGAGACATCCTGAAGGTTAAAACCAAAGTCAAACAAAGTTGATTGGAAGAGTCTAAACAAGGTATTGAAGGTACTGGAAGAATCACAGAGAAAAGGAAGTAATCATCTTGACAACATGGTGATGAAAGCATACAAGCCATATATTCACAAGCTGTCATACAAACCATACATCCTTTTAGTACAAGCTCCAAGCTAATACAAACGTGATGAAGATGATACATCCTTCAGAGGCACTCTAACTTCCTATACATTATCTATCTAAACCTTTGGAACTTAGAACACCTTGCGTACAACATACTAAAGATACTACTACATCCTCACTAGAGAAAGACCACAGGCGGTCTCACTCATCTCCATCTCCATAGTAATCCTCATAGAAGTTACCCATGTAACCCGGTAGCTAAAGGTGACCATCGGAAAACACGGAGGCCTGTGGACCCTGATATCCATTTGGGAAAGGATGGGGCCTAGGTCCAGCGTAGGGTGGAAGCAGAGGACCACGGGGTGGAAAAATGCCTCCAATCTCGGGCCAAGCAACTCGAGAAGGCATCTGTGTCCTGACTGGGTAGATATCATCATACTCCACTGATCCAACACTCAAAAAGGAGCCAGGAGTGTAAGTGCTCGATCCAGATGGACACGGGTGGCGTCAAGCTCAAAACGAAGGGCACGTGCATCACGATCTCTATCACAAGCGTGCCGAGCAGTGATCTGAAGCAAAGGATCCTCCAGGGAGTGATCTGAGTACAATCCGGTGTAATATCCCTCTTCTCCTGGAAGTGCAGCAGCGATATAGCGGAAAGGTGACGCACGAAGCATTGCGTGCTCCTCTCTCAGCAGTGTAATACATGAGTATGCAGCATCCTGCACAGCCATGTTCTCAGTCACACCAATGCCATGTCCAAATAGGATAGGCTGAGGGACTCCAATGTGGTGCGGGTAGATCCTGACAGTGCAGTGGAACTGAGTTTGGTTGAAGTCAAGGAACTTCTCCTTAATGGTGTACTCAGGATACCATCGATAGCCAATGAAGGACATCATCTCGGTGAGCATGGCTGGATGCCCACGCACATCGAGGCACCTAGTCAAACGAACAATCTGCCGAGGGGGAAGATCATCCATCTGAAACAGAAAGAAGGAGTTTGAAAATGCATCAGATTATGAAGAAACTTGGAATCACTCGGACAGCATAACGGCTGTAATTGCAAGAAAAGAAAATTTCTTACAACATGGAAACAACACTTACATACGATGTAAGAAATCAGGAAGCACAAGAACTCTAGCAGACCGAACACAACTTTCCTACGGCTACAAGGAAGCAATCAACAAGATGTTCTAGTAAGACATAGATGAGCCTAATCCTATCTTCCCGTAGAATAAGATGAGGGTGACTCAGAACTCAGGACGATGAGGGTAAGGAGAAAAAAGAAGCCTTATGTTGTTCCCTTATATACCCAGAGTAACTATATAACTATAGAAGGCTAGACTCGACTTCGGCCAAGGCTGATAATCCTACAGTCAGTCCTTCTCTGATACCAAGTCTGTCGGGACCCGAGGTTAGCGTATGCAAGACTCGCTACAACACAATCATATGGAGAGCAGAGAACTGTACCCACTTGTCTAAGTAGACAAGGACAAGCATAGAACGTTCTCGGAAAGCATCGAACATGAGGGGCATCCCATCCAGACCGGATGATCAACTGAGATGGGTCCTCATCGTCCGCACACAAGCCTAAATGATATGGGTGGTGAACTCCCATACTCATAGACAAGTCGCTTAAACCATACTATCGATTGTATTATAACCCTTACATATACTTACTCCAGCCCGATCACTTAGTCGGGGTCTAGGGCGGGCTCGATCATACATCAAAGTGTGCACGTGACGGAGTCACGAGCAATCGCATCGCGATGCCCCAAGCTGTGCACATCTAAGGGCCACTTGGTGTATAAAAGACCGCCAGCCAGATCACAGCTAAGGTCTCAAAAACCCATACTAAGACATGCATGTTATAATCATACACGCAGCACGCATGTCTAGTATGAACAGCAGGTATCATTGCAATTCTCTACAAAGTGTACAACTTTATTGATAAATCTTACAGAGTGCACACAGAGATCACAAGTCTGTGATCCAACATTACATCAAACATGCGGAAGCAAAGTAGGTCTGAGTACAGACAAGTTTAACAAATGGCTTAGAGAAGCCTTATTTATAAACAAGCCCTTCCACGAGGGACCATTCGTCTGACTGGGACTACACTAGCTTGATCAGTCGTCGAGCTCCAGGAAGAATCTACCTTCGGGGTCAGTGGGTTCATCTAAAACATAGAATAAGCAAATGTGTGTACAAAGTCGTACTCAGCAAGACTTACGTAGGAACTATACTACTCATGCACATGTATCAAGGTAAAAGGGGTTGGGGTTCATAAGCAGAAGTGCCAGCTTTGACTTGGCTAGTCCTGAACTACGAGTTCTAGACTTGAGGTAAGAATCGTACACGAGTCCACTACGATCTCCAACCAAATACACCACTATGGTGCCTTCCTCGACTTCCCACAAGAATGCACGCCATAGCACTCACGCTTATCTTGGAAAGTTTTATAAGTATCCAGTTCAAGTTGTCTAATAATCCAGCTAAGCTATCCAAGCAGTCCCTTACCGCGGACGCGGCTATTCGAATAGTTTTGTTAACCCTGCAGGGGTGTACTGCTACACACACATGACCATCAGTTACCACCTTTGGCCTCGACACCATTCAAGGGGTGTCGGCGAGGATGTTCACCACAACTGTTATCTCATAGAAAATTTAACATGATGCAAAGTTACTTTCTAACCCTAGCACATACCTAACTAAGGATTCTGAGAGATGATCTCGCCGACTACAAAAAAGCCAGAGGAAAGATCGTGAAGCACAAGTACAAGAAGTATCAGCCTGGCGTGAGCGTGTTCAACCACGTAACGCAGTTCCCATGCGTCAAGCAGCCGGCTGGCAGTTTGAGGGATGCGTACTACGCCCTCCATCACATGAGGGCGATTGTACAGGAAGAGCGCAACCTTACGCAACCAAGTCATCTCAAATCATGGGCCGAAAGGAAGGCGGCAATCGCCGATGCGAATCTTATGCAAGAGTTCTTTCACATACAAGGGGAGATAGCGACTATCATCTTTCATGAAGTACAGATGAAGGGGTCGGTCTTCCACTGCAACATTGCACCATCCAATGGGGAGATAGAAGCCCGCCTAAAGGCCTTGCGTGACACAAGGCCTTTCATGACGAAAGAATGATGTCGCTCATTCCCTGAGCCGAGTCACAAGTGATGACGATCGATGTGAATTTCATGCTATATTGTTTCATTCTTAGCATTGTTATATCCGAATAATATTGATGATTTGTGTTCTAAATAACTTTATATCTATCGCACAAACACTTTTCCATCTTTGTATAAATGTATCATGCATCATTTTGGCTATGCTACTAGTTTAGTTGATCAGTTCTTATTTAAGTTGTGTTGTGTGTATGTATCTTCCTATAGCTTAAACGATAAATGTGGTCATTGATGCCATTGTCATTCACACTCACTTGTTTGCTGCAACAGATCGATCAAAATGATCAACATTATCAAGATGGAGTGAAGAAAACAATACTCGAAGATTAGTTTTAGGGTTTTCTTTTATTCATTTGTAATAGCTTGTATTCGATACTTGTAAACAATACTAGAAAACATGTAATGCTTTCTCTAGTTCTGTAATCCTTCTATTTATCTAATAATTTATGTGATTCCATTTATGTAATTGTTTCTGTATTTTGTATTCTTTTTCTTTCAATTAATTTTTTTTCTGTAATAAATATTTGGTGGCGCATATTCTGTACAGGTAGTGCCGCACCTGAAATGCGCCATCCCTAATGAACCTTATGGGTCGCGCATTCTGAAATGCGCCACCCATAAGGTCTTAGGGGTGGCGCATTCCGAAATGCGCCACCCATAGGGGTCTTAGGGGTGGCGCTTTCAGAATGCGTCACCCCTAAGCCCTTATTAGTGGCTTGTCCTTAGTGCCGCATCTAGTTACAAGTGATTTGCTTGCTTATCAAGGTAAGTCCTATTCCTTCTACGTTCTTCGAGCTCCATGTAGGGAGCGACCCAGTCCAGAAACCGGGTTCTCCTTCTGGGCCTTCCATGGGCTGAGTCGGCCTGGGTCCTATATGTCGGGTTATGGTCTTGATCCATCCCCCCAAAATTATCCCCCAAGATTGACGTGATGCTGGCTTCATGGCGATCTTCCTGGGTTTTTATAAGTGTTGACCCCGGCTCTTCATAGCTTCAAACTTTATCATAAACAATACAGCTTACTTTTGACAAGCCGGCCTTCTGTTGATTTCATTCAAAGAGCCGTTAGCTTATTAATTGCACCTTCTTAAATGTTTTCAGGAAATGAGGCGTCTCCTATTGAATGTTTCATTTATGTAATTGTAAAAAACGAAGAGCCTTTTCCTTCAATGCCGACTGTCATTGGTAGTACACATGATCATAATGGTGTTGACTGACGCTTCCCCTTCAGATCATCGGCTATATATAGCCAAACGTGTGATGAGGAAAATACACACTTCCTTCTTCTTCTTCTTCTTCTTCTTCTTCTTCTGCGAACTAGCTTTCTCATTGCTCCCAATCTCTGCAACCGTGATTCTATAGCCAAAGATGAGTTGGATCCCATCGATCAGGGTAATACCACTTCCCGTGGTCGTGGTCATGGTAGAGGTCGTGGTCGAGGTCGAGTAAGTAGAGGTGGACATGGTGCGCGAGGCCGTGGATCCCGTGGGAAGTTATCTTCGTCCTCCTGTGGCGCTGTCCATGGTGAGCGTCTAGCCATGAGTTCCTGTAACAGCCCAGTTTTCACAAAAATTAAAAATTTTGTTTTCGGTGTGAATTGTTTGATTGTCTGATTTGTTTGCGGTGTTTGCATCCCCGAGTTATCGATCGGCGATTTTTTCCCCCTCTTATCTCGTACCAGACGGAGACCGACCCTTGCCACCCTGACACTCGACCTTTGCGACACCGGGTTTCACCCGATCACCGTCGCGAAAACCGCACGAGACCAGCCGCAGCCAACGGAACGAAAAACCCCGTTTAATAAGTAAACGGGATATTTTTATAGAGCGCCGGAAAGTGTTCTCGGAACGGTTCCAGCGTGAGGTGAACGCCGCCGGCTCGACGCGCTGATCGCGCAGTTTGAAGTTTTACCCGAATCGGAGGTACTGCGGAACCCCGGCGGTCAGAAACGTGAGCACCGCGCGCGCGAGAGAAAACCGGGGATGTTTTTGCAAACTGGCAGCCACCTGGGCTATATAAAGACCACCACACTCCCACCCCTTTCTAGGGTTTCACTAGCCAAATTTCAGCCACACCCCCAATTTTGCTCAGTTTTCTGCCCAATGAGTTCTGGACCGTCAGATCCAAAGATCCGACGGCCCAGATCGGATCCAGCCTCCCCACCAACCGTGCTCCTCTCTCCTCCCTGGACACCCGAGGCTTCCGCCGCCTCCACCTTGCCCGTGGAGCCGCCGCTCCCTCCGGCCACTGGAGCCGCTGCCCGGCCGGCTCCCTTCCTCCCTCTCCTCTCTCCCGCGCCTCCTTCCCTCTCCTTTCTTCCTTTCCTCACCGCCGTCGCCTCGCCGTTCTCTGTGTCAGGCCGCCGCCGGGGACGCCATGGCCGGACGCGAGAGGAGCTCGGGCCGGAGCCGCCTCCCGAGTCGGCCGCTCGACCGCCGCCGCACCGCCTCCGGCCGGATCCGGAGCAGCCGCGCCCTTCCTCCGCCCCTGCTCGCCGCTCCCAGCCGTCCTCGCCCCGCCTGCCTCGCCGGCGACACAGCGCCGCTGCCTCCAGTTCCCGTCAGGAGGACGGCCGCCACCAACCGGCATGGCCACGTGGGCCACGGCCCACCTCGAGGCCAGGCGGGCCCGATCCGGCAGCAAGGCCCAGCCGGGCGCCTCCCTTCCACAGCAGCCCAGCGCCAGGACGCCTCAGGCCGACTTGGGCCAAAGCCTAAGGGGTGAGGCCATTTTTTTCTTTTTTTGTTGTTTATTTTTTTTTCTCCTGGCTAACCCTTGTTATTTTTCTAAGTCTGGGATCAAACTGCTGCTGATTGCTTTTTGTGCTGCGATTTCCCGTTGATTCGTAGCTCCGATGAACGTGCCCCCAAAACGAAAGTTGCTCAGTTTTGCGTGCTCTAGCGTTCGTATGTAGAGAGTTTTTCCGTTTAAGGCCGTCTAGATAGTTTAATTCTGCGTTGAAGTGGGCATCAGGCCGTTAAACTGCTCCTTTTTCCTGTGAAGTGCTGTTGTTATTATTTTGTTGCAACTTTGCATGATGATTGTGACTCATGCATGAGGCCTAATGCATTGATTCTTTCTCCTATGTGTTAAGCATCATGTGTAATTCATTTCCATGCTTTATCTTCCCATGTTTGGGTGCTTTAGCTATATTAAATCTTGCTCCAAAGTGGTGACCCTGATGTTATTGTGTTGTTGTTGCTGAAACTGTTATTTTGTTGCAACTTCGGTCGACGAGTGTGTCGCGACCGTTTATCGGAATTGAATGATTCCAATTGCATATTGTTAAGTATCATGTCTACTTTCATCCCATGTATTGCTATGTCATGTTTCTGCATTTTTTCATATAGATATACCCCTGTTTATGCAGCATGTGTGCATAGCTTGTCTTGCTTATATCTTTTTAACCGTAACTCCGTTTGGAGTGTGCCTTATATGTAACTTGATTAGTTTTTCGTGTACTTTGTGTTTATGATATTTTTTTCTGCTGTTAACCAACCTAAAATAAGGTTTAGGACAGAACAGTACCAAATGTTTTAATCATCGTGCGGCACTTAGTGTTATGCCATGTTTAGGTTGTGCCTCACTTAAATTGACTAGCATAGATAGTTTACTTTGTGCTTCACCTCTTGACATGTTTGTGTGCTATGCCATGCTTGCTTGAGTTGCCATGTTAACAACTTTGTTGATCACCTGTAGCTAAACAACTTGAACCTTTCTAAATGTTGACTATATTCGACAAAGGATGGAAGGTCTAGGCTATCCCGCCCCGGCGCTTTGTTCCATTCGAGTCACCTAGGATCCGAGTTCCGGGTATTGGTTTTAAGACTGAGTGTGCCTAACCGCGTGTGGGATTTTATGGGGTCCCCTTTTCTTACCTACATAGCTTCAAGCATTTCTAGTGGTGGCCCAAGCTGATTTTACCATTTGAAACCGTGTGTGTGCTGGTCGTACGCCAGTAGTTTTAAACCAACCCGAACCAGTGAGGACATAGTTCCCTTGCTGGCCCATCATGACCGGCTGAGGACCCGGTGTCCCATGTGCGATTAACCGGCAATCCAAACTTGGAGTCATACGGTAGAGACCAGATCGAGAGCGCGGCCGGCTCCTGAGCTGGATGTCGTCTCACCGGGGGCCACCAGGATTTGTTCATTGTTAGCTAGAGGGACTTGTCGTTTCGGATCTCTTGGAACTAAATCATAAAATGGTTGCCTGTGATGGGTAGAAACTGAGAGAGATGGGCGTGCGTGCGGAGCCTTGTAATGGGCAGTTGGTACACCCCTGCAGGGTTAAATCTTTTTGAGAAGCCGCGTCCACGGTTATGGACGACTTGAGACCTACTCCTTGTTCATAGACAACAACAACTGAGATAATCTTAATATAACTTCATCAACATGTGTGTGTGCCTTGACTGCTTCTTCTTCGTCGGGATGCGAAGAAGAGGACAAGGATAGGATAGGTGTTATGATTGCGTAAGTAATTGATAGCAAGACTTGTTGGAGGTGATTGCTCATCGAATGCTTGGCTTCTTACCTTACTCTCTAGATCGTTAGCTACTTCATAAATGCTAGTGCGGCAGCAACCTCACCACTTACCCCATCCTTACCGTAAACTACTAGTTGTCCTAGAATGACGAGTGATGAAGTCCTTGCTGGGTCAAATGACCACTACAGTTGGATGCTGATTACCTCTGTACTCATGATACTACCCCCAAACTCTTTTCAGGGTTCTTGATCGACAACAGGTATCGTGATTGATGTTTCACGTGGAGACTCGACGACGACTAGTTAGGCGGATCCCGGCGGAGGGCCTGGACCCGTGTGGTTATGGGATCGATGTTTTTCTATTTGCCAGTAGGCATTTGCTTGTAGTCTGTACTCAGACATGTATCTTCCGCGGTTGTATTGTATTTAAGGCAGTTGTATGCCGATTGTATGAGATGTTGTATCCTTGTATCTGTAATGTTGTGATATCATGTTGGAAATTCAGGGCATATGGCTTCGTCATATGTCGCTGTGGGACCGATATGTACTTCATCCCCGGATCTGGATGGAAACATCTAGATCTGGAAGAGTACCGCATATCGGGCCTTACAACTTGGTATCAGAGCCTTACCGACCGTAGGATCCCTTCTCTGGCCGAAGTCGAGTCTAGACAAAAACTATTTTGTAGTTACTAAGTTAGTTATCGGAGAGTAGGAATCTTTTTGCTCCTTACCCTTGCTCTGGTCAGGACAAGTGTTGTAAGTTTTTTATTCTCGACTTATCCCCTTTCAAACTTTAGGATCTCGAGTGTGTGGAGTATCGGAATCATTACAATGCCTTGCTTGCAGCGTATTGTCTCGATTCCGAGCTCAGGTGGGAATTCCTGTAGTACCTTTAGCTTCCCCGGTTTCGGATATCATCTGGGTCGTCCTTTTCCCTCCCTCCTTTTTCCCGGTGCTTTCACGATTTGCATCGAAATGAACTGTCCTTTGATCCATCTTTCATTGTCGTTCTTCCTCTTGACACCGACGGTTTCGTTTTTCCGACGATGTCGTCTCTCTGCGGAAATTTATCTCGACCGAAGTTCGACGTCGACATGGAGCAGAGTCCCTTGTTGGTGGTGTTGAAGATTGTCGACTCTCTTTTCTCTCCCCTCCTCTCCCCCGGATCGTCCAGGATCTCGGGACGAGATCCCTTGTTGGTGGTGTTGTATTGTAACAGCCTAGTTTTCACAAAAATTAAAAATTTTGTTTTCGGTGTGAATTGTTTGATTGTCTGATTTGTTTGCGGTGTTTGCATCCCGGAGTTATCGATCGGCAATTATTTTTCCCCCTCTTATCTCGTACCAGACGGAGACCGACCCTTGCCACCCTGACACTCGACCTTTGCGACACCGGGTTTCACCCGATCACCGTCGCGAAAACCGCACGAGACCAGTCGCAGCCAACGGAACGAAAAACCCCGTTTAATAAGTAAACGGGATATTTTTATAGCGCGCCGGAAAGTGTTCTCGGAACGGTTCCAGCGCGAGGTGAACGCCGCCGGCTCGACGCGCTGATAGCGCAGTTTGAAGTTTTACCCGAATCGGAGGTACTGCGGACCCCCGGCGGTCAGAAACGTGAGCACCGCGCGCGCGAGAGAAAACCGGGGATGTTTTTGCAAACTGCCAGCCACCTGGTCTATATAAAGACCACCACACTCCCACCCCTTTCTAGGGTTTCACTAGCCAAATTTCAGCCACACCCCCAATTTTGCTTAGTTTTCTGCCCAATGAGTTGTGGACCGTCAGATCCGGAGATCCGACGGCCTAGATCGGATCCATCCTCCCCACCAACCGTGCTCCTCTCTCCTCCCTGGACACCCGAGGCTGCCGCCGCCTCCACATTGCCCTTGGAGCCGCCGCTCCCTCCGGCCACCGGAGCCGCTGCCCGGCCGGCTCCCTTCCTCCCTCTCCTCTCTCCCGCGCCTCCTTCCCTCTCCTTTCTTTCTTTCCTCACCACCGTCGCCTCGCCGTTCTCTGTTGCAGGCCGCCGTCGGCGACGCCATGGCCGGACCCGAGAGGAGCTCGGGCCGGAGCCGCCTCCCGAGCCGGCCGCTCGACCGCTGCCGCACCGCCTCCGGCCGGATCCGGAGCAGCCGCGCCCTTCCTCCGCCCCTGCTCGCCGCTCCCAGCCGTCCTCGCCCCGCCTGCCTCGCTGGCGACCCAGCGCCGCCGCCTCCAGTTCCCGTTGGGAGGACGGCCGCCACCAACCGGCATGGCCACGTGGGCCACGGCCCACCTCCAGGCCAGGCGGGCCCGATCCGGCAGCAAGGCCCAGCCGAGCGCCTCCCTTCCACAGCAGCCCAGCGCTAGGACGCCTCAGGCCGACTTGGGTCGAAGCCCAAGGGGTGAGGCCATTTTTTATTTTTTTTGTTCTTTATTTTTTTTCTCCTGGCTAACCCTTGTTATTTTTCTAAGTCTGGGATCAAGCTGCTGCTGATTGCTTTTTGTGCTGCGATTTCCCGTTGATCTGTAGCTCCGATGAACGTGCCCCCAAAACGAAAGTTGCTCAGTTTTGCGTGCTCTAGCGTTCGTATGTAGAAAGTTTTTCCGTTTGAGGCCGTCTAGATCGTTTAATTCTGCGTTGAAGTGGGCATCAAGCCGTTAAACTGCTACTTTTTCCTGTGAAGTGCTGCTGTTATTATTTTGTTGTAACTTTGCATGATGATTGTGACTCATCCATGAGGCCTATTGCATTGATTCTTTCTCCTATGTGTTAAGCATCATGTGTACTTCATTTCCATGCGTTAACTTGCCATGTTTGGGTGCTTTAGCTATATTAAATCTTGCTCCAAAGTGGTGACCTTGATGTTATTGTGCTATTGTTGCTGAAACTGTTATTTTGTTGCAACTTCGGTCGACGAGTGTGTCGCGACCGCTTATCGGAATTGAATGATTCCAATTGCATATTGTTAAGTATCATGTCTACTTTCATACCATGTATTGCTATGTCATGTTTCTGCACTTTTGCATATAGATTTACCCCTGTTTATACAGCCTGTGTGCATAGCTTGTCTTGCTTATATCTTTTTAACCGTAACTCCGTTTGGAGTGTGCCTTATATGTAACTTGATTAGTTTTTCGTGTACTTTGTGTTTATGCTATTGTTTGCTGCTGTTAACCAACCTAAAATAAGGTTTAGGACAGAACAGTACCAAATGTTTTAATCATCGTGTGGCACTTAGTGTTATGCCATGTTTAGGTTGTGCCTCACTTAAATTGACTAGCATAGATAGTTTACTTTGTGCTTCACCACTTGACATGTTTGTGTGCTATGCCATGCTTGCTTGAGTTTCCATGTTAACAACTTTGTTGATCACCTGTAGCTAAACAACTTGAACCTTTCTAAATGTGCGGTATCGTCGTGTGTGACGAGTACTCCACTTAACCTGTTAGTAACCGCTCTCGACGGTAGGTGCGATGTCTCGTGTTGCCTTGTCGTTGATGCTTGCTCGTGTTGCTTCGTAGTAATAGATGTTTTCTCGTTGATTGCTTTCCAGTGTTTACCTCTTGTGTGCTTCCGCGGGTACCTTCGGAGCCGATGCGAGCTTGCGATCAACTACACCTTCGGAACCCGACTTATCAACAGGCAAGGACTATACATTAATTATGATCCATTCTATTTCAACCAGCGGTTTGCATGCTAGTCTAGGTTAGGTTCGATGTTTGATCCTACCACATGTTTACAGCCTCTTTCAAACCGATACTGCCATGTCCCTTCCCAGCAAACCTTGTACTTCTATGTTACTATTGCTCGTTGCTCAGCCCCTGCTTAGTATGCATGCTTAGGATGCTACGATGTTACCCTGTTACTCCTTGGTTTGGGTTATCACATTATTATATTGTTGCTGATGATATGATTATTATAATGTTGACTATAATCGACAAAGGATGGAAGGTCTAGGCTATCCCGCCCCGACGCTTTGTTCCATTAGAGTCACCTAGGATCCGAGTTCCGGGTATTGGTTTTAAGACTGAGCGTGCCTAACCGCGTGTGGGATTTTATGGGGTACCCTTTTCTTACCTACCTAGCTTCAAGCATTTCTAGTGGTGGCCCAAGCTGATTTTACCATTTGAAACCGTGTGTGTGCTCGTCGTACGCCAGTAGTTTTAAACCAACCCGGACCAGTGAGGACATAGTTCCCTTGCTGGCCCATCATGACCGGCTGAGGACCCGGTATCCCATGTGCGATTAACCGGAAATCCAAACCTGGAGTCATACGGTAGAGACCAGATCGAGAGCGCGGCCGGCTCCTGAGCTGGATGTCGTCTCACCGGGGGCCACCCGAATTTGTTCGTTGTTAGCTAGAGGGACTTGTCGTTTCGGATCTCTTGGAACTAAATCATAAAATGGTTGCCTGTGATGGGTAGCAACTGAGAGAGATGGGCGTGCGTGCGGAGCCTTGTAATGGGCAGTTGGTACACCTTTGCAGGGTTAAATATTTTCGAGAAGCCGTGTCCACGGTTATGGACGACTTGAGACCTACTCCTTGTTCATAGACAACAACAACTGAGATAATCTTAATATAACTTGATCAACGTGTGTGTGTGCCTTGACTGCTTCTTCTTCGTCGGGATGCGAAGAGGAGGACAAGGATAGGATAGGTGTTATGATTGCGTAAGTAGTTGATAGCAAGACTTGTTGGAGGCGATTCCTCATCGAATGCTTGGCTTCTTACCTTACTCTCTAGATCGTTAGCTACTTCATAAATGCTAGTGCGGCAGCAACCTCACCACTTACCCCATCCTTACCGTAAACTACTAGTTGTCCTAGAATGACGAGTGATGAAGTCCTTGCTGGGTCAGATGACCACTACAGTTGGATGCTGAGTACCTCTGTACTCATGATACTACCCCCAAACTCTTTTCAGGGTTCTTGATCGACAACAGGTATGGTGATCGACGTTTCACGTGGAGACTCGACGACGACTAGTTAGGAGGATCCTGGCGGAGGGCCTAGACCCGTGTGGTTATGGGATCGATGTTTTTCTATTTGCGAGTAGGCATTTGCTTGTAGTCTGTACTCAGACATGTATCTTCCGCGGTTGTATTGTATTTAAGGCAGTTGTATGCCGATTGTATGAGATGTTGTATCCTTGTATCTGTAATGTTGTGATATCATGTTGGAAATCCAGGGCATATGGCTTCGTCATATGTCGCGGTGGGACCGATATGTGCTTCGTCCCCGGATCTGGATGGAAACATCTAGATCTAGAACAGTACCGCATATCGGGCCTTACAGTTCCTCATAGTGCTTCGCGCAAAGCCTCGTCGATGGGTTCGTCTTCCCAGCACCTTTGCTCAAGTCATGGAAAAATCTAAGCCCCCCGGGTTGTGGCTTCGATCGGATGGTTGCCTCACGGGCCTATCTGGGCGACCACAAGCTTTTCTAATAATGGCGCCATTTTCCTCCAATAGGGTTGGAAAACCTTCATCCGCTCATGTAGCCTTAAAAAGAGGCATAGCATCGTCTTCAAGTGTGACGGAGACGAAACCCTGTGGGAAAGATGTTCTGACTCTGATGGGGATCGCATGGAGTGCTGCGTGGAGAGATCCAGTAGTAGTGACAGCGAGTTTTATAATGGAGAAAATGTATCAACATACCACAATGGTGTTTCCAGCACTGATGATGAAGCTTGAAGAAATTCAGTCATGGTGCTTTTATAATAGTTTTTTTCTTTTGAGTGTTGATCATTCCTGCAATGTTCTGTCTTTTGAAGACATATTTAAAAAAGAATTTTTGATTTCAGTAAAGTGTCTGATAAGCACAAACCCGTTGAAGGATTCACGCCCGAGGGTGGCCCGATCTTCACGGCATAGGATCGAATCGGGGAGGGTAACTTGCTGCAAGCAGCGGGGATAACTAGCTTTATACCTACCAAGGTTGGATGCGACCCGTACGTTGGGGATGGATGACCGAAGCTACAAGAACTCCAACCCGATGTCCAAACAATCGCAGAACCACAAACCGGGACTATCCCACAAAAAACGGCCAGAACCGTATAGCACGAGGTAGGGGGAACCATAGGCTCCTTCTCGCCAATCCGAATGAACTCACAAGAGCAAAGGTAGCAAGATCTCTCAGATCTCAAGCAGTCTTGGCTGCAAAGCTTATACTCCCTCCGATCCATAATAAGTGTCGCTCATTTTGTACTAAGCTAGTACAACCTTTGTACTAGATGAGCGACGCTTATTATGGATCGGAGGGAGTATCTGTTTTTGGTTTGACAAAAGGCCTCTAAAAAGTTGGGGGAGATGCGGTTTTATAGAAGGGACAAACCCCCTTAGCTAGGTGTGAAAAGGGTTTAAAATGGTGCAGAATTCGTATTCCTCGCTTGGGTGAAGAGCAGTCAACTTGGTGAGTTATTGGAGAGCTCCTCGGAAATTCGCGAAGCATTTATCAGCCTGAACACCTTCCGCCAAAACTTGAATATCTTGAGCTACACAACTTCAAATGATGTGAGGTTTTTTGGTTTGGAAAGCAAACTTCAAGGATCTTCTGTTGGTATAGCCCAAAGGCCCCGTATCTGTTCCATATGAGCGTGGAACAGGCAAACATCAGAGGAAAAAAATATGTAGAAACATATTCACTTGAAAACTTGTTTTCTTCAACTTTGTTTATTCAACAGGGTTTCTTCACGAGCTCATATGTTGTTGGATCCCTTTGTTGTGTACCTGAGTTCAACCAACAACAATGGGGATGAAAGCATAGTCGTGTCATCGAGTGTGTAAGATAAACTCAAGTTAGCGTTCACCTGATCACTTATTTTTTTTCCACGACTTCTTGTTATAGGTCCATTGATGGTTGGTGTAGTGTTCTTCATTGGGATGTCCTCATCATGCTCCCCCTCTTGAAAAGGAGTCGTCTTCGACTCTGATAGTCCAAAGTATGGGCAGAGATCGAACACATTGAAAGTTGGACTAACGCCATAATCCATTGGAGGATCAATCTTGTAGGCATAGCTATTTATCTTCGCAAGAACCTTGAAAGGGCCATCTCCACGAGGCTGCAACTTGCATTTGCGCTGATATGGGAAGTGATCCTTCCTCAGGTGTATCCACACCAAGTCACCTTCTTCAAACAACTTCTTCTTTATTCCCTTGTTTTCTTTCATCTTCAAACAATGTTTTCTTCACAAAAATAGCACGTTTACTTGCATCAAGATTGGTTCGTTCCTGCAATGGAAATGGCCAAAGGTCTATGGGAGAAGCAGGTTTGAAACCATAAACAACTTCGAAAGGGCAAAATTTAGTGGTCGAATGTACCGCCCTGTTGTATGCAAACTCCACGTGGGGGAGACATTTTTCCCACATCTTCAGATTCTTCTTCAAAACTGCTCTTAGCATCATGGATAGTGTGCGGTTGACAACTTCAGCTTTGCCCACAACATTTTCCAAAAGTAGCTCAAAAACTTGGTGTCATGATCTGAAACAATGGTTTGAGGTACACCATGTAGCCGCACCACTTCCCTAAAAAACAAATCATCAATGTGTGAAGCATCATTACTCTTGTGGCATGGGATAAAATGAGCCATCTTACTAAACCTATCAACCACCACAAAAACTGAATCACCCCCTCTCTTAGTGCGTGGTAAACCAAGAACAAAATCCATTGAAATATCAGCCCATGGTACACTAGGGATAGATAAAGGAGTATAAAGTCCACGAGGGTTCAAATGGGACTTAGCTTTGCGGCAGATTTCACAACGCAACACATAGAGTTCGACATCACGTCTCATCTTTGGCCAAAAGAAATGATCAATCAGCACACTCTCAGTTTTCTTGGCACCGAAATGTGCCATGAGACCACCAACATGTGCTTCCTGCAATAATAGTAAACGAACAGAGCAATATGGAATGAACAATTTGTTAGCTCGAAACAAGAAACCATCATGCATATGGAACTTTTCCCATCCTTTTCCTACATTGCATTTGGAATATGGTTCAGCAAAATATGTATCTTGAGCATATAATTCTTTTATACTTTGCAATCCAAGAATTTTAGCATCTAGTTGGGAAAGTAAGATATGACGTCTAGACAAGGCATCGGCAACAACATTATCTTTTCATTTCTTGTACTTGACAATATAGGGAAAAGATTCTATGAATTCACTCCATTTTGCATGCCTACGGTTCAGTTTTTGTTGACCTCTAAGATTCTTCAAAGATTCAAGGTCCGAATGTATCACAGATTCTTTAGGCCACAAATAATGTTGCCATGTTTCCAAAGATCTCACAAGGGCATATAATTCTTTGTCATAAACTGAATAATTCAGAGTTGGACCACTTATCTTCTCACTAAAATATGCAATAGGCCTACTTTCTTGCATTAGCACTCCACCAATACCAACACCACTTGCATCACATTCAATTTCAAAAGTCTTACCAAAAGTCGGGTAGAGCAAGCAATGGTGTGGTTGTCAACTTATCTTTCAGCTCTTGGAACGCCTTCTCTTGTTCCTCACCCCACTTGAAGGGTATTCCTTTCTTTGTGAGCTCGTTCATTGGGGCAGCAATGGTGCTGAAATCCTTCAAAAATCGATGGTATAAACCAGCAAGCCCAAGAAAGCTTCGTACTTGGCTCACATTTTGTGGAGGCATCCACTCACGGATGGATGTGACTTTATCCTCATCCACCTCCACACATTGACCTGAGACAACAAAGCCGAGAAACAGAACTTTGTCGGTGCAAAAGGTGCACTTTTCCTTGTTAGCATATAATTTCTCCTCTCTTAGGACAGCAAGCACACAGCGGATGTGTTCGACATGTTCATCCAAAGTTTTGCTATAAATTAGGATGTCATCAAAGTAAACAACCACAAACTTGCCAATGAAGGTTCTAAGCACATGATACATCAATCTCATGAATGTACTAGGTGAATTTGTCAATCCAAATGGCATAACTAACCACTCATACAAACCAGATTTTGTTTTGAAAGCAGTTTTCCACTCATCACCCTCTCTCATTCTAATTTGGTGGTAGCCACTTCGCAAGTCAATTTTAGAAAAGATAGTGGAGCCACTAAGTTCATCAAGCATATCATCAAGTCTAGGTATAGGATGCCTATACCTCACGGTTATGTTGTTAATAGGCCTACAATCCATACACATTCGTGAAGCTCCATCTTTCTTAGGCACTAAAAGAACTGGTACAACACAAGGAGAAAGACATTCCCTTAAATAACCCTTGCTTAGGAGATCTTGAACTTGTCGTTGAATCTCCTTGGTTTCCCCCGGATTTGTGCGGTAGGGTGGAAGGTTTGGCAAAGGAGCACCCGGGACCAAATCAATTTGGTGTTCGATGCCTCTTTTTGGTGGCAGCCCTGGTGGTACCTCATTGGAAAAATATCTTCATACCCCTGCAAAATTTCAAAAACAACACTAGGAGTGGTAGAGGGCAAGTCATCAGTAGAAAGGAAAGTTTCCTTGGACAAAAGTACAAAGAAAACAGAATTGGGTTCTCTCAACTCCCTCATGTCCCATTTCCTAGACATCATAACTAATCCCTGTTTTTCCCATGTCTTGGTCAATTTAAGCTGTGGGGTTTTATTTGGCTTTGGATTCTCTCGCTCACTATGTTGGTGGATCTCACTCAAGTGTTTCTCACTCACTCCCTTTTTCCTTTCCATATCATCCATCAATATTTCTTCGGGTGTCAAAGGGAGCATACATATGTGTTCTCCCTTGTATTGGAACGAGAGACGATTAGCACGGCTGCTGATTTGCACATCATGATCAAACAACCACGGTCTACCCAGCAGCAATTGACATGCTTGCATTGGCACCACATCACATTCAACCTTATCTTGATAATTCCCAATGGAAAACTGAACGGTAACCATGTTAATTACTCGCAGCGATCCACAATCATTAAGCCATTGCATCTTGTAGGGACTTGGGTGTCTTCTTTATTTCAGTCCCAACCTCTCCACTAAATCTGAACTTGCAATACTATTGCAGCTGCCATTGTCAACAATAATGCTACAAACCTTGTTCTTGATTGTGCCACGGGTGTGAAAAATATTATGTCGCTGCCCTTTCTCTTCCTTGGCTGCATTAATACTAAGAACACGGCGGGAAACAAAGAATTCCCCCATGTCGGGCTGAATATCACAAGAACGTGTCTCTCCTTCTCCAACTTCATGCTCAACTTGTGTTCTGTCATCTTCATGTTCACTATCAGATTCCCATTCACCTTGTTCATTGATCAATAGAACTTTTTGGTTTGGACACTCGGCAGGGATGTGACCTCATCCCTTACACTTCCAACACTCAATATCTCGGCTGTGAGTTTATGGAATAGCTGTGGGATTCTTGGTACTTATAGCAGCAACAACGGCACGCTTATCACTATTGCGAGGAGCCAACGATGATGTCGACCAAGCTGCTTGTCGCTGGGTGGCTGTGGGAGTATGCTGAAACTAAGAACCACCATGAGACGCACCTTGCTGCGACCTTTGCCATGGTGTGGTGGTGTGGTTCTGAGATGCGCGTCCATGGCCACTCCGATGCACCTTCATCTTCGTGCGCTTTGCTTGATCCAAAATGTCTTGTATAGTGTTATAAGGAAACATCTCCACAAAATCAGAAATATCATTGTTCAGACCATGAAAAAATGTTGCCATTTTTGACTCTGCATCTTCATGAACACGAGCACGAACTAGAAGTGATTCCATCTCTTTATAGTACTCATCCACCGTGCGGGTACCTTGGGTGAGGCACTGCAATCTATTTCAGAGATCTCTTTGATATTGTGAATGAACAAACCGCCTCCTCATTGCTTGCTTCATTTCTTCCCATGTACCAATGTGTTCGCGACCCAACACCAGCTTGTTCTCTTGTAGTTGATTCCACCAAGTGAGGGCATAACTTGAAAACTCAACACAGGCAATTTTTACCCTTTTTGGATCAGCAAGATTGTGGATGCGAGAAATCTGATCACATTGCTCTTCCCAATCAAAGTATGCATCTGGATCTTCCTTTCCCGTGAACTTGAGGACCTGCAACTTTATTCTTGCAATATTATCACGTTCATCTCGATCACGATGGTCATGACGACGACCATCATCACCATATGCAGCAGCACGACAATATGGAATACCGCCATAGTGATCATCAAACTCATCACCATGACCACGAGCAGCACGCTCATGTGGGTCAAAGTAGCATCCACGGGGACCATGGCCTCGCCCTCTATCATGTACTCCTCGCGGCACTCCACGAGCAGCAGAACCACGACCTCGAGCAGAAGCACCGGCGTCTTCTAAACAACACAACGAAAACTGAAAACTACTACAACAATGAACTTGGTGCAGATATAAAAGATTAAAGACATGCAAGGAATGCAACAACAAGATCTCAGCACCAACAAGGTTTTGGGATTTATTTTTTGGTGAGGCTTTGGACTATGGGACAGAAAAAAATTGCAACAAAACCTACCGATCTAAAGGGATGATAACAAGATGAATATGATAGCAGATCCTACCATGTAAACGAAAGCTCTGGTACCAAGCTGATAAGCAAAAACCCGTTGAGCATTTTCACGACGTAGGATCGAATCAGGGAGGGTAACTTGCTGCAAGCAGCGGGTATAACTAGCTTTATACCTTCCAAGGTTGGATGCGACCCGTACGTTGGGGATGGCTGACCGAAGCTACAAGAACTCCAACCCGATGTCTGAACAATCGCAGAACCACAAACTGGGACTATCCAACACAAAACGGTCGAAACCGTAGAGAACAAGGTAGGGGGAACCAGAGGCTCCTTCTCGTGAAACCGAATGAACTCACAAGAGTAAAGGTAGCAAGATCTCTCAGATCTCAAGCAGTCTTGGCTGCAAAGATTATAGTTGTTTTTGTTTTGACAAAAGACCTCTAAAAAGTTGGGGGAGAGGGGTTTTTATAGCAGGGACAACCCCCCTTATCTAGGTGTGAAAAGGGTTTCAAATCCTGCAGAATTCGTATGCCTCCCTTAGGTGAAGAGCAGTCAACTTGGTGAGTTATTACAGAGCTCCTCGGAAATTCGCGAAGCATTTATCAGCCTGAACACCTTCCACGAAAACTTGAATATCTTGAGCTACACAACTTCACATGATGTGAGGTTTTTTGGGTTGGAAAGAAAACTTCAAGGAGCTTCTGTTGGTATAGCCCAAAGTCCCCGTCTCTGTTCCATGTGGGCGTGGAATAGCCAAACATCAGAGTAAAAAATCTGCAGAAACAGATTCACTTGAAAACTTGTTTTCTTCAAGTTTGTTTATTCAACAGGGTTTCTTCACGAGCTCATATATTGTTGGACCCTCCGTTGTGTACCTGAGTTCAACCAACAACAATGGGGATGAAATCATAGTCGTGTCATCGAGTGTTTAAGATAAACTTAAGTTAGCGTTCACCTGATCACTTATTTGTTTGGCACAACTTTTTGTTATAGGTCCATTGATGGTTGGTGCAGTGTTCTTCGTTGGGATTTCCTCATCAGTGTCCCAAATAGTTCTTGTAGTGTTTTGACTAGACGGTTTTTGCATAACCGACTTGTACTGATTTCGGAATAATTTTTGAGGAGTCAATATGACCATGTGTAGCCCCCATAAATTGGGATGATTATCTGCATGTCATGCCGAATTGTGAGAAAATCAACATGTAGCCCCCATGAGTTGGTATGATCAATTTATGTCATGCCAAGTCATAGTATAATCAACATGTTTCTTATTTTTATTTTGAAATCAAGGTGTAGCCCCCATGAATCGATATGATCAATTTATGTCATATCGAGTCATAGTAGAATCAACCTGTAACCTCCATGTACCCACTGCTAGTTCATGTAGTAATGTTCAGGAAGTCAGTAGAGGAGATGATATATATATGTTGAAAAGAGTAAACAAGAAAGGAAAATGATTTTTTATGTATGCAAAAAATGTAAGAACTCATATAGAAGTCGGCCATACGCGTGACTATCACAACATCTATTATATACTTAAAACGATAGAAAAGTAATGGTTCAGATTAAACACTAGTTATGAATGGCTCAAATTGTTTAATGTGCTAAGTTCAAATTGTAATGAATGGCTCAAATTGTTCAAATTGTGGATACACCGTGTAAACGAAAGCTCTGGTACCAAGATGATAAGCACAAACCAGTCTCCCACTTACACTAGAGTGCTAATAATCTAGCCGCATTTTCCCGATCATAACCATCTTATCACATAAGTGTTCATTGATCATGCATGCTCATGGAAGAGGTTTCGTCAACGAAACTGCACCAATTCAGATTCGTATGTTTCCTTTGAAACTGGTACAGGTCAACCCCTTTTGACATACCACTCATTATCATATAATGGTTGGATATAATTTTCGCGGGAGCGTGAGACTATTATTTCACAGTATCCTTCAGTGATCCTTTGGTTCAGTCTTCAGAAGACTTATCCAGCGTCACATATATTGGGAAATACACTCAGCCAGAAGTCCAAACTTCTTACGCCAAACTTTTATCCATATGTCTACTTTCTTAAGTAGTATTATGTTTGTAGTTCCGTGAATCTTGCTCACATTTCTTTCATGTCTTTGGTGATGTCTCTAATTCCATATAGGCCCATAATATGGCTTGCAATTGTAATCTTTCATTACATTCAAGTCTATTATCCTTTCTATATTTTAGAGCATAGTCCTCAGTACTCCTCATATACTGAATGCATGGACTTTATTTCAGATTCTGTGATTTACTCATAAAGCACATCAGAATCTATTCTTCTTTCAAGAACTTTTTGAGTCATTTTGTTGTTGGATTCGCAACACATGTTTTATGGTAGAATCATATGTCAAGAACATATAAGATCACATGTCCAAGTACATGGTGCATCTCTATTCTTCCATCAAGACATTGCTTGTGATATTTGGATTTTCATCCATTATATAATTTCTAGCCACAAGAACCTGCTTCTTGTCTAGAAGATTATTCCAACCTTCACATCAGTTCATTAGACGTTTCTTAATCTATTCTTATATATTTCAACGTGTAACGTGTTAGTACTTCACATAAAAGAAGATTCTTGTAATCTCGCGTTTTATTTGCCTTATGCCCTATATATATCATAATGCACATGTGTATATAAGACGATTCTCTATATACACAATCAATGCATGTCCATATATATATACATATGAGATCATTCTTCACACATATCAATGCATATATGTTTGAGATAGTGATCATGCTCCCACTCAAATATATCTATCATATACTCATATATTTTTGGTTTAGCTTTCAGCAAATTAACATCTTTATTCTTATGTCTTACATAACAATAATTCTCTCAAAGCTCCCACTCAGAAAATGCCCTCTGCATTCCAAGTTTCTTGGAAGTCTTCGAAGCTCCCACTCGGTTTCATGGAACTACAGGCCCACTCATCATTTTTGTCATTACAAAATCACTTGATCAAATCAAGGTTGAGGGTTCCTGTCTTGAGGTACTATAGTCCATCCTTTAACGAAATAAAATTTCGTCATGCCTATTGCAATTCACTTTCAAATCTTAAGTTTGAACGAGACGCAATTCCTGGCTATGGTCCAGTGTAGTGTAAATGAAATATTTTATTGATTAAAGCATTCCTACGTTTCCGTAGTCAATAATTATTTAACTTTTGGTCATAACAGTTTTATGAGCCAAATAATGCCTTATGCCTGTTACATTATTCTCAAAAACTTTCCTGTTTATCGGGAATATGAAATAACCTGATTTATTTCACAGGACGTGAGCCATCCTTTATGTAACTCAATATCATTTCATTTCTCCCCGTGTTCTAGGCTACCATCATTCCTTTGTATTTCAAGCAGTTTTATTCCTTTTATTTTATTAAGAAGACTCGTGATTATTGTTATGTAAAGAACGTGTTCATGACAACCTTCTAAATTCAACTAAGGCTTCAACTCATATACCAGGATCAATCATCTATGGCATATCCTTCCTTTTACAGTGTTGTTACAGCGGAACACGCTTTCGTTGCAATAATTTGATATTCTGAAGGCAAGGTCTTAGTACCTCGGTCAAAGTTTCCATTACCTCCCATTGGATCCGTGTAGAGAAACTACTTCTCACACCACCAATTAAGCAATACAAGTTTTGCTATTCTGGGAGAATATGTAATTTCAATTGCTTGCTATTTCAGTACAAAGAAATTCTTTCTTTAGAAACTTTCTAACACCGTCATTTATGGATCTATCTTGTCTCATTAGATTCACGATGGTTTCCTAATTCATAAAGTGGGTGTTTTAACTTAATAAATTAAACAACCTTGTTCGTTAATAATTTTAGTGCAAGGGGGCAGAACGTCTTAGACCATACTACAGTTTAGTATGACTACGAATGGTTTAAGTAGTCTAGCACTTTCAACTTCCATCGTAATTTGTGGTACAACTTCCAAAAGTCTCCCATTATGTCAACTTTAATCTTACCACTCGGATAGCGTAGTGATTTGTATCCTTATATTCTACTTCACAATGTGATTCCTGAATCTCAGTTTTATGGTCTCAATTGAATACAAGCTTTCCATTAATCATATGAAGTATTTAATGATAACTCATGTGCCCATTTAGTCCATCCTTTATGTATAATGATTGGCACAAGTTCTAGTTGCTAGAACCTTGTCTTGGTCATATTTATTGCAGAGGTTCATAGATCGTGTATCTAATCCATCTCACGCAATCTAGTTATGACTTTTATTCGGTAATGAACTGACAGGTTAATAGATCATACATTTAATGAATTCATCAGTTATGAAATCACCTTACGCAATCAAATCTTTGACTTGTTATAATCAAGACAACTTTATCATTAAACATTGAATATTACTTGACAATAATAGCAGTATTATAAATGTTTTTATCATAACATAAATCAAGAAGTAATAAAAGTATAAGCACACTTTTATTCATAAAGATGGAACAACTGACTTGTCTCATTACATGAATAACTTTGTCTCGCGAGATGCAAGACACACAACTAAGTGTTCATACTATAATGATTACATAAGATTTATATAATACTCTTAGTATCTCCTATGATAGATGTCTCGGCGGAATCCAAGTCGGCCATCAACTGACTTGATATCCATCAATCCTTGATTTCACCTCTTCCCATCCATGCAACGGCAGGCCCTTTTTCATAAAACAGAATAAGTATCAGATACTCATTAACTGAAAGTGTTGTGTAAGGGAACAAACATTTATAAAGTATATCAAGTATATACCTTATCCATCGACAACTTCTCCTTCAATGGGTTCAACCTCCAGATACTGAAGTATATCCATTAGTCAGAGAACTCGAGGCTTTCACCTCTGCCGACATAGCCATGGACATGGTCTTTATAGCTCGGTGGAAGCGAGTGTAACACCGTGTATATCGCAGACTCATGTGTGGTCCAATAGTCCAAGTCATCTACGAGGCTCAGATGTATCTCATGCATCTTGGCCAGGTGTGCTTTCGGACAAGAGCCTTCTTCCATCTTTGTAGAGAGAAACTCATTTTCTAACTCAAATCTGGCCACTCTAAACTGATGCATGTATAATGACTTCAGCTCATCTATCATGTCATATGTATCCAACTCAGCATATTCCTCACGCAAGGCTTGCGGAATGCTGGTTTCTATGACACCTTTAGATATGGAGTATGTCCTCCGACGATTCTAATAATCAGTCGCTGCTCGTGCATCCATGTCGTTTGCTGGAGGATTTTCCACATGCTCTTTTGTTAAGAACGAAAGGTTGGGTCTCTTGAGCACACCTCTAAGGTATAAGTACCAACTAATGAAATATGACCCATTTTCTTTAAGTCTTTCACCACGTAAGAAAGAAACCAATTCAAAATACTAGGGCATATCCATTTTCTACAAACATAATTTGCAAGGAACACAATTAAGACTAATTCACAACAATGAGTTCATATAATCACATTATGAATGAGCTTGCACTAAAACGATCATCCCTAAGAAGTTTTAGTGATTACATGATCCAGATTCACTGCCCGCCTTCGAATATCACTCGGCCGACGGGTCAGTTTCAAAGGTACACAACAACTTGTGCGATCACATTATCTGTATATTGTGACTCATGCTCGATCTTTCGATCTCTAGTATTCTGAGGCCATATCTGCATATGCTAGGCTCGCCAAATTAACCTCCGTGTTATATGCTACTCAGCAAGGCCATATCTGCATATGCTAGGCTTGCCGAACCCAACCTCATACGAACGCCGTTTAATATGTGTGACACCCGATATGTACGGAATGTCGGCCATATGGGAGATCCTTCCAGGTGGTGCACACTTTGGTAGAATACTTGTGTTTGGATTTGTTGAGGGATCATCTTATCACATTCCACCGTCGTGTATCCTATACTAGCAAGTTTTAAGATGTTTGAACTATGGCAACACTAAGTCTACAGTGTCTCCATTTGAGTTTGTTTTATCATGATGACGTTTACTACTTACTAGTAACATATAGCAAAGCTATCACTACATCACAATCAAACAAACGATAGCCCGCACTTAGCAATACAATGTTTAGACGATCTAGTTGTATATTGCAAGTTTTACGTGGCTGCTAGGGCTTTCATAGTTAAACAGGTTTTAACCTACGAGTCAACCACAACCTCAACCATACGATTGTCTCTATTACACCCCGCACGGGGCCCTCCGTTGCAAATGCCACATCCGCTAAAGTAGAGAGACAGACACCCCCCCAGAGCCACTTTATACGGTACAAGCCGTATGTCAAGCGTGGAACCAGTCTCGCGTAAACGTACGCGTAAGGTCGGTCGGGGGCCGCTTCATCAGACAATGCCGCAGATGTGAACAAGTACACGTGGGAGGGTAACAATCATACAATCAACGCCCACATCCCCCATGTGTTCTATCCGTACAGTAATACTAAGAATAGACCTAGCTCACGATACCACTGTTGGGGTGCGCAGCGGAAAACACAAAATTTTCCTAACTAGCGTTTCCCATAACCCAAGATCTAGCTAGCTGTATTACCGTAACGGAAAGGAGTGCGGAATAACATACCTTGGGGTGTAGTCCGTTGCGCGGGAAACGTTCCCGCAAACGTGGTTGATGTCGTCGATCAAGGTTCACAGCCCCCTGGCTGTGTTAGCACCCGGATGGGTGTAGTACCACACGTGTAGCACCTCGTAGTACTCGCACACGTACGAGACACGATGACGACCTCCGTTCTCCGATCCAGCGAAGGTGGTGGAAGCAGACCTCCGGACGGAGCTTCGGCAGCACGACGGCCTCCAATTCTAGCAGAGATGCCTCAATTCCACTACAAGATCACACTAGGGAGCCCACCGTGGAAGAGACGAGGAAGGGGAGAAGACCGGAGAAAACCGATCTCAATTCAGAGTAACATTTATTTTCTCACGAATTTCTGTGTATTAAATATGTGCACCCTGTCCATCTATATATAGGCAGAGGGGAGGGAGTAAACCCCTCTCCCCTAGCAAGGTGGTGCTAAAGTCCCTTGCTAGGGGGAGGTGGCCGGCCAAGGGGGGAGGGGTGCGCCACCCTCATGGGCCCTAGGGCCCATGGCGCCTCACCCCTCTTTCCTTTTTCTTTTTTCCCTTTTATGGGCCTCTTTCATAAATAAGGCCCATAGCACTTTTTAATTATAAATAAAATGTTTTTAATTATTAATTAAATTAATTAATAACCAAAACATATTATTCCTTCTCCCGGTGCTTTGGAAAACCTTTCGGCTCACTCCGAAACTCCTTTGGGTCAACACGGAACTTTTCCGGTGCTGCTTCCTTTATTCTCCGGTAACTCCGATAGTTCCGAAAAGGTCTCCGATTTCATCGAGCCCTTAAGTGTGTTACCCTACAGTCCGAGAACACTCCAGTCATGACCGAGATGAGGCTACGGTCAATGATCATCAGCGGGACCTGGATGCCCATAATGACCCTTGTGCATTCCGGATATCAATACCGATTGGACCTTACGTCGTATAGCATTCCCTTTGTCAGCGATACTGGATTGTTTCCGAGATTCGATCAATGACATCGTATGTCTGGTTCAACCTTGTTATGACAAATCCTTATTCACTCGTTCCCGTGATATTCATCCCCGTGACCTAGTCACACGTTGCGCAGCTTTATGGATGGAATCTCACCGAGTGGTCCCTGAGTATCTATCCATCACATGGATTGACAAATCCCGCTCTTGTAACAATACTCCTCAACATATCTCCACGGAATACCCAAGATCCAACCTTTATGACCCGCATATTTCAGTCAGGTGGTGGGATGTAAGTTAAAGCATCCGAGTAGATAGCAATTATGCACGTAATCACGGTCAAAGGAACGGTCATTAGACGTTTCTTAATCTATTCTTATAGATTTCAACGTGTAACGTGTTAGTACTTCACATAAAAGAAGATTATTGTAATCTCGCGTTTTATTTGCCTTATGCCCTATATATATCATAATGCACATGTGTATATAAGACGATTCTCTATATAAACAATCAATGCATGTCCATATATATATACATATGAGATCATTCTTCACACATATCAATGCATATATGTTTGAGACAGTGATCATGCTCCTAGTCAAATATATCTATCATATACTCATTTATTTGTGGTTTAGCTTTCATCAAGTTAACATCTTTATTCTTTATGTCTTACATAAAAAATTCCAGTTCTCTTTCGCTCGCATCATGGTTCGCTTCTGTTGATGTGTACTTCATTCATCCCGCACAAATGTGGTGTGTTTCAAAACAAGTAAAATTGCAGAAGCATTTGAAGTGCGCTTGATTGTTAAAAATGTAGTTGTTTAATATTTACTTTCGATGTGCAGTTCACTCATAATGATTTACTCCACATACAAAATATTGCAGTGCAGTACTTACGTTTTGTGTAATCTGGAGTGCATGATACCGATGTAGAAAAATAATAATGCAACTCACTTCATCAACATTTTTTGTATGTCGTCAAAAAATAGATGAAGTTTGAAGAAAAATAAATGCAGTTCACTCGCCTCGTCTTTGCGGTCCACGCTGTTTGATAAAAAAATTATGTTAAAAGTTAAAAAAAACAAGTGCAGTTCTCTCTATCGATAAAACACAACCGGTACCCGTCACATGCAGTCCACTTCTCTGATTTTCGATCCGCAAAAATCACGTGCGTTCCATTTGGCGATAATGCAGTCCGCTTTTCCGTCGGATGCGGTGCGGTTGCCCGGTGAATGCAGTTCGCTTGGTCGATTTCGGGTCCGCGAAGAACGGAGTTCCCTGTTTTTAGTAGAATCGACACAAATTTTAAACCGTAAGGAATTAGACAGTGTGTTTTCATGAAAATGGAGCACCTCGACGATATCTATCCAACGGTGTATCAATTGCATCGATCGGGTAAGCGAATTAAAAGAATTTACATAAAAAATAGCCCGCTGCCCCAAATGTGGACAGCCACACCGTTTATCAAATTACTTCAAAACCATCGGGAATCTGGAAAAGTGTTCAACATATGGATTAATATCCTACTCCATACGAATCCAACGGTGTATCATACGCATCGATCGGACAAGCGGTTAAAAAGTTCTAATCTCTACAACATCTGCCGGCGAAAAATAGAGTGTGCGCTTTTTTTGCGGCTATATTTCTATCAAATTCGTAGTGAGTTAGACAAAGTCTTCTACATATGGATGGAGCGCCTAATCGATATATTTCCAACGGTATATTTTTTGCATCAATCCGACAAACAGTTTAAGAGAAATCGCAGAAAACAGACGCTGCAAAAGTGGGTCACCGCACCGTTTTTGAAACTGCTCTTAATCCGTGAGGAATTGTGACAAGTGTTCAACATACGAAAGATGCTCATTTTCCAGAAGAATCAAACAGTGTGTCATACACTCAATTCTGACCAACGGTTAAAAAGTTAAGGCGAAAACGATGCTTGCGGTTCGTTTTTACCCGAGATGCAGTGCTCGTGAGTCAACAATGTGGTTCCCTTAGCGACACGATGCAATTCGGAAGTGTTATCAGAATAGATATTCTGCTATATATATATAATCGATGATAGAATAATATTATGCAATAATCTTGTACTGCCCGAGATAACGATTTGGTACTGCTTCTGCACAACACTACAGTACTTCATTTTCGTAAAGTCGGTACTGCTATTTTGTCTGTGTAGTAATTCAATCGTAGATTCTAAACCTTTAATCGGAATTGCGCAAATGATATACCATTGGAAAGCTATAGAAAATCATTAACTTGTTTGTATGATGAATTTTTTCAAATTTTTATATTTTTTTATTATGAATTTTCAGAAAGAGAAATCATCGGAAGCTGATTGAAAAGTGTTTTGAACGAAATTTTTTACCCACTTGTCGGAATAGTGCAAATGATATTGATGACCCACAACCGTAAGGGATCTATTGCAGCATTTTCGATAAGTAAGAGTGTCGAACCCAACGAGGAGCGAAAGGTATTGATAGGTGATTTTAGACAAGCAATAACTACAAGCACTGAAACATAACTTTTTAGGGGTTTTCGGTATAAGCAACAATAAGATAAAAGCAAGTAAGTAAATAGTGCTTAGGAGCAGCAAGTGGCCCAATCCTTCTGAGAAAAGGATAAGCCTGGCAACTAAACTTATAAAGACTAAAGCATTCTTGAGGACACATGGAGAGGTAGTCACGTGCTTTCGCCATACTACGTATTGATAACAAGTGTTGTGCTGATAAGTGTTGAGTGGGTGGATCTATGCTAGCACACCTTCTAGACTAAGATAAGTGCACTCTTATGATTAAATAACTTGCAAGCATCCGCAAATACAAGATAGAAATGAAGGAAAAGCCTAACCACAGCACTAAGATCAAGGATCCATTATTCCCTTGTGCAGAAGTGTGCAAACTGGGGTTCAGGTTTCTGTCACTCCGGCAACCCACCGTAAGCATTCTTTATACAGAATGTATTCCCCTAGGTCCTTAATAAGGAGAAGTGTTGAGTGTTCGACTCACACAAAACCACTAGGACAATAACAACACAACTTAAATATCAAACAACACAAATTACTTCAACATCATATGACTACTAACAACTAGACTTCTCCCATGTCCTCAAGAACTAAAGTAACTACTCACAAGACATAAAAGAGATCATGATCAGAGGTGATAAATAGATGGTAAACAATCTGGTCATAACAATATTTCTCCAACAAAACTCAATAGCATTCACCACAAAGTAGTAATCAACACCGGTAGAGTAGAGAGGATAGATAGTACGAGTTACAACGCAAGTTGCAATTGTGAGATGAGATTGGATGAAGATGAAGATGGTGCTGATATTGGGGATGATGTTGATGATGATCTTGATGATGCCCGTGACGATGGTGATGACGATGGCGATGATCTCCCCTTCCGGGAGGTGATCTCCTCGGCGAAATCTGCCCGCCGGAGAGCCCTTTTCTTCTCTGTAGGTTTCCGCCACGGAGCGGCAGAGGAACTCCGTCAAAACTCCTCTCTTTAGGTTTTTGCGTAAAGGGGGGTATATAGGCCAGAGGGGGGAGCCGGGAGTGGCCCCGGGGATCCAGGCGCCCTCCCGGCGCGGCCAGGGGTGGGCCGCGCCAGATGGCCGCCTGGGCCCCCCGTGGCCCCCCTCTGGCCCCTCTTTGGTGTGGCTTCGTTAATCTTTCTGAAAATACCCCCGTCAATTTTTAGGTAATTTGGAGGTATTCTTCTTCAGCAACTCAGCGTCCACTTTTTACCGCTGAATCCTGCGCCTGCTGCTTCGGCACCGGAAAGTTGCAAACTGTGTAAAACAAGCCAAAACAACATAAGAACATCATCGTAATGTGAAATATATGAATGAATAAGGATGCATTACAATATAAAATAGTGATGCATTTTGTACGTATCAACTCCCCCAAGCTTAGACTTCGCTTCTCCTCAAGTGAACAACTGAGCTCGGTAAACCTGTCCACAAGTTTAGAGAGTGAAGTGTCGATAAATAGAATACGGACAAGAAGCATCATGATTTCTTTACCAAACTCAAACATCCTCAACAGCAATCTTCAACTCATAAGGCCCTTATGAAAGAGTAATAGCAATTATAAACAAGTGTAGGGCTAAGGAAACTCATCAAATCAAGGCAAACATGTCCTTTGGTCAAGGAACAATTAATAGCTTTTACTTTTGCTCTTTCTTTTTATATTTTGATGAGATCAATTGAAGCTTTTGAAAGAACATGTTGTTATGCATGATGTGAAAATGTTAACACAAAGGAAGATGTTTGGTTCAGCCAGGCTTTGGAAAACAACTTACTTATCAAAATATAATGTCAACAATGATGTGGCATGGCAAAACTTAATACAGCATTATATGGATGAATCCTCATCAACATCAAGTGTTTGTTCTCTTTGGGAAAGGAAGAAGTAGGAAACTGACTCAACATAAAAGTAAAGGAAAGGCCCTGCTCTAGGGAAGTAGGGAAAAATCAAATGCTATCCTTAAATCAAACAGAATGAAAACAAGTTTTGAGAGGTGCATGATTTGTCAACGAATGCTAATAGATAACTCAATTACTTCTCAGATTGGACAAGTTTCGAGGAACGGCTCCCACACGGGGACGATCACATCCCCGCAATTTCTTTTGTTTATCACTGCCAAACTTTTCTGATTTCTCATGAACAAAGCGTGAAGGAGGGTTTGTTTGTTGTATTATCTTTTGTGAGCTGGGCGCACTCATGCCAGCTCCTCCTCGTATTAGGGGTTTGCAGATTAGACATGCAATCCCGGGATAAAACTTGTCCAACTTAAGAAGATCATGAATTAACTACTACTTCCTCATGAGCTAAAACAGGGGCACAACATAGAAGATTTTGAACATTTAAGGATAACACAAAAGTTCTATACTTTAGGAGTGGTAGTGGAATACCACGAATAGGAAGGTATGGTGGACTCATATGGAAAATACTGGTTTCAGGGTATGGATGTACAAGCAGAATTCCGCTTAGTACAGAGGTTTGGCCAGCAAAGGCTTTGAGAGAACAAACAATTGATGAAGACTTAGATGCAAATCAAAATAAAGCATAAACATTAAAATAAGCATAGCACATCAAGTTGTCTTCCTTGTCAACATAACACTACAAGCATAATAACAAAAAGGGGGGTTTGTCTATGTCGCTACTTTGAGAAAATCATGCTTGTTGTTATGAGAAAAGCTATGTTTGCCAAGATTAAATAAAGTTTTCAAAGCCATACCTGATATAAGGTCGATACTCCCCATAAGAATCATCATAAGGTCGATTGCGTGAAGAGAATACCGAGTGCAGCGAAGGGATCAATAGACTTCTCATTAATATTCCATCATAGACTACTCCACACTCACGGATACATAACTCTCCAAAAAGGAGTGATAGACCTCAATGCAAACACCTATTTTATAAGATAACTTCCCTAGACTTGATACGACTCTACTTGACTCTGAAATACAAAGGTAAAGATAAAGATACCGGGCACTCCCCCAAGCTTGGAAAAAGCTAAGGGGATGCCATTACCCAAGGAGATTTACTCCTCATCCTTGTTCTTGTTGATCACGTAACCCTTGGCGAAGCGCTTCCATGGCAGATGTTCTCCAGTCTCATTCCCGTCTCCAGGATCCTGCACTCAGCACCCAAACCCATGCGCGGAAACTTTAGTTCATACTCACAGTTCTGGTTCTGCAGATCATAGATCTGTGCTTGGAGTTCATAAACTTTTTCTTCTAGTGTGGCCAAACTTGACCACATCTCCTTCTTGTGGGAAGCCTCTATCTCGTTCATGATGTCGAAGTTAGCTTCAACACCACGCTCCACCATCTTCTTGAACTTGAAGACCTCATGTTCCACCTCCTTCAGCCGCTCCTCGGTGCTCCCCTCCTTGACTGGTCCCTTCAGATCCTCCTTATGGAGGTCACCATCCTCCACACGAAGGATCTGGGGATGCTTCTTCACCTCAGCGAGGTAAGGGTTGATGACGTTGACGACGAACTTGTCCTTGGGGGAACTTGGGGAAGCCATGGCACCTAGGTCTAGCTGAAAGCTTTTCTGGCAGAAACAGATCGAAAATAAAACACACGAAATCGCGAGATACGTTGCCGGAACAATCCGGGAAAATATATAGCAAAAATTTCTGCACAGAAAGGAAGGAAACGAGCCAAAGTGGGGTCGGAGACGGACTTCTGGGTGCACAGGCGGCCTCCCGGCGCGGCCAGGGGTGGGGACGCGCCAGGGGGCGCCTGGACCCCCTGGAGCTGGTCTCCGGCTCCACTTCGGCCTCAAATTTTCTATACTTTGAAAAAACTCGTAATCTGGAACTTATATGGCGGTTTCACGATGTTTCCTTACCGTAATACATACCTTTCCTTATTCTGCTTCTGCTGGTGTCTGAAACAGGGCTGCAACGTGTTCTTCATGAGTTGTTGTGTATACCAAATCCACATCAACATTGACAGGGTCTCCTGCTATGTAATTCTTAAGTCTTTTCCCATTCACAACTTGAGGTTTGGTGCCTTCGAAATTGTTAATCTTGATTGCACCCGAGCGGTAGACTTATTCAATATGAAATGGCCCTTCCCACCCGGAAAGTAGTTTACCTGGAGAAAAACTGAAACGGTATCTAAACAACAAAACTTTATCACCAACATTTAATTCACGTTTCAGAATCCTCCTATCATGCCACTTCTTTACCTTTTCCTTGAACATTTTATCGCTCTCATAAGCTTCACTCCTCCACTCATCTAGAGAAGTCAAGTTCATGAGACGCTTTTCACCAGCTAATTTCGGGTCAGCATTAAGCTCTCTGATAGCACAGAAAGCTTTGTGTTCTAATTCTAATGGAAAATGGCATGCCTTGCCATAGACCATTGATGTCTACGCACGCTTCTATTCTTGTAGACTATGTTGGGCCTCCAAGAGCAGAGGTTTGTAGGACAGAAGCAATTTCCCTCAAGTGGATGACCTAAGGTTTATCGAACTTAGGGAAGTAGAGGTTGAAGATGGTCTCTCTCAAGCAACCCTGCAATTAAGATACAAGAAGTCTCTTGTGTCCCCAACACACCTAATACAACTAGGAGTTGTATAGGTGCACTAGTTCGGCGAAGAGATGGTAAAATACGAGTGATAGGTGTGGAAAAGCAAGGTAATATAAATCTGTAATAAAAAGTGAAGCAAGCAAACATGTGAAAAAAGTGAGCACAAACGGTGTAACAATGGTGGAAACAAGACTTAGGCTTCATACTTTCACTAGTGGCGACTCTCAACAACATTAACATAGTCTAATTACATGATATTTCCCATAAAACATGCAATGGAGACGCACTCGGAGGTCATTCCTTTGTGGTCAAGAGAGGATGAGAATTATGTAGGGCTACAAAAGCACACCTCAAAGTTCGTAGTTCTCAATATATGGATTTCCCAATGTCACCGCGGCCATCCAAAGAGAGTACCACAATCACCACAATATCTTAAGGATAGTCTAAGACAAGAACCAAGAGACTCAATCTTCAATCAACACACAAAAGAGGAAATCACTCATGATAATATTCTTCTAACCCATGTCCAATAGACCGCTGTCACCTTGGTCTCGGGGATTATAATAGATAAGATCAATTGAGTACATCAATCCAATACATAGAGGAAGCAGAAATATCATGGGATCACCCTAGATTAACATAGCCTATGATCACAACGAAGATCACATCATGGGAGAGAGAGAAGAACACATAGCTACTGGTAGAAACCTCAGCCCCGAGGAGGAACTACTCCCGCTTCATGGAGGGAGGAAGCAACGTCGATGGAGATGAATCTGGGGGCACTTCCCGTCCCGGCAGGGTGCCGGCATAGGAATTCTGTCCCCCCCCCCCCCGAAACTTGATGGCGATGGCGGCGGAGATCGGAATTGCTTCTGGAGAAAAGGGGTCCGGGATCAGGGTTTCCTCCGCGGGGGTAAAAATAGGGCCAAAGGGGGGTACCAGGGGGGGCACAGGGCAGCTAGGAGGGTGCCCGGTGCGGCCTAGGGTGGGGTCGCGCCAGGGACCCTTCTGGAGTCCCTGTAGTGGCCCTCCCCTCCTTCCTTGGTGATTCCGGAAGCTTCCGGGACGCTGATTTTTTATATAATTTTGCCGGAATTTTTGGAGCACTTTTAATGGCCGGAAAACCTGAAATACAAAAACAGCAGAAAACAGGAACTGGCAACTGGGTGCGCTGAGTTAATAGGTTAGTCCAAATATGCTCAAAAGTGTATGAAAGTTCAAGAAAATCATGGCAAAGTCACACAAAACATGCATGGAGCAAGCAGAAATTATAGATACGTTTGGGACGTATCAACATCCCCAAGCTTAATTCCTGCTCGTCCTCGAGTAGGTAAATGATAACAAGCATAATTTATGTGGTGACATGCCACACAACCATATAAGGACTTTTAAGTAAAGCAATCAAAGCATGCAATTCAATTCAAGTCTTAACAAGCAAGAGTATATATTAGCATTGACACAAGCAACAAAAGAACAAAATGTGCAAGAGCTCTCGCTATCCGTGACTCGAATGTCTCCAGATGGTGTTTGCGAAAAGAGAGAGAAAAAAAGGTTGTTGAGAGAAACTATCTACTAAAGTTTCACACTTGGTCTCCTTTGGATTCTTATCTAGACTCGTCCCCAGACCACTAGCCAGGTCAAAGTCAAACTGATCCACTACCTTTCGATATTTTGAGCACTCATGCAATGGATGAGCGTGAGCAAGAAAGTTGACACCTAAAAGGCGAAACAGAAAGAAGGTGGAGGAGGAAGACAAAAAGGTGTGAAAGGATCACATCAATGAGGACAATCATAGGTGAGAGAAGGCCATATGATAGATATGATGTGAGGAGTAGGGATTGCCATGCAACGTATGCACATGTGAGCTAAAAGCTCTCCAAGGAAACTAGTGGGGGTGCATCTAACTTGCTTGCTCAAGAAGACCTAGAGCTCGTTTGAGGAGGCTCATCATTGGAATATACAAGCCAAGTTCTATACTGTGAAGGTCCCCACATAGCTATATGTATGATGATGATCTCTATGGAGTACAAGGGATAGAGGATGAAGTACTAGTGTGGATCTCTCAAAAGGAATAGTAGTGTGCCCCCTTCTCTCTTTTTATTTTTCTTTTTCTCTTTTTCTAATTTTTGTATTTTTTTGGTAGCCTCAATGGCTCTTTCTATTTAACTCTCATTTGTCCTCTTTGGGATCTTTTGATTTTGTCCTCTTTGGGATCTTTTCCTCACTTTAGGGGCAACACTCTATATTTTACAAGAATATAGGAGATCTTTCACACTTTACAAAGGTACTCACATAAAGAAGATATAACTATCATGATGCAAATGTATGCCTCTGCCAGGATAGAAGAATATGCAATGATACTAGCGCGTCATGTAGCAATGATTAGGGCAAGGCCCAACTAGCATGCGGCTCATTGATCAAGCAAGTAGCATGTATGACATGAGGATCAAGTCTTGAGAAGGTCGATGTTGCATGGCAATGTATCTCGGAAAGGCTATGGAAATGCCTTGTAGGTAGGTATGGTGGCTGTTTTGAGGAAAGATATAATGAGGCTTATGATGACAGAGCATATCGTGCCAAGGGTTTGGATGCACCGGCGAAGTATGCGCCAACTCTCGAGATGATAAAGGGAAATGCATGGTACCGAAGAGGCTAGAAAAAGTATAGGTGGGTGGAAGTGTCAACTTTCGAATACTCACATTTGTCCGTAGAACTCATGCACTTATTATCGGTAACTCTCAATCTAATCAGGAGGTTCACAAGGAGACAAGTACCCCGAGGAGGAGTGTATGGGGGTTTGGTTATCCTTGCGCATCCTCGACTCATGGTACGTGAGTGTACTCTAATATTCGAACCCTCCAGAGGTTAGTGATCCATCTAGTAGCTAGAGTTCTCAACGGGGGTTTTTGGTTTTCAAAAAACACACGGATTGACCAAATTACGACATCTATCACTAATAGGCTCGAGCTCTTGACACCAAAAGTTCAAACATTACTCTAGTCAATACCTCAAAACTATTGCAAGTTACTACTACAAAGAGAACAACAACTTTAACTACCTACTTCTAGTCAAGACACAAAACTTAGTGCAACAGGAAAACTCTCTAACAATATAAAACATGCAACCTATAGAAAGTTCAACCTAAAACAAAAGAAAATCTCTAGAAAAACTTAAACAGAGCAGCAGCTAAGAAAAGAAAAAGAACAACTCACAGCTAAGGAAATAATCATGCAAATCCTATGAGGAGTTCTAGTTCAAACGGAGCGTGTTTCTCTCCCACACAAAGTAAGACGGGATCTAACTTGTTATGAACAGCAAGCAAAGCTAAAGAAAACTAAAAATAAAACCTAAGAGCGACGCGCTCCAAGCATAGCACATAACACATGAAGTGATAAAAATATAGTGAGACGAAGGACGAACTGATGATTGTTGATGGAGAAGGGGATGCACGGGGTCATCCCCAAGCATAGAAGCTTGGGTCTCCTTGAATATTTGTTGGGGATGCATGGGGGCATCCCCAAGCTTGAGCGCTTGACACTCCCGAATCTTCTTTTATCATCTTCCATCACACACTTGAAAACTCCCTTCATACATAACTCATCATAAGCTGATTAGAGAGGTTAGTACCCTTAATAAATAAATAAAAATTCCACTGGATATAAAGATATTCTTGAAGAGCTACTGTTTCTCAAGATTGACAAAAAGGTTTTGCAAAGAAAAAGAAAGCTTAAGGTATGCAAAAGTTAGGAGAGACAAAACGTGGCAGAATCTGTGAAAAACAGAACAACAGGTAGTAAAGAATTTTTTAGGGATACTTCTGCAACTCGAATCAAAAAACTCAGAACAGACGCTCGAAATTCAATTGTATGGAGCATGATGTAAAAAAATTCAGATCAAAAATATGATCTGGTGATTTTAGTCTAATTTTTCCGACCAAGGACAGAATCTGTTTTCTGGACAGCATGTCACAACTTTTGAACTTTCTTGCAATCGGAGGCTAGACTTGGCACAAAGATTGAAACTAAAGATACAATGATGTTGCTACAGTAGTAACAATCATCAAGGCCACTAAAAACTGAAAGTAAAAACTCAAACCAAAGATAACAAGGGTTGTCTCCCTAGAGCTCTTTCTTTATATCCATAAAGATAGGCTTAAGATTTTAATGATGCTCTCATAGGAATAAGGAATAAGAGTTGAAGAACAAAAGAGAGCATCAAGAAGCAAATAACAAACACATTTAAGTCTAACATGCTTCCTATGCAAAGGGATCTTGTAGAGGAAAACTCATTGAACCATAAAGATATTAGCATAGGAAGGCAAAATAAGTGCAACTTCAAAGCCTTCGACATAAAGAGAGGGAACTTGATATTATTGAAATATCTATAAGAATATGTTCCCTTCTCATAATAATTTCCAGTAGGATCATGAATATACTCAACAATATAAGAATCACATAGAGCATTGTTACCATGATCCACATGCAAAAGGGTACTCTTACTCTCCACATAAGCATAATCTTTCTCATTGGTAATAGTGGGAGTAGTACTATCATAAATAACTTGAACACTATAGATTAATTGTGTATTAGGAAGATGGTGTTCAACAAGGGAGTAATTCCCTCCATGATTATGACAAGTTTCATAAGGATAATTTCTCCTTATGTCATAGGTACCTTTATAATCACTAAAGATAGGAGTTATAACATCATCATAGTAGATAAGAGCATTATCATTGCTAGAAACTATATTTGTAAACATGTTGTCTTTATTCTTACTAGAAAAAGAATTATCAATTACCACATCACTAATGGGTAAAGGACTTGCAATCCTATCATCCCCAAGCTTAGAGCTTTCCATATCATCACTCTCAGAGTTAGTACCAAAAAGATTTTCAAGATCATAAGTAGCATTATCATCATTTTCCCAATCAAAAAAAGTAACATGCATATCATAATCAAAATCATGTTCAATAGTGCCTACGGACTTAACATCAGGATAATAATGAATGCAATCAAGCTCACCGTCCTCCAAAAATTTCTGTCCATTAGGATAAAAATTGATGCGAGGAATATGCTGAGGCCAGGTTGATACCCATTCTTCTTCCTTCTTGCTCCTCTTCCTCCTCCTCTTCTTTTTCTTCTTATTTACCTTAGGAGGGAGTGATTGGAGATGAAGCTTCTCCACATATCCTGGTTTATCATTAGAAACAATAGGGGAAACTTGGGAGAAACTCTCCTTTTTATTAGTAGAGATATAAGAGACAGTTTTATACTTTGGTAAAGTTCCCTCCTTTTTAATCTTACTTATGTAAGCATTTTCATGGCAATTAACAACACAATAGAGATGGAAATTTTGCAAATTGTTGCTAATTCCTAAGGCATTAACATCTAGCCAAGAAGTATTTTCTGATAACTCTTCACACATCAAAAATAACATAAGTTCATCATAAAGATCAGAAGTGATCATGTTATCACACAACTGACTAACAGTTATGCTTTGAAAGTTCATGCATTGAAAATTAATGTGACCCTCTATGCAGCAAAGTTCACAAGTAAAAGGATAAAGGTCACACAATTCTTTACTAATTTCATTTAAATCTTTGACCCAAGTGATTGTTCTTTCATGCTTATGTTGCTTACAATACTTCTCTTCTTCAATCATAGGCCTTTCACAAGGTCTATCCACTCCACAAAAATTAACATGCTTATATAAAACTTCATTTTGAGGAATTGGATCATGCATGTTGCAATCATCATGAACAATCTCATTTTCTTTGCAAATCTCTTTAAAAGGTTCATGATGCTTGATCCAATTCTCCTTAGGCATATTAAGATGTGAAGCAAAAGATTTGAGGAAATCAACAAGGAGTTGAGAATCAAGCCCAAACTTAGCACTAAACTTATTAAAACTTGCAGTTTCAACAAAGGACTTAATGCAATCATACTCATAATTTATACCTGACTCTTTACCTTTGTCGATCTCCCAATCTTCAGTATTGCGTTGAATTCTTTCAAGGAGTTCCCATTTAGCATCAGTCTTTTCGTTTGTGAAAGAACCCATAGAGGAAGCATTGAGAAATTCTCTATCCTGTCGAGAGAACCTTGCATAAAAATTAGTAATAATTATATCTTTCAGGAGCCCATGGTTAGGACATTCCAGCATTAAAGTTTTCAGTCTCCCCCAAGATTGAGCTATGCTCTCTCCGTCGTGAGGATAGAAATTATAAATATAATTACTATTCTCATGAACTTCATGAAGAGGATAAAAGTTGGAGTAAAAGAGAGACTGGATCTCTTCCCAATCCCGTAGGTGAGAATCATCTAGTAGCCTATACCATTCCAATGCTTTTCCTTTCAGTGAAAAGGAAAATAATTTCTTCATGATTTCACCTCTTGTCAAACCTGAAATCTTAAATAACTCACAAAGTTATGTAAGTTTCAACAAATGAATACTAGGATTGATTGTCCCATCATAACAATCATTAATAATTATTTCAACTATCCCAAGTGGTATTTTGAACGGGATACATTCAGTAGGTGGAGGAGACTTCTCTACCACAGGTGTGGTAAAGCGGCCTTCCCTAAACAGCGAACTAAGACTGCAGTTTTCTATAAGCATAACTAGTGAAAAGTAAAAACAAGAAATGAAAAGATTTAATTGCAAGATCTAAAGATATACCTTCAAGCACTCACCTCCCCGGCAATGGTGCCAGAAATATCTTGATGTCTACGCACGGTTCTATTCTTGTAGACTATGTTGGGCCTCCAAGCGCAGAGGTTTTTAGGACAGCAGCAATTTCCCTCAAGTGGATGACCTAAGGTTTATCGAACTCAGGGAAGTAGAGGTTGAAGATGGTCTCTCTCAAGCAACCCTGCAATTAAGATACAAGAAGTCTCTTGTGTCCCCAACACACCTAATACAACTAGGAGTTGTATAGGTGCACTAGTTCGGCAAAGAGATGGTAAAATACGAGTGATAGGTGCAAAGCAAGGTAATATAAATCTGTAATAAAAAGTGCAGCAAGCAAACATGTGACAAAAGTGAGCACAAACGGTGTAACAATGGTGGAAACAAGGCCTAGGATTCATACTTTCACTAGTGGCAACTCTCAACAACATTAACATAGTCAAATCACATGATATTTCCCATAAAACATGCAATGGAGACTCACTCGAAGGTTATTCCTTTGTGGTCAAGAGAGGATGAGAATTATGTAGGGCTACAAAAGCACACCTCAAAGTTCGTAGTTCTCAATCTATGGATTTCCCAATGTCACCGCGGCCATCCAAAGAGAGTACCACAATCACCACACCATATCTCAAGGATAGTCAAAGACAAGCACCAAGAGACTCTCAATCTTCAATCAACACACAAAAGAGGAAATCACTCATGATAATAATATTCTTCTAACCCATGTCCAATAGACCACTGTCACCTTGGTCTCGGGGATTATACTAGATAAGATCAATTGAGTACATCAATCCAATACATAGAGGAAGGGAAAATATCATGGGATCACCCTAGATTAACATAGCATATGATCACAACGAAGATCACATCATGGGAGAGAGAGAAGAACACATAGCTACTGGTAGAAACCTCAGCCCCGAGGAGGAGCTACTCCCGCTTCATGGAGGGAGGAAGCAACGTCGATGGAGATGAACCCGGGGGCACTTCCCCGTCCCGGCAGGGTGCCGACATAGGAATTCTGTCCCCCTGAAACTCGATGGCGATGGCGGCGGAGATCGGAATTGCTTCTCAAGAAAAGGGGTCCGGGATCAGGGTTTCCTCCGCGGGGGTAAAAATAGGGCCAAAGGGGGCGCACCAGGGGAGCCACAGGGCAGCCAGGAGGGTGCCTGGCGCAGCCTGCTTGCGCCAGGGACCCTTCTGGAGTCCCTGTGGTGGCCCTCCCCTCCTTCCTTGGTGATTCCGGAAGCTTTCAATGGCCGGAAAACCTGAAATACAAAAACAGCAGAAAACAGGAACTGGCAAATGGGTGCACTGAGTTAATAGGTTAGTCCAAATATGCTCAAAAGTGTATGAAAGTTCAAGAAAATCATGGAAAAGTCACACAAAACATGCATGGATCAAGTAGAAATTATAGATACGTTTGGGACGTATCAACCATCTTATAGGGGGACATGCCCATGGGGTTTTTGTAAGCAGTTCTATACGCCCACGAAGCATCTCCTAACTTATTTGACCAATCTTTTCTATTTCTATTGACTTTCTTCTATAAGATCAACTTAATCTCTCTATTGGTGAGCTCAACTTGCCCACTAGTTTGAGGGTGGTACAGTGAAGAAATTCTATGATTGAAATCGTACTTGGCTAAAGCTTTTCTAAAAGCTCCATGTGTAAAGTGTGAACCCCCATCGTTCATGAGGTACCTGGGTACTCCAAACCTAGGAAAAATTACATCCTTGAGCATTTTCAAAGATGTCTTGTGATCAGCACTTTCAATGGGGATTGCCTCTACCCACTTGGTCACATAATCAACAGCAACTAAAATGTGAGTGTACTTGTGCGAGGAAGGAAAAGGACCCATAAAATCAAAACCCCAGCAATCAAAAGGCTCATTCATTAGAGAGTAATTCATAGGCATCTCATTCCTTCTACTAATATTTCCAACTCTCTAACACTTATCACAGGATAAAACATAATTTCTAGCATCCTTAAAGAGAGTAGGCCAATAAAAACCTGATTGAAGAACCTTATGTGTGGTCCTCTCACCGTCATGATGTCCTCCATATGGACTGTCGTGACATTGTTTAAGAATGTCCTTCTGCTCGTGTTCCAGTATGCATCTCCTCACGATCCCATCTGCACCTTCTTTGAAAAGATGTGGGTCATCCCAAAAGTAATGCCTCAAATCGTGGAAAAACTTCTTCCTTTGCTGAAATGTTAGACCTGGAGGCAAAAACTTTGCAACGATAAAGTTAGCATAATCTGCAAACCAAGGATCGGAGAGAGATTGTACTTTTACAACAGCTAGTTGTTCGTCTGGAAAACTGTCGTTGACTGGAATGGGATCATGCGGTATATCTTCCACCCTTGAAAGATTATCCGCCACCGGATTGTCTGTTCCTTTCCTATCGACAATCTGCAAATCAAATTCTTGAAGAAGAAGTACCCATCGGATGAGTCTTGGTTTGGCATCCTTCTTCTCCATAAGATACTTAATGGCAGCATGGTCAGTGTGAATAATAATCTTAGAATCAACAATATACTGCCTAAACTTATCACAAGAAAACACAACTGCTAAGAATTCCTTCTTAGTAGTAGCATAATTCTTTTGAGCACTATCAATGGTTTTGCTAGCATAATATATAACATTAAATTTCTTATCAACCCTTTGTCCTAAAAGAGCTCCAACAGCAAAATCACTAGCATCGCACATAATTTCAAAAGGTAAATTCCAATCAGGTGGTTGTACTATAGGAGCGGTTATTAAAGCTTTCTTAAGAACTTCGAAGGTTTCCTTCCAATCTTCATCAAAAACAAAAGGAACATCCTTCTGGAGAAGATTAGTGAGGGGTCTCGAAGTCTTAGAAAAGTCTTTAATAAATCTTCTGTAGAAACCAGCATGACCGAGAAAACTACGAATACCTTTGATGTCCCTTGGATAGGGCATCCTTTCAATTCCTTCGATCTTGGCCCTGTCCACCTCAATTCCCCTCTCGGAAATCTTGTGTCCAAGAACAATTCCCTCGTTGACCATAAAGTGGCACTTCTCCCAGTTAAGCACCAAATTTGTCTCCTCACATCTCTGCAAAACTTTATTAAGGTTGTGGAGACAATGGTCAAAAGAGGTTCCATAGACGGAGAAATTGTCCATGAATACCTCCACAATTTCTTCACAAAAACCTTGAAAGATAGCAGACATACACCTTTGGAAAGTAGCAGGGGCATTACATAAACCAAAAGGCATACGCCTGTAAGCATAAGTACCATAGGGGCAAGTAAAAGTGGTCTTCTCTTGATCAGCAGTGTTAACATGAATTTGAGAGAAGCCAGAATAACCATCAAGATAACAGAAGTGAGTATTTTTGGATAACCTTTCAAGCATTTGTTCGATGAACGGCAACGGGTAGTGGTCCTTCCTGGTTACCTTGTTCAGCTTCCTGTAATCAATACACATTCTATATCCAATTATAATTCTCTGAGGTTTTAGTTCATTCTTATCATTAGGAACCACAGTTGTACCTCCTTTTTTGGAACACAATGAACCGGGATTACCCACTTACTATCAGCTATAGGGTAGATAATACCTGTGGCTAGAAGCTTGAAGATCTCAGTCCTTACAACATCCATCATTTTCGGATTCAATCGTCGTTGATGGTCAACAACTGGTTTAGCATCAGGCTCAAGGTTGATGGTGTGTTGACAAATAGATGGACTAATCCCCTTAAGGTCATCAAGGGTATAGCCAATTGCACCTCGATGTTTGCGAAGTACTTCCAATAGTCGCTCTTCTTCATACCCTGAAAGTTTAGAATTGATAATAACAGGATATACTTTCTTTTCATTTAAATAAGCATATTTGAGTGTATCAGGAAGTGGTTTAAGATCAAACACTGGATCTTCTTTTGGTTTCGATAAAATTCCCAAAGGCTCAACTGGAAGGTTGTGCATTAGGATAGCAGGTTGTCTTAAGAATATTTCGTCTAGATCATTTCTCTCCTGCATATGCAAATCATTCTCGTGGTCCTCCATATATTGCTGCAAAGGATCATTAGGAGGAATAACTATGGAAGCAATATCTTCAATAATTTTATCATTATTAGGCAAGTTAGTACCACGAGGCTGCTTAGAGAACTTAGAAAAGTTAAATTCATATGACTCACCATTGAATTCAATAGAAACTTTACCTTTCTTGCAATCTATTATAGATCCACAAGTTCTGAGAAAAGGTCTACCGAAAATAATAGGACAGACATTATCCTTTACTGAACCAAGTACTAGAAAGTCGGTAGGACATTTTACCTTTCCGCATAAGACTTCAACATCTCTCAAAATTCCGATAGGAGAGATAGTTGCTATGTTTGAAATATGAATAGTAACATCAACTTCTTCAAGTTCACAAGGTGAAATCTCACCCATGATCTCTTGATAAAGTGAATACGGGATAGCGCTAGCACTCGATCCCAAATCACATAGCCCATAATAATTATGATCTCCTATTTTAACAGATACTACTAGAGTACCTGAAATTGGGCCTTTATTCTTGGATGTGACAAGGTTAGTGGAAACAACACAAAAAATTATATTGGAATCTAAAGCATCATTAGTAACAAGATCCTTAACCAATGCAACTTGAGGATCGACCTTGATCTGGTCCTCGGGCTCATCAATTCTTCTCTCGCTTTTATTTATTATGCCTGTCATAAAAAAAATGATTCCTGATCCTTGCGGGAAAAGGGGGCTTTTCATATATAACTACAGGCAAAATAGGGTCAGCAACATGAATATCAATAGGTAATTATTTGAAGGTTTTATGATGCTGATCCTTCTTCTTCTTAGAAGAGTCAATATGAGAGGCAAAGTCCTTACAAAAATCAATCATTAGATGGGAATCAAGACCAATCTTAGATAAAAAGGTATTAAAGTAATCAGTTTTCACATAGCTCTGTATATAATCATGCTCATAATTTATAGTGGGTTCAATACCTTTATCTATTTCCCAATCTTCGGTATTCTTCTGGATCCTTTCAAGGAGATCCCATCTTTCTTCAACACTTTTCGTCTGAAATACCCCACTAGAGGAGGCATCCAACATCTCCCTATCCTGACGAGAAAGTCTAGCATAAAAATTTGTAAGTATAGTTTTCTTGGGGAGCTCATGAATAGGACATTTGAGCATTAGGGATTTCAGTCTCCCCCAAGTTTGAGCGATGCTTTCTCCGTCACGAGACCTAAAGTTATAGATATAATTTCTGTCTCGATGAATTTCATGAAGAGGATAAAACTTGGTATAAAAGAGAGACATAAGCTCTTGCCAATCAAGAAAATGAGAGTTATCGAGAAGCTTATACCAATCTGAAGCTTTATCTATAAGCGATACGGAGAACAATTTCCTCATGACAAACTCCATTGATACACCTGCAAGCTTAAATAGTGAACATAGTTGTGACAAATATAGCAAGTGTTCACTTGGAAGTCTGTCTCATGCATAACAATTAGCCAAAACACAATCGATAATACTAGCTAGTATTTTATAAGGCACAATTTCAGTAGGGGGAGGAACAACCACCACAGATGTGGGGTGTTTCCCAGTAAGCAACGATCCAATAGCTAGGTTGTGCATACGGACAAAGAGCAGCAATAGCAAAATAAAAAGAACGATATAAAAATTTCCTTACTAGCTTCACTTACCAATAGCGCTCTGCTCCCCAGCAACGGCGCCAGAAAACGGTACTTGATGACCCACAACCGTAAGGGATCTATTGCAGCATTTTCGATAAGAGTGTCGAACCCAACAAGGAGTGAAAGGTATTGATAGGTGATTTTGGACAAGGAATAACTGCAAGCACTGAAAGATAACTTTTTAAGGGTTTTTGGTATAAGAAACAATAAGATAAAAGAAAGTAAGTAAATAGTGCTGAGGAGAAGCAAGTGGCCCAATCCTTTTGAGCAAAGGATAAGCCTGGCAACTGAACTTATAAAGACTAAAGCGTTCTTGAGGACACATGGAGAGGTAGTCACGTGCTTTCGCCATACTACGTATTGATAACAAGTGTTGTGCTGATAAGTGTTGAGTGGGTGGATCTATGCTAGCACACCTTCTAGACTAAGATAAGTGCACTCTTATGATTAAAAAACTTGCAAGAATCCGCAAATACAAGATAGAAATTAAGGCAAAGCCTAACCACAGCAATAAGATCAAGGATCCATTATTCCCTTGTGCAAAAGTGTGCAAACTGGGGTTCAGGTTTCTTTCACTCAGGCATCCCACCGTAAGCATTCTTTATACACAATTTATTCCCCTAGGTCCTTAACAAGGTGAAGTGCTGAGTGTTCAACTCAAACAACACCACTAGGAAAATAACAACACAACTTAAATATCAAACAACACAAATTACTTCAACATCATATGACTACTAATAACTAGACTTCTCCCATGTCCTCAAGAACTAAAGTACCTACTCACAAGACATAAAAGATGGTAAACAATATGGTCATAGCAATATTTCTCCAACAAAACTCAATAGCATTCACCACAAAGTAGTAATCAACACCGGTAGAGTAGAGAGGATAGATAGTACGAGTTACAACGCAAGTTGCAATTGTGAGATGAGATTGGATGAAGATGAAAATGGTGCTGATGTTGGGGATGACGTTGATGATGATCTCGATGATTCCCGTGACGATGGTGATGACGATGGCGATGATCTCCCCTTCTGGGAGGTGATCTCCTCGGCGGAATCTGCCCGCCGAAGAGCCCTTTTCTTCTCTGTAGGTTTCCGCCACAGAGCGGCGGTGGAACTCGGTCAAAACTCCTCTATTTAGGGTTTTCGCGTAACGGGGAGTATATAGGCCAGAGGGGGAGCCGGGAGTGGCCTCGGGGCTCCAGGCGCCCTCCCGGCGCGGCCAGGGGTGGGGTCGCGCCAGGTGCCCGCCTGGGGCCCCCGTGGCCCCCTCTGTCCCCTCTTCGGCGTGTCTTCGTTAATCTTTCGGAAAATACCCCCCGTCGATTTTCAGGTAATTTGGAGGTATTCTTCTTCAGCAACTCAGCGTCCACTTTTTACCGCTGAATCCTGCGCCTGCTGCTTCGGCACAGGAAATTTGTAAACTGTGTAAAACTAGCCAAAACAACATAAGAACATCATCGTAACGTGAAATATATCAATGAATAAGGATGAATTACAATATAAAATAGTGATGCATTTTGGACGTATCAGATATACCGTTGAAAAGCTACTGAAATTTCCAAATGTTTTAATGTTTTAACATTTTTCAAAATTTACATAATTTTTTAACAGATTTGAAAATACTAAAAACCAGTTGTATTAAAATATGATTGTGGATAATTTTAAGACCTCAAAATAATGCAAATGATATGGCGTTGGAAAGCTATTGAAATTTCCCATCTTTTGTGTATTAAGGTTTTTCAAATTTTACATAATTTTTGAGCAATTTTAAAAATACCGAAATTCATTCAAAATAGACGAACAATAATTTGATATGAATTTTTTAACCACTTCTCGGAATAGCTCAGATGATATACCGTTGGAAAGCTACTGAAATTTACAAACATGTTCATGTTGTAAGTTTTTCAAATTATGCATAGTTTTTGAATAGTTTTGAAAATACAAAAAATCAGATATTTTAGAAGATGATCATTCATGTTCATTTGACCTCGGCATGATGCAAATGATACGACATTGGAAAGGTATTGAAATTTAGCAACCTTTTCGTGTTTTAATATTTTTCCAATTCTTCACGGTTTTTGAACAATATTCAAAAAACCGAGATGTTTTCTATTCCAAGACAATAGAGTATTGTACTTCTGTAGAATATGAATTTCGTACTGCCCGATAATAATGATAATAATAATTGTACTTCTCGAAATAAATATACTGTATTGCTCGTATTTTTTTAAAAGAACTCAACTTTGTCTTGCACTTCCGTGTAGTATGAGTTTCATACTACTCGACAATAAAAAACGTTTTTATTGCTCATAATGAATTAATTGTATTGCTCGTATATCATTTCCACATAACTCAACTTCTCTCGACATGTGTCTTGTACTTCTGTGAAATATGAATTTCGTACTGCCCGACAATAAACAAGTTTTTTGCATTGCACAAAATGAATACTTTTCTACTGCCCGGAATGTATCAACGGTACTGCCCACAGTGATTTAATGGTACTGTCCCCCAATTAAAAAATGTACTGCTAATAAATAATTAATTTTTGTTCCGCTCAGAATGAATAAGTTAATGATACTGCCTAGAGTGATTCAATGGTATTTCTCAAAGTGATTCAATGGTACTGCTCAAGATTAAACAACGGTACTGCTCGTTAATAAAAAAATGTATTACTTTTTTTAGAATTTGTAGTTTGTTCTACTTTTATATATATGTTGTGCACTCCTAACGCTATCACTCTTGTATTTCTTATATGAGTTTATTGTACTGCTTATTATATTTTATTTGTATTTTTTTATTGCGTACATTGTATTGCTTAACTATGTAGTTGTTGTATTGCATATATAATTTCTGGTGTACTTTTTATTTATTTATTTTATTTTTCCTTCTATTGTGATATTTTTGTTATCCATGTATGCTTGTACTGGTTATAATTTTTTTCTTTCTTTTATGTACTACTTTGTGGTAGTGACGTACAACTTCTTATTATATTATTCTGGTATTTATTTTTATATTATTGTTGTACTTCTTATTTATATTATTTGTTGTTGTTCCTCCGAAAAAGGCACATATAAGTACGACAGGGCCTAAATACCAAAAGGAGATTTATAGCGTCAGACTATTGCATTGCAAACTAGTTGTTACAATGTGCCACCAGAATACCAAAAGGAGATGAGTAGTACAAAATAAAAATTGTCTGTGTAGTTTTCCTTCAAAGAATCAATCCACAACAAGCGAATCAGCCTTTGGTTGAGTTGGTTGGAGGGACAGTGGTATCCCCATCCCACCAGAGTTCAAATCCCAGATTTGACATTGGTGCTCGCATTTTCCTGAATTTATTCCTGGCTTCCGGCGATATGCTTTCAGTGGGAGGAGACGTTCCCGTCGAAGACGAGGTGGTGACTTCGTTAATTTCAAGATGATGTGTCAGGCTCAGTATTGTGAAGACCCTCATAGGGGTAGGGTAGGGTGTGCGTGTGTGCGTTCATAGGGGTGAGTATATACTCGTGTATGTGAGCGTCTGCGTTGTACTGTGTTCTTTCAAAAAAAATCAATCCACAACAAACGCTAATCATCCACTGTTGGACCTGGCCGTCAGGTTCCACCAAAACTCCCACTATCATTTTTTGATAACAACATAAGAAACAGACTTTATTAAATAGAATCTTCACAATATCGTCAAAAATACAACTTAGTAAGATACAATCTGGGGCACATCCAGCCACAGGTAGTCGTGGTGTTCCTTAGCACTCAGTTTCTCTAGAATATCAGTTGGATGTCCTCCTTGTTCAGGTGATCTTATACGCATCAAGACCAGACAGTGGCACTTTAATTTCTTCCAATTATTGTACTGGAACATTCCTTGTTTACCACATAATATAGATTGCTTGTATCATCACTGCTCGTTGCTTCTCATTTGCTTCAGAAAATCAAGACATTAACCAGCTAGAAAGGTTGCTTTGGGAACTCTCTAAAACTGGTGGGATCGTCACCAGATAAAGTGAACGTGCTTCGAAACCAGTTGCGAGTGAGGGCAGCCCCAGACAGCCGCTGGACGAAGCTGCACCGGGAATGAGGCATCGGGGAGTTTTGGCATGACGGCGTCGTCCTTGGTGTAGCAGTCGCAGATGAAGACATGCAGGTCATCACCCGGCGTACAGCAGCTTGCCGATCGGTATGGACCAGCGTCGAAGATGAGCTGCATGAGAAGAACCGAAGCAGCGCCCGCGCTGCGCATGCACAGGGGATAGTTGCTGCGAGAGGAATATAAGAGCACAACGTTGTCTCGGGTCCTCGCAGGACATGGCACGGGGGCTGGGCGGTATGCAGGGCGGCGAAATGGGTAACACGGTGGCTGGATCACATGACGAGGACCACGGCAATGGCCGGATCTAGAACGGCAGAGGGAAGGAGTGTGTCGTGGTAGCCGGCGTCAGGAGGACTGCGCGCGGAGGGCGACCGTCGTTTGGAGGAGGTCGCGGAGGCGGGCGACGATGCGCGGAGGAGGGTGCGGAGGACTCTGTGCAGGGAGGAGTTCGTGGAGGCGCCGACGCTGGGGAGGCGTGGCGGGCAGGCGCCGTCGCAGGGAGGTCCGACGGCTGGGCAGGCGGGCGGGGGGCATCGGCACGGGGGAGATCCAGCGGGCGGGCGTTGGCGCAGGAGAGGCCCGGGGAGCGGGCCGGCCGCGACGCGGGAGAGATCCGGCAATCGGGCAGTTGCTGACGGCGGTTCCTAGGGAGGAGCGGGTAGGGGCGGGCCGCGGGCGCTCGGAAGGAGTTGGTGCCGGCGCCGGTTGTGGTGAAAAGGAAAACGGGAGAGGAAGAAGAGAGATGGTGTGGGACGTGGAAAGTTTTCTTTATTTTATTTTATTACGGGTAGTTGCTTTATAGGTTTTTTCTATTGTAGAATAATATTCTACAATCAGTTGTAGAATAGACCCATCTGTTGGATATGTGCCCTATAAAAAAATTAATAAAGATATTTGTCACATATTCGTTTTGTTTATAATACGTTTTATACTGTGTTATAACTGTATTACTTGGAAATACTAATACATGTGTAGTATAAAACATAGATCCGTAGTTTAACTCGGGTAAACTATCTTATTGTGCAATTGATTGATCAAGCTTTCCTGATCATGGCGACACTTAAGTCCATTAACAATAAGGTCATGTCATTAGGGAAATGATGTGATGAACATACACCAACCTAAAGTATAGCAACGTGATCGAGTCACATAGTTCAGCGTTGCGATGACTTTGTAACGTATGGCTTAGTCCTTAGACCGTAATGATCATACGTAATTGTTATCTATGAGGAGACTTTGATTTGTATCCTACCGCCTGACTGAAATATGCTGGCTATAACGGTGCACTTTGGGTATTCCGAAATAGATGGTTGATGAGTATGTTAATAGATAAGAGCGGGATTTGTCGGTCCTTGTAACAGGAGAGGTACTCTGGGCCCACTCGGTGATATTACATCAATAACTTGCAAGCAGGTGACTAGGTCACGGGAGATGCAATAGGCACGGACTAGTAAACTTGTTTGTTGTGAACGAGATGTGAACACGCTATGTGGGATACCGACGATCGAACCTCGGACAAACAAAGTACCGTAGCACAAAGGGATTATGCCGTATCGTTAACGGTTTCCAAAAGCGATTGAAGTTCATTCGATGGAAGCGCAGGGGATGTCAAGGATTGTAACCAGGACCAACTGACTAGTCATTGGTCAATGAGAAGAGTCTCGACCATGTCTGTTGTTTCCCGGACCGTTAGGGTGTTACACTTAAGGGAAATCGATGCAGAGGACAGTTTCGGAATCAATCGGTGAAATAGGAGAAATCACCGGAATAGTTCCGAAGGAGGACGGAAGTTGTTCGGACATTTTGAATGGTTCAAAATAAAGTTTAATTTATTTTAATAATGTTTTATTATTTAATTATCTGAATTAAATATTTAAACATATTAAAATAATTAAAAAATGGAAAAAAGGCTATATGGGCCTATGGGGCCCATTAGGGGAGGAGGGGGTTCCCCCCCTTGGGCTTGGAGCCAAGGGGGGGCATCCCCCCCTTGGCCGGCGCACCCCCCCCCCCCTTGGGAGTTTAGTCCCACATGGGGGAGGGGAGGAGGATAGCACCCCCCCTTGGCCTATATAAGGAGGGGTACACCCCCCCCCTTTTTCCAACACACACAATTATTCCTCTCTCTCTCTCCTTCTCCTTCCTCGAAGTGGACTCCCCTTGTTTGGAGTCTGCACCTGGACTGGAGTTCTCCACCATAAGTGTAACACCCTCACTGTCAGTGAACAGTAATCACTGTTACTATTCATCTATACTGTTCAAATTTTTTGCTTTAATCAAATGGTTCAGTTCAAATTCAAATTCCCCTTTGATATGGTGGCAAGCAAAGTGAACCATGGACTTTGATCATCATGGATGAAAACAAAGTCCAAGCCATTTGAGTTGAAATTCAAACAAACCCTAAAATGCCTTTTTATGAATATTAAAAAAATTATGGTGACAATAAATCTTTTCCAAAAATCTTGGAACCACTTTTGTAAAATCACAAATAATCAGTGGACCATGCCAATATGGTTTTGGGTATTTATTGAGTTATAGAAAATTTCCAAACAATTCAAAACAGTAGCTAAAAACCCCAATTTAATCATTTAATATTATAATAAAATATTAAATGACTTTTATAATTGCCCAAATCTTTTGTGGCACTGACCTTAGGTATAACATAACTTATGGGGCACCAACCACATTTTACAAAAATGCCTAAGTGAGTTAAAACAAATACAAAAGGAAAATACAGAAAGGAAAAAGTAGAAAAACAAAAGAAACCCAAAAGCCTAATCTACCCCTCCCTCCTGGGCCACCACCCAGCCCACTAACCCCACCCCACCGAAGCCGGCCCGAATGCCCCCCCCCCGGTCATCTCCCTCGCTACAGGGGAGAAGCCGGGCGTGGCGCCCATCGGCCGAGGCCACGGCGACGACCTCCCTCCGTGGAGGCCATCGGGCACTCCTCCGGCGCCTACAACCTAGGGCACCGCGGCGCCAAGCCCTGGAGACCCTAGCACCCCCCCTCTTTTCCCCTCGCGCCGCCTCCCTCGTCATCTTCCACCTTAGGCCGAGCCCGCCATGGTTGCGGCTCCGTGAACGCACGAGCCCACCGGCCACACCAGCCCTCCCCTCCGTGTCCAGTGACCTCGCCGCCGTCGGCTTCCTCTTCAAGCAGAAGGAATCGACCCCGGGCGCCCTCAGGACGACGTCGACTACATCGTCTTCGGCCACGGCAGCCGGCAAGCTCCGACGAATTCCGCTGCCACGCGCTCCTCTCCGACCCCGAGAACCCTCCCCTTCGTCCACGGTGAGCACGCGGCCGTTTTGCCCCTCTCTGCGCCGCGAATCGTGACCCAGAGCACCATCCCCGCCTAGCTCGTACTCCGGTCGCCGCTGGTTAGCTCGCCGCCGCGGCCACCACCACCGAAGCTCGCGTCCGAGCGCGTAGACGCGCTCAACACGTTCCCCGTGACCAAACGCACGCACGCACGGTTCCAATCGGGGTTGGATTCGCCATCGACGTCGGGTCCGTACGCCAACCGCCGCCAGAGCTCGTCGCCGACGTCCCTCCGGCCATCTTCCGGCCAGTCCGCCACCACCAGCTGAACCGCGACACTTCACTGGTTCGAACGCACCGCCCCGCCCCTCGAACCGTCCCCTGTAGCGCTCGCGTCGACGACCTCGCCGGAGTTTGACCTCGCCGGCGTCGACCTAAGCACCCCGTGAGGCTGACCTGCGGGTCCCGCCTGTCAGTGGTGTCATTAGCGTTAATGACCCACTGACCAGTGGCCCCCACCCCCGGATTAAGCCCCTAATTACCTGTTAGTTAGAAATAACCCCCCCCCCCCCCCTGAGTATGACACCTGGGCCCCCCTTGTCAGAGTTTTATAAATAAAATGAATTTGATTTATTATTAGAGTATGACATGTGGGTCCCCCACTGAATAATTAGATTTAACTAATTTATTTATTAACTGTGTCACTGACCAGTGGGACCCACTGGTCAGTTAATTAAAATGAATTATTAATTGATTAAATAATTAATAAAAGAATTATTAAATAGAAGAGGATTTTTAATGTTTTAAAATTGATTTAAACTTATAAATGCAATATCTTTTAAACCGTAGCTCAGATCAAAAAACTTTATACATGAAAGTTGATCAGAAAAATATAACGAATAAGAATACGCTATCCGTATACCAACCCCACCCCCCTAGCACACCGATCATTGACATTCCCCCCCTCCGGGCTGTCTGTCGATAATTCCCGGTACCGATAAAAAGTACCCGGATGAATTTATTCTGAACACGAAAGTTGTTCGGAATAGTTCAACTAGCTCGGATACACCCCCTTTATGTTTGTCCGGTACCCACGACACCTCCGGCTTGATCCTTCCCCCTCCGGCCCCTGTCCGATAATCACCCGGAGCCGGTATTTCATCCCCGGATGAATTCCCGCTCCGCGCAACGTGCATTGCACTGCGTTAGAACACCGTTAACTTTTCATCTGTCATGTCATGCATATGTTTGTATATTATTGCTGTGTATTTACTGTTTTCCTCCCCCCCTTAATCTCCGGTAGACCCCGCTGCTACCGCCGACTACACCGCTGCCGGGTACGACTACTTCGTCGACGACCCTGCTACTACCGTCGAGCTTGCAGGCAAGCAGAGCCATTCTCTTCCCCAGATATCGCCTACCTTTCCGTATTTTCTTGCACTAGGCATTGTTACTGCTGCTGCTACGATTACAAACCTATTCAATTGCATAGCCTGATTTTGTCGCCCCTTGATGTACCTTTCCTTTATCCTATGCTGCCTATTATTACTTATGCATTATTCAGCAGTGAGCCCTGCGCATTGTTAGCTAGGATTAGATAGCGGGCCGTGATCACTCAGGGGAGTGAACACGGGTACAATATATACAACTTCACAGGTACGGTACAATGCAGACATCGCCAAAGGCCCCTATCTGGGTTATGCCTAGTCACCTCAAGTGTGAGCTATCCGGGAGTAATCCTTGTACTCCACTCGAGGCTGACTTTGTCTTGCCGCCATAGGGTCCTGAACAGCGGTTGTCCTTAAGGTAAGAAGTCGAGCGACCCAACGGTGCCCGCGAGAGGTATATCGTCGGGAACGACAGGGAGGGTACGACCGACGTTACTGGCGTGCTTGGCCCCTGCTCGTATCTCGCGAGAGTTACCAAACCACGAAAGTCGAGCTCTACCAAGAGCACACGCGAGACAAGGTAAAGAGACGGTTCACCTTGTTGGTAACCGCAGTGACTTGGTGGGACGACAGGGCAGGCACCGATGTACTGGTGGTCCTGACTGCTGTCGTTGACCGCGGGTCGGTTAAGTCGAGGCAACGATAACGGTTGTCACGCAGGTTAATTAAAATGCCAAATGGTTCGGCGGATGACTTGAGAGGCCCGTTGGTCTGTACGCACTACCTACACGTGGGATTACGGTGTGGGCCCTCCGCGTCGTAGTTTGTCCGAAAGCTCTTCAGACGTCAGCAGTACCACGGGCTGATAGCCGGGAAGCGGTCTTGTCTTATTTTCTGCAGCACGTGTGTTTTGGATTTCCCTTTTGCTTCACCGCCCAGTCTCGTACCGTGCAGGAGCGTGCAAGGGTGAGGGACCTAGACCCCTTGGCGCATAGGATATAGTCCGGCGGATGGCCTCTCTGTTGAGCCTAGGATGGGCTGCGTCGTGTCGGATAGCCTCGGTGGGGCGTTCCCTAACAAGGTTCACGCCACCCTGGAGATCCGAGCGTGTAGGCTGAACAGTAGTGCACCCCTGCAGGGAGTTTAATCTATTCGAATAGCCGTGTCCACGGTAACAGGACGCTTTATGCTGAAGCTGGATCTTACCACTAGAAACTATTACTATTAAACTGTATGGTTCCGGGTTTTCTTCCTCGCGGGGATGTCGAGGAGGTGAACTCGGAGGCATTATTATTATTATTAATCATTACAACTTATATTATACATCGTTGCAGCAACTTCTGCTTCATTGTTACTTCATTGCTTTATATGAACTGTTGGCTGATTCTTACCTCATGCTGCAAGGAATCGTCGGAAGATGCTAGTCGTCGATAGGCCTAGCTTCTTACCCTTATTCTGATTTCTATCTTGCAGTCCACTATATACAGCCTCTTCTTTCTGTTGATACAATGCATAATGCTTAGTAGCGGACGTAAGACTCGCGGGTATACTAGATACTCACCTGCTTTATTTCTTTTACTGTTTTGCCTGATCGGCCGCTGCAGTAGACATTGAAGCCCAGGAGCAGGAGTACCCCGGAGGAGGATACTACTACGTCGAGACCCCCGCTGACCAGGACCAGGAGTAGTTTCGGAGGCTCCCAGGCAGGAGGCCTTGCCTTTTCGATCTGTATCTCTGATGTTATTTGTGCTAGCCTTCTTAAGGAAAAACTTGACTAACTACGTCTGTACTCAGATATTATGGTTTGTATGACTTATGTATTCGGGTCCGAGTGACCCCCTTTATTGTAACATATTGGTTTATCCTTTTGTGTTTAGTGTTGTGCTGTGAGATTCTCACCGTGGCACCCTAATCTCAGCCGTGTACCCTGCGTGTATGATTACTGTACACGGATTGATTCTGGGGGCGTCCCAAGTTGGTATCAGAGCCGACTTCCTGTAGGAAGCCACCCAACCACTACCTGGTCGAAGTTGAGTCTAGACTTTGAAAAACTATTTTGCTAACTTATTGTTTGGCTTACGGGCCCACATCGATGTCACTACGTGTGATATCTATGGTATTAGGATCCTTTTCTCCTTACCTATGCTCTGGGAATCTGCTCTCTTATCCTTGCTGGTAAGTTTAAAAAAAAATCTGACTTTAGGATCACGTTCTCTTGATTCCACCCGGCGTTTTTGGTGCTTCCTCCCATTGATTGAGTCGTGTCGCAGGCGTCGTACGCCAGATCCCAGACCGCGGATCCCATTCTCATTCTGGGCAGGCCGCGCGTTCTCTGGCATCAACTCCTGTGGCTAACAGTTTTCTTGCGGCGTGATTGACATAGTGGAATCTATGTCGCGTCGTGTAATCCTTACCGCGGTCTGCGCGCCGCCTAGTGTGTCCTTTTTCCTTAATTTCTACGACGTTACGCTGCCCGATTTTCGATTGATTCTATGTGTGGATGTGTATGTCTTATATGACTACTCCTATATATCCGCGCCTCCTCTTTGTTGTCGCTTTACCTCTTACTCGTTTCCGGTATTTCGTTAAAATGTTCATCGCTGAAATGCCCCTGTTAAATTCTAGCAGGATGGCTGGTCGTGGTGGTCGTGGTCGTGTTCGTGGTGCCAACGATCCACCTCCGCCGCCGGACTACATAGCCGCGATGATGCAGCAGTTTCAGATGAACCAGGTGTTCATGCAAGGAGTCATAGATCAGCTCCAGAATCAGAACCAGAACCAGAACCAGCACCAGCATCAGCCGCCTGTGGTTACTCTGCGGGATTTCATGCGTCTCAATCCCCCTCTCTTCCACCAACCGGAACAGCCGCTGGATGCTGATGATTGGCTTCATGACATCACTCGTCAGCTGGAGTTCGCTAATGTGGGCGCTGCTGATTATGTCACCTTCGCATCCTATTTCCTGCGTGGTCCCGCTGCTCAGTGGTGGGACACTTACAAGGGCTCGCTAGCTGAAGGGACTGTCGTCACCTGGAATGACTTCAAGACTGCCTTCCGTGCTCGTTATGTCCCCCAGGCGATTATGAACCGTATGAAGGCCGAGTTCCGCAACTTCGTTCAGGGCAACAAAACTGTCGAGGCATACCAGAGGGAATTCCTCCGCCTCTCCCGCTATGCTGCAAGTGACCTCCCCAATGATGCAAGTAGGCAAGAGAAGTTCCGTGATGGGCTCAACCCAGATCTTCAGCTTGCACTGGCTTTGCACGTCTTCCCCGATTTCGCCACCATGGTGAACCAGACTATCACTCTCGAGACCGCTCAGCTTAAGTTCGGTGGTTCGCCGAAGCGCCCCCGTGATGCTGGCTCATCTTCGGGCACAGCACAGAAGCAGCGCGTTTGGCTTCCACACAGTGTGTTTCGTCCAACTGCCCCTGCAGCAAGGCCGTCGTATGTTGCACCCCGTCTGCCTCCGCCCCCGCCGAGACAGCCGAAGACTGAGACTGCACCCCTCCGTCCTCAAGATGGCCTATGCTTCAAGTGCCGTCAGCCAGGCCATATTTCCAGAGACTGCCCTCAGCGACAGAATCAACTGGTAGTTCACCCTGCTGGCCGCGGAAATGGTCGTGGCAACAATGGGACCCTCAACTATAATACTGGGTCAAATCCTCATGCTCGTGGTCATGCTTACAACATTGATGTTGAAGCAGCTCAGGAACAGCCCGCTACTGTGATGGGTACACTCCCCGTTAACTCAATACCTGCAACTGTTTTATTTGATACAGGAGCATCGCATTCATTTATGTCTGGAGCATTTGCATCTAAGCATGGCATATACCACGAAAAGATGCGCACCCCCTTGGCCGTTAAGACACCCGGCGGCATGTGTCACGTTGACATGCTGGCACCTAACATCACCGTCGAGATCGAAAGGATTGAGTTCCTTGTCTCCCCGCATATTCTGAAAACCTCCACGATTGACCTTATCCTTGGCATGGATTGGCTAAAAACCCACAATGCCGCACTTTATTGTGGCACCAAGGTCATCCAACTTTTTCATCCTTCTGGCGTGATTTTGAGTCACACTGCCATTGTGTCGATGAATGCCGAAGCTCGTATATATGCTCTGAATGCCTTGAATGTCGCACCTCTCGAAGGGATTGAGAAAGTCCCAATCGTTTGTGATTTTACCGACGTATTCCCAGAAGAACTGCCGGGGATACCCCCGATCAGAGAAGTTGAATTCGTCATCGACTTGAAGCCTGGCACCGTCCCTATTGCCAAGCGCCCATATAAGATGCCACCTCACCACCTCCTGGAATTGAAGAAGGAGATCGACACGGCCCTCGAGAAAGGCTTCATCCGTCCTAGTTCCTCTGCTTGGGGAGCACCTTCTCTCTTTGTCAAGAAGAGTGATGGAACGAACCGTTTGGTCCAAGATTACCGACCTATCAACCAAGCCACGATACAGAACAAGTACCCCCTCCCTCGGATCAATGATCTTTATGATCAACTTGCTGGATCCACGGTATTTTCAAAACTCGACTTAAGGTTGGGTTACCATCAGATCCGGGTCCGTGATGAGGACATCCCGAAGACTGCATTCATTACTCGCTATGGGTCATACGAGTACACTGTCATGTCCTTTGGCTTGACAAATGCACCAGCCACCTTCTCCAGATTGATGAATTATATATTCATGGAATACCTCGACAAGTTCGTCGTGGTTTATCTGGATGATATATTGATTTACTCCAAGACCGATGCAGAACATGCTGAACATCTTCGCCTTATACTTGAAAAGCTTCGAGAACACAAACTCTATGCTAAGTATTCTAAGTGTGAGTTCTGGCTTCCCGAAGTAACCTACCTTGGTCATGTGATTTCCAAGGATGGCGTTGCCGTCAACCCCGAACGTATCCAGGCTATTCTTGACTGGACTCCGCCCAGGACTGTCAAGCAAGTCCGAAGTTTCCTCGGCCTTGCCAACTATTGCCGCCGTTTTGTTGAGAACTTCTCCAAGATTGCCAGGCCTCTGACTAACCTGCTGCACAAAGGCGTCAAGTTTGAGTGGACAGATAAATGTCAGGAAAATTTTCAAGCTCTCAAGGACAAGCTCACTTCACCCCCGGTGCTTGCTCCTCCTGATACTCAGAAGGACTTCGTGATTTATTGCGACGCGTCTCGTCAAGGATTAGGCTGTGTCCTAATGCAAGAGCGCAAAGTGATTGCTTATGGCTCTCGTCAGTTGCGTGCTCACGAAGAAAACTACCCAACTCATGATCTCGAATTGGCAGCGGTAATTTATGCATTGAAGCTGTGGCGACATTACCTCGTCGGTAATCGTTGCGAGATCTTCACCGACCACCAAAGCCTGAAGTACCTGTTTACTCAACCCGACCTGAATCTCCGCCAACAGACATGGCTCGAGACAATAGCCGACTACGACATGGGAATTTCTTACACCCCTGGCAAAGCTAATGTGGTGGCCGATGCCTTAAGCCGCAAAGCCTATTGTAGTGAACTTGAAGTTCAGGTGCAACAACCACGTCTGTATGCAGAACTCCGCAAGCTGAACATCGAAATTGTTCCGCAGGGATATGTGAACTCCCTGGTGGTCCAACCAGACCTTGACACCCGCATCAAGACGGTACAACATTATGACTCTGACATTTGGAAGATTAAGCGTCGTGTCGCGCGCGGAGAGCCCTCATTCTTCACTATTGATGCAAATGATGATAATGCGGTGTACTTCAAGGGTCGTTTAGTGGTTCCGGTAGCCAAGGACAACCTGAATTACGCCTCCGATGTCATGAAAGAAGCTCATGATACGCCTTTGTCGATTCACCCTGGTAGTACCAAGATGTACCAAGACATTCGTCAGCGGTACTGGTGGTCCAACATGAAACAAGACATTGCTCGTTATGTTGATGAGTGTGACGTTTGTCGTCGCGTGAAAGCCGAACATCAAAGACCTGCTGGTACTCTGCAACCACTCTCTATTCCTGAATGGAAATGGGACAAGATTGAAATGGACTTCGTCACCGGATTTCCCCGATCACAGAAGGGTCATGATGCCATCTTTGTCGTCATCGACCGATTCTCCAAGGTTGCTCATTTTCTGCCTGTCAAGGAGATGATCTCTGCTAGTCAGTTAGCAGACTTATATGTTTCCAGAATTGTTTCCCTCCACGGTATTCCGTTGGAGATCAGTTCCGACCGAGGCAGCATTTTCACCTCTAAGTTCTGGGATAGTTTCCAAGAAGCTATGGGCACTCACCTGAGTTTCAGCACCGCTTATCACCCCCAGTCGCAAGGACAAGTCGAACGAGTTAACCAAGTGCTTGAAGACATGCTTCGAGCTTGTGTCATTTCATTCGGTAAGAAATGGGAGGAATCTCTTCCATTTGCTGAATTCTCGTATAACAATAGCTATCAAGCCAGTCTGAAGATGGCCCCTTTGAAGTTCTCTATGGACGTAAGTGTCGAACCCCTCTGAATTGGTCAGAAACTGGGGAACGAACCCTCATTGGTCCTGACATTATTCAGCATGCCGAAGATCAGGTTCGCGTTATTCGTGAACACTTGAAAGCTGCTCAGTCCCGTCAGAAGAGCAACTATGACCGCAAACACAAAGAAATGGTCTATCAACCTGGTGAATACGCGTACCTTCGTGTCACTCCCATGAGGGGCACTCATCGTTTCGGAATCAAAGGCAAGTTAGCTCCTCGCTACATTGGCCCGTTCCGTATCCTTTCCAGGAGTGGACCAGTGGCATACCGTCTGGAATTGCCGCCGAACCTCTCTCAAGTCCACGATGTATTCCACGTGTCGCAACTCCGACGCTGCTTCAAAGACCCTATCCGTGAAGTGGAGCATGATATGATTGAGCTACAACAGGACTTGACTTATCAAGAACATCCGAGCCGCATTCTCGATCAGTCTGAACGCAAGACCCGCAACAAGACGACCAAGTTTCTCAAAGTTCAGTGGTCGAATCATTCTGAAGACGAAGCCACTTGGGAACGCGAAGATCGTCTTCGTGAAGAATACCCCGATCTTTTCACCTCTACCACTTAAATTCTCGGGACGGGACTATTCATATCCGTTTGTCCTAGAGACAAATTAATAAAGATATTTGTCACATATCCATTTTGTTCATAATACGTTTTATATTATGCTATAACGGTATTATTTGGAAATACTAATACAGGTGTAATATAAAACATAGGTCCGTAGTTTAACTCGGGTAAACTATCTCATTGGGCAATTGATTGATCAAGATTTCCTGATCATGGCGACACTTAAGTCCATTGACAATGAGGTCATGTCATTAGGGGAATGATGTGATGGACATACACCCACCTAAAGTATTGCAATGTAATCGAGTCACATAGTTCAGCGTTGCGATGACTTTGTAACGTATGGCTTAGTCCTTAGACCGTAATGATCATACGTAATTGTCATCTATGAGGAGACTTTGATTTGTATCCCACCGCCTGACTGAAATATGCTAGCTATAACGGTGCACTTTGGGTATTCCGAAATAGATGGTTGATGCGTATGTTTATAGATCAGAGCGGGATTTTTTAGTCCTTGTAACAGGACAGGTACTATGGGCCCACTCGATGATATTGCATCAATAGCTTGCAAGCAGGTGACTAGGTCACGGGAGATGCAATAGGCACGGACGAGTAAACTTGTTTCTTGTGAACGAGATGTGAACACGGTATGTGGGATACCGACGATCGAACCTCGGACAAACAAAGTACCGCAGCACAAAGGGATTACGTCGTATCGTTAACGGTTTCCAAAAGCGATTAAGTTCATTCGATGGAAGCACAGGGGCTGTCAAGGATTGTAACCAGGTCCAACTGACTAGTCATTGGTCAATGACAAGAGTCTCGACCATGTCTGTTGTTTCCCGGACCGTTAGGGTGTTACACTTAAGGGCAATCGATGCATAGGATAGTTTCAGAATCAATCAGTGAAATAGGAGAAATCACCGGAATAGTTCCGGAGGAGGACGGAAGTTGTTCCGGACATTTTGAATGGTTCAAAATAAAGTTTAATTTGTTTTAATAATGTTTTATTATTTAATTATCTGAATTAAATATTTAAACATATTAAAATAATTAAAAAATGGAAAAAGGCTATATGGGCCTATGGGGCCCATTAGGGGAGGAGGGGTTTCCCCCCTTGGGCTTGGCGTCAAGGGTGGGGCCCATCCCCCCCTTGACTGACGTACTCCCCCCCTTGGGAGTTTAGTCCCACATGGGGGAGGGGAGGAGGATAGCACCCCCTTGGCCTATATAAGGATGGGTACACCCCCCTTTTTCCAACACACACAATTATTCCTCTCTCTCTCCTTCTCCTTCCTGGAAGTGGACTCCCCTTGTTTGGAGTCTGCACCTGGACTGGAGTTCTCCACCATAAGGCAGGTCGTCGCTCTGCTGGAATCGGGATCCGAATCCGTCTTTCTTCCGCTGCTCGCCTGGTTCAGGGCCCGGGAGGAACATCGATTGTACCGTACGTGTATAATCTCTTCAAGGCACTACACCTGTGGTGCTACTTCATCGCTTGAGGTCAACTGGGAGTCATCCTCGCCGGTGGTCTACTACACGACAGGGAGGTCGTAGTTCTGAGTCTACGTCAGCCACGTTTGCAAGAACGTTTCCCTCTTTCGGTCTTCAAAGGTATGATCACCGATTCCCTCCGTTACTTTACATCGCCATAGCATAGATCTTGGGTTCGGGTATCGTAGGTATGAAAATTTTGTGTTTTCTGCCCCGTATCCCAACACCACCCTATATATAAAATTCTACTAACCCAACTATATATAAAATCAGTTGTAGAATACACCCCTTAAGAACTTATTCTACTGATAAAATTCTTATTCTGCTATCACCCTTCTAACCCAAGTATCTAGCGCGTGCAGTGCTCTGTGTCGCCAACTGCGGTGCGATTGCCCGTCCGATGCAGTTCCTTTGGTCGATTCCGGATCCGCGAAAAACAAGTGCGTTCTGTTTGGCGATAATGCAGTGCGCTTTCCCGTCGGATGCGGCGCGGTTGCCCGGCGAATGCAGTTCACTTGGTCGATTTCGAGTTCGCGAAGAACGGAGTTCCGCGTTTTTAGTAGAATCGAGACAACTTTTAAACTGTAAGGAATTAGGATGTGTGTTCTACATGAAAATGGAGCCCCTCGACGATATCTATCCAACGTTGTATAATTTGCATCAATCAGATAAGCGAATCAAAAGAATTTACGCAAAAACTCCCGCTGCCCCAAATGTGGATAGCCACACCGTTTTTCAAATTACTTCAAAACCGTTGGGAATTTGGAAAAGTGTTCAATATATGGATTAATCTCCTACTCCATGTGAATCCAACGGTGTATCATACGCATCGATCAAATAAGCGGTTAAAAAGTTCTACTCTCTACAAGATCCGTCGGCAAAACACATAGTGCGCGCGTTTTTTGGCGGCTAGATATCTCTCAAATCCGTAGCGAATTAGACAAAGTGTTCTACATATGAATGGTGCTACTGATCGATATATTTCCAACAGTATATCGTTTCCATCAATCCGATAAACGGTTTAGAAGAAATCGCGGAAAAACTGCCGCTGCGAAAGTGGGCCGGCCCACCATTTTTTAAACTGCTCCTAATCCGTGAAGAATCGGGGGAAGTGATCAACATACGAAAGATGATCCTTTTCCATACGAATCCAACGGTGTACCATACTCTCAATTCCGACCAATGGTTAAAAAGTTAGACCGAAAACGGTGATGCGGTTAGAAAAACAAGCGTGTTCTGTTTGACGATAATGCAGTGCGCTTGTCCGTCGGATGCGGTGCGGTTGCACGACGAATGCAGTTCACTTGGTCGATTTCGGGTCCACGAAGAACGGAGTTCCGCGTTTTTACTAGAATCGACACAACTTTAAAACCGTAAGGAATTAGAAAGTGTGTTCTACATGAAAATGGATCGCCTCGACGATATCTATCCAACGGTTTATAAATTGTATCGATCGGATAAGAGAATAAAAAGAATTTTCGCAAAAATACCCGCTGCACCCAAATGTGGACAGTCACACGATTTTTCAAATTACTTCAAAACCGTGGGAAATTTTGAAAAAATGTTCAACATATGGATTAATCTCTTACTCCATACGAATCGAACGGTGTATCGTACGTATCGATCGGACAAGCGGTTAAAGAGTTCTACTCTCTACAAGATTCGCCGGTGAAAAACAGTGTGCACATTTTTTTGCGGCTAGATTTCTCTCAAATCTGTAGTGAATTAGACAAAGTTTTCTACATATGGATGGAGCGCCTTATCAATATCTTTTCAATGGTATATCATTTCCATCAATCCGATAAACGGGTTAAGAGAAATCGCGAAAAAACTAACGCTGCGAAAGTGGGCCTCTGCACCATTTTTAAAACTGCTCGTAATCCGTGAAGAATCAAGTGAAGTGTTCAACATATGAAAGATGCTTCTTTTCCATACAAATCCAACGGTGTATCATACGCTCAATTCCGATCAACCGTTAAAAAGTTAGAGAGAAAATACTGAATACGGTTCTGTTTCACACGAGCTGCAGTGCTCGTGAGTCAGCAGTGCGGTTCTTATTAGCGTCCGATGCAGTGCAGAAGTGTTAGAAAAATAGTTATTCTTCTAATATAAAAAGTATCAGAAAAAACAATCGGTTTAATAAAAATCACCCCCACCTTATCCTCTATCTCCCTCCCCCGTGCTTGCCTCTCCAAGCCCGACGCCGCATCGTCTCCTTCTGCGGGACGCCGCGCCACCTCCTTCTCCGGGGCCGCCGCGCCTGCTACTACTCCTGGGTCGCTGCGCCGCCTCCTTTCCCCGCGCCATGGAGGAATGCAGCAGGACGGAGGAGGTTCTCCGCGCTCCGCCTGCAGCACGGCCATCCCGCCTGGACCCGACGAGCAGCGGACGGACGACGTCGATCTCGTCCTCCCCGTCGCCTCCATCACGCGCCAACGCTGGGATTCGCCGCGCCTCCATCCGGAGCCAGGCGGTGGGGCCATCCCCCACCCAGCGTGCCACTCCCCAGCCAGATCACTCGGACCAAGCTTCCCAAAGCCACGACCCGATGCGGTCGTCGGATCCGCCGTCACGGGATCCGTCCAGCCACGGCCCCGTGCGACCGGCCACCCCTGGATCGGCGCCGTCTCTGCCTCTTTCGTCGTTGATCCGAAGACGTCCAGTTTTCCAGGCTGCACTGCTTCGCCGAGTACCTGCGGATGGTGGAGGACCCGAAGGAGGGATCTCGCTGCTGCGAGTCCATCCCACGCCGCCGGGGTGCCCCCGTCCCCAAGCGCCTGGGAGCCGACTGCCGCACCACGTTCCTGCTGGACGCCTCCTTCCTCCTGACGAGTTGCCGGCCGGGACCTCGACTCCCTCACGACCCAGCAACACAGAACCGGTCGCGGCGGAGTTACCGGCTCGAATTCGCCACCCTCCCTTCTACCTCCGACGAGCTGCCCTCCTCCCTTCTAGTCTATCTGGCAACGATGCAGTGCAGTTCGTTGCGTCGTCGGGTACTCGGGTTCACCTCCCCTCTGCCCTTCTGTGCAGTTCGTCTCTGCTCCGCTATGGATTCGGCCTTCCCACACCACTATCCCAGCACCCGCGGACGGTGGGCTGCACTCCGTCGCTTGGATTTTGCTCAATTTTTTCTTCAGCGCGGCTCTGTCAAAGTTCCCATGAACGTGACTGTTTTTGATTTGCTACCTTGTTCTTTTCTTGTAGTGCAGATTCAACGAGCGGAAAGAAAAAACCTACTAGTATTCCCTTGAAGTTCGCTCTGTGTCTTCAAGTTTCTAGGAAGATGGTTACTAGTATTCCGTTGCCTTAATGGACCCTCCGGCCCGAAATACGTGTCGCAACGGACATTTTGCGAAAAACCCTTCCATGTTTTTCCACACAACCCGCAATCCTGGTCAGCTCCAACTCTCTCGCTTTCTCCTCCCGACCGGTCTCCGCCGTGCCATAGCCGGCCATCACCTGCTCGCCTCCTCCGCGCAGCTGCACCGAGCTTTCTCCCTGGCTCCCTCCTCTCGCAGCTCCCGGGCTCCCTCTTTCCTGCGCAGCTCCGCTGGAGTAAAAAATGGCGTCTTTGTGCTCTGGATGGCATGGGGAAAAGGGTGGCGGCGAGCGCGGTGCAGTTCAAGAGGAGATGGATCCGCTGGGCGCGAGGCTGGATCCGTTTCCGGGACGAGGACAAGTGGGCTGACCCGACTGCCTCGGTGGACGGCAAATCCTGCGACTCCAGCGATGTCATCTTGAATGGCTTCGCCGAGCTGCCGGGGACGGCGACGCCTCACGGAGGAGACAAAGGGGAGATTGGTGAAGAAGGAGCAGAGGAGGGGGAGGACTTTGGTGCTTGCTGCAGGTCTAATATCTCAAAGGAGCTGGGCAATTTCTGAAGGTGACTACAATTTCTCTTCCTGAACCTTGTTTCTTTTCAGTTTCCACCACATTGGAATTGTTGATAGATGAGGAGTAGCATGTTTCTAGCCGTGGAGACAAATATATGTGCAGTTCCACACTGTGTTAAACCTAGCAGTAGCAGTCTCCTTGTGCTTGTATGTGCATCTCTGAATGTATGTGCGTCTCTGAATTTTAGATTAGTATTCGGCTGCTTGGACATACAGATATCCGTAGCCTAGAGCTCAAGTTCTCCTCTGATTAATGTCTCATAACAAGATTATGATTTAGCCAAAAACAATTGACCTGTACTGCCCAGGTTTTTTGTTAAACAACAACACTCTAAATATGAATCTACTACTCCATGTTGGGTTCTTTGGAGTACTAGTGCTAGTGCCCAGGTTCTTTTGAGTACTAGTTCTAAGTTCAGACAGAGTATCTATAATCTGAATATATATACTCAGGTGCCAAGACAGCCTTAGCTACCAGAGTATCTATAATCTGAATATTTGGCTACCAGAGTATCTATAATCTGAATATCCCAGACACATGCAAAAACCACTGGATTCAGTTCATTCACAAGACACATGCAAAAACCAGAGTATATATATATAGCTTTCTATAAACATAGTGCAATGTACACGGCACAATTACAGACAACACGATTACAAACAACACCCTCATCCACCATGTGTAGCTATGATATCCAAGGTCTTCCGGTACAATTCACCATCACATCTTAGATTTATATGTAGCATCCTGTCCCTCTCCATCCTGTCCTTGTTTAGGTGCGGGATCTTGTATCGCATACCACCCTCATCTCTCATGACCTCGATCAACATTGACTGTAGTGTGATAAATACCCTCGCTAGCTTATTCACATCATATCGATCATATGCCTCTTCAACAGATTCAATCATTTCCTGGATTGTGTTTGGTGCAATTTTAAGTGTCAAGGACTGGATAGAGGGAAAGAAGGAAAGGTCTAGGGCATTCATATCTGGGGAATTCGGAGGCTATTGCGTCAACCTGATATCTAGACCTGATTCATCTACCGCATCTTTAAAACCTTGATCACTCGGAAGCACGTGTGTTTTAGCATTGTCTTGCTGGATATATATGATTCCACCTTCTTCTGGCCACCGGGCTTCAATAGCTGGAATGGCCTTTTCACAAGGATAATGCCTCATCACATCCCTATTCACTATTATAGACTTTGTTTCCAATGTCCCTTTCAATCTATTCTTGGAATTGTTTTTTGCTGCAACTTCTTGACGAAGGCCCAGACTCCAATTTTTCCATCAAAAGTTATTTCCTTGTTCGTCAAATCTCGGCCTCGCAACTGCGGTTAAGAACATAACCTTGCCGATACTATTCTTGTTGTGAATAGTGCGCAAGGGATCTTGTTCTTCAGGCAGGAGGTAGTAGGTTCTTTTCTTCTTTGTCATATCGAACCATTTTTCGTCAATGTGAACTATGTTCTGCATATCACTAAAGGAAGGCATAGCATTTTGTATTGTACTGGGATCAATCATTGAAGTGCAAAACTTCAGCCTTGATATATTTTGTTTTCTGGTTTCAGAGATGGCTTGATAGAGCTTGTGTGGCGCCTTATTTCTTTCCATTTGAACCTTGTTTGCAATGTAGAGTATGGGACATCCAACGACCTAGCAAGTGTCCTCATTGTTGAGTGTACATCTTCCTCTCCTTCAGGCATGTGTACATCTTCCTCTCCTTCAGGCATGTGTACATCTTCCTCTTCTTCAGGCATGTGTACATCTTCCTCTTCTTCAGGTGGAGTGCTATTCAGATCGAGCATCATAGTGATGTGCTATTCAACACCTGCCCAATCATTAAGAAATTGTTAGAGATATCAAAAGTGTCTAGTGTCTAGTGAATAAACTGATTTACTGTACTTTTTTGCAGCAGAGCAACAACAGCAGAGCAAGAGCAGCAGAGAAATAGCAATGCGAGTAGCACTGAAAAAATGACAAGCAGCAGAGGAACCATAGCAGCATAGCAACAATGTGAGTATCTTTTTATCAGTATAGTAATCAATCAGTATGACAAAGTGCATACTCTTTTAGATTAGTAGTCTGAATTCAATGCTCCCAGTGTAGTACTCCTAGATTTATCTTTTTCTCTTGCTGACAGTAGCTCTGAACATTGAACTAAATTCAGTTTGCAATATCAGCAGAACTTGGGGCAAGATGAGAAGGAGATGGAGTGAATTGCCAGTTCCATATGTGAGCAAGAGCACATTGCCACTGATATCACCAAGGTGAATTTTTGAACACTTTGTCGGAATTCATATGTAAGCTAGATATCTGTTGGGGTAATCAAGTGCATGTGAATTCAGAGAGTTCTTTGTCTTGTTTCACAAGTGAATTCAGATAAGTGCTAGTCCTAGTAACTACAGGAGACAATGACATCATTTTTTAACAGTAATCTGAATATTTTTTAACAGTAATTCAGACCTATGCAAACTGTTATGTGAGATGGTGAAAACTCTAGCAAACTGAATCTAGTGAGACGCTAGCAAACTGTATGTATTCAGTAGTAACAAGTGCAAACAACATCTTTTGTCTTGTGATCTTGTGGAAACAACATCTTTAGTTTAAAAATGGAGTTGACAAAGTGTATGTTCTTGTTTCAGACTAAAACAGCAGATCAACCGAGCAATAGATGTGCAAACTTGGCTCTGAACAAAAAAGGAAAAACAGAGCAATAACAGCAGCAGAGCAATAGAAGAGCAACACTTGGCTCTAAACAGAAAAAAAACGCCACTAAAAGGGCAAACTACTAGGGAATGCCCTTTTAGTGGCGTCCTTTTTTCCTGTTTAGTGGCGCATTCTAAAAATGCGCCACTATTAATTTTTTTAAATTTTGAATTTTGAATCTGGATCTGGAAAACAATTTTCTTATTTTTTATATTTTTTATTTTTTCTTAATCTCAGGTTAGTATGCTTAATGCCCGCTGACTATGCTTAATCTCAGGTCAAACTTCCCCGAGGGTCACCCATCCTAGCACTACTCCAGCCCAGCACGCTTAACTTCTCGGTTCTATTCAACTCTCACTCCAGCTCACCTAGCAGGCACTTGTTGATATATTTAACATATAAATCCTATTAAACCATGTTGATGTATAGGACCTTGTTAATGTTCATGGGTGTGCTAAAATTTTCAACATTTTTTTGAAACTTTCTCGATGGGACCATTAGCATATTTTGAACTTTTAAAAAAATTGATTTTTTTAAAAATAAATTTATTTTTTTATTTTTTTTAATGTTACTATCTAAATTTTGTAACTTTTTTTAACTTCCCGATTTGTCCTCTGGCCTATTTTGAATTAAAAAAAAAATATATTTTTAAAAAAAAATTAATTTTTTTTTGCGCCACTACTAAGTTCAAATATATATTTTTCAAAATTTTCTCTTTTTTTGGGCCTCCAGATCTTCAAACGCCCGTAACTTTTTTCTGTTAGGTTTTTGAGGATTCTAAAGACGTTCAACGGGTTACACCCAGTTGAATTTGGATATAACTTTTCGAGTAGATGATTTTTCATATAAAAACTTTTTCATCGGAGGTCGTATGCAAAAGTTAAGTCCATTTTACAAAATTCTCGAGAGATTTTGCAAAAAAAATCGAAATTCATATTTGTAAATTTTCCTAACAACTAGACCACATATCATTTGGGAAACTTATTTTCTTTTATTTTTTTGACATTTCTATCATTTCTTTTATTTTTTTCCAAATTGAAAAGGCGGTCCACGGGGGGGGGGGGGTGTATTTGGGACTTTTCCCGCATAGTTTTTTCTTAGTAGTGGCGCATATGGGAAAATGCGCCACCCCTAAGAGCTTATGGGTGGCGCATTCTGGATGCGCCACTAATAATTCTTTAGGGGTGGCGCATTTCCAGAATGCGCCACCCATAAGCTCTTAGGGGTGGCGCATTTCCAAAATGCGCCACCTATAAGATTCTTAGGGGTGGCACATTTCTCTAAATGCGCCACGTATAAGGGGATCCATGGCTGGCCCACTCTTAGGGGTGGCGCATTTTTGAAAATGCGCCACCTATAAGAGCTTATGGGTGGCGCATTTTTTACCAGTGCGCCACCCCTTAGAACATAGTGGCGCATTACATATAAAATGCGCCACTAATAAGCTTTCCATGTATAGCTATTTCCCTAGTAGTGGATCACACGCACGTGCAAGCGGCTCTCAGAGGACAGCGACGACGCGCGGACGATGTGCGGCGGTCGGGGACGGAGCGAGCTGATGCGCGAGTGACTGAGGAGGACGATGGGGACCTGTTTGTACACTTTTGAAAATACGAAATATTTCGGGCCGGAGGGAGTACAATATTTTTTCGGCGCCCCTGGCTCTTTGCGGTTCGCATGAGCATGACTATTGTTTCTTTTTGACATTCATTTTGTTTTGATTTGCTTCTCTAATGCTTTCATTTCATGCAGTGCAGTATTAAGGTGCAGGGAGACATCGAAAATTCGTTCACCATGTGGTTCTCTTACAACAGTCATCGGCGGATGCAGCTCACACCAGCAGATTTCCTTCAAAAAACTTGTGTTAGATAAAAATCCGGTGTGTGCAGTTTGGTGATGAAGATTTAACGAGTTCAATGGTGCAGATGTGCAAAGTACAATTTGCAAATGGTGTTTTATTTGTAATTTTCATGCCTAAATCTGTTGCACTTCACTGGGAGAAAAAAAATCGGATGTTGTTGTACTAAGTGATTGAATGTTTGTGTATCTATGTACTGAGAAAATATATTTGTAATCTGTATAAGTATTAGTGACTTCAGTCTATGAAAAATGTGTACAAATGCTCAAACCCACTCGGAAAAATGCAAAAGAAGAAAAATGTACAGTTCACTTGCTCTGTCTAAGCCTTCACACACATTTAAGATACTGTAGAAAAAAATGTAAAGGCAAAATAGAATAAAATAAAAAAATGTGTGCAGTTCTTTCTGACGACAAATGTCGTGTGGTCGCTCGACGGATGCAGTTCACTTCGTTCATTCCGGTTCCATAAAAACATGTGTATTTCTGTTCGCCGATAATGAAGTGCGCTTGCCAGTCGGATGCAATCACATATAGTTCGCTTCGTCGATTCTAAATCCACAGAAAACACGTTCATTTCTATTTTCCGCTAATGCAGTGCACTTGCCTGTCGGATGTGGTGCGGACGCCCGAAAGATGCAGTTCACGTGGTCGATTTTCGGTACGCGAAGAAACATAGTTCCACGTTTTAGTAAATTCAATATTTCTCTTAAACCGTAAGGAGTTAGGAAGAGTGTTCTACATGAAAATGGAGCGCCTCGACGATACCTATCCAATGGGGTATCAATTGCATTGATCGGACGAACGAATCAAAAAAAATTACGCAAAAATGCCCGCTGTCCATAAGAGGGTAGCACACCATTTTTCAAAATACTCCAAAACCGTGAGGAATTTGGAAAAGTGTTCAACATATGGATTAATCTACTACTCCATACGAATCCAACGGTGTATCACACACATTGAGTGAAGTGGGCCGCCGCTCCGTTTTCGAAACTGCTCTTAATCCTTGAAGAATCGAGTGAAGTGTTCAACATACGAAAGATGCTACTTTTCTATACGAATCCAACGGTGTATCATACACTCAATTCCGATAAAAGGTTAAAAATTAAGGCAAAAATACTGCATGCGGTTCGTTTTTAACCGAGCTGCAGTGCTCGTGAGTCAGCAATGCGGTTCCCTTAGCGACGCGATGCAGTGCAGAAGTTTTAGCAGAATAGTTATTCTGCTAATATTAGCAGAATAGACGGGTACTATATATATATATGTGTGTGTGTGTGTGTGTGTGTGTGTGTGTGTGTGTCGAAAGCCAGCGCGACAGAAGTCGACTTATGTATATTATATGGCGAGAGACAGTGCGACGAGTGTCGACTTATATAAGTGTACAATAATGTTCCTATTCTACTCAAGTGTAATATGGACGGAGTTGTGCGATGTTCCAAGGTCTAGGAGTCTCCTCCATAGATGTGCGTGAGGTTGCATTCTCGCGTATATGAACCAAGCAGTAGGATCCATTGTACAGGTTCTTGCTGACCACAAATGGTCCTTCCCATGGAGAGGATACCTTGTGCATTCCATCCTTTTTCTGTACAAGCCGGATAACTAAATCACCTTCCTCGAAAGTTCAACATTTGATGCGGCGACTATGATAGCATCGCATATCTTGTTGGTAGAGAGTCGAGTGAGCTGCTGCCTGCTCTCGTTTTTCATCGAGAACATCCTAGGAGTCCTACCTCGCCTTCTCATTGTCAACTTCCACATATGCGGCGACTCTTGGTGAGTCGTGACGGATGTCACTTGGGAGAAAGGCTTCCGCTCCATAGACGAGGAAGAAGTGAGTGTAGCCTGTCGACCTGTTAGGAGTCTTCCTCATGCTCCATAGTACTGAGGGTAACTCTTCCTCCTAGCAACCCGGCGTCCTTTCCAAGGGGACATAAAGTCGGGGTTTGATGCCTCTAAGAAACACTTGGTTGGCTCTCTCGGCTTGTCTGTTGGACTGTGGGTGAGCCACTGATGCAAGGTCGAGTCGGATGTGATCATTCTGGCGGAATCGCTGCATAACCCCTTCTGATAGGTTAGATCCATTATCAGTGATGATGCTGTGGGGGTAGACGAATCTGTATATTATCTTTTTCAAGAATTTTAATGTCGTCGCAGCTTCACATTTACTGACCGGCTCTGCCTCAACACATTTGGTGAATTTATCCACTGCCACTAATAAGTGGGTATTCTTGTTGGATGACATTTTGTAACAGCCCAGTTTTTAGAAAAATTAAATTTTTTGTTTTCGGTGTGAATTGTTTGATTGTCTGATCTGTTTGCGGTGTTTGCATCCCCGATTTGTCGGTCGGCGATTATTTTCCCCCCTCTTATCTCGTACCGGACGGAGACCGACCCTTGCCACCTTGACACTCGACCTTTGCGACACCGGGTTTCACCCGATCACCGTCGCGAAAACCGCACGAGACTAGCCGCAGCCAATGGAACGAAAACCCATTTTAATAATTAAACGGGATATTTTTATAGCGCGACGGAAAGTGTTTTCGGAACGGTTCCAGCGCGAGGTGAACGCCGCCATCTCGACTCGCTGATCGCGCAGTTTGAAGTTTTACCCGAATCGGAGGTACTGCGGACCCCCGTCAGTCAGAAACGTGAGCACTACGCGCGACAGAGAAAAACCGGGGATGTTTTTGCAAACTGCCAGCCACCGGGGCTATATAAAGACCACCACACTCCCACCCCATTTCTAGGGTTTCCCTAGCACAAAATTGCAGGCACACCCCCAGTTTTGCCCCCAATTTTTGTCCAAATAGCCCCAGATCCAAAAATCCAAGCCAGATCCGACCTGGACCGTCAGATCTGGCGATCCGACGGCCCAGGGAGTGCCACGTCACCCCGTGTCTCCACCTACCTCGCTCCACCCCACGGGCAGCCCAAGGCCGCCGCCTCCGAACAGCAGGCCACCACGCCCCTCCTCTCCCTCTCCCTAAGCCTCTTATTCTCCCGTGCCCCTGACCCCTGCCTCTTCCTCCCGCAGATCAGCCGCCATGGCCATGGCCACTTGGAGCCGAGCTCCGCCGCCATGGAGCCACCCCGCCCCGAACCGCAGGCCGGCGCAGCCCTCCCGGCCAGGAGCGCCTCCGCCCGAGCCCTCCTCACCGCCCTTTCCCCTCGCCCTCGCCGCCGGTGGCCGGCGCAGCCACCGGAAGGCCGCCGCCGCCGCCTGTGTCTCGTCGGGGACGAGACGAGCCCGAGGCGTGCCCGCACGCCCAGCCGACCGCGTGGGCCAAGGCCAGCCCAAGGCCACGGCCTCCACAGCCCCCAGCGCCAGCCAGGACAGTGGGCCTCGACCCATGAGTGAGCCAGGCCGCCCCCCTTCCCTTTTTTTATTATCTTTGTTTATTTTTATTTTTCCAGCACCCTGTAATTTTTCTAAGTCTGGAATGAAATTGCTGCTGATTCAATATCGTGTTGCGATTTCCCGTTGATCCGTAGCTCCGATGATCGTGCCCCCAAAATGAAAGTTGCTCAGTTTTGCGTGCTCTAGCGTTCGTATGTAGAAAGTTTTTCCGTTTGAGGTCATCTTGATTGTGTAATTGTGTGCTAAAGTGGGCATCAGGACGTTAACTGCTAGTTTTTCCTGTTAAGTGCTGCTGTTATTATTTTGTTGCAACTTTGCATGATGATTGTGACTCATCCATGAGGCAAGGTATGGACTTCATCACCGGCTTTCCAAAAACCCAGAAAGGAAATGATGCCATCTTCGTTGTCATTGACCGACTTTCAAAAGTTGCTCACTTCCTTCCAGTTCGCGAGTCTATAATTGCTAGCCAGTTAGCGGACTTGTATGTCTCTAAAATTGTGTCTCTTCACGGTGTTCCTTTGGTAATCAATTCTGATCGTGGTAGCCTTTTCACCTCTAGATTCTGGGAAAGTTTTCAAAATGCTAAGGGAACTCATCTCTCCTTTAGTACAGCTTTCCACCCTCAATCTAGCGGTCAAGTTGAAAGGGTTAATCAAATCTTGGAAGACATGCTCAGAGCTTGTGTTATCTCTTTCGGAAAGAATTGGGAAAAATCACTTCCATTCGCCGAATTTTCTTATAACAATAGTTTTCAATCTAGTCTGAACATGGCTCCCTTTGAATTCCTCTATGGCCGACGATGTCGAACACCCCTAAACTGGTCAGAAACCGGTGAAAGACAACTCTTTGGACCGGATATGATCAAGGAAGCAGAAGAGCAAGTTCGCATTGTTCGTGATCGTTTGAAAGCCGCTCAATCTCGTCAGAAAAGCTACTATGATCGTCATCATAGAGAAGAGAGCTATAATCTTAATGAGAAGGCTTACCTTCGGGTTACTCCTCTGAAGGGAACCCAAAGATTCGGTATCAAAGCCAAGTTGGCCCCACGTTACATCGGAACTTTCCGCATTCTCGCTAAACGTGGAGAAGTTGCCTACCAACTTGAACTACCTCCGCACCTTTCCCGAGTACATGATGTATTCCATGTGTCACAACTCAGGCGTTGCTTCAAGGACCCCATCCGCGAAGTCGACCATGAAACGCTTGATCTCCAAGATGACCTTTCTTATCGAGAGTACCCTGTTCGTATTCTTGATTCAGCAGAACGTGTCACTCGTCGTCAGAAGATCAAGTTCCTCAAAGTGCAATGGTCACATCACTCCGAGAAAGAAGCAACGTGGGAAAGAGAAGACCGCCTCCACGCCGAGTACCCCACCTTCCTCCCGACGACTTCTGAATCTCGGGACGAGATTATTTTGAGTGGGGACGAGTTGTCAGAACCCCAACTAGGGTAAGTGCTAGGGTTTGTTTGTGCCCTTTGCATCATGCAAAAATTCAAATGAAATTCAAAAATGGGGAAAAGAAAAGCCCTGAGAAATTAATTCAAATGGCCAGATAAAAATCTTTTTCCAAAATTCATTTCAACATTTGGAAAATTCCTATAAATGATGCTGATCATTTTAAAAGTGGTTTGGGTATTTTCCCATGCTCATGGAATTTTCTAATTTTCAAATAGTGCCCTGGAAATTAAATTTGACCCCTATTTGAGGTGAAATTCAAATGTTTTGAATTTCAAAAGTGCCCAAACCTTAAAAGTGGCTTGCTACTGGTCACTTGGGTTTAAAAAAATATCTTGGGCATTTTACTAAAATACCTAGCCATTTTATTAGCTAGGTCAATCAATAGCAGAAAAGAAAACATAAAAGAATGAAAAGGAGAAGAGAGCCCACCCCACCCACTTACCTGGCCCAGCCTGGCCAGAAGCCGGCCCAACCCACTAGGGGCAGGGTCGTCTTCCTCCCAGCGCCAGGCAGGCAGGCAGCTCGGTGGCGAGCATGCAACCGCCGCCGACGCCACCTCCTGCTCACCCTCTCTTCTTCTGCACGCCGTGACGACGCCTGGAAGGCACTGCACCCTTTCCCCCAACTCGTAGCTTCTCTCCCCTTCTCTCACGCCCGTGCTCATCCACACCCGACGGACACCGGAGCACGCCGTCGTGCGCCCCCGTGCCCCGAACCACCCCGAGGCCACTCCGACGTGTCCAGACGCTGCGCCATCGACGTCTTCATCAAGCGGCGCCTCCAATTCGAGCCGAGGAGCCCCGGAGACGACGCCCGCCTCAAGAACTCGCCGCCGGCCGCCATGTTTTCCGACGACGAATTCGCCACCTGCTGAACCTCCCCGGCGACGCTGACGCCGTCCTCGTGCTCCTGGTGAGCTTGCCCTGTTTTCCCCCCCTCCAGTGCTCGAATCCATGCCCCGGACGCCGTTCCCGTCGAGGCAGTACGCCAGCCGCCGCGGAAGTTCCTCCCTGCCGTGGCCTCCGGCCTCCTCCGGCGAGCGCGTGTGCTCCCCTCGAAGCGCACGGGAGCGGGGAGCATTTTGGTGGTACTTCCGCCGCCTCCCATGGCCGGAGAGGCCCTGACCAGTGGGCGCCGCCGTGGAGTATGGTCGCCGCCGGCCAACTCCGGCAGTCCCACGTGGCCACACTAACTAGGGGGCTAATCCCCCTCCTAATTGACCCCATGGGTCAATGACAGGTGGGGCCAGCCCCCCTAAATCAAATTTAACCTTAATTAACAGAGGGGTTAACCCCCTGTGACACTGACAGTGGTGGCCCACAGGTCAGCCCCCCCTGACGTCACCCCTGCGTCACAGTGACGCAGTAAATCATTTATGAATTAAAAGATTTCAGAAATTCCAGAAAACAGTATAAACTTCCAAAAATCATAGAAAATTCATATGAACTCCAAATTAAACAAATAATATATGAAAAATTATCAGAAAAATGCAAGGATTAAGAATATGCAATTTGTTTTTATGTTTGACCATTTTAAAATGGGTGAACAGAACCAAATGTGTATATGACTTAATTTGAAATTGAATTTGGAGTTTGAATTTGCATTTCAAATGCAATATACTTCAATTAAATTGAATATGCTACAAACCAGTACCATTCACATCATGGACAACCTTATCATGTGTATGTGCATTTTTACTTCCGAAGTTGTCCCCCCTTGTTGATGTTTGCCTCCGATGACAGACGTTCCGAGACGGTGATCACCACCGAAGAAGAAGACCACCGTTAAGACCCATGTATCGTCAGCAAGGCAAGCAAACCCCATTGATCATGTCTATAAAATCCTATTTCCCTCTCAGTCTCGCTTATGCATGTTTAGGAGATCACCGAGACACGTTCTTTCGCATAGTTGAACCCATTCCGATGCATGACCTATCATTTTGTCACTGTATTAAGCAAACCACAATCCTAGCAGATTTAGGAGTTGAATGATGAGCATGTGGCCCCTGCAACTTTTACTGCTATTTGTTGCTTAGTGATACAATGAGGATGTTATGATTGTGAGTCGGGATGGAATGAACACAGTGGTGCTGATGTTAACGTGTTGGTGAATCCACCCTAAACAAAGGTGAACGATGAGAGGTTGTGTAGGAGTACACAGTGGGTTGTCTCGTTGAACACTGCCCTAGGCCCCGAGTTCCTGTTTTGTGATCCAAGACAAAGAGTATGACCACATGTAGGGTTTTATGGGAGCCCCATTTGGCATCTTTACGTACCCGATCCGGTCCAGGAGTCACACTAGATTCGGGCTTTCCATTTGATTTATGCATAGATATGTGGGTGGACCTGTGAGGCAGTGAAACCATCTGTCAACGGTGGCGTCTCGGTCCCTTGCATTATCTGAGTCCGTTTCGTGGAACCGGCCGGACTCTCGAGCGGTGACAAACTCAGGTAGTCGACTCCTGGATTAGAGAAGGTGATGTGAGGGTAGTGCCTTGGTTTCATCCACGTCCGACATCCGCTTGAAGGGTGACAAGAACGAGGCGATAAGTGATGACACACGTGTGAAGATGTACACCCCTGCAGGGTTAATGAACTATTCGAATAGCCGTGTCCGCGGTTATGGACTACTTGGAAACCTTTACTTGATCATAGACAACTTGAATGGATACTTATAAAACTCGCAAGATAAGCGTGAGTGCTATGGCGTGCCTCCTCGTGGGGAAGTCGAGGAAGTAACCATAGTGGTGTATTGATTGGAGACTTGGTAGTGGACTCGTGTACGCTTCTTACCTCAAGTCTGGTACTCGTAGTACAGGATTAGCCAAGTCAAAGCTGGCACTTCTGCATGTTGAACCCCACCTCCTTTACCTTGATACTTAAGCATGAGTATTATAGATCTGATGTAAGTCTTGTTGAGTACGACTTTGTACTCACGTTTGCTTATTCTATGTTTTAGATGAGAACCCGGACCCCGATGGAGTCACCGACCTGAAGCTCGACGTTGACCAAGTTAGTATAGTCCCAGACAGCAGTCTGGTCCCTCGTGGAAGGGCATGTATGTGTACAAGGCTTCTCTAAGCCATTTGTTAAACTTGTCTGTACTCAGATCTAATTAGCTTCCGTTGTATGATGTAATGTGATCACAGACATGTGATCTTTGTAAGCTCTATGTGTATATCAATAAAGAAGTACTTTGTAGAGTTATGTGATGATACCTGCTGTTCATACTAGGCATGTGTGCTGCGTGTATGTTTATATCATGCATGTCTTAGTATGGGTTTTCGAGACCTTAGTTGTGATCTGGCTGGCGGTCTTTTTTACACCAAGTGGCCCTTAGATGTGCGCAGCTTGGGGCATCGCGATGCGATTGCTCGTGACTCTGTCACGTGCACACTTTGTTGTATGATCGAGCCCGCCCTAGACCCCGACTAAGTGATCGGGCTGGAGTAAGTCTATTTAAGAGTTAGGATTCAATCGATAACATGGTTGAGGCGACTTGTCTATGAGTATGGGATTCACTACCCATAAGCATTTGGACTTGTGAGCGGACGATGAGGACCCATCTCAGTTGATCATCCGGCCTGGATGGGATGCCCCTCACGTTCGATGCTTACCGAGAACGTTCTGTGCTTGGCCTTGTATGCTTAGACAAGTGGGTACGGTTCTCGGCTCTCCATGTGATTCTACCGTGACTGGAATTACATACGCTAAACCCGGGTCCCGACAGACCTGCTCCCCGTGCCCTATCTCCTCGCCGTGGAGACCGCCAAGACGTCCCGAAGCTTATCCCCCTATCCCTGGACCTCATCTCCCGCTTCCTCTCCTTTTTTTCCGTGCGAACCGAGCGCCGCCGAGCGCGCCGCCGTGACAGCTGCGGCCAACGACCTCCCGTCGCCGAGCCGTGTTGTCCATCGTCACCGCCGCCATCGTCTTCGACTCCGAGCACTTCGAATCGAGCAAGGAGGCCCCGTAGTCGACGCCATCTTCACCGCCTTCCCCGCCGGCCGCCGCTCGTCGGCGAGCGATTCCTCCGCCTCAGCAACTCCTACGACCTCGCCGTCCCCTCCTGCAGCTCCGGGGTGAGCCCCTCTTCCTTTTGCCCCCTCTCTTGCTCTTCGCCGTGGCCCGTAGCCCATTCTCGCCGTGGCCAGTGGCTCCTCCGGCGCGCGCGTCGACGCCGACGTGCTCCCCGGCCTTGCCTTGGCCCCTCGTTGGCATAGTTAGATGCGGGAGAGCACGGGGAGCCTCCCCGTCCAAGTCCCGTGCCACCCCGTGCACGAAATTGCGACTCCGGCGTTGCTCCTTCGTGGCCGAGCCGCCGGCGTCAAGCCGCCGGTCACTTAGCACTAAACCACCCCTAATCCTAACCCTAACCTCACTGACCAGTGGCCCCCCCTATGCTAATTAACCTCTGTTATTTTAATCTAACAGGGAATTAAACCCCTCTCCCACTGACAAGCCGACCCCACATGTCAGCCCCCCTGTAACATCAGCACTGCGTCATGCTGACGCAATAAACCAATTTCCAGAGAATTAAAGAAATCCAGAAATTCCAGAAAATAGGTGAAACTTTAGAAATTCATAGAAAATTCATATTAACTCCAAATTAGACAAATAATATATGAAAAATGATCAGCAGAAAATTCTCTATCCAAATATGCAACTTTCAACCATGTTTGAGTTGATTTTAAAATGGGACCAGTAGCTTTTTCTATTTGGCTTAAATGGAATTAATTCAAGTTTAATTCAAATGCAATTCAAATTTTAACCATTAAAATGCAAACATGATCACCTGAACTTCAGAAGCATATCACCCACATGATCACATGTTTTCAAATGATCAAACATTTTCAAATGCAATTTGGTTAAATTGAAATTCATATGTGGAGTTTGAATTTGCATTTCAAATGCAATACACTTCATTTAAATCAAATGTACCACAAACCAGCACCATTCACCTCATGCACAACTATATCATGTGCTTGTGCATTCTATTACAATGTTGCCCCCCCTTTGTTGATGATTGTTTCCGGTACCAGCTTTTCCGAGACGGTGATCACCCCTGAAGGAGAAGACCACCATTAAGACCCGTGTTTCGTCAGCAAGGCAAGCAAACCCCATTGATCATGTCTATAAAATCCCAATTCCCTCTCAGTCTCGCTTATGCATGGTTAGGAGATCACCTTGTGTCGATTCTACCGCATAGTTGAACCCATATCCGATGCATGACCTATCATCTTGTCACAGTAGTAAGCAAACCACAATCATAGCAGATGTAGGAGTTGGTTGATATCATGTGGCCACTGCAACTGTTAATGCTTATTGCATTCTTAGTGGTATAATGAGGTTGCTTTTGATGTGAGTCGGGATGATAGTGAACATCGTGTTGATGAAAGTGAAACTGTGTTGGTGAATCCACCCTAATACAAGGTGAACGATGTTGTGTAGGAGTACACAGTGGGTTGTCTCATTGAACACCGCCTTAAGCACCGAGTTCTTGTATGGTAATCCAAGGCAAAGAGTACAACCACACATTGGGCTCACTGACCCCTCTCGGCCTAGTACCTTGATCCGTGTCGACGTCCAGGAGTCACATTAGTTCGGGCTTTCCATTTGACATCTGCATAGAAAAAGAATGAAGAAATGGTTGCATCATATAGATATGTGGGTGCACCTGTGAGGCAGGAAAACCATCTGCCAGAGGTGGCGTCTCGGTCACTTACATTGTTTGAGTCCGTTTCGCTGATCCGGTCGGGCTCTCGAGCGGAGGCAAACTCAGATAGTCGACTCCTGGAATAGACCGGTTGTGAGCGAAGTGTTGTGGTGAACATCCTCGCTGTCACCTCTTGAACGGTGGCGAGACCTGGCAGTAACCGATGGTCATGTGTGTGTAGCTTACACCCTTGCAAGGTTAACAAAACTATTCGAATAGCCGCGTCCGCGGTTAAGGACTACTTGAAACCTGTACCTGATTATTAGACAACTTGAACTGGATACTTCTAAAATACACCAAGATAAGTGTGAGTGCTATGGCGTGCTTTCTCGTGGGGAAGTCGAGGAAGGAACCATAGTGGTGTAATTGGTTGGAGATGTAGTGGACTCGTGTACGCTTCTTACCTCAAGTCTGGTATTCGTAGTTCAGGACTAGCCAAGTCAAAGCTGGCACTTCTGCATGATGAAACCCCACCTCCCTTTACCTTGATACTTGAGCATGAGTAGTGTAGTTCTGATGTAAGTCTTGCTGAGTACGACTTTGTACTCACGTTTGCTTATTCTATGTTTTAGATGAGAAACCAGACCCCGATGGAGTCATCGACCTGAAGCTCGACGTTGACCTTGGTAGTATAGTTCAAGACAGCAGTCTGGTCCCTCGTGGAAGGGCATGTTTGTTGTACAAGGCTTCTCTAAGCCATTTGTTAATCTTGTCTGTACTCAGACCTAATTTGCTTCCGTTGTATGATGTAATGTTGATCACATACATGTGATCTTTGTATGTTCTATGTGTAAGTAAATAAAGAAGTACTTTGTAGAGTTATGTCATGATACCTGTTGTTCATACTAGGCATGTGTGTTGCGTGTATGTTTATAACATGCATGTCTTAGTATGGGTTTTCAAGACCTTAGTTGTGATCTGGCTGGCGGTCTTTTATACACCAAGTGGCCCTTAGATGTGCGCAGCTTGGGGCATCGCGATGCGATTGTTCGTGACTCTGTCACGTGCACACTTTGTTGTATGATCGAGCCCGCCCTAGACCCCAACTAAGTGATCGGGCTGGAGTAAGTCTATGTAAGAGTTAGGATTCAATCGATAACATGGTTGAGGCGACTTGTCTATGAATATGGGATTCACCACCCATAAACATTTAGACTTGTGAGCGGACGTTGCGGACCCATCTCAGTTGATCATCCGGCTTGAGTGGGATGCCCCTCATGTTCGATGCTTACCGAGAACGTTCTGTGCTTGGCTTTGTCTGCTTAGACAAGTGGGTACGGTTCTCGGCTCTCCATGTGATTGCATCGTGACTGGAATTACATACGCATATTCCGGGTCCCGACAATTATAATAATCATATCATCAACAACAATATAATAATGTGATAGCCCAAACCAATGAGTAACAGGGTAACATCGTAGCATCCTAAGCATGCATACTAAGCAGGGGCTGAGCAACGAGCAATAGTAACATAGCATTACATGGTTTGCTGGGAGGGGACATGGCTGTATCGGTTTGAAAGAGGCTGTAAACATGTGGTAGGATCAAACATCGAACCTAACCTAGACTAGCTTGCAAACCGCTGGTTGAAATAGAATGGATCATAAGTAATGCATAGTCCTTGCCTGTTGATAAGTCTGGTTCCGAAGGTGTAGTGGATCGCAAGCTCGCATCGTCTCCGAGAGATATCCGCGGGAGCACACTTGAAGGTAAACACTGGAAATCAATCAACGAGCAAGCATCTATTACTACGAAGAAAACACGAGCAAGCATCAACAAGAAGGCAACATGAGACATCGCACCTACCGTCGAGAGCGGTTACTAACAGGTTAAGTGGAGTACTCGTCACACACGACGATACCGCACATTTACGGTGGTTCAAGTTATTTATCTACAGGTGATCAACAAAGGTTGTTAACATGGCAAAGAACAGAAGCATGGCATAGCACACAAACATGTCAAGAGGTGAAGCATAAAGTAAGCTATCTAATCTAGTCACTTTAAACGGGGGTAAAACCTATACATGCCAACTATTGCGGACCCCACGATATTTATTGCATTTGATACTTTTTTTCCCCTAAAGATATTTTATTATTTTTATTTAGCAAGCAAGAACAGCATAAACACAATCTACATGCAATTCTAGTCAAGTTACATATAAAGAACATTTTAATCGGAGCAACGGTTAAAAAGTTATGGCAATTACAGATTACAGCGGCAAGCAGTTGTAAATAGCAGGTAAACAACATGTAAACAAAGTCAAACATGGAAAAGAAGCACATTTTATTAATCTACACAAAATTCTAAGCAACTTTCATATTAAACGCGTCGCGATCCGAGCTACCGTTAAAAAGATACGGGCAACGCAAAATTATAACTAAATCTGCCTAAATAAAAAAACCTAGAAAGGAAAAAAACTCTAACGGGCCGAAACTAGCTACTACGGCCTAACCAGTGTTGGGCCGAGCCCACTACCGTAACAGAAAAAAAATAAAAAAAATAAAAGGGGGTTGCTCACCCTTGGGCCAAGGCCCACTAGTTGGAGTGGCCGGCTCGGGCTGGCTGGGCCGCCTGGCCTGGCTGGCCCACGAGCTGGAGCAGCCCAGCTACAGCGAGCGGGGGCAGGGACTCGATCCCGATCGGGATCCTCCCGATCCCTGGAAGCTCGCCGGCGGCGGCTTGATCACGACGAGGAGGAGGCAGGGCGGCCCAAGGATGGAGGGAGCGGCAGCGCAGGTCCGTGCGGATCCTCCAGGTCCGGCGACGGCGGGCCATCCCGTGTGGCGGCTGCGAGCTCGAGGCGGCGACATCATCCGTTCATGGCGCGGCGGCGGTCGGTTCGGGCCTCCATGGCGGCTGTGCTGCGAGAAAAGAGAGAGATGAGGGAAGGGGGAAGGGAGGAGAGGCGCGGGAGGGACGGTAGCCTGACCGGAGCGGACGGCGGCGAGCTAGCCGAAGGAGGGTGTGGCGGAGTGCCCACGGGCTGGAGAGAGAGGAGAAAGAGAGAGGAGGCGGGAGCAAAGGGCCGATCTGGGCCGTCGGATCTCCGGATCTGACGGTCTAGATCAGAGGATGGCTAGGGTTGCGAAAATGGGGTGTTTTGGGGCAAAATGTGAGGGGGTGGCTGCAATTTTGTGGCTAGGGAAACCCTAGAAAGAGGTGGGAGTGTGGTGGTCTTTATATAGCCCAGGTGGCTGGCAGTTTGCAAAAACATCCCCGGTTTTGCTCTCGCGCGCGTGGTGTTTACGTTTCTGACCACCGGGGGTCCGCAGTACCTCCGATTCGGGTAAAACTTCGAACTGCGCGATCAGCACGTAGAGCCGGCGGCGTTCACCTCGCGCTGGAACCGTGCCGAGAACACTTTCCGGCGCGCTATAAAAATAACCCGTTTAATTATTAAACGGGGTTTTCGCTCCGTTGGCTGCGGCTGGTCTCGTGCGGCTTTCGCGACGGTGATCGGGTGAAACCCGGTGTCACAAAGGTCGAGTGTCAGGGTGGCAAGGGTCGGTCTCCGTCCGGTACGAGATAAGAGGGGGAAAACTAATCGCCGATCGATAAATCGGGGATGCAAACACCGCAAAAAAATCAGACAATCAAACAATTCACACCGAAAACAAAAATTTTAATTTTTCTGAAATCCGGGCTGTTACAATTCTCCTCTTTTATATTTATGTTCTTGAGTAATTCTTGCATGTTCTCCGTTGCTGTTTATTGCTTTGGCCAAGTAGTAGGTAGTGACTCCAAGAGGGAGTGTTATGCATGATTGTGGGTTCATGCCCCCTGATGACTAGCTTGAGTGACAGAAACATGAGTCTAGGGGATGTGTTGTTGCCACAAAGGAGAAAACAACGATGCTTGTACTTGCGGGTGCAAGGATTGTTTACTTTACGCAAAGTTCTTTAATGCAGTTGTCTGTTGCTTTGAGTTTACACTTTGCGTGGTGAAGTGGATCAACCCCGGCAAATCCCATGGTCAGGGACCCTGGGTTAGTCATAGAGATGGCACAGGATGGACGATACTCGTCGGCTAACAGGAGAAGCACTTCCTGCTCGATATTATTACGTGAGGGGGCGATTACAGTGGAGGCCAAGGAGAGTTCTCGCAAGGCTAGGATGAGTAGATGCGTATTGAGATGATAGACGTCTCCCCTCCCAGCCTTTATATACTAGGCTAGGTCTCGGGGAGTCCGTGCTAGGTTACATAGGTAGTTTCCTAATCCTAGCCCTGCCTTGTACGCCAAGTTGCACCTTCCATGTTAGTCGCGGACTCCTACGTTGGTGCTTGGTTGGGCCAATCGTGGGCTTGTCGCAGCTTCCCAGCGGGCCTTCTGTCTTCATACGCACTAGGTAGCCTCACATGTAGAAGTCGTGGGGTTACCCCCTCGTCAGTATCCCCCGAGTGCCTGGGGGACTCAAAGATGTTCTTCGATGGGTCTAAAAGGCACCAAGGAGCTGGAGCAGGCGTTGTGCTAATCTCAACCAAAGGACATAAGCTCAAATACGTACTCCAGATCAACTTCAGCAAAGCTTCAAACAACGAAGCAGAGTACGAGGCACTACTGCATGGCATGCGCATGGTGAAAGCCTGCGGTGACACACGCCTCGTAATCTATGGCGACTCCAACCTCGTCGTCCAACAAACAATGAAGGATTGGGAAGCACAGCATGTCATCCTACCAGAAGCTCTACAACATCTTAGAAGGATAATTTGATGGATGCAACCTCAACTACGTCTCCAGAGCTAACAATACAGAAGCAGACGAGCTCGCCAACATCGGGTCCACCCGAGGACCAGTCCCCCGGGAGTTTTCTTCGAAAGCATCGGCCAGAGATCGATCAAAGTCAAGGCGCCACCACCGGAGGCAGCCGAAGAAGATGACAACACAACCAAGCACGTGCAGGTAGCAGCAGCAGACCCGGTCGCCGACGGCGAAGCCAACAACGCAGCCGAGGAGGGTGATCCAACAGGACTCAAAAGTCTAGTTTGGACAAGACCTTTCCTCCGATTCCTGATACAAGGAATCCTATCGCAAGATGTCGCAGAAGCCCGACGGATCAGTTGACGATCGAAGGTGTTTACCATAATCAATGGACAACTCTACAGGCACAACATCTCCCATGTACTCCAAAAATGCATTGAAGAGAAAGACGGCAAAGCCCTACTACTCGAGATCCATGAAGGCACATGCGGGCACCACGCGGGCAGCCGCGCACTCGTAGTCAAAGCCTTTCGCGCAGGGTTTTACTGGCCAAACGCAATACGAAACATGGAAGACATCATGCGACATTGCATCGCATGCCAAAAATTGGCCAGTCGGCCTCACGCCCCAGCATCCGAGCTCAAAACTATACCACTATCATGGCCCTTCGCCACATGGGGGCTTGAAATGGTAGGCCCACTCAAGAAATCTGCAAAAGGAGGCAGAACACACCTCTTGGTAGCAGTCGACAAGTTCACCAAGTGGATCGAGGCAATTCCAATCACTAGCTCAACGGCGCTCACAACAGTCAACTTCATCAAGTCAATCATTTTTCGATTCGGCGTGCCGCACAACATCATCACGAACAACGGAACAAACTTTATGGCTGCAGAATTCCAGAACTTTTGCCAGGAGCTGGGCATCAAAATCAACTATGCCCAGCCGCGCACCTACAATCCAACGACCAAGTAGAAAAAGAAAATGGCCTAGTGTGCGGAGGAATCAAAAAACGGCTCCTCGCACAACTCGAGAAGGCCACATGAAACTGGATAGAAGAACTCCCCGCAGTCCTATGGAGCCTGCGCACTACTCCCAACGCTTCAATCCAGTACACGTCATTTTTCTTGGTGTACAGAGCGGAGGCAGTACTGCTGCACGACCTCAAGTTCGGAGCTCCCCGAATAACCGGATATGAAGAGGAAGAAGCAGAAAATGCACTCGAAGACGACAAGGACGTTGCAGATGAGGCAAGAGACACATCCCTCGCAAGATCAGAGGGATACCAGGACAAGCTGCGCACTTATCAAAGCAGATGCCTGCGAACAAGAACTTTCCAAGAGGGCGACCTCGTCCTGCGGATAGTCCAACAGAATGTCCACATGCTAGCCCCACAATGGGAAGGACCATTTATAGTCTCTGAAGTCATAGGAGGAGGAGCATATATACAAAAGAACCCGAAGACCAACGAAGACGTGGGAAACCCATGGGACATGTCAAACTTGCACATCTTCTACCCATAGACTAGTAGTTCAGAAACATCCCCCAACAACGCAAGGACCGACAACAGCGCCGACGTGCAACTCATGTAAGAAACTTGAAGTAATAAAAAATGTGTCACCCAGACGACACCACTTAAAGCACTCGGGGGCTCGAGCACGGGCTCCCCCCCTAGAGACGCTTTTTCTCTTACGCGACGGAATTAAGTTAAAGCACTCGAGGGATCGAGCATGGACTCCCCCCGAGAGACGTTTTTTCTCTTACGCGATGAATTAACTCAAAGCACTCGGGGGCTCGAGCACGAACTCCCCCGAGAGACGCTTTTTAGCTTAACGCGACGAAATAAACTTAAAGCACTCGGGGGCTCGAGCACGGACTCCCCCCGAGATCCCTGTCGACTCGATTTTCCCCTCCATCCGCCAATACGACGGATTGGCGTCAACGTCGACTCAGACCCACACGGCAAATCACGAGGACCGACCTTCAAGAGATGTCACCTACGCCCTACTCAGTTTCTTCCAAGGAACACCCAGATCAGAGGATCTGGATGCGACCTGGGCTGAAACCCGAAACAATGCGGGAGCAATCACCGCCCGCCAGGTGGTCCCGGGACGACGCGCCGAGCTCAACGTCGATGTTACAGCTTGGGTCACCAAAACTGACTCTGTCGAATCAGGGCCCCGGGTCCCCATCGTGCCTACTCATCCTTTCAATAGCCAAGCCAGGTTTGGATCTAAACCAAAGTCGGCCCACGATGCCTCGTCCGAGCACACGAGTCGATATCCAGATCACACCACCAACGTCTTCATTGGGTTCATCGTCGGGTCTATTGAAGAATCGAACGATCTCATCGAGATCTCCGACGAAGACAACCCCAAAGAAGATAATGACCTGACACAAGTCGATGTTAGGTCACCCTCGAGCAAGGGATGCGGCGCAAACGCAAGGTCGGTCCGACTCTTTGAAAATCGTGGACTAAATTCCAACTCGGAGGAATATTATCCTCTCCCCGTTCAGCCACGACACTCAGAAGGCAAGGCGAGGCAACCCAAGAAGAAGAAGAATCGAGGAACAAAGCTAAGGAAGAGACCAATACGACTCCCATCGACCTAGTGGCATTGGCCACAACCCTGAATTCCCTGCATACACTCCTAAAGAAAGAGATCACATCAGAAAACCAAACCCTCCTCAATGCTTCGATAGCGGAGCACAAGGAGGAGGTGGCCCGACTACGCACAGGGATCGAATGAAGATCAAAGATGCCAACTCATGTAGGCAAACATCCCAATAGTAAAGCGACCCAGGGACAGATTCAGACACCAAAATACGACACTCAAGCCCCGCCATCGATCGTCGCGAAAAAGAAAGACGGCTGGATCCCATCAGAGACGATGGATGGGCCCTTGGACGCAAACAATAAGCTCTATATGTCGGGACCAAGGTTAGCGTATGCAAGACTCGCTACAACACAATCATATGGAGAGCCGAGAACCGTATCCACTTGTCTAAGCAGACAAGGCCAAGCACAGAACGTTCTCGAAAAGCATCGAACGTGAGGGGCATCCCATCCAGGCCGGATGATCAACTGAGATGGGTCCTCATCGTCAGCACACAAGTCTAAATGATATGGGTGGTGAACTCCCATACTCATAGACAAGTCGCCTCAACCATACTATCGATTGTATTATAACCCTTACATAGACTTACTCCAGCCCGATCACTTAGTCGGGGTCTAGGGCGGGCTCGATCATACATCAAAGTGTGCACGTGACGGCGTCACGAGAAATCGCATCGCGATGCCCCAAGCTGCGCACATCTAAGGGCCACTTGGTGTATAAAAGACCGCCAGCCAGATCACAACTAAGGTCTCGAACACCCATACTAAGACATGCATGTTATTATCATACACGCGGCACACATGTCTAGTATGAACAACATGTATCATTGCAATTCTCTTCAAAGTATACAACTTTATTGGTAACTGCTACAGAGTGCACACAGAGATCACGAGACTATGATCCAACATTACATCAAACATGCAGAAGCTAAGTAGGTCTGAGTACAGACAAGTTTCACAAATGGCTTAAGAAGCCTTATTTAAACACAAGCCCTCCACGACGGAACCAGTCTGCTGACTGGGACTACACTAGCTTGGTCTTCAGTCGTCGAGCTCGAGGAAGAATCCACCTTCGGGGTTAGTGGGTTCATCTAAAACATAGAATAAGAAAACGTGAGTACAAAGTCGTACTCAGCAAGACTTACGTAGGAACTATACTACTCCTGCACATGTATCAAGGTAAAGGGAGGTGGGGTTCCTAAGCAGAAGTGCCAACTTTGACTTAGCTAGTCCTGAACTACGAGTACCAGAATTGAGGTAAGAAGCGTACACGAGTCCACTACATGTCTCCAACCAATTACACCACTATGGTGCTTCCTCGACTTCCCCATGAGAAAGCACGCCATAGCACTCACGCTTATCTTGGAAAGTTTTATAAGTATCCAGTTCAAGTTGTCTAATAATGAGGCACAACTTTCCAAGTAGTCCCTTACCGCGGACGCGGCTATTCGAATAGTTACCTCATAGCCGATCTAGTCCAAGAAAGGCGCATACCTAGGTTGGCTACCACTATCTTGAACCCAGCCGGTTTACCGAAGTGGACCCCGATGATGTGTGCGTGGTGCATAAGCCGGTCTCGGCTGAGCCGTTCTCTCACTTAGCAGCCAGGCCACAAACCTACCAGAACTCCGAACTACTGCGACATCGAAAGGGATGAGTTAGTAGGTTGAGAGGAGTCAGTGAGCCCAATGTGTGGTTGTACTCTTCATCTTGGATCACCACACAAGAACTCAGACTTAGGGCGGTGTTCAACGAGACAACCCACTGTGTACTCCTACACAGCCTCTCATCATTCACCTTGTATTAGGGTAGATTCACCAACACATTTCCACCATCATCATCATGATTGCTACCATCCCGACTCACATAACAGTATCGACATTGTATCACTCTAAGCATGCAATAAGCAGTAACAATTGCAGGGGCCACATGGTATCAACCAACTCCTACATTTGCTAGGATTGTGATTTGTTTACTACTGTGAAAAAATATAGGTCATGCAAAGGAATGGGTTCATCTATGCGGTAGAAACGTAGCATGGTAATCATCCTAATCAATGCATAAGAGAGACTGAGAGGGGAGTGGGATTTTAGCGACATGATCAATGGGGGTTTTCTTACCTTGATGACGAGGTTCAGTATCGGGGTCTTCAATGAAGGGCGCAGCCTCCTGTTCCGGTTCCAGTTCTACTCGACTAACAACAAACAAGGAAGCAATATAAATACAATGCACAACCACATGGTTGAAGGTTGAAACTTGATGTATGTGCCACTGAGGTGTGAGTGATTCCAATTAAATGAAGTGTACTGCAAAGGTTTTGCAAATTCAGACTCCATTTTGAATTTAAAAGGAATGCATATGCTTTGTTACCACTGTTCACCAAAGAAAACTTGGTCAAACATGAAAACAGATTGCATATCCAGATTCCTTGAATTTTTCTAATAATTTTAGACATATTATTTGCTACATTTGGAGTCAGGATGAATTTTCTATGAATTTCCAAAGTTTGAAGTATTTTCTGCCAATTTCTGAATTGATTTAAATAGAAAAGCTATTACTGCATCAGCATGAGGTCATGCTGACGTCAGGGGGTCACTGACGTGTGGGGTCAGCATGTACTTGGCTGGGTTAATAAACCCGGTTAGTTTAAACTAACCAGGGGGATTAGTGGGGCATGGGGCCCACTGTCAGTGTCACAGGGGTGTGGGGTCAAGTTAATTAAGCTCGGGGGTTAAGCTAATGGAGGGGGGTCATTGCCGGCGAGCACTGTACACGCCGGAGCTTCGCCGGGATCACGTTTTCGGCCATGGGGGAGGGATCTGGAGGAACGGGCGCGTAGCTCGCGGGCTGGCGCATCCACTAGAGCGAGCGGGATGTCAAGGGGAGGCCCCAGGCCAAGGCAACGACGACAAGTGCGGCGGCCGGAGCACTGGAGCGGGCGGGGCTATGCTACGACTCACGGGGAGGAGCACGGAACAGGGCAAAAGAATGGTGAGCTCACCAGGAGCATGTTGATGCGGGCTAGGGAGGCTGGGGAAGGCTGACGGCGACGAAATCCGGCGATGGCGCACGGCGGCTCCGGCGAGGCGTCGATGGCGAATACGGTGACTCGGGGTCGTCCGGGCTCCTGATCCGCAGCAAGGCGACGAAGAGGACGACGGTGAGGCCACTGGACACGGTATTCGGGGCTTTGGCGCACGGTGGCCGCGATGTCCACGACGGCGTGCTCTGGTGAGGTCTCGTTTTTGGCATCGAATTCGCGAGAGGGAGAGGGGGAGAGAGACCAGGAGCTAGGGGGAAGGGTGCGGAGTGAGCTGGGTGTCTCTGTGGTGAAGCGACAATGCTCGGGGAGGCCTAGACGCGCCTCGGTGGCCTGCACGGCGGTGAGCTCGCCACCGAGCTGCTTGCCGCCGTCGGGCAAGACGACAAGGTGCGGTGATGGGCCTGGGCCGTGGGGGGTTTAGTTGGGCCCGAGGCCTATAGGTTTGGGCTGGGTTTCTTTTTCTTTTTCTTCTGTTTTATTTTCTGTTAATTTGTTTTTCCTTGCTAAAAAAATAGCTAGGCATTTTATTAAATGCCCCAAATTTTTATGTGGACTTCTAATGCATAATGCTAGCCACTTATAAAGTTTGGGCATTTTTAAAATTCAAATAATTTGAACTTTAATTCAAATAGGGGTTTAAATTTAAATCCATGCTCCTGTATGAATATTTGAAAAATCCATGAGCACGGGGTTGGTCCCACATCACTTGATATGTGATCACACTCATTTATGGGACTTTTCAAAAGTCAAACATGAATTTTTGGAGAAGATTTATTTCTGGCCTTTTGAATTAATTCATCTGTGGGGGGTTCTCTCTCCCATTTCAATTTCTTTTGAAATTTTAACATGAATGCAATGTGAGACTTGATCCTAGCACATACCTAACTTGGGGTTGTGACAACTCGCCCCTACTCAAAAGAATCTCGTCCCAAGATTCATAAGTCGTCGGGAGGAAGGTGGGGTACTCGGCACGGAGGCGGTCTTGTCTTTCCCACGTAGCTTCTTTCTCGGAGTGGTGTGACCATTGCACTTTGAGGAACTTGATCTTCTGACGACGAGTGACACGCTCTGCGGAATCAAGAATACGAACGGGGTACTCTCGATAAGAAAGGTCATCTTGGAGATCAAGCGTTTCATGGTCGACTTCGCGGATGGGGTCCTTGAAGCAACGCGTGAGTTATGACACATGGAATACATCATGTACTCGGGAAAGGTGCGGGGGTAGTTCAAGTTGGTAGGCAACTTCTCTACATTTAGCAAGAATGCGGAAAGGTCCAATGTAACGTGGGGCCAAGTTTCCTTTGATACCGAATCGATGGGTACCCTTGAGAGGAGTAACCCGAAGGTAAGCCTTCTCATCCAGATTGTAGTTTTCTTGCCTATGATGACGATCATAGTAGCTTTTCTGACGAGACTGGGCTTCTTTCAATTGATCACGAACAATGCGAACTTGCTCTTCTGCTTCCATGATCATATCCGGTCCAAAGAATTGTCTTTCCCTGGTTTCTCACCAGTTAAGGGGTGTTCTACATCGTCTTCCATAGAGGAGTTCAAAAGGAGCCATGTTCAGACTAGATTGAAAGCTATTGTTATAAGAAAACTCGGCAAATGGAAGAGACTTCTCCCAATTCTTTCCGAATGAGATAACACAAGCTCTGAGCATGTCTTCAAGAATTTTGTTAACCCTTTCAACTTGACCGCTAGACTGAGGATGGAAAGTTGTACTAAAGGAGAGATGAGTTCCCATAGCATTCTGAAAACTTCCCCAGAATCTAGAGGTGAAAAGGCTACCACGATCAGAATTTATTTCCAAAGGAACACCATGAAGAGACACAATTCTAGAGACATACAAGTCCGCTAACTAGCTAGCAGTTATAGACTCGCGAACTGGAAGGAAGTGAGAAACTTTGGAAACTCTATCCACCACAACGAAGATGGCATCATTTCCTTTCTGGGTTTTTGGAAAGCCAGTGATGAAATCCATACTGACTTTTTCCCATTTCCACTATGGAATAGGAAAAGGTTGAAGAGTACCAGCAGGTCTTTGGTGTTCTACCTTAATGCCATGACAAACATCACATTCGGCAACAAATCGAGCAATGTCTCTCTTCATCCTAGTCCACCAAAATCTCTGGCGTAGATCTCGATACATTTTTGTGCTACCGAGATGAATTGAGAGGGGTGTATCATGGGCTTCTTTGAGGATGAGGTGCCTTAGTTCCCTATTCTTAGGTACTACTAAACGATTTCCAAAGAATACCATTCCTTTACTATATGTGGAGAAACATTTAGCAACTCCGCTAGCAATGTTCTCCTTGATCCGGCGAACACCTCGTGCACGCCTTTGGGAAACTATGATTTGATCCTCAAGGGTTGGTTTCGCCACCAAGTTGAAAAGAGATCCACGAGGAACAATCTCGAGATTGAGCTTTCAAAATTCCTCATGAAGAAGTGGTTGACACTGTTGTAACATGAGGTTGTTACAATACGACTTACGACTTAGTGCATCAGCCATGACATTGGCTTTGCCTGGGGTGTAAGAAATTCCTACGTCATAATCTTTTATCAACTCAATCCAGCGTCTTTGCCTGAGATTAAGATCTTGCTGGGTGAAAATGTATTTGAGGCTTTGGTGGTCGGAATAGATCTCGCAACGATTACCAAGGAGGTAACGTCGCCAAGTTGTCAGGGCATAAACTACGGCAGCGAGTTCAAGATCATGGGTAGGATAGTTCTCTTCATGTGGACGCAACTGGCGTGAAGCATAAGCTACCACATGTCTATCTTGCATAAGTATGCATCCTAACCCTTGCCGTGAGGCGTCACAAAAGAACTCGAAATCCTTTTTGGTATCTGGAGGCGCAAGTACGGGTGCAGAAGTCAATCTTCTTTTTAGCTCTTGAAAGCTTTCCTCGCACTTGGGAGTCCATAGGAATTTCTTATCTTTCTTGAGGAGTTCAGTTAGAGGCTTTGCAACTTTGGAGAAGTTCTCAACGAAGCGGCGACAATAGCTGGCTAGGCCAAGAAAACTCCTAACTTGCTTAACCAATTCAGGTGGAGTCCAGTCAAGGACGGCCTGAACTCTCTCGGGATTCACAACAATGCCTTTTGCAGAAATCACGTGGCCTAAGTAGGTCACTTCTGGTAGCCAAAATTCACACTTGGATAATTTAGCATACATGCGATGCTCTCTAAGTTTCATCAATACAAGCCTAAGATGTTCGGCATGTTCTTCTTTGTTCTTCGAGTAGATGAGAATGTCATCAAGATAAACTACAACAAATTTATCTAAGTACTCCATGAAGATCGAATTCATAATGTGCGAGAAAGTGGCGGGGGCATTGGTTAAACCAAAGGACATGATGGTGTACTCGTAAAGACCATAACGAGTAGTGAAAGCCATTTTTGGAATGTCCTCGTTTCGGATTTTGATTTGATGATAACCTAATCTCAAATCCATCTTGGAGAAGACAGAGGATCCAGCAAGTTGATCATCGAGATCATTCATCCTGGGCAGTGGGTACTTGTTCTTTATCGTCGCTAGATTTAGCGGGCGATAATCTACGCACATCCTTTCTGTTCCATCTTTCTTCGTTACGAACAGAACGGGGCAACCCCATGGCGATGAGCTAGGGCGGATGAAGCCTTTTGCCAACAAAGCTTCAAGTTGGATTTTAAGCTCAGCTAACTCACGTGGGGCCATTTTGTATGGGCGTCTTGAGATTGGGGTTGTGCCTGGCATAAGATCCACTATGAATTCTACACATCTGTCGGGTGGCTAATTTAAGGGGTTGGATTATTGGATGGTTTTCCTGAGGATGACCATGGCCTACTAGGGGCTACAACATATATGTTGTCGGGACCCGGGGTTAGCGTATGCAAGACTCGCTACAACACAATCATATGGAGAGCCAAGAACCGTACCCACTTGTCTAAGCAGACAAGGCCAAGCACAGAACGTTCTCGGAAAGCATCAAACGTGAGGGGCATCCCATCCAGGCCGGATGATCAACTGAAATGGGTCCTCATCGTCCGCACACAAGTCTAAATGATATGGGTGGTGAACTCCCATACTCATAGACAAGTCGCCTCAACCATACTATCGATTGTATCATAACCCTTACATAGACTTACTCCAGCCCGATCACTTAGTCGGGGTCTAGGGCGGGCTCGATCATACATCAAAGTGTGCACGTGACAGAGTCACGAACAATCGCATCGCGATGCCCCAAGCTGCGCACATCTAAGGGCCACTTGGTGTATAAAAGACCGCGAGCCAAATCACAACTAAGGTCTCGAAAACCCATACATAGACATGCCTGTTATAAACATACACGCAGCACACATGCCTTGTATGAACAGAAGTTATCATTGCAATTCTCTACAAAGTATACATTTTATTGATAACTCTCACAGAGTGCACACAGAGATCACAATCATGTGATCCAACATTACAACATTCAACGGAAGCAGAGTAGGTCTGAGTACAGACAAACTTAACAAATGGCTTAAGAAGCCTTATTTAAACACAAAGCCCTCCACGAGGGAACCAGTCTGCAGACTGGGACTAAACTAGCTTGGTCTTCAGTCGTCGAGCTCGAGGAAGAATCCACCTTCGGGGTCATTGGGTTCATCTAAAACATAGAATAAGCAAACGTGAGTACAAAGTCGTACTCAGCAAGACTTATGTAGGAGCTGTACTACTCATGCACATGTATCAAGGTAAAGGGAGGTGGAGTTTCAAAGCAGAAGTGCCAACTTTGACTTGGCTAGTCCTGAACTACGAGTACCAGAATTGAGGTAAGAAGCGTACACGAGTCCACTACTTGTCTCCAACCAATTACACCACTATGGTGCCTTCCTCGACTTCCCCACGAGAAAGCACGCCATAGCACTCACGCTTATCTTGGAAAGTTTTATAAGTATTTAGTTAAAGTTGTCTAATAATCAGGCACAACTTTCCAAGTAGTCCCTTACCGCGGACGCGGCTATTCGAATAGTTTATTAACCCTGTAGGGGTGTACTACTACACACATGAAACCATCAGTTACCGTCGGGATCTCGTCACCCTTCAAGCGGGTGTCGGCGAGGATAATCTCCACAACTTTTACCTCACAGCCAACTCAGGTTCAATGAAGACGCCTATCTGGGATGGTTTCCACATTCGTAACCCGGCCAGTTTACCGAAGTGGTCCCAGAAGATGTGTGCATGGTGCATAAGTCGGTCTCGGCTGAGCCGTTCTCTCACTTTGCAGCCAGGCCACAAACCTACCAGAACTCCGAACTACTACGACTCATTGAACTGAGAAGGGGTGAGTTAATAGGTTGTGAGGGGATCTGTTTGCCCAACCTGTGGTAGTACTCTTCAGCTTGGATCACCACACAAGAACTCTGGCTTAAGGCGGTGTTTAACGAGATAACCCACTGTGTAGTCCTACACAGCCTCTCATTGTTCACCTTGTATTAGGGTAGATTCACCAACACATTTCCACCATCATCATCATGATTGCTACCATCCCGACTCACATCACAGTACCAACATTGTATCACTCTAAGCATGCAATAAGCAGTAACAGTTGCAGGGGCCACATGATATCAACCAACTCCTACATTTGCTAGGATTGTGGTTTGCTTACTACTGTGAGAAATGATAGGTCATGCAAAGGAATGGGTTCATCTATGTGGTAGAAACGTAGCATGGCAATCATCCTAAACAATGCATAAGCGAGAATGAGAGGGAAGTGGGATTTTATCGACATGATCAATGGGGGTTTGCTTGCCTTGCTGACGATGTTCGATATCGGGGTCTTCAAAGAAGGGGGCAGCCTCCTGTTCCGGTTCCACTTCTACTCGACAAACAACAAACAAGGAAGCAATATAAATACAATGCACAATCACATGGTTGAAAGTTGAAACTTGATGTATATGCTTCTGATGTGTGAGGGAATTCCATTTAAAAGGAGTGTATTGCAAATGAATTACAAATTCAAACAACAATTTGAATTTCAAAAGAATGCATATGCAATGTTGCCACTGTTCACCCAATTTTATTTGGTCAAACTTGAAAACATATTGCATATTCATAATCCTTGCATTTTTCTGATAATTTTACATATATTATTTGTTTAATTTTGAGTTAAAATGAATTAGTTATGAATTTCCAAAGTTTAATTCATTTTCTGGATTTTCTGGAATTGAATTAAATCTTTCAACAGTTTATTGCGTCACTGCTGCGGCATCATGACGTGGGGGGGGGGGGGTCTGACCAGTGGGGCCGCTCTGTCAGTGGGTGAATTAAACTGCCCGGTTAGTTTAAACTAACCAGGGGTTAATTAGTGGCTTGAGCCCACATGTCAGTGGCCCAGGGTTAGGTTAATTAGGGGTTAACCTCGTCGGACACGTGGGCTCTCCGGCGGCAAGTCGCCGGCGACCACCCGAAGCTGCGGCGACGCACGGCACGGCGGCTCCGGTGACCATTTGGTGCGCTGATGCCACCAAAATGAAGCTCTGGCATGCGTGCGTCGAGGGGTGCTGGAAAGGGCCACGGGGTGCCACCGGAATCACGCCGTCGTCGAGCCCTAGCGGCGGCGGAGCCACTGGCTAGATGCAGTCGTCGATTCGGTGCACGAGGAGAAGCAGCAGTGGGTGCAAACGACGCGTATGAGCATGGGGAAGACGACGGGCAACCCGATGCAGGCGATGGAGCACGGAGCGAGCTCGAGCTCGTCCATGGCGGAGGCTGTGCTTGGATCCCATGGCGGATCGAGGTAGAGAAGGATTTAGGCCTTGCGGGCTTAGGGAAAACGGCGAGCAGCTCACCGTGAATCTACTGGAGCGGACGGCAGGCTCGGGGAAGCTCAGGTGTTGCCGGAATCGTGGAAGATGCGCGGCGGCCGGAGATGAAGACGATGAAGAGGGCGTCGGCTACAGGGCGTCTCGGTTCGATTCCTTCTGCAATTCGACGAAGTCGACGGTGGCGGAGGCGATGGACACCTTGGCGCGACTCGTGGACGACGTTAGCCACGCGGGCTTCAAACCATGGCGACGGCGGCGTTCTGTTCTTCGCGGGGCTCAGCGAGAGAGAGGAGGATAGGCACTGGGGAGGGGGGGGGGGGAATGGAAGCACGGCGTCTCCAGCATCTCCGTGGCGTGGCTAGAAGGCGCGGGAGGGGCAGGAGGAGGCTGGGGAGGCGTCGACGTGCTCGGCTAGCTCGGTGGCATTCCACCGAGCACCTTGGAGGCGCGGGGAAGGGGAAGAAGACCCCCTTGCCCCATTGGGCCGTCTGGGCTGGCTTCGCCCAGGCGACAGGTAAGGGTTTTTGTTTTCTTTTTCTATTTAATCTTTCCTTTCTTGATTTTCTTTTTTGTAATTTGTTTTACCCATTAAATAAAATAGCTAGGCATTTTTATAAATGCTCAAAATTTATATTTGGACTTACATGACCAGTAGCTAGTCATTCCCAACTTTTGAACATTTTTGAAATTCCAAATATTTGAATCTCAATTCAAATAGGGGTTTTTGATTAATTCCAAGGTCCTGTTTGAATATTTCAAAAATCCATGAGCATGGGGTTGGTCCCACATCACTTGATATGTGATCACACTCATTTATAAGACTTTCCAAAAATGCAAAAGGAATTTTTGGAGCAACTTTTATTCTAGCCATTTGAATTAAATTCATCTAGGGGGTGTTCTCTCTCCCATTTGGAATTTGAATTTGATTTCTTTGATGAATGCAAGTGAGCCTTTGATCCTAGCACATACCTAACTTGGGGTTGTGACATATGTTAGAGTAACACAGTACCCCAACACAATGTTTAGTGTTTTTATTCTGGCTAGAAGACATCTAAAGTGAGAGGAAGAACTGCAAATGAACCAGTATAGGTTTCTAGAAGAAAACCTACAACAAACACTATGGAGCTATCGGGAATGCCACCTAAAAATTCTTCTAGAAGGACACCGAAATGGAGGAAGGATTTTGCAAATGCATCAGATTTTGAAGAAACCTGGAATGACTCGGACATCATAACGGCTGTAATGGTAAGAAATGTCTTTTCTTGCAATGTAGAAACATCACTTACATACGATGTAAGAAATCAGGAAGCACAACCCCTATAGCAAACCGAACACAACTCTCCTACGGCTACAAGGAAGCAATCAACGGGATGTCCTAGTAAGACATAGATGAGCCTAGTCCTATCTTCCCGTAGAATAAGATGAGGGGGACCCAGAACTCAGAATGATGAAGGTAAGGAGAAAAAAGAAGCCTTACGTTGTTCCCTTATATACCCAGAGTAACTATATAACTATAGAAGGCTAGAATCGACTTCGACCAAGGCTGATAATCCTACAGTCAGTCCTGCTCTGATACCAAGTCTGTTGGGACCCGGGGTTAGCGTATGCAAGACTCGCTACAACACAATCATATGCAGAGCCGAGAACCGTACCCACTTGTCTAAGCAGACAAGGCCAAGCACAGAACGTTCTCAGAAAGCATCGAACGTGAGGGGCATCTCATCCAGGCCGGATGATCAACTGATATGGGTCCTCATCGTCAGCACACAAGTCTAAATGATATGGGTGGTGAACTCCCATACTCATAGACAAGTCGCCTCAACCATACTATCGATTGTATTATAACCCTTACATAGACTTACTCCAGCCCGATCACTTAGTCGGGGTCTAGGGCGGGCTCGATCATACATCAAAGTGTGCACGTGATGGAGTCACGAGCAATCGCATCGCGATGCCCCAAGCTGCACACATCTAAGGGCCACTTGGTTGTATAAAAGACCGCCAGCCAGATCACAACTAAGGTCTCGAAAACCCATACTAAGACATGCATGTTATAATCATACACGCGGCACACATGTCTAGTATGAACAGCAGGTATCATTGCAATTCTCTACAAAGTATACAACTTTATTGATAAGTCTTACAGAGTGCACACAAAGATCACGAGACTGTGATCCAACATTACATCAAACATGCGGAAGCAAAGTAGGTCTGAGTACAGACAAGTTTAACAAATGGCTTAAGAAGCCTTATTTAAACACAAGCCCTCCACGAGGGAACCAGTCTGCTAACTGGGACTACACTAGCTTGGTCTTCAGTCGTCGAGCTCGAGGAAGAATCCACCTTCGGGGTCAGTGGGTTCATCTAAAACATAGAATAAGAAAACGTGAGTACAAATTCGTACTCAGCAAAACTTACGTAGGAACTATTCTACTCATGCACATGTATCAAGGTAAAGGGAGGTGGGGTTCATAAGAAGAAGTGTCAGCTTTGACTTAGCTAGTCCTGAACTACGAGTACCAGACTTGAGGTAAGAAGCGTACACGAGTCCACTACATGTCTCCAACCAATTACACCACTATGGTGCCTTCCTCGACTTCCCCACGAGAAAGCACGCCATAGCACTCACGCTTATCTTGGCATGTTTTATAAGTATCCAGTTCAAGTTGTCTAATAATCAGGCACAGCTTTCCAAGTAGTCCCTTACCGCGGACGCGACTATTCGAATAGTTTTGTTAACCCTGCAGGGGTGTACCGCTACACACACATGTCATCGCTTACCGCCTTTTGTGTGTCACCGTTCAAGAGGCGACAACGAGGATGCCACCACAACTGTTACCTCATAGCCGATCTAGTCCAAGAAAGCCACCTACCTGGGTTGGCTACCACTATCGTGAACCCGGCCGGTTCACCGAGGTGGACCCAGATGATGTGTGTGTGGTGCATAAGCCGGTCTCGGCTGAGCCGTTCTCTCACTTAGCAGCCAGGACACAAACCTACCAGAACTCCGAACTACTACGACATCTGGACATCGAAAGGGACGATATAGTAGGTTGAGAGGGGTCAGTGAGCCCAATGTATGGTTGTAGTCTTCATCTTGGATCACCACACAAGAACTCAGACTTAGGGCGGTGTTCAACGAGACAACCCACTGTGTACTCCTACACAGCCTCTCATCATTCACCTTGTATTAGGGTAGATTCACCAACACATTTCCACCATCATCATCATGATTGCTACCATCCCGACTCACATAACAGTATCAACATTGTATCACTCTAAGCATGCAATAAGCAGTAACAATTGCAGGGGCCACATGGTATCAACCAACTCTTACATTTGCTAGGATTGTGGTTTGCTTACTACTGTGACAACAGATAGGTCATGCAAAGCAATGGGTTCATCTATGCAGTAGAAACGTAGCATGGTAATCATCCTAATCAATGCATAAGCGAGACTGAGAGGGAAGTGGTATTTTATCGACATGATCAATGGGGGTTTGCTTGCCTTGCTGACGAGGTTCAGTATCGGGGTCTACAACGAAGGGGGCAGCCTCCTGTTCTGGTTCCACTTCTACTCGACAAAGAACAAACAAGGAAGCAATATAAATACAATGCACAACCACATGGTTGAAGGTTGAAACTTGATGTATGTGCTACTGAGGTGTGAGTGATTCCAATTAAATGAAGTGTATTGCAAAGGTTTTGCAAATTCAAACTCCATTTTGAATTTAAAAGGAATGCATATTCTTTGTTACCACTATTCACCCAAGAAAACTTCGTCAAACATGAAAAAAGATTGCATATTCAGATTCCTTGATTTTTTCTAATAATTTTAGACATATTATTTGCTACATTTGGAGTTAGGATGAATTTTCTATGAATTTCCAAAGTTTGAAGTATTTTCTGCCAATTTCTGAATTGATTTAAATAGAAAAGCTATTACTGCATCAGCATGAGGTCATGCTGACGTCAGAGGGTTACTGACGTGTGGGGTCAGCATGTCAGTGGCTGGGTTAATAAACCCGGTTAGTTTAAACTAACCAGGGGGATTAGTGGGGCATGGGGCCCACTATCAGTCTCACAGGGGTGTGGGGTACAATTAATTAAGCTCGGGGGTTTTAAGCTAATGGAGGGGGGGTCGTCACCGGCGAGCACTGCACACTTCGGAGCTTCGCCGGGATCACGTTTTCGGCCACGGGGGAGGGATCTGGAGGCACGGACGCGTAGCCCGCGAGTTGGCGCAACCACTTGAGCGAGAGAGATGTCAAGGGGAGGCCCCAGGCCACGGTTACGACGACAAGTGCGGTGGCCGGAGCACTGGAGCGGGCGGGGCTACGCTACAGTTCACGGGGAGGAGCACGGGATGGGGCAAAAGAATTGTGAGCTCACCAGGAGCATGTTGATGCTGGCTAGGGAGGCTGGGGAAGGCTGACGGCGACGAAATCCGGCGATGGCGCACGGCGGCTCCGGCGAGGCGTCGATGGCGAATACGGTGACTCGGGGTCGTCCGGGCTCCTGGTCCGCAGCAAGGCGACGAAGAGGACGACGGTGAGGCCACTGGACACGGTATTCAAGGCTTTGGCGCACGGTGGCCACGATGTCCACGACGGCGTGCTCCGGTGAGATCTCGGTTGGCGTCGAATTCGCGAGAGGGAGAGGGGGAGAGCGACCAGGAGCTAGGGGGAAGGGTGCGGAGTGAGCTGGGCGACTCCGTGGTGAAGCGACAGGGCTCGGGGAGGCCTAGACGCGCCTCAGTGTCCTGCACGGCGGTGAGCTCGCCACCGAGCTGCTTGCCGCCGTCGGGCAAGACAACAAGGTGCGGGGATGGGCCTGGGCCGTGGGGGGTTTAGTTCAGCCCGAGGCCTGTAGGTTTGGGCAGGGTTTCTTTTTTCTTTTTCTTCTGTTTTCTTTTCTGTTAATTTGTTTTGCCTTGCTAAAAAAATAGCTAGGCATTTTATTAAATGCCCAAAATTTTTATGTGGAATTCTAATGCATAATGCTAGCCACTTATAAAGTTTGGGCATTTTTAAAATTCAAATAATTTGAACTTTAATTCAAATAGGGGTTTAACTTTAAATCCATGCTCCTGTTTGAATATTTGAAAAATCCATGAGCATGGGGTTGGTCCCACATCACTTGATATGTGATCACACTCATTTATGGGACTTTTCAAAAGTCAAACATAAATTTTTGGAGAAGATTTATTTCTGGCCTTTTGAATTAATTCATCTGGGGGGGTTCTCTCTCCCATTTCAATTTCTGTTGAAATTTTTAACATGAATGCAATGTGAGACTTGATCCTAGCACATACCTAACTTGGGGTTGTGACACTCTATGCCACCAGGAAATTTCGGTAATCCAATGGAAAATGTCATGGCTGCAACTCAATATGTCACCAGCCTCCCCATACTCGGAAACTCTCGTGGAGAGCAAATGGCGCGGCAGGCGATACGTGGTTACAAACCTCGATAGCACAGCAAGAGAAGTACACATTAAGCCACCCGCACCTGCATAAGAAACCAAAGTCGGAATCTAGCAAGGGTCAACAGAACCGTGTCAATAACCCAGAGGTTACAACTCGCCCAAACCACGTTAACCCAGCAACATACCACGGCATACCATACAAGCAGGCCATGGATGGGCCCGGCCCCAAACATAGAAACTGTCGTCGATATGTAACGCCAGATGCCATGGGATGGCTAAAGTGAGGGGAAGACGTGAGGGAGAGAATGTCGATGGTGCCGGAATCGGGTTGGGCACAAACACGGTGAGGACACCACGATGTACCCAGGTTCGGGGCTCTCCGGAGAGATAACACCCCTACTCCTGCTTGTCTCTTGTATATCAATGATCTGACTACAATTACTGCTTCTCTATCTTCTCAGGGGAAGAAGAGCACCGCCGCCGTGGGCAAGGTCCTCTCCTGCTTCCCTGAGGAACAACTACTAGCAGTGAATGAACTGAGGGGGAAGTGAGTTAATGGTGATCTAGAGTGGGGCGTCCCTCACGCAGGAGGGGTACCCTAGCTCTTATAGTGTGAGCCCAGGGTACTTCGGTAACTTCATTGCCGAATGGGCCTAGTTGTCATCCTCTAATCGGCCTGGGCCCACCGACTGCTCCTCTCCGGCTGATCCGGAACCTACGAGCGGCGGCCCATTTTGTAGACTCGTAGAGCGTAGGGATGAACAGTGGAGCTAGGGGGTGCGGTCTTGTCGGCCTGTCCGCGGAATCGGCGGAGAGGTCAACACCGTATCTCCCCCAGATCTTTGACATGACCTGGCCTTCCTTCCACCCGGATATCTGGGGATATGGCATTTATGACCTCGTAATCATACCCCCGACTGGGTATTAGGTGGTTCCGATTGCGCTTGGACCGACTGGTGGTACCAGGCAAAGTCGATTGCTCTGGGCAATCGGCCTTCCAGGTATCAACCTCGGCCCAGCTGCGGACCAATCGGATGATCGTCTTGGTGAAGGAAGGTTGGTCCGATTGCGCCTGGGCCGACTGCTGGTATTTGATACGGCTGATTGCCTTGGAGCAATCGGTCGTACATCTGCCCAGCTCGGCCCAGCTGCGGTCCAATCGGTCCATCCTTGTCTTGAAAGGTTTCTTCTGCTTGGGTTAGCCTACCCGGGTATCAATCCCCCGACAGTAGCCCCTAAAGCTGTGAAGGTCCCACGGTCACTTGACCGCGGGGCCTTTGCAGTTTTTTAATCTCTCTCTTGATATCCTCCGACTTCTATGGCCTCTTCGAGTGCGTCATTCCGAGTTCGTCGACCGACTCGGAGATCACACTCGGCTGACCCAGTTTCCATCCGATTGGATTTGGTTCGCTCCCAATTCGTGTCTTCACTTTTGTGAGAAAAACATCTTTCGCCGATTTAGTTCCAACGGTTACCTCCGATTCTTCCGGGATGTGATCAATGAGCTGGGACCCATAACCCACACGCGACTTGACATAACTGCAGGGCCTGACCCACCCGTCGCACGCCTCGCCCTTTGCGCCAGGATCCTTTGCGCTGGTTTGCCGGTTTCCCTTCCTATGCCCTAGGACACACCGAGCCACACAGCCGCAGACGCATCCCACTTCCCTCCCCTGCCGCCCATATAAGCCACAGGGGAGGGCCTTCACCTCTTCCTTCTCCCAGACGCCATCTTCAACCTCTAGCTCTCTCTCCTCTGCGCCATTGCAGCTCCACGCGAAGCTCTCTGCCGCGGACCTCTGCACCTTGGATCTGCTCCGGCCACAGACTTGTGCTCTCTACCACTTCCGCCGCCTCCGCGGTAACTCTTCACCGCTGCTCTCGCGCTCTGCCTCCTTCTTTTTCTCTCTTCTTTTCCCCGGCCGCGAACACCATGGCGCCACGGCGAGACATCTCCCAGGCGAGCCGCGGGTGCTGGAAAGGTTCTCAGGCTACCGCCGGCGCCGTCGAGTCCCTGATTCGCCCCCGGAAGATGCCTGTGGAGGTCGAGTGGCGCATTACCGGCGCCGAGGTCGTGCCCAGCGCGCGCGCTGGCGAGAGGGTCGTGTTCCTCGCTCACTTCGAGCGTGGATTCGGCCTTCCCGCCAGCACCTTCTTCCGCGGGTTCCTCGATTTCCACCGACTGCAACCACACCATCTCGCAGCCAACTTCATCATGATTCTCTCCGGTTTCGTGACACTCTGCGAAGGGTATCTCGGCTGTCGTCCCAGCATTGCCCTCTGGAAACGATTCTTCAATCTCCGAGCTCACAATGCTCGGATGGGAACCGTGGTGCCCTCCACCATCGAAGGCGGCGACCCGACATACCCGACTGACATGACCGACTGCGGCAGTTGCCTTGTCGCAGCCGACAAGCCGAAGTACAAGAGTCCCGAGATTGTCCAATCATGCAAAAATTGGCAGACCTCATTCTTCTACGTCAAGTCACCTGACCAAGGGCCCGATCTCCTGCATCTGCCTGAGTTCTCCCTCGCCCGGCCGACTGACAAGCACCAATGGTCGCTGAAGTATGGCGTCGGAGACTGTGATGTCGATGCCCAGGTTGCCAGGGTCGCCCAGCTAGAGCAAGAAGGACTTCTCCCGACCGACCTGGTAGCCGCTTGGCTTCAAGCTCGGATTCTTACCCTGCAGCGCCGAGTGCACCGTCTGTGCGATATGTCGGGTCCTCGAGATCCCACTCGGCTCTACACATGGCGGGTGAAGAAGGAAGACCTCAGTGCCAGGGTGAGGGCTATTACATCTAGTCCTTTGCCCGACCCTTTCCTCCTCGGGCTTGACTGCCTCACTCGCCAGCAGAAACCGCCTGTGGTATGCTCTGATTGCCTTCCTCTCCCGATTGCTTTTCCTTTCAGCTTCTCTGATTACTTTTATCCTCTTTCCAACATTTTATTCAGTCCGACCTGATGGAAGATGGCCAGGAAGCTGGCGTGTATGCCCCCGACCGCGCGGAGGATGACCCCACCGACTTTGAGTATAACGGCGAGGTTCCTTCCGCCGAGTCAGGTGACGATGACGCTGATGATGACGAGTCTTACGGAGAATCCTCCGACTCCATGGATGCCGACCTCGCTGATGCCGGGGCCGCCAACCCTCCGAGGACCGACCACAAACCGCCAGCTCAAGGGGGTACGCCCGACCCTTCCCTTGAGCAATTTTTGGCCGAATGGAGTGACGATGATAGTATCTCAAAGGCTGATGGTTCTGATGCAGCTCTTCGTGCCAAACCTCCGAAGGTGCCGGCTAAGCGCTCCTCGACCACCAGCTCCTCCGCTGGTACTGCTCCAGGCAAGGTTGCCAAAACCCCGCCGACAGCCGGCAAAGGCAAACAGCCTCAGGACACGACCACTCGGAGGCCGACTGCGCAGGAGCCACTAAACGTCGCCCCGCCGAGATGTCGGATGCCCTCTGGCGCGCCGAGAACAATCGGGTATGACTCTACCTTCACGCCTTGCATTTTACTATCTTTTCCTTATACTGATTCTCCTCCTCTTTCTTCTTTCAGGGAACCGATTGGGCTTGATGACGTTGATGCCGACATTCCGGTCCGATCTGGCGTCGTCATCTCGCCTGCCGCATCTGCCACGCTACCCACAAACGGCCGCCTGCTTCGCATCGCTCCTCCAAAGACGCCGAGCGCGCTGCCAAGAAGGCGCGCCTGGAGACGACTAAGAAGACCTGTTCCTCTTCTGTTGCCTCCAAGACTTCCAAGAGCGTGGCTGATCGGGGAGCTCCTAGCGGCAGAGGACCGCAATCAGTCGAGCCGATTGCCCCATCTCCACCACGCCGCTCCGACCCGGTCTCCACTGTCACGACTACATCTGCTCCGACTGCCGCATTCGAGCCACCGACGGTGACAAAGCCGCCGCCGATTGTGGTGTCGGCGCCACCAACTGCCACAACCGTGCCACCGGTTGTTCTGCCCTTGCCACCGACGACAACGACCTTGCCGCCAGTCGCACTTATCACTTCCGCGTCAGCTCACCCAACTGCGCCGCCACCACCACCGATTACTTCTGGCCCTCAGGTGACGCCAATGCCACTGGCCATTCCCACTGCTGCTTCCACCGCCACTCAAGCTTTAGTGCCAATGCCGACCTCCTCTGCGTCGGAGATTCTTATGCGCTCGGTGGACCAGTTCCGGGCCGAGTACTCTCGCGCCCGTCACATCGGCACTGAGCCTGACGCCTCGCATCGTCCTCAAGATCCTGTGATGACTGCTCTGAGTCGGATGAATAACTTTGCCGCTGCCCTTGCTCGGGACCTTCAACAGCTCACCTCTCACCATACGGTAACTTTTGACTTTCTTTTTATGTCTTTCCTTTACTCGGAAGGCTTTTCTTCCGGTGGGTGCGCGCAAGCGCACCCACTGGGTGTAGTCCCCGAGATTCGGGCCGATTGGTTGCAATCGGTTTGGATCTTTAACACCTTTTGCTTTACCGTTTGCCTTCCTCAATCGGGAGACTTTCCTTCCGGTGGGTGCGCGCAAGCGCACCCACTGGGTGTAGTCCCCGAGATTCGGGCCGATTGGTTGCAATCGGTTCGGATCTTTAACACCTTTTGCTTTATCGTTTGCCTTCCTCAATCGGGAGACTTTCCTTCCGGTGGGTGCGCGCAAGCGCACCCACTGGGTGTAGTCCCCGAGATTCGGGCCGATTGGTTGCAATCGGTTCGGATCTTTCACACCTTTTGCTGACTGCCGTGTCTCTAACTCCATCCTGCTGTTCCTCTCAGGCTGTTATGGAAGAAAAACGTGAGGTCTTCGAGAAGCTTCTTGATGCTTATACTGCCAGCCTCCGAACTCTTGCCCAGGCCCAGCTGCAGGTCAACAACCAATCGGCTGAGATCACTAAACTGAAAGGTAACTTCTATACCATTTCTGTCTTCTCTCCGATTAAACAATTGCTCTTGTTCTCATATCTTCATGCTCTCTTCTAGCTTCTACTCCCATGGTAGATGACCTTCAGGGCCGAATTACTGCATTGACTGCAGAACTCAACCAATATGGCCCAGCACTCGCCAAAGCCAAGGAAGAAGCGACCCGACTGCAGGGGGTAGAAACTGATCTAAATCGGACTATCCAAAACCTTCGCTCTGAGATGGCTGCCCTCGAGAGAAAGCATCTGGCTGACATAGCTGCCGTGATGGCCACTGGTGATGGTCTCCTTGCCGAACGAGATGCCGCCGTCGCCGCCCGAGAAGCCTTGCAAGCTGAAAGGGATGAAGCGGTGGCTGCACGTGATTCCATTCGGCGAGATCGTGATGAACACGTCGCCAAATTTGAAGAGATGGAGAAACAGAACCACGAAGAGACCACCCGACTACGCCGCCGAGCCAAAGGCTTCTGCGAGACAATGACCGAGATGGACGTCCTCCTTAGCGGTGAGTGTTTCCTGCATCCAAGTGCATTTTCCGATTGCTCTCCTCCTTTATCGCGTTGCTAACACTCTCTTTCACGACACAGAAGCTTGGCCTAAGTCTGAAGCAGCTGCCTATGCGGCCGTTGCCAAATCCCGAGAAGAGACTGTTGCCGCAGGAGGGACCTGCCAACTTGAAGACAACGTCTGGACTCGGCACGAGTACCTGATTGGCACTGAATCCCGCATTCCTGTTATCAAGGGCGTTGCCTTGTCCTTCAAGCTCGGCATCCTGAAGACTGCTGAATCATTGTGGTCGCCGACTGAGCTCAAGGTCGGACTCCAGAAGATGAAGACTGCCGCTGGCTCCTCCGCCGGTTCCCACAAGGTTGACGCGCAGGATGAAGAGGATTCTGACAAAGGGGAAGCTCCGAACGCTACCACTGAACAAACTCGGACTCTCCTTAAGGCCATCCCACATCGGATCGACGTCCTGCTGAATTCTGCAGGTCGGACTGGTGTGGAGACCGCCCTCCAGACTGTGCTGAGTTGGTATCCTCAGGTGAAGCTCTCCCAACTTTACAGCCTCCGTGAGAACGCCTCTGATCTGCTTGAGAAAACCTACACCGAAGTCAATCGGCTAGCCAGCACTATGGTGAACTGGTTCTCTCCATACGAGTACACTCCGTATCTCGACGAAGGAGGGAATCCGCTCGCTGCACCTTCAATCTCTGGCTTGGCCGAGGAGCTCTCTGATAGCGGCTCGTCTCAGACATCTCCAAAATCCAAGCAAACTGGTGCCACAGCCTCTGAAGCGCAATCGGACCCGACTGCTCCATCTTCTAGCTCAGTGCCTCCGACTTCCTGAGCCATGCTATCAACTGTTTTACTTATTGTAGCTTGCCGATACTGGATCGGTTTTATCTTATTTTGTCTTCCGATTACCCGTTTGTAAGACATATTTTTAATTCTGTCGACACCCACTGGGTGTGACTTGGATGTAATGCACTTATTCGGCCTTGGGCCTGTTACTTCTGATGCAATCCGATTGCTTGGCTTTTGCTTTTACTTATGCGATCAACTTTGCGTCTTTGTTGGTTTCCTTTATCGGCTGCACTTGGGGATGTCTACCGTGTCGTCCTTGCTGCCGTCATGCGGTCCGCAATCGGATCAACAGTAGCTTACCAGCCAAGGTTCGATAAGTTTTTTCTTTTTTTACACGACAAGATTTAACGCAAAGGATTCTGCGACAGTAGCCGCCGATTGCTCGCTATCGGGCTCGACGCCTTGAGTCGCGGCGCAATCGGCAACTTTGTTTTATCGAATATGCCCTTAGTGGCGCGTTTCGAATTGTTTCCCGAGGATTCGTACTGCCGGCTGCCTCAAATACGACCCTTCTCAATGCCGCAAACCATTTAGTGGTTTGCGCTTGAGCTGGGTGCCGAGTTGAGTGCCAGTCCGCAGTCCCCGTGCCTCGATGTCTTATTCGCTTGACCTCGTAGTCGGTCAGTCCCCGGGTGTGTTATATACACCTCAGGTATGACTGAGCGTCGCCGATTGAGGCTAGCTCTTCGAATGAGATTATTCAAAGATAATCAAATGCTCATTTTCAGAGGCATGATAACTTTTACTGCTTGTTTGCCGAATGGCTTACATAAGTTTCTGCTACTCAGCTATAGAACAGACATAACAACTCGGCGTTCCACGGCCGCTCCGTCTCTGCTCCTGATGTGTCCTTGTGCTTAGTGCCCTTGGTGCAGTCGATCAGATAATAGGAGTTGTTCTTGAGCGCTCGGCTGATGACGAATGGCCCTTCTTAAGGTGAGGAGAGCTTGTGCTGTCCGTCTGACTTCTGGATTCGGCGTAGCACCATGTCTCCCTCTCGGAAAGTGAGAGGATGAATCTTCTTGCTGTGGTAGTGTCGCAACTTTTGCTGATAGACTGCTGACCTGGACAAGGCCAACAGGCAAGCTTCTTCTTTGAGGTCGATGCCGTCTTCTCGCGCCAACCTGGCTTCTTCTTCAGTGTATAGGGCATACTAAGGTGAATCGAATTCGATGTCGGATGGGATGACTGCTTCTGAACCATACACCAGGAAGAAAGGAGTGAATCCAGTCGACCTATTTGGTGTGGTCCTCAGACTGAACAGTACTGCGGGGAGCTCCTCAATCCATGCTCCGGGTGCCCTCTCAAGTGGCTCTACCAATCTGGGCCTGATACCCGATAGGATTAGTCCATTTGCTCTTTCGACTTGACCGTTTGATTGCGGGTGCGCCACAGACGCCAGATCAAGCCGAATGCCCTGCTGAGATGCATATCGGGCCAGTTCACCCTTCGCAAAGTTTGTGCCGTTGTCGGTGATGATGCTGTTAGGCACACCATATCTGCACACAATGTCGGCCACAAACCGAACTGCATTCGGACCGTCCAGCTTTTTGATTGGTCTAGCTTCAATCCACTTGGTAAACTTGTCCACTGCGACTAGAAGATATGTCATGCCACTTCGAGCTCTCTTGAATGGTCCAACCATGTCCAAAACCCATACTGCAAACGGCCATGCTATTGGGATTGTCTTTAGTGCCGATGCTGGCTGATGACTTTTTGCCTTGAACCGCTGACATCCCTTGCAGTACTTCACTAAATTCTCAGCCGCTGCCAGCGCAGTCGGCCAGTAGAAACCATGCCGGAAAGCTTTGCTGGCGATTGCCTTTGCTGATGCATGATGACCGCATTCACCTTGATGAATGTCTCTGAGCAGCTCCAAGCCTCTGTCCTCTCCTACACATCTCTGAAGGATACCAGTTGCACTCTTGCGCACTAGCTCGTTGTTGATTATTGTGTACGCCCAAGATCGGCGGCTGATTTTCCTTGACTCTGCTAAGTCTTCTGGGAGGACTCTGTCTGCTAGGAAATCTCTAATCGGCTGTGCCCATTATGGCGTACTGACCACTGCCATTACAACTGCATGCTGGGGTGGGGCCTCTTCTTGGATCACAGTTCCTTGGCCATAGGCCTCCTGGATCTCGGCCTCTTGGACATTTGTCATTTCTGCCTCTGCTTCTGAACTGCCGATTGCGGCGCCTGGCACACATTCGGCAGCCCCTGGTGCCGACTTCTCGTCCGGAGCTAGAGCTTCCTCATTGCAATCGGCAATTTCTGATGTCATTGGCTCTTCGGAGGCTGTGCCTTCTGGCGCAGCTTCTGCTTGCTTCGCTGTGGCTTTTCTCTTGTCACATCCTTTGGCAGTTTCTGGCTCGCACTCGGCAGCCCCTGGTGCTGCTGCCGAGATACCTTGGGCGCTGGATTGCTTCTTCATGGTCGCAGGTTTTGCCGGTTGAGCTTCTTTCGCCTTCTTCAAAGCTTCAAGGTCGGCCTCCGAGATAAAAATGGACTCAGACTCTGGGGATGGTATGATGGATGGCTTCTTGATGGGATAGCTTGCCTTGTTGAGCCGAGCTTGGACAACGCATCTGCTGCCTCGTTGTTTGCTCTTGGCACATGATGGAACTCGCACCCTTCAAAATATCCGCTGATCTGCTGCACCAGGAAACGATAGCTCGCCATGTTTGCGTCCTTTGCATCCCAGGTGCCTGAGCATTGCTGTACAACCAGGTCGGAGTCACCAAAGCACTCGATATTCCGAATACCGATTTCCTTGGCAAGCTTGATACCATGCACAAGGGCTTCGTACTCGGCGACATTGTTTGATGCTGCAAAGTGAATCTGGAGCACATATTGCAGTTGATCTCCTCTTGGTGAAGTGAGTTCCACACCAGCCCCTAGGCCATTCTTCATCTTGGAGCCGTCAAAGTGCATTCGCCAGAAATTCGATCCTGGGAGCTGCGGCATGTACTGAGTTTCCGCCCAGTCCACCAGGAAATCGGCTAGCGCTTGTGACTTGATTGCCGTTCTCGGCTCATACTGGATGCCATGGCTAGCGACTTCGATTGCCCACTTCGCCACTCTTCCGGTTGCATCTCTGCTTCCCATGATGTCGGCCAGCGGAGCCGAGCTGACGACTGTGATCAAGTGAGCTTGAAAGTATGGCTTCAACCTCTTGTCTGCCATGTACACTCCATAGCACATCTTCTGATAGTGAGGGTAGTTCTGCTTGGATGCCGAGAGCACCTCGCTGATGTAGTACACTGGACGCTGAATTTGCTGTGCCTTGTCCTTCTCGGGCCGCTCCACCACCATAACTGCGTTGATTACCCGATTGGTTGCCGCAATGTATAACATCATCGGCTCCTTCTCAATCGGGGCAGCCAGAATCAGTGCCGTGGAGAGCATGCGCTTGAGCTCTCGGAATGCTTCATTTGCTTGAGGGGTCCAGGTGAACTTCTCCGTCTTCTTCATCAACTGGTACAACGGGATTGCTTTTTCACACAGCTGACTGAGAAATCGGCTGAGGGATGCGAGGCAACCGGTGAACTTCTGTACTTGCTTCAGGGTTTTGGGCTGTTCCATGCGCTCTATTGCAGCTATCTTCTCGGGGTTGCATTCGATTCCTCTCTCGGAAACGAGAAACCCCAAGAGCTTGCCGGCTTGGACTCCAAACACGCACTTCTCCGGGTTGAGCTTGATTTGATAAGTTCTCAAGTTTGCAAATGTTTCCCTGAGGTCATCCAATAGCGTGATTCCATTTGCCGACTTCACCACTAAGTCGTCCACGTAAACATGGAGATTTCTGCCGAGCTGAGAGTGTGTACATCTCTGAATTGTGCGTTGATAAGTGGCACCTACATTCTTCAGACCAAACGGCATGGTGATATAGCAATAAGCCCCGAAGGGAGTTATAAATGCAGTTTTTATCTGATCTTCCACAGCCGGTTTGATCTGGTGATATCCAGCGGTAGCATCCAGAAAGGACAGCAGCTCGCAGCCGGCCGTAGAATTAATCACTTGATCAATACGGGGCAGAGCAAACGGATCTTTTGGGCATGCCTTGTTCAGGCAGGTGTAATCTATACACATGCGCCAGATCTTGTTCTTCTTCATGACGAGGACTGGATTTTCCAGCCACTCGGGGTAAAATACTTCCATGATGAAACCTGCAGCCTACAGCTTCGCAACCTCTTCGCCGATTGCCCTTCTCTTGTCTTCAGAAAAACGTCTCAAGGGTTGCTTGACCGGCTTCGAACCTGGCCGAATGTGCAACTTGTGCTCGGCGAGTTCTCTCGGCACACCAGGCATATCTTGTGGAGACCATGCAAAGATGTCCGGATTCTCACGGAGGAACTCGACAAGCGCGCTTTCCTATTTATCCCTAAGTCCGGCTCCGACTACAACGAACTTGGTTGAGTCGGAGGGATCTAGAGCGATCTTCTTGCTGTCCTTGGACGACTGAAAAGCCGATTCCTCATCTACTCGCTTTGCTGGGCCAACTGGAAGTGGATTCTTGCTTTGTGCTTGCGCCATTGCAATCACTTTGCTGAGCTGATGCTTCTCCGTTTCAACCACTAGCGACTCAGCCAAACTGCTGCCAGCAGATGTGCACTCGAGGGACTTCCTGAAGTCCCCGGTGACGGTGATGACGCCGTTTGGCCCCGGGATCTTCATCTTCAGGTATGTCTGTTGTGCATTGATCATGAACTTGGCAAATGCCGGCAACCCCAACAGAGCATGGTAAGGACTGCTGAGGTCGGTACCTCAAACCAAATCGGCTCCCTTCTGAAATTCTCCTCCGTGCCGAATATGACGTCCAGCCGAATGCGACCCATGGGGGTGCAAGACTATCCCGGGACAATCCCATGGAAAGTCGTCCGACTGCGCTCTAGATCTCTCTCTGTGAGCCCTAGCTTGATCATTGTATCTCTGTACAGAATGTTGATTGTGCTTCCTCCATCAACGAGCACTCGGGAGAATTTGCATGAAAACCTTGGTGCTGCGAACAGAGCGTCCACCACCAGCGGATAGTTGCCCGGATTCGGCAAAATGGTGGGATGATCTGCTCTGTCCCAGGATATAGGACACTCGGACCAATGCATAAACTGGGGAATCAGCGGCATAGTGGCATTAACCTCCGCTGCTCGGGCTCTCCGACTGCCCTTGTCCGTGGACTCGCTGGTGAAAATCATGTAGGCGGCATCTTGCTGCGGGAACTGGTTCTGCTGCTGAGGTGGTCCTCTGTTCTGGGGTGGTGGTGGGGGTGGCGGCGGTAAAGCTTCTCCCTTCGCAATTCTTCTCACAAAGTCACACTGCCGAGTAGTGTGTGCGGATGGCCTGCCAGGCGTGCTGTGCAACTTGCATGGTGCGTCCAGCATATCCTCGAAAGTGTACTTGGGTTTCATCTGTCCCGGGGGTCTCACATTTGGTCTCATCTTCCGACTGCCTCCTGCAGCCGCTGGATCTTCTTCATTCTGGACAGCGGCCACCTGCCGACTGCCATACCGAGTGTCAGGCTGCTCGTCCTTGCGCTTGCCATTGTTCTGCTGGTTGTGGTTGTTGTTGTTGCGGTTGTTCTCCCTCCTTTCCTTCCGATTGAGGCCTTGGTTCCCTGTGTCCGACTGCGGAGCCCCTGGTGACTGGATCACACCTCCAACTCCGAGCTGGATAGGGCGCATCGCAGAATCGGACATAGCGAACGCATTTGCCACCTTCATGATCTCGGCGAGCGATGTGAAATCTTTGCGGAGCAGCTTGTGCTTCAACATTGAATCAGCCAGGCATCCATCAGTAAAGTACTGAATGGCCTGGATCTCATGGACTCCTTCGCATGAATTCTTCAGCTTGATCCACCGAGATAAATAATCTCGGAGGGGTTCATCTTTGCCTTGCACACACAAAGCTAACTGCCGCGGGAGGTTGGGCCTCTTGTACGTGCTTGTGAAGTTGTGGATGAATGCCGTCGTGAAATCCTCCCAGCAGTTCACACTGTCCTTGGGCAAACTGTTCAACCACGTCCGAGCTGAACCCTGCAACATCAAAGGTGCATAGCGGACTACCACCCGCCGATTGCCTCCTGCAATGCGAACCGCCGTCAGGTAATCGGACAGCCAGTCTTCTGGCTTCACGGAACCATTATACTTGGGAGTATCTCTCGGAAATGTGAAACCTTTGGGAAACTTTTCCGTCCGAATACGATGACCAAAACATGATGGGCCAGCTTCTCCTTCCTCGTTCTCCTGAGCCTCCTTCTCCAGGAGCTCAATGCGATGTCTTGCGTCATTCTGACCGATTTGGCGAGGGCCGAGTCGGGTGCTGATTGCTGGTCTTGGTGCCGATTGCTGCGGCATGTCATTGCGCCTGCTGTTGACCGCTGGTTCTTCCATTCTTCTGCTTGCTGCTGGGGGTGGCCGATTGCTTCTAACCTTGCTCTCGTGCCGAGATGGCGCGGGTTGGTGTCTGTTCTGGCGCGATGCGTTCGGTCGCTGGCTAGCTCCCGCATTCGGCCTCACAGTCCCTCTTGATGCCTCTGGCTCAGCATTTTGATTTCCCATTGCTACGAGCCTCTGCTCCTTTGCGGCTGCTATCAGCTCACGCATTCGGCGCGATTGCTCGCGCCGCTCATCTCCTTCCAGGTCTTCTAGTTCGAGCGCTATCTTCTCAGCTGCTCTCAGGTTCTTGTCCGGTGTGCTGTATGTTGTCCTTTGGATGAATGCCGACTGCGCTGGTTGCTCCGGTTGCACTGGCCTTCTCGGACGCTCCGGCTGCTCGGCCCCCGACAGCTGCTGGTTGACTGCTCTGCCTCGGCTTCTCAGATCTTCCAGGACTGCGGGCTCAATCGGCCGGCGCGGCCCTGCATGTGCTGCATTGTATTCCCTTGTGATGGCTCCTAGCCTGCGCTCTTCTGCCAGCACTTGCTCAGCTCTGCGGGCCAAAGCGAGCCGTGCCGTTTCCAGCTCCGTGTGCACTTGCTCCGGATCACCATTCCTGTTCATGGGTGTGTATAACACGTCCCGCAACGCACTGGTGCCGATTCGCTCTGTAGCCTCAGCTACCTCCTTGTCCTTTCTAGCCGCACTCGCTGGATCGCGGTTGGTTGATGAAGATGCTCCCGCCATCATGACGGTGGCGTGCACTCGGCCTTCCTCTCTGCCAGGTGCTGCACTGCAGCCCCTGGTCGAGAGCGGGTCCGTAGCACATGAGAAGATGCGAATATCTTTGGGATACGCCTCGGGGAAGCTGCCGATGAAGAGGCGATGACTGCCAACCTGCAGCGACACACCGGGTGGCATGTCATTGCGCCGAGTAGTCCACCACATAGTCAATTACCCCACGCCTTAGAATCAGGCCAGAGGCGTGGCTCCTGCCCGATGCAGAGGAAAATCCCGTCCGGATCTTGACTCCAGTCGACGCCTCGGTCTGCCCCACGGTGGGCGCCAACTGTCGTCGATATGTAACGCCAGATGCCATGGGATGGCTAAAGTGAGGGGAAGACGCGAGGGAGAGAATGTCGATGGTGCCGGAATCGGGTTGGGCACAAACACGGTGAGGACACCACAATGTACCCAGGTTCGGGGCTCTCCTGAGAGATAACACCCCTACTCCTGCTTGTCTCTTGTATATCAATGATCTGACTACAATTACTACTTCTCTATCTTCTCAGGGGAAGAAGAGCACCGCCGCCGTGGGCAAGGTCCTCTCCTGCTTCCCTGAGGAACAACTACTAGCAGTGAATGAACTGAGGGGGAAGTGAGTTAATGGTGATCTAGAGTGGGGCGTCCCTCACGCAGGAGGGGTACCCTGGCTCTTATAGTGTGAGCCCAGGGTACTTCGGTAACTTCATTGCCGAATGGGCCCAGTTGTCATCCTCTAATCGGCCTGGGCCCACCGACTGCTCCTCTCCGGCTGATCCGGAACCTACGAGCGGCGGCCCATGCTGTAGACTCGTAGAGCGTAGGGATGAACAGTGGAGCTAGGGGGTGCGGTCTTGTCGGCCTGTCCGCGGAATCGGCGGAGAGGTCGACACCGTATCTCCCCCAGATCTTTGACATGACCTGGCCTTCCTGCCACCCGGATATCTGGGGATATGGCATTTATGACCTCGTAATCATACCCCCGACTGGGTATTAGGTGGTTCTGATTGCGCCTGGACCGACTGGTGGTACCTGGCAAAGTCGATTGCTCTGGGCAATCGGCCTTCCAGGTATCAACCTCGGCCCAGCTGCGGACCAATCGGATGATCGTCTTGGTGAAGGAAGGTTGGTCCGATTGCGCCTGGGCCGACTGCTGGCATTTGATACGGCTGATTGCCTTGGAGCAATCGGTCGTACATCTGCCCAGCTCGGCCCAGCTGCGGTCCAATCGGTCCATCCTTGTCTTGAAAGGTTTCTTCTGCTTGGGTTAGCCTACCCGGGTATCAATCCCCCGACAGAAACCCCAATCGGCCGACAAACCACGCCTGGAGGGACTTATATTACATGGAAGGATTCAAGCAAGAATACCTCGAACGCAATAATCAAAGCTCCCCAAGGAGCAAACTTCCGACTGCCATCAAGGTCACCATGATCAGACTGACCAACCCTTCCCTTGCCTCCACAAAGCAAAGAATAAAGGAGCACAAAGCCAAGGAGCCGTAGTCCGGCACCATCTCTATGAAACCTTACCGGAACACAAGACGAACCCCCAGTCGCCCAATAACAGCAGGATTTTCCATGTTTTCACCAATAATCAGAATAGAAATATGGACGATGCACTCCAGATAGCTTCAGGACAGCCGGGTCCAGACAAGACCAACCAGGAAAATCATAAGACAACCAAGACAAAGATGACCACTGGCCGCAACAGACAACCCAGAGGCGTTAACCCTGGTCGTCAGCACACAGATAGTCGGCTTTATGCTAGAGAAAGTCCTAATGGATGGCGGAAGCCGGGTCAATATATTATACTACAACACGGTCCTTCATCTTGGCCTAACCGATTAACATCTTCTACCTTCGAACACCACACTCTACGGAATCATGCCGGGCAGATCAACTCGCCCGAAGGGACGGGTTACCTTAAAGGTAACCTTTGGAGACATCACAAACTTCCGGTCAGAAAACCTCGCGTTCGAAGTCGTCACAATCCACAGCTCGTACCACGCCATACTTGGCAAAACAATATACATCATGTTCATGGCAAGACCCTGCTACCTCCATCTCCAATTAAAGATGCCTGGTTCACAAGGCATGATCACGATACAAGGGAGCCGGGTTGTAGCCTTATCCTGCGAGAAAAGCGCCATCTCCTATGCAGCAGCAGACGAAGGAGGGGGAACTCCACATCCAACCTCAGAGACGGACTTCACCAGCCATTAGAAGGAAACTCACACCAACAAGAAGGATGAAGGCCCCTCCACAAGCTTCGGAAAAACAACCAGGAAATCTTCCCCAACAAAAATGGCATGTCGTTCTGCCCAATATTCGAACGATACCCAACCTTGACAAAAGAAAGCCGACCTCCACTAGCACCCTCCGCACTGTGGACCAACAGCCGACTCCATTGCCCCCCTACACTCTTGCAATAAACACTTTTACATTTTCTGCAAATTTACTATTTCTCTTCAGATCAGCCACCACGATTCTATGAAAAACGCATGTAAACTCGATGCAACTCCCACTTATATGACCTGGATCTATCGCCTTTGGTTCAATCAAGCCCGGCCACGTAGATTTCTTTACTCAGAACCAAAGGAAGCATAGCACCAGCACAAGTCATGTGAAACCGACTTGCAGGGGAGTTCATACCAATGCGCACACATATGACACAACAATTCCTTTTCATAAGTCACTGAAAGGCATCTTATCAGAGAGTCAGTTGACCCTGAACTTATCTGATCAAAGGATGTCGTTATCATGCGCACAGTTGACTTCCACACGTCACATATTTATATTCCGCATATAATTTTTTACAACATGTATCAAACCATGATTTACAAAAATGTCCGACACGACATAAATCTTGGGGCTTATACAAAAAATATCAACTCAGAGACGAATCTGGTGGGGGGAGACTCGACTTTCCCTTTTCCACATCAGCCCCAACCTTTCACGTCCCAGCAGAAGACCCGATGGACAAAACTCCACCAACAACCTTAAGGGAAACGACTTTCCGAGCCGACATCAAACTCTTTCGGTTATTTTCATCATAACCTGGCTCAAAAATGTTGAGCTTTATTTCATCAGCAATCATGGTGGAATGCCTTCGCATGTGCTTCACTACTCGACAGTAATCAGCCGGCTCATACCTCGAGCCTTCAGCCTTGAACTGCAGAAAGCCAAGAGCCAGCCTTCTCGGATCCAGGCTCGGATAATAAACTTTGCATAATGTCAGGGCCTGGATCACGCCTTTCCGCAAACCCGACTTCTTTACTTCCTCTACCCATTCCGGGGTCCTGGACAGTTCTCGCAGAAAATTTCTATTCAAAGTTGGGTCTGACAAGCGTGCTGACAAGCCTTGATGACCCGGCAACCACCAAGATGCATACTGGCTATGAGATCACTGATGGCTGACAAGTCATCGCCACCTTTCTTCAGCAAAGAACGCCTTTCCCATGGAACTTTTTCTCAGAAATAAGAACAAGAACAAAGCATATCCCCTTAGAATACAAAAAAGAGAGAAACTAATTACTTAAAATGGTGTCGCCCAACTCCGCAAGACACGGGCGCAGGGTCTCCATTTCCGATCGAGCAGCCTGCGAGTCGGCATAGCCCCCTCCCTGGACCGCTCTTTGGATATCACATCGGCCCTCGGAATCTCCAACTCCCGAAGGTACCCGTTGAAAGGACGTGGATGTCGCCTAGAGGGGGTTGAATAGGCGCTTAAAATAATTACGGTTTAGGCTTGAACAAATGAGTAATAAAACATAACATTTAATTTGCCAAGCAAGAAACCTAAATAAGCTACGCTTAACTATGTGCACCAACAGTTATACTAAGAAAGATAAACAACTATGTGATAGCAAGATATATATAACAAGATCAATAAGGCTATCACAAAGTAGGTGCACAAGTAAATAGGTTGACTAGATGTGCAACAAGGTAAACAACCTATGGGATAAGAAATGCAACAATAATATGAGCAAGCACAAGATAAACAAGGTAATAAGCTTGCTCAAAGTAAAGGTAGAGATAACCGCAAGTGGAGACAAGGATATGTGACCGAAGTTCCTTCTCTTGCAAGAAGTACGTCTCCGTTTGGAGAGGGTGTGGAACAAAATGCTCACACGAGGTCAACGAGGGCCACCCTATTTCTCCTCACGCTCTCACCAATGCAAGATGCGATGATTCCACTATAGGACACTTGAGGGCGGTCACCGAACCCGTACAAATGGCGACCCTTGAGGTCGGTCACCGAACCAGTACAAATGCTCTGGAATATATCCACAACTGAATTGGAGGCTCCCGTAGCGTCCCGAAGCTCTACACCACAATGATTGAGCTCCGCAACAACAAGCCTCTAGGGGCCAACGCCCCCAAGAGGAACAAGCTCTAGAGTGCCAATGCACTCAAGAGTACAAGCTCAAGAGTGTTAATGCACTCAAGAGTACACGCTCAAGAGTGCCAATGCACTCAAGAGTAACTATATTCTCAACTTCACTTCCTACAACGAATCCAGCCGTTGGAAACCCACCAACCACGGTACTACCGCTCCACGAGCGGTACTACCGCACCGGGAGAGGTACTACCGCCCCGTGGTACTACCGAGGGCCAGTATCGGGCCCACTACCGTAGAGTCCAGAGGACTTACGGTAGTGAGTATGGTACTCGCCCACGGTACTAATGTGGCGCGGTACTACTGCATCGGGCACGGTACTACCGCCCCATGGTACTACCGAGGCCCAGTGCCGTGCCCACTACCGTAGAGTCCAGAGGATTTATGGTAGTGAGTACGGTACAAGACCACAATACTACCATGGCGCGGTACTACCGCACGCCGAGCGCTACTACCGCCCTGGCAGAGCCAGGGAGCCCATTCGACAAAATAGATGAACTCCATAATGAAACAGGCAAACCCTGAAGTGCCACAACTTCTGCAAATGAACTCCGACTAAGGCAAACTCAAGATTTATGGAAATATTTAAAAGAGGAAAGGGAGATGTCACAACCCTAGTTTTGGTATGTGCTCTTATTACTAGAAATAATTGCATCATGTTTAAATTCCTTGGTTTAATAATTGGGGATTTGGAAAAGCCTCAAAAAGAATTTAACTAAAAAGGCCAGATAAAAAGTTTTTCCAAAATTCCTCCAAACAATTTTGAAAAGTCCTATAAATGAGTATGATCATTTTAAAAATGATTTGGAGTCAAACCCATACTCATGGATTTTTCAAATATTCAAACAAAGGCTTGGAAATTAAATTTAAATGCTATTTGAATTGGATTCAAATTATTTGAACTCCAAAAATCCTGAAAACTTGGGTGTGGCTTTATATCAGTCATATATATCCCCAATAAAAATATCAGGGTTTTATAAAAATGTTTTGTTATAAAAACAAAACAAAACAAAAAACAAACAGAAACAAATAAAAAGAAAAACAGAAAAAGGGGGGAAGCCCCACTTACGTGGCCCAAGTGGGCAGAAGCGGCCCAGCCCACCAGGGGCACGCCCGTCTTCTTCCTGGCGCCAGAAGGACAGCGCCGTGGAGCGCTTGCCCAGGCCGGCTGCCACCTCCTGCTTGCCACGCAGTTGTCTCCCCCCCCCCCCCCGTCCTCATCGTCGCCGTGGAGTCCCCCCGCGCAGCCCTCTACCTTTTCCCCCCTCACCCCTGGTCTTTCCCCTCTTCCTTCTTCCGAATCCGCGCGCCGCCGTGCTCCGACGCGCCCACCGGACGATCCAGCCGGAACCATCGTGTCCAGGAGCACAACCGACGTCGGCTTCATCATCTCCCGTGAAGAATCGATCCGCGGACGCCCCACAACGACGCCCGCAACCTCCCTTCCTCGCAACAGCCGCCGGATCGCGCCGCAAAATTCGCCGCTGTCCTTCCCCCTACGACATCCCCGACCTCACCAGCGAGCTCACGGTGAGCTCCCCTCTCGTTTCCCCCTCTCCGTTCTCGTTCTCGTGCCCCGGTGCCTTTTCCCCCAACCAGCCAAGCGGCGCCGCCGCGGGCTTGCTCGCCGTCGTGCCCTCCGGCTGCCCCTTGGCCGCCCACCTGCCCCACTAGATGCGCGTGAGCGCGGGGGACCATTTGGTGGTATCCCCGTAGCCTCCCATGGTCGGAGACGCCGGCTCCAGTGAGCGCCTCCGTGCGGTTTGGCCACCGGCGGCTAACCGCCGGCCGGCCAGTTTGATTAGGGGGCTAACCCCATTTTAGTTAGGCCTTAGGCCGCTGACAGGTGGGGCCAGCCCCCTCTAAATCAAATCAAAATTTTAATTAAAATGGGGTTAACCCCAGAGACGATGACAGGTAGGTCCCAGGCGTCAGGTTGACTGGTCAGCCCCCCTGCGTCATGCTGACGTCATCCTTGCGAAATAAATCGTTTTCTTAATTAACAGAATTTACAGAAATTGTTTAAATCTTTGAAATTCAATAACTTTTAAACCATAACTCCAAATCAAATAATTTATATATGAAAAATCATCAGAAAAATGCAAGGATTCCAAATATCATACTTTCATAGATGAAAAACACATCTATGATGATGAACCAGTAGCATTTAGCTATTTGGGTTATTTGGAATAATTCAAAATAAATGTTTAAATCATTTCAAATTAAATCTTTGCAATGCCAACCTTATCACATGAACATCAGAGGCATATCATACACATGACAACATGGTTTGCCATATCCAAACATTAGCAAATGCAACTTTGGCTAAATTGAACCAAATTTGGAGTTGGAATTGAATTCCTTTTTCAAATCAACTTCAATTAAACTTGTTGCAAATTGAACATAGATCACATCAGTACCATGCCATGTTTCATTCTTGAATGTGCATTGCAATGTGATTTTTATACTTTGTTGTCTCGGTGTTTGCTTCTTCTCGATAGATCCATCGCCGGACGTAGTTCCTGTTTCTTCGAAGAGTGGTACCCCCCGAGTCTCGACAATAAGGCAAGCATACCCCCTTTGATCATATCTATAAAAACCCAGTTTCCCTCTTGTTCTCTTATGCATGATTAGGTGATTCACATGTTACCATTCTATCGCTAGTTGAACCCATCCTTTGCATGACCTATCATTGCTGCCACAGTATTAAGCAAACCTCAACCTAGCAGATACAAGATTGTTTGTGCTCATCATGTGGCCCTTCATCCATGATATGCTATGCCATGCTAGAGTTGTTTGCAATGATGTTGATCCATCTGGGTGATGTATCGGGATGGTAGTGAACACATACAACAAGGTGGTAACGTGTTGATGAAGTCACCCTAATATAAGTGAACAATGAGAGGCTGTGTAGGAGTACACAGTGGGTTGTCTCATTTACACTGCCCTAGGCCCCGAGTTCTTGTGTTGTGATCCAAGACACAGATTACTACCACATGTTGGGCTCATTGACCCCTCTCGACCTATTAACTCACCCCGACTAGGGTCCAGGATTCGCATGGGTTAACTTTATTCATAACATAGCATGGTTTTAGGCAAGCGCAGCACCATCCGTCGAGGTGGGCTTGTCGGACCGTCCATACATCGTCTGGGTCCTGAACGGAAACCCCGTCCGGATTCCCGATTGGGGTACAACTCAGATAGGCGATTCCCTGGACTAGAGTTGGAGCCGTGAGGTAAGTGTCGTGGTACTATCCTCGCCGACACCGCTTGAAGGTGACGAGTTCTAGGCGATAAGTGGTAGCTACGTATGTGAAGAAGTACACCCCTGCAGGGTTAAGGAACTATTCGAATAGCCATGTCCCCGGTTATGGACTACTTGGAGATCTTTACTTGATTATTAGACAACTCAAATGGATACTCTAAAAATCTCAAGATAAGTGTGAGTGCTTTGGGTTGCTTCCTCGTGGGGAAGTCGAGGAAGGATCCATGGTTGTGTATTGATGTGGTGATCAAGATTAGATGGACTCGTGTGCACCTCTCATCTCAATTCTATGTAGTCGTAGTACAGGATAGCCAAGTCAAAGCTTTCTGCATTACAACCCCACTTGCCTTTACCTTGATATCTGAGCATGAGTAGTATAGTTCTGACGTAAGTCTTGCTGAGTACGACTTTGTACTCACGTTTGCTTATTCTATGTTTTAGAGACGAGACCACTGACCCTGATGGTGGCCTCCCCTTTCAAGCTCGACGTCGACGAAGTAATGTAGTCCCAGACAACAGCTTGGTCCCTCTAGAGGGTCGTTGTGTTTTCTTAAAGGCTTCTTAAGCCATTTGTTAACCTTGTCTTTACTAAGACATAATTTTCTTCCGTTGTGGTATGATGTAATGTTGGATCATAGTGATGTGATCTCTGCTTGTAACACTACTATATCTGCTCTGTTTAGCAGATGCAATAAAGCTATCAGTTTGTAGAGTTCATGTTGTGTTACCTGCTGTTATACACTTGGCATGCATGCTGCGTGTATGTTTATATCGTGCATGTCAAGTGTGGGTTTCGATACCTTAGTTGTGCTCTCGCCGGCGGTCTTTTATACACCAAGTGGCCCTTAGATGTGCGCAGCTTGGGGCATCGCGATGCGATTGCTCGTGACTCTGTCACGTGGCACACTTTGTTGTATGATTGAGCCTGCCCGAGACCCCGAATAAGAGATCGGGCTGGAGTCTGTTTATGTAAGTGTTATGATTCAATCGATAATATGGTTGAGGCGACTTGTCTATGAGTATGGGATTTCACCACCCATAATCATTTAGACTTGTGAGCGGACGATGAGGACCCATCTCAGTTGATCATCCGGGCCTGGATGGGATGCCCCTCACGTTCGAGCTTTCCGAGAGTGTCTTGTACTTGGCCTTGTCTGCTTAGACAAGTGGGTATGGCTCTCGGCTCTCCATATGATTGAATTGTGACTGGAATTACGTATGCAAACCCCGGGTCCCGACAGACTTGGTATCAGAGCAGGACTTCCTGTAGGATTAGTAAACCTTGGCCGAAGTCGAGTCTAGCATTCTATAGTTATATAGTTACTTTGGGTATAAGGGAAAAACGTAAGGCTTCTTTTTCTCCTTACCCTCATCGATTTGAGTTCTGAGTCACCCTCATCTTTTCTACGGGAAGATAGGACTAGGCTCTTCTATGTCTATACTAGAACATCTCGTTGTTTGCTTCTCCTTAGCTATAGGAATGTTTTGGTTGTCTAGATTCACCATCCCTTCGGGCCTTTTGAGAAGGTCTTGATCATTCTTGCAGATTGATTCATTTTTCCACCCCGGTACAGCCGTTATGCTGTCCGATTTGTCCTGTGTTTCCAGTGATTCCAATGCTTTTGCATTACAATCTTGTCCGCTCTTAAATTATGTCATATTTGCTTTGATTCCATCATAAATCCTACTCTGATTGTTGATTTTTATCACACAAAATGTCAGGTGGAACTAGATGTGTTGAATCTGGTCATGGTAATCAAAGTGGTGATGATGATCCTCCTTCACCGCCTTCTGCAGCGGAAATCATGATGGAGGCTGAGCGAAATCGACGTGATCAAACACGCCTTTTGCAGCTCATTGAGAAGAATACTTCTCTCCAGCGAGATGCGGTAATATCCATCCAGGATTTTATCCTTTTGAACCCGCCAGTTTTCCGATGTTCCTCTGAGCCCCTTGATGCCGATGATTGGCTCCGTTCCATCGAGCGTAAGCTTGAGACGGCGCACGTTTCTACAAATGATCGTGTGATGTCTGCGGCATACTTTCTGGAAGGTGCTGCTAGTGAATGGTGGGAAAGTTTTGTTGCAATGCAGCCTGATGGTCACGTAGTGACTTGGCAGGAGTTCCGTGATGCCTTCCAAGGGTACCACATTCGGGATGAGCTGATGGAAAGAAAGAGGGAAGAGTTCTGCACCCTATCTCAGGGAAATATGACTGTTCATCAGTACAGGACTGAGTTCAATCGTCTTTCTCCTTATGCCCCTAAGAAGATATCAACTGATGCCAAGAAGCAAGCAAGGTTCCGCAAGGGACTTAACCCTGTCCTTCGTCATGATCTCAATCTACTTGAATTTGTCAACTTCGAGGATTTGGTCAATAGATCATTCAGAGCTGAGCATGGAAATGAGGTCTTTGAAGAGTCTCGCAAGCGTGATCGTGATCTTGCTTCCTCTTCTAGTTCAGGTTCTCAGAAACGTCGATTTTGGATGCCAACTAGTGCCATTCCTTCGCACTTGATTCCAAGACCATCTCCACAAAGCAAGAAAACCCAGAAAGGTAGTAGAGAGCTTGCCATACAAACTCCACAACCTAACAACCGTTTGTGCTACAAGTGTGGTAATCCTGGCCACATTGCACGACAGTGTTCATTGCATGAGAATGTTCCTCCTCGTCCAAAACATAAAGCCAAAGCTAAGCCACCAAAGCCTTCCAAAGCCAAGTCCGCTATTGTTGAATACGGACGTGTGAACCATGCCACCATCAAAGAAGCCCAAGAGGATACGAAGGTTGTACTCGGTACACTTCTTGTCAACTCCAAACCTACTTCTGTTCTATTTGATTCTGGAGCCTCTCATTCCTTTTTATCTGAAAAGTTCGCACTCCTGCATGAAATTTCATTTGAGGAGTTGCCTACCCATTTCATGATTAAAACTCCAGGATCCACATGGCGTACCAGTAGGGTAAGCCATGACAATGAGATTTCTGTTGAGGATGTTGTATTCCTTGCTTCTCTCATAGCCCTCAAATCTTCAGATATCGATATCATCTTAGGTATGGATTGGTTGTCCAAACACCGTGCCAAGATTGATTGTGCCACTAAATCAGTCCAACTCACTCATCCTTCCGGCAAGATAGTCCATTTCACATCTCAAGGTTCAGAAACCCATCTTTATTCGTTGAATGAACATCCCCTTCCTAACCTTGAAGATATTCCGATAGTTTGTGACTTTCCGGATGTCTTTCCAGAAGAGCTGCCGGGAATGCCACCCGACAGGTCTGTGGAATTCATTGTAGATCTTATACCAGGCACAGCCCCAATTTCGAGACGTCCATATAGAATGGCCCCACATGAGTTAGCTGAGCTAAAAACCCAACTTGATGCTTCGTTGGCAAAAGGCTTCATCCGCCCTAGCGCATCGCCATGGGGTTGCCCCGTTCTGTTCGTAACGAAGAAAGATGGAACAGAAAGGATGTGCGTAGACTATCGCCCGCTAAATCTAGCGACGATAAAGAACAAGTACCCACTTCCCAGGATCAATGATCTTTACGATCAACTTGCTGGATCCTCTGTCTTCTCCAAGATGGATTTGAGATTAGGCTATCATCAAATCAAAATCAGAAATGAGGACATTTCCAAGACGGAGTTCACTACTCGTTATGGTCTTTATGAGTACACCGTCATGTCCTTCGGTTTAACCAATGCCCCAGCCACTTTTTCGCGCTTGATGAATTCGATCTTCATGGAGTACTTAGATAAATTTGTTGTGGTTTATCTTGATGACATCCTCATCTACTCGAAGAACGAAGAAGAGCACGCAGAACATCTTAGGCTGGTATTGATGAAACTTAGAGAGCATCGCCTTTATGACAAGTTCTCCAAGTGTGAATTTTGGCTACCAGAAGTGACCTACTTAGGCCACGTGATCTCTGCAAAAGGCATTGCTGTCAATCCCGAGAGAGTTCAGGCCGTCCTTGACTAGACTCCACCTGAATCGGTTAAGCAAGTTAGGAGTTTTCTTGGCCTAGCAAGCTATTGTCGCCGGTTCGTTGAGAACTTCTCCAAAGTTGCAAAGCCTCTAACTGAACTCCTCAAGAAAGATAAGAAATTCCTATGGACTCCCAAGTGCGAGGAAAGCTTTCAAGAGCTAAAGAGAAGATTGACTTCTGCACCCGTACTTGCACCTCCAGACACCAAAAGGGATTTCGAAATCTATTGTGATGCTTCACGGCAAGGGTTAGGATGCATACTTATGCAAGATCGACATGTGGTAGCTTATGCTTCACGCCAGTTGTGGCCACATGAAGAGAACTATCCTACCCATGATCTTGAACTCGCTGCCATAGTTCATGCCCTGAAGACTTGGCGACATTACCTCCTTGGTAATTGTTGTGAAATTTATACCGATCACCAAAGCCTCAAATACATATTCACCCAACCAGATCTTAACCTCGGGCAAAGACGCTGGATAGTGTTGATAAAAGATTACGACTTGAGTATCTCTTACACCCCAGGCAAAGCCAATGTCATGGCTGATGCACTAAGTCGTAAGTCGTATTGTAACAACCTCATGTTACAACAGTATCAACCATTTCTCTATGAGGAATTTCGAAAGATCAATCTCGAGATTGTTCCTCATGGATTCCTTTCCACCCTGATTGTGAAACCAACCCTTGAGGATCAAATCAAAGTTGTTCAACAACGTGCTCGAGGTATCCGACATATCAAGCAGAACATTGCAAGCGGTAAGGCAAGATGTTTTACCCTAGACAATGAAGGTACTATGTACTTCGAGAATAGAATGGTAGTTCCGAAGAATAGGAATCTAAGGCAGCAGATCCTTAAGGAAGCTCATGACACCCCTCTCTCGATTCATCCTGGTAGTATTAAGATGTATCAAGATCTACGCCAGAGATTTTGGTGGACTAGGATGAAGCGAGAAATCGCTCAATTTGTTGCTGAGTGCGATGTTTGTCGTCGTGTGAAAGCAGCGCATCAAAGACCTGCTGGTACTCTTCAACCTTTAGCCATTCCTGAGTGGAAATGGGATAAAGTCAGTATGGATTTCATCACTGGCTTGCCAAAGTCTCAGAAAGGAAACAATGCCATCTTCGTGGTCATTGACCGTCTTTCCAAAGTTGCTCATTTCCTTCCTGTTCACGAAAGTATAACTGCTAGCCAGTTAGCGGATTTATATGTCTCCCGGATCATTTCTCTCCATGGTGTTCCTTTGGAAATCAATTCAGATCGTGGAAGTCTTTTCACCTCTCGATTTTGGGAAAGTTTTCAAAATGCTATGGGAACCCATCTCTCCTTTAGCACAGCCTTTCATCCCCAGTCAAGTGGTCAAGTAGAAAGAGTGAATCAAATTCTCAAAGACATGCTCAGAGCCTGTGTTATCTCATTCGGAAAGAGTTGGGAGAAATCTCTTCCATTCGCCGAGTTTGCTTATAACAACAGCTTCCAATCTAGCTTGGGCATGGCACCCTTTGAATTTCTCTATGGATGAAAATGTCGAACTCCATTGAACTGGTCAGAAACCGGTGAAAGACAATTCTTTGGACCGGATATGATCCAGGAAGCAGAAGAGAAGGTTCGCATTGTTCGTGAACAATTGAAAACAGCCCAGTCTCGTCAGAAAAGCTACTATGATCGTCATCATAGGCCAGAGAGTTACGAGCTGGACGAGAAGGCTTACCTCCGGGTTACTCCTCTGAAGGGAACCCATCGCTTCGGTATCAAAGGCAAATTGGCCCCACGTTACATAGGCCCCTTTCGCATTCTAGCTAAACGTGGAGAAGTTGCCTACCAACTTGAACTACCGCCACATCTTTCTCAGGTTCAAGATGTCTTCCACGTATCTCAACTCAGGCGTTGCTTCAAGGACCCCATCCGCGAAGTAGACCACGAAACGCTTGATCTCCAAGAAAATCTGTCTTATCGAGAGTATCCTGTCCGTATCCTCGATGAAGCTGAGCGCACCACCAGACGTCAGAAGATCAAGTTCCTTAAAGTGCAGTGGTCCAACCATTCTGAGAAGGAAGCCACTTGGGAACGAGAAGATCACCTTCGAGTTGAATACCCCACCCTCTTCCCGACTACTTCTGAATCTCGGGACGAGATTCTTTTGAGTGGGGGCGAGTTGTCACAACCCTAGTTTTGGTATGAGCTCTTATTACTAGAAATAATTGCATCATGTTTAAATTCCTTGGTTTAATAATTGGGGATTTGGAAAAGCCTCAAAAAGAATTTAACTAAAAAGGCCAGATAAAAAGTTTATCTAAAATTCCTCCAAACAATTTTGAAAAGTCCTATAAATGAGTATGATCATTTTAAAAATGATTTGGAGTCAAACCCATACTCATGGATTTTTCAAATATTCAAACAGAGGCTTGGAAATTAAATTTAAATGCTATTTGAATTGGATTCAAATAATTTGAACTCCAAAAATCCTGAAAACTTGGGTGTGGCTTTATATCAGTCATATATATCCCCAATAAAAATATCAGGGTTTTATAAAAATGTTTTGTTATAAAAACAAAACAAAACAAAACAAACAGAAACAAATAAAAAGAAAAACAGAAAAAGGGGCAAAGCCCCACTTACCTGGCCCAAGTGGGCAGAAGCGGCCCAGCCCACCAGGGGCACGCCCGTCTTCTTCCTGGCGCCGGAAGGACAGCGCCGTGGAGGGCATGCCCAGGCCGGCTGCCACCTCCTGCTTGCCACGCAGCTGTTCCCCCCTGTCCTCATCGTCGCCGTGGAGTCCCCCCGCGCAGCCCTCTACCTTTCCCCCCCTCTCCCCTGGTCTTTCCCCTCTTCCTTCTTCCGAATCCGCGCGCCCCGTGAAGCTCCGTGGAGCGCCGCCGTGCTCCGACGCGCCCACCGGACGATCCAGCCGGAACCATCGTGTCCAGGAGCACAACCGACGTCGGCTTCATCATCTCCCGCGAAGAATCAATCCGCGGACGCCCCACAACGACGCCCGCAACCTCCCTTCCTCGCAACAGCCGCCGGATCGCGCCGCAAAATTCGCCGCTGTCCTTCCCCCTATGACATCCCCGACCTCACCAGCGAGCTCACGGTGAGCTCCCCTCTCGTTTCCCCCTCTCCGTTCTCGTTCTCGTGCCCCGGTGCCTTTTCCCCCAACCAGCCGAGCGGCGCCGCCGCGGGCTTGTTCGACGTCGCGCCCTCCGGCTGCCCCTTGGCCGCCCACCTGCCCCACTGGATGCGAGTGAGCGCGGGGGACCATTTGGTGGTCTCCCCGTAGCCTCCCGTGGTTGGAGACGCCGGCTCCAGTGAGCGCCGCCATGCGGTTTGGTTAGGGGGCTAACCCCTGTTTAGTTAGGCCTTAGGCCACTGACAGGTGGGGCCAACCCCCTCTAAATCAAATCAAAATTTTAATTAAAACGGGGTTAACCCCAGAGACGATGATAGGTAGGGCCCAGGCGTCAGGTTGACTGGTCAGCCCCCCCTGCGTCATGCTGATGTCATCCTTGCGCAATAAATCGTTTTGTTAATTAACAGAATTTACAGAAATTGTTTAAATCTTTGAAATTCAATAACTTTTAAACCATAACTCCAAATCAAATAATTTATATATGAAAAATCATCAGAAAAATGCAAGGATTCCAAATATCATACTTTCATAGATGAAAAACACATCTATGATGATGAACCAGTAGCATTTAGCTATTTGGGTTATTTGGAATAATTCAAAATAAATGTTTAAATCATTTCAAATTAAATCTTTGCAATGCCAACCTTATCACATGAACATCAGAGGCATATCATACACATGAAAACATGGTTTACCATATCCAAACATTAGCAAATGCAACTTTGGCTAAATTGAACCACATTTGGAGTTTGAATTGAATTCCTTTTTCAAATCAACTTCAATTAAACTTGTTGCAAATTGAACATAGATCACATCAGTACCATGCCATGTTTCATTCTTGAATGTGCATTGCAATGTGATTTTTATACTTTGTTGTCTCGGTGTTTGCTTCTTCTCGATAGATCCATCGCCGGACGTAGTTCCTGTTTCTTCGAAGAGTGGTACCCCCCGAGTCTCGACAATAAGGCAAGCATACCCCCTTTGATCATATCTATAAAAACCCAGTTTCCCTCTTGTTCTCTTATGCATGATTAGGTGATTCACATGTTACCATTCTATCGCTAGTTGAACCCATCCTTTGCATGACCTATCATTGCTGCCACAGTATTAAGCAAACCTCAACCTAGAAGATACAAGATTTTTTGTGCTCATCATGTGGCCCTTCATCCATGATATTCTATGCCATGCTAGAGTTGTTTGCAATGAAGTTGATCCATCTGGGTGATGTATCGGGATGGTAGTGAACACATACAACAAGGTGGTAACGTGTTGATGAAGTCACCCTAATATAAGTGAACAATGAGAGGCTGTGTAGGAGTACACAGTGGGTTGTCTCATTTACACTGCCCTAGGCCCCGAGTTCTTGTGTTGTGATCCAAGACACAGATTACTACCACATGTTGGGCTCATTGACCCCTATCGACCTATTAACTCACCCCGACTAGGGTCCAGGATTCGCATGGGTCAACTTTATTCTATTTGTTTTCATAATGTAGCACGGTTTAAGGCAAGCGCAACACCATCCGTCGAGGTGGTCTTGTCGGACCGTCCATACATCGCCTGGGTCCTGAACGGAAACCCCGGCCGGATTCCCGATTGGGGTACAACTCAGATAGGCGATTCCCTGGACTAGAGTTGGAGCCGTGAGGTAAGTGTCGTGGTACTATCCTCGCCGACACCGCTTGAAGGTGACGAGTTCTAGGCGATAAGTGGTAGCTACGTATGTGAAGAAGTACACCCCTGCAGGGTTAATGAACTATTCGAATAGCCGTGTCCGCGGTTATGGACTACTTGGAGATCTTTACTTGATTATTAGACAACTCAAATGGATACTCTAAAAATCTCAAGATAAGTGTGAGTGCTTTGGGTTGCTTCCTCGTGGGGAAGTCGAGGAAGGATCCATGGTTGTGTATTGATGTGGTGATCAAGATTAGATGGACTCGTGTGCGCCTCTCATCTCAATTCTATGTAGTCGTTGTACAGGATAGCCAAGTGAAAGCTTTCTGCATTACAACCCCACTTGCCTTTACCTTGATATCTGAGCATGAGTAGTATAGTTCTGACGTAAGTCTTGCTGAGTATGACTTTGTACTCACGTTTTCTTATTCTATGTTTTAGAGACGAGACCACTGACCCTGATGGTGGCCTCCCCTTTCAAGCTCGACGTCGACGAAGTAATGTAGTCCCAGACAGCAGCCTGGTCCCTCTGGAGGGTCGTTGTGTTTTCTTAAAGGCTTCTTAAGCCATTTGTTAACCTTGTCTTTACTAAGACATAATTTGCTTCCGTTGTTGTATGATGTAATGTTGGATCACAGTGATGTGATCTCTGCATGTAACACTACTATATCTGCTCTGTTTAGCAGATGCAATAAAGCTATGAGTTTGTAGAGTTCATGTTGTGTTACCTGCTGTTATACACTTGGCATGCATGCTGCGTGTATGTTTATATCGTGCATGTCATGTGTGGGTTTCGATACCTTAGTTGTGCTCTCGCCAGCGGTCTTTTATACACCAAGTGGCCCTTAGATGTGCGCAGCTTGGGGCATCGCGATGCGATTGCTCGTGACTCTGTCACGTGGCACACTTTGTTGTATCATTGAGCCCGCCCGAGACCCCGACTAAGAGATCGGGCTGGAGTCTGTTTATGTAAGTGTTATGATTCAATCGATAATATGGTTGAGGAGACTTGTCTATGAGTATGGGATTTCACCACCCATAATCATTTAGACTTGTGAGCGGACGATGAGGACCCATCTCAGTTGATCATCCGGGCCTGGATGGGATGCCCCTCACGTTCAAGCTTTCCGAGAGTGTCTTGTACTTGGCCTTGTCTTCTTAGACAAGTGGGTATGGCTCTCGGCTCTCCATATGATTGAATTGTGACTGGAATTACATATGCAAACCCCGGGTCCCGACAGGAGAAATTCCAAACAAATAGAGGTGTGAAACCTCTAGGCGAGAAGAGCCGGAAAATCTCCCACATCAAAAAACACAAGAGAAGATGCATATGAAATCCATTTTTGATGAACACGAGCTTTTCATGAAGAAGACCACAGCTCCAAAACTCACAAAGAGAAAAACTAAACAAGAACCAATAAAGATGATGCCAAAGATGCAGAGCTTTGAGCTTCCACAAACGATTCAGCCTAGCCTATAACCCGGTCTCCTAACTACTACAAAGAGAAACTAGACACCTATCTATGTCAAACCTTTTTCTTGCGCAAATTCCACTTGAGCTTGATGATGAAGATCATGCCCGCCACAAGTTGGAACATATTTCTTGATTCCACCGGCTCGATGAAGACTAGTAGATTGCTCCCCCATACTCCATTATGGGTGAGCCTCTTTTAGGCGCATCTTCACAAGACCATTATCACCAAATGGTCGGAAAGCTCCAAGCATATGATATCTCTGTGATGTTCCTCTTGAACTTGCACACATCATCCTGACCAATATTTGGATAACTCCATGAAGAACACCATGGTCAAAAAAGTAATCTCCATCTTTAAACCTTGAAGTCAACATATGATCTTTAAGTGTTGCCAATGGACAAACCTTAAAGTATAACTCAAGGAAACCATTTGTAATAGCTCAAAAATTCCACCCAAATTTAAAAAAATTGTTTGTTGCTTTATTTTGTTGATTGCTAGAATTGTTTGCATTATTTTCTTCACCGAATTATTAATCAAGAATATCCCCCCTCTTTCTCGTACCGGCATGCTTGACTAAACCTTTTTCCCAAATGGCACACGACCGTTGTGACATCGGGTTTCACCCGAGCAGCGTCGCAAATTTCGGCATGAGACCAACCATCGCCATCGGAATGAAAAACCCCATTTAATAATTAAATGGATTTTTTATTGGTCACTGGAAAATATTCCCGGAACGGTATCGAAGTGAGGTACAACTGACGGGCTCACCGCGCTAAGCGTGTGGATCGATATTTGACCCGAATCGGAGGTCGTATGGACTCCCGACGGTCAAAAACGTGGAGTATCGGACGCGACGGAGAAAAACCGAGGGCGCTTGCGTAAACCTTCCACCCAGGCCAGCAAATATAAAGACCACCACCCTCCCCTAGCCCTCCTACGGTTTCCCTAACACAAAATTGCAACCACCCCTCTGAGAATACCCAGATCTTCCCAATCAGTCCTCAAATCCCGAAACCCTAGCCCCTTGTAGCTCCCAGCCATCAGATCTGCTAATCCAAGGGCCAGGAGTGAGCCACGTCACCTCGATGGATTCGCTGCAGCCAGCCGCCGCCGCCGGGCCCCGCGGGCCGCCCTGGGCCCGATCAAGACACCACCTCGCCTCCCGTGGACGACCTCGCCGGACTCGCCTCCGCCGGCGACCGCCAGCCCCGCCGCGCCCCACGTTCAGGCCGACCTCTTCCCTCTCCCTCCTCCTTTTGCCCTCCCGCCTCGCCACCTCGCGGACCTCTCTCTGCAGGCGAAGCCGCAGCACCATGGCCGGCATGCCATGGAGTTCGCGCCGCCGCCGGCTGAACCGCGGTCTCGGCGACCGCCAATAGTCGTCGACGCGCGGGACCTGGCCGGATCCGCCGCATGCGACCCCCCCTAGCGCCCTGCACCACCACACCCCCACCGCACGGCCACCGGAGGCTGTCCGGCGAGCTCCGCCGCCGCGGCCCTCCCCTTATCGGGGTCGATCCCGGTCGGGAGCGACCAGGCCGCCGCTGCCCCCGTGGGCTGTCGCGCCTCCAAGGCCCACCGGCGTCCAGGCCCGACCTGCCTCCCCCGGCCCCTCGCTATCCCTCGCCTAGGGAGAGATCCCGCTATACCGCGCCCACCTCCGCCGACTTGGGCCAACCCATGTGTTTCCTTCTTTTGTGCTTCCGCGGGTACCTCTCAGAGACGATGTGAGCTTGCAATCGACTGCACCTTCGGTTTCGTCTTCTTATCAAGTAAGGGGGAGCATATATCATGCTTATAACTTTTAGCTCACTCGCGCCTAGGTGTAGGATAGAACGATTGCTTGATCCTACCACTTCATATTCATGCCTCTCAAATAAACATAAACAACTATGTCCTCCACATCCCAGCAAACCTTATTCGGCTATGTTACTATTGCTCACTGCTCAGCCACTGTTTAGTATGCATGCTAGGATGTTATCAACTGTTTATCCTGTTACTCCTTGGATTGGGCTATCACACTATTATATTGATGTGGATGATATGATTTTTATAATATTGACTATATTCGACGAAGGATGGAAGGTCTAGGCTATCGCGCTCCGACGCTTTGTTCTATTTGAGTCACCTAGGACCCCAGTTTTTGGTATTGTGTCTCTTGACGAGCGTGCCTAACTGCGTGTCGGATAATATGGGGTCCCCTTTTCTTACCTACCTAGCTTCAAACATTTCTAGTGGTGGCCCGAGCTGATTTACCGTTTGAACCCCGTGTGTGTGCTTGGTTGGATCCCCTCGCAGTTTTTAAAACAAACCGGGCTAGTGGGAACATGGTTTTTCTGTTGGTCCACCTGATCAGCTAGGACCCGGCCTCATGTGAGAGCGTGGCCGGTTCTTGGGTTGGGTGTCGAATCCCCGGGGGCCACCCGGATTTGTGCGTTGTTAGTTAGAGGGACCTGTCATTCCGGATCTCTCGGGACTAAATCATAAAATGGCTTCCTGTGATGGGTAGAAACTGAGAGAGATGGGCGTGTGTGCGGAGCCTTGTAATGGGCAGTTGGTACACCCCTGCAGGGTTAAATATTTTCGAGAAGCCGTGTCCACGGTTATGGACGACTTGAGACCTTGTCCTTGTTCATAGACAACAACAACAACTAAGATAATCTTAATAACTTGATCAACGTGTGTGTGCCTTGACTGCTTCTTCTTCGTCGGGATGCGAAGGGGAGGACAAGGATAGGATAGGTGTTATGGTTGCGTAAGTAGCTGATACCAAGACATGTAAGAGGTGATTCCTCATCGAATACTTGGTTCTCATTTTAATCAAAAAATAGATCGTTAGCCACTCATATATTTCTTGTGCGTCTGCAACCTCACCACTACCCCCATCTTACCGTGAGAAGTTAGTTACAAGACTTGTTGATATAGTTCACCCCTTTTTTCTCTTTTACGAATGTTATGCAAACGATATTGTACTACAGAGGAGCTCGACGACCCTTCTTCTAGACGCCTTCGCGAAGACTCAACGACGACTAGTTAGGTGGATCCCGGCGGAGAGCCTGGACCCGTGTGGTTACGGGAATGGTGGGTTTTACCTTTGCCACTAGGCATTTGATTGTAGTCTGTACTCAGACATGTATCTTCCGCTGATGTATTGTATTAAGGCAATTGTATGCCGATTGTATGAGATGTTGTATCCATGTAGCTGTAATGTTGTGATATCATGTTGGAAATCCGGGGCATATGGCAGTGCCATATGTCGCGGTGGGACCGATATGTGCTTTGTCCCCGGATCTGGATGGAAACATCTAGATCTAGAACAGTATCTCATATCCGGCCTGACAACTTGGTATTAGAGCCTTACCGACCGTAGGATCCCTTCTCCGGCCGAAGTCAAGTCTAGACAAAAAATTATTTTCTAGTTACTAAGTTAGTTATCGGAGAGTAGGATTCTTTTTACTCCTTACCTTTGCTCTGGTTAGTACAAGTGTCGTAAGTGTTTTTAACTCTCGACTTATCCCCTTTAAAACTCTAGGATCTCGAGTGTGTGGAGTATCGGAACCGTTACAATGGCTTGCTTGCAGCGTATTGTCTCGATTCCGATCTCAGGTTTGGGAAATCTTGTAGTACCTTTAGTTCTTCCGACTCTGGATAACATCTTGGTCATTCCTTTCCCTCCGGCCTCCTTCCTAGTATCCTCAAGATTGAGTGAGAATGCTTCCCTTGAACGTCGTTTCTCACTATTGTTCTTCCTCTTGATCGCTCGATGGTTTCGTTTTCTGACGTTGCCGTCTCTCTGCGGAAAGTTTCTTGCTGGAGGTCATCGTACGACATGGAGCAGAGTCCCTTGTTGGTGGTGTTGAAGATTGTCGACTCTCTTTTCTCTCCCTCCTCTCCCCGGATCGTCCACGGTTATGGACGACATGAGACCTTGTCCTTGTTCATAGACAACAACAACTAAGATAATCTTAATAACTTGATCGACGTGTGTGTGCCTTGACTGCTTCTTCTTCGTCGGGATGCGAAGGGGAGGACAAGTACAGGATAGGAGTTATGTTTGCGTAAGTAGTTGATAGCAAGACTTGTTGGAGGTGATTCCTCATCAAATGCTTGGTTCTCATCTTACTATAAAAATAGATCGTTAACAACTCATATATTGCTAGTGCGTCTGCAACCTCACCACTACCCCATCTTACCGTGAGAAGTTAGTTACAAGACTTGTTGATATAGTTCACCCCTTCTTTTCTCTTTTACGCATGTTATGCAAACAATATTGGACTACAGAGGAGCTCGACGACCCTTATTCTGGATGCCTTCCCGAAGACTCGACGACGAGTAGTTAGGTGGATCCCGGCGGAGAGCCTAGACCCGTGTGGTTACGGGAATGGTGTGTTTTACCTTTGCCACTTGGTATTTGATTCTAGTCTATACTCAGACATGTATCTTCCGCTGATGTATTGTATTAAGGCAATTGTATGCCGATTGTATGAGATGTTGTGTCCATGTAGCTGTAATGTTGTGATATCATGTTGGAAATCCGGGGCATATGGCAGTGTCATATGTCGCGGTGGGACATATATGTGCTTCGTCCCTAGATCTGGATGGAAACATCTAGATCTGGAACAGTACCGCATATCAGGCCTTACACCTTTAGTCCATAAATATTGTCATCAATTACCAAAACCAAACATGAGGGCACATGCCCTTTCACCCGTCGCTCGACTGTGCGGTCTCTCTTTAAACTTCCTTTCGCCGGCTCGTCTCGGTGGCCAGTTGCTCCCGCAACTTGGCTTTTGTCGGCAGATTGCGATACTAAAGCCTATACAGTCAAAATTTCGACAAATTATGGCAAAAATTTGGGCATCCTATCCTGCCCATATACTGATTCACCGCAAGTGACCAAAGTCACTTACGCCAAATCATGGGGGTTGGATACTTACAGAAGACGAAAATAAGGCATAAGAGAAATACCTCATAAGCACGCTTCATCTTTACCAGCAAATTTTGATGTTCACCAAACCGGGTCATCACACTCGTGTACATAATAGGAAAATACACCTCCCCTTGAGTCGGCGCCTTTCCTGGAGAAGCAATCAGTCGTGTCTGCAGCTTCATAGCATGATCACCTACTGATCCACTAGTCCCTGAGATAGCCACAGGCACGGACGCCGAAGGCGTTGCCATCGTCCCCTAACCCAAACTAGTGGCATCATCAACATCAATGGCAACTCTTTGCCCAGCTGACAGAGAACCAGCAGCAGGAAAGGAAACCATGTCCTCCAAATCATACGGCTCATCTAGTATGACCTGTTCCATGAACGTCCACACAAGAAGTAACTAAGAAGTACAGCGACTAGCATATGAAAATCGGCAAGAAGAAGAAAAATTACCCAATGGCCACTTTGAAATAATCAAAATCTTCGTCTTCCCACGAATCAAACATCGGTGCACTAACTCGACTACTACTAATGTTTAAGGTAGGGACCCCGTCACTCGACAAACAGGCTTGAACCTCACTATCAACAGGCTGGGGGCTTGCACTAAGAAAAGTATCCAAACTCGCATCATGACAACGTTTTCTTCCTCCCGCTACCTACAATGTCGATGAGCAGAAGGAATCCTCCAAAAATACAAAGATACAGGCACAAAAGAGAAGGCCTATCAGTGTAAATACCTCTTTGTCCAAAGGGGCTACATTCGACTCCCCGCCATCACCAGTCGGAGGATCCCCCCCCCCCCCCCCGTCATCTTCTTGCTCCTCCTGAGAAATTAACTATACATGGTCATCATTACGATCCAAAAATCGGCACAAGGAATAAGCAAACAAAGAAAAAGGAAAGACTATGGACCCTTTCCGAATCTTCCTCTTCATCATCACCATCCTCACCAATTCCCTCAGCAGTGATCGAGGAATGAGTAGAGGACCACCATGGATCATCGATCTGTAAAGCATGAAAGCAGTGAGAAAATTGCACTTTACCAAAGGTTGGAAGTAATAACACACAGTACCTGAGGAGGTCGGTTACGATCCCAGAAGGGACTTGATAACCCTCAATTGTAGGGGATCGAGATAGTCTTCGCGGGTAAGATCACCCAATTTACTGATTCGACACAAGGGAAGCCAAATAATATTTATAAGCTTTAACAGTTGAGTTGTCAATTAAACCGCACCTGGAATATACTTGCTTGCAACAAAATATTAATAGCAACGATGATATGAAAGTGATGGTGGCAACGACGAAAGTAAAACAGCAAAAGTAAATAACTAGTAACCAATAGGATTAAAACACTTTAGGCTAGGGAGATGGATGGTTGGGCGCTGCTTGGATGAGAGTTAACATGTTATAGATTCTAACACGGGGCAAGGCACACATAAAAGCAAGGATCATCTAGGCAATATCAAACATTAGGCATGCATCCCATAGGTAGTTGTGCGTGCTTGCAATAAGAACTTGCACAACATCTTTTGTCCTATCATCCCGCTACGAACGGGGCCAAAAGGAACTTATGGAGATTTAGGTGCGCCTGTCAAAGAGCACCGAAACAAAGCATTAACACTCAATGGATACATGAAATCCTCAAATTATAGTCCATCCCCTTTGTTGTCCCAAGTTTTCACCTTTGGGATCGCCGGTTCCGGGCCATAATAGGCGCATACAACTCATAGATAGGATCAAGAACACATATAAACTCATGAAAACACAAGTGGTTTAGATATGAAAACATGGCACTCGGGCCCAAAGTAACAAGCATTAAGAGTAATAAGTTGTAGCAAACATGATAAACAACAAAGTAGATAATAGGCAACATGTCCCCAACAATCTGACGAACTATTACATGATCTAACTCATCCAATCCCTACCATCCCCTTTGCCTACAGCAGGGAATTACTCACACCTGAAAGGAGAAGTCATGGAGGAATAATGGAGTGGCGATGGTGATGACGATGGCGGTGATCTCCCCTCACCGGAGGCCAAAACAACCTCCATATTAGCCCTCCCGGAGAAGAACAGAGGGTGGCGGTGGCTCCGCGACGGAAACTTGGAAAACGACTTCTATTCTGGGGTTTCCTCACAACGAGAACAAATAGGGGTCTTGGTAGGGCACCAGAGGGGGGAAGACTCACCCAAGCGGCCTCCCGGCGCGACCAGGGATGGGGCCGCGCCAGCAGGGCGCCTGGGGGCCCCCTGGCTACCCTCTGGCCCCACTTCTGGCTTTGGGTCCCTCCGGGTTCGTGGATTTTCTGTGATTTTTCCTGGAATTTTCTGAGACACCTAAAAATCCATATTCCTGCACATAAGAAAACCATACAGGCAGCTCTGCTGAAAACAGCGTCAGTCCGGGTTAGTTTCGTCCAAATCAAGCAAGAATGAGGCCAAAACAATAGCAAAAGTGTTTGGAAAAGTAGATACGTTTGGGACGTATCAACTCCCCCAAGCTTAGCATAATGCTTGTCCTCAAGCAATTCAGTTCAACGAACTGGACGCGACAAAGAAAACTTTGACAAACTCTTGTGCTTCAATAGATGTATATAAGCATGTACTACGAAAAGATTTTAGAAAGCATTGAAACAATGCTATGAGGACAATGCACGAAGCAATCCTCCTTTCAAGTGATCAATCACAAACAACCAAAAGTAAATAATAAGCTTTTGAAAATCAAGACAAGATAACAATGCACATAGCTTGAACATACTAGAGTGTTATCTCGCTGGCCTCCATGAGTGAAGCAAAACATAAATGAAGAAGCTCGTCCAGAGTTTTAAAGGAGACTAGAACTAAGAATTTCAGAACAAGCAATATCACAATCATGTAGAAGACAATGTGGTACTTTGGGACAATGCATGTTACACTAAGAATGACAATTATGCTCTCAATAGTTGGTGCTTTGAATAAAGAAGGAGAGACTTGTCGGGGGGGGTGGATCAAGCCCATGACCCGGCATGAGATTTATGGGCCGACTCTGCTACGGAAGGCCCACAAAAGAAGACCCGACCACGGGTCGGCTGCGCCAAGAAAAGAAGATCGAAGCTATAGAAGGAATTCGACTTACCTTCTATAGCACATAGCATATTTGTAAAGTAGAATAGGACTCCACCTCATGTCGGAGTCGGACTCGCGGAATCCCGGGACCCGGTACCTTTATAAGCCGAGGACCATGGGATCCAGGGCCAAGGAACAATCTCAATCTAAGATAGGACTAGACACTTGTCGCCGTAACCTAGATCTCATTGAGACTAAGTTTACGAGCCGACTCACTTGTAATGGATCAACCGACTCTTCTTTCGAGAGTCGAAACCCATAATAATAATAAGCAGGAGTAGGCTTTTACCTCGAGACAAAGAGGGGTTGAAACCTGGGTAAATCGCCGAGTCTCTTGTCAATGTCGACTCTCTCCACGAAATCACCTCGCAGCAAAGGTCCCATGTTAAGTTTGACTCTTCGGACATCTGTCGTGAATTTCCCACGACAGTTGGCGCCCACTTTGGGGCCTGCGCATGCAGGTATTGAGATTTTGGAGGGAGCTCTGCAAGGCATGGAGGGATTCATTGCTGGATGGATCACCAGAAGCCGGCGCAGGAAGCTCTGCATCGACGACTCAAACTGGGGCCCCGAAGCCGATTCTGTCGAATCAAGATATCGGTTCCCGATCGGGTCTATCCACATCTTCCTCGGCAGGACGGACGGATCTGAGCCAGAGCCAGATCCAGAAGTTTCCATCGAAACCTCAGGTCGGCGACATGTCAGATTCATTGGTGAGTCCCTAGAGTCGGAGCGCTCTGTCGAGTCCCCAATGTACGATGCCTCGGAAGAACTGACTGAGGCCGACTCATATCCAAGCGAAGGAAGCTTCTCAGATGAGGGGTCCATCCGATCCATGGGAAACAACAGGCTCGGTACTGGTGTGCCAGAATATAACGCAGATTACCCTCACTTTGAACCTCCATATTGTGCCGCGGTGTTCATGGACGATATTGGAGGACTGGAGAGTCAGGCAACCCAACATCAAGGCACAGAGTCGGCAGCCCACTTGTCAGCACATGTCCCCACTGGAGCCGAAGCCCTCGAAGACGCCCTAAACTCCCTTTATGAGGCTTTGGCCATGAAGGTAACAATGGAGAATCGGGATGCATGGAAGCCAAGGATGAATGAACTCAAAGTACGGGTAGCGAGCTTATGGAGGGAAGCCAACATAGAAAAAGAGCAAATGGCAGAGAGAGAAGCCCGACTCATTCAATAAGTCGTGCGCCTCCGGGGAGAGTCGGATCTGATAGATGCTCAACGTTTGAGCCTCGCCCATACGTGCCCATAGGGATACATGAGTCGGTTCCCCTTGGCTACCAATGCCGAACGGTCTTCCAAAGCCCTGACCAGTCGACTCCCCCAGGATTTACGCCTCCTAGACAACCGACTCATCTACCACGTCAAGATCGTTTCCATACACCTCCTCACCACTTAGACAACCCCATGGCTAATGTCATGGCAGCGACCCGTTGCCTCACCAACGCGCCAATTCATGGGGACACCGCCCACGAGACCGTTGACTTCCTCAAGACCGTTATCACATAGCAAGGCTAATACTCATAAGGGGTCCCATACATACATGGAACTCCATATCGAAGTGTGAGCCGGGAAGCAGAGTCACCGGCTCCGGCAGCCTTGGGCAGCCAGCGCCACCACAAAGTACCTCTGAGCCCTCAGGGGCACTGAGAATCATAGACCTACCGGCTACCAACACCAATCAATGTACAGATTCGGCGGTGCATCTTCCCCCACAGGATCCAAACACCGAGTTCGTCAGCAGATTCGTGGGTAACCGATGTCTCGCGTCGGCTTTGAGGAACACATGCTTGCTGATACGTCCGAAATGTATCTATAATTTCTGCTTCCTCCATGCCTCTTTTGTGTTATATTGCTATGTTATTGATGAACTTCCATACACTTTTGATAATATTTGGAATAACTTATTAACTCAGTGCACCCCAGTGCCAGTTCCTGTTTTCTGCTGTTTTTCTATTTCAGGTTTCCACCATATTAAAAGTGCTCCAAAAATTCGGGAAAAATCCAATAGAAAATCAGCGCTTCGGAAGCTTCGGGAATCGCCGATGGGGGGCCAGAGGGGACCCACCAGGGCTCCAGGCGCCCTCCCGGCACGCCCGAGGGTGGGGCCGCGCCAGGGGGCCGCCTGGACCCCTGGTGGGCCCCTTGGCTGCTCCCCTTCGCCCATATATTCTCCGTGATGCAAAACCCCCGAGACGGGAACCCTTTTTCGCGATCTCTCCTCTGTTCCGCCGCCGCCGTGCTTCCAAGATCGGGAGCACTAGGAGACCTCTTCCCGGCACCCTGCCAGAGGGAGGAACCACATCCGGGAGCTTCTCCACCACCATGGATGCTTCCCGGATGAACCGTGAGTAGTCCACCTTGGACCATGGGTCTATGATCAGTAGCTATGTGATGTTCTCCTCCCCTCTTTGTTCTTCATGGATTAGACCTCGTGAGCTACTCTACATGATCGAGGCACATATGTAATCTTTCTGCTGTTGCTATGCTGATTTTGTTGGGATCCGATGGATTATGAGACTATGTTCATATTTTGTTTGAGTAATATATTTGATTCTTGTAAGGCCCGATATGCGGTACTGTTCCAGATCTAGATGTTTCCATCCAGATCCGGGGACGAAGCACATATCGGTCCCACCGCGACATATGAAAATGCCATATGCCCCGGATTTCCAACAATATATCACAACATTACAGATACAAGGATACAACATCTCATACAATCGGCATACAACTGCCTCAAATACAATACAACAGCGGAAGATACATGTCTGAGTACAGACTACAAGCAATGCCTAGTGGCAAAGAGAAAAACATCGATCCCCATAACCACACGGGTCCAGGCCCTCCTCCGGGATCCGCCTAACTAGTCGACGTCGAGTCTCCACGTGAAACGTCGATCACCATACCTGTTGTCGATCGAAAACCCTGAAAAGAGTTTGGGGTAGTATCATGAGTACAGAGGTACTCAGCATCCAACTGTAGTGGTCATCTGACCCAGCAAGGACTTCATCACTTGTCATTCTAGGACAACTAGTGGTTTACGGTAAGGAAGGGGTAAGTGGTGAGGTTGCTGCCGCACTAGCATTTATGAAGTGGCTAACGATCTAGAGAGTAAGATAAGAAGCCAAGCATTCGATGAGGAATCGCCTCCAACAAGTCTTGCTATCAACTACTTACGCAAGCATAACACCTATCCTATCCTTGTCCTCCTCTTCGCATCCCAACGAAGAAGAAGCAGGCAAGGCACACACACACGTTGATCAAGTTATATTAAGATTATCTCAGTTGTTATTGTCTATGAACAAGGAGTAGGTCTCAAGTCGTCCATAACCGTGGACACGGCTTCTCGAAAAGATTTAACCCTGCAGGGGTGTACCAACTGCCCATTACAAGGCTCCGCACGCACACCCATCTCTCTCAGTTGCTACCCATCACAGGGAACCATTTTATGATTTAGTTCCAAGAGATCCGAAACGACAGTTCCCTCTAGCTAACAACGAAAAAATCCGGGTGACCCCCGGTGAGTCGACACCTAACTCAAAAGCCGGCCGCGCTCTCGAATCGGTCTCTACCGTCTGTCGCAGGTTTGGATAGCCGGTTAATCACACATGGGAAACCGGGTCCTCAGTCGGACAAGGTGGGCCAGCAAGGGAACTATGTCCTCACTGGTCCAGGTTGGTTTGTAAACAACTGGCGGCCGACCAGCACACACACGGTTTCAAATGGTAAATCGGCTTGGGCCGCCACTAGAAATGTTTGAAGCTAGGTAGGTAAGAAGAGGGGACCCCATAAAATCCCACACGCGGTTAGGCACGCTCTGTCTTAAAACCAATACCCGGAACTCGGGTCCTAGGTGACTTGAATGGAACAAAGCGTCGGGGCGGGATAGCCTAGACCTTCCATCCTTCGTCGAATGTAGTCAACATTATTGTCGGGACCCAGAATATGCGTATGTAATTCCAGTCACGATGCAATCACATGGAGAGCCGAGAACCGTACCCACTTGTCTAAGCATACAAGGCCAAGCACAGAACATTCTCGGTAAGCATCGAACGTGAGGGGCATCCCATTCAGGCCGGATGATCAACTGAGATGGGTCCTCAACGTCCGCTCACAAGTCTAAATGTTTATGGGTGGTGAATCCCATATTCATAGACAAGTCGCCTCAACCATGTTATCGATTGAATCCTAACTCTTACATAGACTTACTCCAGCCCGATCACTTAGTCGGGGTCTAGGGCGGGCTCGATCATACAACAAAGTGTGCACGTGACAGAGTCACGTACAATCGCATCGCGATGCCCCAAGCTGCGCACATCTAAGGGCCACTTGGTGTATAAAAGACCGCCAGCCAGATCACAACTAAGGTCTAGAAAACCAATCCTAAGACATGCATGTTATAAACATACACGCAGCACACATGTCTAGTATGAACAGCAGGTATCATCACAAAACTCTACAAAGTACTTCTTTATTGACTTACATATAGAGCATACAAAGATCACATGTCTGTGATCAACATTACATCATACAACGGAAGCAAATTAGGTCTGAGTACAGACAAGTTTAACAAATGGCTTAGAGAAGCCTTGTAAACATACACGCCCTTCCACAAGGGACCAGACTGCTGTCTGGGACTATGCTAACTTAGTCAACGTCGAGCTTCAGGTTGGTGACTCCGTCGGGGTCTGGGTTTCCATCTAAAACATAGAATAAGCAAACGTGAGTACAAAGTCGTACTCAGCAAGACTTACATCAGAACTACACTACTCATGCTCAAGTATCAAGGTAAAGGAGGTGGGGTTCAACATGCAGAAGTGCAAGCTTTGACTTGGCTAGTCCTGAACTACGAATACCAGACTTGAGGTAAGAAGCGTACACGAGTCCACTACCAAGTCTCCAACCAATACACCACTATGGTTATTTCCTCGACTTCCCCACGAGGAAGCACACCATAGCACTCACGCTTATCTTGCGAGTTTTATAAGTATCCATTCAAGTTGTCTAATAATCAGGTACAGGTTCCAAGTAGTCCATAACCACGGACGCGGCTATTCGAATAGTTTTGTTAACCTTGCAAGGGTGTAAGCTACACACACATGACCATCGGTTACCGCCAGGTCTCGCCACCGTTCAAGAGGTGACAGCGAGGATGTTCACCACGACACTTCGCTCACAACCGGTCTATTCCAGGAGTCGACTATCTGAGTTTGCCTCCGCTCGAGAGCCCGGCCGGATCAACGAAACGGACTCAAACAATATAAGTGACCGAGACGCCACCTCTGGCAGATGGTTTTCCTGCCTCACAGGTGCACCCACATATCTATATGATGCAACCATTTCCTTCGTTCTTTTTCTATGCACATGTCAAATGGAAAGCCCGAACTAATGTGACTCCTGGACATCGACATGGATCAAGGTACTAGGCCGAGAGGGGTCAGTGAGCCCAATGTGTGGTTGTACTCTTTGTCTTGGATTACCATACAAGAACTCGGTGCTTAAGGCAGTGTTCAACGAGACAACCCACTGTGTACTCCTACACAGACTCTCATCGTTCACCTTGTATTAGGGTGGATTCACCAACATAGTTTCACTTGCATCAACACCATGTTCCCCATCATCCCGACTCACATCAAAAGCAACCTCATTATACCACTAAGCATGCAATAAACATTAACAGTTGCAGTGGCCACATGATATCAACCAACTCCTACATCTTCTAGGATTGTGGTTTGCTTACTACTGTGACAAAATGATAGGTCATGCATCGGATATGGGTTCAACTATGCGGTAGAATCGATACAAGATGATCTCCTAAACATGCATAAGCGAGACTGAGAGGGAATTGGGATTTTATAGACATGATCAATGGGGTTTGCTTGCCTTGCTGACGATACACGGGGTTTAACGGTGGTCTTCTTCTTCGGGGGTGATCACCGTCTCGGAAAAGCTGGTACCGGAAACAATCATCAACAAGGGGGGACAACTTCGGAAGTAAAATGCACAAGCACATGATATTGTTGTGACATGAAGTAAAGGGTACTGATTTGTGGCAAATTCAATTTAATTGAAGTATATTGCATTTGGAATGCAAATTCAAACTCCAAATTTGAATTCAAATTAAGCCATATGCACATTTGCTACTGTTGCCCCATTTTAAAATGGTCAAACATAAAAACAAATTACATATTCTTAATCCTTGTATTTTTCTGATAATTTTTCATATATTATATGTTTAATTTGGAGTTAATATGAATTTTCTATGATTTATTGAAGTTTTGGCTATTTTCTGTAATTTCTGAAATTTCTTAAATTCTTTTAAACCATTTATTGCATCAGCATGATGCAAGCATGACATCAAGGGGGGTCTGACTGGTGGGGCCCCCATGTCAGTGGGAGAGGGAATTAATCCCTCTCTGTTTTAGTTAGCAGAGGGGTTAGGGGGTTTGGGCCCCACTGTCAGTGGGTGCGGGGTGGGTTAGTGGATGATTAGGGAGGGGGTTAGGCCTAACCCGGCCGACGGCTTGCCGCCGGTAGCACGGGCACGGCGGCGCTCTCCTGGACGACGGTGCAGTGCACCAAATCGGGCGCCACGACCACCAAACGACAGCCCGCAGAAGCGTGCGTCGAGTGGTGCCACTGGTGTGTCAAGGGACGGCCGGGGAGCACGGTGACGAGCAACGGCGCGCGGCGGCCGACCACTGCCCCAACGGAAAACGGCGTAGGAGGCGCGGGGAGGAGCTTGGAGAGCGGGGATAGATGCACGAGCTCACCCTGAGTTCGATGAGCTGCGGCGGCTGAGGACAGGATCTTGACGCGGGCATGGGCTCCAGTGGACCTGGACGCAAATTGGTGCGGGGGATCGATGCGGACGTCGTCGGAGAAGCGTGCAGACACCAAGGCGCGGCACTTCGTCGCCGTTGGACACGCGGGAGCTCGCCGGTGCTCTCCGGTGCGCTCGGGTCTTCACGGGGATCCGCCGGAGACGAGGAGGGAAGAGCCACAGGGAAGGGGGAAAGGGCTGAGCGGGGTTGAGGTGGTCTCCGCGACACGTAGGAGGGGCAGGGGGTGGTCTAGAGGGTTGCCGGTGTCGTGGTGGCGGTCGTGGCCCCCAGCATGCTCGACAGCGAGCTGCTTGGGGTAGACGACAAGCCCCACGTGGGCTTGGGCTGGGGATCTGCTAGTTGGGCTGCTGGCCTGTAGGCGTGGGCTGCTTTGCCTTTTTCCTTTTTCTTTCTGTTTTCTTTCTGTTTTTCTTTTTCTTCTATTCATTTTGCTCTGAAATAAATAGTAGAGCATTTTATAAAATACCCAAATATTTTATGCGGGCTTAGGATATAAATAGCTAGCCACTCACAACTTTTGGGCATTTTTTAAATTCAAATAATTTGAATTTCAAATCAAATAGGGGTTATTTTAATTTTCCAAGGCACTGTTTGAATTGTAGAAAATTCCTTGAGTGTGGGAATGAACCCAAACCACTTTTGAAATGATCACCATCATTTATAGGAAATTTTCAACTATTCAAATGTTTTTTGGAAAAATATTTTTATCTGGCCATTTGAATTAATTCTCGGGGCTTTTCTTTTCCCCACTTTTGAATTTCTTTTGAAATTTTGCATGATGCAAAGGGCACAAACAAACCCTAGCACTTACCCTAGTTGGGGTTCTGACAACTCGCCCCCACTCAAAAGAATCTCGTCCCGAGATTCAGAAGTCGTCGGGAGGAAGGTGGGGTTCTCGGCACGGAGGCAGTCTTCTCTTTCCCATGTTGCTTCTTTCTCGGAGTGATGTGACCATTGAACTTTAAGGAACTTGATCTTCTGACGACGAGTGAGACGCTCTGCTGAATCAAGAATACGAACAGGGTACTCTCGATAAGAAAGGTCATCTTGGATATCAAGCGTTTCATGGTCGACTTCGCGGATGGGGTCCTTGAAGCAACGCCTGAGTTGTGACACATGGAATACATCATGTACTTGAGAAAGGTGCGGAGGTAGTTCAAGTTGGTAGGCAACTTGTCCACGTTTAGCGAGAATGCGGAAAGGTCCGATGTAACATGGGGCCAACTTTCCTTTGATACCGAATCATTGGGTTCCCTTCAGAGGAGTAACCCGGAGGTAAGCCTTCTCGTCCAGATTGTAGCTTTCTTGCCTATGATGACGATCATAGTAGCTTTTCTGACGAGACTGAGCGGCTTTCAATCGATCACGAACAATGCGAACTTGCTCTTCTGCTTCCTTGATCATATCATATCCGGTCCAAAGAATTGTCTTTCACCGGTTTCTGACCATTTTAAGGGTGTTCGACATCGTCGTCCATAGAGGAGTTCAAAAGGAGCCATGTTCAGACTAGATTGAAAACTATTGTTATAAGTAAATTCAGCGAATGGAAGAGACTTCTCCCAATTCTTTCCGAATGAGATAACACAAGCTCTGAGCATGTCTTCAAGAATTCGATTTACCCTTTCAACTTGACCGCTAGACTGAGGATGGAAAGCTGTACTAAAGGAGAGATGAGTTCCCATAGCATTCTGAAAGCTTCCCCAGAATCTAGAGGTGAAAAGGCTACCTCGATCAGAATTGATTTCCAAAGGAACAGCGTGAAGAGACACAATTCTAGAGACATACAAGTCCACTAACTGGCTAGCAGTTATAGACTCGCGAACGGGAAGGAAGTGAGAAACTTTGGGAAGTCGGTCAATGACAACGAAGATGGCATCATTTCCTTTCTGGGTTTTTGGAAAGCCGGTGATGAAGTCCATACCGACTTTGTCCCATTTCCACTCGGGAATAGGCAAAGGTTGAAGTGTGCCAGCAGGTCTTTGGTGTTCTGCCTTAATGCGACGACAAACATCACATTCAGCAAAAAATCGAGCAATGTCTCTCTTCATCCTGGTCCACCAAAATCTCTGGCGTAGATCTCGGTACATTTTTGTGCTACCGGGATGAATCGAGAGGGGCGTGTCATGGGCTTCTTTGAGGATGAGTTGCCTTAGATCCCTATTCTTAGGTACTACCAAACGATTTTCAAAGAATACCGTTCATTTACTATCTGTGGAGAAACATTTAGCAACTCCGCTAGCAATGTTCTCCTTGATCCGGCGAACACCTCGTGCACGCCTTTGGGCAACTATGATTTGATCCTCAAGGGTTGGTTTCGCCACCAAGTTGAAAAGAGATCCATGAGGAACAATCTCGAGATTGAGCTTTCGAAATTCCTCATTAAAAAGTGGTTGATACTATTGTAACATGAGGTTGTTACAATACGACTTACGACTTAGTGCATCAGCCATGACATTGGCTTTGCCTGGGGTGTAAGAAATTCCTAAGTCATAATCTTTTATCAACTCTATCCAGGGTCTTTGCCTGAGATTAAGATCTGGCTGGGTGAATATGTATTTGAGGCTTTGGTGATCAGAATAGATCTCACAACGATTACCAAGGAGGTAATGTCGCCAAGTCTTCAGGGCATGAACTACGGCAGCGAGTTCAAGATCATGGGTAGGATATTTCTCTTCATGTGGCCGCAACTGGCGTGAAGCATAAGCTACCACATGTCTATCTTGCATAAGTATGCATCCTAACCCTTGCCGTGAAGCATCACAATAGATCTCGAAATCCCTTTTGGTGTCTGGAGGTGCAAGTACGGGTGCAGAAGTCAATCTTCTTTTTAGCTCTTGAAAGCTTTCCTCGCACTTGGGAGTCCATTGGAATTTCTTATCTTTCTTGAGGAGTTCAGTAAGAGGCTTTGCAACTTTGGAGAAGTTCTCAACGAAGCGGCGACAATAGCTGGCTATGCCAAGAAAACTCCTAACTTGCTTAACCGATTCAGGTGGAGTCTAGTCAAGGACGGCCTGAACTCTCTCGGGATTGACTGCAACACCTTTCGCAGAAATCACGTGGCCTAAGTAGGTCACTTCTGGTAGCCAAAATTCACACTTGGAGAACTTGGCATAAAGGCGGTGCTCTCTAAGTTTCATCAATACCAACCTAAGATGTTCTGCGTGCTCTTCTTCGTTCTTTGAGTAGATGAGAATGTCATCAAGATAAACCACAACAATTTTATCTAGGTACTCCATGAAGATCGAATTCATCAAGCGCGAGAATGTGGCGGGGGCATTGGTTAAACCAAAGGACATGACGGTGTACTCGTAAAGACCATAACGAGTAGTGAAAGCCGTTTTTGGAATGTCCTTGTTTCGGATTTTGATTTGATGATAGCCTAATCTCAAATCCATCTTGGAGAAGACAGAGGATCCAGCAAGTTGATCATAAAGATCATTGATCCTGGGCAGTGGGTACTTATTCTTTATCGTCGCTAGATTTAGCGGGCGATAGTCTACGCACATCCTTTCTGTTCCATCTTTCTTCGTTACGAACAGAACGGGGCAACCCCATGGCGATGAGCTAGGGCGGATGAAGCCTTTTGCCAACGAAGCATCAAGTTGGGTTTTTAGCTCAGCTAACTCATGTGGGGCCATTCGATATGGGCGTCTGGAAATTGGGGTTGTTCCTGGTATAAGATCCACTATGAATTCTACACATCTGTCGGGTGGCATTCCCGGCAGCTCTTCAGGAAAGACATCCGGGAAGTCACGAACCACCGAAACATCTTCAAGGTCAGGAATGGGAAGCACATTCAAAGTATGCATCTGGATTCTAGAGCTGGGTGATGTGTAGTCAATGATCTGGCCTGAAGGATGGGTGAGTTTGACTGATTTGGCTTTACAATCAAGGAAAGCATTCTGCCTTGATAACCAATCCATTCCTAGGATGACATCAATGTCTAAAGACTTGAGGGCTATAAGTGAGGCAAGGAATACTAAACCCTCAATTGCAATTTGATTGCCATGGCTTACTCTATTAGTTTGCCACTTTGAACCAGGAGTTTGAATGATCACTGGAGAAAACATTTCTTCAAAGGGAAACTCATGACAAAGTGCATAACTCTCCGACATGAATGAATGAGAAGCTCCTGGATCAAAAAGAACGGAGGCGGGGACATGATTGACTGGGAGTGTGCCAAGAATGACGTCAGAAGCATCAGTGGTTTCCTCCACGGAGATTTTGTTCACACAACCACTACTAGTGGATGAAGGCTTTGCTGGAAAGGCTTTGGTGGTTGATTTCTTTGGAGGCTTAGGTCGAGAATGACGTGGTGCCATCAAGACCTGAGGGCATTGACGATAGTAATGGCCTGGAAGACCACACTTAAAGCATACCCTGTCTGAATTGCTGGGAGTGGGATTACTTGGTTGCACACCATCATTCCGGGGTAGAATAATGTGTTGGGGGTGGATGGCATATATTGGATGGTGGTCTCTGCAGAAAGGTGTGAGGTATGGCTCTGGTTGGAATCCAAATTCGGCGTTTCTGAGGGGCTGAACTTGAAGAAGAAGCAAGCTCAAGAGCATGCTTGCGATTTCTGCGATGATCACCGTCTTGAAGCCTCAAATACATATTCACCCAGCCAAATCTTAATCTCAGGCAAAGACGCTGGATTGAGTTGATAAAATATTATGACTTAGGAATTTCTTACACCCCAGGCAAGGCCAATGTCATGGCTGATGCACTGAGTCGTAAGTCGTATTGTAACAACCTCATGTCACAACAGTATCAACCACTTCTTCATGAGGAATTTCGCAAGCTCAATCTTGAGATAGTTCCTCGTGGATCTCTTTTCAACTTGGTGGCGAAACCAACCCTTGAGGATCAAATCATAGCCGCCCAGAAACAAGATAGTAGTATTCAAGAGATCAAGCAGAACATTGTTAGCGGAGTTGCTAAATGTTTCTCTGCAAATGATCAAGGAACGATATTCTTTGAAAATCGTTTAGTAGTTCCTGAAAATGAAGACCTAAAGCAGCTGATCCTTAAGGAAGCTCATGACACTCCCCTCTCAATTCATCCCGGTAGCACAAAAATGTACCGAGATCTACGCCAGAGATTTTGGTGGACCCGGATGAAGAGAGACATTGCACAATTTGTTGCCGAATGTGATGTTTGTCGTCGCATTAAGGCAGAACACCAAAGACCTGCTGGTACTCTTCAACCATTGTCTATTCCCGAGTGGAAATGGGACAAGGTCGGTATGGACTTCATCACCGGCTTTCCAAAAACCCAGAAAGGAAATGATGCCATCTTCGTTGTCATTGACCGACTTTCAAAAGTTGCTCACTTCCTTCCAGTTCGCGAGTCTATAATTGCTAGCCAGTTAGCGGACTTGTATGTCTCTAAAATTGTGTCTCTTCACGGTGTTCCTTTGGTAATCAATTCTGATCGTGGTAGCCTTTTCACCTCTAGATTCTGGGAAAGTTTTCAAAATGCTAAGGGAACTCATCTCTCCTTTAGTACAGCTTTCCACCCTCAATCTAGCGGTCAAGTTGAAAGGGTTAATCAAATCTTGGAAGACATGCTCAGAGCTTGTGTTATCTCTTTCGGAAAGAATTGGGAAAAATCACTTCCATTCGCCGAATTTTCTTATAACAATAGTTTTCAATCTAGTCTGAACATGGCTCCCTTTGAATTCCTCTATGGCCGACGATGTCGAACACCCCTAAACTGGTCAGAAACCGGTGAAAGACAACTCTTTGGACCGGATATGATCAAGGAAGCAGAAGAGCAAGTTCGCATTGTTCGTGATCGTTTGAAAGCCGCTCAATCTCGTCAGAAAAGCTACTATGATCGTCATCATAGAGAAGAGAGCTATAATCTTAATGAGAAGGCTTACCTTCGGGTTACTCCTCTGAAGGGAACCCAAAGATTCGGTATCAAAGCCAAGTTGGCCCCACGTTACATCGGAACTTTCCGCATTCTCGCTAAACGTGGAGAAGTTGCCTACCAACTTGAACTACCTCCGCACCTTTCCCGAGTACATGATGTATTCCATGTGTCACAACTCAGGCGTTGCTTCAAGGACCCCATCCGCGAAGTCGACCATGAAACGCTTGATCTCCAAGATGACCTTTCTTATCGAGAGTACCCTGTTCGTATTCTTGATTCAGCAGAACGTGTCACTCGTCGTCAGAAGATCAAGTTCCTCAAAGTGCAATGGTCACATCACTCCGAGAAAGAAGCAACGTGGGAAAGAGAAGACCGCCTCCACGCCGAGTACCCCACCTTCCTCCCGACGACTTCTGAATCTCGGGACGAGATTATTTTGAGTGGGGACGAGTTGTCAGAACCCCAACTAGGGTAAGTGCTAGGGTTTGTTTGTGCCCTTTGCATCATGCAAAAATTCAAATGAAATTCAAAAATGGGGAAAAGAAAAGCCCTGAGAAATTAATTCAAATGGCCAGATAAAAATCTTTTTCCAAAATTCATTTCAACATTTGGAAAATTCCTATAAATGATGCTGATCATTTTAAAAGTGGTTTGGGTATTTTCCCATGCTCATGGAATTTTCTAATTTTCAAATAGTGCCCTGGAAATTAAATTTGACCCCTATTTGAGGTGAAATTCAAATGTTTTGAATTTCAAAAGTGCCCAAACCTTAAAAGTGGCTTGCTACTGGTCACTTGGGTTTTAAAAAATATCTTGGGCATTTTACTAAAATACCTAGCCATTTTATTAGCTAGGTCAATCAATAGCAGAAAAGAAAACATAAAAGAATGAAAAGGAGAAGAGAGCCCACCCCACCCACTTACCTGGCCCAGCCTGGCCAGAAGCCGGCCCAACCCACTAGGGGCAGGGTCGTCTTCCTCCCAGCGCCAGGCAGGCAGGCAGCTCGGTGGCGAGCATGCAACCGCCGCCGACGCCACCTCCTGCTCACCCTCTCTTCTTCTGCACGCCGTGACGACGCCTGGAAGGCACTGCACCCTTTCCCCCAACTCGTAGCTTCTCTCCCCTTCTCTCACGCCCGTGCTCATCCACACCCGACGGACACCGGAGCACGCCGTCGTGCGCCCCCGTGCCCCGAACCACCCCGAGGCCACTCCAACGTGTCCAGACGCTGCGCCATCGACGTCTTCATCAAGCGGCGCCTCCAATTCGAGCCGAGGAGCCCCGGAGACGACGCCCGCCTCAAGAACTCGCCGCCGGCCGCCATGTTTTCCGACGAAGAATTCGCCACCTGCTGAACCTCCCCAGCGACGCTGACGCCGTCCTCGTGCTCCTGGTGAGCTTGCCCTGTTTTCCCCCCCTCCAGTGCTCGAATCCATGCCCCGGACGCCGTTCCCGTCGAGGCAGTACGCTAGCCGCCGCGGAAGTTCCTCCCCGCCGTGGCCTCCGGCCTCCTCCGGCGAGCGCGTGTGCTCCCCTCGAAGCGCACGGGAGCGGGGAGCATTTTGGTGGTACTTCCGCCGCCTCCCGTGGCCGGAGAGGCCCTGACCAGTGGGCGCCGCCGTGGAGTATGGTCGCCGCCGGCCAACTCCGGCAGGCCCACATGGCCACACTAACTAGGGGGCTAATGCCCCTCCTAATTGACCCCATGGGTCAATGACAGGTGGGGCCAGCCCCCCTAAATCAAATTTAACCTTAATTAACAGAGGGGTTCACCCCCTGTGACACTGACAGTGGTGGCCCACAGGTCAGCCCCCCCCCCTGACGTCACCCCTGCGTCACAGTGACGCAGTAAATCATTTATGAATTAAAAGATTTCAGAAATTCCAGAAAACAGTATAAACTTCCAAAAATAATAGAAAATTCATATGAACTCCAAATTAAACAAATAATATATGAAAAATTATCAGAAAAATGCAAGGATTAAGAATATGCTATTTGTTTTTATGTTTGACCATTTTAAAATGGGTGAACAGAACCAAATGTGTATATGACTTAATTTGAAATTGAATTTGGAGTTTGAATTTGCATTTCAAATGCAATATACTTCAATTAAATTGAATATGCTACAAACCAGTACCATTCACATCATGGACAACCTTATCATGTGTATGTGCATTTTTACTTCCGAAGTTGTCCCCCCTTGTTGATGTTTGCCTCCGATGACAGACGTTCCGAGACGGAGATCACCACCGAAGAAGAAGACCACCGTTAAGACCCATGTATCGTCAGCAAGGCAAGCAAACCCCATTGATCATGTCTATAAAATCCTATTTCCCTCTCAGTCTCGCTTATGCATGTTTAGGAGATCACCGAGACACGTTCTTTCGCATAGTTGAACCCATTCCGATGCATGACCTATCATTTTGTCACTGTATTAAGCAAACCACAATCCTAGCAGATTTAGGAGTTGAATGATGAGCATGTGGCCCCTGCAACTTTTACTGCTATTTGTTGCTTAGTGATACAATGAGGATGTTATGATTGTGAGTCGGGATGGAATGAACACAGTGGTGCTGATGTTAACGTGTTGGTGAATCCACCCTAAACAAAGGTGAACGATGAGAGGTTGTGTAGGAGTACACAGTGGTTGTCTCGTTGAACACTGCCCTAGGCCCCGAGTTCCTGTTTTGTGATCCAAGACAAAGAGTATGACCACATGTAGGGTTTTATGGGAGCCCCATTTGGCCTCTTTACGTACCCGATCCGGTCCAGGAGTCACACTAGATTCGGGCTTTCCATTTGATTTATGCATAGATATGTGGGTGGACTTGTGAGGCAGTGAAACCATCTGTCAACGGTGGCGTCTCGGTCCCTTGCATTATCTGAGTCCGTTTCGTGGAACCGGCCGGACTCTCGAGCGGTGACAAACTCAGGTAGTCGACTCCTGGATTAGAGAAGGTGATGTGAGGGTAGTGCCTTGGTTTCATCCACGTCCGACATCCGCTTGAAGGGTGACAAGAACGAGGCGATAAGTGATGACACACGTGTGAAGATGTACACCCTTGCAGGGTTAATGAACTATTCGAATAGCCGTGTCCGCGGTTATGGACTACTTGGGAACCTTTACTTGATCATAGACAACTTGAATGGATACTTATAAAACTCGCAAGATAAGCGTGAGTGCAATGGCGTGCCTCCTCGTGGGGAAGTCGAGGAAGTAACCATAGTGGTGTATTGATTGGAGACTTGGTAGTGGACTCGTGTACGCTTCTTACCTCAAGTCTGGTACTCGTAGTACAGGATTAGCCAAGTCAAAGCTGGCACTTCTGCATGTTGAACCCCACCTCCTTTACCTTGATACTTAAGCATGAGTATTATAGATCTGATGTAAGTCTTGATGAGTACGACTTTGTACTCACGTTTGCTTATTCTATGTTTTAGATGAGAACCCGGACCCCGATGGAGTCACCGACCTGAAGCTCGACGTTGACCAAGTTAGTATAGTCCCAGACAGTAGTCTGGTCCCTCGTGGAAGGGCATGTATGTGTACAAGGCTTCTCTAAGCCATTTGTTAAACTTGTCTGTACTCAGACCTAATTAGCTTCCGTTGTATGATGTAATGTGATCACAGACATGTGATCTTTGTAAGCTCTATGTGTATATCAATAAAGAAGTACTTTGTAGAGTTATGTGATGATACCTGCTGTTCATACTAGGCATGTGTGATGTGTGTATGTTTATATCATGCATGTCTTAGTATGGGTTTTCGAGACCTTAGTTGTGATCTGGCTGGCGGTCTTTTTTACACCAAGTGGCCCTTAGATGTGCGCAGCTTGGGGCATCGCGATGCGATTGCTCGTGACTCTGTCACGTGCACACTTTGTTGTATGATCGAGCCCGCCCTAGACCCCGACTAAGTGATCGGGCTGGAGTAAGTCTATTTAAGAGTTAGGATTCAATCGATAACATGGTTGAGGCGACTTGTCTATGAGTATGGGATTCACCACCCATAAGCATTTAGACTTGTGAGCGGACGATGAGGACCCATCTCAGTTGATCATCCGGCCTGGATGGGATGCCCCTCACGTTCGATGCTTACCGAGAACGTTCTGTGCTTGGCCTTGTCTGCTTAGACAAGTGGGTACGGTTCTCGGCTCTCCATGTGATTCTATCGTGACTGGAATTACATACGCTAAACCCGGGTCCCGACAGACCTGCTCCCCGTGCCCTATCTCCTCGCCGTGGAGACCGCCAAGACGTCCCGAAGCTTATCCCCCTATCCCTGGACCTCATCTCCCGCTTCCTCTCCTTTTTTTCCGTGCGAACCGAGCGCCGTCGAGCGCGCCGCCGTGACAGCCGCGGCCAACGACCTCCCGTCGCCGAGCCGTGTTGTCCATCGTCACCGCCGCCATCGTCTTCGACTCCGAGCACTTCGAATCGAGCAAGGAGGCCCCGTAGTCGACGCCATCTTCACCGCCTTCCCCGCCGGCCGCCGCTCGTCGGCGAGCGATTCCTCCGCCTCAGCAACTCCTACGACCTCGCCGTCCCCTCCTGCAGCTCCGGGGTGAGCCCCTCTTCCTTTTGCCCCCTCTCTTGCTCTTCGCCGTGGCCCGTAGCCCATTCTCGCCGTGGCCAGTGGCTCCTCCGGCGCGCGCGTCGACGCCGACGTGCTCCCCGGCCTTGCCTTGGCCCCTCGTTGGCATAGTTAGATGCGGGAGAGCACGGGGAGCCTCCCCGTCCAAGTCCCGTGCCACCCCGTGCACGAAATTGCGACTCCGGCGTTGCTCCTTCGTGGCCGAGCCGCCGGCGTCAAGCCGCCGGTCACTTAGCACTAAACCACCCCTAATCCTAACCCTAACCTCACTGACCAGTGGCCCCCCCTATGCTAATTAACCTCTGTTATTTTAATCTAACAGGGAATTAAACCCCTCTCCCACTGACAAGCCGACCCCACATGTCAGTCCCCCTGTAACATCAGCACTGCGTCATGCTGACGCAATAAACCAATTTCCAGAGAATTAAAGAAATCCAGAAATTCCAGAAAATAGGTGAAACTTTAGAAATTCATAGGAAATTCATATTAACTCCAAATTAGACAAATAATATATGAAAAATGATCAGCAGAAAATTCTCTATCCAAATATGCAACTTTCAACCATGTTTGAGTTGATTTTAAAATGGGACCAGTAGCTTTTTCTATTTGGCTTAAATGGAATTAATTCAAGTTTAATTCAAATGCAATTCAAATTTTAACCATTAAAATGCAAACATGATCACCTGAACTTCAGAAGCATATCACCCACATGATCACATGTTTTCAAATGATCAAACATTTTCAAATGCAATTTGGTTAAATTGAAATTCATATGTGGAGTTTGAATTTGCATTTCAAATGCAATACACTTCATTTAAATCAAATGTACCACAAACCAGCACCATTCACCTCATGCACAACTATATCATGTGCTTGTGCATTCTATTACAATGTTGCCCCCCCCCTTTGTTGATGATTGTTTCCGGTACCAGCTTTTCCGAGACGGTGATCACCCCTGAAGGAGAAGACCACCGTTAAGACCCGTGTTTCGTCAGCAAGGCAAGCAAACCCCATTGATCATGTCTATAAAATCCCAATTCCCTCTCAGTCTCGCTTATGCATGGTTAGGAGATCACCTTGTGTCGATTCTACCGCATAGTTGAACCCATATCCGATGCATGACCTATCATCTTGTCACAGTAGTAAGCAAACCACAATCATAGCAGATGTAGGAGTTGGTTGATATCATGTGGCCACTGCAACTGTTAATGCTTATTGCATTCTTAGTGGTATAATGAGGTTGCTTTTGATGTGAGTCGGGATGATAGTGAACATCGTGTTGATGAAAGTGAAACTGTGTTGGTGAATCCACCCTAATACAAGGTGAACGATGTTGTGTAGGAGTACACAGTGGGTTGTCTCATTGAACACCGCCTTAAGCACCGAGTTCTTGTATGGTAATCCAAGACAAAGAGTACAACCACACATTGGGCTCACTGACCCCTCTCGGCCTAGTACCTTGATCCGTGTCGACGTCCAGGAGTCACATTAGTTCGGGCTTTCCATTTGACATCTGCATAGAAAAAGAATGAAGAAACGGTTGCATCATATAGATATGTGGGTGCACCTGTGAGGCAGGAAAACCATCTGCCAGAGGTGGCGTCTCGGTCACTTACATTGTTTGAGTCCGTTTCGCTGATCCGGTCGGGCTCTCGAGCGGAGGCAAACTCAGATAGTCGACTCCTGGAATAGACCGGTTGTGAGCGAAGTGTTGTGGTGAACATCCTCGCTGTCACCTCTTGAACGGTGGCGAGACCTGGTGGTAACCGATGATCATGTGTGTGTAGCTTACACCCTTGCAAGGTTAACAAAACTATTCGAATAGTCGCGTCCGCGGTTAAGGACTACTTGAAACCTATACCTGATTATTAGACAACTTGAACTGGATACTTCTAAAATACACCAAGATAAGTGTGAGTGCTATGGCGTGCTTTCTCGTGGGGAAGTCGAGGAAGGAACCATAGTGGTGTAATTGGTTGGAGATGTAGTGGACTCGTGTACGCTTCTTACCTCAAGTCTGGTATTCGTAGTTCAGGACTAGCCAAGTCAAAGCTGGCACTTCTGCATGATGAAACCCCACCTCCCTTTACCTTGATACTTGAGCATGAGTAGTGTAGTTCTGATGTAAGTCTTGCTGAGTACGACTTTGTACTCACGTTTGCTTATTCTATGTTTTAGATGAGAAACCAGACCCCGATGGAGTCATCGACCTGAAGCTCGACGTTGACCTTGGTAGTATAGTTCAAGACAGCAGTCTGGTCCCTCGTGGAAGGGCATGTTTGTTGTACAAGGCTTCTCTAAGCCATTTGTTAATCTTGTCTGTACTCAGACCTAATTTGCTTCTGTTGTATGATGTAATGTTGATCACATACATGTGATCTTTGTATGTTCTATGTGTAAGTAAATAAAGAAGTACTTTGTAGAGTTATGTGATGATACCTGTTGTTCATACTAGGCATGTGTGTTGCGTGTATGTTTATAACATGCATGTCTTAGTATGGGTTTTCGAGACCTTAGTTGTGATCTGGCTGGCGGTCTTTTATACACCAAGTGGCCCTTAGATGTGCGCAGCTTGGGGCATCGCGATGCGATTGTTCGTGACTCTGTCACGTGCACACTTTGTTGTATGATCGAGCCCGCCCTAGACCCCAACTAAGTGATCAGGCTGGAGTAAGTCTATGTAAGAGTTAGGATTCAATCGATAACATGGTTGAGGCGACTTGTCTATGAATATGGGATTCACCACCCATAAACATTTAGACTTGTGAGTGGACGTTGCGGACCCATCTCAGTTGATCATCCGGCTTGAGTGGGATGCCCCTCATGTTCGATGCTTACCGAGAACGTTCTGTGCTTGGCTTTGTCTGCTTAGACAAGTGGGTACGGTTCTCGGCTCTCCATGTGATTGCATCGTGACTGGAATTACATACGCATATTCCGGGTCCCGACAATTATAATAATCATATCATCAACAACAATATAATAATGTGATAGCCCAAACCAAGGAGTAACAGGGTAACATTGTAGCATCCTAAGCATGCATACTAAGCAGGGGCTGAGCAACGAGCAATAGTAACATAGCATTACATGGTTTGCTGGGAGGGGACATGGCTGTATCGGTTTGAAAGAGGCTGTAAACATGTGGTAGGATCAAACATCGAACCTAACCTAGACTAGCTTGCAAACCGCTGGTTGAAATAGAATGGATCATAAGTAATGCATAGTCCTTGCCTGTTGATAAGTCTGGTTCCGAAGGTGTAGTGGATCGCAAGCTCGCATCGTCTCCGAGAGATATCCGCGGGAGCACACTTGAAGGTAAACACTGGAAATCAATCAACGAGCAAGCATCTATTACTACGAAGCAAACACGAGCAAGCATCAACAAGAAGGCAACACGAGACATCGCACCTACCGTCGAGAGAGGTTACTAACAGGTTAAGTGGAGTACTCGTCACACACGACGATACCGCACATTTACGGTGGTTCAAGTTATTTATCTACAGGTGATCAACAAAGGTTGTTAACATGGCAAAGAACAGAAGCATGGCATAGCACACAAACATGTCAAGAGGTGAAGCATAAAGTAAGCTATCTAATCTAGTCACTTTAAACGGGGGTAAAACCTATACATGCCAACTATTGCGGACCCCACGATATTTATTGCATTTGATACTTTTTTCCCCTAAAGATATTTTATTATTTTTATTTAGCAAGCAAGAACAGCATAAACACAATCTACATGCAATTCTAGTCAAGTTACATATAAAGAACATTTTAATCGGAGCAACGGTTAAAAAGTTATGGCAATTACAGATTACAGCGGCAAGCAGTTGTAAATAGCAGGTAAACAACATGTAAACAAAGTCAAACATGGAAAAGAAGCACATTTTATTAATCTACACAAAATTCTAAGCAACTTTCATCTTAAACGCGTCGCGATCCGAGCTACCGTTAAAAAGATACGGGCAACGCAAAATTATAACTAAATCTGCCTAAATAAAAAAACCTAGAAAGGAAAAAAAACTCTAACGGGCCGAAACTAGCTACTACGGCCTAACCAGTGTTGGGCCGAGCCCACTACCGTAACAGAAAAAAAATAAAAAAAATAAAAGGGGGTTGCTCACCCTTGGGCCAAGGCCCACTGGTTGGAGTGGCCGGCTCGGGCTGGCTGGGCCGCCTGGCCTGGCTGGCCCACGAGCTGGAGCAGCCCAGCTACAGCGAGCGGGGGCAGGGACTCGATCCCGATCGGGATCCTCCCGATCCCTGGAAGCTCGCCGGCGGCGGCTTGATCACGACGAGGAGGAGGCAGGGCGGCCCAAGGATGGAGGGAGCGGCAGCGCAGGTCCGTGCGGATCCTCCAGGTCCGGCGACGGCGGGCCATCCCGTGTGGCGGCTGCGCGCTCGAGGCGGCGACATCATCCGTTCATGGCGCGGCGGCGGTCGGTTCGGGCCTCCATGGCGGCTGTGCTGCGAGAAAAGAGAGAGATGAGGGAAGGGGGAAGGGAGGAGAGGCGCGGGAGGGACGGTAGCCTGACCGGAGCGGACGGCGGCGAGCTAGCCGAAGGAGGGTGTGGCGGCGTGCCCACGGGCTGGAGAGAGAGGAGAGAGAGAGAGGAGGCGGGAGCAAAGGGCCGATCTGGGCCGTCGGATCTCCGGATCTGACGGTCTAGATCAGAGGATGGCTAGGGTTGCGAAAATGGGGTGTTTTGGGGCAAAATGTGAGGGGGTGGCTGCAATTTTGTGGCTAGGGAAACCCTAGAAAGAGGTGGGAGTGTGGTGGTCTTTATATAGCCCAGGTGGCTGGCAGTTTGCAAAAACATCCCCGGTTTTGCTCTCGCGCGCGTGGTGTTTACGTTTCTGACCACCGGGGGTCCGCAGTACCTCCGATTCGGGTAAAACTTCGAACTGCGCGATCAGCACGTAGAGCCGGCGGCGTTCACCTCGCGCTGGAACCGTGCCGAGAACACTTTCCGGCGCGCTATAAAAATAACCCGTTTAATTATTAAACGGGGTTTTCGTTCCGTTGGCTGCGGCTGGTCTCGTGCGGCTTTCGCGACGGTGATCGGGTGAAACCCGGTGTCACAAAGGTCGAGTGTCAGGGTGGCAAGGGTCGGTCTCCGTCCGGTACGAGATAAGAGGGGGAAAACTAATCGCCGATCGATAAATCGGGGATGCAAACACCGCAAACAAATCAGACAATCAAACAATTCACACCGAAAACAAAAATTTTAATTTTTCTGAAATCCGGGCTGTTACAATTCTCCTCTTTTATATTTATGTTCTTGAGTAATTCTTGCATGTTCTCCGTTGCTGTTTATTGCTTTGGCCAAGTAGTAGGTAGTGACTCCAAGAGGGAGCGTTATGCATGATTGTGGGTTCATGCCCCCTGATGACTAGCTTGAGTGACAGAAACATGAGTCTAGGGGATGTGTTGTTGCCACAAGGGAGAAAACAACGATGCTTGTACTTGCGGGTGCAAGGATTGTTTACTTTACGCAAAGTTCTTTAATGCAGTTGTCTGTTGCTTTGAGTTTACACTTTGCGTGGTGAAGTGGATCAACCCCGGCAAATCCCATGGTCAGGGACCCTGGGTTAGTCATAGAGATGGCACAGGATGGACGATACTCGTCGGCTAACAGGAGAAGCACTTCCTGCTCGATATTATTATGTGAGGGGGCGATTACAGTGGAGGCCAAGGAGAGTTCTCGCAAGGCTAGGATGAGTAGATGCGTATTGAGATGATATAGACGTCTCCCCTCCCCGCCTTTATATACTAGGCTAGGTCTCGGGGAGTCCGTGCTAGGTTACATAGGTAGTTTCCTAATCCTAGCCCTGCCTTGTACGCCAAGTTGCACCTTCCATGTTAGTCGCGGACTCCTACGTTGGTGCTTGGTTGGGCCAATCGTGGGCTTGTCGCAGCTTCCCAGCGGGCCTTCTGTCTTCATACGCACTAGGTAGCCTCACATGTAGAAGTCGTGGGGTTACCCCCTCGTCAGTATCCCCCGAGTGCCTGGGGGACTCAAAGAGTCGCGCAGGGACTCGAATTCATCTGTGCTTTATTTTTTGTAAGCGTGGTATCACCACGGGTCGTTGGCAGTTTTGAGCCATGACAATATCTGTTTCGAGGGATTGCTAAGCTGAAAGGGCCCAAGGAGTCGACTAGTCGAGCCTTGGTGAATTGTGCTAGTGACAAATACCTCAGTAACCCAATCAAGCCCACGTCCCTCGACGTGAACTTGGAACACTGGTGTCAAGCAAAGTCATGCCGCTGCAGGTCTAATAGGATCAATTGCTGCCAGTCTAAGCACATAGCGTGAGCGCGTCCGCTTGGCTCTTTCTATCATGCGAGCGCATGGAAAAGGTCGGGAGTGAAATCGCTCTACGGCAAGTCCCGGCCCGGCCGTTCTGCGCAGCGGGGTCTTACCTACACGCTAAGCTTGCGTGGCATCTGGGTACAGTGTGTCGTAGCCCAGGCATAGTTATTTTTTGCAGAGGCACGGAGCCTAATTTAGTGATGCACCCACTTGGAATAAACAATCAAGTGAGTTGTTTTAGTCGTCACTCGCGGAGTTTATAGTGAACTCAGACGAGGAAAATAAGTAGGCTCCCACTCGGAATGTCGTCGAGTGTGCGAGTAAATCATGTTTTGCTGAATGGCTGAGTCTATCCGCGAGTAATCACTCGAATGCTTTTCTGCCTTTGGGGTGAGGGAGCACCCGAACTCTGAGAGTATTTTGTGTCTGTTGGTGCGAGTAAATCACTCGAGCACATCTTTGCCTTCTGGGTGAGGGAGCACCCGAACTAGAATAAAGGTACTCCCAATGGGAGTAAGAATTTTTCTTTGAAATATTATCAAAAAAGCTTGTAAAGAGCTGGATGCTGACTGAAGATGTGTGTTTGAGACGCGTTGCTGAGGTGTGACGTTTGCTGGCTCGCCTGACAGGTTGGGTCGCCATGTCAAGTGAAAATTGAGTGACTTGACATCTGTTGCCCGAAAATTTCGCACTTCGTGATGATGGCCCTCGTTTTTCGCGCGCGGTGGGCAGTATGGTTAGTGCGCCGGTTCAGTTTTCCATGTTCCTCGGCTATCGTGGGATCGTGCCACGTCTCTTGGATTCCAAGATGAGCGGTGACGATTTGTTTTCTTAGACTGATGGTTAAATACCGGGGCCTTGTGTGTTTTAGGTTTTCACCCAGCCATTGCCTTCTCCTGTCTTCCTTTATTCTTCCTTCATTGCTCAGTGCAGCGCAGGAGTCGGCGAGGATGACCGGTAAGTAGGAGCGCTCTGTTTTTGGAGCTGCAGATCTGGATGAACTGGTGACCGACGGCATGGTGGTGCGTGATGCCGCCCGGATTCCTGGTGATGAGGAGGTCCCTGCACCTCGTCCAGATGAGCGGGAATTCTTTCAGAGTTTCTTCCCCCGTGGTTTTGCACTTCCCATTCATCCTTTCCTCCGGGGGTTGCTTTGTGCCTATCAGTTGCAACTGCATGATTTGACCCCCAATGGGATTCTGCACATTTCCTGTTTCATTACGCTCTGTGAGGGTTTTTTGGGGATCTATCCCCATTGGGGCCTCTGGAAACGTCTCTTCAATGTGAAGAGGACAAATTCTGAATACGCGATTGGGGGCGTGGGGATCTCTATTAAGGATAAATCTGCTTATTTTGATCTGGAGAAGTTGGATTCCGTCTTTTCGTGGCGGAGGAGCTGGTTTTATCTGAAGGACCAGTGCATTGCGGGTCAGCAGTTTGGTCTGCCTCCTTACGACCCTGCTGCGCGGGCGGTTAAGCGTTGTTCATGAGCGCATCCTTTGTCTGCTCGCGAGTCGTCTCTCGTGGAACCGTTTGTGCAGAAGATTACTGCTTGAAGGATGATTTGACTGGCGGTCAGCTTATCTCCGTGTTTGTCAAGAGACCCGTGCAGCCACTTCAGCATCGGGTCTGTCCCATGTGGCAGTATACTAGGCCTGATGACTCGACCAGGTGTTCACCCGAAGAGTTTTCCGATGACGGTCTTTTAGCCCGGGTTCAGCAAGTCACAAAGTGCACGAGCATTGGGGAGCAGAGTCTTGTTCGTCCTTATTCTGCTGACTTGCCTCTTCCTCGGGTACTTATCTTTAAATTTTATTTGAACTGCTGGCTCGTTTCTATTGATTGCTGATGCTGCTTTGATCTGTAGGATCACACTCCTTTGCTGAGAAATCCGCCGCAGCCTGAGGATGCGGATATACTCGATGAACCCGGTGAAGCTGATGTCGATCCTATCCTTGCAAGTGATGGGGGTGCTTCTGGCGCTTCGGCTGCTGTTGCTGTCGAGCCCGCGGGTGCTCCACCATCAGTTGCGGATGACTCGGGGGATTCAAGTCCTCTTCGTGTCAAACGCACTCGTCCTGCGAGTGGTCGTGATGCGGCGGGTGATGGCGAAGATTTACCCGCGGTCGTACAACCTGTTGTGTCGTGCCCTCCTCCAGCTGCCTCGAAGAAACGCAGGTTCGGGATATTGCTGCATCCAGGCGCCGCTCCTGTTGGGTTAGTGTACATTCCCACTTTGCCGTTTCTGGATTTTATTGCATTGGGTGGTGTTTTGAAGGTAACCACTTTGTTGGACTGCTCCTGCTCCGGCTACTTCTTCTGCGAGTGCTAGTGTCGTCGTTGCTCCTTCGACTGATTCTGGAGAGGCATCTGGTCGACTGGCCGATTCCGCTACTCCTGTGGCTTTAGGTGCGGGGACGACCCCTGCGACTGTAGGTGTGGAGGGAACCTCTACGACTGCTCCGTCTGGGGGGTTTGCTTCGGCTGCTGCTGCTCCTGAGGGTGATTTACCTCTGGATGTCAAACCAGTGATCCCTGAGGAGCATTTTCTGGAGAGGAGAGATCTCTCTATTAAGGATAAAAAGACGTTCTTTGATCGCATGGTGGAGCAGGTACGCTTTGTCTTTCTGTGCTTTGTTGTAGTAGTCCCCGAGGCTGCAAATGGTCACTTGAGGGTGGTTATAGTCTATGATTTAGGTCTTCCTTCTGTCGGTCTGGTACATATTGGGAGTAGCCCCTGAGGCTGCAAGCAATCATTTGTGATTGGTTGTAGCCTTTGATTTTCTTCTTTCCTATGTTTTTTACTTTGTGTATCTTCTTGGGTGCAGCCTTTATTCCGGATGTGCGAACGTGTGCTGACTGAGACTGATCGGTTGCGACGTGCTCATGACTCGGTCCAGGGGAGCTTAACCGCTATGACACGTGAGATTATGGTTCTTGGTCTTTGTTTCTTTTGCTGATTGGTTCTAATTGGTGATTGTTCTTTAGGTCGCAAGAAGCGTGCTGATAGGTGGGCGGAGGCTGCAAAGAAAGAACTTGCTAAACTTCGGGCTGCTCTGGAGTCCAAGGAAAGGAACTGCAGGCGCAACACGGTGAGCTCGAGCGGTTGCGGCGGTTGGAGGAGCAGTTTCTCCAAGTCGAGAGGGTTGAGTGCGAGCGCCTGCAGGAATTGGCGAGCTCGTTAATTGGTTAGTGGACTCCTCCTGTCCTCCGTCTTTTTTGCGGTTTGTTTGTCTCTCCGATTGCTGGGATTTTAATCTGTGGCCTTCTTCTAGGTTCCGCGGGTATTGGAGCGGTGGATGTTGCTGCTGCTGGTTCGGGCGTTCTCCGTGGCTCTGTAGATGTTGTCTCGGGCGCTGCTGTAGCTGTTGGGGATGTCTGCGATCGGGCTACCATTCTTCTAAAGCTTCTCCATGAGCACCTGTTCCCCGATGTGGAGAAGCGTCCTGAGGGTCTTGATGCACTAGTTGCTGCTTTCGGTCCGGATGGGGATCGGCTGGAGGGCTTGCTTCGTGAGAACGTGGTGGGTGGACTTGCCATGTCTATTGTTGTTCTTCTGGGCCATGGTCTTCCTATTGAGGATTCCATGGTGGATACTTTGCATGCTTACACGGACGAGCAGAGTGCTCGTGCTACTCGACTGGCCCGCCAGCTGCAGCTGGTCGTAGAGGCAAACAATTCTGCAGTCGATGAGTAGTGTGGTCCTTTTTTTGAGTGTTGAGAACTTTCAGTTGTAATGTGCCTCCTGCGGGACGGAGGATCTTAATTCATGGACCTGCTTTGCTTTCTTGTGCTGCTTGCTCCCTTGCTTCTTTTGACTTGTTTCTCTTTGCGGTAGGCCATCCCGGGCGTTTCTCGGGCTTGGAATTTTCTGAAGGATGATGCTCGCGAAGCTGCTTACGAGTTCGTTTTCTTGAGGCTGAAAGAGGCTGGACGTGAGATCGTCCGACTGAAAGGTGTTTTTGCGGTCCATCGCTTGAAACGCGAGCGTGCTGAGGCTGTCTTGGATGGCTTGGCAGCTTGGATGTTGAAGCTGTCTGACTTTTTGAAGTGTGAGCTTGCTTTTTTCTTCAACCGCTTGGCTGCGCGGGTTCTTTCCTTTGTGCTTTGCCGCTGACCTTTTGTTCTTCGTTGCGAAGTTCTTGTTGGGCGTTCTCGCGAGGAGGAGGAGGAGGTAGTGCAGTCTGAGTTGCTACGGCTGGAGGACCCGGTTGTGCAGGCGAACAATCCTTTCTGGATGGACAGGGTGCGTGCTCGGGCGTTTGCGGTTTTGCGGATGCGGGTTGAGAGGGTACTGCGGGCTCTTGAGTACTGCCGCGGAGTGTTTGGCAGAATTTTTGCTGAATTTTACCCTTTGGATCATGTCTCTTCATCTCTTGAGAAGCTTTGCCGGATGTTCTCCCAGCCTGCGGATCTTCGGCGCGTAGTTAATCACCAGATTTATGCAGGTGCTCGCTATGCTTTTGCCTTCGTCCATAGTCATTGGTCGGGGGTTGATATTATGTTGGCAGCTCGAGGTCCTCCTGGTGGTCGAGCTCATCCGATGGACGATCATTACGCCATGGAGGATGAACCTGCAGGTGAAGTTGTGAACTGGGTGGTCAAGGATAATGACCGTCGATTGGGTGCTCTGTGTAAAGTAAATTCGAAGCCTGGGGATTAGCCCTTCCTTGGCGCTCTATCTTTTGCTGGGCAACGATTTGTTGTTGTTCTATTTGAATTACTTTGTTCGTCTGCTGTAGATCAAACTTTGCATGGTAGGGTTTGTCTTGTTGGCTGCTGAGTTTTTAGAGTCGCGTTGCGGAGACGCCTCGGGGGGTGGCTGCTTCGGTGAGCCCCCGAGTGCCGATCTTTTAGAGTCGCGTTTGCGAAGAACGCCTCGGGGAGTGGCTGCTTCGGCGAGCCCCCGAGTGCCAATTTTTTGGAGTCGCGTTTGCGAAGAACGCCTCGGGGGGTTGCTTCTTCGGCGATCCCCCGAGTGCCAATTTTTTAGAGTCGCGTTTGCGAAGAACGCCTCAGGGGGTGGCTGCTTCGGCGAGCCCCCGAGTGCCAATTTTTTAGAGTTGTTTTTGCGAAGAACGCTTCGGGGGGTGGCTGCTTCGGCGATCCCCCGATTGCCAATTTTTTAGAGTCGCGTTTGCGAAGAACGCCTCAGGGGGTGGCTTTTTGGGAGAGCCCCCGAGTGCCAATTTTTTTTTGGAGTCGCGTTCGCGAAGAACGCCTCGGGGGGTGGCTGCTTCGGCGAGCCCCCGAGTGCCAATGTGCAGAAATAATTTTTGGGAGAATATTTCCAATATTTTCCCTTTTTGTTTCTTACACGAGGGGGGTGCTGTTTGAAGGCAACCCCTTTATTTGGATCGATGGCTTAGTATCCCTAAGAACAAAAAACTGTTGTGGCTCCCTTTTGCTTCTATGGTTGAGCCTCTTCTTCTGGGGCTGCGGCTCCGCTGGCTTGGTGTACTTCAAAGGTTTCTGATATTTTGTGGAACTCCTTGTCGCAACGGTCAGATCGGACGAAGCTACCGCTAACTATGATTACTCCTCGCGCGCCTGGCATTTTCATCTTGAGGTAGGCATAGTGTGGTATTTCCACGAAACGCGCGAAGGCTGGGTGCCCTAGGATGGCATGGTATTGTGATTTCCAGTTGACCACTTCGAAGTCCAGTGTTTCTTTGCAGAAGTTTCTCATGCTGCCAAAAATCACCTCAAGACTTATTTTTCCGAGGGGATAGACTTCTTTCCCTGGCACGATTCCGTGGAATGTTGTGCCTGAAGTTTTCAGTGATGAGCTTTGGATCAGCATTTCTTCCAAGGTTCTGGTGAATATGATGTTGATTCCGATGCCGCCGTCCATGAAGACTCGTGACATATCATAGTTTCCTATTCGTGCTTCGAGTACTAGTGCGGCATGTCCTGGATGCGGGATGGCTGGCGGGTGGTCTTCTCGCGAGAAGGTGATTTCAGTCTCGGATCCACGCAAGTATTCTGGGACAGTCGGGTGCGAAGAGACTGCGAGAAAAACTTGTCTGGTGACTTGCTTCTGCTGCCTGTTTGATGGTCTTCCTTCTTGTATCATGTAGATCCGACCGTGTGCTTCCGGGTATTTTTCTTCCTCCGGTGTCGTGCCCCGTTCTTGGATTACTGCTACCTGTCTTGCTAGTATGGCAGGTGCCGGCGGAGCGTCGTGGGCTATGGTCCCGACTGCCACGCTTGCGATAGGTCATGCTGCTGCTGTTGCGGATCGACTTATTTCTTTGGAGAGTTCGATGAATCGCCTGCAGCTCCTGAGGGTGTGCCCTGATCTGAGCTCTCCGCGCTCGTTTCTGAACCCGTGTATTGTGCACGGTCCGTCGAGCTGCTCTTTGGCCGAGCGATATGCTCGGGCGTCGTCCTGTGGCTGCCTTGTTCTCCAGTCTCGCTTTTGAATTTGGGGTGTTTCTTCTTGGTTGTCCCTGTGCTGTATTCTCCTGTCGTCGTGATATCTGCCTTCTCTGTCATCTGGGAAGCCGGCCGCGACCATGTCTGGTCCTCTATCGTCGAAGAAGTTGCGCCTCGGGCGTTTTCTTCTTCTGTCGAGTCCTCTGTCGCTGGTGTGGTAGTCGTAGTCGCGTTCTGAGCGCGCTGACTGGATCTCTGATTCATTCCGTACGGAGTCTTCTCCATCTGCCCAGTTGTTGGCTTGCTCGAGTAGTCTTGCGAGTGTTTGGACTTTCATCTGCCCGAGCTGCTCCTTTAAGTTGATGTGTTGCAAGCCCCTCCTGAATGCATCGATTGCGCTTTCATCAAAGATGTCCTCGACTGAGTTTTTGAGTATGGTCCATCGCTGGATGTATGCTCGTAGGGATTCTCTTGAACCTTGCCTGCAGGCCCTCAGCTCCTCGAGTGATGCCGGTCGTTTGTAGGTGGACTTGAAGTTCTCGATGAAGGCACTGCGGAACTGCCTCCAGGAGTCGATTGATCCTCGTGGTAGGTTTTTCAGCCAGTGTCGTGCTGAGCTCTCGAGCATGAGTTGTATGTACTGCATTGCTGTGATATTGGTTCCGCGCTGGAATTTTCCGGCCGTTAGGTAGTCGTCGAGCCATGCTTTTGGTTCCTCCAGTCCGTCGTACTTGTGCGTCGTGGAGTTTAGCTTGAAACCTTTCGGCATCCTTGTTTTCCATATGGACCATGTGAAGCACAGTGCTCCGCATGGTTCTACGTTCTCTTCGGAAGCTTGCTCATCTGAGTACTCGTCGCGGGCCGCTCGCCGTCGTCTTCCACGGTTGACTTTGCTTTGTGTTATGTCGTCGCGTGCGTCTCGCCGATTGTTGTTGCGTCTGTTGCTATTGTCGTCACTGTCGTGGTTCTTGTTTTTGTTTGTGCGCTTGCGCCAGTCGTCGCTGCTGTTGTCGTGGGATGAACTGGGGTCCCTGTCCGGGGTCTGCTCGCGGGGAGCCCGTCTTGCGCCTGCTCTTTTGGGGGCTGAGATGGCGTATTTCATTATTTTGAGTGCCATCGTCGTGTTGTGATCTAAGCTGCCTTTCTTTCTTTTCTGAGCACGAGATAGGTACTCTTGGGCAGTGAAAATGGCTTCGGCTGGCGTGAGTTGTTCTTCCTCATCGTCCTCCTCTTCTAGCTTGAAGTCGTCATCTAGCTTGCGGGCCACCTTCTTCTTGTCCGTGCGTTTCAGATTGCTGAATCTGGACCTGGCTCGGATGGGGGAGTTGTAGCCAGAGGAGTCGCTTCTGGAAGGTGATATGCGGTTGCTCCTTGAGTGGATGGCGATCTTTTCTTGCTTCTATAGTTCTAAGTGTTGTTGTCTTGCTCTCTTGGTGGCGTCACTCGCCAGCTTGTTGTATGCTCTGAGCTCGTCTCGCGTTGCGTTCTCCGAGAGTAGTTTGTCGTGCTTCACTGCGTCCCTTATTCTCGCAATTGCTTCCTTGGATAAGTAGATCTTTTCTACTTGGTGGTTCTCAATTGCTATTCCTGGAGTCTGATGCTTGCTGCTTTCTGGCTCATCGGTCTTGCGATTGCTATGCTCCACTCTTTGGTATAGTTCCTGGTTCTCCAAGCGTGACGGTGACCTGGCCAGTGTTGTCAGGATCACTGTCTTTGCTATTCGAGTGGTTGTCCCAGCGACTGCTCGGGTCGCCATCTTGGTTTTTTCCATCTGTGGTTGGCTCGTGGATGTCTGCCATGGATACTTGGGACAACGTCTTGAATGTCGTCTTGCTTGCGCGCGTGATGCGCTTCTTCCGGGGACCACTCTAGTAGTCGGTCTGGGGGTCGTGGCTGACTCGCGGAGTCGTCACGCGGGCGGGAGCTACTTCGATTGTTGGTGTAGGATCTGCCGTCGCGGGTGCTCGAGCGCGGTCCGTGAGACGGAGGGCTCCCCAGTGGTTGATGTAGATTTGATATGCTCCGAAAATCAGGTTGACTCCAGTGCGTAGGTCGGCGAAGGCTGGTCGAAAGGCCAGGAGGTGAGCCATGAAACCGAGGGATCCGAACAGATCGGAGTCTGCCCGGATCGTAGGGTCGATGAGAGATGATGAATTCATCGCCTTGACGAGTGTCGATGATGAGGCCGCTGAGATCGCGTTTCCAACCTGCGGAGTTCCCACAGACGACGCTAATTGACGGGGATCAACCCCGGCAAATCCCATGGTCAGGGACCCTGGGTTAGTCATATAGATGTCACAGGTTGGACGATACTCGTCGGCTAACAGGAGAAGCACTTCCTGCTCGATATTATTATGTGAGGGGGCGATTACAGTAGAGGCCAAGGCGAGTTCTCGCAAGGCTAGGATGAGTAGATGCGTATTGTGATGAGATAGACGTCTCCCCTCCCAGCCTTTATATACTAGGCTAGGTCTCGGGGAGTCCGTGCTAGGTTACATAGGTAGTTTCCTAATCCTAGCCCTGCCTTGTACGCCAAGTTGCACCTTCCATGTTAGTCGTGGACTCCTACGTCGGTGCTTGGTTGGGCCAATCATCGGCTTGTCGCAGCTTCCCAGTGGGCCTTCTGTCTTCATATGCACCAGGTAGCCTCACACGTAGGAGTCGTGGGGTGACCCCCTCGTCAGGTGGGATTCGCAACTTAATACCAGCGAGATGTTCTGGATAGATATTTCAAGGTGGATGATTAGTAGGTAGATCCAGATGGATTTCGGTCTACTTGTTTTGGCGTACCGCCCAAGCTTTTGAGCCTCTTCCTTTCTTTATAGCATAGTTATCATTGGTTTGCGCACATAATCCTGTCAATTGCCCAGCTGTAATTTGTTTACCTCGGATGGCTATTTTATCATCTTTTGGGAGAGAGACATCACTAGTGAACATCATAGGACCCCGGTCCACATTTCCAATACTGTTTACACCCACTATCAATTTACTGCTTTATTTACTTTTCAGTTGCTATCACTATCATTATTATCCCGTGCGTTTTATCCTTTGTAAACAACAAGGCCGGAGGGATTGACAACCTCTCTGAACTCGTTGGGAGCAAAGTTATTTGCTGTGTGTGCAGGTCCATGTGAAGTTAGCAACCTCGGTTGTGAACGGCGCGATTGTTCTACTGGTTCGATACTCAACCTTAGCATCTTCGCTAAGGGAAATTTCCGCTATCTACATCTCAACCTTCCACTTTGGGTAACCAACGAGGGGAGAGAAGTAAACTCTCGCGACATCAAAACAATTTCTGGCGCCGTTGCCGGGGACTCCACTCTTCAAGATAGGGGAGTTGCACACTATCTTTTATTTATACTTTTTAGTCTTGTTAGTTTACCTTTCAGTTTTTTCTTTAGTGTCCTTTATCAAAAACCAAAAAAATAGTTATCTTTCTTGATGCTGCTATGGGTTCCTCCGAGAACACTAAGTTGTGTGACTTCACTAGTCACAACAACAGTGACTTTATCTGCACTCCTATTGCTACACCTACTACTTCAGCACCTTCTTATGAGATTAAACCTGCTTTACTGAACCTTGTTATGAAAGATCAATTCTCCGGTGCTGGAGATGATGCTGCTTTGCACTTAAATAATTTTATTGAGCTCTGTGATATGCAAAAGTACAAAGAAGTAGACGGTGATATTGTTAAGCTTAAGCTTTTTCCTTTCTCCTTGAGAGGAGGAGCTAAAATTTGGTTTCAATCCTTGCCTAGAAATAGCATAGATTCTTGGGACAAGTGCAAGGATGCTTTTATTGGGAAGTACTACCCCCTGCTAAGATTATCCAATTGAGGAGTTATATTATGAATTTTAAGAAATTGGATAATGAACACGTTGCCCAAGCTTGGGAACGCATGAAATCTCTTGTTAGGAATTGCCCTACGCATGGTTTGACTACTTGGATGGTTATCCAAAAAATTTATGCAGGCTTGAACTTTACCTCGCGGAACTTGCTAGATTCAGCCGCGGGAGGAACCTTTATGTCAACTACACTTGGTGCTGCCACAAAACTTCTCGATGAGATGATGACTAATTATTCCCAATGGCACACCGAACGTGCTCCAACAGGTAGGAAGGTAAACTCTGTCGAGGAGATCTCCTCCCTAAATGAAAAAGTTGACTTGATTATGTCTCTACTTACCAAGCAATCTCCTATTGATCCTCATGATGTTCCTTTAAATTCTTTGATTGCTCAAGATCAAGTAGATGTGAACTTTATCTCTAGAAACAACTTCAATAACAATGCTTATAGGAGTAATTTTCGTAGCAATCCTAGACCGTTCCCCTCCAACAACTATGGGAACAACAACACTTATCCTAGCACCAAAAACTCCACTTCTGAATTAGAGTGTATGCTTAAAGAATTCATAACTACCCAAAAAGCCTTCAACAAGAGTGTAGAGGAAAAACTAGACAAATTAGATAATCTCTCGTCGAAGGTAGACAATTTAGCCCATGAAGTAGAGTCGCTTAAAATTAGAACTTCTCCCCTTGAGGAGAGGAAGGTCACTCCTATGAATGCTATTCAAGTGCAAATCAATGAAAGAATTAGGATGATGGCTAAACTTAAAGAGAGATGGGGTAGAGAAAAGGAGGAAGAAGATAGAATTAAGAGACTTAAAGAGAGATGGGCTAGAGAAAAGGAGGAAGAAGATAGAATTAAGAGCCTTACCACACACCATACCATTGCTACTATCCAAGTCGTTGAGGATATCCAAACTCTTAGCACCCAATGCACCCCTAGTCCCATAGGACCTATTAATGGTGATGCTATGACCTCAACCGTAGAAGAAGAAATTCTATGACTATAGAAGCTACCAAACAAGTGAGCCTAAAGTACACCACTCCCACTTTACTTGATAGTAGTGACCTTGATTTTAATAATTGCACCCTTTCTGAAGTAATTCGTTTCCTTCACAAGATGTCTAGAGACCCCAACACTAGCACACTTAATCTTGCCTTCACGGAGCATATCACTAATGCTCTCTGTCAGAACCCTCTTCTAGGTATGTGCTAGGACCAGAGCTACCTTGCATCATGATCAAAATTAAAATTGAAATTCAAAAATAGGGAAAGCAGAATCCCTAATTGAATTTAATTCAAATGGCCAGATAAAAATTTGTTCCAAAAATTCATTTGAAAAGTTGTAAAACTTCTAAAAATGTGTATGATCATGTTCCAAGTGTTGTGGAGCCCACTTCATACATATGTAATTTTACAAAATTCCAAATAGAGCTTTGGAAATTAAATTAAACCCTATTTGGATTAAGATTCAAATTATTTGAATTTTAAAATTCCCAAAAGTTATAAGTGGCTAGCATTATGCATTAGAAGTCCACATAAAAATTTGGGACATTTTATAAAATGCCTGGGTATTTTTATCTAGGGCAAAACAAATAAAACAGAGAAATAAAAATAAAAAATAAAAACAAAAGGAGAGGGGGACCTTACCCGGCGCCCTGGGCAAGGCCCACTCACCTGTTGCCATGGCCCAGCCCACCTGAGACGTTTCTCTCCTACCTCCCCGCAGCTCCAAGCAGCTCGGTGGAGGCAGGGAGGCAACGGCGACGCCACCGCGACGCCCCAGCCTTCTAGGCCTCCCGAGACCTTCCCCGTGCGCCACGCAACTGCTCTCCCCCCCCGCACACCTTCCCTCGCTCTGGCCTCTTCCTTTTCTCTCCGGCGAAGAAACCGCGCGCACACCCGTGACCTATCCGGAGCACGACGGCGCTCCAATGCGGGGACCGAATCCCTCAAGCATCGTCGCCTTGTCTAGCACATCCACAACGGTGGTCTACGTCAAACCCCCGCATCAATTGAGGTCCAGCGCCACCAGAGACGACGCCCGCTTCGAGCTTCCATCGCTGGCCGCCGAGAAGGGAATCTCCAATTTCGTCGCCGTCGAGCAACCCTCGGCCCCGCCGTCTTCTTCATTCGATCCAGGGTGAGACGCTCGTCAGTTTTCCCCCTTCCCCACCTCCTCCCGTGCCCTCTCGCGTAGTTCCGACGAGGACAGTGGCCGGACCGCCGCCGCGGTTGATGCCCTCGTCGGCTCAGTGCTTGCCTTTGGCCCCCGCCTTCACCAACAGACGCGCGGGCTTCCCAGCTCCCTCCCCGTGCTCTCAGTTCTGCCCCCCCCCCCCCCGTGCCCTAAAACTGAAGTCCGGCGAGAGCTCCGGCAAGCCCGAGCCGGCGACGCCATTAGCGCCCTAAAGCTAAGCTAATCCCCACCTAACCCCCCTGCGCCACTGACAAGTGGGCCCAGTATCCTAAGTAATTACAAATTAGTTTAACTGAACAAATTAATTAACCCCAGCCACTGACCAGTGGGTCCCAGCAGTCAGCCCCCCTCTGACGTCATAGTGACGTCATGCCTACGCAGTAATCAGTTAAATTGAATTAATTTATTCCAGAAAAAGGGTTAAAACTTGGAAATTCATAACTAATTCATTTTAACTCCGAATTGGACAAATAATATGTCTAAAATTATCAAAAAAGTACAAGGATTGTGAATATGGGATCCGTTTCCATGTTTCACCAAGTTAAATTGGGTGAACAATGGCAAACATCCATATGCATCTAATTTGAATTCAAATTTGGAGTGACTTTGCAAATGACTTTGCAACACACTTCTTTTAAATGGTTTCATCCCCACATCAGAGACTTTACCTCACCTTTACAACATCACTTCATGCTCAAACTTTTCAAATGTTTATTCATGGTTTCAAATGCATTTGAAATTCATCGATAAATCAAATGGAGTTTGAATTTGCAATTGAATTGCAATATACTCGTTTTAAATGGAATTGCCAACACATTGTGACCATGAACATCACACTACAATATTGATCATGTGTTTGAGCATTGCATTTATATTTATCCCTTGATTGCCTTGTTTGCTCGATAGAAGTGGAGCCGGAACCGGAGGCCACCCCCTTCGTTGAAGACACTGTGTTTGAACCTCGCCAGCAAGACAAGCAAACCCCCATTGATCATGTCGATAACAACCCATTTCCCTCTCAATCTCGCTTATGCATGAAATAGGATGATCACCTTGTTATCGATTCTACCGCATAGTTGAACCCATATCCTTTGCATGACCTATCAACTTGTCACACTATTAAGCAAACCACAATCCTAGCTGACATAGGAGTTGATCGATATCATGTGGCCCCTGCAACTGTTACTGCTTATTGCATGCTTAGAGTTACAATGAGGTTACTCTCTGTGAGTCGGGATGGTAGAAATCATGTTGAAGAAGGTGAAATTGTGTTGGTGAATCTACCCTAGTACAAGGTGAACGATGAGAGGCTGTGTAGGAGTACACAGTGGGTTGTCTCGTTGAACACCGCCCTAAGCCTGAGTTCTTGTGTGGTGATCCAAGACGAAGAGTACTAACACATGTTGGGCACATGGACCCCCGCTCAACCTACTAACTCACCCCTTCTCGGTTCAATGAGTCGCAGTAGTTCGGAGTTCTAGTAGGTCTATGGCACGGTCTGCGAAGTGGAAGAATGGCTATTCAGACCGGCTTGGGACCCTGCACACATCTTCTGGGACCACATCGGTAAACCGGCCGGGTTCACGATGTGGACTCCAGCCCAGATAGGAGCCTCCATTGTACTTGAGTTGGATGTGAGGTAAAAGTTGTGGAAATTATCCTCGCTGACACCCGCTTGAAGGGTGAAGAGATCCCGGGGGTAACTGATAGTTTCATGTGTGTAGCAGTACCCCCCTGCAGGGTTAATAAAATATTTGAATAGCCGCGCCCGCGGTAAGGGACTACTTGGAAAGCTGTACTTGATTATTAGACAACTTCAATGGATACTAATAAAACTTGCCAAGATAAGCGTGAGTGCTATGGCGTGCTTTCTCGTGGGGAAGTCGAGGAAGGCACCAAAGTGGTGTAATTGGTTGGAGACATGTAGTGGAATCGTGTACACTTCTCACCTCAAGTCTGGTACTCGTAGTTCAGGACTAGCCAAGTCAAAGCTAGCACTTCTGCATTGAAACCCCCACCTCCCTTTACCTTGATACATGTGCATGAGTAGTATTGCTCCTACATAAGTCTTGTTGAGTATGACTTAGTACTCACGTTTGCTTATTCTATGTTTTAGATGAACCCACTGACCCGAAGGTGGATTCTTCCTCGAGCTCGATGACTGAAGACCAAGCTAGTGTAGTCCCAGTCAGACGACTGGTCCCTCGTTGGAATGGCTTGTTTATGAATAAGGCTTCTCTAATCCATTTGTTAAACTTGTCTGTACTCAGACCTACTTTGCTTTGGCATGTTTGATGTAATGTTGGATCACGGTCTCGTGATCTGTGTGTGCACTCTGTAAGAGTTATAAATAAAGTTGTAAACTTTGTAGAGAATTGCAATGATACCTGCTGTTCATACTAGACATGTGTGCTGCGTGTATGATTATAACATGCATGTCTTAGTATGGGTTTTCGAGACCTTAGTTGTGATCTGGCTGGCGGTCTTTTATACACCAAGTGGCCCTTAGATGTGCGCAGCCTGGGGAATCGCGATGTGATTGTTCGTGACTCCATCACGTGCACACTTTGATGTATGATCGAGCCCGCCCTAGACCCTGACTAAGTGATCGGGCTGGAGTAAGTCAATGTAAGGGTTATAATACAATCGATAGTATGGTTGATGCGACTTGTCTATGAGTATGGGAGTTCACCACCCATATCATTTAGACTTGTGTGCGGACGATGAGGACCCATCTGAGTTGATCATCCGGCCTAGATGGGATGCCCCTCACGTTCGATGCTTTCCGAGAACGTTCTGTGCTTGGCCTTTTCTGCTTAGACAAGTGGGTACGGTTCTCGGCTCTCCATATGATTGTGTTTTAGCGAGTCTTGCATACGCTAACCCCGGGTCCCGACAGACTTGGTATCAGAGCAGGACTGACTGTAGGATTATCAGCCTTGGTCGAGGTTGAGTCTAGCCTTCTATAGTTATATAGTTACTCTGGGTATATAAGGGAACAACGTAAGGCTTCTTTTTTTCTCCTTACCTTCATCCGTTGTTTGCTTTCTTGTTCTACGGGAAGATATGACTAGGTTCATCTATGTCTTACTAGAACATCTTGTTGTTTGCTTTCTTGTAGCCGTAGGAAAGTTGTGTTCGGTTTGCTATAGTTGTTGTGCTTCCTGATTTCTTACATCGTATGTAAGTGTTGTTTCTATGTTGTAAGAAAATTGTTTTCTCCTGGAATTACAATCGTTATGTTGTATGATTCATTCCAGTTATCTTCGTAATCTGATGCATTTGCAAAATCATTCAACTCTGTTTGACATTGATCTTATCCTTCAGGATGTCTCAAGGAACCCGTGGCCACCTTGGTCGGGCCCAAGCTCGTGGGGATGATCCGGAGGAAGGCAATATTCCACCGTCGCCCACGATGGCTCAAGTTCTCATTGAGGTTGAAAGAAATTCAAGGGACTCTCATGAGTTGTTGAGGATCATTGCTCGGAACACTGCCCAGCAGCGGAATGAGCTTGTGTCGTTGAATGACTTCATCCAACTTCATCCCCCAGTTTTCAGCTATTCCACTGAGCCCCTTGACGCCGATGACTGGCTTCGCAGCATCGAGAGAAAGCTCCATTATGGACATGTTGCAGATGGTGAAAGAGTCAACTATGCCACCTACCACCTCGAGGGTGCAGCTAGCTCTTGGTGGGAGAACTTTCTGAACATGCGTCCAGCTGGACAGTTGACTTCGTGGAATGAGTTCTGTGACGCTTTTCGCGAGCATCACATTCCTAAGGGACTCATGGACCGCAAGAGAGAGGAGTTTTGCAATCTCACCCAAGGAAGAAGGTCCGTTGATGAGTTTAGTCGGGAGTTCAATCGTCTTGCCCGTCATGCCCCCGAGGAGGTCTCCACCGACTCCAAGAAGCAAGAGAGGTTCCGCAAGGGACTCAATTCTGGACTTCGTCGTGAGATCAATCTTCATGACTTCGCCACATTCCAGATCCTTGTTAACAAGGCCATCAAGGCGGAGGATATGATCACTCCCGAGGATTCCCGCAAGAACCCTAGAGACAATGGTTCATCCAGATCAGGCCCTCAGAAGCGCAAGATCTGGATCCCCAATAGCATGTTCCGCCAGAACAACCCACCTATGCCATCCTGTGTGTCGCCTCGTCCACCAGCTCCGTTCCATCCAGGTCCACCTAGAAACCCAGCTCCCCGCACTGTCTTTGGAGCCTGCTTCAGATGTGGCCAGCCTGGTCCCTATTCTCGTGAGTGCCCCATAAATAAGAATGCTCCACCTCATGCCAAAGGGAACCCAAATGTTCGTGCCAAGCCACCCCCGAAGGTCTCCACCACCCAGCCAACTTCTTCCACAAATTTTGGATGTGTGAACCAAATCTCAGCTGAGGAGACTGATGGTACTTCTGACGTCATTCTTGGTACGCTCCCAGTCAATTATGTTCCCACTTCTGTCCTTTTCGATCCAGGAGCATCTCACTCATTCATGTCGGAGAGCTATGCACTTCGGCATGAGATATCCTTTGATGAAATGTTCACCCCAATGATTATTCAAACTCCTGGTTCCAAATGGCAAACTAATAGAGTAAGCCATGGCAATCAAATTGCAAATGAGGGTTTAGTATTCCTTGCTTCACTCATAGCCCTCAAGTCTTCAGACATTGATGCCATCCTTGGTATGGATTGGTTATCAAGACAAAATGCTTTTCTTGATTGTAAAGCCAAGTCAGTTAGACTTACACATCCTTCAGGCCAGACAACAGATTATTCCTCACCAAGATCGAGAACCCAGATGCATTCTTTGAATGTGCTTCCTCTTCCCGACCTTGAAGATATGTCGGTGGTTCGTGACTTCCCGGATGTCTTTCCTGAAGAGCTGCTGGGAATGCCACCCGACAGATGTGTAGAATTCATTGTAGATCTTATGCCAGGAACCACACCAATGTCCAGACGCCCATACAAAATGGCCCCACGTGAGCTAGCTGAGCTTAAAATCCAACTTGAAGCTTTGTTGGCAAAAGGCTTCATCCGCCCTAGCTCATCGACATGGGGTTGCCCCGTTCTGTTCGTAACGAAGAAAGATGGAACAGAAAGGATGTGCGTAGACTATCGCCCGCTAAATCTAGCGATGATAAAGAACAAGTACCCACTGCCCAGGATCAATGATCGTTATGATCAACTTGCTGGATCCTCTATCTTCTCCAAGATGGATTTGAGATTAGGCTATCATCAAATCAAAATCAGAAACGAGGACATTCCCAAAACGGCTTTCACTACTCGTTATGGTCTTTACGAGTACACCGTCATGTCCTTTGGTTTAACCAATGCCCCCACCACTTTCTCGCGCATGATGAATTCGATCTTCATGGAGTACTTAGATAAATTTGTTGTAGTTTATCTTGATGACATTCTCATCTACTCGTAGAACGAAGAAGAACATGCCGAACATCTTAGGTTGGTATTGATGAAACTTCCAGAGCATCGCCTGTATGCTAAATTCTCCAAGTGTGAATTTTGGCTACCAGAAGTGACCTACTTAGGCCACGTGATTTCTGCAAAAGGCATTGTTGTCAATCCCGAGAGAGTTCAGGCCGTCCTTGACTGGACTCCACCTGAATCGGTTAAGAAAGTTAGGAGTTTTCTTGGCTTAGCAAGCTATTGTCACCGCTTCGTCGAGAACTTTTCTAAAGTTGCAAAGCCTCTAACTGAACTCCTCAAGAAAGATAAGAAATTCCAATGGACTCCCAAGTGCGAGGAAAGCTTTCAAGAGCTAAAGAGAAGATTGACTTCTGAACCAGTACTTGCGCCTCCAGACACCAAAAAGGATTTCGAGATCTTTTGTGACGCCTCACGGCAAGCGTTAGGATGCATACTTATGCAAGATAGACATGTGGTAGCTTATGCTTCACGCCAGTGGCGTCCACATGAAGAGAACTATCCTACCCATGATCTTGCACTCGCTGCCGTAGTTCATGCCCTGACAACTTGGCGACATTACCTCCTTGGTAATCGTTGTGAGATCTATTCCGACCACCAAAGCCTCAAATACATATTCACCCAGCCAGATCTTAATCTCAAGAAAAGACGCTGGATTGAGTTGATAAAAGATTATGACTTAGGAATTTCTTACACCCCAGGAAAAGCCAATGTCATGGCTGATGCACTAAGTCGTAAGTCGTATTGTAACAACCTCATGTTACAACAGTGTCAACCACTTCTTCATGAGGAATTTTGCAAGCTCAATCTTGAGATTGTTCCTCGTGGCTATCTTTCTACCTTGGTGGCGAAACCAACCCTTGAGGATAAAATCATAGCCGCCCAGGAACGTGATAGTGGTATTAGAGAGATCAAGAAGAACATTGCTAGCGGAGTTTCTAAATGTTTCTCCATAAATGATCAAGGTGTCGCTTTCTTTGGCACTCGATTGGTTGTACCACGAAAGCACAATCTTAGGAGGCTAACTAGTAAGGAGTCTCATGAACACCCCTTTCGATTCATCCTGGTAGCACAAAGATGTATCGAGACCTACGCCAGAGATTTTGGTGGACTAGGATGAAGCGAAAAATTGCTCAGTATGTTGCCGAATGTGATGTTTGTCGTCGCATTAAGGCCGAACACCAAAGAAATGCTGGCACTCTTCAACCTTTGTGTGACGCCCCTAAAATCAATCCGTGTACAGTAATCATACACGCAGGGTACACTGCTGAGATTAGGGTACCACGGTGAGAATATCACAGCACAACACTAAACACAAAAGTATAAAGCAATATGTTACAATAAAGGGGGGGGGGGGTCGCGCGGAACCGAATACATAAGTTATACAAGCCATAATATCTGAGTACAGACATAGTTAGTCAAGTTTTGCCTTAAGAAGGCTAGCACAAATAACATCAGAGATACAGATCGAAAAGGCAAGGCCTCGTGCCTGGGAGCCTCCGAAACTACTCCTGGTCCTGGTCAGCGGGGGTCTCGACGTAGTAGTATCTGCCTCCGGGGTACTCCTGCTCCTGCGCTCCAAGGTCGACTGCAGCGGCCGATCAGGCAAAACATAAAGGGGGAAATAAAGCAAAGGTGAGTATCTAGCATACCCGCGAGTCTTACGTCCGCTACTAAGCATTATGCATTGTATCAAATGGAAAGGGGAGGCTGTATATAGTGGACTGCAAGATAGAAATCAGAATAAGGATAAGAAGCTAGGCCTATCGAAGACTAGCATCTTCTGACGTGTCTTGCAGCACAAGGAGAGAATCAGCCAACAGTTCATTAGCATGAATGTAATAACAATGGAGCACAAGTTGCTGCAGCATTGGATAATAGTAAGTTGTAATGATTAATAATAATAATAATGCCTCCAAGTTCCCTTCCTCTACTCCCTGCGAGGAAGAAGACCCGGAACCATACAGTTTAATAGTAGTAGTTTGTCGTGGTAAGATCTAGCTTCAGCATAAAGCGTCCTGTTACCGTGGACACGGCTATTCGAATAGATTAAACTCCCTGCAGGGGTGCACTACTGTTCAGCCTGCACGCTCGGATCTCCAGGGTGGTGTACACCTTGTTAGGGAATGCCCCACCAAGGCTATTCGACACATCGCAGTTCATCCTAGGCTCAGCAGAGAGGCCATCCGCCGGACTATATCCTATGCGCCAAGGGGTCTAGGTCCCTCACCCTTGCACGCTCCTGCACGGTACGAGACTGGACGGTGAAGCAAAAGAAAATCCAAAACACACCTGCTGCAGCAAAGAAGACAAGACCGCTTCCCGGCTATCAGCCGGTGGTACTGCTGACGTCTGAAGAGCTTTCGGACAAACTACGACGCAGGGGAGCCCATAACTCCTTATCCCACGTGAAGGTAGTGCGTACAGGCCTTTGCGGCCTCTCAAGTCATCCGCCGAACCATTTAGCATTTTAATATTATCTCGCAGACAACCGTTATCGCTGTCTGACTAACAACACAACGGACAACGAACAGCAACAAGGCCCACCGGTAACGTCGGGGCCTGCTGTCTCGTCCCGTCCAAGCGCGCGGTTACCGACAAGGTGAACCGTCTCCTTACCTTGTCTCGCGTGTGCTCTTGGTAGAGCTCGACTTTTTTCGTGGTTTGGTAACTCTTGCGAGATATGAGCAGGGGCCAAGCACGCCAGTAACGTCGGTCGTACCCTCCCTGTCGTTACCGACGCAATACCGCTCGCGGGCACCGTTGGGTCGCCCGACTTCTTACCTTAAGTACAACTGTGCTCAGGTACCTAGAGCGGCTATACAGAGTCATCAACGAGTGGAGTACAAGGATTACTCCTTGATAGGTGACAGTTGAAGGTGACTCGACAGAGACGAGCTAGGGGGCCTTAGGCGGTGTCTGCTTTGTACCGTACCTGTGTAGTTGTAATAAGTGTTATCCGCGTCACTCCCCTGAGTGGTCACGGCCCGCTATCTAATCCTAGCTAACAATGCGCAGGGCTCACTGCTGAATTATGCATAATTATAATAGGCAACATAGGATAAAGGAGGTACATCAAGGGCGACAAAAACAGGCTATGCAATTGAATAGGATTGTAATCGTAGCAGCAGCAGTAACAATGCCTAGTGCAAGAAAGTACGGAAAAGGTAGGTGATATCTGGGGAAGAGAATGGCTCTGCTTGCCTGGAAGCTCGACGGTAGGGGTAGGGTCGTCGACGAAGTAGTCGTACCCAACAGCGGTGTAGTCGGCGGTAGCAGCGGGGTCTACCGGAGAATAAAGGGTGGAAGAAACAGTAAATACAAAGCAATCATAGAAAACAGATGAATAGCATGACGTATACAATGTTAACGGTGTTCTAACGCAGTGCAATGCACGTTGCACGGAGCGGGAATCCATTCGGAGATGAACTACCGGCTCCGGGTGATTACCGGACAGGGTGTCCGGAGGGGGAAGCGTTCATGCCGGAGGTGTCGTGGACATCCGACAAACGTATGGAAGGTGTATCCGTGTTAGTTGAGCTATTCTGAACAACTTTCGTGTTCAGAATAAATTCATCCGGATACTTTAACAGTACCGGAAATCATCGGACAGACGGTCCGGAGGGGGACGGTTTGATGTTCGGTGTGTTAGAGGGGTGTAGTTGGTATCCATATAGCATATTCATATTCGTTATATTTTTCTGATCAATTTTGATATACAAAATATTTTCATCGGAGTTACGGATTAAAAGATATTGATTTTCTAAGTTTTAGTCATTTAAAAACAATTTCTAGAATTTATTTCTATTAATAATTCTAACATTATCCATAAGGGTTTACTGGTCAAACCTGACAAGTGGGTCCCACTAGTCAACCTAACATTTAATAAAACCATTTTATTAATTTAAATAACAGTGGGGTCCCACATGTTAGTGACTCATGTGTTCAATTAACTGTTAACTTAATCCAGTGGGTTAATTAAATGTTGGACCCACATGTCAGCCTAAAAGGGTTATAATCTAACAGTTTTATTTTACCAAAACACAGTTTAATTAGCGGGGGTCTGGCCCACCTGTCGGTGACCTAGGGGGCCTAATTAATCTTCTGACCACGAGGGCCCGCACGTCAGTCACAGGAGGAGCTCGCCGGCGACGAGCAAGCTCACGGCCGGTGACCGTGCCGACGATTTAGGCCGCCGTTTTGGGTGTCGTCCGTTCCTACGGGTGCAGCGCGTCGAGTCGCACCCATTCCTGTACCAAGCTCGAGCCGAGGTGGCCGGAGCTGTGCTCCAGGCCATCAATGGCAGAGGCCATTTTCTGGCCAGAACAGGAGCAAGGCGGGGGAGGGATTCAGGGGGGCATGCGCTAGTCTATCACGACCGGAGGCTCACTAGGAGCACACGGGTGCCAAACGCACGAGCTAGGGGCATGGGAAGCGCGGTCAAGACCAGCCACGGCGGCGGCCAGGACACGACCCGTGGCAACGGAGGCCTAGTGCAGCAAACGAAAGATGGGGAGAGGGGAATTGAGCGTAGGCTCACCCCGGAGGCGCATGATGGCCCGTTGCAAGCTTACGAGCGGAGGCGTGCGCGAATCGGCTGGAGGATCTCGCCGGATCCGGAGAGGAAGACGGCGATGTTGTACTCGACACAGGGGCTCCCGACCCGATTGTCCACAGGAGGTGGTGAAGACGTTGGTGGCGGAGCTCCTGGACACGCGGGTTCGCAGTGGGGTGCCCGGTGGCTGCGCGTGTTCACAAGCGCGCGTCCATGGCGTCGACTGCGGCTCTGGTTGTGCCACGGGGAGAGGGGGGTTTGACGGGATCGAGAACTACGGGGGCAGGGGGGCTAGGGTTCCATCCCGGGGAACCTGGGGACCTTAACGACGGCGGCGACCGCTCGATGCCTTCCACGGCGGCTGCCGTTGCCGTGGCTAGCGCGGATGCACGCCGGGACATGGTGAGCAGTGCGGGGGTAGGGGACGGCCAGTGTGGGCCAGTTGGGCTGGCTAGGGGGTAAGTGGGGTGGGGGTGGGCTTGCGCCAGGGCAGTAGATAGGCCTTTTTCTTTTATTTCTTTTCTGTTTCTGTTCTTTTCTTTTTGTATTTCTTTTTGTTGCTCTAGCATTTTTGTAAATTATAATACCTGCCCCATTATTTGTATTGCCTTATGTAGCAATGCTACAAAAAGTTTGGTGACTAAATAAATTCATTTGATATTTGTTTTAATTATGCCATTGATAAAAGGGGGCTTTAGGCTATTGTTTTAATTGTTGGATTTATTTTATTGCTTAATAAATTCCCATACCCACATGGACATGGCCCACTGAATATTTGTGATTTTACAAAATTGGTTGCCTAATTTTTGGACAAGGTTTAATTGTCACTTTATTTTTATTATCAATTCAAAAGGGGTTTTGAATTTGAATTGACCCATGATGATCAAGGCATATGATGGCACATTGTTTTTAATACCAACCACCATGATTATAGATATGATCAAATGCAAAGTTGATCTGAGCATGATGAGCAACAGTGATAAGAAACAGTAATTTTGATTAACAATGGAATTGCTGTTCCTTAACACTGAGGGTGTTACAAATCTCCCCCACTACAGGAATTCTCGTCCCGAGAATCTAAGCGGTAGAGGGGAAAAGATCGGGGTATTCCTCACGAAGATGATCTTCGCGTTACCAAGTGGCTTCATCTTCAGAATGATTCGACCACTGAACTTTGAGGAACTTGGTTGTCTTGTTGCGGGTTTTGCGTTCAGACTGATCAAGAATGCGGCTCGGATGTTCTTGATAAGTCAAGTCTTGTTGCAATTCAATCATGTCATGTTCCACTTCACGAATAGGGTCCTTGAAGCAGCGTCGGAGTTGCGACACGTGAAAAACATCATGGACTTGGGAGAGGTTTGACGGAAACTCCAATCGGTAAGCCACTGGTCCACCTCGGGAAAGTATACGGAACGGGCCAATGTAGCGAGGAGCTAACTTGCCTTTGATCCCGAAACGATGAGTGCCTCTCATGGGTGTGACACGGAGGTAAGCTTGTTCGTTGGGTTCATAGACCATTTCCTTGTGCTTGCGGTCATAGTTTCTCTTCTGACGGGACTGACCAGCCTTCAAGTGTTCACGAATAACGAGAAACTGATCTTCAGCATGTTGTGTGATGTCCGGACCAAATAGAGTTTGTTCTCTAGTTTCTGACCAATTCAGAGGGGTTCGACACTTACGTCCATAGAGAACTTCAAAGGGGGCCATCTTCAGACTAGCTTGATAGCTGTTGTTGTACGAGAATTCAGCAAATGGAAGAGATTCCTCCCATTTCTTACCGAATGAAATGACACAAGCTCGAAGCATGTCTTCAAGCACTTGGTTGACTCGTTCGACTTGTCCTTGCGATTGGGGTGATAAGCGGTGCTGAAATTTAGGTGAGTGCCCATAGCTTCTTGGAAACTATCCCAGAACTTCGAGGTGAAAATGCTGCCACAATCTGAACTGATCTCCAACGGAATACCGTGGAGGGAAACAATTCTGGAAACATATAAGTCTGCTAACTGACTAGAAGAGATCGTCTCCTTGACTGGCAGAAAGTGGGAAACCTTGGAGAATCGGTCGATGACGACAAAGATCGCATCATGACCCTTCTGTGATCGGGGAAATCCGGTGACGAAGTCCATTTCGATCTTGTCCCATTTCCATTCAGGAATAGAGAGTGGTTGCAGAGTTCCAACAGGTCTTTTATGTTCGGCTTTGACGCGACGGCAAACGTCACACTCATCAACATAACGAGCAATGTCTTGTTTCATGTTAGACCACCAGTACCGCTGAGGAATGTCTTGGTACATCTTGGTACTACCAGGGTGGATCGACAAAGGAGTATCATGAGCTTCTTTCATGACGCGCGGGGTCAAGTTTAGATTGGGCTTACTCCTAGGGACCACTAGACGATTCTTGAAATACAACGTACCATCATCAGCAACAGTGAAGCATGATGGCTTTCCTCTAGCGATATACTTCTTGATCTTCTCGACATCAGAGTCACATGTTTGTATCCACTTGATGGTGCTGTCGAGGTCCGGCTCAACAACCAGGTTATTCACATGTCCCTGCCGAACAATTTCAAGATTCAACTTGCGGAGCTCTTCATACAGAAGTGGCTGCACTATCTGGACTTCAAGTTCAGAACATTAGGCTTTGCGGCTTAAGGCATTGGCCACCACATTATCTTTGCCAGGGGTGTAAGAAATTCCCATGTTGTAGTCGGCTATTGTCTCGAGCCATCTCTGTTGGCGGAGATTCAGGTCGGGCTGAGTAAACAGGTACATCAGGCTTTGGTGGTCAGTGTAGATCTCGCAGCGGTTACCAACGAGGTAATGTCGCCACAGCTTCAATGCATAAATTACCGCTGCCAATTCGAGATCATGAGTTGGATAGTTTTCTTCGTGAGCACGCAACTGACGAGAGCCATAAGCAATCATTTTGCGCTCTTGCATTAGGACACAGCCTAATCCTTGACGAGACGCGTCGCAATAAATCACGAAGTCCTTCTGAGTATCAGGGGGAGCAAGCACTGGGGGAGAAGTGAGCTTGTCCTTCAGAGCTTGAAAACTTTATTGACATTTATCAGTCCACTCAAACTTGACGCCTTTGTGAAGCAGATTAGTCAGAGGCTTGGCAATCTTGGAGAAATTCTCAACAAAACGGCGGCAATAGCTGGCAAGGCAGAGGAAACTTCGGACTTGCTTGACAGTCCTGGGCGGAGTCCAGTCCAGAATAGCCTGAATACATTCGGGGTTGACGGTGACGCCATCCTTGGAAATCACATGACCAAGGTAGGTTACTTCGGGAAGCCATAATTCACACTTAGAATACTTAGCATCGAGTTTGTGTTCTCGAAGCTTTTCCAGTATAAGGCGAAGATGTTCAGCATGTTCTTCTTCATTCTTGGAGTATATCAATATATCATCCAGATAAACCACGATAACTTGTCGAGATATTCCATGAATATAAAGTTCATCCATCTGGAGAAGGTGGCTGGTGCATTCGTCAAGCCAAAGGACATGACAGTGTACTCGTATGAACCATAGCGAGTAATGAATGCGGTCTTCGGAATGTCCTTCTCATGGACCCTTTATTTGGTGATAACCCAACCTTAAGTCGAGTTTTGAAAACACCGTGGATCCAACAAGTTGATCATAAAGATCATTTATCCGAGGGAGGGGATACTTGTTATGTATCGTGGCCTGGTTGATAGGTCAGTAATGAGGAACTTGGACGGTTGAAGCATTTCTCGAGGGCCGTGTTGATCTCCTTCTTCAATTCAAGGAGGTGGTGAGGTGGCATCTTATATGGGCGCTTAGCAATAGGGACGGTGTTGGGCTTCAAGTCGATGACGAATTCAACTTCCCTAATCGGGGGTATCCCCGGCAGTTCTTCTGGGAATACGTCCGTAAAATCACAGACGATTGGGACTTTCTCAATCCCTTCGAGAGGTGTGACATTCAATGCATTCAGAGCATATATACGAGCTTCATCATTCATCGACACTATGGCGGTATGACTCACAATCGCGCCAGAAGGATGAAAGAGTTGGATGACCTTGGTGCCACAATAAAGTGCGGCATCATGGGCTTTCAGCCAATCCATACCCAAGATGAGGTCAATAGTGGATGTTTTCAAAATATGTGGGGAGACAAGGAACTCAATCCTTTCGATCTCGACGGTGAGGTTAGGTGCTAGCATGTCAAAGTGACACATGCTGCCGGGTGTTTTAACAGCCAAGGGGGTACGCATCTTTTCGTGATATATGTCATGCTTAGATGCAAATGCTCCAGACATAAATGAATGCGATGCTCCTGTATCAAATAAAACAGTATCGGGTATTGAGTTAACGAGGAGGGTACCCATCACGGTAGCGGGCTCTTCCTGAGCTGCTTCAACATCAATGTTGCAAGCATGACCACGAGGATGAGTATTTGACCCAGTATTATAGTTGAGGGTACCACTGTTGCCACGACCATTTCCGCGGCCAGCAGGGTGAACTACCAGTTGATTCCGTCGCTGAGGGCAGTCTCTGGCAATATGGCCTGGCTGTCGGCACTTGAAACACAGGCCATCTTGAGGACGGAGGGGTGCAGTCTCGGTCTTCGGCTGTCTCGGCGGGGGCGGAGGCAGACGGGGGGCAACATACGACGGCCTTGGTGCAGGGGTAGTTGGACGCATAACACTGTGTGGAAGCCAAACGCGTTGCTTTTGTGCTGTGCCCGAAGATGAAACAACATCACGGGGGCGCTTCGGCGAACCACCGAACTTAAGCTGAGCGGTCTCAAGAGTAATAGTCTGGTTCACCATGGTGGCGAAGTCGGGGAAGACGTGCAAAGCCAGTGCAAGCTGGAGATCTGGGTTGAGTCCATCACGGAACTTCTCTTGCCTACTTGCATCATTGTGGAGGTCACTTGCAGCATAGCGGGAGAGGCGGAGGAATTCCCTCTGATATGCCTCGACAATTTTGTTGCCCTGAACGAGGTTGCGGAACTCGGCCTTCATATGGTTCATAATCGCCTGGAGGACATAACGAGCACGGAAGGTAGTCTTGAAGTCATTCCAGGTGACGACAGTTCCTTCAGCTAGCGAGCCCTTGTAAGTGTCCCACCACTGAGCAGCGGGGCCACGCAGGAAATAGGACGCAAAGTTGACGTAATCCGCAGCGCTCACATTAGCTAACTCCAACTGACGGTTGATGTCATGGAGCCAATAATCGGCATCCAGCGGCTTTTCAGGTTGGTGGAAGAGAGGGGGATTGAGACGCATGAAATCCCGAAGAGTAACCACAGCCGGTTGGTTCTGGTTTTGATTCTGGTTCTGGAGCTGATCTATGACTCCTTGCATGAACACTTGGTTCATCTGAAACTGCTGCATCATCGCATCCATGTAGTCCGGCGGCGGAGGTGGATCGTTGGCACCACGATCAAGACCAGCCATCCTGCTAGAATTTAACAGGGGTATTTCAGCGATGAACATTTTAACGAGATGCCGGAAACGAGTAAGAGGTAAAGCGACAACAAAGAGGAGGCGCAGATATATAGGGGTAGTCATATAAGACATACACATCCACACATAGAATCAATCGAAAATCGGTCAGCGTAGCGTCGTAGAAATTAAGGAAAAACGACACACTAGGCGACGCGCAGACCGCGGTAAGGATTACATGACGTGACATAGATTCCACTATGTCAATCACGCCGCAAGGAAACTATTGGCCACCGGAGTTAATGCCAGAGGACGCGCGGTCTGCCAGAATGAGAATGGGATCCGCGGTCCAGGACCTGGGGTAGAACTCCTGCGACACGACTCAATCAATGGGGAAGCACCAGAACGCTGGGTTGAATCAAGAGAACGTGATCCTAATGTCAGATTTTGTAAAACTTACCAGCAAGGATAACAGAGCAGATTCTCAGAGCATAGGTAAGGAGAAAAGGATCCTAATACCATAGATATCACACGTAGTGACATCGATGTGGGCCTGTAAGCCAAACATTAAGTTAGCAAATGATTTTTTCAAAGTCTAGACTCAACTTCGACCAGGTAGTGGTTGGGTGGCTTCCTACAGGCAGTCGGCTCTGATACCAACTTGTGACGCCCCTAAAATCAATCCGTGTACAGTAATCATACACGCGGGGTACACGGCTGAGATTAGGGTGCCACGGTGAGAATATCATAGCACAACACTAAACACAAAAAGGATAAACCAATATGTTACAATAAAGGGGGGGTCGCGCGGACCCAAATACATAAGTTATACAAGCTATAATATCTGAGTACAGACATAGTTAGTCAAGTTTTGCCTTAAGAAGGCTAGCACAAATAACATCAGAGATACAGATCAAAAAGGCAAGGCCTCCTGCCTAGGAGCCTCCGAAACTACTCCTGGTCCTAGTCAGCGAGGGTCTCGACATAGTAGTATCCGCCTCCGAGGTACTCCTGCTCCTGGGCTCCAACGTCGACTGCAGCGGCCGATCAGGCAAAACATGAAGGGGGAAATAAAGCAAAGGTGAGTATCTAGCATACCCGCGAGTCTTACGTCCGCTACTAAGCATTCTGCATTGTATCAAATAGAAAGGGGAGGCTGTATACAGTGGACTGCAAGATAGAAATCAAAATAAGGATAAGAAGCTAGGCCTATTGAAGACTAGCATCTTCAGACGTGTCTTGCAGCACAAGGAGAGAATCAGCCAACAGTTCAATAGCATGAATGTAATAACAATGGAGCAGAAGTTGATGCAACATTGTATAATACTAAGTGGTATTGATTAATAATAATAATAATAATGCCTCCGAGTTCCCTTCCTCGACTACCTGCGAGGAAGAAGACCCGGAACCATACAGTTTAATAGTAGTAGTTTGTAGTGGTAAGATCCAGCTTCGGCATAAAGCGTCCTGTTACCGTGGACACGGCTATTCAAATAGATTAAACTCCCTGCAGGGGTGCACTACTGTTCAGCCTGCACACTCGGATCTCCAGGGTGGCGTACACCTTGTTAGGGAATGCCCCACCGAGGCTATCCGACACATCGCACTTTATCCTAGGCTCAGCAGAGAGTCCATCTGTCGGACGATATCCTATGCGCCAAGGGATGAAGGTCCCTCACCCTTGCACGCTCCTGCACGGTACGAGACTGGCCGGTGAAGCAAAAGCAAATCCAAAACACACCTGCTGCAGCAAAGAAGACAAGACCTCTTCCCGGCTATCAGCCCGTGGTACTGCTGACGTCTGAAGAGCTTTCGGACAAACTACGACGTATGGGATCTCATAACTCCTTATCCCACGTGAAGGTAGTGCGTACAGGCCTTTGCGGCCTCTCAAGTCATCCGCCGAACCATTTAGCATTTTAATATTATCTCGCAGACAACCGTTATCGCTGTCTGACTAACAACACAACGGACAACGAACAGCAACAAGGCCCACCGGTAACGTCGGGGCCTGCCCTGTCGTCCCGTCAAAGCGCGCGGTTACCGACAAGGTGAACCGTCTCCTTACCTTGTCTCGCGTGTGCTCTTGGTAGAGCTCGAATTTTTTCGTGGTTTGGTAACTCTCGCGAGATACGAGCAGGGGCCAAGCATGCCAGTAACGTCGGTCATACCCTCCTTGTCGTTCCCGACGCAATACCGCTCGCGGGCACCGTTGGGTCGCCCGACTTCTTACCTTAAGTACAACCGTGCTCAGGTACCTAGAGCGGATATACAGAGTCATCAACGAGTGGAGTACAAGGATTACTCCTTGATAGCTCACACTTGAAGGTGACTAGGCAGAGCCGAGCTAGGGGGCCTTAGGCGGTGTCTGCATTGTACCATACCTGTGCAATTGTAATAAGTGATATACGCGCCACTACCCTGAGTGGTCACGGCCCACTATCTAATCCTAGCTAACAATGCGTAGGGCTCACTGCTAAATAATGCATAATTATAATAGGAAGCATAGGATAAAGGAGGTACATCAAGGGCGACAAAAACAGGCTATGCAATTGAATAGGATTGTAATCGTAGCAGCAGAAGTAACAATTCCTAGTGCAAGAAAGTACGGAAAAGGTAGGCGATATCTAGGGAAGAGAATGGCTCCGCTTGCCTGGAAGCCGACGGTAGGGGTAGGGTCATCGACGAAGTAGTCATACCCAGCAGCGGTGTAGTCGGCGGTAGCAGCGGGGTCTACCGGAGAATAAAGGGGGAAGAAATAGTAAATACAAAGCAATCATAGCAAACAGATGAATAGCATGACGTATGCAATGTTAACGGTGTTCTAACATAGTGCAATGCACGTTGCACGGAGCGGGAATCCATCCGGAGATGAACTACCGGCTCCGGGTGATTACCGGACAGGGTGTCCGGAGGGGGAAGGGTTCATGCCGGAGGTGTCGTGGACATCCGACAAACGTATGGAGGGTGTATCCGTGTTAGTTGAGCTATTCTGAACAACTTTCGTGTTCAGAATAAATTCATCCGGATACTTTAACAGTACCGGACAAATCATCGGACAGACGGTCCGGAGGGGGACGGTTCGATGTTCGAGGTGTTAGAGGGGTGTGGTTGGTATACAGATAGCGTATTCGTATTTGTTATATTTTTCTGATAAATTTTGCCTTATGTAGCAATGCTACAAAAAGTTTGGTGATAAAATAAATTCATTTGATATTTGTTTTAATTATGCCATTGATAAAGGGGGCTTTAGGCTATTGTTTTTATTTGTTGGATTTATTTTATTGCTTAATAAATTCCTATACCCACATGGACATGGCCCACTGAATATTTGTGATTTTACAAAAGTGGTTGCCTAATTTTTGGACAAGGTTTAATTGTCACTTTATTTTTATTATCAATTCAAAAGGGGTTTTCAATTTGAATTGACCCATGATGATCAAGGCATAGGATGGCACATTGTTTTTAATACCAACCATCATGATTATGGATATGATCAAATGCAAAGTTGACCTGAGCATGATGAGCAACAGTGATTAGCAACAGTAATTTTGATTAACAAGGGAATTACTGTTCCTTAACACTGAGGGTGTTACACTTTGCCTATTCCAGAGTGGAAATGGGACAAAGTCAGTATGGATTTCATCACTGGCTTTCCAATAACCCAGAAAGGAAATGATTCCATCTTCTTTGTGGTGTATAGACTTTCCTAAGTTGCTCACTTCCTTCCCGTTCCCGAGTCTATAACTGCTAGCCAGTTAGCGGACTTGTATGTCTCTAGAATTGTGTCTCTTCATGGTGTTCCTTTGGAAATCAATTCTGATCGTGGTAGCCTTTTCACCTCTAGATTTTGGGGAAGCTTTCAGAATGCTATGGGAACTCATCTCTCCTTTAGTACAGCTTTCGATCCTCAGTCTAGCGGTCAAGTTGAAAGGGTTAACCAAATTCTCGAAGACATGCTCAGAGCTTGTGTTATCTCATTCGGAAAGAATTGGGAGAAGTCTCTTCCATTTGCCGAATTTTCTTATAACAATAGCTTCCAATCTAGTCTGAACATGGCTCCTTTTGAACTCCTATATGGACGAAGATGTCGAACACCCCTTAACTGGTCAGAAACCGGTGAAAGACAATTCTTTGGACCGGATATGATCATGGAAGCAGAAGAGCAAGTTCGCATTGTTCGTGATCAATTGAAAGCAGCCCAGTCTCATCAGAAAAGCTACTATTATCGTCATCATAGGCAAGAAAGCTACAATCTGGATGAGAAGGCTTACCTTCGGGTTACTCCTCTGAAGGGAACCCAACGATTCGGCATCAAAGGCAAGTTGGCCCCATGTTATATCGGACCTTTCCACATTCTCGCTAAACGTGGCCAAGTTGCCTACCAACTTGAACTACCTCCGCACCTATCCCGAGTACATGATGTATTCCATGTGTCACAACTCAGGCGTTGCTTCAAGGACCCCATCCGCGAAGTTGACCATGAAACGCTTGATCTCCAAGATGACCTTTCTTATCGAGAATACCCTGTTCGTATTCTTGATTCAGCAGAGCGTGTCACTCGCCGAAAGAAGATCAATTTTCTCAAAGTTCAGTGGTCTCACCACTCAGAGAAAAAAGCTACATGGGAAAGAGACGACCGTCTCAGTGCCGAGTACCCCTCCTTAATCCCGCAGACTTTTGAGTCGGGGCGATTTGTCAGAACCCTTTTCTAGGTATGTGCTAGGACCAGAGCTACCTTGCATTCATGATCAAAATTCAAATTGAAATTCAAAAATGGGGAAAGCAGAAGCCCTAATTGAATTTAAATCAAATGGCCAGATCAAAATTTGTTCCAAAAATTCATTTGAAAAGTTGTAAAACTTCTGAAAATGTGTATGGTCATGTTCCAAGTGTTGTGGGGCCCACTTCATACATATGGAATTTTACAAAATTCCAAATAGAGCTTTGGAAATTAAATTAAACCCTATTTGGATTAAGATTCAAATTATTTGAATTTTAAAAATGCCCAAAAGTTATAAGTGGCTAGCATTATGTATTAGAAGTCCACATAAAAATTTGGGACATTTTATAAATGCCTAGGTATTTTTATCTAGGGCAAAACAAATAAAATAGAGAAATAAAAAGAAAAAAAGAAAAACAGAAGGAGAGGGGGACCTTACCTGGCGCCCTGGGCAAGGCCCACTCACCTGTTGCCACGGCCCAGCCCACCCGAGACGTTTGTGTCCTACCTCCCCGTAGCTCCAAGCAGCTCGGTGGAGGCAGGGAGGCAACGGCGACGCCACCGAGACGCCCCAGCCTTCTAGGCCTCCCGAGACCTTCCCCGTGCGCCACGCAACTGCTCCCCCCCCCCCCCCCCCGCTGCATGCCTTCCCCTCGCTCTGGCCTCTTCCTTTTCTCTCCGGCGAAGAAACCCCGCGCACACCCATGACCTAGCCGGAGCACGGCGGCGCTCCAACGCGGCGACCGAAGCCCTCAAGAACTGTCGCTTGTCTAGCACGTCCACAACCGTCGTCTACGTCAAACCCCCGCACCAATTGAGGTCCAGTGCCACCAGAGACGACGCCCGCTTCGAGCTTCCACCGCCGGCCGCCGAGAAGGGAATCTCCAATTTCGTCACCGTCGAGCAACCCCCGGCCCCGCCGTCTTCTTCATTCGATCCAGGCTGAGCCTCTCGTCAGTTTGACCCCTTCCCCACCTCCTCCCGTGCCCTCTCGCGTAGTTCCAGCGAGGACAGTGGCCGGAACGCCGCCGCGGTTAATTCCCTCGTTGCCTCAGTGCTTGCCTTTGACCCCCGCCTTCGCCAACAGACGCGCGGGCTTCCCAGCTCCCTCCCCATGCTCTCAGTTCCCCCCCCCCCCCCCGTGCCCTAAAACTGAAGTCCGGCGAAAGCTCCGGCGAGCCCGAGCCGCGACGCCATTAGCGCCCTAAACCTAAGCTAATCCCCACCTAACCCCCCCCCCCCCGGGCCACTAACTAGTGGGCCCAGGCTCCTAACTAATTACAAATTAGTTTAACAGAACAGATTAATTAACCCCAGCCATTGACCAGTGGGTCCCAGCAGTCAGCCCCCTCTGACGTCATAGTGACATCGTGCCTACGCAGTAATCAGTTAAATTGAATTAATTTATTCCAGAAAAATCAAGAAAAAGGGTTAAACCTTGGAAATTCATAACTAATTCATTTTAACTCCAAATTGGACAAATAATATGTTTAAAATTATCAGAAAAATACAAGGATTGTGAATACGGGCTCTGTTTCCATGTTTGACCAAGTTAAATTGGGTGAACAGTGGCAAACATCTATATGCATTTAAATTGAATTCAAATTTGGAGTGACTTTGCAAATGACTTTGCAACACACTTCTTTAAATTGTTTCGTCCACACATCAGAGACTTTACCTCACCTTTACAACATCACTTCATGATCAAACTTTTCAAATGTTTATTCATGGTTTCAAATGCATTTGAAATTCATCGATAAATCAAATGGAGTTTGAATTTGCAATTCAATTGCAATATACTAGTTTTAAATGGAATTGCCAACACATTGTGACCATGAACATCACACTACAATATTGATCATGTGTTTGAGCATTGCATTTATATTTATCCCTTGATTGCCTTGTTTGCTCGATAGAAGTGGAGCCGGAACCGGAGGCCACCCCCTTCGTTGAAGACACTGTGTTTGAACCTCGTCAGCAAGGCAAGCAAACCCCCATTGATCATGTCGATAAAAACCTATTTCCCTTTCAGTCTCGCTTATGCATGAAATAGGATGATCACCTTGTTATCGATTCTACCGCATAGTTGAACCCATATCGTTTGCATGACCTATCATCTTGTCACAGTATTAAGCAAACCACAATCCTAGCTGACATAGGAGTTGATTGATATCATGTGGCCCCTGCAACTGTTACTGCTTATTGCATGCTTAGAGTTACAATGAGGTTACTCTCTGTGAGTCGGGATGGTAGCAATCATGTTGAAGAAGGTGAAATTGTGTTGATGAATCTACCCTAATACAAGGTGAACGATGAGAGGCTGTGTAGGAGTACACAGTGGGTTGTCTCGTTGAACACCGCCCTAAGCCCGAGTTCTTGTGTGGTGATCCAAGACGAAGAGTACTACCACATGTTGGGCACATGGACGCCCGCTCAACCTACTAACTCGCCGCATCTCGGTTCAATGAGTCGCAGTAGTTCAGAGTTCTGGTAGGTCTGTGGCACGGTCTGCGAAGTGGAAGAACGGCTATTCAGACCGGCTTGGGACCCTGCACACATCTTCTGGGACCACATCGGTAAACCGGCCGGGTTCACGAAGTGGACTCCAGCCCAGATAGGCGTCTCGATTGTACTTGAGTTGGCTGTGAGGTAAAAGTTGTGGAAATTATCCTCGTCGACACCCACTAGAAGGGTGACAAGATCCCGGCGGTAACTGATAGTTTCATGTGTGTAGCAGTACACCCCTGCAGGGTTAATAAACTATTCGAATAGCCGCGTCCGCGGTAAGGGACTACTTGGAAAGTTGTACTTGATTATTAGACAACTTCAATGGATACTTATAAAACTTGCCAAGCTAAGCGTGAGTGCTATGGCGTGCTTTCTCGTGGGGAAGTCGAGGAAGGCACCATAGTGGTGTAATTGGTTGGATACATGTAGTGGACTCGTGTACACTTCTCACCTCAAGTCTGGTACTCGTAGTTCAGGACTAGCTAAGTCAAAGCTGGCACTTCTGCATTGAAACCCCACCTCCCTTTACCTTGATACATGTGCATGAGTAGTATAGCTCCTACGTAAGTCTTGCTGAGTACGACTTTGTACTCACGCTTGCTTATTCTATGTTTTAGATGAACCCACTGACCTAGAAGCTGGATTCTTCCTGGAGCTCGACGACTGATCAAGCTAGTGTAGTCCTAGTCAGACGACTGGTCCCTCGTGGAAGGGCTTGTTTATAAATAAGGCTTCTCTAAGCCATTTGTTAAACTTGTCTGTACTCAGACCTACTTTGCTTCCGCATGTTTGATGTAATGTTGGATCACAGTCTCGTGATCTCTGTGTGCACTCTGTAAGAGTTATCAATAAAGTTTTAAACCTTTTAGAGAATTGCAATGATACATGCTGTTCATACTAGACATGTGTGCTGCGTGTATGATTATAACATGCATGTATTACTATGGATTTTCGAGACCTTAGTTGTGATCTGGCTGGCGGTCTTTTATACACCAAGTGGCCCTTAGATGTGCGCAGCTTGGGGCATCGCGATGCGATTGTTCGTGACTCCGTCACGTGCACATTTTGTTTTATGATCGAGCCCTCCCTAGACCCCGACTAAGTGATCGGGCTGGAGTTAGTCTATGTAAGGGTTATAATACAATCGATAGTATGGTTGAGGCGACTTGTCTATGAGTATGGGAGTTCACCACCCATATCATTTAGACTTGTGTGCGGACGATGAGGACCCATCTCAGTTGATCATCCGGCCTGTATGGGATTCCCCTCACGTTCGATGCTTTCCGAGAACGTTCTATGCTTGGCCTTGTCTGCTTAGACAAGTGGGTACGGTTCTCGGCTCTCCATATGATTGTGTTGTAGCGAGTCTTGCATACGCTAACCCCGAGTCCCGACACTCTCATTAAAGCTAGGGAGGAGAAGCTTAGGGTAGAAGCCTCCATACCTAGAAAGCTAGAAGATGGTTGGGATCCTATGATTAAAATTAAGTTGAATAATTTTTCTTGCTATGCTTTATGTGATGTTGGAGCTAGTACCTCCGTTATGCCCAAAAGGATGTATGATATATTTGAATTAAAACCTTTTGATCCTTGTTCTTTTGATGTTCGTCTTGTCGATTATTCCGTAAAGAAAACTTCGGGGAAGATTGATGATGTTCTTATCATTGTCAATGACAATTATGTTCCCGTTGATTTTACTATTATGGACATTGAATGTGAACCTTCTTGTCCAATTATTTTGGGACGTCCTTTTCTTCGCACCGTGGGTGCTATTATCGATATGAAAGAAGGGATTATAAAATTCCAATTCCCTCTGTCGGGGGATTGGTACCCGGGTAGGCTGACCCAAGCGGAAGCAAGCTTTCAAGACAAGGATGGACCAATTGGGCTGCAGCTGGACCGAGCTGGGCAGAGGTACGGCCGATTGCTCCAAGGCAATCGACCATACCAAATGCCAGCAGTCAGCCCAGGCGCAATCGGTCCACCCTTCCTTCACCAAATACGATCATCCGATTGGTCCGTAGCTGGACCGAGGCCGATTCCTAGAAGGCCGATTGCCCAGAGCAATCGACCCTACCAGGAACCACGTGTCGGTCCAGGCGCAATCGAAGCAACCTACCACCCAGTCGGGGATATGATTACGAGGTCATAAATACCATATCCCGAGATATCCGGGTGGCAGGAAGGCCAGGTCACGTCGAGGATTTGCTGGAGATACGGTGTCGACCTCCCAGCCGATTCCGCGGACAGGCCGACAAGACCGCACCCCCTAGCTCCACTGTTCACTCCTATGTTCTACGAGGTAGCAGCATGGGCCACCGCTCGTAGGCTCCGGGTCACCCGGAGAGGAGCAGTCGGTGGGCCCAGGCCGATTAGAGGATGACGGCTGGGCCCATTCGGCAATGAAGTTACCATAGTATCCTGGACTCACACTATAAGAGCCAGGGTACCCCCTCCTGCGCGAGGGACGCTACACCTTAGATCTCATTAACTCACTTCCCCCTCAGTTCATTTACTGCTTGTAGTCACTCCTCAGGGAAGCAGGAGAGGACCTTGCCCATGGCGGCGGTGTTCTCCTTCCCCTGAGAAGATAGAAGAGCAGTTATTGTAGCCCCTTCGTTGATATACAAGAGACAAGCAGGAGTAGGGGTGTTATCTCTCCGGAGAGCCCCGAACCTGGGTACATCGTGGTGTCTTCACCGTGCTTGTGCCCAACCCGATTCCGGCACCATCGACATTCTCTCCCTCGTGTCTTCCCCTCACTTTAGCCATCCCCATGGCATCTGCCGTCACATATCGACGACAGTTGGCGCCCACCGTGGGGCAGACCGAGGCGTCGACTGGAGTCAAGATCCGGACGGGATTTTCCTCTGCATCAGGCGGCAGCCACGCCTCCGGCTTGATTCTAAGGCGTGGGGCAATCGATTATGTAGTGGACTACTCGGCGCGGTACAGGGCTGGAGCACCCTTGCCACCCGGAGTGTCGCTGCAGGTGGGAAGTCATCGCCTCTTCATTGGTAGCTTCCCTGAGGCGTATCCCAGAGACATCCGCATCTTCTCGTGTGCTACAGACCCGCTCTCGACCAGGGGCTGCGTCGCAGCGCCTGGCCAAGAGGAGGGCCGACTGCACGCCGCTGTCATGATGGCGGGAGCATCCTCATCGACCAACCGTGATCCGGCAAGCGCAGCAAGGAAGGCCAAGGAAGTAGCTGATGCGGCAGAGCGAATCGGCACCAGTGCGTTGCGGGATGTGTTATACACACCCGTGAACAGGAATGGTGATCCGGAGCAGGTGCATGCCGACCTAGAAACAGCACGGCTCGCTCTGGCTCGCAGGGCTGAGCAAGTGCTGGTAGAAGAGCGTCGGCTGGGGGCCATCACAAGGGAGTACAATGCAGCACATGCAGGACCGCGCCGACCGATTGAGCCCGCAGTCCTGGAAGACCTAAGAAGCCGAGGAAGAGCAGTCAACCAGCAGCTATCAGGGGCTGAGCAGCCGGAGCGTCCGAGAAGGCCGGTGCAACCGGAGCAACCAGCGCAGTCGGCATTCATCCAGAGGCCAGCATATAGCACACCGGACAAGAACTTGAGAGCAGCCGAGCAGATAGCGCTCGAGCTGGAAGATTTGGAAGGAGATGAGCGGCGCGAACAGTCGCGCCGAATGCGTGAGATGATAGCGGCCGCAAAAGAGCAGAGGCTTGTAGCAATGGGCAATCAAAATGCTGAACCAGAGGCATCAAGAGGAACTGTGAGGCCGAATGCGGGAGCTAGCCAGCGACCGAATGCATCGCGCCAGAACAGGCATCAACCTGCACCATCTCGGCACGACAGCAAGGTCAGAAGCAATCGGCCACCTCCAGCATCAAGCAGAAGAATGGAAGAGTCGGCTGTTAACAGCAGGCGCCATGACATGCCGCAGCAATCGGTGCCAAGACCAGCAATCAGCACCCGACTTGGCCCTCGCCAAATCGGCCAGAACGACGCAAGGCATCGCATTGAGCTCCTGGAGAAGGAGGCTCAGGAAGATGAAGAAGGAGAAGCTGGCCCATCATGTTTCGGTCATCGCATTCGGACGGAGAGATTCCCCAAAGGCTTCACGTTGCCGAGAGACACTCCCAAGTACAATGGCTCGGTGAAACCGGAAGATTGGCTGTCCGATTACCTGACGGCAGTCCGCATTGCAGGGGGCAATCGGCGTGTAGCAGTCCGCTATGCACCTCTCATGCTGCAGGGCTCAGCGCGGACATGGTTGAACAGTTTGCCCAAGGATTGCAACCAATCGGCCCGAATCTCGGGGACTACACCCACTGGGTGCGCTTGCGTGCACCCACCGGAAGAAAGTCTACCGATTGAGGAAGGCAAGTGATAAAGCAAAAAATGCTAAAGATCCGAACCGGTTGTAAGAGAAAAAGAGGTGGCCGACTGTGATGTTGGTCCCGCCGACTGCACCAGCGATTCAGAGAAGGGCCGGTTGCAGCGCGGCATTCGGTCGGCTGCGTTTTGTCACATTGCACGCCGGGCCGATTGCTGTCATATAGGTTGTGGCGCCGTGCCTTCGGTCCGCTAGTACATGGCAACGCAAAGGAAGAATTCGGAGGCTGCGTCCCAGACGGCCGTCGTCTGCCAGGAGCGCCTGCAAGAAGCATCCGGCTGCGTCAGATCGCCTGCCGACTGCGCAGATCGGCCGGAAGACTGCAAAAAAAAGAGTTAGGTCGGTCGGTGTCAATCCGATTGCGCTGACCGGTCAGCTGATTACGAAAAAGGAGTATGGTTGTGACCCGGATGGCAGGCCATCCGCCGGAGCAATCACAGGGATCATTTTCCTGGATGACTCGACGAGTCACTCGGAGGCTCGGAGGACGAGCCTGCCAAGTGCCCCGTCTGTTACATCAACAGAAAACCCTCCGGATGACTCACCAAGTCACCCGAAGGCTACACCTTCACCCAGTGGGTGTTCCGACTGCGCCAAAAAATTCAATGTGAGTTCTCACTCAATACTGCTTACCATAGCAAGCATGACGGATGAACCTGAGTAGTCTTCGGGGGTTATCTCCGCGTTATTTCCAATTGGCTGCATGTTCGGCCCGGGACCGGCTGCCTCTGGGTAGGCCGGATAACCCAAATAGTTATTTCCGACAGACGGATTAGTAGTGTGTACGGAGCCAAAGGCCTGCGATTTGATCCATCTGCAGACCGCATGCCGGCTGCAACGCTGGCAAAGAGCAAAAGCTGGAGGTCACCACACATGAACAACGTCCAAAGAGAAAACAATTTGGACGACCCGATCGTTTCCTTTTGGAAGTTTGCTCGGTTGAGTTTGCTCCCCAAAGTCTAAGTACTGTACACTTCATCTTGCGGCCGACTGTTCGATCCATCTACAGACCCCAAGCCGGCTGTAATGCTGGCAAGAGCAAGAGCCAAAGGGTGGAATGAACAGAAAAACGACTGCGGGGCGAAGGCAAAGCCGAGTCAGCCTCCCGATTGCACAAATCTACATTTTTAGAAAAATAAGAAGTATTCGATATATCCGAGATAACTAACGTTTGTCTTATGCATGATTGTTTCCGGGGGAAAACTACTGAGACCCTCGACGCCATCGACTACAACAAAATCAAGGAACCCTCCGGATGACTCTCCGAGTCACCCGGAGGCTCGGAGGCTACACCCAGTGGGTGCGCTTGCGCGCCCCCACTGGAAAGAAGCTGCACAAAGTGCGGTCGGCGTTCAGCTACACCAACAAAGAAGAAACCCTTCGGATGACTCACCGAGTCACCCGGAGGCTCGGAGGCTACTGTCGGAGGAAATACCCCCGGGTATACCAAAGTCACCGATTCAACACAACGCCAACCGCGCGCCTTCGCCGACTGCGCTCCGTCTCGGCCCCCCGCCGACTGCTCCATGCCAATTGCGCGCCAGCTCGGTCGCCGGTCGATTGCCCCGTGCCGATTGCCCGTAGTCAGCCGTCCGCGCACTCGGCTGTCCAAGAGGTCAACCGAGACATCTATATCAAGCAGACAAGACAAGCCGACAAGACAACTGAGTGACATCTCTAGTCATGTCAGGAATAGTGTAGTGGTTAGATGTCACATTACATCACATCATGGTGTCACTTCACTTGTACTTCTTGTCCCCCCTTTGTCTCCTTGTTCCCTCTCTCCCTCATCCCCTTGCCACTACTATATAAAGGGCAAGGGTACCCACGGTGAGAAGAAGGATGGATCCAGGAGCATTAGTACTAGCTAGCAATCCATCCATCCATGAGTAGATCAGCTCGGCCGCAGCACCTTCAGCTCGGCCGCAGCACATATACAGCTCGAGGAGCACCAGTGTACAGATATATGCCTATAGTCTAGACAGGCAGGAGTAGGGGTTTTATCTCTACGGAGAGCCCCGAACCTGGGTACTTCACGGTGTCCGACTGTGCTTGTACCTAGACCCGTCCGGAGCGCCGTCGCTTGCTACCATTACCCCTCTTTAGCCATCCCATGGCATCTGCCGTCACATATCGACGACACCCTCTCAAGAAAGGGATGTTACACTTCCCTAGGAAAAATATTAAGTTGCCTTTTGAGTCCGTCACACGGGCTAGTTATTTTCTTGAAAAGACATGATCTATTTGCATTAAGCCTAGCTAATGGCTTTAAAGAAGCGCTTTTGGGAGGCAGCCCGCAACGAATTTAGGATTTCCTTTTTGTTTTTCTTCTATTTTTAGTGGTCTTTATGATTGTTACTACTGTAGCAACATCATTGTATCTTTACTTTTCAAGCTTTGTGCCAATTATAGCCTCTTATGACAAGGGAAGTGAAAGTTGTGACATGCTGTCCAGAAAACAGATTCGGTCCTCGTGACTAGAAAAATCACAGAAAAATCCCAGTTCATCTTTTTGAGCTGATTTTTTTACACATAATTATATATACAATTACGGAACTTTCGTATGTTCTGAGTTTTTTTATTTGAGTTGTAGAAGTATCCCTAAAAAATTCTTTACTATCTGATGGTCTGTTTTTCACAGATCCTGTCCTGTTTTGCCTTTCCTTCATTTTTCAAAATTTAAGCTTGCTTTTTCTTTGAAAAAGCCTTTTGGAAATCTTGAGAAATAGTATCTCTTCAAGAATATCCTTATTTCCAGTAGAGAAAAATATATTTTATTATGGGTACTAACCTCGCTAATCAGATTATGATGAGTTATGTATGAAGGGAGTTTTCAAGTGTGCGAGGGAAGATGATGAAAGAAGATTCAGGAGTTTCAAGCGCTCAAGCTTGGGGATGCCCCCATGCATCCCCAAGAAATATTCAAGGAGACTCAAGCGTCTAAGCTTGGGATGCCCCCATGCATCCCCTTCTCCATCAACAATTATCAGTTTGTCTTTCGTTTCACTATATTTTTATCACTTCATGCGTTATGTGCTATGCTTGGAGCGTCTCGCTCTTAGGTTTTATTTTTAGTTTTCTTTAGCTTTGCTTGCTGTTCATAAAATTTTAGAACCCAGCTTTCTTTGTGTGGGAGAGAAACACGCTCCAGCTTCAAAATCTAGAACACATCATAGGATTTTTCATGCCTATATCTTTGCTGTGATTGTCCTTTATCTTTTTCATTGCTGATGTCATGTTTAGCTCTTAGTTTTCATGCTTATATTTTTAAGAGCTTTTGTTTTAGTTTGTTGCTAGAACTCTCTTGAGTTTTCACGTTTATCTTGTTTAGAGAATTTTCCTGTTGCACTGAGTTGTGTGTCTTGACTTGAAGTAGGTAATTGAGGTTGCTATTCAGTTATAGTAATAACTTGCAATAGTTTTGAGGTATTGCTTTGAGTAATGTTTGGACTTTTGGTGTCAAGAGCTTTAGCCTATTCGTGATAGATGTCTTATTTTGGGCAATCCGTGTTTATTTTCAAAACATACAAAATTAGTTGAGAACTCTAGCTACTAGATGGATCACTACTCTTTGGAGGGATCAAATATTAGAGTACACTCATGTACCATGAGTCGAGGATGCGCAAGGATAACCAAAACCCCATACACTCCTCCTCGGGGTACTTGTCTCTTTGTGAACCTCCTTATTAGATTGAGAGTTACTGATAATAAGTGCATGAGTTCTTCGGACTAATGTGAGTATTCGAAAGTTGACACTTCCACCTTCCCATATTTTCTATTCTTTCATGTGCCATGCATTGCCTCCTTCTCACTCCGAGAGTTGGCTTCCACCTTCGCCGGTACATCCAAACCCTTGGCATGATACGCTCTGTCATCATAAACCTCCTTATATCCTTCCTCAAAACAGCCACCATACCTACCTATCAAGGCATTTCCATAGCCTTTCCGAGATACATTGCCATGCAACATCCATCTTCTCATGACTTGATCTTCATGTCATACATGCTACTTTCTTGATCGATGAGCCGCATGCTAGTTGGGCCTTGCCCTATTCATTGCTACATGACGCACTAGTATCATTGCATATCCTGCTACACTGGCAGAGGCATACATTTGCATACTTCATGATAGTTACATCTTCTTTATGATTTAAGTACCTTGTAAAGTGTGAAAGATCTTCTATACTTTTTGTAATATATAGAGTGTTGCCCCTAAAGTGAGGAAAAGATCCCAAAGTGGACAAATTAATAGAGCCCAAAGAGGAAAAATGAGAGAAATAGAAAGAGCCATTGAGGCCACCAAAAAAACAAAAAAAACTAAAAGAAATAAAAAGAGAGAAGGGGGCACACTACTATTCCTTTTGAGAGATCCACAATCGTGCTCCATCTTATATCTTGTACTCCATAGAGATTATCATTCATGCATATAGCTATGTGGGGACCTTCACACTATAAAACTTGGCTTGTATATTCCAATGATGAGCCTTCTCAAATGAGCTCTAGGTCTTCTTGAGCAAGCAAGTTGGATGCACCCCCCACTAGTTCCATTGGAGAGCTTACCTTAGCTCATATGTGCATCCGTTGCGTGGAAATCCCTAGGCCTCACATCATATCTATCATTTGGATTTCTCTCGCCTATGATTATCCTGATTGATGTGATCCTTTCACACCTTTTTGTCTTCCTCCTCCACCATATTCTCTCTTTGCCATCCTAAGTGTCAACTTTCTTTCTTACGCTCATCCATTGCATGAGTGCTCAAAATGTCAAAAAGGAGTGGATCATTTTGACTTGTACGTGGATAGTGGTCTGGGGATGAGTCAAGATAAGATTCCAAAGAAGACCAAGTGTGAAACTTTAGTAGATTGAGTTCTCAACACAAAAATACTTTTTATCGTATATCCATATCCCCTTTCTTGCACGCAAACACCATTTGGAGACGTTCGAGTCACGGAAAGCGAGAGCTCTTGCACCTTTATGTTCTTATGTTGCTTGTTTCAATGCTAAATATAGACTCTTACCTGTTATGACTTGAATCGAATAACATGCCTTGATTTCTTTACTTAAAATTTCTTATATGGTTGTTAGCATGTCACCATAGAAATTATGCTTCTTATCATTTACCTACTCGAGGGCGAGCAAGAATTAAGCTTGGGGATGTTGATACGTCCAAAACTTATCTATAATTTCTGCTTGCTCCATGCCTCTTTTGTGTGATATTGCTATGTTGTTGATGAACTTCCATACACTTTTGATCATATTTGGACTAACTTATTAACTCAGTGCACCCCAGTGCCAGTTCCTGTTTTCTACAGTTTTTCTATTTCAGGTTTCCCCCATATTAAAAGTGCTCCAGGATTCGGGAAAAATCCAATAAAAATCATCGATTCGGAAGCTTCGGGAATCACCGAGGGGGGGGCAGAGGGGACCCACCAGGGCCCCAGGCGCCCTCCCGGCGTTCCCTAGGGTGTGGCCGCGCCAGCGGGCCGCCTGGACCCCTGGTGGCCCCCTGGCTGCACCCCTTTGCCCATATATTCCCTGTGACGCAAAAACCCCGAGACGGGAACCCTTTTTCGCGATCTCTCCTCTGTTCCGCCGCCACCGCGCTTCCAAGATCGGGAGCACCAGGAGACCTCTTCCCGGCACCCTGCCGGAGGGAGGAACCACCTCCGGGAGCTTCTCCACCACCATGGATGCTTCCCGGATGAACCGTGAGTAGTCCACCTTGGACCATGGGTCTATGATCAGTAGCTATGTGATGTTCTCCTCCCCTCTTTGTTCTTCATGGATTAGACCTCGTGAGCTGTCCTACATGATCGAGGCACATATGTAATCTTTCTGTTGTTGCTATGCTGAGTTTGCTGGGACTGATGGATTATGAGACTATGTTCAGATTGTGCTTGAGTAATATATTTGATTCTCCTCTTTTATATTTATGTTCTTGATTAATTCTTGCATGTTCTCCGTTGCTGTTTATTGCTTTGGCCAAGTAGTAGGTAGTGACTCCAAGAGGGAGCATTATGCATGATTGTGGGTTCATGCCCCCTGATGACTAGCTTGAGTGACAGAAACATGAGTCTAGGGGATGTGTTGTTCCTAACAGGGAGAAAACAACGGTGCTTGTACTTGCGAGTGCAAGGATTGTTTACTTTACGCAAAGTTCTTTAATGCAGTTGTCAGTTGCTTTGAGTTTACACTTTGGGTGGGATTCACAACTTAATACCAGCGAGCTGTTCTAGATAGATATCTCAAGGTCGATGATTAGTAGGTAGCTGCAGATGGATTTCGGTCTACTTGTCTTGGCGTACCGCCCATACTTTTGAGCCTCTTCCTTTCTTTATGGCATAGTTAGCATTGGTTTGCGCACATAATCCTGTCAATTGCCCAGCTGTAATTTGTTTACCTCGCATGGCTATTTTATCGTCTTTTGGGAGAGAGACATCACTAGGGAACATCATAGGACCCCGGTCCATATTTCCAATACTGTTTACACCCACTATCAATTTACTGCTTTATTTACTTTTCAGTTGCTATCACTATGATTACTATCCCATGCATTTTATCCTTTGTAAACAACAAGGCCCGAGGGATTGAAAACCTCTATGAACTCGTTGGGAGCAAAGTTATTTGCTGTGTGTGCAGGTCCAGGTGAAGTTAGCAACCTCGGTTGTGAATGGCGCCATTGTTCACTTTACCACCTTCTTGTATCTGTTGGAGTCCTACTGGTTCGATACTCAACCTTAGCATCTTCACTAAGGGAAATTGCCGCTATCTACATCTCAACCTTGCAGTTTGGGTAACCAACGAGGGGCGAGAAGTAAACTCTCGTGACATCACTTTCGCCTAGATTTCAAGGGATCGCGTAAGATCCCGAACTACACAGCTGACATGGACCCGGCGACTTGGATCGAAAGCTTTGACCTCGCCATGGACATGATGCAAGCCGGCGAATAGGTTTGTGCCCGCTACTTCACAATGATGTTGGAAGGGCCGGCTCGCACATGGTTCAAAAATCTTCCAGAGAATTCCATCACCTCTTGGGCGGATTTCAGAGAGAAGTTCATCAAGAATTTCCAAGGCACCTGCCGGCGAGCCACCACAATAGTCGACTTATAGCACTTTTCCAGAAAGAAGGAGAGTCGGCCCTAAGCAGGGCACGACGAGTGGAAGATATAGTGCATTCCTCAGACACTATCACTGCACAGACAACAGTAATCTTCCTGGAGAGAAACTGCAAGTTCGAGCCTCTAGTACACAAGCTTGGCCGACTCAAGAGGACGGTCAGTAACATGGGAGAGCTCATGAACGCGTTCATCAAGTATGCCGAGTCTGACAAAACCAAGGATGTTGATCAGGAGGAGGACAAAACTTCCCAAAATAAGAAGAATAACAGCAAGGGATCTCAGAGCTAGAACCAATAAACCAAGCGCCAACTCGATCAGAATACTTCCAACTTGGTAGCCAACACAAATGTCCGCTCCCGAAGGCAGAAGCAGGGGGGCAACAACTACCGCAAGCCAGAACGAAGCTTCCAACCCCCAGTCAGCTTTGAAGAAGCTCTGAAACGACCTTGTCCACAACACAGCAAACCCGTCCGTCGAGCCAGTCACACTTCGGAAGAGTGCAACTTCATGAAATAGTTCGCACGTCGTGGAGGTCAGGGCCCTCCCGGTTCAGGTAGCGGAGTCGGCCAAAACAATAATAACCAAAAAAATTTCCACCAGGGAGCTGGCGCCGCACCGGAATATCAAGGACCCCAATGAGGAGGACAGCAAAACCAATCGGGACTCGCCGGATTGCAATCAAACCCAAAGCAGCTCCAAGACCACTAAAATTATCACGTCTTCACCACTAGCAGTTTTCGGAGGGACATGAAGTTGCAGCAGAGATGTGGCCACAGAGCCGACTTGTCCTAGATGGCTTAACTGGCCTGAACAGCCAATCACCTGGACGAGGGATGACCACCCACCAGTGGTAGAAAACCCGGGTTCCCTAGCCTTGGTAGTTTCTCCACAAATAGGGTGCTACACGCTTGATAAAGTACTCATGGACAGAGGAAGCAGTATCAAAATCCTTTACTACGAGACCTTCCGTAGGATGGGTCTAACTCACAAGAAGTTGCAAACCTCCAACATTGTGTTCCATGGAATAGTCCCAGGGAAGTCAGCACGCCCAATAGGCAAAATCTACCTGGATACATCTTTTGGAACTGCTGAAAACTTTCGCTCCGAGTTCATACCCTATGAGGTGGTAAAGCTCGAGAGCCCATATCACGCCATCCTAGGAAGACCGGCTTACGCCAAGTTCATGGCTCGTCCATGCTATTTTTATCTGAAGCTAAAGATGTCGGGTCCCTTCGGCCCAATCACAGTAGATGGGAGCCGGTCTAGGGCTACAGAATGTGACGAGCAACACGTCAAATTTTCCGACTCGGCATGCGCCAAGGAGGACCTATCTGCATACCAGGAGAAGGTAGATCCAACCGACTCTACCATCTTGAAGAAACCGACTCCTGACAACAACACCAAGTTCCAACCGGCTCAGGACACGAAGAAAGTCGACTTTGTCCCCGGTGATGCTTCCAGGCAGTTCATCATTGGGATAGAGCTATCTGACAAATAGTAAAGCGAGCTCATCGAGTTCCTCCATGAGAATCGGGACATTTTTGCATGGAAACCTTATGACATGCCAGGTGTTTCGAGGGAACTCGCTGAGAACCACCTAAATATCGACTCAAAGCTGAAGCCGGTCAAACAATTCCTTCATCGTTTCAATGAGGAAAGGAGGAACGCCATTGGGGAAGAGATAGCTCGGCTCCTCTCTGCGGGGTTCATCATGGAAGTTTTCTATCCAGTGTGGCTTGCAAATCCGGTCCTCGTTCTGAAAAAGAACGGGACTTGGCGTATGTGCATCGACTACACCGACTTAAACAAGGCCTGCCCTAAGGACCCTTCGCGCTACCTCGCATTGATCAGATTATCTACTCTACTGCGGGATGCGATCTCCTGTGTTTTCTCAACGCCTACTCTGGCTATCACCAAATCAAGATGGCTCTTGAGGACCAGGAGAAAACAACTTTCATCGCTCCATTTGGAATATACTTCTACACTTCTATGCATTTTGGCTTGAAGAATGCAGGGGCCATATATCAGCGAATAGTGCATAACTGCCTCAAGGAGCAAATTGGGCACAATGCGCATGCTTACATGCAGGGGCGTACCCACGTTATAGTTAGGGGGTGCACAGGACACCGGGTCAAAATCAGTTTCATTTGTATATTCTATTCATATATAGTGTGTGACACCCCTAATTTTGATGAAAATTATAGGTAATTACATAGTGTGACACCGGGTTATTTTTCGTCTAGGTCCGCCCCTGCTTACATGGACGACATAGTCATCAAGTCCCAGGCGGCCGACTCACTCATCAGCGACCTCCAGGAAACCTTCAAGAATCTGCGCAAATATCAGATGAAGCTAAGCCTGGCCAAGTGCACCTTTGGGGTCCCTGTAGGAAAGCTGCTCGGATACATAGTGTCAGAGAGATGAATCGAGGCAAACCCAGAGAAAATCAACACTATTATGTCCCTCCAAAAGACGGCCTCAGTGAAAAGAGTCCAACGGCTCACAGGGTGCGTGGCTGCCCTGAGTCGATTCATAAGCCGACTTGGAGAAAAAGCGATCCCATTATATCGTATCTTGCGAAAGTCGGAGAAATTCGTATGGGATGATGAAGTTGATCAAGCTCTGGAAGCATTGAAGAAACAGTTGTCCCAGGCTCCAATACTGGTGGATCCTAAGCCGAAAGAGCCGATGTTAATCTATATTTCTTCCAACAATCCAGCAGTCAGCGTTATGGTGGTGGTTGAACGTATAGAAGCCGGTAAAGAGCACCCTTTGCAAAGGCCAGTTTATTGTGTTAGTGAGATCTTGACTTCATCAAAACAACACTACCCTCACTGGCATAAAATGGTCCTTGGTGTATTCATGGTGAGTCAGAAGCTCAAGCATTACTTCCAAGAGCACCCCATAACAATAGTCAGCTCAGCACCGCTTGCAGATATCATCCAGAACCGGCAGGCCACGGGAAGGATTGCAAAGTGGGCCATAGAGTTGGGGGCTTACCACATCATATGAACCACGCACGACCATCAAGTCCTAGGCACTGGTCGACTTCATCAATGACTGGACAGAAATCAAAGCCCCCCAGTAAAGCCGGTTACCAAATACTGGACAATGCACTTTGATGGGAGTCAACAGCTACAAGGGTCAGGAGCCAGCGTGGTACTTACTTCTCCCAAGGGAGAGAAATTCTTCTATGTCGGGACCCGGGGTTAGCGTATGTAATTCCAGTCACGATGCAATCACATGGAGAGCCGAGAACCGTACCCACTTGTCTAAGCAGACAAGGCCAAGCACAGAACATTCTCGGTAAGCATCGAACGTGAGGGGCATCCCATCCAGGGCGGATGATCAACTGAGATGGGTCCTCATCGTTCGCTCACAAGTCTAAATGCTTATGGGTGGTGAATCCCATACTCATAGACAAGTCGCCTCAACCATGTTATCGATTGAATCCTAACTCTTACATAGACTTACTCCAGCCCGATCACTTAGTCGGGGTCTAGGGCGGGCTTGATCATACAACAAAGTGTGCAACTGACAGAGTCACGAGCAATCGCATCGCGATGCCCCAAGCTGCGCGCATCTAAGGGCCACTTGGTGTATAAAAGACCGCCAGCCAGATCACAACTAAGGTCTCGAAAACCCATACTAAGACATGCATGTTATAAACATACACGCAGCACACATGCCTAGTATGAACAGCAGGTATCATCACATAACTCTACAAAGTACTTTTTTTATTGACTTACACATAGAGCATACAAAGATCACATGTCTGTGATCAACACTACATCATTCAACGGAAGCAAATTAGGTCTGAGTACAGACAAGTTTAAATAATGGCTTAGAGAAGCCTTGTAAACATACATGCCCTTCCACGAGGGACCAGACTACTGTCTGGAACTATACTACCAAGGTCAACGTCGAGCTTCACGAAGGTGACTCCATCGTGGGTCCGGGTTCTCATCAAAAACATAGAATAAGCAAACATGAGTACAAAGTCGTACTCAGCAAGACTTACATCAGATCTATACTACTCATGATCAAGTTTCAAGGTAAAGGGAGGTGGGGTTTCAACATGCAGAAGTGCCAACTTTGACTTGGCTAGTCCTGTACTACGAGTACCAGACTTTGAGGTAAGAAGCGTACATGAGTCCACTACCAAGTCTCCAACCAATACACCACTATGGGTACTTCCTCGACTTCCCCACGAGGAAGCACGCCATAGCACTCACGCTTATCTTGCGAGTTTTATAAGTATCCATTCAAGTTATCTATGATCAAGTAGAGGTCTCCAAGTAATCCATAACCGCGGACACGGCTATTCGAATAGTTCATTAACCCGGAAGGGGTGTACATCTTCACACGCGTGTCATCACTTATCGTCTCGTTCTTGTCACCCTTAAAGCGGGTGTCGGACGTGGATGAAACCAAGGCACTACCCTCACATCACCTTCTCTAATCCAGGAGTCGACTACCTGAGTTTGTCACCGCTCGAGAGTCCGGCCGGTTCCACGAAACAGACTCAGATAATGCAAGGGACCGAGACGCCACCTTTGACAGATGGTTTCACTGCCTCACAGGTCCACCCACTTATCTATAGTTAGGTCAAATGGAAAGCCCGAATCTAGTGTGACTCCTGGACCGGATCGGGTACGTATAGAGGCCAAACGGGGCTCCCATAAAACCCTACATGTGGTCATACTCTTTGTCTTGGATCACAAAACAGGAACTCGGGGCCTAGGGCAGTGTTCAACGAGACAACCCACTGTGTACTCCTACACATCCTCTCATCGTTCACCTTTGTTTAGGGTGGATTCACCAACACGTTATCATCAGCATCACTGTGTTCATTCCATCCCGACTCACAATCATAACATCCTCATTGTATCACTAAGCAGCAAAAAGCAGTAACAGTTGCAGGGGCCACATGCTCATCATTCAACTCATAAATCTGCTAGGATTGTGGTTTGCTTAAAACAGTGAAAAAAGGATAGGTCATGCATTGGAATGGGTTCAACTATGCGAAAGAACGTGTCTCGATGATCTCCTAAACATGCATAAGCGAGACTGGGAGGAAAGTAGGATTTTATAGACATGATCAATGGGGTTTGCTTGCCTTGCTGACGATACAAAGGTCTTAACGGTGGTCTTCTTCTTCGGGGGTGATCACCGTCTCGGAACGTCTGTCATCGGAGGCAATCATCAACAAGGGGGGGACAACTTCGGAAATAAATGCACATACACATGATAAGGTTGTCCATGATGTGAGTGGTACTGGTTTGTAGCATATTCATTTTAATTGAAGTATATTGCATTTGAAATGCAAATTCAAACTTCAAATTCAAATTAAGTCATATACACACTTGCTTTTTTTCACCCATTTTAAAATGGTCAAACATAAAAACAAATTGCATATTCTTAATCCTTGCATTTTTCTGATAATTTTTCATATATTATATGTTTAATTTGGAGTTAGTATGAATTTTCTATGAATTTCCAAAGTTTAATTGATTTTCTGGATTTTTCTCTGTTTTCTTTAATTCTTTTAATTCCACTTATTGCATCAGCACTGCATCAGCATGGCGTCAGCAAGAGGCTGACCAGTGGGGCCATGCTGTCAGTGGCTCTGGGATTAATCCCGTGGTTTAAATTAAACTGTGTTTAATTAGAGGGGGCTGGGGGCCCACTGTCATAGACTCCAGGGGGGATTAGCACGTGATTAAGGGCCCTAATGGCATGGGCTGTCGGCGGCTCAACGCCGGCGTCACTGGACGCGGCGGCGCCTCGCCGGCGTGGCGATTCCGGCCACTGGAGAGCTCGCCGAGGCCACCAGAGGGACGCCCGAGGTCACCCGTGTCACCCAGTGCCCACGGGGAGGCTCGGGGGTGGCCGGAGCCTCGTCGGCGTCAACATGGCGCGGCGGCCGTGGCACTGCTGCGACGGGGATGGCGAAAACATGCGCGGGAGAGGGGGATTTTGGGTGCAGCGGAACCAGTGAGCGGTGGCGGAAACTTTGGGCACATCCGCGTGACCAATTGCTCACCGGAGTGTTGCCGGCGACGACTCGCGCGGCGGCGGCCGGAGTTGAGCTCGACGGGCGCGGTGATTTCTTCCACGGGGAGGAGCGCTACCAGGGGCAAAAGAAGGGGAAGCTCACCCCAGTGCTAACAGAGAAGACGGCGGGGTCGTAGGAGCTCTGGAGGCGACGAATTCCTCGCCGGCGTGCGGCGGCCGTAGCGGAGGGAGCTGGTCCGATTCGCAGGCTTCAGAGCGCTCCAGCTCGCGGGCGTCTGCTCGGTGAAGAAGTCGACGACTGGGAACGCGATGGACACGCCAGCTTGCCTCCTCGACGTCGTTGTCCACGAGCACGCAGCGGCGGCGCTCCGGCGTGGCTTCGGGTGTGCGCAGAAACGAGAGAGGGAGAGGGGGAGAGCGAGCGGAGAGAGGGGAGGAATGGAGGAGGCTTCCAGGGCTTTCTCCAGGCGAGGAGATGAGGAGGGGAGGGCCTCTGCGCTGTCCAAGCAGGAGGTGGCCATGGCCACGGGCATGCCGGGCACGCAGCTGCCTGGCTGCCTGGAGAAGAAGACAAGGGCGCCGGGGTGGGCCTGGGCCGGCTTCTGCTAGTTGGGCCCAAGCCAGGTAGGCCTCTTTTCTGTTTTTCTTCTTTTCTTTTTATTTCCGTTATTTGTTTTGCCTAGGTAAAAAAATACCATAGCATTTTATAAAAATGCCCAAATATTTTTATAAATCCTAGGTGACTAGTAGCAAGTAACTTGTATAATTTGAGCATTTTTTAAATTCAAAACATTTGAATTTCAATTCAAATAGGGGTCAAATTTAATTTCCAGGGCACATTTTGAATTTTTGAATATTCCATGGGCATGGGAAAATACCCAAACCACTCTTAAAATGATCACCATCATTTATAGGAATTTTTCAAATGTTCAAAAGATTTTTATCTGGCCATTTGTATTAAATTCGCAGGGCTTTCTGCTTCCCCATTTTTGAATTTCATTTCAATTTTTGCATCATGCAAAGGGATCAAACAAACCCTAGCACTTACCCTAATTGGGGTTCTGACAACTCGCCCCCACTCAAAAGAATCTCGTCCCGAGATTCAGAAGTCGTCGGGAGGAAGGTGGGGTACTCGGCACGGAGGCGGTCTTCTCTTTCCCAGGTTGCTTCTTTCTCGGAGTGATGTGAGCATTGCACTTTGAGAAACTTGATCTTCTGACGACGAGTGACACGCTCTGCTGAATCAAGAATACGAACAGGGTACTCTCGATAAGAAAGTTCATCTTGGAGATCAAGCGTTTCATGGTCGACTTCGCGGATGGGGTCCTTGAAGCAACGCCTGAGTTGTGACACATGGAATACATCATGTACTCGGGAAAGGTGCGGAGGTAGTTCAAGTTGGTAGGCAACTTCTCCACGTTTAGCGAGAATGCGGAAAGGTCCGATGTAACGTGGGGCCAACTTGCCTTTGATACCGAATCTTTGGGTTCCCTTCAGAGGAGTAACCCGAAGGTAAGACTTCTCATCAAGATTGTAGCTCTCTTCTCTATGATGACGATCATAGTAGCTTTTTTGAAGAGACTGTGCGGCTTTCAATCGATCAAGAACACTGCGAACTTGCTCTTCTGCTTCCTTGATCATATCCGGTCCAAAGAGTTGTCTTTCACCGGTTTCTGACCAGTTTAGGGGTGTTCGACATCGTCGGCCATAGAGGAATTCAAAGGGAGCAATGTTCAGACTAGATTGATAGCTATTGTTATAAGCAAATTCGGCGAATGGAAGAGACTTCTCCCAATTCTTTCCGAATGAGATAACACAAGCTCTGAGCATGTCTTCCAAGATTTGATTAATCCTTTCAACTTGACCGCTAGACTGAGGGTGGAAAGCTGTACTAAAGGAGAGATGAGTTCCCATAGCATTTTGAAAACTTTCCCAGAATCTAGAGGTGAAAAGGCTACCACGATAAGAATTGATTTCCATTGGAACACCGTGAAGAGACACAATTCTAGAGACGTACAAGTCCGCTAACTGGCTAGCAGTTATCGACTCGCGAACGGGAAGGAAGTGAGCAACTTTGGAAAGTCGATCAATGACAACGAAGATGGCATCATTTCCTTTCTGGGTTTTTGGAAAGCCGGTGATGAAGTCCATACCGACCTTGTCCCATTTCCACTCGGGAATAGACAATGGTTGAAGAGTACCAGCAGGTCTTTGGTGTTCTGCCTTAATGCGACAACAAACATCACATTCGGCAACAAATTGTGCAATGTCTCTCTTCATCCGGGTCCACCAAAATCTCTGGCGTAGATCTCGGTACATTTTTGTGCTACCGGGATGAATTGAGAGGGGATTGTCATGAGCTTCCTTAAAGATCAGCTGCTTTAGGTCCTCATTTTCAGGAACTACTAAACGATTTTCAAAGAATATCGTTCCTTGATCATTTGTAGAGAAACATTTAGCAACTGCGCTAACAATGTTCTGCTTGATCTCTTGAATACTACTATCTTGTTTCTGGGCGACTATGATTTGATCCTCAAGGGTTGGTTTCGCCACCAGGGTAGAAAGAAATCCATGAGGAACTATCTCAAGATTGAGCTTGCAAAATTACTCATGAAGAAGTGGTTGATACTGTTGTAACATGAGGTTGTTACAATACGACTTACGACTTAGTGCATCATCCATGACATTGGCCTTGCTTGGGGTGTAAGAAATTCCTAAGTCATAATCTTTTATCAACTCTATCCAGCGTCTTTGCCTGAGATTATGATCTGGCTGGGTGAATATATATTTGAGGCTTTGGTGGTCGGAATAGATCTCACAACGATTACCAAGGAGGTAATGTCGCCAAGTCTTCAGGGCATGAACTACGGCAGCGAGTTCAAGATCATGGGTAGGATAGTTCTCTTCATGTGGACGCAACTGGCGTGAAGCATAAGCTACCACATGTCTATCTTGCATAAGTATGCATCCTAACCCTTGCCGTGAAGCATCACAATAGATCTCGAAATCCATTTTGGTGTCTGGAGGTGCAAGTACGGGTGCAGAAGTCAATCTTCTTTTTAGCTCTTGAAGCTTTCCTCGCACTTTGGAGTCCACTGGAATTTATTATCTTTCTTGAGGAGTTCAGTTAGAGGCTTTGCAACTTTGGAGAAGTTCTCAACGAAGCGGCGACAATAGCTTGCTAAGCCAAGAAAACTCCTAACTTTCTTAACCGATTCAGGTGGAGTCCAGTCAAGGACGGCCTGAACTCTCTCGGGATTGACTGCAACACCTTTCGCAGAAACCACGTGGCCTAAGTAGGTCACTTCTGGTAGCCAAAATTCACAGTTGGAGAACTTGGCATAAAGGCGGTGCTCTCTAAGTTTCATCAATACTAGCCTTAGGTGTTCGGCATGTTCTTCTTCGTTCTTCGAGTAGATGAGAATGTCATCGAGATAAACTACAACAAATTTATCTAGGTACTCCATGAAGATCGAATTCATCATGCGCGAGAAAGTGGCGGGGGCATTGGTTAAACCAAAGGACATGACGGTGTACTCGTAAAGACCATAACGAGTAGTAAAACCTGTTTTGGGAATGTCCTCGTTTCGGATTTTGATTTGATGATAACCTAATCTCAAATCCATCTTGGAGAAGACAGAGGATCCAGCAAGTTGATCATAAAGATCATTGATCCTGTGCAGTGGGTACTTGTTCTTTATCGTCGCTAGATTTAGCGGGCGATAGTCTACGCATATCCTTTCTATTCCATCTTTCTTCGTTACGAACAGAACGGGCCAACCCCATGGCGATGAGCTAGGGCGGATGAAGCCTTTTGCCAACAAAGCTTCAAGTTGGATTTTAAACTCAGCTAACTCACGTGGGGCCATTTTGTATGGGCGTCTGGAAATTGGGGTTGTGCCTGGTATAAGATCAACTATGAACTCTACACACCTGTCGGGTGGCATCCCCGGCAGTTCTTCAGGAAAGACATCCGGGAAGTCACGAACCACCGGAATATCTTCAAGGTGTGGAAGGGAAGCACATTCAAAGTATGCACCTGGATTCTAGAGCTGGGTGATGTGTAGTCAATGATCTGACCTGAAGGATGGGTGAGTTTAACTGACTTGGCTTTACAATCAAGGAAAGCATTCTGCCTTGATAACCAATCCATGCCTAGGATGACATCAATGCCCGAAGACTTGAGGGCTATAAGAGAAGCAAGGAATACTAAACCCTCAATTGCAATTTGATTGCCATGGCTTACTCTATTAGTTTGCCACTTTGAACCAGGAGTTTGAATGATCATTGGAGAAAACATTTCTTCAAAAGAAAATCCATGCCGAAGTGCATAACTTTCCGACATGAATGAATGAGAAGCTCCTGGATCGAAAAGAAAACGGAGGCGGGAACATGATTGACTGGGAGTGTACCAAGGATGACGTCAGAAGTAGCAATGGTTTCCTCAACTGAGATTTGATTCACACAACCACTACTAGTGGTTGAAGGCTTTGCTGGAAAGGTTTTGGTGGTGGATTTCCTTGGAGGCTTATGACTAGGTCGACGTGGTGCCACCAACACTGTAGGGCATTGTCGGAAGTAATGGCCTGTCAGACCACACGTGAAACACATCCTGCCTAAATTGCTGGGAGCAGGATTACTTGATTGCACACTATCATTCCTGGGAGGAACAATGTGTTGAGGTGGATGGCATATATTGGATGGTGGTCTCTGAAGAAAGTTTTGAGGTATGGCACGAGTTGGAATCCATATTCTGCACTTCTGAGGGGCTGAACTTGAAGAAGGAGCAAGCTCAAGAGCATGCTTGCGGGACTCTTCGAACACCTCATTGCCATGCTCAGCTCTGAAGGATCTGTTGACTAAATCCTCAAAGGTGGCAAATTCAACGAGGTTGAGATCATGGCGAAGGAAGGGGCTAAGTCCCTTACAGAACCTTGCTTGCTTCCTAGCATCGGTGGTGATTTCATCTTGGGCATACCGAGCAAGACGGTTGAACTCTCTCACATACTCATGCATGGACATCTCTCCTTGAGTCAAATTGCAGAACTCTTCCTTCTTGCGCTCCATTAACTCATCTAGAAGGTGGTACCCTCGAAAAGCATCACGGAACTCCTGCCAAGTCACTAGGTGACCATCAGGCTGCATCGCAACATAGTTCTCCCACCATTCAGCAGCAGCACCTTCCAGAAAGTATGCCGCGAATATAACTCGATCATTGGGAGCAACATGTGACGTGTCAAGCTTACGCTCGATGGAACGGAGCCAATCATCAGCTTCAAGGGGCTCAGAAGAACATCGGAATACCGGTGGCTTGAGGAGGATGAAGTCCTGAATGCTCACAACCACATTGCAATGACGAGAGGTATTCTGCTCGATGAGCTCCAGAAGGCGTGTTTGATCACGTCGATTCTTCTCAGCTTCCATCATGATTTCCGCCGTAGAAGGCGATGGTGGAGATGCATCATCATTTCGATTCCGAACACGGTCTCGATTGCGACGAACAGCACTACGAGTTCCACCTGACATCCTGTGTGATAAAAATCAACAATCAGATAAGGTTGTATGATGGAATCAAAGATAAGAGGACATGATGAAGGCGGAAAGATTGTAATGCAAAGGCAATGATTCACAGAAACTCGGAACAAATCGGGCGGCATAACGGCTACACCGGAACGGAAAACAAGACAACCTCGAGGAGATTGGACAGAACTTCCTCAAGGAACTCAAAACACGGAGACTCTGGACGACCACAACTGTCCTACGGCTACAAGGAGGCAAACAACGAGATTTTCTAGTCAGACATAGATGAGCCTAGTCCTATCATCCCGTAGAAAAGGTAAGGGTGACCTAGAACTCAGATCGACGAGGGTAAGGAGAAAAGGAAGCCTTACGTTGTTCCCATTATACCCAGAGTAACTATATAACTATAGAATGCTAGACTCGACTTCGACCAAGGGTTGAATAATCCTACAGACAGTCCTGCTCTGATACCAAGTCTGTCGGGGGCCGGGGTTAGCGTATGTAATTCCAGTCACGATGCAATCACATGGAGAGCCGAGAACCGTACCCACTTGTCTAAGCAGACAAGGCCAAGCACAGAACATTCTCGGTAAGCATCGAACGTGAGGGGCATCCCATCCAGGCCGGATGATCAACTGAGATGGGTCCTCATCGTTCGCTCACAAGTCTAAATGCTTATGGGTGGTGAATCCCATACTCATAGACAAGTCGCCTCAACCATGTTATCGATTGAATCCTAACTCTTACATAGACTTACTCCAGCCCGATCACTTAGTCGGGGTCTAGTGCGGGCTCGATCATACAACAAAGTGTGCAAGTGACAGAGTCACGAGCAATCGCATCGCGATGCCCCAAGCTGCGCGCATCTAAGGGCCACTTGGTGTATAAAAGACCGCCAGCCAGATCACAACTAAGGTCTCGAAAACCCATACTAAGACATGCATGTTATAAACATAAATGCTGCACACATGCCTAGTATGAACAGCAGGTATCATCACATAACTCTACAAAGTACTTTTTTTATTGACTTACACATAGAGCATACAAAGATCACATGTCTGTGATCAACATTACATCATTCAACGGAAGCAAATTAGGTCTGAGTACAGACAAGTTTAATAAACGGCTTAGAGAAGCCTTGTAAACATACATGCCCTTCCACGAGGGACCAGACTGCTGTCTGGAACTATACTACCAAGGTCAACGTCGAGCTTCACGAAGGTGACTCCATCGGGGGTCCGGGTTCTCATCTAAAACATAGAATAAGCAAACGTGAGTACAAAGTCGTACTCGGCAAGACTTACATCAGATCTATACTACTCATGCTCAAGTTTCAAGGTAAAGGGAGGTGGGGTTTCAACATGCAGAAGTGCCAACTTTGACTTGGCTAGTCCTGTACTACGAGTACCAGACTTTGAGGTAAGAAGCGTACATGAGTCCACTACCAAGTCTCAAACCAATACACCACTATGGGTACTTCCTCGACTTCCCCACGAGGAAGCACGCCATAGCACTCACGCTTATCTTGCGAGTTTTATAAGTATCCATTCAAGTTATCTATGATCAAGTAGAGGTCTCCAAGTAGTTCATAACCGTGGACACGGCTATTCGAATAGTTCATTAACCCTGCAGGGGTGTACATCTTCACACACGTGTCATCACTTATCGTCTCGTTCTTGCCACCCTTCAAGCGGGTGTCGGACGTGGATGAAACCAAGGCACTACCCTCACATCACCTTCTCTAATCGAGGAGTCGACTACCTGAGTTTGTCACCGCTCGAGAGTCCGGCGGTTCCACGAAACGGACTCAGATAATGCAAGGGACCGAGACGCCACCTTTGACAGATGGTTTCACTGCCTCACAGGTCCACCCACATATCTATAGTTAGGTCAAATGGAAAGCCCGAATCTAGTGTGACTCCTGGACCGGATCGGGTACGTAAAGAGGCCAAACGGGGCTCCCATAAAACCCTACATGTGGTCATACTCTTTGTCTTGGATCACAAAACAGGACCTCGGGGCCTAGGGCAGTGTTCAACGAGACAACCCACTGTGTACTCCTACACAACCTCTCATCGTTCACCCATGTTTAGGGTGGATTCACCAACACGTTATCATCAGCATCACTGTGTTCATTCCATCCCGACTCACAATCATAACATCCTAATTGTATCACTAAGCAGCAAAAAGCGGTAACAGTTGAAGGGGCCACATGCTCATCATTCAACTCCTAAATCTGCTAGGATTGTGGTTTGCTTAAAACGGTGACAAAAGGATAAGTCATGCATCGGAATGGGTTCAACTATGCGAAAGAATGTGTCTCGATGATCTCCTAAACATGCATAAGCGAGACAGGGAGGGAAGTAGGATTTTATAGACATGATCAATGGGGTTTGCTTGCCTTGCTGATGATACACGGGTCTTAACGGTGGTCTTCTTCTTCGGGGGTGATCACCGTCTCGGAACGTCTGTCATCAGAGGCAATCATCAACAAGGGGGGGACAACTTCGGAAGTAAAATGCACATACACATGATAAGGTTGTCCATGATGTGAGTGGTACTGGTTTGTAGCATATTCATTTTAATTGAAGTATATTGCATTTGAAATGCAAATTCAAACTTCAAATTCAAATTCAAATTAAGTCATATACACATTTGCTTCTGTTCACCCATTTTAAAATGGTCAAACATAAAAACAAATTGCATATTCTTAATCCTTGCATTTTTCTGATAATTTTTCATATATTATATGTTTAATTTGGAGTTAGTATGAATTTTCTATGAATTTCCAAAGTTTAATTGATTTTCTGGATTTTTCTCTGTTTTCTTTAATTCTTTTAATTCCACTTACTGCATCAGCATGGCGTCAGCAAGGGGCTGACCAGTGGGGCCATGCTGTCAGTGGCTCTGGGATTAATCCCGTGGTTTAAATTAAACTGTGTTTAATTAGAGGGGGCTGGGGCCCATTGTCATAGACTCCAGGGGGGATTAGCACGTGATTAAGGGCCCTAATGGCCTGGGCTGTCGGCGGCTCAACGCCGGCGTCACTGGACGCGGCGGCGCCTCACCGGAGTGGCGATTCCGGCCACTGGAGAGCTCGCCGAGGCCACCAGAGGGACGCCCGAGGTCACCCGTGTCACCCAGTGCCCACGGGGAGGCTCGGGGGTGGCCGGAGCCTCGCCGGCGTCAACATGGCGCGGCGGCCGTGGCACTGCTGCGACGGGGATGGAGAAAACGTGCGCGGGAGAGGGGAATTTTGGGTGCAGCAGAACCAGTGAGCGGTGGCAGAAACTTTGGGCACATCCGCGTGACCAATTGGTCACCGGAGTGATGCCGGCGACGACTCGCGCGGCGGCGGCCGGAGTTGAGCTCGACGGGCGCGGTGATTTCGTCCACGGGGAGGAGCGCTGCAAGGGGCAAAAGAAGGGGAAGCTCACCCCAGTGCTAACAGAGAAGACAGCGGGGTCGCAGGAGCTCTGGAGGCGACGAATTCCTCGCCGGTGTGCGGCGGCCTTAGCGGACGGAGCTGGTCCGATTCGCAGGCTTCAGAGCGCTCCAGCTCGCGGGAGTCTGCGCGGTGACGAAGTCGACGACGGGGAACGCGATGGACACGCCAGCTTGCCTCCTCGAGGTCGTTAGCCACGAGCACGCAGCGGCGGCGCTCCGGCGTGGCTTCGGGTGTGCGAAGAAATGAGAGAGGGAGAGGGGGAGAGCGAGCGGAGAGAGGGGAGGAATGGAGGAGGCTTCCAGGGCCTTCTCCAGGCGAGGAGATGAGGAGGGGAGGGCCTCTGCGCTGTCCAAGCAGGAGGTGGCCATGGCCACGGGCATGCCGGGCACGCAGCTGCCTGGCTGCCTGGAGAAGAACACAAGGGCGCCGGGGTGGGCCTGGGCCGGCTTCTGCTAGTTGGGCCCAAGCCAGGTAGGCCTCTTTTCTGTTTTTCTTCTTTTCTTTTTATTTCTGTTATTTGTTCTGCCTTGGTAAAAAAAATACCATAGCATTTTATAAAAATGCCCAAATATTTTTATTAATCCTAGGTGACCAGTAGCAAGTCACTTGTAGAATTTGAGCATTTTTTAACGTCAAAACATTTGAATTTCAATTCAAATAGGGGTCAAATTTAATTTCCAGGGCACATTTTGAATTTTTGAATATTCCATGGGCATGGGAAAATAACCAAACCACTCTTAAAATGATCACCATCATTTATAGGAATTTTTCAAATGTTCAAAAGATTTTTGGAAAAAGATTTTTATCTGGCCATTTGAATTAAATTCTCAGGGCTGTTTGCTTCCCCATTTTTGAATTTCATTTGAATTTTTGCATGATGCAAAGGGATCAAACAAACCCTAGCACTTACCCTAGTTGCGGTTCTGACATGCTATGTCTTGTAGTTACATTTCACTTGCACCAACAACGCAGAAGAATATGAAGCCCTACTCCATGGGCTGCAGCTGGCTCGTGAAATGAACAAAAGCCGGATACAATGCTATGGCGACTCCGACCTTGTTTCCCAACAAGTGTCGGGCAAATGGAACTCAAAGATGCCACCATGGCAGCTTATCAGTGAGAAGTAGAAAGACAAGCCGGTTTCTTTGTTGGGTACCAAGTGGACTATGTGGAGCGCTGATACGTCCCAAACGTATCTATAATTTCTGCTAGCTCCATGCATGTTTTGTGTGACTTTGCCATGTTTTGCTTGAACTTTGATACACTTTTGAGAATATTTGGACTAACCTATTAACTCAGTGCACCCAGTTGCCAGTTCCTGTTTTCTGCTGTTTTTGTATTTCAGGTTTTCCGGCCATTAAAAGTGCTCCAAAAATTCCGGAACAATTATATAAAAAATCAGCGTCCCGGAAGCTTCCGGAATCACCAAGGAATGAGGGGAGGGCCACCACACGGACTCTAGAAGGGTCCTTGGCGCGGCCCCACCCTAGGCCGCGCCGGGCACCCTCCTGGCTGCCCTGTACCCCCCTGGTGCCCCCCCTTTGGCCCTATTTTTACCCCCGCGGAGGAAACCCTGTTTCCGGACCCCTTTTCTCCAGAAGCAATTCCAATCTCCGCCGCCATCGCCATCAAGTTTCGGGGGGACAGAATTCCTGTGATGGCACCCTGCCGGGACGGGGAAGTGCCCCCGGATTCATCTCCATTGCCGTTGCTTCCCTCCTCCATGAAGCGGGAGTAGTTCCTCCTCGGGGCTGAGGTTTCTACCAGTAGCTATGTGGTCTTCTCTCTCTCCCATGATGTCATCTTGATTGTGATCATAGGCAATGTTAATCTAGGGTGATCCCATGATGTTTCCCCTTCTTCTATGTATTGGATTGATGTACTCAATTGATCTTATCTAGTATAATCCCCAAGACCATGGTGATAGCTGGTCTATTGCACATGGATTAGAAGAATATTTTCATGAGTGATTTCCTCATTTGTGTGTGGATTGAAGATTGAGAGTCTTTTGGTGCTTGTCTTTGACTATCCTTTAGATATGTTGTGGTGATTGTGGTACTCTCTTTGGATGGCCGCGGTGACATTGGGAAATCCACAGATTGAGAACTACGAACTCTGAGGTGTGCTTTTGTAGCCCTACACAATTCTTGTCCTCTCTTGACCACAAAGGAATGACCTCCGAGTACGTCTCCATTGCATGTTTTATGGGAAATATCATGTGATTAGACTATGTTAATGTTGTTGGGAGTTTCCACTAGTGAAAGTATGAAGCCTAGGCCTTGTTTCCACCTTTGCAATACCGTTTGTGCTCACGTTTACCACTTGCTACCTTGCTGCACCTTTTATTACAGATTTATATTACCTTGCTTTGCCACACCTATCATCCATATTTTACCATCTCTTCGCCGAACTAGTGCACCTATACAACTCTTAGTTGTATTAGGTGTGTTGGGGACACAAGAGACTTCGTGTTTCTTAATTGCAGGATTTCTTGAGAGAGACCATCTTCAACCTCTACTTCCCTGAGTTCGATAAACCTTAGGTCATCCACTTGAGGGAAATTGTTGCTGTCCTACAAACCTCTACACTTGGAGGCCCAACATAGTCTACAAGAATAGAAGCGTGCGTAGACATCAAGCTATTTCTGGCGCCGTTGCCGTGGAGGTAAGCGTTGAAGGTATATCTTTAGATCTTGCAATTAAATCTTTTCGTTTCTTGTTTTTACTTTTCACTAGTTATGCTTATGGAAAACTGCACTCTTAGTTCGCTGTTTGGGGAAGGCCGCTTTACCACACCCGTGGTAGAGAAGTCTCCTCCACCTATTGAATGTATCCCGTTCAAAATACCACTTGGGATAGTTGAAATAATTATTAATGATTGTTATGATGGGACAGTCAATCCTAGTATTCATTTGTTGAAACTTACAAAACTTTGTGAGTTATTTAAGATTTCAGGTTTGACAAGAGGTGAAGTCATGAAGAAATTGTTTGCCTTGTCACTGAAAGGAAAAGCATTGGAATGGTATAGGCTACTAGATGATTCTCACCTACGGGATTGGGAAGAGATCCAATCTCTCTTTTACTCCAAGTTTTATCCTCTTCATGAAGTTCATGAGAATAGGAATTATATTTATAATTTCTATCCTCACGACGGAGAGAGCATAGCTCAAGCTTGGGGGAGACTGAAAACTTTAATGCTAAAATGTCCTAACCATGGGCTCTCGAAAGATATAATTATTAATAATTTTTATGTGAGGCTCTCTCGACAGGATAAAGACTAGCTCAATGCTTCCTCTATGGGTTATTTCACAAACGAAAAGATTGATGCTAAATGGGAACTCCTTGAAAGAATTCAACGCAATACTAAAGATTGGGAGATCGACAAAGGTAAAGAGTCAGGTATAAATTATAATTAAGATTGCATTAAGTCCTTTGTTGAAACTGCAAGTTTTAATAAGTTTAGTGCTAAGTTTGGGCTTGATTCTCAACTCCTTGTTGATTTCCTCAAATCTTTTGCTTCACATATTAATATGCCTAAGGAGAATTGGATCAAGCATCATGAACCTTTTAAAGAGATTTGCAAAGAAAATGAGATTGTTCATGATGATTGCAACATGCATGATCCAATTCCTGAAAATGAAGTTTTATATAAGCATGTTAATTTTTGTGGAGTGGATAGACCTTGTGAAAGGCCTATGATTGAAGAAGAGAAGTATTGTAAGCAACATATGCATGAAAGAACAATCACTTGGGTCAAAGATTTAAATGAAATTGCTAGAGAATTGTGTGACCTTTATCCTTTTACTTGTGAACTTTGTTGCATAGAGGGTCACTTTAATTTTCAATGCATGAAATTTCAAAGCATAACTGCTAATCAGTTGTGTGATAACCTGATCACTTTTGATCTTTATGATGAACTTATGTTATTTTTGATGTGTGAAGAGTTATCAGAAGAGACTTCTTGTCTAGATGTTAATGCCTTAGGAATTAGCAACACTTTGCAAAATTGCCATCTCTATTGTGTTGTTAATTCCCATGAAAATGATTACATAAGTAAGATTAGAAAGGAGGGAACTTTACCAAAGTATAAAAATGTCTCTTATATCTCTATTAATAAAAATGAGAGTTGCTCCCAAGTTTCCCCTATTGTTTCTAATGATAAACCAGGATATGTGGAGAAGCTTCATCTCCAACCACTCCCTCCAAAGGTAAATAAGAAGAAAAAGAAGAGGAGGAGGAAGAGGAGCAAGAAGGAAGAAGAATGGGTATCAACCTGGCCTGAGCATATTCCTCGCATCAACTTTTATCCTAAAGGACAGAAATTTTCGGAGGACGGTGAGCTTGATTGCATTCATTATTATCCTGATGTTAAGTCCGTAGGCACTATTGAAGATGATTTTGATTATGATATGCATGTTACTTTTTGTGATTGGGAAAATGATGATAATGCTACTTATGATCTTGAAAATCTTTTTGGTACTAACTCTGAGAGTGATGATATGGAAAGCTCTAAGCTTGGGGATGATAGGATTGCAAGTCCTTTACCCATTAGTGATGTGGTAACTGATAATTCTTTTGCTAGTAAGAATAAAGACAACATGTTTACAAATATAGTTTCTAGCAATGATAATGCTCTTCTCTACTATGATGATGTTATAACTCCTATCTATAGTGATTTTAAAAGTACCTATGACATAAGGAGAAATTATCCTTATGAAACTTGTCATAATCATGGAGGTAATTACTCCCTTGTTGAACATCATCTTCCTAATACACAATTAATCTATAGTGTTCAAGTTGTTTATGATAGTCCTACTCCCACTATTACCAATGAGAAAGATTATGCTTATGTGAAGAGTAAGAGTACCCTTTTGCATGTGGATCATGGTAACAATGTTTTATGTGATACTTATATTGTTGAGTTTATTCATGATCCCACTGAAAATTATTATGAGAGGGGAACATATGCTTATAGATATTTCAATAATATCAAGTTCCCTCTCTTTATGTTGAAGGTTTTGAAGTTGCACTTATTTTGGCTTCCTATGCTAATATCTTTATGCTTCAATGATTTTTTCCTCTACAAGATCCCTTTGCATAGGAAGCATGTTAGACTTAAATGTGTTTGTTATTTGCTTCTTGATTCTCTCTTTTGTTCTTCAAATCTTATTCCTTATTCCTATGAGAGCATCATTAAAATCTTAAGCCTATCTTTATGGCTATAAAGAAAGACCTCTAGGGAGACAACCCTTGTTATCTTTAGTTTGAGTTTTTACTTTCAGTTTTTAGTGGTCTTGATGATTGTTACTACTGTAGCAACATCATTGTATCTTTATTTTCAATCTTTGTGCCAAGTCTAGCCTCCGATTGCAAGAAAGTTCAAAAGTTGTGACATGCTGTCCAGAAAACAGATTCTGTCCTTGGACGGAAAAATTAGCCTAAAATAACCAGATCATCTTTTTGATCTGAACTTTTTTTGAAAGCGTGCTCCATACAATTGATTTTCGAGCGTCTGTGCTGAGTTTTTTGATTCGAGTTACAAAAGTACCCCTAAAAATTCTTTACTAACTGTTGTTCTGTTTTTCACAGATTCTGCCACGTTTTGTCTCTCCTAACTTTTGCAAACCTTAAGCTTTCTTTTTCTTTGCAAAACCTTTTTGGAAATCTTGAGAAACAATAGCTCTTCAAGAATATCTTTATATCCAGTGGATTTTTTTTATTTATTAAGGGTACTAACCTCTCTAATTATCTTATGATGAGTTATGTATGAAGGGAGTTTTCAAGTGTGCGATGGAAGATGATGAAAGAAGATTCGGGAGTGTCAAGCGCTCAAGCTTGGGAATGCCCCCATGCATCCCCAACAAATATTCAAAGAGACTCAAGCGTCTAAGCTTGGGGATGCCCGATGCATCCCCTTCTCCATCAACAATCATCAGTTCGTCCTTCGTCTCACTATATTTTTATCACTTCATGCGTTATGTTCTATGCTTGGAGCGTCTCGCTCTTTATTTTTTTAGTTTTCTTTAGCTTTGCTTGCTGTTCATAGCAAGTTAGATCCCGTCTTACTTTGTGTGGGAGAGAAACACGCTCCGTTTGAACTAGAACTCCTCATAGGATTTGCATGATTATTTCCTTAGCTGTGAGTTGTTCTTTTTTCTTTTCTTAGCTGCTGCCCTGTTTAGTTGTAGTGCTTTAGTTTTCTTCTAGAGCTTTTCTTTTGTCTCAGGTTGAACTTTCTATAGGTTTCATGTTTTATCTTGTTAGAGAGTTTTCCTGTTGCACTGAGTTTTGTGTCTTGACTAGAAAGTAGGTAGTTAAAGTTGTTGTTTTCTTTGTAGTAGTAACTTGCAATAGTTTTGAGGTATTGACTAGAGTAATGTTTGAACTTTTGGTGTCAAGAGCTCGAGCCTATTAGTGATAGATGTCGTATTTTGGGCAATCCGTATGTTTTTCGAAAACCAAAAACCCCTGTTGAGAACTCTAGCTACTAGATGGATCACTAACCTCTGGAGGGTTCGAATATTAGAGTGCACTCACATACCATGAGTCGACGATGCGCAAGGATAACCAAACCCCCATACACTCCTGCTCGGGGTACTTGTCTCTTTGTGAACCTCCTGATTAGATTGAGACTTACCGATAATAAGTGCATGAGTTCTTCGGACTAATGTGAGTATTTGAAAGTTGACACTTCCACCCACCTATACTTTTTATAGCCTCTTCGGTACCGTGCATTTCCATTTCTCACCTTGAGAGTTGGCGCATACTTCGCCGGTGCATCCAAACCCTTGGCACGATACGCTCTGTCATCATAAGCCTCCTTATATCTTTCCTCAAAACAGCCACCATACCTACCTACAAGGCATTTCCATAGCCTTTCCGAGATACATTGCCAATGCAACATCCACCTTCTCATGACTTGATCCTCATGTCATACATGCTACTTGCTTGATTGATGAGCCGCATGCTAGTTGGGCCTTGCCCTAATCATTGCTACATGACGCGCTAGTATCATTACATATCCTGCTATCCTGGCAGAGGCATACATTTGCATCATGATAGTTATATCTTCTTTATGTGAGTACCTTTGTAAAGTGTGAAAGATCTCCTATATTCTTGTAAAATATAGAGTGTTGCCCCTAAAGTGAGGAAAAGATCGCAAAGAGGACAAAATCAAAAGATCCCAAAGAGGACAAATGAGAGTTAAATAGAAAGAGCCATTGAGGCCACCAAAAAATAGAAAAAATAGAAAAAATAGAAAAATAAAAATAAAAAGAGAGAAGGGGGCACACTACTATTCCTTTTGAGAGATCCACACTAGTACTTCATCCTTTATCCCTTGTACTCCATAGAGATCATCATCATGCATATAGCTATGTGGGGAAACTTCACACTATAGAACTTGGCTTGTATATTCCAATGATGAGCCTCCTCAAAAGAGCATGGAAATCCCTACTCCTCACATCATATCTATCATATGGCCTTCTCTCGACTATGATTGTCCTCATTGATGTGAGCCTTTCACACCTTTTTGTCTTCCTCCTCCACCTTCTTTCTGTTTCGCCTTTTAGGTGTCAACTTTCTTGCTCACGCTCATCCATTGCATGAGTGCTCAAAATATCGAAAGGGAGTGGATCAGTTTGACTTGTACCTGACTAGTGGTCTGGGGATGAGTCCAGTTAAGAATCCAAAGGAGACTAGGTGTGAAACTTTAGTAGATAGTAGTTCTCAACAGCCTTTTTTCTCTCTTTTTCCCAGTCCCCTGCTTGCACGCAAACACCATCTGGAGACATTCGAGTCACGGGCAACGGGAGATCTTGCACCTTTTGTTGTTTTGTTGCTTGTGTCAATGCTAATATAGACTCTTGCTTGTTAAGACTTGAATTGAATTGCATGCTTTGATTGCTTTACTTAAAAGTCCTTATATGGTTGTGTGGCATGTCACCACAGAAATTATGCTTGTTATCATTTACCTACTCGAGGACGAGCAGGAATTAAGCTTGGGGATGTTGATACGTCCCAAACGTATCTATAATTTCTGCTTGCTCCATGCATGTTTTGTGTGACTTTGCCATGTTTTGCTTGAACTTTCATACACTTTTGAGCATATTTGGACTAACCTATTAACGCAGTGCACCCAGTTGCCAGTTCCTGTTTTCTGCTGTTTTTGTATTTCAGGGTTTTCAGCCATTAAAAGTGCTCCAAAAATTCCGGAAAAATTATATAAAAAATCAGCGTCCCAGAAGCTTCCGGAATCACCAAGGAAGGAGGGGAGGGCCACCACAGGGACTCCAGAAGGGTCCCTGGCGCGGCCCCACCCTAGGCCTCGCCGGGCACCCTCCTGGCTGCCCTGTGGCCCCCCTGGTGCCCCCCTTTGGCCCTATTTTTACCCCCGCGGAGGAAACCCTGATTCCGGACCCCTTTTCTCCAAAAGCAATTCCGATCTCCGCCGCCATCGCCATCAAGTTTCCGGGGGACAGAATTCCTGTGCCGGCACCCTGCCGGGACGGGGAAGTGCCCCCGGATTCATCTCCATTGTCGTTGCTTCCCTCCTCCATGAACCAGGAGTAGTTCCTCCTCGGGGCTGAGGTTTCTACCAGTAGCTATGTGGTCTTCTCTCTCTCCCAATGATGTGATCTTGATTGTGATCATAGGCAATGTTAATCTAGGGTGATCCGATGATGTTTCCCCTTCTTCTATGTATTGGATTGATATACTCAATTGATCTTATCCAGTATAATCCCCGAGACCATGGTGACAGCTGTTCTATTGCACATGGATTAGAAGAACTAGTCGTCGACCCGTGCACGGGCTAGGGATATAGTTTTATCACCAATTCTATTAAATCTATGTTGTTATAACACAAGCATGCACATATACTTTCTCATATATATGATAATAAGAAATATGAAGGTAACTTTATGGGAATGATGATTGCTAACTTAAAAAATACAATTTCAAATTAGTTCAAATAATTAGAGAGTTTTTCTATTATAGCAGCACTATCTTGGCAATTTCGAACTTCGCCAAAAGCTCGACAACTTTGGCTCAACCTGCAGAATCATATTGTAGCAGATAGGATTATATTTAACATTCACATAAAGGAAATATCGATGTTTGTATAATTAGTCTAGTTAGTGGACAAAACAACTCTAATATGCAACACACTGATATTTTTGGTGTTTTGATTGTTAAATTTTGTATCAAAGAATTAACACTTAATTGGATCTGCAAAAACATCAAAATACAAAAATAGATACATTTCATATTGATAACCCCAGCTATTCAAGAAAATAGCTAGGACATAATGGTTATGCATGTCATTGTACCTAGTCTTCATGATGTTACCAATGCAAATTTTGACTTTTGGGATGAATGAAAATCTTTCAAACATGTAAAGAAAATCACAACATAGGCAAACTTGGCTCGGCTAGCTCAGATTTTGCATATGCTCACATATTAGTATTACCCGGTCTTTCAATATTTAGAACCTTACCTATTATGCCCTAGAATACCGTGCCATCGTTACCATTGGATCAACATTGGCGAACTTGCAGAGTAAGATACACTAATTAATATGGCAGGCATCCAAGCCATATAAATTAGAGGGAATAGAATATTGGACTGTCAACATATCATAGTATATCCCATACAAAATATATGATCGTATAATATGATAATAAGATTAAAAAATTAGAGATGCCGATTCAATTAGCATGAATGCATAGATATATGGATTTGAGGTTTTAGGTTCATACCGCTCACTTGTTGGCTCATTATCCTTTCCACAAAACTAAATTAGAAGATGAGGATGACTATTTGCAAAAGTTGTTCCCTGCACCTTCCACACATATGGAAAATAGTGTTATTGTATTTGATTATACAGATTGAGAACGAAATAGCAAAAATCACCCTTGTAAGAAATAAATGTTTTTGTGTAAATTAGAAGTACAAAAGAAAAATATAATCTGAGGAAAATAATAATGATTAACGAAAAATCCCTAGGTGATGTAAATTCAAATAAGTTTTTATATAGATTCATGAAAAAATTTTATCTATTCGAACAGAAATTGAGTGCGTGAACATCAATAAACTACAGCAATGATCTATCATCTGATGATTATGATTTAACAACGAACAAAAATACATGTATTTAGTAGCCATAAGATTAGACTTCAGCGAAAATAATTAAAATTCAAATTATTTTGCGTTTCTCACTGTTCATACCCGGTATTTTATGGAGTTGATATGCTAGTTAAATAGCGTTACTAACTTTGCATGTTTGCCCCATTAGGTAAAAGCATTGCCAATTTGGCCTGTTTGCCATGTGGGCCACCGAGTATGAGAAACACATTATGTGTGCGATTTCAGAATACGTTCTTTTTAGAAACATTCCAGAATTGGTTTTTTAGAAACAATTCAGAATAGGTTATCCATCGTACTTGAGTACTACTACAGTACTAATGATCGCAATCCTTTCTAAGTAATTAGGTATTCAAGGCAGCATATTCACTACTCTAAAATATGTGAATGGTAGGTACCGCATATACAGATTTTACCTTGATTGGATGGGGATTTGAGGTCGTATTAATCTGGTTCCCCTCGAGGTCCTCAACCATGCGTTGGTTACTGCTTGCCGCCACCACCGACGGACATTCGGGGAGCTGGGCAGCTGGCTACCCTTGACTTGCGTGGTCGTTCGACTCTAGTTAATCTCCCTTCCTCTTCTGCCTTCCCAGGTGCTTGGTCTGTTAGGTTGTTCCAAGTTCCAACCATGGTGCAGAGGTTGGCATCTCGTGAGATTTGCTCCCGTTAATCTCTCCACCTTCCGAAGTGTTTGTTCCATTAGGTTTCTGCCATGGCGCAGAGGTTATAATCTCATGTGATTCGCTCCACTTAATCTCTTTTCTCATTCTCTCTACCTTCCCAAGTTCTTGATCCGTTAGGTTTCGTTTCTTCCATCCATTGCGGAGAGGTTGGGCTATCTTGATATTTGCTCCATTGAATTAATCTCTCTTCTCTTATTTTTGCTATGCCAGGTGCTTGACTTCTTGGTCCGTTAGGTTTCATGGCGCATAGCTTGGGGACTCTCGTGAGATTTGTTCGCGTCTTGCGAGTTGTGATGGTCTGAGCAAAGACTTCTTTCAAGGATTAAGGTTGCGAGACGTGAATTACTCGGATACTCACCAGATAAGAGGCGAAAGAGAGGAGGCGTGGAGAAACTTGTGTGGTTAATCTAACGGTCAAGACTCCATATTAAGCACATCAGACGTACAATTTTGTTTGTGTGAGAGGATTAATGTGGAGGCTCGTATGGTGCTTCCGATTAGTAAATATAAGATATTTTTATGAGTGATTTCCGCTTTTGTGTGTGGATTGAAAATTGAGAGTCTTTTGGTGCTTGTCTTTGACTATCCTTTAGATATGTTGTGGTGATTGTGGTACTCTCTTTGGATGGCCGCGGTGACATTGGGAAATCCATATATTGAGAACTACGAACTCTGAGGTGTTCTTTTGTAGCCCTACATAATTCCCGTTCTCTCTTGACCACAAAGGAATAACCTCCGAGTACGTCTCCATTGCATGTTTTATGGGAAATATCATGTGATTAGACTATGTTAATGTTGTTGGGAGTTGCCTTTAGTGAAAGTATGAAGCCTAGGCCTTGTTTCCACCTTTGCAATACCGTTTGTGCTCACGTTTACCACTTGCTACCATGCTGCACTTTTTATTACAGATTTATATTACCTTGCTTTGCCACACCTATCACCCATATTTACCATATCTTCGCCGAACTAGTGCACCTATACAACTCCTAGTTGTATTAGGTGTGTTGGGGACACAAGAGACTTCTTGTTTCTTAATTGCATGATTGCTTGAGAGAGACCATCTTCAACCTCTACTTCCCTGAGTTCGATAAACCGTAGGTCATCCACTTGAGGGAAATTGCTGCTGTCCTACAAACCTCTGCGCTTGGAGGCCCAACATAGTCTACAAGAATAGAAGCGTGCGTAGACATCAAGCGCAAGTTAAACGAAGATGCAAACGCTTTATTAGTCTACAAGAATAGTCTACAGGAAAGTGTTCTCGGAATGGTTCCAGCGCGAGGTGAACGCCGCCGGCTCGACGCGCTGATCGCGCAGTTCGAAGTTTTACCCGAATAGGAGGTCCTGCGGACCCCCGGCGGTCAGAAACGTAAACACCGCGCGCGCGAGAGAAAAAGCGGGGATGTTTTTGCAAACTGCCAGCCACCGGGGCTATATAAATACCACCACACTCCCACCCCATTTCTAGGGTTTCCCTAGCAAAAAATTGCAGCCACCCCCTCACAATTTCCCCAAAATACCCCATTTTCGCAGTCCTAGCCTTCCCTGCGATCTGGACCGTCGGATCGGCCGATCCAACGGCCCAGATCCACCCAACCGGCCTCCTCTCTCCTCTGTCTCTCTCCATGCCGCCGCCTCCACTCCGTGGAGCCGCGCGCCACCTCCGGCGAGCAAGCCGCCGGCAGCAGCCGCGCCCGGCCACCTCCTCCTCCCCCTCGCGGCCTCCTCCCTCTTCCCTTCTCCCTCTCTTCCCCGTGCTGAACCCCCCCTCTCTCCCGTGCAGCACAAGCAGCTTGCCGCTGTGCCATGGACAGGACCTCGAGCCCGAGCGCCGCCGCCTTGAAGCCCGGCGACTTCCCGTACTCCGGCGACCCTGCGCCCTTCGTCGACCTCCTCCGCCGCCCTGCCTTCCACCGCGCCAAGCCCCGAGGCCGCCCTCATTTTGCGCCGCCGCGCCGGAGCACCGGCCGGAACCGCCGCCGCGCCCGCTCGATCGTGATCGGGAGGATCCCCGATCCAGCGCCTCCACCGCCTCCTGCTGCTGGGCAAGGCGTAGCCCAGTGGCCCACCTGTCCTCCCCTCCAGCAGCCCAGCACCAGCAGGCCGGCCAGTGGGCCGAGGCCGTTTGGGTGAGCAGCCCCCTTTCCTTTTTTTTATTTTTTTGTTTGTTGCGGTAGTGGGCTTGGCCCATCTCTGTTTAGCGCCCAGTAGCCTAGTTTCGGCCCGAGTAGTTTTTTTTCCTAGGAGTTTATTTATTTATTTAGGCAGATTGTAATAAATTTTTGCGTTGCACGTATCTTTTTAACCGTAGCTCGGATCGCAGCGCGTTAAATATGAAACTTGCTTAGAATTTTGTCTAGTTTAATAAATTGTGCTTTGTTGCCATGTTTGACTTTTTTTACATGTTGATTACTGCTAATTACCATCGCATGCCACTTTAAAATTGTTTGTTTAATAACTTTTTAACCGTTGCTCTGTTTAAAATGTTCTTTATATGTAACTTGACTAGAATTGCATGTAGATTGTGTTTTTGCTGTTCTTGCTTGCTAATAAAAATAATAAAATATGTTTAGGGGCAAAACAGTACCAAAAGCAATAATTATCGTGGGGTGCGCAATAGTTTGCCATGTATAGGTTTTACCCCCATTTAAAGTGACTAGATTAGATAGTTTATTTATGCCTCACCTCTTGCCATGCTTGAGTGAGATGCCATGTAAACAACCTTTGTTGATCACCTGTAGCTAAACAACTTGAACCCTTCTAAACGTGTGGTATCGTCGTGTGTGACGAGTACTCCACTTAACCTGTTAGTAACCGCTCTCGACGGTAGGTGCGATGTCTCGTGTTGCCTTCTTGTTGATGCTTGCTCATGTTTTCTTCGTAGTAATAGATGCTTGCTCGTTGATTGCTTTCCAGTGTTTACCGTCTTTTGTGCTTCTGCGGTTACCTCTCGGAGACGATGCGAGCTTGCGATCGACTACACCTTCGGAGCCCGACTTATCAACAGGCAAGGACTATACATTACTTATGATCCATTCTATTTCAACCAGCGGTTTGCATGCTAGTCTAGGTTAGGTTCGATGTTTGATCCTACCACATGTTTACAGCCTCTTTTAAACCGATACAGCCATGTCCCCTCCCAGCAAACCTTGTACTGCTATGTTACTATTGCTTGTTGCTCAGCCCCTGCTTAGTATGCATGCTTAGGATGCTACGATGTTACCTCCTGTTACTCCTGGGTTTGGGATATCACATTATTATATTGTTATGGATGATATGATTATTATAAATGTTGACTATAATCGACGAAGGATGGAAGGCCTAGGCTATCCCGCCCCGACGCTTTGTTCCATTCGAGTCACCTAGGATCCGAGTTCCGGGTATTGGTTTTAAGACTGAGCGTGCCTAACCGCGTGTGGGGTTTTATGGGGTCCCCTTTTCTTACCTACCTAGCTTCAAACATTTCTAGTGGTGGCCCAAGCTGATTTACCTTTCGAAATGTGTGTGTGACTGGTCCGCGGCCGGCAGATTTCAAACAACTTGGGTCAGCGGAGATTTGGTTTCTCTTGTTGGTCCACCCTAGGGAGCTAGGGGGTTGTCCACATCTGTTTGGGCAACTAACCCGACCTCATCCAGACGGTAGAGGCCGATTCGAGAGCGCGGACGGCTTTTGAGTTGGATGTCGACTCACCGGGGGCCACCCGGATTTGTGTGTTGTTAGTTAGAGGGACCTGTCGTTCCGGATCTCTTGGGACTAAATTATAAAATGGTTGCCTATCATGGGTAGCAACTGAGTGATGGGCGTGCGTGCGGAGCCTTGTAATGGGCATTTGCTACACCCCTGCAGGGTTAAATCTTTTCGAGAAGCCGTGTCCACGGTTATGGACGACTTGAGACCTACTCCTTGTTCCTAGACAACAACAACTGAGATAATCTTAATATAACTTGATCAACGCGTGTGTGTGTGCCTTGACTGCTTCTTCTTCGTCGGGATGCGAAGAGGAGGACAAGGATAGGATAGGTGTTATGATTGCGTAAGTAGTTGATAGCAAGACTTGTTGGAGGCGATTCCTCATCGAATGCTTGGCTTTTTATCTTACTCTCTAGATCGTTAGCCACTTTATAAATGCTAGCGCGGAAGCAACCTCACCACTTACCCCATCCTTACCGTAAACTACTAGTTGTCCTAGAATGACGAGTGATGAAGTCCTTGCTGGGTCAGATGACCACTACAGTTGGATGCTGAGTACCTCTGTACTCATGATACTACCCCCAAACTCTTTTCAGGGTCTTGATCGACAACAGGTATGGTGATCGACGTTTCACGTGGAGACTCGACGACGACTAGTTAGGCGGATCCCGGCGGAGGGCCTGGACCCGTGTGGTTGTGGGATCGATGTTTTTCTCTTTGCCACTAGGCATTTGATTGTAGTCTGTACTCAGACATATATCTTTTGCTGTTGTATTGTATTAAGGCAGTTGTATGCCGATTGTATGAGATGTTGTATCCTGTATCTGTAATGTTGTGATATCATGTTGGAAATCCAGGGCATATGGCTATGACATATGTCGCGGTGGGACCGATATGTGCTTCGTCCCCGGATCTGGATGGAAACATCTCGATCTGGAACAGTACCGCATATCGGGCCTTATAGTCAGCAAATGCGATGCAGCAACGACGCTAAAATTCTTGAAAAAGATAATATACAGATTCGACTACCCCACAACATCATCACTAATAGTGGGTCTAACCTATCAGAGGGGGTTATGCAACTATTCTGTCAGAACGAGCATATCCGACTCGACCTTGCGTCAATGGATCACCCATAGACCAATGGACAAGCCGAGAGAGCCAACCAAGAGTTGCTTCGAGGCATCAAACCCTGACTCTTTGTTCCTTTGGAAAGGACGTCGGGTTGCTGGGAGGAAGAATTTTCCTCAGTATTATGGAGTATCAGGACGACACCTAACAGGTCGACAAGCTACACACCCTTCTTCCTGGTCTATGGAGCAGAAGTCGTTCTCCCAAATGACATCCGTCGCGACTCGCCAAGGGTCACAGCTTACGTGGAAGCCGACAACAAAAGAGCAAGACAGGACGCCTTGGATATTTAACTTATAAAGATCCGTAGCCCATGCAGCTCCACGGCAAGCCTCAGGGGGCAACCTACGCTAGCCGTTGGATCCGTTGGTGGATCGCTGGGAGCCATAGGATCCTGTCTGGTGGTCATATATATTTGCCCCTTTTCAGCAGCGATGAACCCTAGCCGCCAATCCCCGCACGCCCATTCGCCTCTCTGCTCCCCACGCCCCTCGCCTCGGCCGCCTCTTGCCTCAGCCGCCTCCTCCCCTCTACCATGGCGTCGGCCCCCATGACCCGGCCCCGTCGCTCCTGGAGGCCCCCTCGTCAGCAAGTAGGCCAACAAGGAGGGCGGGTGAGTGAAGGGACAGCGGGAGGAGAACCAACCCGAGGGGGAGAAGGAGCGCGACGCTCCGTGCTGGATGCCCGGCGTCCTGCCGTCCTCCTCCATCCTCAGGTGCCAAGATCCACGGCGTTCGGGCGCGGAGGCGTGAAAGGCGGCGGCGGTCCCTCTCTCCCTCGTTTGCTCATTTCTGCGCTCACCTTCTCGTTTCTGCGAGTTGTTAAGAACATGAAGCAGCTAGTCATGATGTGTGGTAGAACTATATGGAAGGAGGCGCTCATCTGCGTCTCTAGGGTGCCTGTCGAGACCGAGGTGAGCCACGGCTAGCCCCCCACTTTTCTCCTCATTCTGAGCCCTTCTTCTCATTCATCACTGAAAATGTTTTTTATATACTTGGTTTAGTTATGCATTTTTGTATGAAAATATTTGGATGCTCATTTAACATTATTTATGATGCATATTGGTAGCAACATAAATATTGATGTAAAAATGAAGATGTAGCAGAATGTCAGGCTATGTATGTGGTCGCCTAGGAGTGTTTTGCTTGGCTGATTTATATTTGAAATGAACGGTGGTCTCTTTCATGAGCTATTTTTATGAGTGGTTGGAATGTTGTTTCAGTGTTGTGGATCTGACATTGTTTTGTTTTTATTTGGTTGAGATCCTGACATTGTTGTGCAGCATTGGGCATGGTGGTCAGAGGACTTCAGTTGATAGTTTAGTTTGCAATCTGCTGTGCCATTTACAATTCGAGCTTCACGTGATGGTTTAGTTAATCATTCAGTCATCTACTTACTTGTTAATCTGATTGGGCTCCAATGGGTACTTTGCTTGTGTAACTGTAACTTAGAAGTGCCTCAGTGGGGTACTTTGCTTGTGCTAGGTTTGTGTACGCTCCTCTTACAGTAGGATAATGTCAATCTTATTGGGCTTGTCTCTACACACCACACAAGCTTGGGTGGAATTAATATTGAGTAACTCTTAATTAAGACTTTAGTAGTTACTCATTTTTCTTTCAACACAGAATATCGGAGTTGGTGGTTGGGGAAGGTTTGCAGTCCACCGCATGGGTTGCTCCTGCCTCTTCCACGCCGCCCAGCAGGAGGAGCACGAAGTGAGCAACCGGAAGCCTCTATCCTTCTTTATCCTTGCTGTAGTGCTACACCCCACATGAGTTCGTGTCGCTACTGTGTGTAGGTGTAAGATATATTGAGAGATGAGACTATTCCAGAACTAGTGTACGTCAACTAAATGATGTGAAATAAGTTAATAAAGAGTAGGCGGTTAAATCAGTTTTTTCTTTCTATGCATTGAATGGCACTCCTAATTGTTGTATTTTGTTGTTAAGAAGATGACTCCCATGCTCCTCCCAACTTCCCCTAACCTATTTTTACAGTAATCTGAATGTGAACATATGAATACATAGGAAAAAAATAAATGCGCATGTATTGTACCGCCGAAAGGCACATTAATTCATTTATTCTTTCCAACGTTATAAAAAGACGGAAATTTTAGAAGTAAAATGGTGTACCCGTTAGATCATACTCATGTCACTAAGCTACTGAACAGACATAAAATATATTATCTATTGAATAGTGCAGACCAAATAAATTAACCTGGATAGTTAACATGATCATGTGATGCTTAAGATTTGCAGTAATTTAAAAACCATGTACTCTGTATCCACAATCTGTAGTAATGCCTCTACTAGGATCTTATCCAGTATAAGGTAAAAACAGAGAGGTGATTGATTCATTTTCTATTTGAGCAGAAAGCTGGAATCACCTGGGGATTAGTTGATTGTATCACAAGACTTCAGCTTGCAGGTAAAGTTGGTTATTTTCTCAAGTAGTGAGCAAATCAGTAAAGATAGGTAGTTTCCTTACAAAGGGCCAATTGCTAATTTGTCTTCTTGATGTTGCAGCTATAGTGAAGCTGAGCTAACTGTGCACGATGCATTTCCAGTTAGGAAAGTGTTTATTTATTCTCTTAGCCAGGAAATCATTTCCCCAAATTGTACCCTGCTTTCCTTATTGATATTTTCTATATAATCGAATTTCGTGTTAGGTTGCAAAAGTTGTGTCTTATTGATATTTCCTTCATGATGTGATTATTTCTGTTTTTTCCTCTCTCTCTCTATGCAGCCATTTCCCTGACTAAGAAAGGAACCGTTCTTTTACGTTCGCAAGCAGGCGCTTATTGAGGATGTTGAAGCCATCCAAATAGACATGTTTTCCTAGGAGCTACTAATTCTCACCCGGATTTGGTATGGTCTCTTGTTTTTCTCTTAATTTCCTGTCATTTTGGGAAGCTGAAAGTTGCATTTATGCATGATGGATCGTGGAAAAATCATATAGGATGTGCCAACATGGATAGTGATAATATCCCTAATATTCCTGATTTGGTATGTTTTCTTATTTTTGTTCTGAACTTGTGTGCTTTTTAGATGCTGAAAATTGCATTTCCGCATAAGCTCATCCATGGGGATGGGTCGTCCAAGTGCGACTTTGAAGTGGGAGATGGCCTGGACTGGCTCGACACTGTCGATTCCCCCAATGGATCAGCCCGACCATCCACTGCCTTCTTGTCCGTCAGCGGTGTGGTCGAGGCACTGAGGCCTAACGTGCATAGGGACGTGCTCTCTGCCCCTTTCAGCTGCTCTCCAACCGCACGTAGAAGCTCACCTCCCACTTCCATGCCACGCCCTTGGAGGTATGAAGCTGTCAGTTGTTGAAGATTTAGTCTATGACACTGTTGTTTTAACACGTTGACTGAATGTATCCTACTATGTATTCAGTTGATGTGATCATTGGGGTGCATACATTAGAGTTTAGGTTGCTAAAGAATGGCAAATTCAGTGATATTAGTTGTTCTCCCACTCAATAGTAATATTATGGTACTAGGCAGTGTAGAATGCTAGGCTTTTATTTGTTGCCTCCATATTTTTTCCCTACTTGCCTACCCAAATTTCTGATGACAAAAGGTAATCGAAATGTAATAAACTCCAGGCATCTAACATTATGACTGGAAAACAAGATTGTTTCTGGTTTTTTCATGTACTGTGGCAGATGAATGAGAACTCACAACTATCGCATGAATCCACAAGAAAATCTTACCATAGGGGAAAATCAGCAAATGGTCACACATATGTGGAACAATAAAAGTTCAGGTGGGATTTATTTTGGATCTGGAGAGGCTCTGAACCTTTCTTTATAAGAATGTCCTGGTAAACTGGTTATGGTCCAAAATTAAAGATTGATATACGAACGCTTTGTCCAATTGCACACAAAAAATCCAAGGGACAGATCTTGCCATTAATGACTCTTGGGAGGTATCAGTTTTGCTGTTAAGAATACTTAAGTGTGCGTTGTTAATGAGTCTGAACTATATTCTGTCATGACACTTTGATTATTAACCTTCCTCGATGTTGATAGGAGACAACGCTACCCAGCGCCTGGAACGAGGTGCTGTTGGTAGATGTTCGATTTTTTATGGATCTGCGATTAATTAGTGATGTTATAAAAAGGTAATAGTCCATCAGCGTACATGGCGTACTGGCATGGGAGCACTGTGGTTCACTGTGATTTACAATTAGTGTGCATTTTTAATGATGTGAATGAGATCCAAAATTCTGGTAGCTAGAGTATATATTTATTTATTTTGTTTGCAAAGTAGTACTGAAGTTATGATTTACACGTGGTACATATTCTTATGCTTGCTATGGATAGGTTTCCTCTTGTCATTTCCACTGGTCCCTTCATATTATAGTTCTATATTGTTGTATCATTTTTTCTTATGTTTTGATCTTTATTTTTTTTCTTATGAAGGTTAAAACACAAAGATATGTACCTTACATGAAGAAGATGAAAATCGGAATGTTGTAGGTCTATGCAACATCTTGTGGACCTATTCCTTCAATAATTTTGATCTCGTTTACTGTCAAGTAAGTGTGCCTTACATATGGCCATGCATCTGCAATTTTCTGCCTTATAATGAACCAGCCAGGAGGCTAATGTAGCATTATAACCAATCATGTTTTCATATAGGTTTGCTAACCTGCATGGTCTGCTATCATGTACTTTGCTTATTTAAGGTGAAATTTTCAGATTTTAACATAAAGGTACAACATTCAGAGAAAACATGCAGTCTAATTTCTAAGGTGTGAGCCAACCTTACATCATGGATTGCGTATGAACCAGAATTTGTATTGTTTCAATCTGCATTATTTAATATTTTGTCGAGACTTTGATAGCATGTTCAAAATTTAAATCTATAATTGTGCAAAAACAAAAACAAAAAAGGGGGATCAGAAATCTCACTATCGACACTCATCTTCAGTGGTCGTGGTGATGGGTTCCCGTTCGTCTATCGAATAGCTCAACCAAGCCATGAAAGCGAGGTAAAATGTTTCATCTTTTAATCCATATGCATTCCTTTGTTGTTGTGTTCTGAGTCGGCCATCATTTACTTTCTTGGGACAATATAGTTGATCTATAATCATCACAAATTCAACATTGTTGTTATTATAGTATTTTTTAAGATTATTTGGTCCTATTTTAATCATATCTCAGATTGATGTACTGTAACCAGTAATTTGCTTGCTAAGCTAGCTTACTATGTTTGTGAGCAGATCTTCCAGTGCAACAAAATAAGGAGATGATGAGGAGATGGGCTGTCATGGGAGGACAAAGGCCAACCTTAAGTTCTATTCTGGTTGTTCTATTTTATGTCGTGTGTTTTTTTTCTTATGTTTTTGCTGTATTGAACTTTATAATGCTACCGTGATGGAAAACTAATGTGTTATGCTTTCGGAAAATAATGAATCATGGATGTAAGATTGTTGTCTTGGTAAATCATTATGTTTGCTTTTGATCAATATATATTATGTATTTGTGTTATATGGTTCATTGATTGCATTTGATATAATGCTCTGACTATATAGCATTGAGAATTTCTGTATTTCGTCCACCATCTTTCCACTTGAGTTCATGATTGAACTGGATCATTTGTTGGTTTGGAATGGGTATAACTACAAAATTGATTGGATTTTGAAAATGCAAGTTATTTCTACGATTACATGGTTTTAATTGGGACTCTGCGCCATTTGGCACAACGGGTCATCTAGTTCTCAATGAAAAATGAGAACTAGCAGAAGCTTAGTCGGCTATCTACCAACAAGATCTACGATGATATCATAGTCGTCGTATCAGAAGTAAGTCGGACTTTCCAGGAAGGTGGAATGCACAAGTTATCTTCTCCATGGGAAGGACCATTTGTGGTCAACAAGAACCTGTACAATGTATCCTACTACCTGGTTGATAGACGCGAGAAGGCAAAGTCACGCATCTATGGAGGAGACTCCCAGGCCGTGGAACATCGCACAACTCCGTCCATATTATACTTGAGTAGAACAGGAACATTATTGTACAAAGTCGCCATTTGTCGCACCGCCTTTCGCCATATATATATATATATATATATATAAGTCGACATTCGTCGCACCGGCTATCGCCACATAATAAAAGTCGATCTACATCACATTAGGCTTTCGCCATAGCTAACTTAATAAGTCAATCTTTATCGCATTTAGGCCATCACCATAATTAACCATATAAATTCAGCCTTCGTCGCAAATAGGCTTTCGCCATAAAATCGATTTTCATCGCAACTAGCTTTCACCATAAAAGTCGATTTCCATCACAACTGGCTTTCGCCATAAAGTCAACTTTCCTCGCACTAGGTTTTCGCCACATCTAAAGTCGACTCTCGTCGCACCGGCTTTCCCCTCACTTATGCATAAAATCAACCTTCATATTGCATATTCTTTCATTCATATTGCATCATAAATTACATATTTCTACACTTTTCTCAGAGACCTGGGGGCTTGATCAACCCTCTATCGGTTCTGAGAATGTATATTGCACAGTCAGGAAAACCGGGGAGCACGATGATACTCATCGACTCTTGCAAGAGAAGCCGACATATATATGTAAAATTCCACATGTGTTTGCTTAATCAGGGGCAGTAGGGGAGTTTGATGGTTCCCATCGACTCTTAAACGAAGAAATCCCGGCATATACATGACATGGCCACCCACGCCGCCCGGCCTGTACAGCTCAAGCTCATATGACTAACGCGATCCCGGTTGGTCTAAACTTTGGGGGCTTACACAAAAACGCATATCGAATTTAGTCCTCAGAGCCGGGCACGCTAGTCATATAAGCCGGTTTTACAGAGAAGTTTTGGCTCCTAAACCAATAATCTCTCTCAATGCGAGAAGATGAGGTCTAAGTCGACTTCTACTAGCCTTTGCATTTCAATCTTGCATACAAAGCATCATGCTCAATTAACAATAACATTTTTCTCACAAATAAAAGTTAGACCTATGTGACTCGGCACAACACCTAGATGCATATACCGACTCATGGGGACTACACTTCAAGAAAATCATCTCAAAAGACCCGACACGACGCAATGATCTTCGTGCCGACTCTTAAGGAGTAACACTTTAAAAAATTCTTATTCAAGATTTGACACGATGCCATAACACTCATACCAAATCTTGGGGAGTATTACTTCAAAAAAATTATATGACTTGGTATGGCACACAATGTGACCACACCAACTCATGAGGGCTACAAGTCGATCTATCCTATGAGTCGATCAATGACACAAGACCATTCCGAATCGACTCAGGGGGCTACAAATACAGACTATCAAAAATATCGGCTCTTATGCATTGTGCAAAAATATTCAATGTCAGGAATCAAACCGACTTATAGACTCGATGAGAAATTAAAATTTTCATTCATCAGCAATCGAGTCTTACATCAAAAGGATAAGCCTTACAGGAAAATAAATTCCAAAGTCGGCAAAACACTACTAAAAAACTACAACTTCAGTCGTCGTCTTCAGAGTCGGCTTCATCTTCAGATGAAGAGACTTGGACTTCCTATTCATTATTGTAAAATTCTTCATCACTGCTGCTGGAACTCTACATGAAGCAGCCGGCTCGGTCACCATCCGAGTCAAAGATTCTGGCCCACAAGGTGTCACCACCATCATATCTAAAAACAATGGTGTCTCCCCTTGAGATGTTCCTGGAACGAAGGAAAGTTTTCCAACCTTTCTCCAAGAACTTGGAGTTGTGGCTAGAGAAGCTAGTAGCTACCCAGACAGGTCCATGAGGACACCCCTCGGAGCGAAGCCAAAGAACCGAATGCATTGAATCCATCACAAGTTGGGCGAAAGACTCAGGAAGTTTGATCCAACGAAGAATCATTTGGACGTGTATCAAGAACTCACCCCTCTCAGGAGAAGAAGAGGGGGTTTCAGATGGAGAAGCAACACGAGCACTTCTTCCCATACCTCTACCACGGCCACGACCTCGCCCTCGGCCACGACGACGGCCACGGCCTCGACCACGAGCACCTGCACTGGAACCAGGATCATCGGCCGCCACAGGAACACGAGCACCTAGCTTGGGAGCCATGGAGAAAGTAGCAAAGAGAGAAGAGGAAGAAGAAGGTACGGGTACTCAAAGGATAAACTGCCCAATGGCTATTTATAGCAGTTCCGAGGAGAGGATCAATGAATGCCATAATGACATGGGTGAACTACCCATGGTAGGTGACATTTATGGAAAAGACTCCTCAATTCCCATCACAATATCAATGCTTCCAACAGGCGTCTCGGACAGTGCAATCATAAAAGCGATACCGGATCTTTGACTGAGAAAGTCAAAAGAAATTTTCTGGTTGGAAGATGAAGCGAAGAAACAAGAGAATTGGCACCGACTCCTTGCAAATCTCAAAAGATGGGAGAGTCGGTTTAACCAATTGAAGAGTCGGCAAAAAACACTTTAAAGTCAAGAAGATTGCTCTGAAGACTAAAGCATCACACAAATCCTGGGGGCTAATGTCTGGGGGATGGATCAAGCCCATGACCCAGCATTAGATCTATGGGCCGACTCAGCTACGGAAGGCCCACAAAAGAAGACCTGGCCACGGGCCGGCTGCGCCAAGAAAAGAAGATCGAAGACGTAGAAGGAATTCGACTTACCTTGTATAGCACATAGCATATTTGTAAAGTAGAATAGGACTCCACCTCGTGTCGGAGTCGGACTCGTGGAATCCCGGGACCCGGTATCTTTATAAGCCGGGGACCATGGGATCCAAGGCCAAAGAACAATCTCAATCTAAGATAGGACTAGACACTTGTCGGCGTAACCTAGATGTCATCGAGACTAAGTTTACGAGCCGACTCACTTGTAATCCATCAACCGACTCTTCTTTCGCGAGTCGGAACCCATAATAATAAGAAGCAGGAGTAGGCTTTTACCTCGAGACAAAGAGGGGCTGAAACCTGGGTAAATCGCCGAGTCTCTTGTCAATGTCGACTCTCTCCACGAAATCGCCTCGCAGTAAAGGTCCCATGTTAAGTTCGACTCTTCGCACATGTGCCGTGACTTAACCACGACAAGACTCTCGAACCGTGGCTTTTGATGGCAAGGTTGAAACCCCGTGGCTGGAAGAAAAGACTAAACATGTACCAAGCTCGTGGTTTTTGAAAACAGAGATAAAATTCTTTTGGGAAGTGCAACTTTCCAGTCAACGGTAGACGGTAAAGGTCTCTCAATATCTCCCATACCGACCATATTAATGGTGGTTCCCATGCTTTTTGTCTACACTTTTGTTCCCTTACCCACCTATCCTTTGATGGTCTATGGTGCCTTTTTATTTTGCCTCAAGTATGGAAGAAAAGTTTCTCATTCCATCTATCATTAGCAGCATTTGGCCCATTTCATTCCATCATCAAGTATTTGGGAAGTGTAATTTTTATAAAATGGGAAACAAGTGTGAACTGGGCATTCTCCAGACCGGCCTCTGCCTCATAAATTTGACTATTTGAAACTTTGTTAAGGAGTAAAACATTTTTGGCATGGAAGATACTGATTTTCCCTCACCGCACCATGAGCTTGTACGGTTACAAAAATGAAGCTTTTGAATAAATTTTGAGATGGTACAAGGAAGTCTTCTTTAGGGATGGCAGATAAATACCATATATAGGAAGGTATGGTGGAATCAAGTGGAATAACTGGTTGGAAAAGGAGTTTGGAAGCACAAGAAGAATTTCGCTTAGTGCGAGTGAAGGCTAGCAAAAGACTGTGAAGCGACCAACTAGAGAGCAATAAAATTCATAATCATGAAGAGAGACAAAGCAACATTGAATCGGGCATGAAAGTGATATAACTATTTTGAAATAAAAGATCATCAAGGCATGATAGACTTTTTAGTCATAAACATGTGTGTACATGTGCCAAGTCAATCCAAGAATTCTCCGAAGGGAAATACCACTTCAATATGCCAAACCATGAATAATGCAATGCATGAAAATCATTTCAACAACACATTATGCACTCTAGCTATTTGAGATTAGCCACAAAGAAAGCATGAACCACTGGGAAAGCATTGTAAACATATCACTATGTCGCTACAATCTGGTCTCTAGATCATAAGTACATGCATATGTACAAAAGTAGAAACAAAAAGAGTTCATACCGGTTTTCCTTGTTGCATCCTTCCGTCGATCTTCGTCATTACTGCATTGTCACTTGCACGACCGAACATGGGAAATATAATCAAATTCCATCAGGGACTCGAGCTGAACTCTGAAAACAAAGCAAACTAAAGAGAGAAAGGAAATATTTTTGGGGTTTTCCAAGGTTTAACGAAAGCAAGAGAAAGGAGAAATTGTTTTGTTGTTTTTGTAATTTAAAGAGAACAAAGAAGAACAGGCAAAAACATCGAAAAGATCAAAATGAACAACATAAAACAGATAATACAATGGAAAAGGGAGAAGGGCACGTACTCCCCCAAGCTTAGGATTTTGGCCTAAGTTGGTAACAACTACTGCGGTCCCCAGGAGCCTCTAGCTCCGGGGTAGTACGAATGAGTCCAAGGGTCGTATGAGGCTTCCGGTGCGTACACCGAAGTTCTGGGATCCTCCCACGAAGAAGGCTCCGCGCTCCAAGCAGAAGAAGATCCTTCACCCCACTGGGTGACGGTCTCCCCCTGGAAAGGTGGGAACTCACCGTGTTCCTCCTCATCGGGCACAAACCCCTCCATGGGGTTATGAAACTGCTGCTGGACCACAAACCCCTCCATGGGGTTATGAAACTGCTGCTGGACCACATATTCATCGAAATGGGTAACGTTGAATCAAACAAAAGAGGTGCAGGTAGATGAATCTCCCGAATAGTGGTAAGTCCAAACCTAAGAATATAATTAAGGTTACCAAACTCGGAAGTCCTGGTAACAAACTCATGCCTTTTCATGGCAGCAAGGTCAAAGCTTAAATAAGTAAAAGGCTCATCATCAGGAAGTGCGGTGCGATTAAGAGACTCAACGATAAGTGTGGCATAAACGCCACCATGGATATCTCCTTTGTTGCCATTAGCAGCAAGGCGGTGAGCAATTAAGTCACCCACATTATACTTACTCTCCCCTGAGAGGGCGTTCACCAGGATAGCGACATCCGGCGCAGAACTGTTGCTCGTGTTGTCACGAGCTAAAACCCCTCTAGCAATAAAATGCGTGAAATACCTGAGGTAGGGGAATAAGATGCTGGAAATCTTCGAACGCCGGATATCCTTCGTGGCCGGGCTGCAAAGAGAGTTGAAGATGGTTCTCAGCTCAGTGGGCTAAGTGTGCATCTTTGTCGTTTGTCCAACGTTCAGCACGCCTATTATTTCACAAAACTTTTACAAAGGCATGGTCAAAATATCATCCTAAATTCTAAACTCAACAATACCAATGTCATGATTATATATGAAACTATTAATAAAATAGGAGGTGAGTTTACGATATTGAGCAACACGGCATGTTGCAAGCCGTGTCAAACCTGCATTAGCACAAAGGCTATAAAACTCCTCCTTGATTCATGTAGCTTCAAGAAAAACGTCGCACGGATATGTCATTGAATGTGCCGGACTTGTATCTTCTAGCAGCTCTAGGGGCACATGATCTTCATTATAGCTCACCCTAGCAACTGAGGATGAAGTTGTAGCTCTAGTAACTCGGTCGGTGCGCTCGGGCTTCTTCTTCCCAAGCCACCCCTTTTCTTTTCCTAGCAAACTCATTTCTGAAATTTTTGACAATTAAAAAAAAGGATTTAAGAAAAATGAATTGAGGCAAACTACTCTACTCACTTACCTAAGTCATAAACTTGCATCAAAACTTGGAAAATAAATTTCTACACATGCATGCAAGCTCGTATGAACAACACCAAGAACTAGTAAATACTCACAAACGAAGCCACCAATCAAAAATCTAATTGGAGGGGTGGAGGAGTCACATACCAGGGAGTATTTTTCCCAAAATTTCAGCTCAAACAACGGGCTGTAGAGAGAGATCGAAATTATGGACGGAGAGCAACAAGAACACGGGTTCCAGCTAAAGAACTTGTGTTTTTGGGAAGGGGAGAGGATGGAAGAAGACTTACATGAGTGGTTGTCCTGGTGGGCCCAGGCGCCCTGTGGGCACGGCTAGGGGCAGGCTGCGCCAGCTGGCCGCCTGGACCAGTGTTGGCCCCCCCTGGTTAGCCCAGGTGCCTTTGGGTCACTTTTTCTGTGGAAAAACTTATTTTATTTTTTGTGGAATTTTTCTGACAACTTCACTGTTGAAACAATTTCGAGGTTCAAAAATCTGCGAAACTTTCTGAAAACTTGAAACAGTGGTTAGAAACGTGAAGCTTCAAAAACTTAAAAAGTTGGCACAACAAAGAGAGAAAAAGCTAAAGCAAATGAAAACATAACAAGCTCCACTTTTTTCCTATAAAAACATGCTATCTAGCAAGGTTGATCAAGTCTTACCAACAAGCCGGTGATATATAGAGCAGAAAGTCTCACCTCATATAAAGTGATCATTGTACCCTTACTTTAATGGACATTTTACCTACCATAATGGTTTTATATTTGTGATACACATGTAGAGGACAATCCCAATATCCAATCTTCATGGTCTCGATATTCTCTATAGAGTTAAGGCCATGCCTTTTGTCGATTTTCTTCGGAAAATACACCGTGTGTTCTTTATCATCCACATTGAAGGTAACCTTTCCTTTATTGCAATCAATGATAGCACCTGCGGTGTTAAGAAAACGTCTACCAAGTATAATGGACATGCTCCCATCTTCGGGCATGTCAAGCACAACAAAATCAGTAAGTATTAAGCCATTAGCAACTTCAACCGAAACATCCTCAGAAATACCAATCGGGACGGCTGTTGACTTGTGAGCCATCTGAAGAGAGGTATTTGTAGTGTCACACCCCAAAAATTATAGCATGTGATATAGCCCATTAAAAGATGACCACAAACTAAGGGCCAACAAAATCTTGTGTATTGCAATGGTGTGATGATGAATGGATGTTTGAGTGTGTGTGCTTAGAGATGATCATGCTCTTGAGTGTAGTTAAAACGTGAACTTGTGCAGGTCATGTTGTCTGTTTTGAATACAAAGTAGGAAATCATGAATGTAGTGGGGATCATTATGTGGTGCATGTTCTTAGGTAAACAAGTGATTGTGGTGGATCATCTCTCTCCACCATATATGCAAGTCATCTTAAGATGATCATACTAAAAACAACATGATAAATTCTAAGACCCCATTTAGTGTTAGGCCTACACCCTTATATCATTTAGCCTTCTTTGCCCTTCTATTTATTAGTGTGTTTTTCCTTTTTGTTTCCTTTTATCCTGTTTTCTATAGATAAATATATATAAGGGATATAAAACCTTATATACTTTCTGTATTATAATTATGATAATAATCTTTTAAACCACCATAAAGCCCTAAGGCATTAACTTTGTGCTTAATAAAAAGAATTCTAGCTATGATAAACAAATCCTACAATTGCTACAACCATAATAAAATGAATCTGTGATCTATGATGAACTCATATTAGTTTAAAATATTAAAAATCAAATAAAAGTTTCTTAGGGGGGATTTTCTCGAATATCTTGTGTGCGGCATTGTTGTTTGTTTGAATTCAAATAAAAAGGCATCTAAATTGAACTTAAATAGAACCTAACAACCCTAAGATTCCCCCTAACCCCTAGCTTCTTCTCTCTCTACTTAACCGTAATGGTTAGGATCTCGAGAGATAGGAGAGAGAGGCCGAGCCTCATCACCCCTCTCTAGTTTCTCTCTCTCTTTCTGATCTCTCTCCCTTATTAACGCTAAAACTCTCTCTCTCTCTCTCTCCTGATTTCCCCTCCCCCAGTTGCACCTCCCCGGTGCAGTACGCCAGCCACCCTCTCTTCTCTCCCTTGCCATCTCGATCACTTGGACATGAAGAAACCTGAAGCCCTCGCTATTGGCCTTGCCAGGTACACCCAGCTGCCCCTGCCCCTTTGCGCGCTCCCGAGGATCACCTGCAGCACGCCTCGCATGGTCCCGAGGAGAGAATCCCGCTGCATGCCAGCACCCTTCACACCACGGACGCCGTGGACGCGGTGCACCCGCCATCCGCCTATAAAACCCGACCCCAAACCCCCTCTTCAACTCGCCCTCTCCACTCCCCTCTTCGCCTGCCTAGCTAGCTACTCCAATGGGGCAAAGCCCTGCTCGGCCGAGTGAGCAAACGAGCCAAGCGCTCGAGCTCGAGACCGACTAGCAGAGATGTACCCCGACCGTGCCTCGCTCCCCCACCCTCCTTACCTAAAAAGCCCCCCATGCTAGCCCCATACCTCCGCCCTACGCCGACGATCCGACACTCCTCTGCCGTGCACGCCGGTGAGGCCACTGTCCTCAGTTCTGCACCGAGACGACGACCACGACGCACTACCTCGAGCCACCGTTGTCCGTCATTCGCGCCCTCTGAGCCTCCCCGACACCGCCGTCCAGCCCCACGTCGTGCCCACCTTCGCTCACGCCCCTCTCCGCGACCTCACTACCCCGACGAGGCTCCATCAACCTCCACCGCGCTGCAAGTATATGCCAAGCCGCCGCCGTTCACCGCCGTTTTGACCCGCTCCACCAAAAAAAATGGGTTGCCCCAGTTGATTCGCACGCCCGCCGCCCGTCTCCGGTGATCTCCGTCGAACGAAGCCATCCCGGTGAGCCCCTGGCCCTTCCCTATCCACCAATGCATGGGGGCGAACAGCCCCGCTCAGGTCCTCACGAGGAAGACGACCGAGGGTCGTTAGATCTTCTTAGATCCGACGCCCATCAGCCCCCTATACCCCTTCGCCCCTTAAAAAAAGAGAAAAAAAGAAAAAACAAACAAAAGAGCTAGCCCCGCACTGCACAGGCCGACCCGCTGAGAAAAAAATGCCCCTGGGCGTAATATACCCTGGGCCGGCTGCAAAATTGTTTTTCCTTTTTTTAATAAGTTGGCAGAACCATAATAGTTCTAGAAAAATATTTATACATCAAAAAAACATGAAACAAATTGTTTGCTGATTCTAAAATGATGCTTTATTTTTCTGCATGTGTAGAATTTCTATTTGCTAAAATACAATTGTGACCATTTATTATTAATTTGATTGCTTGTTTAATTTCTATAAAATTTGTGTTTGTGATGTTAATTTGTTAGAATTTTATTAAAATTGCCTCTTGTAAGTATCTAATTATGTTGAATCTAGTTGATGAAAATAAAACAAATAAATGAATTATTAAATAAAATAAGTAAGATCATCACCTTTAGTTAGGACTTGTTTAACTTTAATATTGATGTTAGTAAATTCATGATAATTATCACAATACCTTTGTTAAAATTGAAAACCTTTAAGAATGTGGTGTTGTAGGAATTAATGACCATTTTACTTTGCATGTTGAAATGTTGTTTAATCTTATTAATTTCTTCAGCTACTAATACCAAGTTATCCTATCATGAAGTCATAAATATTTAATATTTTGATTCATGTATTAATATCTTTGTGAAGGAAAAACCCTAATAAAAATTGCTACTATCTTTGTTAAATGCTTTTTAACCTCTTGATTAAACTAAAGCTAGTAAAAGAATTGGTAAATGGTTAGCAACTTGTGATATAATTTCTTTGCTACCTTATGTAATAAACATCATGTTAAGCTAAACTATATTAAATTTGTTACAACCTTGTTGTTGCCCTTGTTGTGATGTTGTTGTAATGCTTTGGCTATGTGTGAGTGTTGCTACTTGTATGATTTTTATGACTGCTATAATTATAATGTGTGTTACCTTTTTCGGAACGCGTAGACGAGACGCTTGATTTGCAGGTGAAAACTCCTCCCAAGCTGTCGAAGAAGCCGGTCCAGGGTACATCGCCAATGAAGGGAAGCCCCCGTCAAAACTCAAACTCCACATTACCCTTTTTAGTTTTCTTTGTATCATTTATATCGTATGATGCTAGTATTATATTCATATGGTTTGGGATTGTACTAGTCATAGTAGGAAAACTCCACCACCCCATAGCCTACCAATTTGGGAGAACTAGAACCCCAGTGATCCTGATATTTTGTCGAGACCATCACTCAGCTCTAGTAATTAGCACTATCTAACAACATGGATAGTCATACTTCACTCTAGATGGTACTGCATACACCTAAGAAGGTGGTATGGCCAGGATTGTGGAACATCATTGGACATGGACAAAGTCTGGAGGGACTCTCTATACGTTCCGCCAAAACCTAGCCTGACAGTACAACGACTATACTCTGGTATGGGAGAGGGCTAGTTGGAAGCTTGTTTGTCTTAGTACGGGGGTCTTATAACTACACATGGATGAGTGATTCCACGAATTCGATAGCCCTCTAAGTCGATGGGTGAAATTCGCTAGGCTTAGTGTCGGAAGGAACCTTGGTGCTCTTCGACTACGGTGCAGGCTTGGATCCAAGAGGAGCATGACCTGACACCCCAAAAATTATAGCATGTGATATAGCCCATTAGTAGATGACCACAAACTAAGGGCCAACAAAATCTTGTGTATTGCAATGGTGTGATGATGAATGCATGTTTGAGTGTGTGTGCTTAGAGATGATCATGCTCTTGAGTGTAGTTAAAACGTGAACTTGTGGAGGTCATGTTGTCTGTTTTGAATACAATGTAGGAAATCATGGATGTAGTGGGGGTCATTATGTGGTGCATGTTCTTAGGTAAACAAGTGATTATGGTGAAGATCATATCTCTCCACCATATATGCAAGTCATCTTAAGATGATCATACTAAAAACAACATGATAAATTCTAAGACCCCATTTAGTGTTAGGCATACACCCTTGAAAGCTCAAGAATGATCAGAGGGGGAGGGGGTGAATGATCACTTCTAAAAATTCTAAGGAACTTAGAAGGAAATCATGTAAACATCGTAGGACTAAAGACATCTCGAAGGAAATACAGTATCGAAAGTAATGCAAGGCTCGAAAGGATTTGGAGCGAAGGAAAACATCGAAGTCAAACAGGCTACGAGAAAATACTTGAAGTAAATGCTAGAAGGAAAACGAGCCTGACACAGCGATGTTTGGTAAACCAGTTCACACTCTGCAAAGTGCTACGTCTGGTTGGAGGGACTGGTGATTGAACACCTGGAGCAAAACTCTCTCCGTCCTATTCTCCACTGCAACAAACTCCTCGAGCTTGTCCAGTTTTCACTCGTGGTAGATGATTCAGGACATCTCCGAGACCTTTACCAACTTCCTTCAGCAGTGACAATTTCTCTTCGACTGCTTGACAGGCGACGCCTAACCGTCTAGGAGACTTGCAGTTCTCCAAGATAAAAAGATCGGCTAATCTCAACCTAAGTCATAGTGAATTTCTCAACTCAACTCAGACTTGGGATTTTGGTTTTCTCTCGATGAATCTCTCTTGGGATGCTCTCAGACTTCTGTCTTAGAATCTTCAGTGGAGCAGCCTACCCGAAATGGTGGGTAGGTGCGGGGTATTTATAGTTGGCGATCCCAAAGGGTAAAATGACTGAAGTGACCCGATGTAACCGCTTGACGCGTGTCCACAACGGTCGGATTCCAATCACTGCGCAACTTTACTTGAGGAACAAGTAAGCTGACTCACCGAACGAGTTCTATCTCGAAGGCACGAAGTGCAATGACTTTGCCTTCAAGCTATTCGTTCGACTCGGTGAGATTTTAGGGGTCGTCTTCCTTCAAAGGTTTCGGTAGATAACTGCAGTTTCACTGCAGCGAGTTGTCCTTCGACCTTCTACTTGCAAACCCCATTCTATCGGAACCTAAGTATCTGTTTATACTCGAAAACAATATTAGTTCCACTTCTGCTTTGTCTAACAATGTCCAAAACCTTCGGGGGAAAAACTTGCTCTTACAATCTCCCCCTTTTTGGACGATTGTTGACAAAACAGGCATCGATAAATAATTTGAAAAAGTTTGAGTTTTCGATGATAAACCAGTGCTGAGATCGATGAAGTACTCCCCCTTGATGTATGCACGGAAGATAAAGATTTCCTGTGAAGTGCATATTTGACAAGTAGTGTCGAGGGAAAAACATCAAAAATCTTAGCGAGAGAAATTGCATTCCAGATAGCATCCAATTAGTAATATGCAATCTCCTCGAATGACCTGTGAACTTATATGAAAGATAACTTCCTGCAAAAGGTTAAGTATGGCAAGCAGCAGATAGATATCTTACGAAAAGAGTAGCAGTTCACAGTCCTACTTAGAGTTAGTTACAACCAGATCGAATGTGAATCGAAAGTTTGTTGAAACTACTCAGAAAGCCTCAAAATCAAGAGTTTATCGAATGAAAAACAAAATCCCTTAACCCCGTAGGCAAACTAATTTCTTCGATGCCACTACATCTCCCCCTTTTTGTCACAACGTACAAAAAGATCGAGAGAATAGGGTCGAAAGAAATCCCTACTCGCGACGCTGGCTCCGGCGACGACGAGAAGATTCGGCGAGCGTTGGAGCACGACGAATTGGACGAGCGCCTGGAGGAGTGATCTTCGTGCGGAAAGAATGTTGATCTCCTGAAGATTCCAGCTGCGATTCCGGCGGGGTCCTGGGGCTTCGAGGAAGTGGCGAGTGAGCTCTGGGTTGACGTTGAGGAGGAGCTTCTTCTTCTTGCTCGGAGTCAGAGGATAAATTGTCCAAAGTGATATGATAATAATCATCGACACTTAGCACATCTCTGTTCTTCGGTAGGCGAGGGATATTGGGATCCGGTCGATCTACTCGATCATCATTGGTACAATTCCTGTTCAGATGGGGAGGATATTCTTCGAACCCGCAACGTTGAAGTTGACCGAGGGAATTGAACTTCCGAAGACCTTTCCAATCACGGCGAAGGCATTCACGCAGCATCTGATTGTTGTTCATGGTAATGTTACGCAAGTGATTGATCTCATCCATCAGAGCTTGCTTCTGAATAAAATCTTGATCAATGTGATGTTGAAGCATTTGCTGGGACCAAAGAGAAACTTCCATATGATGCACTGGCTTGATAAACTTCGAGCGAATATTGCGCTCAGTTAAGTGGGCGCGGATGCCAGTGTGCTCAGCAAAAGGGTCGTTGGGTCGAGCAACAACCTGCAATACTTCGCGAACAGGTGGAGTGAAAATCTTCGGGTAAATAGATACGGGGAATGGCACGTCCCGAGAGTAATTGCAGACTGCCATCAGCCATGGTGCATATGGCTTGTGGGATTTGTGGTCATCAGCACAAGACACCAAAGTTCTGAGGAAGTAGTCTTCAAAATCGAAGGGATGATCGTGAACTAACTTCAACAGGGCAAGTTGCACATCATTTGGAATTGGAAAATTATCGTGCACATCAAGCATTGGCATCAAGGTCTTCGAGAGAATATAAAACCATGCCTTTGCTTCAAATACCAAGTGTCTTGGCTTCGGCTCAGTGGGGTAGTGATCTCCTACGACTTCTGGATCCATCAGCGTAGAGAATTCAGCAGGAGTTGCAGCAGGTAAGTCATGAAGTTTGTGAGGTAATCCTTCGAACCGAGGTAAATTTATGATAGCCAGAAGTTGGTCGACAGTCATGTGAAAAACTTGGCCTTGAATCATATAGTCAAATTTCCATGTCTTCGAGTTCTCAGGATCTCCAGAGACATAAAGTGTTGCATAAAACTGTTTGATAAGCTCGGGATTGTAACCACAATCGAGAGCAAACATCTTGTGAGCATGCAGGCTATCAATTGTCTCGGCAATGTTCTCGAAACAAGTAGTGGAGTACACCGAAGGCATATCAAGATATTGATGCTGGAAAACTCTTGCCTTGTTGTACAACACACGAGTATAGTAGATAGCTTGCTCTTGGGTCCAAAACCGAAGAGAATAAGCACTTCTGGGCTTCTCGTAGGGATTGGTACCGAAGAAAAATGGCTTGTGTTCGCGCCTTTTGAAGATGGGACCTCCTCGAGGAACATCTGAGCGGAACAAAGGCAGCATTTCTCTCGGATGAGCAGAGTGAAGCAGCTCATCAATGGGAAAAACCTCAGCAGCGTTATCTGGCATCTGGAACTCTGGTTCAGCAGGTCGAGAGATAGATGATGGGATGTTGACAATATCCTGAGCCGGAGTGACTGCAGGAGCATTCTCCTCGGCCTGAGCTACGACGGCATCTCCTTCGTCGGTTTGAGCATTTTGTGCGGCCTCTTCAATTTCCATGGCCTCCAAGTCTTCATCAAATTGAGCAAACGCATCAACCATTTCTTCGTTCGAAGAACTGGATGAGGAGGATGAAGAATTATCACTTGAACTGTTATCTCCAGAACTATTGCTTACGACAGGATCTCGTCGAGAGGAAACTGTCGTGATGTCAACATCAACATCTTCTCCTTCAGGCATAGTCCGGGCAGAAGAGTAATCTTTCTGGATTTGAGTTTCTTGCTCGACACGAGCAACTTGCTCGGTCTCTGCATGAGCTTGGATTTCAGTGGCGGGGGTGGTCGATGGAATGACATGAGGTGGAGATGGTGGGTTTGGAGGTGGTGGCGAGGCTTTTGGTGGTGAGGGTTGACGGGGTGGAGATGGAGGTGGGGGTGGAGGTGTTTGTTGTCGGGGTGGAGGCGTAGGTGTTTGTTGTCGGGGTGGAGGTGTAGGTTGACGAGGGGGTGGAGTTGTTTGTTGAGGCGGTGAACTTGTTTGGCGAGGTGGTGGAGTTTTCTTACGGGGAGGAGTGGGTTGCTTAGTGGGGTTTGGTTCAGTTTCTTGTCGTTCTGTGGTAGCAACGACCTCGGTGGACTTGGACTTCTTGGCGTTCTTCTCGATCTCTGGTGTCCCACGCTCAGAGGTTGGGGCAGCAGATTTTCTCTTTCGAGATTGTCTTTGGAACAGAGCATCATTATGCTCTTTGCAAACAGCAGACACAACTTGTTTTACCTTGTCAAACACAGCAGTTAAATTTTCTTTCTGAGTCCTCCTCGAAGCTTCAGCAGATGCAATCTTGGACTTGAAAAAATTTCGGGACTCAATGTCCTCGGTTTCCTCTTGGAGTTGCCTGGTGTAAAACCTGACTTGCTCCTTATCCTTTCGATCCTGGGTGATGTAGCCTTCCCAGCGTATCATGTATCGAGCAACATGCTCTTGGATTTCAGCAGGAACATCATCCTCGGAAGTGACTTTGCTCGGTGTAGTAGCCATTTTCCAGAGAATGTGAGATATATGTGCAGCATCCCAAGGAGCATTGGCATTTGATTCTCCTTCATTGGAACTCTCTTCATCTGCACGAGGACCGGAAACAGCTGGTGCAACAGGGGCAGGAGCTGGTGCAGCTCGAGGAACTGGAGCAGCTTGAGCCTTCTGTCTTGCCTCCTTGGCTTTCTTTTCGGCTTCCTTGGTGGCTTTGGCAGCAGCAATGGGTTTTGAGACCACTGCTTTATCCTTCGAGGCACTAGGGGCCTCAGCATTCTTCTTCGAAGCACTAGGGGCTATTACCTTTTCTTTCGTGACTGTGGGAGTCACAACTTTCTCGGTGACCTTTTCTTTCGGGTCACTAGGGATAGTGCCTGCAGAAATCTGTCGTCGATATTTTTCACTGACCAAGTGAAGAATGCCCAGTTGTTGTGCAACCAGAGCCTTTTTATGCTCAGGCTGACTGTGAAAGTTCAGGAGCTTGGCATTAATCAATTCTTTCTCTTCTTGTTCCTTTTGCTTGGCCAGCCTTTCCTTTCGCTGAATAAGCGTTTCATCATCTTCACCAACTTGAGCTTGCTTTCCCTTCGATGGAGCCGAAGGTTTTGGTTGGCGAGCAGGAACAGGTGGAGCAGATGAAATGGGTGGATCTGTGACCAAGTTGGTCAAGTCAATATTTCCTCGAGGAGCCTGTGGAGCTGGCTCCTGGATCCTTATGCCTCTACTGCTCGGCTTTTTCTTCAGAGGTAAGTCCTCGACATCAGCCTCTGTACCAGGGTCTTGATCATCTGAATTAGCTTCTCCTTCGAAGCTTGCATCAGGAGGTGAAACTATTACAACCTTTTTCTGTCTCTTGGCTGACTTCTTGCCACCCTTCGGTTTGGCGCTAGGGCCAACTTCTTCGGCAGCTTTAGCAACAGCTGCTTCCTTTCGAGCTTTAGCTTCTTTCCTCTTTTGTGCTCGAAGTTCACGTGCTTCAACGAGCTCTTTAAAATCATCAGGAGTTTTGAGGGCAGAAGGGTGAGCATCAGCTGGAGGAGGTGGTCGATTAAATTTCGTCCACTTTGGCCTTAGAGCTTTGACATCAACCCAAGGATTCTTCATAGCAAACAGCCTCTCCCAACGAGGAATAAGAGACTTGTATTCATACCAACGAAGAGCTTGAAGTCTTCGAATCTCTTGCAGACGATTTTCTCTTGTACGATCATCCTCAGAACCAGACGGCGTTCTCAAATTCTTTTCAATGATCACTTCCTCAGACAAACCTTCAGAGTTATTGGTGATTCTTGTTCGGCCTCCCACACGCTTGGGAACTCTAATATTTCCTTCGTTACCAGACATTTTCCTGCGAAAAAGAAGGATACGAGGGAATATAGGAAAGTTGTGAACAAGTACCAACAATTTCGAGGAAAAACATTTTGAATGCAGCAATCTTATCGAGAGATTTGTCTTATCGCAAATTTTCATGAAAGTGCTAGGCTAGATTTTCATCGGGTGGAAATCTAACGAAGAACTTGTATGAATAAATCGCACAAGATTAAATCTATCGAAACGATACTGTAGGATTTGCCTAAGTGAGAGAATCCGAGGGATTTCTTACCAAGGACAGATGGGGAATCGACAGAAAAGCTAGAAACATATTTCCCAAGTTTCAAAGATCCAAACGGATCAAACAGACCTAAGAGAAATCAGAAAAAAAATCAACACAAAAGCTGGAAACGATGAACAGAACGAGATGAATCGACTCCAGAGCCACACATACCCTAACTTGGTGATGTGAGGCGACTACGGCGACGCGAATGATGATCTTCGTCGACGGGAATGCCTCCGGCGGCTTCCTTCCGGCAGTTAAGCGGCGAGGGAGTCGACGGCGACGAGACAGCACGGCGGCGCGCGAGAGAGAGAGTTTCTGGAGGCGAAGAGACGAAGTCGAAGGAATAGCGATGTCTAAGCCGGTGGAGTGGATCAGTATTTATAAGGGAGGTTCTGACCGAGCTGTCAGATCTGATCCAACGGCGCAGATTTCGCGTCTCTCCGCATTCAACGGACGGATTTTGTGGCGGTAATCGCGGGAAATCCCAACGAACCGAAAGAAAGTTGCTCCACGTCCGAGACCAAACTCATCGAACATCGAGTATAAAAGTAGGTAAAAATTCGATAGATTTTCCTTCGGAATCAATGACATTCGAGGGGAATCTTGATCGAGTACAATATGTACATGTTCACGAGAGAAAAGCACAGAATAGGGTAGGGATAGAATAGAGGGAAAACAGGGTCCGATACTTAGTCAATCCGAGATAAAAACAGCGATAAAAACTCGGAGTGATAAGTGTATAGGACAACACCAAACGAACAAAATAAACGAAAAAGAAATACGACAGAAAATTAACGAAAGTAAACTACAATAATAAGGTATTATACATAGTACCGGTAGTTATGATCTTACTGCACATTGCGTGAGTCCAAGATGTTCAACTCACACCTCAGTGTACAGAACCTCTTTTCATCCAAGGGCTTTGTGAATATATCAGCCAATTGATCTTCGGTGCGAACATGACTGATAACAATATCTTCTCGCTGAACATGATCTCGAAGAAAATGATGACGAATATCAATATGCTTCGTTCGAGAGTGTTGCACTGGATTATGAGCAATTTTGATTGCACTCTCATTATCAAAAAGCAATGGAATTTTCTTCACAAGAATACCATAATCTTTCAGCGTTTGCTTGAGCCACAGAATCTGAGTACAGCATGAACCGGCAGCAATATACTCGGCTTCAGCCGTAGAAATAGATACACAATTCTGTTTCTTCGAGGCCCAACAGACAAGAGATCTACCGAGAAAATGACATGTGCCAGAGGTAGATTTCCTGTCGACTCGATCACCAGCCCAGTCAGAATCTGAATAACCAACGAGATCAAACTGTGCACCCTTGGGATACCAAAGACCCAAGGTTGGTGTGTGTGCCAGATATCGAAGGATTCGCTTGACAGCAATATGATGAGATTCCTTCGGGTTTGCCTGAAAACGAGCACACATACATACTGATAGCATAATGTCAGGTCTAGATGCACAAAGGTAAAGAAGCGAACCAATCATCGAGCGATATTTCTTCTGATCGAAAGGTTTGCCCTTCTCATCTGCATCTAGATGAACATTCGTAGGCATTGGAGTCTTGACAGTTTTGCAACTGACAAGATCAAACTTCTTCAGGCAATCTCTGAGATACTTCTCTTGAGAAATGGAAGTACCATTCTTCTGTTGACGGATTTGAAGCCCGAGAAAGAACTTCAATTCTCCCATCATTGACATTTCATATTTCTTCGACATCATACGAGCAAATTCTTCGCTAATATCAGGGTTAGTGCAGCCAAAAATAATATCATCGACATAAATTTGACACACAAAGAGATCATTTTTGTATGCACGAGTAAAAAGAGTCGGATCAGTTGTTCCTGGTTTGAAGCCCTTCTTAAGAAGAAAATCCTTCAGCGTTTCATACCAAGCACGAGGTGCTTGCTTTAACCCATATAGGGCCTTGTGTAATCTGTACACCTTATCAGGATTCTTCGGGTCTTCAAAACCTGGTGGCTGCATAACATACACTTCTTCTTCGATCTCACCGTTAAGAAATGCACTTTTGACATCCATTTGATATAACAATATACCATAGTAATTGGCAAAGGCAAGCATGACACGAATGGATTCAAGTCTAGCAACTGGGGCATAAGTCTCACCAAAATCAATACCTTCGATTTGGGTGTATCCTTGTGCAACCAGTCGAGCTTTATTCCTTACCACTATGCCATCTTCATCTTGCTTGTTGCGAAAAATCCACTTCGTACCAATGATATTATGCTTCGTGGAATCAGGTCTATCGACAAGGGACCAGACTTTATTTCTCTCGAACTGGTTAAGTTCTTCGAGCATGGCAGTCATCCAGTCTGAGTCTCTCATGGCTTCATCAAATTTTGAAGGTTCTAGCATGGATACAAACGAGAAATTTCCACAGAAGTTAGCTAATCGAGTACGAGAACGAGTGGTGGGACGACCTGGTAAACGAATCTCTTCGAGAATTGAGTCGACATTCACTCTTCTTCGAACACGAGGAAAAGATTCTTCATCTTGTGGATCAGGTTGATCTTCGAGAACAGCTTGTCCTTCGGGATCAACATATTCTTCGTTTATGCGCTCTCCTTCGACCTGTGCATCAATTTCTTCAGGATGTTGATCTCCAGCGCCCCGGGCTATGTGTGGGAACATTGGACCATCATCATCCCTGTTTACTTGTTGAGAATTTCCTTCGACAGGTCGAATATCTCCAATAGCCATGAACCTGATAACTTCATCCAAAGGAGGTTCATCCAGGTTAAGAGGTAATTGCTCCTTTTGAGAGCCGTTAGTTTCATCAAATCGAACATTTACAGTTTCTACAACTTTTCCAAGATGTGAGTTGTAAACTCTGTAAGTGTGAGAATTTGAACCATAACCTAGGAGAAAACCTTCGTGTGCCTTTGGGGCAAACTTGGGGCTGTGATTCATGTCTCTGATATAACATGGAGCACCAAAAACCCTGAGATAAGACACATTTGGCTTTTTACCAGTGATGAGTTCATGTGAAGTTTTCTTCAGAAACTTATGCAGATAAACCTTGTTGATGATATGACATGCAGTGTTGATAGCTTCGGCCCAGAACCTGATAGGAGTCTTGTATTCAGCAAGCATTGTTCTGGCCATTTCAATAAGTGTTCGATTCTTTCTCTCGACCACACCATTTTGTTGCGGTGTATAAGCAGCCGAGAATTCATGAGTAAAGCCATATTCATCAAGAAAATCTTCGATATGAGTATTTTTGAATTCAGTACCATTATCACTTCTGATATGCTTGAGAGATAATTCATATTCAGTTTGAGCTCTCTTTGCGAAAGTTTTGAAAATTTCAACAACCTTGCTCTTGTCATCTAGAAAGAAAACCCAGGTATATCGAGAGAAATCATCAACAATAACCAGACCATACTTGTTACCTCCAAGACTAGCATAATTTTGAGGACCGAATAAATCCATATGAAGTAATTCAAGAGGACGAGTAGTAGTCATGACGGTTTTTGCAGAGTGATGTTTCTTGGCAATCTTTCCTGCTTCACAGGCACTGCATAGACGATCTTTATCGAATTTTACATTATCAATTCCAACGATGTTCTTCTTCGAGATAAGAGTTTGAAGATTTTTCATCCCTGCATGACCAAGTCTTCGGTGCCATAACCAACCAGATGTGGCTTTGGCCATTAAACATGTGGACACAGCAGGTCCCGAAGAAAAATCAACGACGTAAAGATCACCTTTGCGATATCCTTCGAACACGAAGGAATAATCATCCTGTGAAAAGACAACACAACGAGACGCAGAAAACAGAACAAGCATATCCATATCACAAAGTTTCGATATAGACATAAGATTATATCCTAGAGATTGTACAAGCAAAACCTTATCAATGTGCTTGTCTTTTGATATAGCAACTTTACCCAAACCAAGTACTTTTCCTTTGTTGTTGTCACCGAAGGTAATATATTTCTGTGAAGATTCAGATAGTTTTTCCTCGGCGAACAACTCTTTGTCTCCGGTCATATGATTTGTACATCCACTATCCATGACCCATTCGGATCCACCGGAGACATAGCCCTACAGAAGAATAAGTTCTTCTTAACCACCCACAAACGAGCAGGTGACTTAGAAGGCATGGTAGAGCTAGATGGATCAGCAATATTATATCGAACAGGATTGCATTGTCGATCAGGACCATCAAGCACACCATAAATATAATTCCTCGAAGAGGGGTTAGAGTAGCGATGGGTCATGGCAATTTTGGTACGATTGTCACGATGACGATAAACAGTTCTATCTATAAGATAGTAATCCTTCTGGGGAACATTTGAAGCAGGCACCAAGGGTTCATTTCTATCCTCGAGAGAATAGTAGTGATTCGGTGGTACGGAGGATTTTCCCTGCATAGAATGGTTAGGGGGCAGTTTTTCTACGAGAGATTTGCGAACCCAAATCTGTCGCTTATAAAAGCCATTCTTTGGAGGAGTACCAACGAACTCAGCCGACACCTTTCCTTCCTGATCTTTGACAAGCTTGTAGTCAGAATCAAGTGATTCATCAACAATAGCTTTGTCAATTTTGCAACTGAAACCTGAAAGGTTAGCAATATCAATGGGCTTTTCTTTCGCAAGAACCCAGACAGTTTTAGGATACTGCTCGGGTTCCCAGTAGGTTCCATCAGGATTGATTTTCCTTTCGAAGCCAACTCCTTCGTTACGAGGATTCCTGTGAAGAAGAGCCTTTCGAAGGATATCACATAAGTACTGGTGTCCCTGCACACTTTTGAACATGCCTGTTTCAAATAAGTTCTTCAACCTGAGGAGTTCCTCGGTAATGTTTTCCTCGTTCGAGGGGTTAGTATCATCGATAACAATAGGTTGCTTTCCTTTCGATCTCTCAGAAATAGACTCAATTTTACTTCGTTCCAAACAGGTTAAGCAAGGTGAAGTAGATTCATTTTTAGTTTCTGAGCCTTGTTGAGCCATGAGCGTGAGATTGACACTTTCCAACTCTTCATTAGCCTCTCTCAGTTTCTCGAGAGCCATTTTCGCTTGAAGTATTTCATAGGTTAGCTTCTCGTAGTCCACTGAGAGAAGATCATGCCGAGAGGAAAGCTCATCATACTTTTCCTTCCGAGCAACATGCTCATTTATCAAAGTTTGACCCTTCTCAATCTCATCGATCAACAAGGTCTCAGATTTTTGAATGGTTTCACTTAGAGAATCTAGCTCATCTTGTTGGATAGAAGCAATTTTAGCAAGTTTAGCATAGCTTATCCTAGAGTCACTTTCATAAGTAGATCCATCAGAAGTATCGTAGGATTTCTTAGATGAGGATACCTTAGCCTTGGCCATGAAGCAGTAAGCTGGAGATTCATCTTCACTGCTCTGGTTGGAGAAGAATGAACTTGAATTCTTGTTCGAGGCGAATGCTATCCCAGCAACACCATCAGATTCAGAACCAGAACCAGAACCTGATCTTGACTTTGATCCTGCTTCAGAACCGGATGCTTCTTCTTCAGAGTTCATTTCTTTACCCAGATAGGCTTTGGCTCGGTGCGAATTCTTTCGACGAGAGGAATGAGATTTTGATGAAGAACCCTCTCGATGCTTGTGATACTTCTTCTTTTTGTCATCATCAGAACCATCTTTCTTGTCTTTTCTGGACCTTGAATCATATTTCTTCGAATCATGGTTTTTGCTCGATCTGTAAGACTTGCTCGAAGAGCTGCTGTGAGAGTGCTTTGATTTATGTTCAATTTCCCAGAGAGGACAATCAGCAATGAAGTGACCTGGCTTCTTGCACTTATAGCAACAGTTATCTTTCGCTGAAGAGTTTCTGGATGATGATCGATGTTGAGATGAATTATTTGAATGTCTTGAAGAAAAGTTTTTCTTCGGTGAAGAGGAGTTCCTTCTCGGAAAGCGATTCAATCTTCTCATTATTAGTGCCAGATCTTTTCCAATGTTCTCGGGGTCATCTGAGGCACAACCCGATTCAGAACTAGCTTCAGGAGAGGAGTGATGTGAAGCTCTGGCTTTCAGTGCATGAGATTTTCTTCGACTCCCATTGACGTCACGTTTCTCATCTTCTTCCATCTCGAAAGTATTAAGCCTTTCAAGAATATCAGCGGCAACCATATCCTTGAAATCAGTTCTTTCCTTAATCATCAGCACAATGTGATCGAAGGAATCATCAAGAGAACGGAGCAAAGTTCTGACAATAATCCGATTGGTAATGTCATCTGCACCGAGGGAAATCAGTTCATTTGACAGCGCAGTGAGTCTGCTGTATATGGAACAAACTTTTTCTCCCTCGTGCCTCTTGAACCGATAGAACTTGCTTCGAAGGGTGTCAATTCGAGCATCTTTCTGAGTAGAGACACCTTCACCAATCTTCTCGAGATAATCCCAAACACCTTTGGCCGAAGGAATATTCTTGACCTCATGATATTTTTCAGGAATCAGATGATTTGTGATGAATACCCAGACTTCAGCATCTAGCTCTATCTTCTTTGTCTCTTCAGGAGTAATGGCATCAGTGTCCTTGACAGTTACACCATTCTTGACAACTTCCCAAGCGGCAGAGTTGATAGCCATGATATTCCTCTTCATTTTGTCCTTCCAATAGGGATAGTCCTTCCCATTGAAAATAGGGATTGGTTCCCCCGAGCGAACAGCTGCAAACGACATCCTTGACAACACTCCAGGTTGTTAGACCAAAATACGCAGAGCGTAGGGAGTGCCTAGCTCTGATACCAATTGAAAGCTCAAGAATGATCAGAGGGGGAGGGGGTGAATGATCACTTCTAAAAATTCTATGGAACTTAGAAGGAAATCATGTAAACATCGTAGGACTAAAGACATCTCGAAGGAAATACAGTATCGAAAGTAATGCGAGGCTCGAAAGGATTTGGAGCGAAGGAAAACATCGAAGACAAACAGGCTACGAGAAAATACTTGAAGTAAATGCTAGAAGGAAAACGATCCTGACACAGCGATGTTTGGTAAACCAGTTCACACTCTGCAAAGTGCTACGTCTGGTTGGAGGGACTGGTGATTGAACACCTGGAGCAAAACTCTCTCCGTCCTATTCTCCACTGCAAAAAACTCCTCGAGCTTGTCCAGTTTTCACTCGTGGTAGATGATTCAGGACATCTCCGAGACCTTTACCAACTTCCTTCAGCAGTGACAATTTCTCTTCGACTGCTTGACAGGCGACGCCTAACCGTCTAGGAGACTTGCAGTTCTCCAAGATAAAAAGATCGGCTAATCTCAACCTAAGTCATAGTGAATTGCTCAACTCAACTCAGACTTGGGATTTTGGTTTTCTCTCGATGAATCTCTCTTGGGATGCTCTCAGACTTCTGTCTTAGAATCTTCAGTGGAGCAACCTACCCGAAATGGTGGGTAGGTGCGGGGTATTTATAGTTGGCGATCCCGAAGGGTAAAATGACTGAAGTGACCCGATGTAACCGCTTGACGCGTGTCCAAAACGGTCGGATTCCAATCACTGCGCAACTTTACTTGAGGAACAAGTAAGCTGACTCACCGAACGAGTTCTCTCTCGAAGGCACGAAGTGCAATGACTTTGCCTTCGAGCTATTCGTTCGACTCGGTGAGATTTCTCTCGGTAGGCTTTTGTGGGTTTTGGTTGAGCAGAGCAAATTCACTTCGACAAAGATCTCAACTAGCAAACCTCTCTTGATAGTACGGTTTTTCCTACGACTCAAGAAATAAAGAGAAACTAGCAAAAAGACTAAGTCTTTGACCAGCTTCAGCTTTCTCCTCGTTGCGCTTGTGCTCGAGAGATACTTTTTCTTCGATGACATTTTTAGGGGTCGTCTTCCTTCAAAGGTTTCGGTAGATAACCGCAGCTTCACTGCAGCGAGTTGTCCTTCGACCTTCTACTTGCAAACCCCATTCTTTCGGAACCTAAGTATCTGTTTATACTCGAAAACAATATTAGTTCCACTTCTGCTTTGTCTAACAATGTCCAAAACCTTCGGGGGCAAAACTTGCTCTTACAACCCTTATATCATTTATCCTTCTTTTCCCTTCTATTTATTAGTGTGTTTTTCCTTTTTGTTTCCTTTTCTCCTGTTTTCTTTAGATAAATATATATAAGGGATATAAAACCTTATATACTTTCTATATTATAATTATGATAATAATCTTTTAAACCACCATAAAGCCCTAAGGCATTAATTTTGTGCTTAATAAAAAGAATTCTAGCTATGATAAATAAATCCTACAAATGCTACAACCATAATAAAATGAATCTGTGATCTATGATGAACTCGTATTAGTTTAAAATATTAAAAATAAAATACAATTTTCTTAGGGGGGATTTTCTCGAATACCTTGTGTGCGGCATTGTTGTTTGTTTGAATTCAAATAAAAAGGTATCTAAATTGAACTTAAAGAGAACATAACCACCCTAAGATTCCCCCTAACCCCTAGCTTCTTCTCTCTCTACTTAACTGTAATGGTTAGGATCTGGAGAGATAGGAGAGAGAGGCCGAGCCTCTCATCACCCCTCTCTAGTTTCTTTCTCTTTCTGATCTCTCTCCCTTTTTAACGCTAAAACTCTCTCTCTCTCCTGATTTCCCCTCCCCCAGTTGCACCTCCCCGGTGCAGTACGCCAGCAACCCTCTCTTCTTTCCCTTGCCATCTCGATCACTTGGACAGGAAGAAACCTGAAGCCCTCGCTATTGGCCTTGCCAGGCACACCCAGCTGCCCCTGCCCCCTTTCGCGCTCCCGAGGATCACTTGCAGCACACCTCACATGGTCCCGAGGAGAGAATCCCGCTGCATGCCAGCCCCCTTCATACCACGGACGCCGTGGACGCGGTGCACCATTGCCGCGGTCCACCCGCCATCTGCCTATAAAACCCGACCCCAAACCCCCTCTTCAACTCGCCCTCTCCACTCCCCTCTTCGCCTACCTAGATAGCTACTCCAAGGGGGCAAATCCCTGCTCGGCTAAGCGAGTAAACGAGCCAAGCGCTCGAGCTCGAGCCCGACTAGCAAAGATGTACCCCAACCCTGCATCGCTCCCCACCCTCCTTAGCTAAAAATCCCCCCATCCTAGACCCATACCTCCGCCCTACGTCGGCGACCCGACGCTCCTCTGCCGCGCAAGCCGGCGAGGCCACTGTCCGTAGTTCTGCACCGAGATGACGACCACGACGCGCTACCTCCCCGACACCGCCGTCCAGCCCCACGTCGTGCCCTCCTCCGCCCGCACGCCCCTCGCCGCGACCTCACTACCCCGACGAGGCTCCATCAACCTCCACCGGCTCCAAGTCTATGCCAAGCCGCCGTCGTTCACCGCCGTTTCGATCCGCTCCAACACCAAAAATGGGTTGCCCTAGTTAATCCGCACGCCCGCCGCCCGTCTCCGGTGATCTCCATCGACCGAAGCCAGGCCGGTGAGCCCTTGGCCCTTCCCTGTCCGCCAATGCATGGGGGCGAACAGCCCCGCTCAGGTCCTCACGAGGAAGACGACCGGGGGTCGTTAGATCTTCTTAGATCCGACGCCCATCAGCCCCCTGTACCCGTTCGCCCCTTCAAAATAAGAGATAAAAAAAAGAAAAAAAAAAGAAAAGAGCTAGCCCCGCACTGCACAGGCCGACCCACTGAGAAAAAATGCCCCTGGGCGTAATATACCCTAGGCCGGCTGCAAAGATGTTTTTCCTTTTTTTAAGAAGTTGGCAGAACCATAATAGTTCTAGAAAAATATTTATACATCAAAAAAACATGAAACAAATTATTTGCTGATTGTAAAATGATGCTTTATTTTTCTCCATGTGTAGAATTTCTATTTGCTAAAATAAAATTGTGACCATTTATTATTAATTTGACTGCTTGTTTAATTTCAATAAAATTTATGTTAGAGATGTTAATTTGTTAGTATTTTATTAAAATTGCCTCTGGTAAGTATCTAATTATGTTGAATCTAGTTCATGAAAATAAAACAAATAAATGAATCATTAAATAAAATAAGTAAGATCATCACCTTTAGTTAGGACTTGTTTACCATTAATATTGCTGTTAGTAAATTCATGATAATTACCACAATACCCTTGTTAAAATTGAAAACCTTTAAGAATGTGGTGTTGTAGGAATTAATGACCATTTTACTTTGCATGTTGAAATGTTGTTTAATCTTATTAATTGCTTCAGCTACTAATACCAAGTTATCCTATCATGAAGTCATAAATATTTAATATTTTGATTCATGTGTTAATATCTTTGTGAAGGAAAAACCCTAATAAAAATTTCTACTATCTTTGTTAAATGCTTTTTAACCCCTTGATTAAACTAAAGCTAGTAAAAGAATTGGTACATGGTTAGCAACTTGTGATATAATTGCTTTGCTACCTTATATAATAAACATCATGTTAAGTTAAACTCTATTAAATTTGTTACAACCTTGTTGCTGCTCTTATTGTGATGTTGTTGTGATGCTTTGGTTATGTGTGAGTGTTGCTACTTGTATGCTTTGTATGACTGCTATGATTATAATGTGTGTTACCTTTTTCGGAACGCGTAGACGAGACGCTTGAGTTGCAGGTGAAGACTTCTCCCAAGCCGTCGAAGAACCGGTCCAGGGTACATTGCCGACGAAGGCAAGCCATCATCAAAATTCAAACTCCGCATTACCCTTTTGACTTTTCTTTGTATCATTTATATTGTATCGTGCTAGTATTATATTCATATGGTTTGGGATTATAATAGTTATAGTAGGAAAACTCCGTCACCCCATAGCCTACCTATTTGGGAGAACAAATTAGAACCCCGGTGATCCCAACATTCTGTCGAGACCATCATTTAGCTTTAGTAATTAGCATTACAAATAATCATGGATAGTCATACTTCACTCTACATGGTACTGCATACAACTAAGAAGGTGGTACGACCGGGATTGCGGAACATCGTCGGACATGGACAAAGTCTAGAGGGACTCTCTATAAGTTCCGCCAAAACCTAGCCTTACAGTACAACCACTATACGCTGGTATGGGACAGGGGGCTAGTTGGAAGCTTGTTTGTCTTAGTACAGGGGTCTTATAACTACACACGGATGAGTGATTCCACGAATCCGATAGCCCTCGAAGTCGATGGGTGAAATTCGCTAGGCTTAGTGTCGGAAGGAACCTTGGTGCTCTTCGACTACGGTGCAGGCATGGGTCCAAGAGGAGAATGACCTAACACACGGACAGTCCATGTAGTACGCGAGGGGTAGATTCACCTGTACTAGGAGAGACAAGGGGAAAACTATGGTCGATTATCCGAGACCCGCATACTGAGGTATGTCGATTCATGGGGACACACGACGGATGTATCTAATGTGGTGGGTAAAGTGTACAACCTCTGCAGACGGAAAACTATTCGAGTAGCCAGAGTGCACGGTCATGGACAGCTAGTGAGGCCACACTTTGTGGGGAATAGATGAGAAATCCCGGTACTGAGTTTATGGTTCGCGATGATGATGTTATCATATTGTTGGAAAAGGGTTGGACTTGACTTATCCAAATTTATTGTGGGAAATAAAACTTGCCAAGTTTAAAACCTTGCCAACTTAATAATAATCTTGAGTAGATAGGAAATCCCTATGAAACCATATAGCCGTCCCATTATTTTCGTATGCAGAACTTTGTTTCTTTATTTAGGTGGTTTGCGAGTACTTTGTATATGTACTCATGGCTTTGTCCCTGGTTATTCAATCGGCCAGGCTTGTAGGAGCAGGTATATGACGATGATGTTACCGACAACTACTAGGATGTGCTATGCTCTTTACTACCCTGTGGATTGTGTCGCTGCTACCCTTGATGCTTTTGTCTTTTCCGCTTCTATTTGAGCCCGATGAGGCCATGTCAGACTATGTTATTGGAAGACTTGTATTATGTATTGTATGAACAATGAGACTATGATATCCATGTCGAGTTGTGTGTCATGTGAACTGATCATGGGAGAATGACAGTATATACAGCTGGCCACTTCGGACATATAGTCCCGGGGGCCCACATGTAGGTATTAGTTTATCTAAACAGAGCCTCTTACAAAGAGAAAAAAGCATAACACTCACTCCTGCACCAAGATCACATAAAGAAGTTTTGACATAATTATTCTTTATGGAGAAAAGAATGGTGGGTATACCTGGATCACCAAGCTTCTCAGGAATCTTGCCACTGAAAGAGTAGTTAGCAAGCATAGTAGATATCGCCTCATTGAGGACTTTTCTTTTATTAGTAACAATATCTTACATATATCTCGAATAAGGAGGTAACTTAATAGCATCAGTTAAAGGAATTTGAATAAAAATAGGTTTCATCCATTCACAAAATTTATTATAGTGCTCTTCTTCTTTGGTTTTGAGAGGCTTACCTGGAAAAAGGCATGGGTTTCTGTACCCATGGTTCTCTTTCCTTCCCATGTCTTCTTGGGATGAAGTCTTCTCTTGTGTATTTCTTGCGTTTATCGGGTGCTTCTTCTCACATCTCGGGAGGATCATTCTTTTCCTTATATTTTTCGGGCTCAGCACCGTCTTCAGTCTCAGCATTGGAGGTAGATATACTGTTCGGATCAGGAACAAGCTCTTCTTCTACTATGGGCTCATTTGAATTGTCAGCTTCCTTGTGTTTCTTCTTCTTCTTATTCTTCTTCTTCGGAGAGCTAACGAATTCTTCTTCCTACATTTGAGAATCTTGCTCGATCCTCTTTGGATGCCACCCTGGGTAGAGAGGATCTTGGGTGTGTGTTCCACCCCGAGTCTTTATACCAGAAGCATGTAATTTATCTTGTTTGGCATTATTAGCAAGCAAATCTTTTTGCACATCAGAATTTTGTTCAAATTGAGTTTGAACCATATGAAAATGCTTAACAATACATTTAACATCATTAAATGTTCTACCTAGAACATCAAGCAAACTTTTTATAGCAAGAGTATTATGGTGCAACTGACTATGAATCCTCATATTAAAGTGATTCTGCTTCATCATAAAATTATCAAGATCATCTAAACATTGATCAGGAGGCTTAACTTGAGGGATGTCACTTGCATTGAAATCTAAAAGAGAGTGTACCTCTACCAAGGGAGGGTGAGTAGTAGTTGATACGTCCAAAACGTATCTATAATTTCTGCTTGCTCCATGCATGTTTTGTGTGATATTGGTATGATCTAGATACACTTTCATACACTTTTGATCATATTTGGACTAACCTATTAACTCAGTGCACCCCAGTGCCAGTTCCTGTTTTCTGCTGTTTTTCTATTTCAGTTTTCCCCCATATAAAAAGTGCCAGAAAAATTCCGGGAAAAATACAGGAAAAATCAGCGTACAGGAAGCTTCGAGAAGAGCCCGGGAGGGGCCAGAGGGGAGACAGGGGGGGCCCGGGCGGCCACCCAGCGCGACCCCATCCCTGGCCGCGCCAGGGGGGCGCCTGGGGCCCCTGGTCCACCTCTGGCTGCCCCCCTTCGCCTATTTATTCTCCGTCAAAGGAAAACTCCAGAAGAGGAACCCTATTCCGCAAACTCGCCTCAGTTCCGCCGCCGCCGCGCTTCCGAGATCGGGAGCACCAGAAGACCTCTTCCCGGCACCCTGTCGGAGGGAGGATTGACCTCCGGGAGTCTCCTCTCCACCATGGATGCTCCCCGGATGTCTCGTGAGTAGTTTTCCTTGGACCATGGGTCCGTGATCAGTAGCTATGTGATGTTCTCCTCCCCTCTTTGATCTTCATTGTTTAGACCTCGTGAGCTGCCCTACATGATCGAGGCACCTTTGTAATATTTATGTTGTTGCTATGCTGAGTTTGGAGGGACCTGATGGATTATGAGATTATGTTCAGATTGTGATAGAGTAATATATTTGGTTTTTATCTCTTATATTTTTGTTCCTAAGTAATTCTTGCATGTTCTCCGTTGCTGTTTATTGCTTTGGCCAAGTAGTAGGTAGTGACTCCAAGAGGGAACGTTGTGCTAGATTGTGGATTCATGCCCCCCGATGACACGCTTGACTGACAGAAACATGAGTCTAGGGGATGTGTTGTTGCCACAAGGGGGAAAACAACGGTGCTTGTAACCGCGGTTACAAGGATTGTTTATTTTACGCAAAGTTCTTTTTAATGCAGTTGTCTGTTGCTTTGGGTTTACACTTTGGGTGGGGCTCGCAACTTAATACCAGCGAGATGTTCTGGATATATATCTCAAGGTGGATGATTAGTAGTAGATGCAGATGGATTTCGGTCTACTTATTTTGGCGTACTGCCCGTGCTTTTGTAGCATAGTTAGCATTGCGGTGCGTTCATAATCCTGTCAATTGCCCTTCTGTAATTTGTTTACCTCGCATAGCAGTTTTATCATCTTTTGGGAGAGAGACATCACTAGTGAACATCACGTATCCCGGTCCATAACCTCATTACTGTTTCCAAGCTATCTTTACTTTACTGCTTTTACTTGCTATCATTATCCCTTGCGTTTTATCCTTTGTGAACAACAAGACCGGAGAGATTGACAACCTCTCTGAACTTCGTTGGGAACAAAGTTATTTGTGTCTGTGTGCAGGTCCGCGTCAGTTGCGCCGCTGACACCTACTTATCATCTCTGGAGTCCTACTGGAGAAAAAACTTGGTATCTTCACCGAGGGAAAACTGCTGCTGTAATACATCTCAAACCTTCCACTTGGGGTAACCAACGAAGGGCGAGAAGCCATCAAGCAAGTTTTCTGGCGCTGTTGCCGGGGACTCCGAGTGCTAAGATAGGGGAGTTGTACACTACCCTTTACCTTTGTTTTTTAGTCTTGTTAGTTTACGTTTCAGTTTTTATCTCAGTGTCCTTGATGAAAAACCACAAAAATAGTTTCTACCTTTTGCCTTTGTCTTGCTTTGCCTATTTATGCTATCCTCACCATGGGTGATGAACCACCCAAATATGGTAGGATGGACATGTTTCACTTGGATCGTCTTTGATCAATTTGTGCTCGCGCTAAAAACCCGACCGAATTGGTTGAGGGAAAATCATTGGATGAGCATGCTCATTATACGCGGCACCGCCTATCTCAGAAAGGGAAACACTTTTGGGCTCAAATACATGTTTCTTATTGCCATGCTAAACTTTTGTGCCACATTTATGATTTCACTTGTTGTTCTAATATAGATCATAAACACCTCCCTTTCCAATGTGAGTTTAATTAAAATGAGATCTTATCTTCTTATGCTAAAGGTGTTTATGATTACTTTGATGTTGAAAAGATTGAAGAGTTTGTTTCTTTTAAAGGTGCCTATGAGATTGCTTCTTTGATTGAAAAGTATCACGATACTATTTTCGAGTCTGAAAACTTTGCAGTTCTTGCTTATTGCTTCGAGAATTATACTTCCAATTCTTATATTGAGGATTTTAAAAATAAAATGTTTGCTGCCCAAGAAGAGGCCAATGATTGCTTTGAGGAGGAATCCCATGATTCCGAGGACTCACTTGAAATATCCCTTTCTGAAAATTTTGATACTTGCTTTGTTGATGGCCAAGATGCCACTATGGATGATGCTGAAAAAAATGAACTCTCTATAGTTCCTTATGTTAAGCATGAAATTGTTGCTATTGCACCCACACTTGATTGTCCTATTATCCATTTGAAATCTCCAACTCCGTAGAATTTTCCTCTTATCAAATCTCAATATGTTGGGTTGCATTTATCTTATGATCCTAAAAACCGTGTTGAAAATAATACACGTGTGCTCGTAGGTCATGAACAATATGATTTATGTGATAGTTATATTCTTGATGTTGTTCATGATACTACTGAAAATTATTTTGAGAGAGGAAAGTTTGGTTGTAGAAACTTCCATATTACTAAAACTACTCTCTTTATGTTGAAAGTTTTGAAGTTGTTCTTGTCCCACCTTCCTATGCTTGTCTCTTTGTGCTTCTTTGATTTATTTTCTTACAAGATGCCAATGCATAGGAAGTGGGTTAGGATTAAATGCGTTTCATATTTTCTTCTTGATGCTCTCTTTTGCTTCAAATCCTAATTCTTATGAGAGCATCTTTTAAAATCTTTAAGCCTAGCTAATGGCTCTAAAGAAGCGCTTTCGGGAGGCAGCCCGCAACGAATTTAGGTTTCTTTTTTCTTTTGTTGTGTCTTGATGATTGTTACTACTGTATCAACATCATTGTATCTTTATTTTTCAGCTTTGTGCCAAGTTATAGCCTCTTACGGCAAGGGAAGTAAAAGTTGTGACATGCTGTCCCGAAAACAGATTCTGTCCTCGTGCCCAGAAAAATTCCAGAAAAATCCCAGTTCATCTTTTTGAGCTGAAATGTTTACACAGTATGCTCTATACAATTACGAAACGTCCGTATGTTCTGATTTTTTTGATTTGAGTTGCAGAAGTGCCCCTAAAAAACTCTTTACTATCTGCTGTTCTGTTTTTCACAGATTCTGCCACGTTTTGTCTCTCCTAACTTTTGCAAACCTTAAGCTTGCTTTTTCTTTGCAAATTTTTTTTGGCACTCTTGAGAAACAGTATTTCTTCAAGAATATCTTTATATCCAGTGGGAATTTTTTTATTTATTAAGGGTACTAACCTCTCTAATCAACTTATGATGAGTTAAGTGTGAAGGGAGTTTTCAAGTGTGTGATGGAAGATGATGAAAGAAGATCCAGGAGTGTCAAGCGCTCAAGCTTGGGGATGCCCCCATGCATCCCCAACAAATATTCAAGGAGACTCAAGCATCTAAGCTTGGGGATGCCCCCGTGCATCCCCTTCCCCATCAACAATCATCAGTTCGTCCTTCGTCTCACTATATTTTTATCACTTCATGCGTTATGTGCTATGCTTGGAGCGTCTCGCTCTTAGTTTTTGTTTTTAGTTTTCTTTAGCTTTTCTTGCTGTTCATAACAAGTTAGATCCCTTCTTACTTTGTTTGGGAGAGAAACACGCTCCACTTTAAAAATTTAGAACACATCATATGATTTTTCCTGCTTATCTTTTTGCTGTTGTGTGTTCTTTATCTTTTCATAGCTACTGCCATGTTTAGTTTTAGTCTTAGTTTGTCTTTAGCAAGAGCCTTGTCTTTTTTTTAGTTTGTTGCTGGAATTCTTTTTATTTTTCATGTTTATCTTGTTAAAGAGAGTTGGTTGTTGCACTGAGTTGTGTCTTGTCTTGAGAGTAGGTAATTGGGGTTGCTATTTAATTTTAGTAGTAACTTGCAATAGTTTTGAGGTATTGTTGTGAGTAATGTTTGAACTTTTGGTGTCAAGAGATCTTTCCTATTAGTGATAGGTGTCGTATTTTGGGTAATCCATGTGTATTTTCATAACCTACAAAACTAGTTGAGAACTCTAGCTACTAGATGGATCACTACTCTTCTGAGGGGTCGAATATCAGAGAACACTCACGTACCATGAGTCGAGGATGCGCAAGGATAACCAAACCCCCATACACTCATCCTCGGGGTACTTGTCTCTTTGTGAACCTCCTTATTAGATTGAGAGTTACCGATAATAAGTGCATGAGTTCTTCGGACTAATGTAAGTATTGAAAGTTGACACTTCCACCTTCCCATATTTTGCTAGCCTCTCCCGTACCGTGCATTGCCTTCTTCTCAATCCGAGAGTTGGTGTCCACCTTCGCCGGTACATCCAAACCCTTGGCATGATACGCTCTGTCATCATAAGCCTTCTTATATCTGCCCTAAAAACAGCCACCATACCTACCTATCAAGGCATTTCCATAGCCTTTCCGAGTTATATTGCCATGCAACTTCCACCTCTTCATGACTTGATCTTCATGTCATACATCTTCTTGCTACACTGGCAGCGACATACATTGCATACATCATGATAGTACCTTGTAAAGTGTGAAAGATCTCCTTTACCTTCTTGTAAAATAGAGTGTTGCCCTTAAGTGAGGAAAAGATCCCAAAGTGGACACATTAAAGGATCCCAAAGAGGACAAATGAGAGTTAAATAGAAAGAGCCATTGAGGCCAGAAAAATACAAAAAAATAGAAAAAAGAGAAAAAGAAATAAAAAGAGAGAAAGGGGCAACACTACTATCCTTTTGAGAGATCCACACTAGTATTCCCTTTAAATCCTTGTGCTCCATAGAGATGATCATTATGCATACAACTATGTGGGGACCTTCACACTATAGAACTTGGCTTGCATATTCCAAGGATGAGCCTCCTCAAACGAGCTATAGGTCTTCATGAGCGAGAAAGTTAGATGCACCCCCACTAGTTCCTTTGGAGAGCTTCTTAGCTCTTATGTGCATCCGTTGCATGGCAATCCATACTCCTCACATCATATCCATCATTTGGCATCCCTTGCCTATGATTGTCCTCATTGATGTGAGCCTTTCTCATCCTTTTTGTCTTCCTCCTCCACCGTACTTCTCTCTTTGCCATCTTAAGTTTCAACTCTCGTGCTTACGCTCATCCATTGCATGAGTGCTCAAAATATCGAAAAGGAGTGGATCAAATTGACTTTGTACCTGGCTAGTGGTCTGGGGACGAGTCAAGATAAGATTCCAAAGAAGACCAAGTGTGAAACTTTAGTAGATTGAGTTCTCAACACAAAAATTACTTTTTCTCGTATTCCCTATCCCCCTTCTTGCACGCAAACTACATTTGGAGACATTCGAGTCACGGACAGCGAGAGCTCTTGCACCTAATGTTCTTTTGTTACTTGTTTCAATGCTAATATAGACTCTTGCATGTTATGACTTGAATTGAATCTCTAACCTTGATTGCTTTACTTTTCAAAGTTCTTTTATGGTTGCTAGCATGTCACCACATAAATTATGTTGTTATCATTTACCTACTCGAGGACGAGCAGGAATTAAGCTTGGGGATGTTGATACGTCCAAAACGTATCTATAATTTCTGCTTGCTCCATGCATGTTTTGTGTGATATTGCTATGATCTAGATACACTTTCATACACTTTTGATCATATTTTGACTAACCTATTAACTCAGTGCACCCCAGTGCCAGTTCCTGTTTTCTGCTATTTTTCTATTTCAGTTTTCCCCCATATAAAAAGTGTCAGAAAAATTGCGGGAAAAATACAGGAAAATCAAGAAGCTTCGAGAAGAGCCCGGGAGGGGCCAGAGGGGAGCCAGGGGGGCCCAGGCGGCCACCCGGCGCGGCCCCACCCCTGGCCGCTCCAGGGGGGCGCCTGGGGCCCCTAGTCCACCTCTGGCTGCCCCCCTTCGCCTATTTATTCTCCGTCACAGGAAAACTCCAGAAGAGGAACCCTATTCCGCAAACTCGCCTCATTTTCGCCGCCGCCGCGCTTCCGAGATTGGGAGCACCAGAAGACCTCTTCCCGGCACCCTGCCGGAGGCAGGATTGACCTCCGGGAGTCTCCTCTCCACCATGGATACTCCCCGGATGTCTCGTGAGTAGTTTTCCTTGGACCATGGGTCAGTGATCAGTAGCTATGTGATGTTCTCCTCCCCTCTTTGATCTTCATTGTTTAGACCTCGTGAGCTGCCCTACATGATCGAGGGACCTTTGTAATATTTCTGCTGTTGCTATGCTGAGTTTGGAGGGATCTGAAGGATTATGAGATTATGTTCAGATTGTGATAGAGTAGTATATTTGGTTTTTATCTCTTATATTTTTGTTCCTAAGTAATTCTTGCATGTTCTCCGTTGCTATTTATTGCTTTGGCCAAGTAGTAGGTAGTGACTCCAAGAGGTAACGTTGTGCTAGATTGTGGGTTCATGCCCCCCGATGACACGCTTGAGTGACAGAAACATGAGTCTAGGGGATGTGCTGTTGCCACAAGGGGGAAAACAACGGTGCTTGTAACTGCGGTTACAAGGATTGTTTACTTTACGCAAAGTTATTTTTAATGGAGTTGTCTGTTGCTTTGGGTTTCCACTTTGGGTGGGGCTCGCAACTTAATACCAGCGAGATGTTCTGGATAGATATCTCAAGGTGGATGATTAGTAGTAGATGCAGATGGATTTCGGTCTACTTATTTTGGCGTACTGCCCATGCTTTTGAGCCTCTTCCTTTCTTTTGTAGCATAGTTAGCATTGCGGTGCGTTCATAATCCTGTCAATTGCCCTTCTGTAATTTGTTTACCTCGCATAGCAGTTTTATCATCTTTTGGGAGAGAGACATCACTAGTGAACATCACGTATCCCGGTCCATATCCTCATTACTGTTTCCAAGCTATCTTTACTTTACTTCTTTTACTTGCTATCATTATCCCTTGCGTTTTATCCTTTGTGAACAACAAGACCGGAGAGATTGACAACCTCTCTGAACTTCGTTGGGAACAAAGTTATCTGTGTCTGTGTGCATGTCCGCGTCAGTTGCGCCGCTGACACCTACTTATCATCTCTGGAGTCCTACTGGAGACAAACCTTGGTATCTTCACTGAGGGAAAACTGCTGTTGCACTACATCTCAAACCTTCCACTTGGGGTAACCAACGAAGGGCGAGAAGCCATCAGTAGTCTCACACATCTTCTCAATAGGAGGTATATTCTTCTCGTCTTCCGCTTTAATACATTTCTGTTTTATAGACTTCTTCGCTTATTGCATATCTTTGGGGCTTAGGACAAGCATGCCCCTCTTCTTTTGTGGTGGAGGTGGTTCAGGGACGGACCAATCTTCGTGATTCTTGGCAATCTTGCCCATTAATTCTTCAACATCGTCCGGTGTTCTTTCCCTAAAAACACAGCCAACACAACTATCCAAATAGGATCTAGATTCATCGGTTGGACCAGCATAAAATATATCAAGTAATTCATTCTTAGGGACTCCATGTCCCAGTCTAGCCATGATCAAACTGCAATACCTCCCCCAAGATTTAGGGAGATGCTCATCCTGCAACTGTTTAAAGTTATAAATTATTTGTAAAGCAGCATGGTGCATATGAGCTGGAAAGTACTTATCAACATAAGATTGAGCTAAGTCCTGAGGACTCTTAATGGAACCATAGGTTAGTGCATCATACCATGCTTTATCATCTAACTTCAAAGAAAAAGGAAGAAGCTTAGAAGCATAAAAATTTCGTATCTTCTCATTGGTAGTAAACAAACCACCTAACTCAGTGAGTTTGGTCAGGTGTGCAATAGCATCATCATTTTCTCTGCCATAAAAGGGGTCATCTTTAACTGTAGATATAAGTGAAAGATCAACGGAGAAATCATAATCAGGATCATTGATGCATATAGGAGATGTAGAAAATTCATGATCAGGAGTAATCTTGTTCTTCATAGAGTGCTTTTCAAGCATCTTCTTAACAGCACCAGGGTCAGAGTTAGCACACTCTGTAAGCGCCCTGCATAAATCATCATCAAGAATAATATAATCATCCTCAAGGAGTCTCTCCTTGAGTTCACTCAAGTCTGGGTAACCAAAGGCCTTGCAAGTGGGGTAATAGGTAGCAGGAGTTTCAGTCTCGGATTGTTCTGCAACCCTAGAAATTTGAGATTCAAGATAACGACCAAGAAAACCAATTTCATCAAGAGTAGTGGAAGTGTCATCAAAATTATCGGACATAGTAGCAGACTCAGTGGAAGTAGCATGTAGTGGTGGTGGTGAAGAAAACGTACTTAGAACTGAAGGTGAATCAAGCGTAGCACTAGTGCTCCGAACATTACAAGTCTATTTTCTTGTAGTGGATGGTAAGATCAGAACCTTGGGGTCTCCTTTCTTACCCATAGGGGATAAAGTGCAACAGGAAGAATACTTCAAGTAGACTTGTAAATAAAGCTATGCTCCCCAGCAATGGCGCCAGAAAACAGTACTTGATAACCCTCAACCGTAGGGGATCGAAATAGTCTTCGCGGGTAAGATAACCCAATTTATTGATTCGACACAAGGGGAGCCAAAGAATATTTATAAGTTTTAACAGTTGAGTTGTCAATTCAAATGCACCTGAAATATACTTGCTTGCAACAAAATATTAATAGCAACGGTGATATGAAAGTGATAGTGGCAACGGCGAAAGTAAAACGGCAAAATTAAGCAACTAGTAACCAATAGGATTAAAACACTGTTGGCAAGGGAGATGGATGTTTGGGCGTTGCTTGGATGAGAGTGAACATGTAATAGATTCTAACACGGGGCAAGGCACACAGAAAAGCAAGGATCATCTAGGCAATATCAAACATTAGGCATGCATCTCGTAGGTAGTTGTGCGTGCTTGCAATAAGAACTTGCACAACATCTTTTGTCCTACCATCCCGCTACGAATGGGGCCAAAAGGAACTGATGGAGATTAAGGTGCTCCTGTCAAAGAGCACCGGAGCAAAGCATTAACACTCAATGGATACATGAAATCATCCAATTATAGTCCATCCCCTTTGGTGTCCCAAGCTGTCACCTTTGGGATCGCCGGTTCCGGACCATATTAGGTGCATACAACTCATAGATAAGATCAAGAACACAAATAAACTCATGAAAAAACAAGTGGTTCAGATCTGAAAACATGGCACTCGGGCCCAAAGTGACAAGCCATAAGAGCAATAAGTTGTAGCAAACATGATAAACACCAAAGTAGATGATAGGAAACATGCCCCCAACAATCTGACGAACTATTAGATGATCTAACTCATCCAATACCTACCATCCCCTTTCCCTACAACAGGGAATTACTCACACATGAAAGGAGAAGTCATGGAGGGATGATGGAGTGGCGATGGTGATGACGATGGCGATGATCTCCCCTCACCGGAGGCCAAAACAACCTCCATCTTATACCTCCCGGAGAAGAACAGAGGGTGGCGGCGGCTCCGTGATGGAAACTGGGAAAACGACTTCTGTTCTTGGGTTTCCTCGCGATGAGAATAAATAGGGGTCTAGGTAGGGCACCAGAGGTGGGAGGACCCACCCAGGCGGCCTCTCAGCGTGAACAGGGGTGGGGTCGCGCCAGTAGGGCTCCTAGGCCCCCCTGGCTGCCCTCTGGCCCCTCTTCTGGCTCTGGGTCCCTCTGGGTGCGTGGATTTTCTGTGATTTGTCCTTGAATTTTCTCAGACACCTAAAAATCCATATTCCTGCACATAAGAAAACCTTAAAGGCAGCTCTGCTTAAAACAACGTCAGTCCGGGTTAGTTTCGTCCAAATAATGCAAGAATGAGGCCAAAACAATAGAAAAAGTGTTTGGAAAAGTAGATACATTTGGGACATATCAGGGCTCAAACCCACTTGACTTATCGCTGCAACCGACTCCCCAACACTAGTGCAAAATAGGCCTTTGGATATAAGCAAATGCCACGGTTCAAAAACAAACCGGTTCTACTGGACCAATTGCACCGGTTCGTGAGGCTGGGGCTTTAGAACCGGTTCGCGAGGCTGGGGCTTTAGAACCGGTTCGTGTGGTGGGCCCCAGCCCAACGGCAACCTGCCACCACACCTTTAGCACCGGTTTGTAGTTCAAACCGGTGCTAAAGGCGTGGTGGCATGTTGCCGTTGGGCCCGGTTGGTACTTAGAACTGGTACTAAAGGTGAACAAAGATTAGTACCACCTCGCTAGCTGAAGTGGAGTTCGACCTGTTAATAGGCACGGGTCTGCGTGGACTTATCGTAGCATAGCAAGTTCAATAAAGGTTGTCCACGAGAAATTCATCTATATCCTGTATATTGTAAAGACAATTACGGTTGGACCTTGATTGGTGGGCTCTATAGACTCGCTAGATTTGCCAACTAATCGGGGGCTAACCGAAATTGTCCTTTATGGTGTAGAAGATGTGGACTAATCTTCCGTTGACATCCTATAATGAAATTGCAATACTTTTTTAGTTTTGTTTTTCAGCAATACCTGATTTACTCTGTTTTCAAACGATTCCATCATTGTGCGTCTTGGTTCAGGTTTCAACTCAAAAAAGGTTGAATCTTGGCATGGTATCATGAATGCTTTGCCTTCAACATTCTGTTGTCCGACACAGGCAGTCATTTGCGAAATATTAATGAAACTGCCTTTTGAGCCTGCAGTGACCATAGCTTTCAAATTGTTGCTCTCGGACAAACTCTTGTGAGCACTACTACCAGCATTATCACGAGCCTTGTTAAGAACCTGATTTACTCGGTTTTCAAACGATTCCATTATTGTGCGTCTTGGTTCAGGTTTCAACTCAAAAAAGGTTGAAACTTGGCATGGTATCATGAATGCTTTCCTTTAACATTCTGTTGTCCGACACAGACAGTCATTTGTGAAATATTAATGAAACTTCCTTTTGAGCCTGCAGTGAACATAGCTTTCAAATTGTTTCTCTCGGACAAACTCTTCTGAGCACTACTACCAGCATTGTCACGAGCCTTGTTAAGAACCTGATTTACTCGGTTTTCAAATGATTCCATCATTGTGCGTCTTGGTTTAGGTTTCAACTCAAAAAAGGTTGAAACTTGGCATGGTATCATGAATGCTTGCCTTCAACATTCTGCTGTCCGACACAGGCAGTCATTTGCGAAATATTAATGAAACTTCCTTTTGAGCCTGCAGTGACCATAGCTTTCAAATTGTTTCTCTCGGACAAACTCTCTAGGATGTCACCGATTTCAAAGCCAACATGAGTTGTATTCGGTCGAAAGAATTCTAGACCCTCAACGAAAGAATTCTCCGCTAGCCTCTAGACAGGATATGGAGTATTCTTCCGTTGACGTCCTATAATGAAATTGCTATACTTTTTTGTTTTTGTTTTCCATTCAACCGATCCAATGGCTCACAAGCCCGATCCAACGACTCACAAGCGCTTGAAAGAAACACGCGATCCGTGTGCTTCTTTCTGATTAGTTGGATCCAATGGCTCACAAGCCTGATCCACAGACTCACAAGCGCTTGAAAGAAACACGCGATCCGTGTGCTTCTTCCTGATTGGTCGGATTCAGAATCTTGTACGGTTAAAACCGCGTGTAAGAGGACTCCACGCAACGCCAGTCGCCACTAGTTCTCTTCTCGTGCACTCTTTCCCCTTCCGCCCAGCCGCCACCATGCCGCCCCTCCGCCGAATCCACCCCCGCTACCACGGCGTCCACGGGCGCCTCGACGACACATACACGGCTGTGATCACCTACGCCAACAACGAGCGCGTGTGGCTCGGCATGTTCTACCATGCATCTTCAGCCGCACGCACGTACGCCGTTGCGACGTGGAGGCTAGGACGCCCGCGCGCGGAGATGAATTTCCGCGACTGCCACAGGGTGGAAGAGGCGGAGGACATGGCAGATCCGCTGCTCCTCTTCACTGAAGAGGACCACCGCCTCCATCTCCGACGAGCGGTGCTCGGCCTCGCCTCGGAGCAGGACCAGCGCGCCGTGCAGGATTAGTACGCGAACCATCCCCGTGAAGCCTCGGAGGAGGCGGAACACTGGACGAGGCTAGCGGCCGAGAGCGCGGAGCGAAGACACGAGCGTCATGAATGGAGGGAGGAGCGGCGGGTGGCCAAGGCGATGGCGGAGGATGAACTGGCGAGAGGCACCACCAACTGGCACATCGGTGTCCCCCGCTGGATAGCGCTGGAGGATGACATCAACTCCGTCACCAAAGAAGATTTCTCCGACGAGACGAGGAGTACTTTTTTTATGTTCTAGGTTTGAGATGTTAAGTTGTTGAATGTTTGAAGTTTGCCGCGTCGTTGCCACCATGCCACCATATGTTCTAGGTTTCCCACGCAGAAGAAATAAAGCCACATTCTAAAATTTCAACCCTTTCTGAATTCATTTGCTATTTTTCATGCATTTAATGATTTATTTTGAACTAAATGACCCTGAAATTGGAAAGCAATACAAATGAGCTCCAACCATATAACCCCCACCCCCTCGCGAGGGAAAACCAACGCGCTCAGATCGAAGACGCCGCCAGGCTGCTGCGCTCCGTCGTCCCCATAGCCCTCTCCACCGACGCCATTCTGGTGAGCTCTCTCCCTCTTCCCCTTGACCGTCCCGCACCTCTCCCCGCCGCGAGTCCCTCGAGCGCCGCCGTGGGCCGCCATGTCCGTAGCCCTGCTCTGGCCGCGCTCTGTCCAGCGCCACCCCGCAGCCTCCTGTGCCCGCACGTGCACGCCCGCTGCATCTCTGTCGCCGTTTCACCGCCGGTGCACTGTAGTGTTCATAGCTACTTTGAACTATGGATCAATAGCATGATTATACTCTTGTTGTAGTACAAATCCCCTCTATGAAGTATGCCCATTTTAACTATGGATCCATAGCAACAATCCAGCAAACTTGGCATCTTTTAAAAAATTCTGGAATTAACATTATGTGACACTTTTACCATTGTTTAGCCAATGTTTTAGTTAAGTAAATGAAATGTTTTTTGGTTGAAACTTGTACCACTTTAAAGACCACATAAAACTAATCAACTTTGATATAGGGTACTAATTTATAGGATTTATAAATCACTAGAAATAACCATTTGAAAACTGCTAAAAATGTTTTGAATTCTTAGACTTAGCCAAATTTTAGAAAACCAAAAGTAGGTCAATGACATATGGGTCCCACTTCTGTAAAATTTCTTGAGCGGTTTGACATGTACAAAAAAATTGCAATCGAAAAATTTGAGCGGTTTGACATGTGGAAAAATTTGTTGTAATTTTGAGCGGTTTGACATGTGAATTTTTTTGAGCGGTTTTGACAATGATTATTAATTTTAGTTGTAAATTTTCTAGTTTTTGCTAGATATAGTTTTTGCGAGATTATATACTTATGTATTCACTGTTGGAAATAATGTTGTATGCACATTTGAAATATTGTTAGTACATATTGTTTATATAATGTTATATAAATTGTTTTTAGTTTTATTAATACGTTTTTGGCAACGATGTCGGGCCCGCTCCTCGTTACCGTCGTGCTGCGGGGTTTGTTGACGGGATTCGTAATTTCCGGGACCGGGCTCCGCCGGGCTGGCACTGGGAGGTGGTTTCCGAGGCGCGCCGCTTGGTGAGGGATCCGGGTCTTGTCATCGACACGAATCTTCTTTGGTCGCGGTCGCGTAAGACACAGTCAGTGCAGAGGGAGCCGGCCCCCGAGGAGGTTGTACGGCGGCGTGTCAGGGAGGAGGACGAGCACGTCCGTCGCTACATGGTGGCATTGGACGCTTGCTACTCCAGTACCTGGAAGGTTCTTCATGGATCTCACCCTGGCTATGAGTGGGTGATGGTTCTTCTCTTTGGGTGTCTACCGCCCGCCGGAGTCGACGTCGTTTACTGTATTAGCTATTCGAGATATATTATTATTGCATATGTGAAATGAATTATTTGAGATGTAAACTGGATTATTATTCTAATATATATCTTATTTTATTTGAGATATTGAACTGGATTATTCGAGATGTTGAACTGGATTAGTATTCTAATATTATTTTTTTATCTTTTCTGCATCTCGTCGATATTAGTTAATCTATGGACGACATGTTCAATAGCGGCAGAGAGCAAGAACACGATATGTACGAAATGATCGTCGACACCGATACTCATGATGACGGCTCACAATATCTGAACGATTCCGGTGAGGGAATGTTCGAGGAAATTAGAGACGAAGAAAATGATCTTCAATTAACAACAAAGTCCGCCGAGGTATATATATTAATATATAAGGGCTCTGGTGATCATTAAATATACTAGTAATTGATTTGTCACCAATCAATTAACAAATCTATCTTCTTTTAGCAACCCGGATCGAGCAAATCTTCTTCAAGCAAAGCAAAACGTGGCTCGGCCAAATTTCCGCGGGATGGTGTAAAGTACAACATCGATGAGGTCAGTTCGAGTGGCGAGCCGACTGCTCCTCTAACTCACGTGAAGAAATGGACATCTATATGCGGAGTAGTTGTTAGAGACCAAATCCCGATCAGCATTCAAGAATGGCATCACCCAAAGGAAGGAAACAACACTTTTGTAGAGCAAAAGGCAAGCTTTGGGATAAGGTCATATCATATTTCACCCTACCAGATGACATGCCACTAGACGTTGTGGAAAAAGTCAAGCATGCTGCTCTTAGGAAGATGGCCACACAATTCCAAAGTTGAAAGAAAAAGACATGGGAGAAATACGTCGCTAATGATTAGAAGACTCCAATTTTACTGGAGCACTAGCGATGGTAGAAGCTCACTGGGGAAAATTTGTGGAGTACAAGGAATCAGAAGAGGCTAAACTTCAGTCGGAAATAAACAAGAAGAATGCTGAGAAAAAAGAGATTTTCCGTACCATGGGGACAGGTGGCTACAAGTCTGCGGCGCCTAAGTGGGATGCATTTGAGAAGACACTGCTTGATGCAGGGGTCACACCAGTAACTATGTTTTTTCCACCCAGGTGCAGGACTTGGTTTTTTGGGCATGGTGGAAAGTTGGACACAAAGACAGGGAAGGTAATTATAAAGGAAACTCTTAAAGGAGCCAATCAGGAGTTACTGGATGCAATTGCTGATGCTAGAAAGGGGATTTTCAAGCCCGACAGAGAGAACGACGAGCTTATACGCGCCCTCAAGAATCCTAAACACCCGGGCCGAACGCGAGGCGTAGGCGTTGTTCCGTGGTATGAGGGGTTTGCAGAGTTTAATGAGAGTTACAGAAGCCGTTCAAGAAAGAAGGCGCGGGTAATAGACCGTTTTGATAGGATGGAACAAGCTATCAAGGAGACTGTCGGGAACCGGAATATGCGTATATAATTCCAGTCACGATGCAATCACATGGAGAGCCGATAGCCGTACCCACTTGTCTAAGCAGACAAGGCCAAGCACATAACACTCTCGGAAAGCATCGAACGTGAGGGGCATCCCATCCAGGCCGGATGATCAACTGAGATGGGTCCTCATCATCCGCTCACAAGTCTAAATGCTTATGGGTGGTGAATCCCATACTCATAGACAAGTCGCCTCAACCATCTTATCGATTGAATTCTAACTCTTACATAGACTTACTCCAGCCCGATCACTTAGTCGGGGTCTAGGGCGGGCTCGATCATACAACAAAGTGTGCACGTGACAGAGTCACGAGCAATCGCATCGCGATGCCCCAAGCTGCGCACATCTAAGGGCCACTTGGTGTATAAAAGACCGCCAGCCAGATCACAACTAAGGTCTCGAAAACCCATACTAAGACATGCATGTTATAAACATACTGTAAGGCCCGATATGCGGTATTGTTCCAGATCTAGATGTTTCCATCCAGATCCGGGGACGAAGCACATATCGGTCCCACCGCGACATATGACTAAGGCATATGCCCCGGATTTCCAACATGATATCACAACATTACAGATACAAGGATACAACATCTCATACAATCGGCTTACAACTACCTTAATACAATACATCAGTGGAAGATACATGTCTGAGTACAGACTACAATCAAATTCCTAGTGGCAAAAGAAAACCATCGATCCCCATAACCACACGGGTCCAGACCCTCCGTCGGGATCCGCCTATCTAGTCGTCGTCGAGTCTCCACGTGAAACGTCGATCACCGTACCTGTTGTGGATCGAGAACCCTGAAAAGAGTTTGGGGGTAGTATCATGAGTACAGAAGTACTCAGCATCCAACTGTAGTGGTCATCTGACCCAGCAAGGACTTCATCACTCGTCATTCTAGGACAACTAGTAGTTTACGGTAAGGATGGGGTATGTGGTGAGGTTGCTGCTGCACTAGCATTCATGAAGTGGCTAACGATCTAGAGAGTAAGATAAGAAGCCAAGCATTCGATGAGGAATCGCCTCCAACAAGTCTTGCTATCAACTACTACGCAAACATAACACCTATCATATCCTTGTCCTCCTCTTCCCATCCGGACGAAGAAGAAGCAGTCAAGGCACACACACGTTGATCAAATTATATTAAGATTATCTCAGTTGTTGTTGTCTATAAACAAGGAGTAGGTGTCAAGTCGTCCATAACCGTGGACACGGCTTCTCGAAAAGATTTAACCCTGCAGGGGTGTACCAACTGCCCATTACAAGGCTCCCCACGCACGCCAATCTCTCTCAGTTTCTACCCATCTCAGGCAACCATTTTATGATTTAGTTCCGAGAGATCCGAAACGACAGGTCCCTCTAACTAACGACGAACAAATCCGGGTGGCCCCCGGGGAGTCGACACCCAATCCAAAAGCCGGCCACGCTCTCGGATCAGACTCTTCCGTATGGCTAAGGTCGGGGTTAGCCTCACCTATAAAATAGGGGACTTCCCTAGCTCACCAGTGTGTGGACCAACAAAGGAACTCCATCTCTGCTGGCCCGAGTTGTTTTAAATCCACTGGCTGCAGACCAGTTATGCATGCGGTTTCAAATGGTAAATCATCTTGGGCCACCACTAGAAATGTTTGAAGCTAGGTAGGTAAGAAGAGGGGACCCCATATTATCCCACACGCGGGTAGGCGCGCTCAGTCTTAAAACCAATACCCGGAACTCGGATCCTAGGTGACTCGAATGGAACAAAGCGTCGGGGCGGGATGGCCTAGACCTTCCATCCTTCGTCGAATATAGTCAACATTATAGTAATCATATCATCAATAACAATAATAATAATAATGTGATATCCCAAACCAAGGAGTAACAGGGTAACATCGTAGCATCCTAAGCATGCATACTAAGCAGGGGCTGAGCAACGAGCAATAGTAACATAGCAGTACAAGGTTTGCTGGGAGGGGACATGGCTGTATCGATTTGAAAGATCCTGTAAACATGTGGTAGGATCAAACATCGAACCTAACCTAGACTAGCATGCAAACCGCTGGTTGAAATGTAATGTATAGCCCTTGCCTGTTGATAAGTCGGGTTCCGAAGGTGTAGTGAATCGCAAGCTCGCATCGTCTGCGAGAGGTACCCGCGGAAGCACACAAGAGGGTAAACACTGGAAAGCAATCAACGAGCAAGCATCTATTACTACGAGGCAAACACGAGCAAGCATCAACAATAAGCAACACGAGACATCGCACCTACCGTCGAGAGCGGTTACTAACAGGTTAAGTGGAGTACTCGTCACACACGACGATACCGCACGTTTTACGATGGTTCAAGTTGTGTAGCTACAGGTGATCAACCAACGGTTATTAACATGGCAAGGCACCCAAGCATGACATAGCACACAAACATGGCAAAAGTTTAAGCACAAAGTAAACTACCTATAGTAGTCAAGTTAAGCGAGGCAACACCCTAAACATGGCATAACACTAAGTGCCGCACGATGATTAAAACATTTGGTACTGTTCTGTCCTAAACCATATTTTATGTTGGTTAACAACAGCAAACAATAGCATAAACACAAAGTACACGAAAAACTAATCAAGTTACATATAAAGAACACTCCAAACGGAGTTACGGTTAAAAAGATACAAGCAAAACAAGTTACGGGCACAATCTGCCAACATCAGGAAGCACATTTTAGAGCATTGCATAAACAAGGTAATGAGTGCAAACATGCTCACAAATGACATGCAATTAAAGTAGACATGGCAGGGAAGGCATGGCAAAAAGAATCATGCAAATAGGCATTATGAACAACTAGTTATAGCCCATGCAAAATGCAATAAAACATTACTGGTCTAGGACTTAGTGAAAATCACGAAAACATGGCAGAAACTATTATTTTTATGCTGTATAAACAGGGGTATAACTATATGCGAAAGTGCAGCAACATGACATAGCAATACATGGGCATGAAGTAGACATGATGCTTAACAATATGCAATTGCAATCACTCAATTCTGATAAACGGTCGCGACACACTCGTCGACTGAAGTTGCAACAAAATATAAACAGCAACACACTAACAGCAGGGTAGCTACTTTGGAGCATGATACAATCAACATGCAGCAAGCCAATATGGCACGTGAATGCATGAAACTGAAGTAGAAACAATGCTTAACAGGATGCAAAAGGAATCAATCAATTCCGACGAAAGGTTGCGAAGCAATCGTCGCCCGAAGTTGCAATAAAATAACAGTTCAGCAACAACAGCACAGCTAACGATCTGGTACCCACTTCGACGCAGAATTAAATTATCTAGACGGCCTCAAATGGAATTTTTTTTTCTACATACGAACGCTAGAGCACGCAAAATTGAGCAATTCATCTTTTGGGCGCAACACGATCCGAGCTACGGTTTGCTCGCAAACTTCATCGAAAAACAGCATCAGCAGCATATTCACAAGACTTAATCAGAGAGAGAAAAAAAAGTAAAACAGAAAAAAGGGGGCAGCTCGGCCTCACCATGGGCTCGGCCCATGTGGCTGGAGAGGCCAGCCGGCTGGGCTGCGCACTGGGCCGCTGGGGCGCGCCTGCTGGATGGGCCGCGAAGGGGTGCGAGCTGAGCCCAGCTGGCGGTCAACGCGAGCGGCCGCTCGCTCAATCCCGGCCGAGTCGTACGGCAGCGGCGGCGCCGGGGTCGGGCTCGCCGGCCGGCGGCGCTCCAGCCAGCCAGCAGCAGGGAGCAAGCGGCGGTCCACGCGAGGCGGCGGTCCAAGGGCGGCGCAGCGCGGTTCCAGGGGACGGCGCGACGTGGTTCCAGGGGAGGCGGCTCGAGCTCCTCGGGCCATCCATGGCGGCTTGCTGGCGGCGGCTCGGCTACAAGAGAGGATGAGGAGGGGGTTAGGAGGAGGAGAGGGATGGGAGAGGAGTGGAGCTGGCGCGGGGGCGGCCCGGCTGCCGGTGGACGGCGGCTCGTCGGCCGGAGGAGGCGCCGGTGGCCTCGGTTGGCTCGGGCATGGGGAAGGAGAAGCCCGGGCGTGGAAGCTCCACCTGGTGACGTGGCACGTTTCTGGCCGTCAGATCGGCCGATCTGACGGTCCAGATCCAGATCTGGGAGGCTAGGTTTTGGTGTGAAAATGGTGCTATTTTTGGGGCAAAGTGGAGGGGGTGGCTGCGATTTTGTGGCTAGGGAAACCCTAGAAAGGGGTGGGAGTGTGGTGGTCTTTATATAGCCCAGGTGGCTGGCAGTTTGCAAAAACAACCCCGGTTTTTCTCTCGCGCGCGCGGTGTTTACTTTTCTGACCGCCGGGTGTCCGCAGGACCTCCGATTCGGGTAAAACCTCGAACTGCGCGATTAGCGCATCGAGACGGCGGCGTTCACCTCGCGCTGGAACCGTTCCGAGAGCATTTTCCGGCGTTCTATAAAAATATCCCGTTTACTTATTAAATGGGGTTTTTCGTTCCGTCGGCTGCGGCTGGTCTCGTGCGGTTTTCGCGACGGTGATCGGGCGAAACCCGGTGTTGCAAAGGTCGAGTGTCAGGGTGGCCAAGGTCGGTCTCCGTCCGGTATGAGATAAGAGGGGGAAAATAATCGCCGATCGATAAATCGGGGATGCAAACACCGCAAACAAATCAGGCAATCAAACAATTCACACCGAAAACAAAATTTTAAATTTTTGTGAAATCTGGGTTGTTACACATACACGCAGCACACATGCCTAGTATGAACAGCAAGCATCATCACATAACTCTACAAAGTGTATCTTGATTGACTTACACATAGAGCATACAAAGATCTCATGTCTGTGATCATCATTACATCATACAAAGGAAGCAAATTAGGTCTGAGTACAAACAAGTTTAACAAATGGCTTAGAGAAGCCTTGTTCAACATACATGCCCTTCCACGAGGGACCAGACTGCTGTCTGGAACTATAATAGCTTAGTCAACGTCGAGCTTCAAGAAGGTGTCTCCTTCGGGGTCTGGGTTTCCATCTAAAATATAGAATAAGCAAACGTGAGTACAAAGTCGTACTCAGCAACACTTACATCAGAACTACACTACTCATGCTCAAGTTTCAAGGTAAAGGGAGGTGGGGTTTCAACATGCAGAAGTGCCAGCTTTGACATGGCTAGTCCTGTACTACGAGTACCAGACTTGAGGTAAGAAGCATAAACGAGTCCACTACCAAGTCTCCAACCAATACACCACTATGGATACTTCCTCGACTTCCCCACGAGGAAGCACGCCATAGGACTCACGCTTATCTTGCGAGTTTTAGAGTATTCATTCAAGTTGTCTAATAATCAGGCACAACTTTCCAAGTAGTCCTTAACCACGGACGCGACTATTCGAATAGTTTTGTTAACCCTGCAGAAGTGTAAACTACCCACACATGACCATCAGTTACCGCCGGGTCTCGTCACCATTCAAGGGGTGCCGGCGAGGATGTTCACCACGACACTTCGCTCACAACCGGTCTATTCCAGGAGTGAACTATCTGTGGTAGATCCCGCTCGAGAGCCCGGCCGGATCAACGAGACGGACTCAGACAATGTAGGCAACCGAGACGCCATCCGAGAAGATGGTTTCACTGTCTCACAGATCCACCCACATATCTATATGATGCAACCTTTCATCCATTCTTTTTCTATGCATATGCCAAATGGAAATCCCGAACTAATGTGACTCCTGGACGTCAACATGGATCAAGGTACTAGGCCGAGAGGGGTCAGTGAGCCCAATGTGTGGTTGTACTCTTTGTCTTGGATTACCATACAAGAACTCGGGCTTAAGGCGGTGTTCAACGAGACAACCCACTGTGTACTCCTACACAGCGTCTCATCGTTCACCTTGTATTAGTGTAGATTCACCAACACAGTTTCACCTTCATCAACACCATGTTCACTATCATCCCGACTCACATCAAAAGTATCCTCATTGTAACACTAAGCATGCAGTAAGATGTAACAGTTGCAGGGGCCTCATGATATCAATCAAATCCTATGTCAGCTAGGATTGTGGTTTGCTTACTACTGTGACACGTGATAGGTCATGCATCGGATATGGGTTCAACTATGCGGTAGAATTGATAACAAGGTCATCTCCTAAACATGCATAAGCGAGACTGAGAGGGAAGTGGGATTTTATAGACATGATCAATGGGGTTTGCTTGCCTTGCTGACGATACACTGGTCTTAACAGTGGTCTTCTTCTTCGGGGGTGATCACCGTCTCGGAGGCACTATTACCGGCACAAACATCAACAAAGGGGGGCAACATTGAATGTAAATGCACAAGCACAAGCTTATGTTGTCACATGATGTGAATGGTATTGATGTGACCTAGGTTCAATTTGTCACATGTTGATTCAAGTTGATTTGAAAAGTTAATTCAAATTCAAACTCCAAATGTTGTTCAAATTAGCCAAGTTGCATTTGCTATTGTTTGTTCTTTGTAAACCATCTTGACATGTGTATGATATGCCTCTGATGTTCAAGTGAAATTGTTTGCATTGCAATGGTTAAAGTTGGAATAGCATTTGAATTTAATTTGAATTAATTCCAATTAAGCCAAATAGCAAAATCTACTGGTCCAATTTAAGATAAACTCAAACATGGTTGAAAATTTATTATTTGGATAGAGAATTTTCTGCTGATCATTTTTCATATATTATTTGTCCAATTTGGAGTTAATATGAATTTTCTATGAATTTTAGAAGTTTAATTGATTTTCGGGATTTTCTGTAATTTAAATAAACAAAGAAAATGGAGTTATTGCATCAGCATGATGCAATGCTTATGTCACAGGGGGGCTGACTTGTGGGGCCAGCATGTCAGTGACCCAGAGGCTTAATCCATTTTAATTAATTAATAGTGGTTAAGTAGGGGAGGCTGGCCCACCTGTCAGTGGCAGGGGGTGTTTAAGGGCTGATTAGCCCTTAAGCTAATCAGCCACGTCACCGCTGCCGGCGGTGAACTGTGTACGCGACGGCATGCCGCCGGAACAGGGTTCCCGGCCACGGGTGTGGAGGAGGAGAGCACCAGAGTGTGCCTCGTGCCCTCCCGCGTCCAGTGGAGCTAGCAGGGGGACCTGAGGAGGCCCGAGGCCACGGAGGCGAAGAAGCCCGCGGCGGCCGGAGCACGGACCTCGACGGATCGGCGACTGGGGCCTCAAGGGAGAGCACGGGAAGGCGGGGAAGAACGGGAAGCTCACCCCGAGTGCGCTGGTTCCGTTGGTGAGACCGTAGAGGCAATGATGGCGGGGAAATTGCTCGCCGGAGTTGCGCGGGCTTGGCGGCGAGACGGGAAGTGGGTGTCGTCTTCAGGACGCCTCGGCTCAAATTGACTACAGTATTCAACGAAGAAGACGGCGGCGGTGCGTCTGGACACGAAGGAGGAGCCCCTCGTAGTCGTTGGCCACGGCTGCGCTCGACGGCAAGCTCGGGCGACGCTCGGAATCTTTGGAGAGAGAGAGGGCTGAGGTCCAGAGAGAGGGGAAAGAAGCAGGGGGCGTCCAGGCGTGCGGTGCCGAAGGGATAGGGATGAGGGGGAGGGCAAGCAGGACGTGGCTACGGCCACGGCATGCGAGGCACGCAGCTGCGTGTGTGTGTGCTCCCCTGTGTCCACTGGCACGAGGAAGAAGACAAGGGAGGAGGCGGCTGGGCTAGGCCAGGCCAGGAAGTAGGTGGGCTTCGCCCTAGGCGCCAGGTAAGCCTCTGTTCTTTTCTTTTATTTTTATTTTTTGTCTTCTGTTTTGCCCCATATAAAAAATACTAAGGCATTTTATAAAATCTTCAAAACTTTTATGTGGGCTTATAATATATATAGCTAGCCACTCCCAAGTTTTGGAGATTTTTTTCATTCAAATAATTTGAATTTCAAATCAAATAGGGTATTTAATTAATTTCCAAGCCCCATTTGGAATTTTTGACAAATCTTGGTGCATGCAGTGGGACCCACTTCACTTTATATGTGATCATGCATATTTATAAGACTTTTCAAAAATACCAGAGGAATTTTTGGAAGAAATTTTTGTCTGGCCATTCGAATTAAATTCTTTAGGGCTTTTCTTTTTCCCCAATTCAATTTATTTTGAAATTTTTACATGATGCAAAGGAGAAATCAAACCCTAGCACATACCTAACTTGGGGTTGTGACAACTCGCCCCCACTCAATAGAATCTCGTCCCGAGATTCAGAAGTCATCGAGAGGAAGGTGGGGTACTCGACACTGAGACGGTCTTCTCTTTCCCACGTGGCTTCTTTCTCGGAGTGGTGTGACCATTGCACTTTCAGAAACCTGATCTTCTGACGACGAGTGACACGCTCTGCGGAATCAAGAATACGAACAGGGTACTCTCGATAATAAAGGTCATCTTGTAGATCAAGCGTTTCATGGTCGACTTCGCGGATGGGGTCCTTGAAGCAACGCCTGAGTTGGGACACATGGAATACATCATGTACTCGGGAAAGGTGTGGGGGTAGTTCAAGTTGGTAGGCAACTTCTCCACGTTTAGCAATAATGCGGAAAGGTCCAATGTAACGTGGGGCCAACTTGCCTTTGATACCGAATCGTTGGGTTCCCTTCAGAGGTGTAACCCGAAGGTAAGCCTTCTCATCCAGATTGTAGTTTTCTTTCCTATGATGACGATCATAGTAGCTTTTATGACGAGATTGAGCGGCTTTCAATCGATCACGAACAATGCGAACTTGCTCTTCTGCTTCCTTGATCATATCCGGTCCAAAGAGTTGTCTTTCACCGGTTTCTGAACAGTTTAGGGGTGTTCTACATCGTCGGCCATAGAGGAATTCAAAGGGAGCCATGTTCAGACTAGATTGGAAATATTGTTATAAGGAAATTCGGCGAATGGAAGAGACTTCTCCCAACTCTTTCCGAATGAGATAACACAAGCTCTGAGCATGTCTTCAAGAATTTGGTTAACCCTTTCAACTTGACCGCTAGACTGAGGAATGAAAGTTGTGCTAAAGGAGAAATGAGTTCCCATAGCATTCTGAAAGCTTCCCCAAAATCTAGAGGTGAAAAGGCTACCACGATCGGAATTGATTTCCAAAGGAACACCGTGAAGAGACACAATTCTAGAGACATACAAGTCCGCTAACTGGCTAGCAGTTATAGACTCGCGTACTGGAAGGAAGTGAGCAACTTTTGAAAGTCGGTCAATGACAACAAAGATGGCATCATTTCCTTTCTGGGTTTTTGGAAAGCCGGTGAAGTCCATACCGACTTTGTCCCATTTCTACTCGGGAATAGGAAAAGGTTGAAGTGTACCAGCAGGTCTTTGGTGTTCTGCCTTAATGCAACGACAAACATCACTTTCAGCAACAAATCGAGCAATGTCTTTCTTCATCTTGGTCCACCAAAATCTCTGGCGTAGATCTCGGTACATTTTTGTGCTACCGGGATGAATTGAGAGGGGTGTGTCATGGGCTTCTTTGAGGATGAGTTGCCTTAGATCTCTATTCTTAGGCACTACCAACCGATTTTCAAAGAATACCATTCCTTTGCTATCTGTGGAGAAACATTTAGGAACTCCGCTAGCAATGTTCTCCTTGATCCGGCGAACACCTCGTGCACGCCTTTGGGAAACTATGATTTGATCCTCAAGAGTGGGTTTCGCCACCAAGGTACAAAGAAAACCATGAGGAACTATCTCAAGATTGAGCTTGTGAAATTCCTCATGAAGAAGTGGTTGAAACTGTTGTAACATGAGGTTGTTACAATACGACTTACAACTTAGTGCATCAGCCATGACATTGGCTTTGCCTGGGGTGTAAGAAATTCCTAAGTCATAATCTTTTATCAACTCTATCCAGCGTCTTTGCCTGAGATTAAGATCTGGCTGGGTGAATATGTATTTGAGGCTTTGGTGGTCGGAATAGATCTCACAACGATTACCAAGGACGTAATGTCGCCAAGTTGTCACGGCATGAACTACGGCAGCGAGTTCAAGATCATGGGTAGGATAATCCTCTTCATGTGGACGCAACTGGCGTGAAGCATAAGCTACCACATGTCTATCTTGCATAAGTATGCATCCTAACCCTTCCCGTGAAGCATCACAGTAGATCTCGAAATCCTTTTTGGTGTCTGGAGGCGCAAGTACGGGTGCAGAAGTCAATCTTCTTTCTAGCTCTTGAAAGCTTTCCTCGCACTTGGGAGTCCATTGTAATTTCTTATCTTTCTTGAGGAGTTCAGTAAGAGGCTTTGGAACTTTGGAGAAGTTCTCAACGAAGCGGCGACAATAGCTTGCTAAGCCAATAAAACTCCTAACTTGCTTAACCGATTCAGGTGGAGTCTAGTCAAGGACGACCTGAACTCTCTCAGGATTGACAGCAATGCCTCTTGCAGAAATCACATGGCCTAAGTAGGTCACTTCTGGTAGCCAAAATTCGTACTTAGAGAACTTGGCAATAAGGTGATGCTCTCGAAGTTTCATCACTACCAGCCTAAGATGTTCGGCATGTTCTTCTTCGTTCTTCGAGTAGATGAGAATTTCATCAAGATAAACTACAACAAATTTATCTAAGTACTCCATGAAGATCGAATTCATGATGCGCGAGAAAATGTCAGGGGCATTGGTTAGACCGAAGGACATGACGGTGAACTCGTAAAGACCATAACGAGTAGTGAAATCCGTCTTGGGAACGTCCTCGCTTCGGATCTTAATTTGATGATAGCCTAATCTCAAATCCATCTTGGAGAAGATCGAGGATCCAGCAAGTTGATCATAAAGATCATTGATCCTGGGCAGTGGGTACTTGTTCTTTATCGTCGCTAGATTTAGCGGGCGATAGTCTACGCACATCCTTTCTGTTCCATCTTTCTACGTTACGAATAGAACGGGGCAAACCCATGGCGATGAGCTAGGGCGGATGAAGCCTTTTGCCAACAAAGCTTCAAGTTGGATTTTAAGCTCAGCTAACTCACGTGGGGACATTTTGTATGGGCGTCTGGAAATTGGGGTTGTGCCTGGCATAAGATCTACGATGAATTCTACACATCTGTCTGGGGGCATCCCTGGAACTTCTTCGGGAAAGACATCCGGGAAGTCACGAACCACCGGAATATCTTCAAGGTCAGGAAGGGGAAGCACATTCAAAGTATGCATCTGGGTTCTAGAACTGCGTGAGGTGTAGTCAATTGTCTGGCCTGAAGGATGGGTGAGTTTTACTGACTTGGCTTTACAATCAAGGAAAGCATTCTGTCTTGATAACCAATCCATTCCTAGGATGACATCAATGTCTGAAGACTTGAGGGATAGAAGAGAAGCAAGGAATACTAAACCCTCAATTGCAATTTGATTGCCATGGCTTACTCTATTAGTTTGCCACTTTGAACCAGGAGTTTGAATGATCATTGGAGAAAACATTTCTTCAAAGGGAAACTCATGCCGAAGTGCATAACTCTCCGACATGAATAAATGAGATGCTCCTGGATCGAAAATAACGGAGGCGGGAACATGATTGACTGAGAGTGTGCCAAGGATGACATCAGAAGTAGCAGTGGTTTCCTCAACTGTGATTTGGTTCACATATCCACTACTTGTGGCTGAAAGCTTTGCTGGGATGGTTTTGGTGGGGGATTTCTTTGAAGGCTTATGACTAGGTCGACGGGGTGCCACAAACACTGTAGTGCATTGTCGGAAGTGATGGCCTGTCAGACCACACGTGAAACACACCCTGCCTGAATTTCTGGGGGTGGGGTTACTTGGTTGCACACCATCATTCCGGGGTGGAATAACGTGTTGAGGTGGATGGCATATATTGGACGGTGGCCTCTGAAGAAGGTTTGGAGGTATGACACTAGTTGGAATCCAAATTCTGTGTTTCCGAGGGGCTGAACTTGAAGAAGGGGCATGCTCAAGAGCATGCTTGCGAGACTCCTCGAAAATTTCATTGCCATGCTCGGCTCTGAAGGATATGTTGACTAATTCCTCAAAGGTGGCAGATTCGATGAGGTTGAGATCATGACGGAGGATGGGGCTAAGTCCCTTACGGAACCTTGCCTGCTTTATGGCATCGGTGGTGATCTCATCTTGGGCATATCGAGCAAGACGGTTGAACTCTCTCACATACTCATGAATGGACATATCTCCTTGAGTCAGATTGCAGAACTCTTCCTTCTTGCGCTCCATCAACTCATCCAGAATGTGGTACCCTCGAAAGGCAACACAGAACTCCTGCCAAGTCAATACGTGACCATCTGGCTACATAGCAACATAGTTCTCCCACCATTGAAGAGCAGCACCTTCCAAGAAGTATACCGCGAAAATAACTCGATCATCGGGAGCAACATGTGCAGTATCAAGCTTACGCTCGATGGAACGGAGCCAATCATCAGCTTCAAGGGTCTCAGAAGAACATCGGAATACCGATGGCTTGAGGAGGATGAAGTCCTGAATGCTCACAACCACATTGCAATGACGTGAGGTATTCTGCTCGATGAGCTCCAGAAGGCGTGTTTGATCACGTCGATTCTTCTCAGCTTCAATCATGATTTCCGCTGCAAAAGGCGGTGTTGGAGGTGCATCATCATTTCGATCCCGATCACGGTCACGATTGCGACGAACAACACTACGATTTCCACCTGACATCCTGTGTGATAAAAATCAACAATCAGAACAGGTTGTACGATGGAATCAAAGATAAGAGGACATGATTTCTGAAGAAAGGATCATAATGCAAAGGCAAAGATTCATAGAAACACGAGATAAATCGGGCAGCATAACGGCTACACCGGGATGGAAAATGAAACAGCCTTGAGGAGATTGGACATAACTTTTCCAAGGAACTCAACAACACGATGACTCTAGACAACCGAACACAACTTTCCTACGGCTACAAGGAAGCAAACAACGAGATGTTCTAGTAAGACATAGTTGAGCCTAGTCCTATCTTCCCGTAGAACAAGATGAGGGTGCATCAGAACTCAGATCGATGAGGATAAGGAGAAAAATAAGCCTTACGATGTTCCCATTATACCCAAGTAACTATAAAACTATAGAATGCTAGACTCGACTTCGACCAAGGGTTGAATAATCCTACAGACAGTCCTGCTCTGATACCAAGTCTATCGGGACCTGGAATATGCGTATGTAATTCCAGTCACGATGCAATCACATGGAGAGCCGAGAGCCGTACCCACTTGTCTAAGCAGACAAGGCCAAGCACAACACACTCTCGGAAAGCATCGAACGTGAGGGGCATCCCATCCAGGCTGGATGATCAACTGAGATGGGTCCTCATCGTTCTCTCACAAGTCTAAATGCTTATGGGTGGTGAATCCCATACTCATAGACAAGTCGCCTCAACCATGTTATCGATTAAATTCTAACTCTTACATAGACTTACTCCAGCCCGATCACTTAGTCGGGGTCTAGGGCGGGCTCGATCATACAACAAAGTGTGCACGTGACAGAGTCACGAGCAATCGCATTGCGATGCCCCAAGCTGCGCACATCTAAGGGCCACTTGGTGTATAAGACACCGCCAGCCAGATCACAACTAAGGTCTCGAAAACCCATACTAAGACATGCATGTCATAAACATACACGCAGCACACATGCCTAGTATGAACAGTAGGCATCATCACATAACTCTACAAAGTGTATCTTGATTGACTTACACACAGAGCATACAAAGATCACATGTCTGTGATCATCATTACATCATACAAAGGAAGCAAATTAGGTCTGAGTACAGACAAGTTTAACAAATGGCTTAGAGAATCCTTGTTCAACATACATGCCCTTCCACGAGGGACCAGACTGCTATCTAGAACTATACTAGCTTAGTCAACGTACAGCTTCAGGAAGGTGTCTCCTTCGGGGTCTCGTTTCCATCTAAAACATAGAATAAACAAACGTGAGTACAAAGTCGTACTCAGCAAGACTTACATCAGAACTACACTACTCATGCTCAAGTTTCAAGGTAAAGGGAGGTGGGGTTTCAACATGCAGAAGTGCCAGCTTTGACATGGCTAGTCCTGTACTAAGAGTACCAGACTTGAGGTAAAAAGCGTACACGAGTCCACTACCAAGTCTCCAACCAATAAACCACTCTGGATACTTCCTCGACTTCACCACGAGTAAGCACGCCATAGCACTCACGCTTATCTTGCGAGTTTTAGAGTATTCATTCAAGTTGTCTAATAATCAGGCACAACTTTCCAAGTAGTCCTTAAACGCGGACGAGGCTATTCGAATAGTTTCGTTAACCCTGCGGGGGTGTAAACTACACACACATGACCATCAGTTACCACCAAGTCTCATCACCATTCAAGGGGTGCCGGCGAGGATGTTCACCACGACACTTCGCTCACAACCGGTCTATTCCAGGAGTCAACTATCCGAGGTAGATCCCGCTCGAGAGCCCGGCCGGATCCACGATACGGACTCAGACAATGTAAGCAACCGGGACGCCATCCGAGAAGATAGTTTCACTGTCTCACAGATCCACCCACATATCTATATGATGCAACCTTTCATCCATTCTTTTTCTATGCACATGCCAAATGGAAAGCCCGAACTAATATGACTCCTGGACGTCAACACGGATCAAGGTACTAGGCCGAGAGGGGTCAGTGAGCCCAATGTGTGGTTGTACTCTTTGTCTTGGATTACCATACAAGAACTCGGTCTTAAGGAGGTGTTCAACGAGACAACCCACTGTGTACTCCTACACAACCTCTCATCGTTCACCTTGTATTAGGGTAGATTCACCAACACAGTTTCACCTTCATAAACACCATGTTCACTATCATCCCGACCCACATCAAAAGTATCCTCATTGTAACACTAAGCATGCAGTAAGCTGTAACAGTTGCAGGGCCTCATGATATCAATCAAATCCTATGTCAGCTAGGATTGTGGTTTGCTTACTACTATGACAAGATGATAGGTCATGCATCGGATATGGGTTCAACTATGCGGTAGAATCGATAACAAGGTGATCTCCTAAACATGCATAAGCAAGAATGAGAGGGAAGTGGGATTTTATAGACATGACCAATGGGGTTTGCTTGCCTTGCTGACGATACACTGGTCTTAACGCTGGTCTTCTTCTTCGGGGGTGCTCGGAGGCACTGTTACCGGCACAAACATCAACAAAGGGGGGCAACATTGAACGTAAATGCACAAGTACATGCTTATGTTGTCACATGATGTGAATGGTATTGATGTGACCTAGGTTCAATTTGTCACATGTTAATTGAAGTTGATTTGAAAAGTTAATTCAAATTCAAAATCCAAATGTTGTTCAAATTAGCCAAGTTGCATTTGCTATTGTTTGTTCTTTGTAAACCATCTTGACATGTGTATGATATGCCTCCGATGTTCAAGTGAAATGGTTTGCATTGCAATGGTTAAAGTTGGAATAGCATTTGAATTTAATTTGAATTAATTCCAATTAAGCCAAATAGCAAAAGCTACTGGTCCCAATTTAAGATCAACTCAAACATGGTTGAAAGTTGATTATTTGGATAGGGCATTTTCTGCTGATCATTTTTCATATATTATTTGTCCAATTTGGAGTTAATATGAATTTTCTATGAATTTTAGAAGTTTAATTGATTTTCTGGAATTTCTGTAATTTAAATAAACAGAGAAAATGGACATATTGCATCAACATGATGCAATGCTGATGTCACAGGGGGGGCTAACATGTGGGGCCAACATTTCAGTGACCCAGAGGCTTAATCCATTTTAATTAATTAAAAGTGGTTAATTAGGGGGGGCTGGCCCACCTGTAAGTGGCAGGGGGTGTTTAAGGGGTTATTAGCCCTTAAGCTAATCGGCCACGTCACCGCTACCGGCGGTGACCTCTGTACGCAGCGGCGTGCCGCCGGAACAGGGTTCCCGGCCACGGGGGTGGAGGCGGAGAGCACCAGAGTGTGCCTCGTGCCCTCCCGCGTCCAGTGGAGCTAGCAGGGGGACCTGAGGAGGCCCGAGGCCACGGAGGCGACGAAGCCCGCGGCGGCCGTAGCACGGACCTCGACGAATCAACGACTGGGGCCTCGAGGGAGAGCACGGGAAGGCGGGGAAGAACGGGAAGCTCACCCCGAGTGCGCTGGTTCCGTTGGTGAGACCGTAGAGGCAACGATGGCGGGGAAATTACTCGCTGGAGTTGCGCGGGCTCGGCGGCGAGACGGGAAGCGGGCGTCGTCTTCGGGACGCCTCGGCTCAAATTGACTGCGGGGTTCGATGAAGAAGACGGCGGCGGTGCGTCTGGACACGAAGGAGGAGCCCCTCGTAGTCGTTGCCCACGGCTGCGCTCAACGGCAAGCTCGGGCGGCACTCGGAATCTTGCAAGAGAGAGAGAGGGCTGAGGTCCAGAGAGAGGGGAAAGAAGCAGGGGGAGTCGAGGCGTGCGGTGCCGAAGGGATAGGGATGAGGGGGAGGGCAAGCAGGACGTGGCTACGGCCACGACATGCGCGGCACGCAACTGTGTGTGTGTGTGTGTGCCCCCCATGTGTCCACTGGCACGAGGAAGAAGACAAGGGAGGAGGAGGCTGGGCTGGGCCAGGCCAGGAAGTAGGTGGGCTTCGCCCTAGGCGCCAGGTAAGCCTCTCTTCTTTTGCTTTTTTTATTTTCTATCTTCAGTTTTTCCCCAAATAAAAAAATAGTAAGGCATTTTATAAAATCTTCAAAACTTTTATGTGTGCTTATAATATATATAGCTAGCCACTCCCAAGTTTTGGGGATATTTGACATTCAAATAATTTGAATTTCAAATCAAATAGGCTATTTATTTAATTTCCAAGACCTATTTGGAATTTTTGACAAATCCTGGTGCATGCAGTGGGATCCACTTCACTTTATATGTGATCATGCATATTTATAAGACTTTTCAAAAATACCAGAGGAATTTTTGGAAGAAATTTTGTCTGGCCATTTGAATTAAATTCTTTAGGGCTTTTCGTTTTCCCGAATTCAATTTCTTTTGAAATTTTTACATGATGCAGAGGAGAAATTAAACCCTAGCACATACCTAACTTGGGGTTGTGACACATACGAAGGAGAAGTGCGACTCACTTAGCCAACAACTGTAGCTAAGGACCTCCACTCAAGATCCACCAATAGATCCATCATTGGATTGTACCGTCCCTTCTATGCCGAAAAGAAGCGTGGGCTCCACGGGGGTCGATGATGGTCACTACCCCGTGGATGATATCAAAGAGATGAAAACTTGCGAGCTAGTATTCAAAATGACTAATATATCCATTAAGGTGGCAGACGGCTATGCTTTACCGAATCCACCTGAAAAAACCTACCACGGCAATCCGATTCCAACTGGCTATGCTCGTGTCGGGGTGGATGAATTTGTGTCGATATATGAAGAACTAAACCTTGATATTCCTGGAGGTGAACGGCAGCAGACCCTCAGAGAAGCCAAACAAACTGGTATCTATCTATGGAGAAAACAAGGAATCATATTTGCAGACAAGGTGTCAAGTCCAACGCGTTTGACGTCGAGTTCACCACCACCACCCCCGGAGATGGAGCGCAGCGCGACTCAGCCGAGTCCAACACAACCCCTCCCCGAGATGGAGCGTAGCGCGACTCCGCTGCGTCAGCCGAGTGCACAACCACCACCACCCCCAGAGATGGAACCACCCCCCCGGAGATGGAGCACAATGCGACTCTGCCGAGTCCACCACAACCGACTCCGGCACCACCAGCTCCCCCCGTGACGGAGCCTCCGAAGACACAACCACCCCAAAGGCAAACACGACGATCAAGTCGACCTCCGTCTCGTCAGCAGAGTCCACCGAAGAAGAAACCAAAGATGGATAAACCCAAGAAGGCGTCGTCAAGCTCCCTAGGCCGTAGAAAAACCAGGAAAAATGTTCCCCATCTCGGAGAACAGACAGTGCAATCGATAGCCCCGCTCAAGGTGAGTACCGAGCAGCAGGAGATGATACCAACCGCCGGACAACATAAAGAGGCTGCTAGAGCGGCGGTTATCAGTGTTGAACAATATCTAGCCATTCAGACACGCGATGCGCCGGTGTTGTCCACTGTGCCAGATATAGAACCAAGGATATATTTAAGAGGGGAGCCTCTGTTCAATAAAGAAGAGGAGAAGCTTCTACAAATGCAAATGCGCAATTTTCATGAGTGGTACAAGAGAGAAATTATCCCGTTCGAGCTAGAGGGCATCATGTTCCTAGTCAAGCAAGAATATTTCCACCATGGAATTGAAATGTGGATTGCAAATAAAGAATTATTTCAGTTATTCCATCAAAAAGCACTCGACAAATCCCTCGTCAGTTGCTATTGTCTGTAAGTGATTTATTTCTCTGTATTTTATAATTCTCTAGCTCAGCTCATTCGTCATTGACTGTAATTAATTATCCTTACTAATATGCTTTCGTGTGGTAACGCAGAATGAAGATTTTCGAAATGAAAAGAGATGGATACTATGGCATTGGGTTCATTGACCCAAATACCGTACATGAAGTGACAATAAAATGGAACCAAAAGGACACGTACATGATTGTGCTAAAGTATTTGAAGGAACTCCATACCAACGCACATATACTACTTCCTTACAACTTCAAGTGAGTGTCATTATTTTGTACTATAAATTATATTTTTGCTTACTCGATGTTGCATTGTTATAAGTGATGAGTTGCATACCCTATTTTACATACGTGCATGTGTGCGCAACTATCACTTCATCCTGATAGATATTCAAGTTGACGAAGGAAAATTTATAGTAATGGACTCACTACATAAAGATATTACCGAGTACAAATCCGTGAAGGATATGTTCGACAGGTAATTTTAATCATTATCACACCATGTAGGCTTCTTTAGTGTTCACTTCTAGTTATATATCAAGTAGTTAATAACTCCTTTATTCATTTTCTTTGATGACAAAGTTTGGGCAAAGTTCAAAAAAGACGAGCCCGGTTTATGGAAGGAGAAGTTGACATGGCACTATGATAATTTTGTGCGAAAACATTCTCTTTAATTCTAGTTTCAATATACCATTATCATGTGCTTGATTATTTATCTGATTGAATTCTATTCTTCTGAAGTGTATGAGGCAGAAAGAGGGGGTTGAACCATGTGCTTACATAGTGATGCAGAACATTCGATTTATGACCGAAAGGCTTACTAGTAAATCATTGATGGTACGTAAATACTATTTAGCCTTTGTTCTTACCATGATGCACTATTTAGAATTAACATTCGCTAATACATTATATTCTTCTTTAAATAAGATAAGGGAGAAGCAGGATCAACTCCAAATAGAGGAAAAAAATTCCAGCACTTCAAGAGGAATTAGCGGGATTTCTTCTTTAGCAAGTCATATCTACCAACGGAGAATTCCCGTACATCCGATTCGGCCGCCAGTAGAATATGATATGCAATTTTATAGGTGAAACTGTGTCATATACCAAATTGTATACACATGTGTACTGTATGCATGCTATATATATATATATATATACTATATATATATATATATACAACATTCGGAACTGCATCGTATCGCAAAGGGAACCACACTGCTGAATTCGGAGCACTGCAGTTCGGGTAAAACAGAACCGCATGCACCATTTTCGCGATAACTTTTTAACCATTTGTCGGAGTTGAGCATATGATACACCGTTGGATTCGTATGGAAAAGGAGCATGTTACGTATGTTGAACACTTCCCCCGATTCTTCACGTATTAAGAGCAGTTTCGAAAATGGTGCGGCGGCCCACTTTCACAGCTGCAGTGTTTTCGCGATTTCTCTTAAACCGTTCATCGGAATGATACAAATGATATACCGTTGGAAATATATCGATCAAGCTCTCCATCCATATGTAGAACACTTTGTCTAATTCGCTACGGATTTGATAGAAATCTAGTCGCAAAAAAACGGAGCAACTCTGTTTTTCGTTTTCGGATCTTGTAGAGAGTAGAACTTTTTAAACGCTTGTCCGAGCGATGCATATGATACACCGTTGGATTCTTCTGGTTTAATAGATTAACCCATATGTGGAACAATTTTCCATATTCCAAACGGGTTTGAAGTAATTTGAAAAACGGTGTCGCTGTCATCTTTTGGACAACGGGAGTTTTTGCATAAATTCGTTTGATTCGTTCGTCTGATTGATGCAATTGATACACCATTGGATAGATATCATCGAGGCGCTCCATTTGTATGTAAAACACATCCTCTAATTCCTTACGGTTTAAAAGTTGTGTCGATTTTAGTAAATCGCGGAACTCTGTTCTTCGCGGACCCGGAATCGAGGAGGTGAACTGCATTGGCCGGGAAACCGCACTGCATTATCGCCAGACAGAACGCACGTGTTTTTCGCGGAACAAAAAATCTGCGAGTGAACTGCATCCGCGGGGCACCCGATTGCATTCGACAGACAAGCGCACTGCATTATCGCGAAACAGAAATACATGTTTTCTCGCAGCGAACTGCATGCGATTTTCATCCGACGGGGAATTGAACTGCATTACAGTTAAACAAAAAATGCACATGTCTTTCTTGGATCCAAATTCAACGAAAAGAACTCCATCCTTCGGACGCCGGCTGCATTTGTCGACCGAAAGAACTGCACTTGTTTTATTAACTTTTTACATTATTTTTTATCAATGAGCGTGCACCGTAACATAAATAAAAAAGCACTGCATCAATTTTTCAAAAATACATAGTACAACATCACATTTTTTTACAATGAACTGCATTGCACATGCACAACTGAAAACCTAAAATGTAAATCCAATAATTTTGCACTGGAGAACCACAGTGCAACCGCAAACCGCACAGCAATATGATTGTAAAAACCAAAATACACTTATGCTCTCGCTTGGATGTGCCTATGCGCATGCGGTTGGAGAAAGATCTGCAAGATGGCCTTCGGGTGCCTACACTTATGCTCTCGCTTGGGGGCCTCTCTGACGAAGATAGCCTTGCCGCTCTGGATGGCGACGACGCTAGTCGTCGGCGGGAGCTTCCTGGCGCAGTACTTGGCAAGGCAAGTCGAGCCTCTACAGTGCGCACACGCGAAAAGCAGAATTGAATCGATTGTTTTTGGTGCAGGTGCTAACGAAATCGTGTAGAAAACAAACAGTTGGATCATGCCAAGATTGCTACTGGGAGGTGGGGTGGGGTGGTGACTACTGACCCGAAAGAGTACTTCTTGTTGGCGCCAATCACCACCACCATGGCGCCGCAGAGCTTGGCCTCCTTCACCAGCACCTTCTGGATCGAGCTCCCCGGCGTCACTCGCCCGACGAGCACGATCTGCCAGACAAAAAACCATCAATGAACACCAAGCCCATGAACGAAACCTCCAACAGCAACAGTATGGTCTATGCCGCATCAGGCTTGCTTTGCCTACGCGATGGGGACGGGATACCGCCGCGGATTGGGGTTCGGGGGCGGCGACGCTGGATCCACCCTGGTCGGGGCGGCGCGCGGCGGGGGCCGGGCCGGCCAGCGCGCAGCAGGGCCGAGCAGGCCCTGCTGGACAAGGGGGGCTGCGGGGGTGCTCGTTTGTGCTTTATCCATCGCCGGAGGGCACGCAGGGGCGACTGCCGACTGGATCCGCCACCGGGTGGCATGTCTTCGGCTGCATCGGCCGTCGGGTTGCTTGCCCCTGGGCGCAGAGCCATGATGGAGGCAGAGGACAACCTCTCCTAGACCAGGTCCAGGAGGGATGAGGGGAACGGGATCCGGCCAAGGGCGGTGCGGGCGGGAAGGCGGCGGCTTCGGTGGCCTGCCCAAGATGAGCCCCCATCGGGCACGCAGGCGAGTTGCAACCCGAGGCGAAGTCCACCCGTTGCAGTGCGCCGCCGCCGGGATCCGTGGCCGCCGGGATCGTGCCGCCAGATCCGTCGCCGCCGGGATCCCGTGTGCCAGATCCGTCGCCGCTAGCAACCTTCAGTGGCGCGCGAGAGGGAGGGAGGTGGGGCGGCGCCGGCATGTGGGTGGGGGAGGTCGGCTTCGGGAAGAAGGTGGTGGCGCCGGCGTGTAGCTTGGGTGGCGTGGTTTGCGCGTGGGGAGGAAGAAGGTGGAGGAGTGGGGAGGAGGAAGGTGGAGAAGTGGGGTGGGTGGGCTGCGACAGTTGATTTTTTATCACCGCGTGCGGTTCGGGGTTTTTTCAGTGACGAGGTGTTGTTAGAATAAGGTTTTGTTGTTAGAATAAGGTCTTAAGGGGTGTTGTTAGAATAAACCCACCCTATATATATATGTATATGCATTGTATAATATGTAATAACGTAAAACAAACCAGTAAATCCTAAACCGAATTAATCAATAAACCATTAAACCCCAAAATCAAAGAACAAATAAACCCTTAAACCACTAAACCTTTACTACCGGTTTGTGATACAAAGCGGTACTAAATACCCCCGAGCCCTCGCCACCACGTGGCAGACAGGCAGACACTTTAGCACCGGTTCTAGGCGAACCGGTACTAAAGGTATGGACCTTTAGTACCGACTCTTTAGTACCGGTTCACAAAACCGGTACTAATGCCCCTCATGAACCGGTGCTAAAGGCTTGTTCTGCACTAGTGCAAGGAGCTTCTTCACGGACTGAATCACTGCAGTCGTCCCTAGGGCCACTTGAGTAAAACTCATATCATCTCCCGAACGAGAGTACTTGAAAAGGCATGTGCCCTCATGTTTGATTTTGGTAATTGATGACAATCCCTATGGACTAATGGTTTGCTTGAGTTATACTTTAGGGTTTGTCCATAGGCAGTGCATGAAGATCATATGTTGGCTTCAGGGTTGAAAGGAGAAGATCATGTGATGACCAAGGTGTTATTCATGGAGTTATCCAAAGGTTGTTCATGTGAGAGTTGAGAATATTGCAAGCATGTATTGAAGAAGAAGCACTACACCACGGGCAGAATCTAAGGGCACCCCAACTGCCGGGACAAGACACTATAGACGGCAATTGGACTACCGGCAACCGTTCTTTGCCGGCAGGCCAGCCTGTCCGAAATACCCCTGTCGGGAAAAGTCTTTTCCGGCAGGAAAATCTTTCCCGGCAGTTCTATTTCCATGTTTCCCTTATCATTCCCGGCAGACCGCCTTCCTGCATGGATAACTTTTGCCGGCAGTTGGACTGCCTTGGAAGTTTCTGAAGCTTCCCACCACTACTTACATAGTAGGTTTTATCGATTTCAAATTTTAAAATTCAAACTTCACAAATAACATCACACAGATAACATATAGCATCATAGATAAGATACTTCATTGCATAAAGCCATAATTTGTTCATACATATAAGAAGTTCATCATGAGATGACCTCATCCAACAACAACAAAGTCATGAGATGACTTCACCAAGTGCACAAGTAAATCACCCACCAACAACAAAATGAACAAAAAAAAGTGTGCATAAGTATGTTTCTAAGACAATGGTGTTGCTCCTGTGCTCCCGTTGCTGCTCCTCTTCCCTTCTCAAGCTCCCGCTGCTCCCGCTGCTCCCGCTGGTGCTGGTCACCCGCTAGACCTGCTGCTTGTGTTGCTGCTGCTCCCGCCTCCGCCTTTTCCCTTGCTGCTGTCAACCTGCATGTAGTTCACCCAACAAGATTAGTTATGACATGATTTAATGCATGGAAATAAAATGCAACCTTCATTTCCTTAACACATTTTGAGAAGTTAGAATGCAAGAATACTTGGTGTTCATTCATTCAATTATAACTACATAATAACTAGCAAAAGGTGCATAAGACTTTATATACAATGCACTAATGCAAGTAGAGACTCCCAAATAAGTAGCATGCATTAAATATTATCCAATTCATCCCTTTTAATTAGCCTATATAGACAACACGTCCGTATATAACAAGGGAACTTTGATTCCTTCAAAACTGTTTTTCTCCCAAATGCAAAAGTAGAAGTATAACTAGTTAGTTCATGCTGAAATTAGTTTTCACAAGTACTGCATGTACCAATGCAGAGCCAGCTCAGAGAATTACAATGCTTAAATCATGAAGTACAAATTTTGGAGACATTTCTATACTAACGTTCTTGATGAAGTCGTCGTCGATGATAGTGTCGTTGATGCTCTTGAAGAGCTAGAACATGGCCTCCACCTCGCTCAGGCTGACTGCAAGAAGAGGAACAAAAAAAAGTTAATATTTTACGTTAAGTGTTAGAATAAATTAAGAATTTATTTAATGCTTAAACCTGAACTGCAACAGGAGATATTTTTTATATGTTAGTTCGTTGTAATAAAATGGACCGAGACTTCTGCCCTTTCGCCCAAATGAAGAGAGAATTTTACATGTTCATGTCCAGTGCTTAATCATGCCAAGTAGTTACTCGACATGTAGATGAGCTATAGTTATAGAGAATATTTTCACCACCAGAATATGCCCAAGCAAGTAGGATTCAGGAAATGCCCAAGAAAGCAAGCCTGGCATATGAATAAAATAAATAAACAGTTGTATTTATGTTCTGTTTATGCAGGGATGTAGCAAGCAACCATCATTATGTGCAGTCAACAATTTGAGATCACTCATTGACTAGTCGATGACTAGTTGTTCGACTCGAACACCATGGATTACAGACAAAATCAAGATAGAAGCACTTGAGGATAAAAACAAGAGAGATTATGAATGTTCTAACTGTTTTACTTGGTAACAAAATACTATGCAGAAATTTGAGAAAACCTTCAAAAAAATCAGTCATATGAAGTATATATACCCCTGTTCCTGAGCCAACGAGTAAGCTAGTGCAGCCTCTCTGTATCTTTTAGAGTACAATAATGCTACGGTTTTTTTCTCCTTCTCCTTAGTATGTCCTTGGCTAATTACTAAGCGATGAGATCGAATTTGATTACAACGGAGTATGAGTATAACCTTCTACCTTCTGACAACCATCAAGGCAGATCATGGCATTAAATCTAACTCTGTTATTCGTGAATACTAATCCATTAGAGGCGCAAAAATGTGCCCCCAAGAACCTGCCACATAAAACTAGCTCAAGTTAAGATGAAGTAGGACACACTAAATGCACTAAACAAACCCAAAATTCGTTCAAAATCTGATATGTTTTATCGCCTTAGCTGAGCAGAGCGAACCTTTCTCTACCTTGCTCGTTCTTGTCGGTGTTCCACCTCATCTTCTGCAGCATCGACGGGTGGCCGCTCGGCCACCGGAACTCCGATTCCTTGTCCAGCCTCCCCCTGCCTCCTTCCCCTTCCCAGAAGAGGTCGGGTCTGCAGCGCGAGTCTGACCAAGAAAGCAGCGGAACATCAGAGGAGGCTAGCTAACATTGCTGCAAGCTATGAACTTGGCAGGATGGGGAAGGAAAGAGGAGGGCATACCTTGGTTGTCTACGTCCTGCAACATGTTGGGTGGTTGCTGCTGGAGCCTCCTAGCTAGCCATAGTCGAGGGCCACCGCAGCCGTCAGCACCCCCATGTGCCTCTGTGTATCAATTCGTGATCATTATCTAACCCAAATCTCATGTGAGTGGAGCTGGGCAATCAAGATTTGAATATAGTCCATATACTTTGTTGATCTGCAGGTTTTGGAAATCAAGGGTATGTATCTCTTGAGCGACAGGAAAGAAGTGGACATAGCAGCCACCTGTTGCTCCACCCTGGAGTTCTTCTCAAGAACAACCTCATAATTCTCCTGCAAAACACATTCAGTATCAATACCATGATGAACTCATCCTTAAATGCAGATGCATAGTGTTGTGCAGTGACAACAGTGACAACCACTGAAATTGTAACAGTAGCAACCTGAATTTCACTTGTAGATACTTTGGAAATCTTAAGAAAATTACTACAGCTCTTTTATTATCACCAAGAGATGATTTGAGGTGTAACTAAGCTGAAAGGCATCATCATTTAAGAACCGCACAGATTACATGAAAAACATGACAGAGCATTTGTTAGTTCCATAACTCCTAAACTGGAAAGCCTATGGTCATCTACATGCATAAAAAATACTGCACGTGCAAGCCAAACAGCAGATGCATATCTATATGCATTTATCATCTATGTTGTTAACATCGAACATATTTTTGCTATATATGTTGCTCCATGCAAATCCTACTCATAAACAAGCAATCATATTACTTAGAACAATTTATTAGAGATAAAGCATATGTGATTCTTGATTGAAGTGAGATGGAATCAGTGGTAGCAGAGAGAACAGAGGAGAGGAATACCTATGCAGGAGTAAGAGGTGTGGAGACAGTGAGCGTGGGGTGCAGGCCGATGGACTCGCTGGGCTAGAGATGTTCTCCCCCGCTGCAGCTGCGTGACAAAACAACATCAGTGAAGAAGAGCAAACCAAATCTAATAGAGGAGAAGATTAGTGAGAGAGGGGAAGGAACCTTGAAGATCCCAGGGTTGTCGGCGCAGAGCTCCTCACGGTTGCGATACAGAGCGGGGGAGAAGGATTCCCCGTCGCCTGCCTCTTCTCCCAGCGCGCGAGCGCGAAGAAGGATCTGACCTCCATAGATCGGAACCCTTGATGATGGCGCAGATCAGGAAGCATCCCACACCATTGACGTCTCCTTATAGATCTCGATCTGGGCCTAGGGTAGGGAGGGAAGATGGCGGAGAGAGGGTGGCCCTGCTTCCCGGGGGGCGGAGCCGTGCGGAGATGGCGGTGGCTTATGGCCGGGGGAGCGGTGGCCGTGGAGAGGGGAGGTGACGGCGGACGACACGGGGAGGGGAGAAGAGATTAGGGATTTGGAGAAGGGGGGAGGGGGCAGAGAGGCGCGAGATTGGGTATATTCCCACCCCCGGTGCCTTTTTCCCTCCATTTTTTTTGACTCCCCGCGCAACATTTTCGGATCCGGCGCCAAATATCTGTGTCGAAAGTTGACTTCCGGCATGATTAAATATATGCCGGCAGTTAGATTGCCATCATCTGTCGGGACCCGGGGTTAGTGTATGCAAGTCCAGTTAAGACATAGTCATATGGAGAGCCGAGAACCGTACCCATTTGTCTAAGCAGACAAGGCCAAGCACAGAACGTTCTCGGAAAGCATCGTACGTGAGGGGTATCCCATCCAGGCCGGATGATCAACTGAGATGGGTCCTCATCGTCCGCACACAAGTCTAATGATATGGGTGATGAGCTCCCATTTTCAAAGACAAGTCGCCTCAACCACACTATCGACTATCTCATAACTCTTACATAGACTTACTCCAACCCGATCACTTAGTCGGGGTCTAGGGCGGGCTCAATCATACCACAAATTGTGCACGAGACGGAGTCTCGAACAATCGCATCGCGATGCCCCAAGCTGCGCACATCTAAGGGCCACTTGGTGTATGAAAGACCGCCAGCCAGATCACAACTAAGGTCTCGAAAACCCATGCAAAGACATGCATGTTATAAACATACACGCAGCACACATGCCTTGTATGAACAGTAGGTATCATTGCAATTCTCTACAAAGTATACAATTTTATTGATAACTCTTATAGAGTGCACACAGAGATCACAAACATGTGATCCAACATTACAACACAAGCGGAAGCAAAGTATGTCTGAGTACAGACAAGTTTAACAAATGGCTTAAGAAGCCTTATTTAAACACAAGCCCTCCACGAGGGAACCAGTCGTCTAACTGGGACTAGACTAGCTTGATCTTCAGTCGTCCAGCTCGATGAAGAAGCCACCTTCGGGGTCAGTGGGTTCATCTAAAACATAGATTAAGCAAACGTGAGTACAAAGTCGTACTCAGCAAGACTTACATAGGAGCTATACTACTCATGCATATGTATCAAGGTAAAGGGAGGTGGGGTTTCACTTGCAGAAGTGCCAGCTTTGACTTGGCTAGTCCTGAACTACGAGTACCAGACTTTGGGGTAAGAAGCGTACACGAGTCCACTACTTTCTCCAACCAATTACACCACTATGGTGCCTTCCTCGACTTCCCCACGAGAAAGCACGCCATAGCACTCACACTTATCTTGGTGTGTTTTAGAAGTATCCAGTTCAAGTTGTCTAATAATCAAGCTAAGCTTTCCAAGCAGTCCATAACCGCGGACGCGGCTATTCGAATAGTTTTGTTAACCCTGCAGGGGTGTACCGCTACACACACATGATCATCATTTACCGCCTTTGATCTCGACACCATTCAAGGGGTGCCAGCGAGGATGCTCACCACAACTGTTACCTCATAGCCGATCTAGTCCGAGAAAGCCGCCTACTTGGGTTGGCTACCACTATCGTGAACCCGGCCGGTTTACCGAAGTGGACCCAAGTGATGTGTGCGTGGTGCATAAGCCGGTCTCGGATGAGCCGTTCTCTCACTTAGCATCCAGGCCATAGACCTACCAGAACTCCAAACTATTGCGACATATGGACATCGAAAGGGATGAGTTAGTAAGCTTAGAGGGGTCAGTGAGCCCAATGTGTGGTTGTACTCTTCATCTTGGATCACCACACAAGAACTCGTACTTAGGGCGGTGTTCAACGAGACAACCCACCGTGTACTCCTACACAGCCTCTCATCGTTCACCTTGTATTAGGGTAGATTCACCAACACTTTTCTACCATCATCATCATGATCACTACCATCCCGACTCACATAACAGTATCATCATGGTATCACTCTAAGCATGCAATAAGCAGTAACAATTGCAGGGGCCACATGATATCAATCAACTCCTACATTTTCTAGGATTGTGGTTTTGCCTACTACTGTGACAAATGATAGGTCGTGCAAAGGAATGGGTTCATTTATGCAGTAGAAACGTAGCATGGTAATCATCCTATACAATGCATAAGCGAGACATGAGAGGGAAGTGGGATTTTATCAACATGATCAATGGGGGTTTGCTTGCCTTGCTGACGAGGTTCGGGTTCGGGGTCTTCAACGAAGGGGGCAGCCTCCTGCTCCAGTTCCACCTCTACTCGACAAACAACAAACAAGGTAGCAAATTAAATACAATGCACAATCACATGATGGAAGGTTGAAACTTGATGTATATGCTTTGATGTGTGAGGCAATTCCATTTAAATGGAGTATATTGCAAATTGAATTGCAAATTCAAACTCCAATTTGAATTCAAACTTAGCCAAGTTACATGTGACATTGATTGATCAATTTGAAACATTTTGAAATGTCTATGATATGCCTCTGATGTGTAAGTGAAATGTAGCATGTTGCCATGGTTCAAGTTGCAAAAACTATTGAATTGAATTTGATTTAATTCCATTTAAATCAAATAGCAAATGCTATTGATCACCTTTTAAAATCAACTCAAACAAAGTTGAAAGTTGGAGATTTGGATAGCTTATTTTCTCCTGATCATTTTTCATATATTATTTGTCCAATTTGGAGTTAATATGAATTTTCTATGAATTTCCAAAGTTTGGGCTATTTTCTGGATTTTCTGGAATTTCTTTAATTCATTTTATTTTCTGGAAATTCATTTATGCGTCATGCTTGCGCAAGGGTGACGTCAGGGGGGGTTCTGACGTGTGGGGTCGGCCTGTCAGTGGCTGGGTTAAATAACCCAGTTAGTTTAAACTAACCGGGGGGGTTAAGGGCTCCAGGGCCCCACCTGTCATTGACCTGGGGTCAACTAACAGGGGGTTAACCCCTAATTAAGTGGAAACGTCGGCGGGCCTGCCGGCGGCTAAACGCCGGCGTCACAGACGCGGCGGCGCTACACGGGGAGGGTGATTCCGGGCACCATTCGTAGCGCTGCGACCACTGAGACGTAGCTCTTGACGTCGCGCGTCGAATGGGCCAAGGTACGGGTGCTGGGAGGCACCGTAGCCACGTCGGTGACGAGCTCTAGCGGCGGCGGAGCCACGGGCCAGACGCAGTCGTCGACTCAGTGCACGGGGAGAGGCAACGGTGGGCTCGTTAGACGCGCAAGAACACCAGGAAGACGATGCGCGCACTAGACGAGACGATAGGGCACAGGGGCGACCTCGTCGTCGTCCATGGCGGCTCGGTACTCCGGCGAACATGGAGGAATGAGCTAGAGGAGGGGAGCGGTGCCTTGGCTTGAGGGGAAACGCTCACCCAGACGCAGGGAGTGCAGTTGTGTAGTCGATTGAGGTGGGGAAGCTCTGGAGCTGCCGGATTTCGAGGTGGATCCGCGGCGGCCGGAGACGAAGACGATGAAGTTAGCGAGCTCGTGGGGGCGCCTGGCTTCGATTCCTTCTGCACGGTGGGGTTGTAGACGACGGCGGAGCGGATGGACTTGACGGTGCGTCCTCTCGTCGACGGTGGCTGCGTGAAGACGGCAGCGTGCTCCACGGTTGCTCACGGGCGGCAATGGAATCGAGCGGGAGAGGAAGGAGGAAGCTCTGGACGGGGGGGGGGGGGGGAATGGATCGGGACGGCCGAGGGGAGTCTCCAGGCGCGACTAGACGGTTCGGGAGGCGCCAGGCAGGCTAGCAGGTGCTCGCCGGCGTCGGCATGCGCTCCAGCGAGCTGCTTGCCGCGCCGGGGAAGACGATAAGGGGAGGCTGCGGGCTTGGGCTGCGGTGCGGTGAGTTGGGCCGGGGAGGCCCAGGTAAGTGGGCTACTTTGCCTTTTACTTTTTCTTTTTGTTTTTCTTTTCTGACATTTGTTTTGCTGTGCTAAAATAAATAGCTAGGCATTTTATTAAATGCTGAAATTTTTTATATGGCCTCATAATAATATAGACTAGCCACTTATAAAGTTTCAACATTTTTAATATTCAAATAATTTGAATCTTAACTCAAATAGGGATTTTTAATTAATTCCAAGGCACTGTTTGAATATTTGAAAAATCCATGAGCATGGGGTGGGTTCCACATCACTTGATATGTGATCACACTCATTTATAAGACTTTTCAAAAATATAACATGAATTTTTGGAGAAGACTTTTATCTGGCCTTTTGAAAAAATTCATCTGGGGGGGTTCCTTCTCCCATTTTGCTTTTGATTTTGATTTCAAAGATTTCTTTTGAAAATTTTAACATGATGCAAGAGACTTACTAACCCTAGCACATTACCTAACAGAGGGTTCTGACAACTCGCCCCCACTCAACAGAATCTCGTCCCGAGATTCAGAAGTCTGCGGGAGGAAGGAGGGATACTCGGCACTAAGACGGTCTTCTCTTTCCCACGTAGCTTCTCTCTCAGAGTGGTGTGACCATTGCACTTTCAGAAATCAAATGTTCTGACGACGAGTGACACGCTCTGTGGAATCAAGAATACGAACGGGGTATTCTCGATATGAAAGGTCATCTTGGAGATCAAGCGTTTCATGGTCGACTTCGCGGATGGGGTCCTTGAAGCAACGCCTGAGTTGGGACACATGGAATACATCATGTACTCGGGAAAGGTGCGGGGGTAGTTCAAGTTGGTAGGAAACTTCTCCACGTTTAGCAAGAATGCGGAAAGGTCCGATGTAACGTGGGGCCAATTTGCCTTTGATACCGAAACGTTGGGTTCCCTTCAGAGGAGTAACCCGAAGGTAAGCCTTCTCATCCAGATTGTAGCTCTCTTGCCTATGATGACGATCATAGTAGCTTTTCTGACGAGACTGGGCTGCTTTCAATTGATCACGAACAATGCGAACTTGCTCTTCTGCTTCCTTGATCATGTCCGGTCCAAAGAATTGTCTTTCACCGGTTTCTGACCAGTTTAGTGGTGTTCGACATCGGCGTCCATATAGGAGTTCAAAAGGAGCCATGTTCAGACTAGATTGAAAACTATTGTTATAAGCAAATTCGGCGAATGGAAGAGACTTCTCCCAATTCTTTCCGAATGAGATAACACAAGCGCTGAGCATGTCTTCAAGAATTTGGTTAACCCTTTCGACTTGACCGCTAGACTGAGGATGGAAAGCTGTACTATAGGAGAGATGAGTTCCCATAGCATTCTGAAAGCTTCCCCAAAATCTAGAGGTGAAAAGGCTACCGCGATCAGAATTGATTTCCAAAGGAACACCGTGAAGGGATACAATTCTAGAGACGTACAAGTCCTCTAACTGGCTAGCAGTTATAGACTCGCGAACCGGAAGGAAGTGAGCAACTTTGGAAAGCCTATCTATGACAACGAAGATGGCATTATTTCTTTTCTGGGTTTTTGGAAAGCCGGTGATGAAGTCCATACCGCTTTGTCCCATTTCCACTCGGAAATAGACAAAGGTTGAAGTGTACCAGCAGGTCTTTGATGTTCTGCCTTAATGCGACGACAAACATCACATTCGGCAACAAATTGAGCAATGCCTCTCTTTATCCTGGTCCACAAAAATCTCTAGCGTAGATCTCGGTACATTTTTGTGCTACCGGGATGAATCGAGAGGGGAGTGTCATTGGCTTCCTTGAGGATGAGTTGCCTTAGTTCCCTATTCTTAGGTACTACCCAACGATTTTGAAAGAATACCGTTCCCTTGCTATCTGTGGAGAAACATTTAGCAACTCCGCTAACAATGTTCTCCTTGATCCGGCGAACACCTCGTGCACGCCTTTGGGCAACTATGATTTGATCCTCAAGAGTTGGTTTCGCCACCAAGGTAGAAAGATAGCCATGAGGAACAATCTCAAGATTGAGCTTGCGAAAGTCCTCATGAAGAAGTGGTTGATACTGTTGCAACATGAGGTTGTTACAATACGGCTTACGACTTAGTGCATCAGCCATGACATTGGCTTTTGCCTGGGGTGTAAGAAACTCCTACGTTGTAATCTTTTATCAACTCAATCCAGCGTCTTTGCCTGAGATTAAGATCTGGTTGGGTGAAAATGTATTTGAGGCTTTGGTGGTCGGAATAGATCTCACAACGATTACCAAGGAGGTAATGTCGCCAAGTTGTTAGGGCATGAACTACGGCAGCGAGTTCAAGGTCATGGGTATGATAGTTCTGTTCATGTGGCCGTAACTGGCGTGAAGCATAAGCTACCACATGTTGATCTTGCATTAGTATGCATCCTAACCCTTGCCGTGATGCGTCACAATAGATCTCGAAATCCTTTTTGGTGTCTGGAGGTGCAAGTACGGGTGCAGAAGTCAATCTTCTTTTTAGGTCTTGAAAGTTTTCCTCGCACTTGGGAGTCCATAGGAATTTCTTATCTTTCTTGAGGAGTTCAGTTAGAGGCTTTGCAACTTTAGAAAAGTTCTCAACGAAGCGACGGCAATAGCTGGCTAGGCCAAGAAAACTCCTAACTTGCTTAACCGATTCAGGTGGAGTCCAGTCAAGGACGGCCTGAACTCTCTCGGGATTCACAGCAATGCCTTTGCAGAAATCACGTGGCCTAAGTAGGTCACTTCTGGTAGCCAAAATTCACACTTGGAGGATTTAGCATACAGGCGATGCTCTCTAAGTTTCATCAATACCATCCTTAGGTGTTCGGCATGTTCTTCTTCGTTCTTCGAGTAGATGAGAATATCGTCGAGATAAACCACAACAAATTTATCTAAGTACTCCATGAAGATCGAATTCATCATGCGTGAGAAAGTGGCGGGCGCATTGGTTAAACCAAAGGACATGACGGTGTACTCGTAAAGACCATAACGAGTAGTAAAAGCCGTTTTGGGAATGTCCTCGTTTCGGATTTTGATTTGATGATAACCTAATCTCAAATCCATCTTGGAGAAGACAGAGGATCCTGCAAGTTGATCATAAAGATCATTGATCCTGGGCAATGGGTACTTGTTCTTTATCGTCGCTAAATTTAGTGGGCGATAGTCTACGCACATCCTTTCTGTTCCATCTTTCTTCATTACGATCAGAACGGGGCAACCCCATGGCGATGAGCTAGGGCGGATGAAGCCTTTTTCCAACAAAGCTTCCAGTTGGGTTTTAAGCTCAGCTAACTCACGTGGGGCCATTTTGTATGGGCGTCTAGAAATTGGTGCGGTTCTTGGTACAAGATCCACTATAAACTCTACACATCTATCGGGTGGCATGCCCGGCAGCTCTTCAGGAAAGACATCCGGGAAGTCACGAACCACCGGAATATCTTCAAGTTCGGGAAGGGGAAGTACATTCAAGGAATGCACTTGGGTTCTTGTTCTGGGTGAGGTATAGTTGACGGTTTTTCCTGAAGGGTGGGTGAGTTTCATGGATTTGCCTTTGCAATCCAGGTAGGCATTCTGTCTTGATAGCCAATCCAAGCCAAGGATGACATCAATATCCGAAGACTTGAGGGCTATGAGTGAAGCAAGGAATACTAAACCCTCAATTGCAATTTGATTACCATGGCTTACTCTATTAGTTTGCCATCTTGACCCTGGAGTTTGAATAATCATGGGGGTGGACAATTCAACAAAGGAGAACTCATGACGAAGTGCATAACTTTCCGACATGAATGAATGAGATGCTCCTGGGTCGAAAAGAACGGAAGTAGGAACATAATTGACTGGGAGCGTACCAAGAATGACGTCAGTGGTGTCGTCAGTCTCTTCGGCGGCAATCTGGTTCACACGTCCACGAGTGGCGGGAGGAGCGGGTTTGGCAGTGTAGACCTTCTGGGGGGGCTTGCCACGACCATTGTTGTTGCCTCCGGCGCGGGGTGGAGCATTCTGATTCTGGAGCTGGTTCTGGGAACAATCACGAGAGTAGTGGCCTGCCTGAACACACTTGTAACAGGCTCCGAAAACAGTGCGTGGAGCTGGGTTGTTTGGTGGAGCTGGGTGGAACTGAGTTGGTGGACGAGGCACCACATAGGATGGCCTCGGTGGGTTGTTCTGGCGGAACATACTATTTGGGATCCAGATCTTGCGCTTCTGGGAGCCTGAACTAGATGATCCGTCGTCTCTAGGGTGTTTGCGAAAGTCGTTGGGGTGTTCATGTCCTCTGCCTTGATGGCCTTGTTGACAAGGACATGGAAGGTGGAAAAGTCATGTAGGTTGAGCTCACGACGGAGTTCAGAATTGAGTCCGCGACGGAACCTCTCTTGCTTCTTTGCGTCGGTTGAGACTTCTTCAGTAGCATAACGAGCAAGTCGGTTGAACTCACGACTAAACTCGTCAACAGTCCTTCTGCCTTGGGTGAGGTTGCAGAACTCCTCACGCTTGCGGTCCATAAGACCTTTGGGAATGTGGTGCTCACGGAAGGAAGTGCAGAATTCATCCAAAGATGCAGGCGGTCCAACGGGACGCATGTTCATGAAGTTTTCCCACCAAGAGCTAGCTGCACCTTCAAGGTGATAGGTGGCATAGCCGACCTTGTCGCCATTTGCAACATGGCCTGCTTGGAGCTTCCTTTCGATGCTGCGAAGCCAATCATCGGCGTCAAGGGGCTCGGTGGAGTAACTGAAAACTGGGGGATGAAGCCGGATGAAGTCGTTCAGGGACACCAACTCGTTGCGCTGCTGAGTGGTGTTGCGAGCAATGACTTCCAGCAGGTGGTGAGAGTCTCGGCGGTTCCTCTCAACCTCCATCAGAACCTGAGCCATCGTGGGTGGGGGTGGAAGGTTGCCTTCCTCCTGGTCATTCCCACGACCCTGGTTACGACCAAGCTGGCCACGGGTTCCTTGAGACATCCTGAAGGTGAAAGACCAAAGTCAAACAGAGTTGATTGGGATAGTCTAATCAAGGTATTGAAGTATTGGAAGGATTACAGAGCAAAGGAAGTAATCATCTTGACAACATGGTGATAAAGCATACAAGCCATATATTCACAAGCTGTCATACAAACCATACATCGTTTTAGTACAAGCACCAAGCTAATACAAACGTGATGAAGATGATACATCCTTCAGAGGTACTCTGACTTCCTATACATTATTTATCTAAGCCTATGGAACTTAGACACCTTGCGTACAATATACTAAGATACTTCTCCATCCTCACTAAGTAAGACCACAGGCGGTCTCACTCATCTCCATCTCCATAGTAGTCCTCGTAAAAGTTACCCGCGTATCCTGGTAGCTGAAGGTGACCATCGGAAAACACGGAGGCCTGTGGACCCTGATATCCATTTGGGCAAGGATGGGGCCTAGGTCCAGCGTAGGGTGGAAGCAAAGGACCACGGGGTGGAAAAATGCCTCCAATCTCGGACCAAGCAACTCGAGAAGGCATCTGAGTCCTCACAGGGTAGATAGCATCATACTCGACTGATCCAACGCTCATGAAGGGTGCCAAAAGGGTCAGTGATCGATACAGACGAACACGAGTGGCGTGAAGCTCGAAACGGAGAGCGCGTGCATCACGATCTCGATCACTAGCAAACCTAGCAGTCATCTGAAGTGCTGGATCTTCTGCAGAGTGATCTGAGTAGAGTCCGGTGTAATATCCCTCTTCTCCTGGAAGTGCAGCAGGGATATAGCGGAATGAGGTCTCTCTCAGCATAGTGTGCTCCTCTCTCAGCAGGGTAATACATGAGTATGCAGCATCCTGCATAGCCATGTTCTCGGTAATGCCAATGCCATGTCCAAAATGGATAGGCTGAGTGACTCCAACGTGGTGCGGGTAGATCCGGACAATCCAGTGGAACTGGGTCTGGTTGAAGTCATGGAACTGCTCCTCGACGGTGTACTCAGGATACCATCGATATCCCACATAGGACATCATCTCGATCAACGTGGCGGGATGGCCACGCACACCGAGGCACCTGGTCAAACGAACAATCTGCCGAGGGGGAAGATCTGCCATCTGAAACAGAAAGAAGGAGTTTGCAATTGCATCAGATTATGAGATAAACCTGGAATGACTCGGACAGCATAACGGCTGTAATTGCAAGAAAAAGACAATTTCTTACAACATGGAAACAACACTTACATACGATGTAAGAAATCAGGAAGCATAACCACTCTAACAAACCGATCACAACTTTCCTACGGCTACAAGGAAGCAAACAACGAGATGTTCTAATCAGATAGAGGAGAGCCTAGTCCTATCTTCCCGTAGAATAAGATGAGGGTGGCTCAGAACTCAGAATGAAGGGGGTAAGGAGAAAAAAGAAGCCTTACGTTGTTCCCTTATATACCCAGAGTAACTATATAACTATAGAAAGCTAGACTCGACTTCGGCCAAGGCTGCTAGTCCTACAGTCAGTCCTGCTCTGATACCAAGTCTGTCGGGACCCGGGGTTAGCATATGCAAGTCCAGTTAAGACATAGTCATATGGAGAGCCGAGAACCGTACCCATTTGTCTAAGAAGACAAGGCAAAGCACAGAACATTCTCGGAAAGCATCGTACGTGAGGGGTATCCCATCCAGGCCGGATGATCAACTGAGATGGGTCCTCATCGTCCGCACACAAGTCTAATGATATGGGTGATGAGCTCCCATATTCAAAGACAAGTCGCCTCAACCATACTATCGACTATCTCATCACTCTTACATAGACTTACTCCAGCCCGATCACTTAGTCGGGGTCTAGGGCGGGCTCACTCATACCACAAAGTGTGCACGAGACGGAGTCTCGAACAATCGCATCGCGATGCCCCAAGCTGCGCACATCTAAGGGCCACTTGGTGTATGAAAGACCGCCAGCCAGATCACAACTAAGGTCTCGAAAACCCATACAAAGACATGCATGTTATAAACATACACGCATCACACATGCCTTGTATGAACAGTAGGTATCATTGCAATTCTCTACAAAGTATATAATTTTATTGATAACTCTTATAGAGTGCACACAGAGATCACAAACATGTGATCCAACATTACAACACAAGCGGAAGCAAAGTATGTCTGAGTACAGACAAGTTTAACAAATGGCTTAAGAAGCCTTATTTAAACTAAAGCCCTCGACGAGGGAACTAGTCGTCTGACTGGGACTAGACTAGCTTGATCTTCAGTCGTCCAGCTCGATGAAGAAGCTACCTTCGGGGTCAGTGCGTTCATCTAAAACATAGATTAAGCAAACGTGAGTACAAAGTTGTACTCAGCAAGACTTACATAGGAGCTATACTACTCATGCATATGTATCAAGGTAAAGGGAGGTGGGGTTTCACTTGCAGAAGTGCCAGCTTTGACTTGGCTAGTCCTGAACTACGAGTACCAGACTTTGGGGTAAGAAGCGTACACGAGTCCACTACTTTCTCCAACCAATTACACCACTATGGTGCCTTCCTCGACTTCCCCACGAGAAAGCACGCCATAGCACTCACACTTATCTTGGTGTGTTTTAGAAGTATCCAGTTCAAGTTGTCTAATAATAAAGCTAAGCTTTCCAAGCAGTCCATAACCGCGGATGCAGCTATTCGAATAGTTTTGTTAACCCTGCAGGGGTGTACCGCTACACACACATGATCATCATTTACCGCCTTTGATCTCGACACCATTCAAGGGGTGCCAGCGAGGATGCTCACCACAACTGTTACCTCATAGCCGATCTAGTCCGAGAAAGCCGCCTACTTGGGTTGGCTACCACTATCGTGAACCCGGCCGGTTTACCGAAGTGGACCCAAGTGATGTGTGCGTGGTGCATAAGCCGGTCTCGGATGAGCCGTTCTCTCAATTAGCATCGAGGCCACAGACCTACCAGAACTCCGTACTATTGCGACATCTGGACATCAAAAGGGATGAGTTAGTAAGCTGAGAGGGGTCAGTGAGCCCAATGTTGTGTTGTACTCTTCATCTTGGATCACCACACAAGAACTCGGACTTAGGGCGGTGTTCAACGAGACAACCCACCGTGTACTCCTACATAGCCTCTCATCGTTCACCTTGTATTAGGGTAGATTCACCAACACTTTTCTACCATCATCATCATGATTGCTACCATCCCGACTCACATAACAGTATAATCATGGTATCACTCTAAGCATGCAATAAGCAGTAACAATTGCAGGGGCCACATGATATCAATCAACTCCTACATTTGCTAGGATTGTGGTTTTGGCTACTACTGTGACAAATGATAGGTCATGCAAAGGAATGGGTTCATTTATGCGGTAGAAACGTAGCATGGTAATCATCCTATACAATGCATAAGCGAGACATGAGAAGGAAGTGGGATTTTATCGACATGATCAATGGGGGTTTGCTTGCCTTGCTGACGAGGTTCGGGTTCGGGGTCTTCAACGAAGGGGGCAACCTCCTGCTCCGGTTCCACCTCTACTCGACAAACAACAAACAAGGTAGCAAAGTAAATACAATGCACAATCACATGATGGAAGGTTGAAACTTGATGTATATGCTTTGATGTGTGAGGCAATTCCATTTAAATGGAGTATATTGCAAATTGAATTGCAAATTCAAACTCCAATTTGAATTCAAACTTAGCCAAGTTACATGTGACATTGATTGATCAATTTGAAACATTTTGAAATGTCTACGATATGCCTCTGATGTGTAAGTGAAATGTAGCATGTTGCCATGGTTCAAGTTGCAAAAACTTTTGAATTGAATTTGATTTAATTCCATTTAAATCAAATAGCAAATGCTACTGATCACCTTTTAAAATCAACTCAAACAAAGTTGAAAGTTGGATATTTCGATAGATTATTTTCTCCTGATCATTTTTCATATATTATTTGTCCAATTTGGAGTTAATATGAATTTTCTATGAATTTCCAAAGTTTGGGCTATTTTCTGGATTTTCTGGAATTTCTTTAATTCATTTTATTTTCTGGAAATTCATTTATGCGTCATGCTTGCGCAAGGGTGACGTCAGGGGGGGGGGGTTCTGACGTGTGGGGTCGGCCTGTCAGTGGCTGGGTTAAATAACCCGGTTAGTTTAAACTAACCGGGGGGGTTAAGGGCTCCAGGGCCCCACCTGTCATTGACCTGGGGTCAACTAACAGGGGGGGTTAACCCCTAATTAAGTGGACACGTTGGCGGGCCTTCCAGCGGCTAAACGCCGGCGTCACAGACGCGGCGGCGCTGCACGGGGAGGGTGATTCCGGGCACCATTCGAAGCGCTGCGACCACTGAGACGTAGCTCTTGACGTCGCGCGTCGAATGGGCCAAGGTACGGGTGCTGGGAGGCACCGTAGCCACGTCGGCGACGAGCTCTAGCGGCGGCGGAGCCACGGGCCAGATGCAATCGTCGACTCAGTGCACGGGGAGAGGCAACGGTGGGCTCTTTAGACGCGCAAGAACACCAGGAAGACGATGCGCGCACTGGACGAGACGATAGGGCACAGGGGCGACCTCGTCGTCGTCCATGGAGGCTCGGTACTCCGGCGAACATGGCGGAATGAGCTAGAGGAGGGGAGCGGTGCCGTGGCTTGAGGGGAAACGCTCACCCAGACGCAGGGAGTGCAGCTGTGTAGTCGATGGAGGTGGGGAAGCTCTGGAGCTGCCGGATTTCGAGGTGGATCCGCGGCGGCCGGAGACGAAGACGATGAAGTTAGCGAGCTCGTGGGGGCGCCTGGCTTCGATTCCTTCTGCACGGTGGGGTTGTAGACGACGGCGGAGCGGATGGACTTGACGGTGCGTCCTCTCGTCGATGGTGGCCGCGTGAAGACGGCGGCGTGCTCCACGGTTGCTCACGGGCGGCGATGGAATCGAGCGGGAGAGGAAGGAGGAAGCTCTGGACGGGGGGGGGGGGGGGAATGGATCGGGACGGCCGAGGGGAGTCTCCAGGCGCGACTAGACGGTTCGGGAGGCGCCAGGCAGGCTAGCAGGTGCTCGCCGGCGTCGGCATGCGCTCCAGCGAGCTGCTTGCCGCGCCGGGAAAGACGACAAGGGGAGGCTGCGGCCTTGGGCTGCGGTGCGGTGAGTTGGGCCGGGGAGGCCCAAGTAAGTGGGCTACTTTGCCTTTTACTTTTTCTTTCTGTTTTTCTTTTCTGACATTTGTTTTGTTGTGCTAAAATAAATAGCTAGGCATTTTATTAAATGCTGAAAATTTTTATATGGCCTCATAATAATATAGACTAGCCACTTATAAAGTTTCAACATTTTTAAAATTCAAATAATTTGAATCTTAACTCAAATAGGGATTTTTAATTAATTCCAAGGCACTGTTTGAATATTTGAAAAATCCATGAGCATGGGGTGGGTCCCACATCACTTGATATGTGATCACACTCATTTATAAGACTTTTCAGAAATCTAACATGAATTTTTGGCGAAGATTTTTATCTGGCCTTTTGAAAAAATTCATCTGGGGGGGTTCCTTCTCCCATTTTGCTTTTGATTTTGATTTCAAAGATTTCTTTTGAAAATTTTAACATGATGCAAGAGACTTACTAACCCTAGCACATTACCTAACAGAGGGTTCTGACATCATCATTTGATAACGGCCAATGGTACACATCTGCCGGTAAACCTGAGAATTGTTTTCGTTTAACCGGGTGTAATGGTTTGGTTTTTGCATACGGAGTTCTTTGGTTCAGGTGCGAATGGGTTGAGTCTGCTAACGGTTTGGTTTAGTTCAGTTTCGTCAAAAAATAAGTTGGGTGTAGTCAGTTATGGGCTCAAACCATTTCAGTTCCAAACAGGTTTAACCCGTGGTTCCCAACTGGTTCTTAAGATTGGTTTAGCCGATGCAGGAGCTGCACGGGGCGTTCCGGCTTCTCCTTCCTCTTCCCCCAGAGCACGTTGTTCAAACCGACGGCCAGCAGCGCGCCACCAAGGACGCTGCCGAGGTGGACAACCGTCTCTTCCTCCAGTTCTCCCCATTGTTGCTGGTCTCACTCCAGTCCCCTCTGCCCCATCTCCCACGATAGCCTGACAGGACTCCGGCGCCGCCTCTCCTTGCCTTGTCGAGCAGCTCCTCCTTGGCCTTTGCGGATTCGCGCTCTTCGCCGCCGGTGTCACCCAACTCAAATCGGAAGACGAACACTGCTCGCGCGCGGACAAGAGCCAGTTGTGGAGGTCCCAGGAGACCTGGACCCGGTCGCCGCCGCCGAGGTCAACCTTCTCGCTACCGCGGAACTTCCAGAGCAGGCGGCGAATGTGGAGGACGCCTGAAGCGGCGCAGAGCGACTGCGCCGACGAGGTGCAGGAGGACGGCGAAGAGGACCGTGATGACCGGGATGAAGTTGCTCGTGGCATGCACATGCGCCTCCAGGTTATGCTTCCAGCACACAGTCCCCGCCATGGTTTTAACCATGGGTGTGCAATCAGGTTTAGTTTGGTTTGGGTAGAAAATGAAGTGGGTTCAGTTATAGTTGGTCATACTTTGAGACAGAACTGGTTTGGTTAGGTTCGGGGTGACATACGTATTCACGTGGGTGCAGTTGAAGTACGGTTCAGGTATGAAACCATTCTCAGGTTTATCTGCCGGCAGGTATTATTTAACGACACCCTAACTGCCGGCATAGGTCCACCTTTGCCGGCAGTCCTCTGCCGTTAGATCCTGCCCGTGGTGTAGTGGAGGTTGTGTGAACATTTGTGTTTACCTTCAAGACATCATCTTAATGAGGAGTGTTGGAAAGACTCATGTTTGATCAAGACAAAGTGTGAAGAATGGAATCAAGTTGATCAAAACACAAAGTGTAGAAGATGTACCTTGCGGGATCATATGATCTCATGGTATGGTAAGCATTGTCCATTGTGTTTTGTGTACTAACCCATGATCCATGTGTGTGGTGTTTCTATGAGGGGTTAGGAATCTTTCCATGGGCTTGCATCAAAAGGAAAATTTCATATAGCCCAAGAGAGAGGATGGCATCAAGTGGTGATGGCCATCAAGGTTGTTGTGAAAGTTCAAGAGGATCATCATGAATATATCATATGCTTGGAGCTTGTCGACCATTAGGTGATAATGGTCTTGTGAAGATGTGCCTAAAAGAGGCTAACCCATAATGGAGTATGGGGGAGAAATCTACTAGTCTTCATCGAGCCGGCGCAACCAAGAAAGGTGTTCCAACTTGAGGCGGACATGATCGTCATCATCAACCTCAAGTAGATTATGGGCAAGACAAAGGTTTGACCTTTATAGGTTTCTAGTTTACCGCTCTCATGTTAGTAGTTATGAGACCGGGTTATAGGCTAGGCCGCATCGCTCATGGAGAGCTCAAACCTTTGCATCCTTGGAATCATCTTTATTGGTTCTTGTTTGGCTTTTCTCTTTGTGAGTTTTGGAACTTGAGTTCCTATTCATTACAACCTCTTCTTCATCGAAAACGGATTTCATATACATCTACTTTTATGTTTTTGATGTTGGTATTTTTGTCGGTTCTTATCTTGTGAAGGTTTCACCTTTTACCTTTTTGGCATTTTAACCTTTCCATCATTTTCAGCATTTCTTTTTGTTGATCTTGGTTGGTTCTCTATGTGAGGACCTTGAGCTTTTCCATAGATTTAAAATAAGCCCAAGATCGTCAAAATCGGAGTTCGTATGGAAAAGTTATGCGTGTTTTGGCCGTGTTGTTTTTTGCCTGAGAGGTAGTACCGCCTGGACGAGAGGTAGTACCGTCCGAGTGGTAGTACTTCCCGGAAGAGCGGTAGTACCGCTTGATACTACTTCAAAACCTTCTGTTCCGAGCGGCAGTACATAAATGATTAATGTCAGGTAGTACCACTCCAGGAGCGGAAGTACCGCCCGGGACGCAGAAAACTGGACATAACGGTTGGATTCGTGGGGACCTATCAAAGGGGGTCTTGTTTGTCAGAACCTGTTACGTATGTGCTAGGATCAAGTCTCACTTTGCATCATGTTAAAAAAATTCAAAAGAAATTGAAATGGGAGAGAGAACACCCCCAGATGAATTTAATTCAAATGGCCAGACATAAAGTTGCTCCAAAAATTCCTTTTTCATTTTTGAAAAGTCTGATAAATGAGTGTGATCACATATAAAGTGATGTGGAACCCACCCCATGCTCATGGATTTTTCAAATATTCAAACAGGAGCATGGATTTAAATTCAAAACCCTATTTGAATTAAAGTTCAAATAATTTGAATTTTAAAAATGTTCAAACTTTACAAGTGGCTAGCCTATTATATTATGAGGCAATATAAAAAGTTTCAGCATTTTATAAAATGCCTAGCTATTTTTTTTTGCAAGGCACAACAAATAGCAGAAATTAAAACAAAAAGAAAATAAAAAGGGCTTACCTGGCATTCGGCCCAACTCATCCCCCAAGTCAGCCCAGCCCGCCAGCTCACTCTGTCGTCTTCCTCAAGCAGCTCGGTGTCGAGCCAGGGCGCGCCGTGGACGCCACCTCGACGCCGAGGGCCTTCCAGGCGAACCCAAGGCTTATCCTCTCGCCGTGGAGAACGCCTAGACGTCGTGCTTCCTTTCCCTCTCCTCGCAGCCACTTTCCCCCACTCCTCCGTTCGTTTCCACCGACACCCGTACGCCACCGCAGTTCGCCACCGTTGAAAGTCGCGGCCAACATGGACTATAGCCCCGCCCAAGATGTCTCCCGTGCTCGCCGTCATCAGCTTCGTCGACTAGCAGAGAGGCGCCTCAATTTAGACCAGCGCGACGCAAGGTTCATCGGATCACCGCCGGCCGCCGAAGCTCGAGTTCTTCGATTCGTCGCCGTTAAAGCCTCCCCGCCTCTCCCGTTTGCCTCGTCGTGCTCCCTGTGGTCTGGTGAGCATTTTCCCTCGCCTTGCAGCTCCCCGCTCCTCCTCTATCCAAATCCACCATGAGAGCAGAGCCCTGCCGCCGCCATGGTCGACGCAGCTCAAGCTCTCGTGCTCCTGGCGTTGCCCCAGTACGCGCGTTTGGCTCCTGGGAGCCGTAGCTGTCGAACGCGCCCAGTCCCGCTTCAAGACGTGCACCACAACTCTAACTGCACCCTCACCGGACCTCTGCCTCCGCCATCCTTGACGCCGGCGTGGCCACAGACCTCCCCGTGGCCCCCTGCTAGCTCCAATCGACGCGGAAGACCACGGGGCACACACCCGTACCCTCCTTTCCCCTCCCAGTGCTAGGAATCTCAATTCCGGCGAGTCTCCGGCGACAACAGGACGCCGGCGACGACCCCTCCATTATCCCTAAACCCCGCCAGCTTAATTAGCCACTAATTAACCCCCTCAGACACTGATAGTGGGCCCAATGGCCCTCCTAATCTCTCTGTTAGATTAATCTAACAGGGATTTAACCCAGAGAGGCTGACAGCCGGGTCCCATAGGTCAGTTTGACCAGAGTCAAACCCCTGACGCCAGCATGACATCACAGTGACGCAATAAACTCTTTTTCCAATTCAAAGATTATTCAGAAATTCCAGAAATTGATTTAAACTTTGGAAATTCATAACTAATTCATTTTAACTCCAAATTAAACATATAATATATGAAAAATTATCAGAAAAATGCAAGGATTCTGAATATGCACTTTGCTTTCGTGTTTGCCCATTTTAAAATGGGGGGACAGAAGCAAACATGTATATGAACCCTTTTAAATTCAAATATGGAGTTTGAATTTGCAATACACTTGCATTGTACTTCATTCAAATGGAATTCCCTCACACATCAGAAGCATATACATCAAGTTTCAACCTTCAAACATGTGCTTGAGCATTGTATTTATGTTGCTCCATTACTTGTTGTTTGTCGAGTAGAGGTGGAACCGGAACAGGAGGCTGCCCCCTTCGTTGAAGACCCCGATACCGAACCTCGTCAGCAAGGCAAGAAAACCCCCATTGATTATGTCGATAAAATCCCACTTCCCTCTCAGTCTCGCTTGTGCATTGTTTAGGATGATTACCATGCTACGTTTCTACCGCATAGATGAACCCATTCCTTTGCATGACCTATCATTTGTCACAGTAGTAAGCAAACCACAATCCTAGCAAATGTAGGAGTTGATTGATATCATGTGCCCCCTGCAACTGTTACTGCTTATTGCATGCTTAGAGTGATACAATGTTGATACTGTTTTGAGTGTCCGGCTGGTAGCAATCATGATGATGATGGTGGAAATGTGTTGGTGAATCTACCCTAATACAAGGTGAACGATGAGAGTCTGTGTAGGAGTACACGGTGGGTTGTCTCGTTGAACACCGCCTTAAGCCCGAGTTCTTGTGTGGTGATCCAAGATGAAGAGTACTACCGCATGTTGGGCAAACGGACCCCCGCTCAACCTACTAACTCACCCCTTCTCAGTTCAATGAGTCGCAGTAGTTCGGAGTTCTGGTAGGTTTGTGGCCTGGCTGCAAGGTGAGAGAACGACTCAACCGAGACCGGCTTATGCACCACGCACACATCTTCTGGGACCACTTCGGTAAACCGGCCGGGTTACGAATGTGGAAACCATCCCAGATAGGCGTCTTCATTGAACTTGAGTTGGATGTGAGGTAAAAGTTGTGGAGATTATCCTCGCCGACACCCGCTTGAAGGGTGACGAGATCCCGGCGGTAACTGATAGTTTCATGTGTGTAGCAGTACACCCCTCCAGGGTTAATAAACTATTCGAATAGCCGCGTCCGCGGTAAGGGACTACTTGGAAAGATTAGCTTGATTATTAGACAACTTGAACTGGATACTTATAAAACTTGCCAAGATAAGCGTGAGTGCTATGGCATGCTTTCTCATGGGAAGTCGAGGAAGGCACCATAGTGGTGTAATTGGTTGGAGATGTAGTGGAATCGTGCACGCTTCTTACCTCAAGTCTGGTACTCGTAGTTCAGGACTAGCCAAGTCAAAGCTGACACTTCTGCTTATGAACCCCACCTCCCTTTACCTTGATACATGTGCATGAGTAGTATAGTTCCTATGTAAGTCTTGCTGAGTACGACTTTGTACTCACGTTTGCTTATTTTATGTTTTAGGTGAACCCACTGACCCCGAAGGTGGATTCTTCCTCGAGCTCGACGACTGAAGACCAAGCTAGTGTAGTCCCAGTCAGCAGACTGGTTCCCTCGTGGAGGGCTTGTGTTTAAATAAGGCTTCTTAATCCATTTGTTAAACTTGTCTGTACCCAGACATAATTTGCTTCTTCATGCTTGTTGTAATGTTGGATCATGGTCTCGTGATCTCTGGGTGCACTCTGTAAGTGTTATCAATAAAATTGTACACTTTGTAGAGAATTGCAATGATACCTGCTATTCATACTAGACATGTGTGATGCGTGTATGATTATAACATGCATGTCTTAGCATGGGTTTTCGAGACCTTAGTTGTGATCTGGCTGGTGGTCTTTTATACACCAAGTTGCCCTTAGATGTGCGCAGCTTGGGGCATCGCGATGCGATTGCTCGTGACTCTGTCACGTGCACACTTTTTTGTATGATCGAGCCCGCCCTAGACCCCGACTAAGTGATCGGGCTGGAGTAAGTCTATGTAAGGGTTATAATACAATCGATAGTATGGTTGAGGCGGCTTGTCTATGAGTATGGGAATTCACCACACATATCATTTAGACTTGTGTGCGGACGATGAGGACCCATCTCAGTTGATCATCCGGCCTGGATGGGATGCCCCTCACGTTCGATGCTATCCGAGAACGCTATGTGCTTGGCCTTGTCTGCTTAGACAGTGGGTACGGTTCTTGGCTCTCCATATGATTGTGTTGTAGCGAGTCTTGCATACGCTAACCCCGGGTCCCGACAGACTTGGTATCAGAGAAGGACTGACTGTAGTATTATCAACCTTGGCCGAAGTCGAGTCTAGCCTTCTATAGTTATATAGTTACTATGGGTATATAAGGGAACAACGTAAGGCTTCTTTTTTCTCCTTACCTTCATCGTTCTGAGTTCTGAGTCACCCTCATCTTGTTCTACGGGAAGATAGGACTAGGCTCATCTATGTCTTACTAGAACATCTCGTTGATTGCTTCCTTGTAGCCGTAGGAAAGTTGTGCTCGGTTTGCTAGAGTTTTTGTGCTTCCTGATTTCTTACATCGTATGTAAGTGTTGTTTTCATGTTGTAAGAAATTGTCTGTTCTTGCAATTACAGCCGTTATGCTGTCCGAGTCATTCCAAGTTTCATCATAATCTGATGCATTTGCAAACTCCTTCTTTCTGTTTCAGATGGCGGATCTTCCCCCTCGGCGGATTGTTCGTTTGACTAGGTGCCTCGATGTGCGTGGGCATCCAGCCATGCTCACCGAGATGATGTCCTTCATTGGCTATCGTTGGTATCCTGAGTACACCGTTGAGGAGCAGTTTCTTGATTTCAACCAGACTCAGTTCCACTACACTGTCCGGATCTACCCGGACCACACTGGAGGCACCCAGCCTATCCTCTTTGGACATGGCATTGGTGTGACTGAGAACATGGCTGTGCAGGATGCTGCATACTCATGTATTACCCTGCTGAGAGAGGAGCATGCAATGCTTGGTGGTTCACCTTTCCGCTATATCCCTGTTGCACTTCCAGGAGAAGAGGGATATTGCACCGGATTGTACACAGATCATTCCTTGGAGGATCCTTTGCTTCAGATCACTGCTCGGCACGCTTGTGATAGAGATCGTGATGCACGTGCCCTTCGTTTTGAGCTTCACGCCACCCGTGTCCGTCTGTATCAAGCACTTACACTCCTGGCTCCTTTTGTGAGTGTTGGATCAGTGGAGTATGATGCTATATACCCATTCAGGACACAGATGCCTTCTCGAGTTGCTTGGCCCGAGATTGGAGGCATTTTTCCACCCCGTGGTCCTCTGCTTCTACCCTACGCTGGACCTAGGCCCCATCCTTGCCCAAATGGATATCAGGGTCCACAGGCCTCCGTGTTTTCCGATGGTCACCTTCAGCTACCGGGTTACGTGGGTAACTTTTATGAGGATTACTATGGAGATGGAGATGAGTGAGACCGCCTGTGGTCTTACTTTAGTGAGGATGTAGTAGTATCTTTAGTATATTGTACGCAAGGTGTTCTAAGTTCCAGAGGCTTAGATAAATAATGTATAGGAAGTCAGAGTGCCTCTGAAGGATGTATCATCTTCATCACGTTTGTATTAGCTTGGAGCTTGTACTAAAATGATGTATGGTTTGTATGACAACTTGTGAATATATGGCTTGTATGCTTTTATCACCATGTTGTCCAGATGATTACTTCCTTTGCTCTGTGATTCTTCCAGTACCTTCAAGACCTTGTTTAGACTCTTCCAATCAACTCTATTTGACTTTGGTTTTCACCTTCAGGATGTCTCAAGGAACCCGTGGCCAGCTTGGTCATGCCCATGGTCGTGGGAATGAACCGGAGGAAGGCAACCTTCCACTGCCACCCACGATGGCTCAGGTTCTGATGGAGGTTGAGAGGAACCGTCGAGAATCTCATCAGTTGCTGGAGGTCATTGCCCGCAACACCACTCAGCAGCGCAACGAGTTGGTGTCTTTGAATGACTTCATCCGGCTTCATCCCCCGGTTTTCAGCTACTCCACCGAGCCCCTTGACGCCGATGACTGGCTTCGAAGCATCGAGAGGAAGCTCCATGCAGGCCATGTTGCAAATGGTTACAGGGTCAGCTATGCCACCTACCACCTCGAGGGTGCAGCTAGCTCTTGGTGAGAGAATTTCCTGAACATGCGTCCTGCGGGACCGCCCACAACTTGGGATGAGTTCTGCAGTTCATTCCATGAGCACCACATTCCAAAGGGTCTTATGGACCGCAAGCGTGAGGAGTTCTGCAACCTCACCCAAGGCAGAAGGACTGTTGACGAGTTTAGTCGTGAGTTCAACTGACTTGCTCGTTATGCTACTGAAGAGGTCTCCACCGACGCCAAGAAGTAAGAGAGGTTCCGCCGTGGACTCAATTCCGGACTCCGTCGTGAGCTCAACGTACATGACTTCGCCACCTTCCAGGTCCTTGTCAACAAGGCCATCAAGGCGGAGGACATGAACACCCCCAATGATTTCCGCAAACACCCTAGAGACGATGGTTCATCCAGCTCAGGCTCTCAGAAGCGCAAGATTTGGGTCCACAACAGCATGTTTCGCCAGAACAACCCATCGAGGCCATCCTATGTGGCGCCTCGTCCACCAGCTTCGTTCCACCCAGCTCCACCTAACAACCCAACTCCCCGCACTATCTTTGGAGCCTGCTACAAGTGTGGTCAGGCAGGCCACTACTCCCACGAGTGTCCCCAGAACCAGCTCCAGAATCAGAATGCTCCACCCTGTGTCGGAGGTAACAACAATGGTCGTGGCAAGCCACCCCCGAAGGTCTTCACCACCAAACCCGCTCCTCCCGCCAATTGTGGACGTGTGAACCAGATCTTAGCTGAAGAGACTGACGATACTTCTGACGTCATTCTTGGTACGCTCCCAGTCAATTATGTTCCTACTTCTGTTCTTTTCGACCCAGGAGCATCTCATTCATTCATGTCGGAAAGTTATGCACTTAGTCATGAGTTGTCCTTTGTTGAAATGTCCACCCCAATGATAATAGAAATTCCAGGGTCAAGATGGCAAACTAATAGAGTAAGCCTTGGCAATCAAATTGCAATTGAGGGTTTAGTATTGCTTGCTTCACTCATAGCCCTCAAGTCTTCAGACATTGATGTCATCCTTGGTATGGATTGGTTATCAAGACAAAATGCTTTTCTTGATTGTAAAGCCAAGTCAGTTAGACTTACCCATCCTTCAGGCCAGACAATAAATTATTCCTCACCAAGATCGAGAACCCAGATACATTCGTTGAATGTGCTTCCCCTTCCCGACCTTGAAAATATTCAGGTGGTTCGTGACTTCCCGGATGTCTTTCCTGAAGAGCTGTCGGGCATGCCACCCGACAGATGCGTAGAATTCATAGTGGATCTTATGCCAGGAACCGCACCAATTTCCAGACGCCCATACAAAATGGCCCCACGTGAGTTAGTTGAGCTTAAAATCCAACTTGAAGCTTTGTTGGAAAAAGGCTTCATCCGCCCTAGCTCAACGCCATGGGGTTGCCCCGTTCTGTTCGTAACGAAGAAAGATGGAACATAAAAGATGTGTGTAGACTATCGCCCGCTAAATCTAGCGACGATAAAGAACAAGTACCCACTGCCCAGGATCAACGATCTTTATGATCAACTTGGTGGATCCTCTGTCTTCTCTAAGATGGATTTGAGATTAGGATATCATCAAATCAAAATCAGGAACGAGGACATTCCCAAAACGGCTTTCACTACTCGTTATGGTCTTTACGAGTACACCGTCATGTCCTTTGGTTTAACCAATGCCCCCAACACTTTCTCGCGCATGATGAATTCGATCTACATGGAGTACTTAGGTAAATTTGTTGTAGTTTATCTTGATGACATTCTCATCTACTCGAAGAACGAAGAAGAACATGCCGAACATCTCAGGCTGGTATTGATGAAACCTCGAGAGCATCGCCTGTATGCTAAATTCTCCAAGTGTGAATTTTGGCTACCACAAGTGACCTACTTAGGCCACATGATTTCTGCAAAAGGCATTGCTGTGAATACCGAGAGAGTTCAGGCCGTCCTTGACTGGACTCCACCTGAATCGTTTAAGCAAGTTAGGAGTTTTCTTGGCTTAGCAAGCTATTGCCGCTGCTTCGTCGAGAACTTTTCTAAAGTTGCAAAGACTGTAACTGAACTCCTCAAGAAAGATAAGAAATTCCTATGGACTCCCAAGTGCGATGAAAGCTTTCAAGAGGTAAAAAGAAGATTGACTTCTGCACCCGTACTTGCGCCTCCAGACACCAAAAAGGATTTCGAGATCTTTTGTGACGCCTCACGGCAAGGGTTAGGATGCATACTTATGCAAGATACACATGTGGTAGCTTATGCTTCACGCCAGTTGCGTCCACATGAAGAGAACTATCCTACCCATGATCTTGAACTCGCTGCCGTAGTTCTTTCCATGACAACTTGGCGACATTACCTCCTTGGTAATCGTTGTGAGAACTATTCCGACCACCAAATCCTCAAATACATATTCACCCAGCCAGATCTTAATCTCAGGAAAAGACGCTGGATAGAGTTGATAAAAGATTATGACTTAGGAATTTCTTACACTCCAGGCAAAGTCAATGTCATGGCTGATGCACTAAGTCGTAAGTCGTATTGTAACAACCTCATGTTACAATACTGTCAACCAATTCTTCATGAGGAATTTCGCAATCTCAATCTTGAGATTGCTCCTCATGGCTATCTTTCTAACTTGGTGGGGAAACCAACCCTTGAGGATCAAATCATAGTTTCCCAAAGTCGTGCACGAGGTGTTCGCCGGATCAAGGAGGACATTGCTAGCGGAGTTGCTAAATGTTTCTCCACGGATAGCAAAGGAACGATATTCTTTGAAAATTGTTTGGTAGTACCTAAGAATAGGGATCTAAGGCAACTCATCCTTAAAGAATCCCATGACACTCCCCTTTCGATTCATCCTGGTAGCACAAAGATGTACTGAGACCTACGCCAGAGATTTTGGTGGACTAGGATGAAGCGACAAATTGCTCAGTTCATTGCTGAATGTGAAGTTTGTCGTCGCATTAAGGAAGAACACCAAAGACCTGCTGGTACTCTTCAACCATTGCCTATTCCCGAGTGGAAATGGGACAAAGTCAGTATGGATTTCATCACTGGCTTTCCAAAAACCCAGAAAGGAAATGATGCCATCTTCGTTGTTGTGGATAGACTTTCCAAAGTTGCACACTTCCTTCCCGTTCGCGAGTCTATAACTGCTAGCTAGTTAGCGGACCATTATGTTTCTAGAATTGTGTCTCTTCATGGTGTTCCTTTGGAAATCAATTCTGATCGTGGTAGCCTTTTCACCTCTAGATTCTGGGGAAGCTTTCAGAATGCTATGGGAACTCATCTCTCCTTTAGTATAGCTTTCCATCCTCAGTCTAGCGGTCAAGTTGAAAGGGTTAACCAAATTCTTGAATATATGCTCAGATCTTGTGTTATCTCATTCGGAAGGAATTGGGAGAAGTCTCTTCCATTCACCGAATTTGCTTATAACAATAGTTTCCAATCTAGTCTGAACATGGCTCCTTTTGAACTCCTTTATGGACGAAAATGCCGAACACCCCTTAACTGGTCAGAAAACGGTGAGAGACAATTCTTTGGACCGGATATGATCATGGAAGCAGGAGAACAAGTTCGCATTGTTCGTGATCAATTCAAAGCAGCCCAGTCTCGTCAGAAAAGCTACTATGATCGTCATCATAGGCAAGAAAGCTACAATCTGGACGAGAAGGCTTACCTTTGGGTTACTCCTCTGAAGGGAACCCAACGATTTGGTATCAAAGGCAAGTTGGCCCCACGTTACATTGGACCTTTCCGCATTCTTGCTAAACTTGGAGAAGTTGCCTACCAACTTGAACTACCCCCGCACCTTTCCCGAGTACATGATGTATTCCATGTGTCACAACTCAGGCGTTGCTTCAAGGACCCCATCCGCGAAGTCGACCATGAAACGCTTGATCTCCAAGATGACCTTTCTTACCAAGAATACGCCGTTCATATTCTTGATTCAGCAGAGCGTGTCACTCGTCGTCAGAAGATTAAGTTTCTGAAAGTGCAATGGTCACACCACTCCGAGAAAGAAGCCATGTGGGAAAGACAAGACCGTCTCAGTGCCGAGTACCCCTCCTTCCTCCCGCAAACTTCTGAATCTCGGGACGAGATTCTTTTGAGTGGGGCGAGTTGTCAGAACCCTTTGTTAGGTATGTGCTAGGATCAAGTCTCACTTTGCATCATGTTAAAAAAATTCAAAATAAATTTAAACGGGAGAGAGAACACCCCCCAGATGAATTTAATTCAAATGGCCAGAAATAAAGTTGCTCCAAAAATTCCTTTTGCATTTTTGAAAAGTCTCGTAAATGAGTGTGATCACATATCAAGTGATGTGGAACCCACCCCATGCTCATGGATTTTTCAAATATTCAAAGAGGAGGATGGATTTAAATTCAAAAACCTATTTGAATTAAAGTTCAAATAATTTGAATTTTAAAAATGTTCAAACTTTACAAGTGGCTAGCCTATTATATTATGAGGCCATATAAATAGTTTCAGCATTTTATAAAATGCCTAGCTATTTTTTTGCAAGGCACAACAAATAGCAGAAATTAAAACAGAAAGAAAAGAAAAAGGGCTTACCTGGCATTCGGCCCAACTCATCCCCCCAGCCAGCCCAGCCCGCCAGCTCACTCTGTCGTCTTCCTCGAGCAACTCGGTGTCGAGCCAGGGCGTGTCGTGGACGCCACCTCGACGCCGAGGGCCTTCCAGGCGACCCCGAGGCTTATCCTCTCGCCGTGGAGACCGCCTAGACGTCGTGCTTCCTTTCCGTCTCCTTGCAGCCACTTTCCCCCACACCTCCGTTCGTTTCCACCGACACCCGTACGCCACCGCAGTTCGCCGCCGTTGAAAGTCGCGGCCAACATGGACTAGAGCCCCGCGCAAGATGTCTCCCGTGCTCGCCGTCATCGGCTTCGTCGACTAGCAGAAGGAGGCGCCTCAATTTGGACCAGGCGCGACGCAAGGTTCATCGGATCACCGCCGGCCGCCGAAGCTCGAGTTCTTCGATTCGTCGCCATTAAAGCCTCCCCGCCTCTCCCGTTTGCCTCGTCGTTCTCCCTGTCGTCTAGTGAGCATTTTCCCTCGCCTTGCAGCTCCCCGCTTCCCCTCTAGAAAAATCCACTATGAGAGCAAAGCTCTTCCGCCTCCATGGTCGACGCAACGCAAGCTCTCATGCCCCTGGCGTTTCCCCAGTACGCGCGTTTGGCTCCTGGGAGCCGTAGCTGTCGAACGCGCCCAGTCCCGCTTCAAGACGTGCACCACAAATCCAACTGCACCCTCGCCGGACCTCTGCCTCCGCCATCCTTGACGCCGGCGTGGCCACAGACCTCCCCGTGGCCCCCTGCTAGCTCCAATCGACGCGGAAGACCACGGGGCACACGCCCGTACCCTCCTTTCCCCTCCCCGTGCCTGGAGTCTCCATTCTGGCGAGTCTCCGGCGACAATCGTGACGCCGGCGACGACCCCGCCATTAGCCCTAAACCCCCCAGCTTAATTAGCCTCTAATTAACCCCCTCAAACACTGACAGTGGGCCCAATGGCCCTCCTAATCTGAAAGGGCATGTGCCCTTATGTTTGGTTTTGGTAATTGATGACAATCTTTATGGACTAATAGTTTCCTTGAGTTATACTTTAAGGTTTTTCCATAGGCAACGCTTGAAGATCATATGGTGGCTTCAAGGTTGTAGGATGAAGATTTCGTGTTGACCAAGGTGTTCTTCATGGAGCTATCCGAAGATTGGTCAAGGTGATGTGTGCAAGGTCAAGAGGAGCATCACAAAGATATCACATGCTTGGAGCTTGCCGACCATTTGGTGATAATGGTCGTGTGAAGATGTGCCTAAAAGAGGCTCACCCATAATGGAGTATGGGGGAGCTATCTAAAAGTCTTCATCGAGCCGGAGTAATCAAGGAAGATGTTCCAACTTGAGGCGGGCATGATCGTCATCATCAAGCTCAAGTGGATTCTGCGCAAGACAAAGGTTTGACTAGATAGGTGTCTAGTTTACCGGTCTCTTGGTAGTAGTTAGGAGACCGTGTTATAGGCTAGGCCGAGTCGTTCGTGGAGAGCTCAAACCTTTTGCATACTTGGCATCATCTTTATTGGTTCTTGTTTGGATTTTCTCTGTGTGAGTTTCAGAGCTTGTGGTCTTCTTCATGACAAGCTCTTGTTCATCAAAAACGGATTTCATATGCGTCTTCTCGTATGTTTTTCGATGTGGGAGATTTTCCGGGTCGTCTCGGTTAGAGGTTTCACACCTCTATTTGTTTTGCATTTCTCCCTTGCCACTTCTAAATATTTCCATCAATCTTGAGTTTGCCTTAATCGGAGTTCATTTGCAGAAGTTGTGGCAATTCAGGGTTTTCCTGTTTCTTTGGAGTTCATCTGTTGTGTGGCCTGGGCTCCCTGGTTCTGCCAGGGCGGTAGTACCACTCTTGGAGCGGTAGTACCGCGCCACGGTAGTACCGTGGGCGAGTACCGCACTCACTACCATAAGTCCACTGGACTTTGCGGTAGTGGGCACGGTACTGGCCCCCGGTAGTACCGCTCCCAGTGCGGTAGTACCGTGCCACAGTAATACAACGGGCAAGTACCGCACTCACTACCGTAAGTCCACTGGACTTTGCGGTAGTGGGCACGGCACTGGGATTCGGTAGTACCGTGGGGCGGTAGTACCGCTCTCGGTGCGGTAGTACCGCACCACGGTAGTACCACTCTCCGAGCGGTAGTACCGTGGTTGGTGGGCTGCCAACGGTTCCCAACGGCTGGATTCGTGGGGGACTATAAAAGGGGGTCTTCTTCTTCCTTTGTCCCCACCCGTTTTTTGCAAGTTCTTCCCCCCATTGTTGACCTCTTTGAGCCTGCTTACTCCCTTTCCCTCCCATGATTCTTGCTCCTTTTTGAGGGAAAAGAGAGAGGAGATCTAGATCCACATTCTCCACCAAGCCATCTCTCCTCTAAGTGAGGGGAACCTTGTGGATCTAGATCTTGGAGTTCTTGGTGTTCTCCTTGTTCTTCCTCTCATATTCCTCCATAGCTTTTGTTGCTTTGGTGGGATTTGAGAGTTGAGGACTTGAGAACTTCGTGTGCTCTTGCCATTGCATTTGGTGCATCGGTTTGAGTTCTCTCCGAGGATTCTTTGTAGTGAGTGAAGTTGTGAAGATATCTACTCTTGAGTGCATTGGCACTCTAGAGCTTGTTCCTCGTGGGTGCGTTGGCACCTAGAGGCTTGTTGTTACGGAGCTCAATCATTGTGGTGGAAAGCTTCGGGACGCTACGGGAGCCTCCAATTCGGTTGTGGAGATTGCCCCTAGCATTTGTACGGGTTCGGTGACCGCCCCCAAGGGTTTCCATTTGTACGGGTTCGGTGACCGCCCTCAAGTGTCCTAATAGTGGAATCACGGCATCTTGCATTGGTAAGAGCGTGAGGAGAAATAGGGTGGCCCTCGTTGTCTTCGTGTGAGCATTGTGCTCCTCACCCTCTCCAAACGGAGACGTACTTCTCGCAAGAGAAGGAACTTCGGTAACAAATCCTTGTCTCCATCGGCTCCACTTGCGGTTATCTCTACCTTTACTTTGAGCAAGCTTATTACATTGTTTATCTTGTGCTTGCTCATATTATTGTACATTGCTTGTCCCATAGGTTGTTCTTCTAGACAACCTATTTACTTGTGCACCTACTTTGTGATAGCCATAGTGATCTTGTCATATATCTTGCTATCACATAGTTGTTTATCTTGCTTAGTATAAGTTGTTGGTGCACATAGTTGAGCCTAGCTTATTTAGGTTTCTTGCTTGGCAAATTAAACGTTAAGTTTTATTCCGCATTTGTTCAAGCCAAAACCGTAATTATTTTAAGCGCCTATTCACCCCCCCTCTAGGCGACATCCACGTCCTTTCATAATCTCTCTGTTAGATTAATCTAACAGGGATTTAACCCAGAGAGGCTGATAGCCGGGTCCCACAGGTCAGTTTGACCAGAGTCAAACCCCTGACGCCAGCATGAAATCACAGTGACACAATAAACTCTTTTTCCAATTCAAAGATTATTCAGAAATTCCAGAAATTGATTTAAACTTTGGAAATTCATAACTAATTCATTTTAACTCCAAATTAAACATATAATATATGAAAAATTATCAGAAAAATGCAAGGATTCTGAATATGCACTTTGTTTACATGTTTCCCATTTTAAAATGGGGGGACAGAAGCAAACATTTATATGAACCCTTTTAAATTCAAATATGGAGTTTGAATTTGCAATTCACTTGCAATGTACTTCATTAAAATGGAATTCCCTCACACATCAGAAGCATATACATCAAGTTTCAACCTTCAACCATGTGCTTGAGCATTGTATTTATGTTGCTACATTGCTTGTTGTTTGTCGAGTAGAGGTGGAACCGGAACAGGAGGCTGCCCCCTTCGTTGAAGACCCCGATACCAAACCTCGTCAGCAAGGCAAGCAAACCCCCATTGATCATGTCAATAAAATCCCACTTCCCTCTCAGTCTCTCTTGTGCATTGTTTAGGATGATTACCATGCTACGTTTCTATCACATAGATGAACCCATTCCTTTGCATGACCTATCATTTGTCACAGTAGTAAGCAAACCACAATCCTAGCAAATGTAGGAGTTGATTGATATCATGTGGCCCCTGCAAATATTACTGCTTATTGCATGCTTAGAGTGATACAATGTTGATACTGTTTTGAGAGTCGGGATGGTAGCAATCATGATGATGATGGTGGAAATGTGTTGGTGAATCTACCCTAATACAAGGTGAACAATGAGAGTCCGTGTAGGAGTACACAGTGGGTTGTCTCGTTGAACACCGCCTTAAGCCCGAGTTCTTGTGTGGTGATCCAAGATGAACAGTACTACTGCATGTTGGGCAATCGGACCCCCGCTCAACCTACTAACTCTCCCCTTCTCAGTTCAATGAGTTGCAGTAGTTCGGAGTTCTAGTAGGTTTGTGGCCTGGCTGCAAGGTGAGAGAACGGTTTAACCGAGACCGGCTTATGCACCACGCACACATCTTCTGGGACCACTTCGGTAAACCGGCCGGGTTACGAATGTGGAAACCATCCCAGATAGGCGTCTACATTGAACTTGAGTTGGCTGTGAGGTAAAAGTTGTGGAGATTATCCTCGCCGACACCCGCTTGAAGGGTGACGAGATGTCGGCGCTAACTGTTAGTTTCATGTGTGTAGAAGTACACCCCTGCAGGGTTAATAAACTATTCGAATAGTCGCGTCCACGGTAAGGGACTACTTGGAAAGCTTAGATTGATTATTAGACAACTTGAACTGGATACTTATAAAACTTGCCAAGATAAGCGTGAGTGCTATGGCGTGTTTTCTCGTGGGAAGTCGAGGAAGGCACCATAGTGGCGTAATTGGTTGGAGATGTAGTGGACTCGTGTACGCTTCTTACCTGATGTCTGGTACTCGTAGTTAGGGACTAGCCAAGTCAAAGCTGGCACTTCTGCTTATGAACCCCAGCTCCCTTTACCTTGATCCATGTGCATGAGTAGTATAGTTCCTACGCAAGTCTTGCTGAGTACGACTTTGTACTCACGTTTTCTTATTCTATGTTTTAGATGAACCCACTGACCCCGAAGGTGGATTCTTCCTCGAGCTCGACGACTGAAGACCAAGATAGTGTAGTCCCAGTCAGCAGACTGGTTCCCTTGTGGAGGGCTTGTGTTTAAATAAGAATTCTTAAGCCATTTGTTAAACTTGTCTGTACCCAGACATAACTTGCTTCCGCATGCTTGTTGTAATGTTGGATCACGGTCTCGTGATCTCTGTGTGCACTCTGTAAGAGTTGTAAATAAAATTCTACACTTTGTAGAGAATTGCAATGATACATGTTGTTCATACTAGACATGTGTGATGCGTGTATGATTATAACATGCATGTCTTAGTATGGGTTTTCGAGACCTTAGTTGTGATCTGGCTAGCGGTCTTTTATACACCAAGTGGCCCTTAGATGTGCGCAGCTTGGGGCATCGCGATGCGATTGCTCGTGACTCTGTCACGTGCACACTTTGTTGTATGATCGAGCCCGCCCTAGACCCCGACTAAGTAATCGGGCTGGAGTAAGTCTATGTAAGGGTTATAATACAATCGATAGTATGGTTGAGGCGACTTGTCTATGAGTATGGGAATTCACCACCCATATCATTTAGACTTGTGTGCGGATGATGAGGACCCATCTCAGTTGATCATCCGGCCTGGATGGGAAGCCCCTCACGTTCGATGCTTTCCGAGAATGCTCTGTGCTTGGCCTTGTCTGCTTAGACAAGTGGGTATGGTTCTTGGCTCTCCATATGATTGTGTTGTAGCGAGTCTTGCATACGCTATCCCTGGGTCCCGACATTCTTCCTCATTGTCCCCAACATTCTTGATCTTGTTTTTCATCTCCATTGTTGACCTCTTCAAGCTTGAGATCTCTCTATCTCTCCTCTAATTGAGGGGGACCTTGTGAATCTAGATCTTGGAGTTCTTGGTGTTCTCCTTGTTCTTCCTCTTATATTCCTCCATAGCTTGTGTTGCTTTGGTGGTATTTGAGAGTGGGGGACTTGAGCACTTCATGTTCTCTTGCCATTGCTTTGGTGCATCGGTTTGATTTCTCTCCGAGGATTCGTTGTAGTAAGTGAAGTTGAGAAGATTGTTACTCTTGTGTGCATTGGTACTCTAGAGCTTGTTCCTCTTGGGTGCGTTGGCCCCTAGAGGCTTTTTGTTGCGGAGCTCAATCATTGTGGTATAAAGCTTCGGGACGCTACGGGAGCCTCCAATTCGGTCGTGGAGATAGCTCTGAGTATTTGTACGGGTTCGGTGACAGCCCCCAAGGGTCGCCATTTGTACGGGTATGATGACCGCCTCAAGTGTCCTATAGTGGAATCACGACATCTTGCATTGGTGAGAGCGTGAGGAGAAATAGTGTGGCCCTCGTTAGCTTCATGTGAGCATTGTGTTCCACACCCTCTCCAAACGGAGACGTACTTCTCGCAAGAGAAGGAACTTCGGTAACAAATCCTTGTCTCCATCAGCTTCACTTGCGGTTATCTCTACCTTTACTTTGAGCAAGCTTATTACCTTGTTTATCTTGTGCTTACTCATATTATTGTTGCATTGCTTGTCCCATAGGTTGTTCACCTTGTTGCACATCTAGTCAACCTATTTACTTGTGCACCTACTTTGTGATAGCCATAGTGATCTTGTTATATATCTTTCTATCACATAGTTGTTTATCTTTCTTAGTATAAGTTGTTGGTGCACATAGTTGAGCCTAGCTTATTTAGGTTTCTTGCTTGGCCAATTAAATGTTAAGTTTTATTCCGCATTTGTTCAAGCCTAAACCATAATTATTTTAAGCGCCTATTCACCGCCCCCCTCTAGGCGACATCCACGTCCTTTCAGTACTCACACAAGATCCGGGAGCGCACACTTAAGGGTTGGATCTGCCATCCGACCCAACATTTCACTAGATCGATGGCGCTTAAGCCAAGAGATAAAAGGGCATTAACCCGCCGTAGAACTGGGTCAAGCTTCTCCTTATCCTCAATGTAGGGCCAGGAATTTAGAATCGGAGAATATGTAAGTTGATATTTACGGAACCCATGCATGGCGGCTCGCCCTCTGGGCTACTATTCTTGCAATAGAAGAAGGATCTCTGCCATTCCTTGAGACGCCTATTAAATTTCATCTTTGGAAAATTGCGGCGAGCACGTCGCTGAATGGATACGGCTCCACATTCCACGGGGCGGCCTCCGCTTCGTTCAGTCTGTTTGTTCCCATAGAAAAACTCCTTGAACAAAGGAATTGATGGCTCCATCTGAAGATACACCACAAAAAAAACTGTGAAGTTGATAATATTCAGAACGACGTTGGCTGATAAATCTTGAGGGCACAACCCGAAGAAATTCAGAAGACTCCTGAAGAAGCGAGACCCGGGAGGGCGGAAACCATGTGTTACATGATTCAAAAATACCACGACCTCATGGTATTTGGGCTGAGGACGAGTCTCGTTATGAGGAAATCGCCACCCAGTGGATTTTTGGGAAGGGAGTAATCCACGAGTATACATCTCGGTGAGTCGTTCTAAGCCCACTGATGACCCGACCCAGTCGGCGTTCGGAGTTGCTTTGGCCTGGGACTTAGCTTTTCCAGCGACTCCTTTCCTTTTGGCTATCTCAGACTTCTTGGTGGCAATTATTCCAGACATCGTCGAAATTGTCTGAAGAAAATATCAAATTAACAGCGGAAGAAGAGATTGAAGGAAATTGCAACCTAGCTCTAAAAAGAATAATAAAGTATCATACAATTCCCCTCTGTCTTTTATATTCTCTTCTCATCTTTCTCCTTGCTCCTCTGGTTGCTCAAGAGTTCCGTAGGAAGATATCGTACTTGGGTTTGGATAAAAAGGATAGAATCCTAAGATTGTTCAATAAAATAAAGATCTGATGAGAAGACTTAAAGCCACTAGAAGAATACGAGCCAAGCTGACTAAATATTGGAAAATAAATAAGCGGGCAAGAGTTTGGCAAAAAAGTAAGACTTACAAATGCGAAGATTGGCGCAAGATCCTCACTGATTATAATAGAAGAGAATCGTCCAAATCAAGGAGATTCACAAAGTATGATGCCTTCCTACGGAACTTTTGAGCAAGCAGAGGAGGAAAGAGAAAGATGAGAAGAGAATATAAAAGACAGAGGGGGAAAATAGATCCTATTTATGAGGACCCCGATTCAACCAACAGTGCAAAAAACCCGCATCATGAATAAATGGGGGCTCATCGACCCACGCGCATGATGAGACAGGGCAGTGAGGGCGGCGCCTCGATTTTGGTGTGAGGAAAAATATTTCATGTAAGATTTTATGGATATAACCATTGGGAATTAGACGACACGTGTATTCCCGGAGGGTCCCTTGACTCATTTTTCCGGCTCCACGAAGCATTTCGTTCTTGAGGAGAAGATTGCCCTAAAGCCGGCTTTACGCCAATCTTGGGGGCTACTGTCGGGGGGATGATTCGATGACCCGGAAGTATTAGCAAGAAGGCCTCCATAGAATGAAGAGAACCGGCCTGTGGGCTGGCTCATCAAAGAAGAAGGCCCATAAGAAAGGTCCGTCCTGCAAGCCGAGCGACCTATAAGATGAAGACCGACGCCAGATGGAAGGAGTCCAAGCTACCTTGAAGAACAAGACAAGTCATTGAAGAGATAGAATAGGACTCCACGTCGCTTGATTTTCGGTTTCCTTGTAAAACCCTAGGACTCGGCGTGTATATAAGCCAAGGCCTTGGGACGTCCTGAGGGCGAATAAATCTAGCATACTTCTTGAAACACCAGCGATACCTAGCGCCCTTGTAATCGAGATCCCCCATATATAACATAAGAAAAGCAGGAGTAGGTCTTTACCTCATCAAGGGGTCGAACCTAGGTAAATCCCTGTGTTTCTCACGTTCCGATCTACGTTTCTACTCTCCACCGATCGACTCTCCCTCCTTACGCACTCCTAGCTAAGTCCCACAATCAAGTTCTCTATGAGGACATCTCGCGTGATTTTCCCACGACAAATACCAGTTGGTATGTTAAAAGGCACAATAGTAGGTGCAGGAGCCTTCTCCACCACAATAGCGGTGGGATGGTTCCCTACAATCAAAGAACAAAGAGCAGAATTATCCATAAGGATAAACAGTAGTAACAGCAAAATAAAAACAGCACGTACAGTGTAAAGGTTTCCTTACCAATAGCGCTACACTCCCCGGCAACGGTGCTAGAAAATGGTCTTGATGACCCACAATAGTAGGGGATCTATCGTAGCCTTTTTGATAAGTAAGAGTGTCGAACCCAACGAGGAGCAGAAAGTGATGAAAAGTGATCTTGGACAAGTAATAACTGCAAGCACTGGAAGGTATCTTTTTATGGGTTTTCTGGTATAAGTGACAAGGAAATAAAAGAAAGGAAAGTAAATGGTGCTGAGGTGCAGCAAGTGGCCCAAACCCTTTGTAAGAGCAAAGTTTTTCCCCCATGTGTTTTGGATATTGTTGGACAAGACAGTAGAGGAACTAACAATGTTTTCTAGTATAAACAGTTGACTAGGTTCCTGAAGGACAAGTCAGGTGATAAAGCTTCAAGGGAGGTTTTCAAGTTATTGAAGAATTACCCTTTGAGTGAAGCTTAATCATGGAGGATGACCCCCAAAAATGAAGGCGTCCCGAATCCCAACTCATCAAAGGAAATGAAGAAGACAGCGCAAGACTTAGATGTTTTTGTGTAGTTCTTTTTCTGTTCTTTGAGTCATAGGACAAACCGTACTATAAAGAGGGGTTTTAGTTTGTGGACGTCGAAGTTATTGAGAAAATGCTCAGATCAAAACTAAACCAAGTAAGAAGCCAGAGTGAAGAAATCTCATGTGCACTAAGTTAAGTTTCAGTATCAAAGACTTCGTTCTTTGGCTTCCGAATCAAAACTAAGTCCGTGAGTCAGCCTTACTTGTTCCGCAAGTAAAGTTGCGCATTAATCACAAATCCGACTGTTGTGGACACGCGTCAAGCTGTCACTTCGGGTAAAATCGGTCATTTCGCACCTCGGGATCGCCAACTATAAATATGCCGCCCCCTCCTCCATTTGCGGGCGGCTGCTCTGAGAATATTCCTGAGAGAGATTGAAGAGAGCACCCCAAGAAAGCCACCGAAGAAAAACCCAAAAGCCAGACCATCGAATCCTAAGTCCCATTGATCTGAGTAGATTCGAAATGACTTAGGTGAAAACATGCTAGCCTTTTTATCTTGGAGAACTGCAATTCTCCTAGACGGTTAGAGTGTCGACTTCAGAGAGGGAAGAGTAATTGTCGCCTCGAAGCTCAAGTTTCACAAAGGTTTCAGAGATTTCCTTGATAATCTACCCCGAGTCAAAACTGACCAAGATCAAGGAGATTGGTGCAGTGGAGCAACGGAAGGAGAGAATTTTGCTCCAGGTGTTCAATCACCAGTCCCTCCAACTAGACGTAGCGCTTTGCAGAGCGTGAACTGGTCGAACAAACATCGTCGAGTCAAGAGTTCGTTTTACTTCAAGCATTTACTTTCCGCATTGCATTTGCTTCCTGTTAAAGCTTCAATGTGTTTTGATTCACTGAGTTTAGTTTGGATACTAGTTTTGCTTCCCAGTTATCTATTTCTGTTACTCTTTTCTGATGAGGTTATGCTTCACTTCAAAGCTTCACTCGAAAACTGAAGTGATCATTCACCCCTCCCCCTCTGACCACATACTTGGGCTTTCAATTGGTATCACAGCTGGGCACTCCCTACACTCTATGTGTTTTGGATTAACCTCCTGGAGTTCTTTCAAGTATGTCGTTTGCAGCTATTCACTTCGGCAAACCTATTCTTGTTTTCAATGGGAAGGACTACCCGTACTAGAAGGAAAATATGATGAGGAATATCATTTCCATGAATTCTGCTGCCTGGGAAGTTGTCAAGAATGGAGTTCAGCTCAAGGACAAGGATAATCCCACAGCTGATGAAATCAAAGGTCTAGCACTTGACTCTGAAGTCTAGGTATTCATCACCAATCATGTGACTCCAGAGAAATATCATGAAGTGAAGAATATCGCTTCTGCCAAAGGAGTCTGGGAATATCTTCAAAAGATTGGAGAAGCAGTTTCCACTCAGAAAGACGCCAGAGTAGACACTCTCCGAAGCAAATTCTACAGGTTCCAGAGACATGAGGGAGAGAAGGTCAACTCCATATACGGCAGACTCACTACTCTTGCAAATGAGTTGATTTCCCTCGGCGCTGAAGACATCACCCCTCCCATGGTGGTGAGGACTTTGCTTCGCTCGTTGGATGACTCTTTTGACCACATTATGCTAATGATCAAGGAAAGGACTGATTTTAGAAATCTTGTTGCTGCTGATATCCTTGAGAGACTCACCACATTTTAAATGGAAGAAGATGAGAAGCGTGATATAAATGGCACTCGAAGAAGATCACATGCTTTAAAAGCAAAAGCTTCACTCCACTCTTCGCCCGAAGTTAGTTCTGCTTCCGGCGTCGAATCTGATGATCCTGCAAGCATTGGGAAGGATTTGGCATTGATCATGAGACACTTCAACCACTTCCAGAGAAAAGGTTTCTCTTCACCACATAAGAATTACTCGTCAAGGAACTCAAGTAACTGATCTCACCGTTCATCCTCAAGAAGCTCTCCATCGAAGGACAGATGATGCTACAAATGCAAGAAACCAGGTCACTATATTGCTGATTTCCCACTATGGGAAGTTTAGAACAAAGCAAAGCATTCACTCAGAGATTCCTCAAGCAAGTCCCACAGATCCTCCAGAAGCTATGAGTCCAAGAGACATGATTCCAGTTCAAGAAGATAAAAGAAGAAAGATTCCGATGATGACAAGAAAAAGAAGTATCACAAGAAGCATGAGAGTTCTTCTTCAAAGTCATACTCGTCTCGTCGAAGCAATTCTCACCGTGCCAAGGCCTATCTGGGTAAAGAGATGAACTCTGGAGAAGAAGCGTCTGGATCCGAAGCAGAATCAGGCTCAAGATCAGCGTCTGGATCCGAGTCTGATGGTGTTGATGGTCTGGCATTTGCTTCGGCCGGTGCTTCGAGCTCATTCCTCACCAACCACAGCAGTGAAAATGAAACTCCTGCATACCACTTCATGGCCAAAGCAAAGGTATCTTCATCCAAAGTTAACTATGATACTTATGATTGTTCTTCATATGAAAGTGACTCAAAGATAAGCTACGCTAAACTGCCTAAAATTGCTTCAATCCAAAAGGATGAACTTGATTCGCTAAGCAAAACCATTAAGAAATCAGAGACCATGTTGATCGATGAGATAGAGAAAGGTCAAAATTTAACTAATGAGCATGCTTCTCTGAAGGAGAAGTTTGAAGAATTATCCTCTCGGCATGATCTTCTTTCAGTTGATTATGAGAAGTTTACCTATGAATTTCTTCACAGGAAAATGGCTGCCGAAAAACTGAAAGAGGCTCATGAAGAGTTGGAAAATGATTCTGAAGCAAGGTTCTGAAGCAAATCAAAAATATGATTCACCTTGCTTAACTTGTCTGGAACGAAGAAAAATTGATTCTAAAGGCAAAGCTTCTATTATTATTGATGATACTAATGCCTCAGATGAGGAAAATTCTGCTGTTACCGAGGAACTCCTCTGGTTGAAAGATTTGTTTGAAATAGGACTGTTCAAAGGTGTTCAGGGACACCGTCATCTCTATGATATCCTGAAGAAGGCACTCCTTCATAGGAATCCTAGGAATGAAGGTATTGGCTTTGAAAGGAAGCTAAACCCTGTTGGCACTTACTGGGAACCCGAGCAGTACCCTAAAACTGTATGGGTTCTACAAAGGATAAGCCTATAGATATTGCTAATCATTCAGGTTACAACTTCAAAATTGACAAGGAAATTGTTGATGAATCACTTGATTCTGACTACAAGCTTGTCAAGGACAAGGAAGGAAAGGTTTCGGACGAATACATTGGTGCCCCTCCAAAGAATGGTTTCTATAAGAGACAAATTTGGGTGCGCGAGTCACTCGTTGAGAAATTTCCTGCTAACCATTCTATGCAGGGAAAGTCTTCGGTACCACCGAAACACTTCTATTCTCTCGAGGAGAGAAATGATTCACTGGTGCCCGAATCAAATGTTCCTCAAAAGGAATACTATCGCACTGGTCGTTACACTTATCGACACCGTGATAATAATGATAAGATTGCATATGCTCACTCATATCCTAACCCTTCGCAGAGGAATTACATTTATAGTTTACTTGATGGTCCCCCTAGGCAATATAACCCTGTTCGATTTGATATTGCTTCAACAAGTTCTTCCACCCCTTCTCATTCACCTGCTCGTTTGTGGGTGGTTAAGAAGAACTAATTGTTCTGTAGGGCTATGTCTCCGGTGGATCCAAATGGATCATGGAGTGATTGCACTAATCATATGACCGGAGACAAGGAGTTATTCACCGAAGAAAAACTATCTCAATATTCTCAGAAGTACATTACCTTTGGTGATAACAACAAGGGTAAAGGTTTAGGTTTGGGTAAGGTTGCTGATACGCGAGAGATGATAATGGCTTCTCGCCCTTCGTTGGTTACCCCAAGTGGAAGGTGAGATGTAGGATAGCAGCAAATTTCCCCTATGTAGAGGATAGGGTTTGTCTCCCGTAGGACTCCGGCGATGATAAGTAGGTGGAAAGAAAACAATGGCACCGTTTACGAGAAACATTGCTTCCTTGACCTGGACCTGCACACAACACAAATAACTTTGCTCCCAATGAAGTTCAGAGAGGTTGTCAATCTCTCCGGTCTTGTTGTTTACAAAGGATCAAAAACACAGGATAATGATAATGATAGCAACTGGAAGTAAATACTTAAAAGGAAATAAGCTTGTAAACAGTGATGAGAATATGGACCGGGGTCCAGTGATGTTCACTAGTGATGTCTCTCTCCCAAAAGACGATAAAACTGCTATGCGAGGTAAACAAATCACAGAAGGGCAATTGACAGGATTATAAACGCACAACAATGCTAACTATGCTACAAAAGAAAGGAAGAGGCTCGTAAGCATGGGAAGTACGCCAAAATAAGTAGACCGAAATCCATCTGCATCTACTACTAATCATCCACCATGAGATATCTATCCAGAATATAACTCTGGTTGGATATCTTGACCACTTCACTCAGCTGTCAAGTTATGCCCCGGAGGAGGTGGACACCGAGGAGAAGCGCAAGGACCGTTTCCTGGATGGACTGCACGATGAGCTGCAGGTTGTCCTGGTGGCCATGCAGTTCCCCGATCTTGATTCTCTTGCCGATGCTGCTATCATGATGGAGGGCAAGCTCAAGATGGCCTCTAAGAACCGCAAGCGCCGCATGATGCAGCAGGGTGGATCCAGCAACCCCCGACTGCGTCCGACACAGCCGCCAAAGCTAACACCCCAGGCTCAGAGGATCCCTTACCCAGCGACACGCCCCAATGCTCCTGCTCGCCCTGTTGGAGTTCCGCGTCCAGCAGACGGAGTTACCCGCAAGCCTGGAGTGATCTGTTTCGGATGTGGTCAGAAGGGCCACTATTCGACAGAGTTTCCCAACAAGAAGAATACTGCTCCATGCCCCAATGCTCCAGCCCCAGCCAGAGGAAACCCTGGCCACAACAATGCCCAGCGCGATGCATCCCATGCCACCAAGGGACGTTTGAATCATGTGCAAGTCGAGGAAGCCCAGGAGGCAGGAGACGTCATGTTGGGTACGTCCTCAGCTAATTCGGTACCTGCCCAAGTTTTGTTTTATTCGGGTGCATCACACTCGTTTGTTACGGAGTCATTTGTGAATAGAAGTGGGATGAAGGACGAGCTCTTGACACGGTTCATGGGCGTGCAAATTCCCGGATCTAGGGTAACTGCACACCGTACCTGTCTGGATATACCTATATAGATCTGTGGAGTCGCGTTTCTGGCAGAATTGATTGTGCTGGGAACAAAAGGGATAGACGTGATACTTGGCATGAACTGGTTGTCTAGGTATCGGGGTCGGATAGATTGCACAGAGAGGACAGTCAACCTCACGAGTGCCGATGGAGTTCAGATAGAGTACACCGACAAGGAAGACACTGCCCAAGCCTTCTATCATCAGAGTGTCTCGGTGCCATCACTTGAGGAGGTGAAGGTTGTATATGAATTCCCGGATGTCTTTCCGGAGGAGTTACCTAGTATGCCTCCTGATCGGGATATCGAGTTCATCATCGAGTTAGTGCCTGGCACAGCCCCAATTTCACGGAGACCCTACCGGATGAATGACGAAGAGCTCGTTGAGTTGAAGAAGCAACTGAACGACATGCTCCAGAAGGGACTGATTTGACCCAGTGTTCACCCTGGGGTTCACCAGTTCTCTTTGTGGACAAGAGAGACGGCACCATACGCATGTGTGTGGACTACCGTAAGCTGAATTAAGTGACCATCAAGAACAAGTATCCGCTCCCCAAGATCGAGGATCTGTTTGACCAGTTGAACGGAGCCCGAGTCTTCTCCAAGATTGATCTGAGGACCGGATACCACCAGCTAAAGGTCCGTGAGTTGGACATCCCCAAGACATCCTTCACGACATGCTATGGTTTGTTCGAGTACATTGTGACGTCCTTCGGAGTTACCAATGCCCCGACCTATTTCATGAACCTCATGAACAAGATCTTCATGAAGTACCTTGACAAGTTTGTAGTGGTGTTCATTGATGACATCTTGATTTATTCCAAGACGGAGGAAGAGCATGCCGAGCATCTACGCTTAGTCCTCGAGACTTTGCGAGAGCACCAGCTGTACGCCAAGTTCAGCAAGTGCGAGTTCTGGCTCAAGGAAGTCGGATTTTTGGGACATGTATTGTCAGAGGGAGGAATATCCGTCGACCCCGCATGGATTCAGTCCATCATGGACTGGACAGCTCCGACCACTCAGACCGAAGTCAGAGGATTCCTCGGATTAGCGAGATTTTACCGCAAATTCGTGGAAGGCTTCTCCAGCATTGCCCGTCCAATGACCCACCTGTTGAAGAAGGACCAAAATTTTGTGTGGTCAGAGAAGTGTGAAGCCAGTTTCCAGGAGTTGAAGAGGAGATTGGTATCCGCCCCAGTGTTGACGATGCCTTACCTGACCAAGAACTTTGATGTGTACTATGACGCATCAAAGGTTGGTTTGGGTTGTGTCCTTATGCAAGTGGGAAAGGTGATCGAGTACCTATCACGACAGTTGAAGCCGCACGAATTGAACTACCCCACCCATGACTTGGAGCTAGCCGCAGTTGTGTTTTCTCTCAAAAGATGGCGACATTACCTGATGGGTCACCATTGTGACATCTACACAGACCATAAGAGCATGAAGTACATTTTCTCGCAGAAGGAGTTGAACATGAGGCAGAGGAGATGGATCGAGCTGATCAAAGATGCCCTCAGCCGCAAGCCCTGCACACTTAATGTGATTATTAGAGAGAAGCAGCTCTGTAGGAGGAGTTTGAGAAGCTGGTTTTGGAGCTTGTGACACCCAGTTTTCTTGCTCACCTCGAGCTGACTCCGACTATGATTGATCAAATCAAGGAGGCACAGAAGGGACACGATAGTATTGAGGGAATCAAGAAGAAGATGCCCCTCGGCATGGCCCCTAAGTTCACGATAGATGATGAAGGAATTCTTTGGTTCGATGGTCGATTGTGTGTGCCCGATGTAGAGGAGTTGAAGCTCAGTATCCTGAAGGAAGCTCACGATACGCCTTACTCCATCCACCCTGGAGGGACAAAGATGTATCAAGACCTGAAGGACTTGTTATGTTGGCACGGTATGAAGCGTGAGATTGCCCTATATGTTGCCAAATGCGACATCTGCCAGAGAGTGAAAGCAGAGCACCAGCGACCTGCAGGATTGCTGCAACCACTCCGAGTTCCTGAATGGAAGTGGGAACAGATAGGCATGTACTTCATCACAGGACTACCACGGTCGATTAAGGGTCATGGCTCTATCTGGGTCATTGTCGACCGACTCACCAAGGTAGCGCACTTCATTCCAGTGCGAACCACCTATCGAGGAGACCAGCTGGCAGACTTGTACATGTCGAGGATCATATGTCTGCATGGAGTTCCTAAGGAGATTGTGTCTGACCAAGGTACCCAATTTATCTCGAGGTTCTGGAAGCAAGTTGAAGAGGCACTAGGAATGAAGCTCACAGTTAGCACAGCCTATCACCCGCAGACTGGAGGCCAAACCGAGCGAGTGAATCAGATACTAGAGGATATGCTCCGTGCATGTGCTCTAGCCTATGGTTCGAAGTGGGAGGACTGCTTGCCATATGTATAATTCTCCTACAACAACAGTTACTAGTCGAGTTTGCAGATGGCCCCATTTGAAGCCCTGTATGGACGGAAGTGTCGCACGCCCCTAAACTGGTCTCAGACCGGGGAAGGGAATAATTTCGGACCGGATGTTTTGAAGAAAGCTGAGGAACAAGTCCAGTTGATTCGTGAGCGTCTCAAGACCGCTCAGTCTCGTCAGAAGAGCTATGCCGACCCCAAGCGTCGAGAGGTGACTTTTGCAGTTGGAGACTTTGTGTACCTCCGAGTCACCCCACTGAAGGGAATGCAGCGATTCCATGTGAAGGGGAAGCTAGCACCCCGATACGTCGGACCATTTGAGGTAACATCCAGACGATGCCAAGTTACCTATCAGTTGAGACTGCCAGCAGAGCTATCCGATGTGCACGACGTCTTCCATGTCTCTCAGCTCCGGAAGTGTCTGGAGGTGCCACACAAGCCCGATGTTTTCAAGAACATCGATCACCGCATGGTGGATATCAACAAGGATCTCACATACCGCGAGACACCCCTTCGTATCCTGGAAGAAGCCACCCGAGTCACCCGTAAGCGTGCAATCAAGTTCCACAAGGTCCAAAGGATAAACCACACAGAGAAGGAAGCCACCTGGGAACGGGATGACTACCTCAAGTGCGAGTTCCCGCATCTCTTCACTAGATTGTGAATCTCGGGGACGAGATTCTTTTTAAGGAGGGAAGGTCTGTCACACCCCAACTTTTACTTCTTGTTAATTTAGATAACCAAAAATGAGGGCCAACAAAAACTTTGCATGGAATGTTATGTTGTTTGATTCAATGCTTGAATTTGTGTGAGTTCTTCGTGTAGTGGTAGATCATGTGTGAGGTTGTTATGGCAAATAGGTCATCACACCACCAACTTAACAAGGTCATCTTGGTATGAGCATAAAATGACACCACTTGATCAACCCCAAAAACTTCACTTAGTAATAGCAATAAACAATCACATCAATTACCACTTTTGCACTCTCTCATAGTTTTTCTTGTAGATTGTTTTGCATTTATTTTTCTCCTGTTTGTTTGGTGAAGATATAGGGAACATAAAGCCTTACCTGTTTTTCTATAACATAATAATAATAATAATTTTAACTATCCCAAAACCCTAAGGCACTAACTTTGTGCTCGACACAAATAATTAAAACCTTGGTCAACTAAAATTATTTTTAAATGTAGAAAATCGTAAATAAAATGATCTGACGAACATCCAATTTCATCTCACATGCAAAAATATTAAAAATTTGAATAAAAATTTCTTATAAGCATTTCAACAAACACCTTTGGTGCAATTTTTGGAAAAACTTGGAAATATTTATTAAGAAATTTAATCAACAAAAAACATGAAAACTAGCCTAACCACCCCCCCCACTAATCCCTCCTCTAACCTCTTCCCCACATAGTAGAGAGAGACCTCTCTCTGCTTCTTTCTCTCTCACGCACATATCTCTCCCTCTCTCTCTCTCTCGTTTTTCTTTCTCCCCAGGATACTCTCTTCTTCCTCAAGCCATCCCCACTATCAGCCCCTCTCACCCTCGCTCGCTGCAAACCTTGTGTACGCCTAACAGGAGGAGAGGCCACGGATCGATGGCCTGGCCTGTAGGCACCCGCGTACCCCCCAACCGTTGCTCGAGATGTGTACCGAGCCATCCACGTCAGAACCTACCCACACACCTCCTCTCTCCTACTCTCTCACAACCGCCCTAGATGACCAGCCCGTGAAGAAGACACGGATCGCCAGCGTGGCTCTCCCGCTCATTGTCGCTCGCCGTTGACCGCCCATCCAGTGCCCTCCTCGCGCCTATAAAAGGAGATCCCAAGCCCCTCCCTCAGCTCACTTCACTAGCACCCAACGCCCCCCCCCCCCCCCCCCGCACACACACACAACCACCGCCGCCTCGCTACCAGTTCGAGAGGAAAGAAGAGAAGCAGTAGAGAAGAAGGAAGAAGAAGTCGGGTGGAAGAGGAGGAGGAGAGGAAAGAAAGAGAAGGAGGAAGGGAAGAGAGGAGGAGGCGGGAGGGCCGGCAGGCAAGCCCCCTCTCCGCCCCACGCCGGAGCCGCTCCCGCGAGGAGGAGCCGCCAGGAGGAGCCGAAGCCGCCGCCGTCCGCTACCCATTCGTCTACCCCCAAGTCGCCATCGTTCCCGACAACCATCGCCGCTCCAGAGTCCAAAAACGGAACCCCCTCATCACTCCGAAGGTCCGCCGCCACCCCACGTCGTCCGCCACCGCCGTCCAAGTCGCTGGTGAGCACCCGTGCCCCTCCCGTCTGCCGCCACTCCACGTCGTCCGCTACCGCCGTCCAAGTCGCTGGTGAGCACCCGTGCCCCTCCAGTACGCCATGGGAGTCCCAGGCCGAGCTCCCTGTACGAGCACCCTGTGCGCCCGTTGGAGACGAGAGGGTCGTCAGATCTGGCCCGATCCAACGGACTGGGAAGAGAGAGACCCTTTCGTTAAAATAAAATAAAATAAAATAAAAACAGCCAGCGCTCCTTGAGCACAGGCTTGGCCCACTAGAGAAAGCGCCCGCAGGCGAGGGATAACCATGGGCCGGACTGTTGCCGTTTTTGTTTTTTAATTAAATTATCAACATAAAAATACTTTTAGAAAAATATTTATAAGTCAGAAAAATATGAAACAAATTTTGTGCTTATTACAAATTTATGCTTTATTTTTCGGCATGTGTGGAATTTTGTTTTGCTGAAATTAAATTGTGGACATTTATTATTATTTTGCTTACTAGTTTAACTTACATAATTTGCATGTTAGTAATATTAATTTCTTAGCACATTATTAGAATTGCCTCTGGTCAGTAGAAAATTGGTATGTATTTATTTAATGGTATTAAGATAAATTAAAAAAAATTAAGTGAGTAAAAGAAGTGAAAAGCATTACTTTAGTTAGGGCTTGTTTAAATCTAATATTGTTGTTAATAATTTCATAATATTTATTCCAATGCCATGTTATAAAGTTTAACCTTGTTGACATGTTATAAAATTTAAATCTTAATAAATATAAAACTTTGGAATTTTTTTTGTCCTTTGTTGTCTGTATTATTGTTTGTGAAAATTCAGTGTTGAATGTTTTGCTTGATATTGCCTTATTGTGATGGTGAAATTTTTTTCGTTCGCAATGTGTAGACGAGACGATTGACGCTGCAGGTGAAGACCCCTCCCAAGCCGTCGAAGAAGCTGATCCAGGGTACATCGTTGTACGGCCCGATATGCGGTACTGTTCCAGATCTAGATGTTTCCATCCAGACCCGGGGACGAAGCACATATCGGTCCCACCGCGAAATATGACATAGCCATATGCCCCGTATTTCCAACATGATATCACAACATTACAGATACAAGGATACAACATCTCATACAATCGGCATACAACTGCCTTAAATACATTATAACAGCGGAAGATACATGTCTGAGTACAGACTACAATCAAATGCCTAGTGGCAAAGAGAAAAACATCGATCCCCATAACCACACGGGTCCAGGCTCTCCGCCGGGATCCGCCTAACTAGTCGTCGCCGAGTCTCCACATGAAACTTCGATCACCTTACCTGTTGTCGATCAAGAACCCTGAAAAGAGTTTGGGGGTAGTATCATGAGTACAGAAGTACTCAGCATCCAACTGTAGTGGTCATCTGACCCAGCAAGGACTTCATCACTCGTCATTCTAGGACAACTAGTAGTTTACGGTAAGGATGGGGTAAGTGGTGAGGTTGCTGCCTCACTAGAATTTATGAAGTGGCTAACGATCTAGAGAGTAAGATAAGAAGCCAAGCATTCGATGAGGAATCGTCTCCAACAAGTCTGCTATCAACTACTTACGCAAGCATAACACCTATTCCTATCGTTGTCCTCCTCTTCGCATCCCGACGAAGAAGAAGCAGTCAAGGCACACACACATTTATCAAATTATATTAAGATTATCTCAGCTGTTGTTGTCTGTGAACAAGGAGTAGGTCTCAAGTCGTCCATAACCGTGGACACGGCTTCTCGAAAAGTTTAACCCTGCAGGGGTGTACCAACTTCCCATTACAAGGCTCCGCACGCACGCCCATCTCTCTATGTTGCTACCCATCACAGGGAACCATTTTGTGATTTAGTCCCAAGAGATCCAAAACGACAGGTCCCTCTAACTAACAACGAACAAATCCGGGTGGCCCCCGGGGAGTCGACACCCAACCCAAAAGCCGGCCACGCTCTCGGATCGCACTCTTCCGTATGGCCAAGGTCGGGGTTAGCCTCACCTATATAACAGGGGACTTCCCTAGCTCACCAGTGTGGACCAACAAAGGAACTTTGTCTCTGCTGGCCCGAGTTGTTTGAAAACCACTGGCTGCAGACTAGTTATGCACACGGTTTCAAACGGTAAATCAGCTTGGTCCACCTCTAGAAATGTTTGAAGCTAGGTAGGTAAGAAAAGGGGACCCCGTAGCATCCCACACGCGGTTAGGCACGCTCAGTCTTAAAACCAATACCCGGAACTCGGATCCTAGGTGACTCGAATGGAACAAAGCGTCGGGGCGGGATAGCCCAGACCTTCCATCCTTCGTCGAATATAGTCAACATTATAATAATCATATCATCCACAACAATAATAATAATGTGATAGCCCAACCAAGGAGTAACAGGGTAACATCGTAGCATCCTAAGCACGCATACTAAGCAGGGGCTGAGCAACGAGCAATAGAAACATAGCAGTACAAGGTTTGCTGGGAGGGGACATGGTTGTATCGGTTTGAAAGAGGCTGTAATCATGTGGTAGGATCAAACATCGAACCTATCCTAGACTAGCATGCAAACCGCTGGTTGAAATAGAATGGATCATAAGTAATGTATAGTCCTTGCCTGTTGATAAGTCGGGTTCGAAGGTGTAGTTGATCGCAAGCTCGCATCGTCTACGAAGGTTCCCGCGGAAGCACACAAGACGATAAACACTGGAAATCAATCAACGAGCAAGCACTCTATTACTATGGGGCAACAAAAGATCAAGAAGACATCACACGACACGGCAATGCGATGCAGATGTATCGTCGAGAACGGTTTCTAACAATTTAAGTGGGGTATCGGTCACACACGACGAATACCGCACGTTTACGGTGGTTCATGTTGCTTAGCTACAGGTGATCAACCAACGATTATTAACATGGCAACTCAAGAAAGCATGGCATAGCACACAAACATGTCAAGAGGTGAAGCACAAAGTAAACTATCTATGCTAGTCAATTTAAGTGAGGCACAACCTAAACATGGCATAACACTAAGTGCCGCACGATGATTAAAACATTTGGTATTGTTCTATCCTAAACCTTATTTTAGGTTGGTTAACAACAGAAAACAATATCACAAACACAAAGTACACGAAAAAATAATCAAGTTACATATAAGGATCACCCCAAACGGAGTTACGGTTAAAAAGATACAAGCAAAACAAGTTACGGGCACAATCTGCCAACATCACGAAGCACACTTTAGAGCAATGCATAAACAACATAATGAATGAAACATGCTCACAAATGATATAAAATTAAAGTAGACATGACAGCTAAGGCATGGCAAAAAGAATCATGCAAAAAGGCATCATAGATCAAAAGATATTAAGCATGCAACATGGCATCGTGACGTTACAGACTTAGAGAAAAACAGAGGTGGCTGTCAAAAACAACAGCATAGAAAATTTGGAGCAGAATAACTATATGACCAGCAAGCATAATATGACAATGCAATACATGTAATGGAAGTAAACATGATGCTTAACAATATGCAATTGGAATCACTCAATTCCGATAAACGGTCGCGACACACTCGTCGACCGAAGTTGCAACAAAATAACAGTTTCAGCAACAACAGCACATTAACATCAGGATCACCACTTTGGAGAAAGATTTAATATAGCTAAAGCACCCAAACATGACAAGTTAAATCATGGAAATGAAGTACACATGATGCTTAACACATAGGAGAAAGAATCAATGCAATAGGCCTCATGGATGTGTCACAATCATCAATCAAAGTTGCAATAAAATAATAACAGCAGCACCTAACAGCAATTTGTAGCAGTTAACGGCCTGATGCCTTGTTTAGGACACAATTACACAATCAAGATGACCTCAAATGCAAATACTCACAAAATATGAATTGAGGTACACGCAATTCTGAGCAACTTTCATTTTGGGGGCACGTTCATCGGAGCTATGGATCTAGACGTTACACGCAGTACAAAAAGCAATCAGCAGAAAAATCCTGGGGACTTAGCAGAAATTAGGCCCTTGAGGAAAAAAAAGGGGGGGGGGGGGCTGGGCTGCATCTCACCCAGTGGGCTCGGCCCAAGTGGCCTGGGGCGCTAGGAGGGGGGCGGTTGGGCCTTGTAGGCGTGGCAGGCCGAGCCTGGCCTGGCTGTGCTGGTGGGCCGCGGCCCGCCTGGCGTCCACGGTGGCTGGGTCAACCACCGATCCCGATCGGATCGGGTTGGCCGGCGTCAAAAAGGCGGCGGTGGCGCGGTTGCCTGCTCCGGCGAGCGGCGCAAGGAGGCGGTGGTCTTCGGGCTGGCCATCGCGGGAATGAGGAGGCCGAGGGGCGCCGTGGCAGGGGCGGCGACGAGGTCGTCCGGGCGGCGTGCTTGAGCTCCCGGCGGGCGGCGGCTCGTCGGTTTTCCTGCACGGTACAGAGGCGGAGCGGGGAGGTGAGACAGAGGAGAAGGAGAGGAAGGGAAAGAGGGAGGAGGAAGGGCGCGGGCGGCGCGGCGACCCGGCTGGCTCGCCGGCCGGCGGCTGGCCGGAGGCAGCGCGCGGCGGCGGCCTCGTGGCCGTGGAGGCAGCTCGGGAGGTGTCCATGGGAGGAGTTCGGGCTGGGGAGCTGGGGACGCGATCTGGGCCGTTGGATCTCAGATCTGACGGTCCAGATCAGTGAGAGAGCTAGGGTTTCGGAAATTTGGAGGCAATTGGGCAGATCTGAGTTTTGTGAGGGGGGTGGCTGCAATTTTGTGGCTAGGGAAACCCTAGAAAGGGGTGGGAGTGTGGTAGTCTTTATATAGCCCCGGTGGCTGGCAGTTTGCAAAAACATCCCCGGTTTTTCTCTCTCGCGCGCGGTGCTCACGTTTCTGACCGCCGGGGGTCCGCTAAACCTCCGATTCGGGTAAAACTTCGAACTGAGCGATCAGCGCGTCGAGCCGGCGGCGTTCACCTCGCGCTGGAACCGTTTCGAGAACACTTTCCGGCGCGCTATAAAAATATCCCGTTTACTTATTACACGGGGTTTTCGTTCCGTTGGTTTCGGCTGGTCTCGTGCGGTTTCGCGACGGTGATCGGGTGAAACCCGGTGTCGCAAAGGTCGAGTGTCAGGGTGGCAAGGGTCGGTCTCCGGCCGATACGAGATGAGAGGGGGAAAATAATCATCGATCGATAAATCGGGGATGCAAACACCGCAAACAAATCAGACAATCAAACAATTCACACCGAAAACAAAAATTTTATTGTTTTTGAAATCTAGGTTGTTACAATACAACACCACCAACAAGGGATCTCGTCCCGAGATCCAGGACGATCCGGGGGAGAGCGGGGGAGAGAAAAGAGAGACGACGATCTTCAACACCACCAACAAGGGACTCCGCTCCATGTCGACGTCGAACTTCAGTCGAGATAAAATTTCCGTAGAGAGACGACATCGTCGAAAAAAACGAAACCGTAAGTGTAAAGAGGGAGAACGACAATGAAAGCTGGATCAAAGGACAGTGCATTTTGACGCAATTCGTGAAAACACCGGGAAAAAGGAGGGAGGGCAAAGGACGACCAAGATGATATCCGAAACCGGAGAAGCTAAAGGTACAACAGGAATTCCCACCTCAGATCGGAATCGAGACAATTCGCTGCAAGCAAGGCATAGTAGCGGTTCTGAAACTCCCCACTCTCGATATCCTAAAGTTTGAAAGGGATAAGACGAGAATTTGAAACACTTATGACACTTGTCCTGACCAGAGCAAGGGTAAGGAGTAAAAATATTCCTACTCTCTGATACTAACTTAGTAACTAAAAAATAGTTTTTTTGTCTAGACTCGACTCCGGCCAGAGAGGGGGTCCTACGGTCGGTAAGGCTCTGATACCAAGTTGTAAGGCCCGATATGCGGTACTGTTCCAGATCTAGATGTTTCCATCCAGACCCGGGGACGAAGCACATATCGGTCCCACCGCGAAATATGACATAGCCATATGCCCCGTATTTCCAACATGATATCACAACATTACAGATACAAGGATACAACATCTCATACAATCGGCATACAACTGCCTTAAATACATTATAATAGCGGAAGATACATGTCTGAGTACAGACTACAATCAAATGCCTAGTGGCAAAGAGAAAAACATCGATCCCCATAACCACACGGGTCCAGGATCTCCGCCGGGATCCGCCTAACTAGTCGTCGTCGAGTCTCCACGTGAAACTTCGATCACCTTACCTGTTGTCGATCAAGAACCCTGAAAAGAGTTTGGGGGTAGTATCATGAGTACAGAAGTACTCAGCATCCAACTGTAGTGGTCATCTGACCCAGCAAGGACTTCATCACTCGTCATTCTAGGACAACTAGTAGTTTACGGTAAGGATGGGGTAAGTGGTGAGGTTTCTGCCTCACTAGCATTTATGAAGTGGCTAACGATCTAGAGAGTAAGATAAGAAGCCAAGCATTCGATGAGGAATTGCCTCCAACAAATCTGCTATCAACTACTTACACAAGCATCACACCTATTCCTATCGTTGTCCTCCTCTTCGCATCCCGACAAAGAAGAAGCAGTCAAGGCACACACACATTTATCAAATTATATTAAGATTATCTCAGATGTTGTTGTCTATGAACAAGGAGTAGGTCTCAAGTCGTCCATAACCGTGGACATGGCTTCTCGAAAATATTTAACCCTGCAGGGGTGTACCAACTGCCCATTACAAGGCTCCGCACGCACGCCCATCTCTCTCAGTTGCTACCGATCACAGGCAACCATTTTATGATTTAGTCCCAAGAGATCTGAAATGACAGGTCCCTCTAACTAACAACGAACAAATCCGGGTGGCCCCCGGGGAGTCGACACCCAACCCAAAAGCCGGCCACGCTCTCAGATCGCACTCTTCCGTATGGCCAAGGTCGGGGTTAGCCTAACCTATATAACAGGGGACTTCCCTAGCTCATCAGTGTGGACCAACAAAGGAAATTTGTCTCTGCTGGCCCGAGTTGTTTTAAAACCACTGGCTGCAGATAGTTACGCACACGGTTTCAAACGGTAAATCAGCTTGGTCCACCTCTAGAAATGTTTGAAGCTAGGTAGGTAAGAAAAGGGGACCCCATAGCATCCCACACGCGGTTAGGCACGCTCAGTCTTAAAACCAATACCCGGAACTCGGATCCTAGGTGACTCGAATGGAACAAAGCGTCGGGGCGGGATAGCCTAGACCTTCCATCCTTCGTCTAATATAGTCAACATTATAATAATCATATCATCAACAACAATAATAATAATGTGATAGCCCAACCAAGGAGTAACAGGGTAACATCGTAGCATCCTAAGCACGCATACTAAGCAGGGTTGAGAAACGAGCAATAGTAACATAGCAGTACAAGGTTTGCTGGGAGGGGACATGGCTGTATCGGTTTGAAAGAGGCTGTAATCATGTGGTAGGATCAAACATCGAACCTATCCTAGACTAGCATGCAAACCGCTTGTTGAAATAGAATGGATCATAAGTAATGTATAGTCCTTGCCTGTTGATAAGTCGGGTTCCGAAGGTGTAGTTGATCGCAAGCTCGCATCGTCTCCGAAGGTTCCCGCGGAAGCACACAAGACGATAAACACTGGAAAGCAATCAACGAGCAATCACTCTATTACTACGGGGCAACACAAGATCAATAAGACATCACACGACACGGCAACGCGATACATATCTATCGTCGAGAATGGTTACTAACAATTTAAGTGGGGTATCGGTCACACACGACGAATACCGCACGTTTACGGTCGTTCAAGTTGCTTAGCTACAGGTGATCAACCAATGGTTATTAACATGGCAACTCAAGGAAGAATCGCATAGCACACAAACATGTGAAGAGGTGAAGCACAAAGTAAACTATCTATGCTAGTCAATTTAAGTGAGGCACAACCTAAACATGGCATAACACTAAGTGTCGCACGATGATTAAAACATTTGGTACTTTTCTGCCCTAAACCATATTTTAGGTTGGTTAACAACAGCAAACAATAGCACAAACACAAATTACACGAAAAACTAATCAAGTTACATATAAAGATCACCCCAAACGGAGTTACGGTTAAAAAGATACAAGCAAAACAAGTTACAGGCACAATCTACCAACATCACGAAGCACACTTTAGAGCAATGCATAAACAACATAATGAATGCAACATTCTCACAAATGATACACAATTAAATTAGACATGACAGCTAAGGCATGGCAAAAAGAATCATGCAAAAAGGCATCATAGATCAAAAGATATTAAGCATGCAACATGGCATCGTGACGTTACAGACTTAGAGAAAAACAGAGGTGGCTGTCAAAAACAGCAGCATAGCAACTTTGGAGCAGAATAACTATATGACCAGCAAGCATAATATGACAATGCAACACATGTAATGGTAGTAGCCATGATGCTTAACAATATGCAATTGGAATCACTCAATTCCGATAAACGGTCGCGACACACTCGTCGACCGAAGTTGCAATAAAATAACAGTTTCAGCAACAGCAGCACATTAACATCAGGATCACCACTTTGGAGCAAGATTTAATATAGCTAAAGCACCCAAACATGACAAGTTAAAGCATGGAAATTAAGTACACATGATGCTTAACACATAGGAGAAAGAATCAATTGAATAGGCCTCATGGATGTGTCACAATAATCCATCAAATTTGCAATAAAATAATAACAGCAGCACATAACAGCAATTTGTAGCAGTTAACGGCCTGATGCCTTTTTTAGCACACAATTACACAATCAAGATGACCTCAAATGCAAATTCTCACAAAAGATGAATTGAAGTACACGCAATTCTGAGCAACTTTCATTTTGGGGGCACGTTCATCGGAGCTACGGATCTAGACGTTACACGCAGTACAAAAAGCAATCATCAGAAAAATCCTGGGGACTTAGCAGAAATTAGGCCCTAGAGGAAAAAAAAGGGGGGGGGCTGGGCTGCATCTCACCCAGTGGGCTCGGCCCAAGTGGCCTGGGGCGCTAGGAGGGGGCGGTTGGGCCTTGGAGGCGTGGCAGGCCGAGCCTGGCCTGGCTGTGCTGGTGGGACGCGCCCCGCCTAGCGTCCATGATGGCTGGGTCAACCAACGATCCCGATCAGATCGGGTTGGCCGGCGGAAAGAAGGCGGCGGCGGCGCGGTTGCCTTCTCCGGCGAGCTGCGCAAGGAGGCGGTGGTCTTCGGGATGGCCGGCGCGGGAACGAGGAGGCCGAGGGGCGCCGTGGAAGGGGCGGCAACGAGGTCGTCCGGGCGGCGTGCTTGAGCTCCCGGCGGGCGGCGGCTCGCCGGTTTTCCTGCACGGGACAGAGGCGGAGCGGGGAGGTGAGACAGAGGAGAGGGAGAAGGAGAGGAAGGGAAAGAGGGAGGAGGAAGGGCGCGGGCGGCGCGGCGACCCGGCTGGCTCGCCGGCCGGCGGCTGGCCAGAGGCAGGGCGCGGCGGCGGCCCCGTGGGCGTGGAGGCAGCTCGGGCGGTGTCCATTGGAGGAGCTCGGGCTGGGGAGCTGGGGACGCGATCTGGACCGTTGGATCTCAGATCTGACGGTCCAGATCAGTGGGAGAGCTAGGGTTTCGGAAATTTGGAGGCAATTGGGCAGATCTGAGTTTTGTGAGGGGGGTGGCTGCAATTTTGTGGCTAGGGAAACCCTAGAAAGTGGTGGGAGTGTGGTGGTTTTTATATAGCCCCGGTAGCTGGCAGTTTGCAAAAACATCCCCGGTTTTTCTCTCTCGCGCGCGGTGCTCACGTTTCTGACCGCCGGGGGTCCGCAGTACCTCCGATTCGGGTAAAACTTCGAACTGCGCGATCAGCGCGTCGAGCCGGCGGCGTTCACCTTGCGCTGGAACCGTTCCGAGAACACTTTCCGGCGCGCTATAAAAATATACCGTTTACTTATTTAACGGGGTTTTCGTTCCGTTGGTTTCGGCTGGTCTCGTGCGGTTTTCGCGACGGTGATTGGGTGAAACTCGGTGTCGCAAAGGTCGAGTGTCAGGGTGGCAAGGGTCGGTCTCCGTCCGATACGAGATGAGAGGGGGAAAATAATCACCGATCGATAAATCGGGGATGCAAACACCGCAAACAAATCAGACAATCAAACAATTCACACCGAAAACAATTTTTTTAATTTTTTTGAAATCTGGGCTGTTACAATCGCCGAGGAAGGCAAGCCACCGTCAAAACTCAAACTCCACATTACCATTTTTACTTTCCTTTGTATCACTTATATTGTATCATGCTAGTATTATATTCATATGGTTTGGGATTGTATTAGTTATTGTAGGAAAACTCCACCACCCCATAGTCGTCCTATTTGGGAGAACACATTAGAAACCCGGTGATCCCGACATTCGGTCGATACCATCGCTCGGCTATAGTAATTAGCGTTACATAACAACATGGATAGTCATACTTCACTCTATATGGTATGGCATACACCTAAGAAGGTGGTATGGCCGGGATTGTGGGACATCGTCGGACATGGACAAAGTCTGGAGGGACTCTCTATAAGTGCCGCCAAAACCTAGCCTTGCAGTACAACCACTATACTCTGGTATGGGACAGGGCTAGTTGGAAGCTTGAATATCTTAGTACGGGGATCTTCTAACTACATACTACATAGAAGCCTGTAAGCCTACTGATGCGTCAGAGGTGAGGTCGCTGCCGAGGCAGCGGTGGCACGGAACTTTGCCGCACCTCTACTACGGTGAAGGCATGTGTCCAAGAGGAGCATGACGTTGCACGCGGACAGTTCATGATGTGGGCATCGGGTAGATCACCTGTACTAGGGTAAGCAAGGGGAAGACTATGATCGATTATCTGAGATCCGCATACTGAGGTATGACAATCCGTGGGGACACACGGCGGATGTATTAAATGTGGTGGGTAAAGTGTACAACCTCTGCAGAGTGTAAATCTATTCGAGTAGCCGGAATCCAAGGTCATTGATAGCTAGTGAGGCCACACTTTGTGGGGAATAGATGAGAAAGCCCGGTACTGATTTTATGGCTCGCGATGATGATGTTGATATTGTTGGAAAAAGGTAGGACTTGAATTATCCAAATTCATTGTGGGAAATAAAATTTGCCAAGTTTAAAACTTTGCCAACTTAATTATAATCTTGAGTAGATAGGAAATCCCTATGAAAAAATCCACCATATAGCCATCCCATTATTTTCGTATGCAAAACTTTGTTTCTTTCCTTAGGTGGTTTGCGATTACTTTGTATGTACTCACGTCTTTGTCCCTGGTTATTCAATCGGACATGCTTGGAGGAGCGGGTATTTGACGATTATGCGACTGACGATTACTAGGACGTGCTATGCTCTGGACTACCCTGTGGATTGTGTCGCTGCTATCTATCATGATTTTGCTTATTCCGGTGCTATGTGAGCCCGATGAGGCCGTGTAAGACTCTAATGGTGTATGAATTTGTATTCGGTATTGTACGAACATTGAGACTATGATATCCATGTCGAGTTGTGTGTCATGCGACACTGATCATGGGAGCATGACAGTATACATAGCTGGCCGCTTCAAACATATAGTCCGGGGTGCCCACACTGAAGCACGACCCAGCGAAGCAGAAGCAAGCTGAGAAATCTGCTGCCCCAACGAAGCCTAAGCCGACCACCACTCCAAACCCTTCAGCGAAGCGAAATCTCACTGAAGCAAAACTGCAACAGAAAGACCTCGAGAAGGCACTTGAACGAAGTGTTCTTGCCCGATATTCTGCCATCAAGCAGAAAGAAGCAGAAGAAGGTACAAGTAAATAAAGGGAACTCAACGCTGCAAAATTTGCTACTGGGAAGTCTGAAACGAAGCGCAAAATTAAGAGAAGGCTGCAGCTGAATCAAAACAACTTGCAGAAACTGAAGCAAAACGCAAGGCAACACTTGCTGGTCTTGCAACAAAGAAGGCTGAGAAAGCAGCCAGGGCTGCCCAGAAGAAGGCAGTGGTGGATATGACTCCTTGTGCTGAAGCAAATCCGCCGAAGCAGAAAGGCATTTCTATGACTGAAGCTCATGAAGAGCAAGATCGCCATAGTGGGCACCAATTTCCTGATCCACGTGAAGGAGAACTATGGGATCACTTAGGTGTGACTGAAGCCTTTTGGAAGAAATGTGAAGCTGAAGATCTTGAAGCCATTGATCTTGGTGAATTGTACATTTCAGGCTCCATCGAAGCCATGATTACTACCATGATCAGCTAGCTGAAGGATTTACACTCAAGGGACAGGGCTGAAACTGCAAAGATTCACAACTATCAACGGTGTGCAGAAGCTGAAACTGATGAAGACTTCAAGGTGCACGCTTTGAAAATGCTTCAGAAGGTGACAGATGTGAACGCCACCACCAAGGATAATATCAAGCTCTACAAGAGCAAGATAAAAGCTGCTGTTGACGAATTGGTCAAAACACACAATACTTCGATCATGGAAAGAGATTCCAAGAAGCGCAAGTCCATGCTGGAAGCTGAACCAGCTGCAGCAAAGCTCACTGAAGCAAAACCTTCCGACCCTTCACCCAAGAAGATTACCACCAAGAGGCGTAAGATTACACTGGCTTCGGCTGCTGAGATTGATACAAGTAATGAGCCCATCAGCCATCCAAAGGAAAACACCGAAGCAGTTCCCACTCCACCTGCTCCTGCACCAAATCCTTCCAAACCCAAGGCTAAGCCTTCAGCTCCAGCCTCCAAAACTCCACCACCACCTCCAAAAGCTCTGACTCCCAAGCGAACCCCAACCCCAACTCCAACGCCTGCACTAGTTCTACCGCGTGCTCCAACACCAACTCCCGTTCCATCCTAAGCACCCCAAAGAGCTCCTAACCCACCTGCTGCTCAAGCCCCTCCACCATCACCTCCTCCGGAAGCTCATGATCCCACTCCCTCAAACTCCAGAACCCGTGGCTCCCGAGATTTTTCTCCTGCAAGAACAGCTCAGGAATCGGAAGCAAATATGCCCCAGCCTGAAGAACATGACGAATAAGAACAAGTTCAGATCCTGAATTCTTCGCAAGAGCAAGCTTTGATAGTTGCTCAGACTGCTGGACCTTCTCATGTTGCCCCAGCTGCTCCCCTGCGAAGGACTCGTCCTCCCTACCATCCAAGAAAAGACACTCAGCTGAACTCCAATTGCCCTCGTGAAACTTTTCCCATCTCCAAGGGTGATGGTTGTTCTTCGCACCATGGGCCGGAGTTCAATCTTGAACAGCATCAGAAGTGACACCGATTCTTTGGCGTCAGTCCTTATGCTTCAGATAGGACTGCAGATGATCTTCGCTTCTGGACAGCAGAACAAGAAATCATGTATACCAAAGTCTACTGCCAGAAAGGTGTGATTTTCCGCCACAGATATCTTGATATGCGAATTCTTTCAAATTCTACATGCTTCCAGAACATCACCGAAACAATTGAAAATCAGAATTTGACTCGGTTGTTTTCCTTGAGCACTCCATTCAATTCTGAACTGATCAAACAGTTTTATGCCACTCTATATGTTTCTGGTGATGCAAATGTGCCTAGCACTTGGATCCTCGAATGGATGATTCAAGGATAAATCTTCAGAATGTCTTCAGCTGAATTCATGGAAATTGTGAATATCCCAAGGCATACTAGAGAACTAGAAAAGATTCACTTGGAGCCAGATCTGACTGAAGAACAATTTGCAACTCTGCTAGATAATGAAGTCACGGCTGATCACATACCTAAAAACATTCGCCCGAAGCACTTGATTTTCACCTCCAAGACTTGGTTTTATATCTTGTCGAAATATTTGATCCCATTGAGTACTGTTTCGGAGGAATCAAATCTCTCTCCTGAAGTCAGGCATGCAATAATGAAGCTTACTCATGGTCTGGTGTTTGACCTTGAGGACTGTTTTCTTCGCAACATGGTACATGCTGCTGAACCTCCTTTCACTCTGAAGTCATATGCTCCCTGGCTACAACCTGTCTGCGACTATGGCCGGAATGACAACTTTGTGGAAAGACATCATCCAAAGCTTTTCACTCCTCCAGTGCGTGGCACTTTGGAATTGCTAAGGAAACCCAACGATATCTTTTCCACAAATGTTGGGGTACGCCATGAAGTAAATGAGAGAAATATCTCGAAAACTTCCAGAAGGACCGCCATCACTTTGAAGTAAATCTTCGCTCGCAGTAGATGATGGAGAATTTTATTGAATCAAATCAACGCCAATTGCAGTTCCTTCCTGATGAGATCAACCGCGTCGGAAATATTGCCCTGAACAACAACCAGTATCTTCGTGTGCTGAAGCGTCATTCCTGGAAGGGACTCAGAAAATTCAACTTAGTAAAAGGTCTTCGCAAAGATCGTATTTACAAAGAATATGAGAATATCCAGCGAAACATTTCCAGGGACGACACCATTGATCGCCCGAATCCGAAGCTTCCGCCCTTCAGAAGATCTATGAAGTGTTCTTCGTGAATGAGCCCGATCCCATCCGCCCCGACACCGTCTCCGAGAATGACTCAGTCACTTCGAAGGACGATGCCGGCCTCGACGACAGCGACCTCGAAATCAACCTCATCACCCAGAAGAACCTCGAAGTTCTTCCTTCGCCCGAGTCGGAAGAAGAATATTCAGGAGATCAACCTTCTTCGGGCGAGTCTACGTCAAGCTCTCCTTCGTCGGGCTCCAAGCGTGCTGATGTCGTGCAGTTGTTCTCTCGATCCACTTCCCAACCTTTTGTGCAATCATTGACAAAAAGGGGTAGAAGGTTTGGCATCGATGAGTTAGATTTGCATCGGGGATAGGGCTTTTTCATTCGCTTTATGTGTTATGTTACAACAAACATTACATTCCCTTCGATTGGGCTGTAACTTAAGTTTACATTGGGTTGTGCTACTTCTGTGATACCCTTAAGTTTTAATAACCCCTTTCTCGCAAGTATTGCTTCGTACTCTCTATCTTGCAGGTGGTTATTTCTTTAGTCATAGGTCATTGGAAGGAATTTCTCATACTTATGGATTTCTACTCTCACTTGCAATTGCCTTCACTAAGATATTTTTTTGCTCTCCAACGAAGAAATATTTCTCAAGCATTCACTTCGATCATATAAATCTTCGATGCTTGCATTCAGGGGGAGCCAAAAACTTCATATCTTAGAGTTTGTCCAATCACTTCACAAAAACTTCAATATTCTTTTATCGATGCCTGTTTTGTCAACAATAGCCCAAAATGGGGGAGATTGTAAGAGCAAAGTTTTTCCCTCATGTGTTTTGGATATTGTTGGACAAGACAGTAGAGGAACTAACAATGTTTTCTAGTATAAAAAGTTGACTAGATTCCTGAAGGACAAGTCAGGTGAGAAAGCTTCAAGGGAGGTTTTCAAGTTATCGAAGAATTACCCTTTGAGCGAAGCTTAATCACGGAGGATGACCCCCAAAATGAAGGCGTCCTGAAGCCCAACTCATCGAAGGAAATGAAGAAGACGGCGCAAGACTTAGATGTTTTTGTGTAGTTCTTTTTCTGTTCTTTCAGTCATAGGACAAACCGTACTATCAAGAGGGGTTTTAGTTTGTGGACCTCAAAGTTATTGCGAAAATGCTCAGATCAAAACTAAACCAAGTAAGAGACGAGAGTGAAGAAATCTCATGTGCACTAAGTTAAGTTTCGGTAGCAAAGACTTCGTTCTTTGGCTTCCGAAGCAAAACTAAGTCCGTGAGTCAACCTTACTTGTTCCGCAAGTGAAGTTGCGCATTAATGACAAATCCGACCGTTGTGGACACGCGTCAAGCTGTCGCTTCGGGTCAAATCAGTCATTTCGCACCTCGGAATCGCCTACTATTAATATGCCGCCCCCCTCTTCCATTTGCGGGCGACTTCTCTGAAAATATTCCTGAGAGAGATTGAAGAGAGCACCCCAACAACGCCATCGAAGAAAAACCCAAAAGCCAGACCATCGAATCCTAAGTCCCATTGATCTAAGTAGATTCGAAATGACTTAGGTGAAAACATGCTAGCCTTTTTATCTTGGAGAACTGCAATTCTCCTAGACGGTTAGAGTGTCGACTTCAGAGAGGGAAGAGTAATTGTCGCCTCCAAGCTCAAGTTTGACAAAGGTTTCGGAGATTTCCTTGATAATCTACCCTGAGTCAAAACTGACCAAGCTCAAGGAGATTGTTGGAGTGGAGCAACGGACGGAGAGAGTTTTGCTCCAGGTGTTCAATCACCAGTCCCTCCAACCAGACGTAGCGCTTTGCAGAGCGTGAACTGGTCGAACAAACATCGTCGAGTCAAGAGTTCGTTTTACTTCAAGCATTTACTTTCCGCATTGCATTTGCTACCTATTAAAGCTTCAACGTGTTTTGATTCGCTGAGTTTAGTTTCGATACTAGTTTTGCTTCCAAGTTATCTATTTTTGTTACTCTTTTCTGCTGAGGTTATGCTTCACTTCAAAGCTTCAATCAAATATTTGAAGTGATCATTCACCCCCGCCCCCTCTGATCACATACTTGGACTTTCACCCTTTGAACAAAGGATAAGCCGAAGGATTAAACTTATAAAGACTAAAGCGTTCCTGAGGACACACGGGAGAGGTAGTCAAGTGCTTTCGCCATAATCCTTCTAGTACTATGATTTGTGTTGATAAGTGTTGTGTGGGTGGACCTATGCTAGTGCACTACCTAGACTAAGACAAGTACACTCTTATGATTAAATCCCTTACAAGCATCCGCAAATACAAGGGAGAAATTAAGGCAAAGCCTAATCATTGCAATAAACTTTAGGATCCAACACTCCATCGTGCAAAAGTATGTGAACTGGGGTTCAGGTTTCTGTCACTCCGGCAACCCACCATAAGCATCCTTGTTACAAAATTTATTCCCTAGGTCCTTAAATAGGCGACATGTTATGTAGTCGACGTTCACATAACACCACTAGAAGAATAACAACAAAACTTAAATACCAAACAACACATATTACTTCAACATCATATGACTACTAACAACAAGACTTCTCCCATGTCCTCAAGAACTAAAAGAACTACTCACAAGACATAAAAGAGATTATGATCAGAGGCAATGAATATATGATGAACAATCTGGTCATAACAATAATTCTCCAACAATATTTCTCACAAGACATAATAGCATTCACCACAAAAGAGTAATCAACACCGATAAAGTAGAGGGGATGAATAGTGAAAGGTACAACTCGGTTTGCTATGGTGAAGTGAGATGGGATGAAGATGGAGATGGTGCTGATGATCTGGATGATGGTGATGATGATCTTGATGATGCACGTGACGATGGTGTTGATGATGAGGACGACCCCCCCCCCCCTCCGTGAGGAGTTCTCCCCGGCGGAATCTGCCTGCCAGAAAGGTATTTTCTCCACGGAGCGTCGGGGGAACTCCCGATCCAACTTCTGTTCTTGGGTTTTTAGATCACGAGAGGAATATAGGCCAAAGGAGAGCCCGAGGGGTGGGACCCCCCTCCCAGACGGACACCTGGCGCGGCCTAAGGGGGGTCAGGCCACCAGGCCGCCTGGAGGCCTGGTGGTCCCCCTCTGGCTGCCCTTTTGCGTGCCTTCGTAATTTCTCCAGAGTGTTCTTCCCCAAAAGTTTCATGTAATTTGGAGATGTGCTGATATGCCACTCTATCTGCACTTTTCCCCATTGATTCATGTGTTTGTTTTTTTTGGCACCGGAAAGTTGTAAACTTTGTAAAACAAGCCAAAACATCATAAGAACGGCATCGTATTATGAAATATATCAATGAATAGAGGTAAATTATGATACAAAATAGTGATGCATTTTGGACGTATCATGCCCCACCTCAAGCAGGTGGCCAGGTGGCGCCGGTGCCCCCTGGTCACGCCCTATGGCTGCCTGGAGGGTTTCCGCCTCCCCCAGAGCTCCTCCTCCAGCTTGAGGACTCTTCCGATGAATAAAAAATTTGGTAAGTTTTTGCGAATTTTCTTAGCAACTTAATTTTTGAACATTTTCTGCATTGCAAAGACAAAACAGAAAGAAACTGGCACTAGGTTCTATATTAGTAGGTTAGTCCATTAAAATATTCAAAAGCATGGCAAAAATATGTAGCTTTGATGCAAAATGAGCATGGAACAAGAAAATAAATTAGAGACTATCAGCCACCACTCCTCGGGTAGTCACCCCGACGGACTATCTGTCGGGAGGATGGATCAAGACCATGACCCGACATACAGATGACCCAGGCCGACTCAGCGCATGGAAGGCCCAGAAGGAGAACTAGGTTTCTGGTCCAGGTCGCGCCCATCATGAAGCCCGAAGATTGTAGAAGAAATAGGACTTACCTTGACAAACAAGGAAACCGTCTGTAACTAGATTAGGACTTCAGCTCTTGTAGAAGTCGGATTGATATAAACTCAGGGACCTGGCATCTATATAAGATGGCACCCGGGGAACCAAAAAACAAGTCAACTTAGATCTTCTCGAGGCATAGGTAGCGACGCCGCATATTTGTATTCGAGAAGTCGACACCCAATAATAGAAAAGTAGGAGTAGGTCTTTACCTTTCGAGGGGCCGAAACCTGGGTAAATCTTGCTTCTTGTGATCTCGCCGACTTCCTGCTCGTATTCACCTCGCAGCAAAGGTCCCACACTAAGTTCTCCAATGAGGACATCTGCCGTGACTTTCCCACGACAGTTGGCGCCCACCGTGGGGCCTGCGCACGCAGGTGCCATAATACTAGAGGGAGCTCCGCGAGGTACGCAAGGTTTCGTCACCGGCCGGATCACCGGAAACCGGCAAGGAAAGCTCTGCACCAACAAAACCACACGGGCCCTGGAGATCGACTTCCCCACAGAGGTAACAAGTCGGCCCAAAACTGACTCTCGGCATGTTTTCGTCGGAGTCATCCACCAATCTTCAGACCAGGAAGAATTCTCTTATACTGACTCATGTCCCGGTGAAGCAAAGCTTTCTGATAGCAATTCCATCTTCCCAATCGGAGATAACCAGCTCCGGCATGCGCCAGAAGAGTACGATCCAGATTATCCCTACATGGGGACATTGCACGGTTCCATCACAAGCTCCCGTGTCGGCTCCGCTCATAGTTTCGTTGGATTCACCCAAGGATCTCCAGTACTAAGGCCTTCAATCGGGACGACGGAAAAAATAAACATTTCGCAATCTCCAGAAAAAGTCCATTTGTCAAACGAAGAGGATGGCAACAACGTATGAGAATCTAGCCCTTGTGAAGAAACCCAGTATGAGGGAAATCACGTAGATCCTATGCGCATGGCTAAAATCGTAAGCCCAATCAGAAACAGCTCAGAAATCCCGAAGGGACATAAGATTGGAACGACCAGGGAAGACCGAGTCGGGCACCGCGAGGAAGTCGGAGAACACCAGAAGAAGGCGATCTGACAGCAAAGGGAGGAAGCATACGATCACCAAGAACATATAGAAACACGCGCTCACCTCTCACGGGAGGTGAAAGTGGGTGTAGGCTACAAGACCATCGATCATGTGCTCGGACCGATAACCTATGCATTAAACCGGGTAAAGGAAATAGTTGAGAATCTTCAAGAACTTGTCGATGTTGTTTCCAGATATGCTGAGTCGAACGAAGCCAACCATGGAGGAATTTGGGACCAGAATCAAACCAATATCAGAAAGCAAAAATTTGATCAAAATTTAATCGAAGACACTAACGCCGGCTTCCGGAAGCAAGGAAACTCTGTAAGACCAGACAAAATAACTCGTATAAATAATTACGATAAAGCTCTACAAGATCCCTGCCCTAAGCACTCGAAGCCAGGCCGTCCTGCAAACCATTCTTGGGACCAATGCAATTAAATGTTCGCATTCAAACGGCTATGGAGCAAAGAAAATGAGAAGATGCACCTGTCCTGAAAAGTGTCAACCAGCTTCTACAGCAAAAAAACACCAAAACCAAGAAACTTTGGACCTTCCAACTATGGAGTCGGTCTGGGTCATGAAATGCCCAGGAACCGGTGATACAACAAAACCCTCTTATGGTAAGAACAGGGTTCGTCCAATGAAACCCGTCTTCTAGTCAATAGGCGAGAGCTGGCGGCCGCATACTCATTCATTAAAAAAACTTATTGAGCAGTGGGGAATGCACAGCTCCGTCACTATTGTATCTAGATCGGGAATACCCCTGGGAAACACGTCAAAAATAAAAGTGAAATTTAAGCGTCGGTTATTACAAATCGACTCCCTCCTTTTTTCTGATTTTTCCACAACCTCGTATTGCATCATACTTTTACATTATGTTCTTGCACTACATATTTTATATTGCATTACATATTTTGCACGCACCATCTGGAGTCCTGGAGGGTCTAATCACCCCTCTTATTGGAACCAGGCATGTATATCGTTGTATTTAGAGACCTTGGGGGCTCAAAGTCTTCTGACTTCAGCTTGACAACTGGAGGACTTAGTGTATACATGTACTCAACATATATATTTCTGTATTTAGAGACCTTGGGAGCTTAAAGTATTTTCTGACTTAGGCTTGACAACTGGAGGACTCGGCATATATATGAAACTTTCCTACTATGGCATTGGTGTAAGGCCCGATATGCGGTACTGTTCCAGATCTAGATGTTTCCATCCAGACCCGGGGACGAAGCACATATCGGTCCCACCGCGACATATGACATAGCCATATGCCCCAGATTTCCAACATGATATCACAACATTACAGATACAAGGATACAACATCACATACAATCGGCATACAACTACCTCAATTACAATACAACAGCGGAAGATACATGTCTGAGTACAGACTACAATCAAATGCCTACTAGCAAAGAGAAAAACATCGATCCCCATAACCACACGGGTCCAGGCCCTCCGCCGGGATCCTCCTAACTAGTCGTCGTTGAGTCTCCATGTGAAACGTCGATCACCATACCTGTTGTCGATCAGGAACCCTGAAAAGAGTTTGGGGGTAGTATCATGAGTACAGAAGTACTCAGCATCCAACTGTAGTGGTCATCTGACCCAGCAAGGACTTCATCACTTGTCATTCTAGGACAACTAGTAGTTTACGGTAAGGAAGGGGTAAGTGGTGAGGTTGATGCCGCACTAGCATTTATGAGGTGGCTAACGATCTAGAGAGTAAGATAAGGAGCCAAGCATTCGATGAGAAATCGCCTCCAACAAGTCTTGCTATCAACTACTTACGCAAACATAACACCTATCATATCCTTTTCCTCCTCTTCGCATCCCGACGAAGAAGAAGCAGTCAAGGCACATACATGTTGATCAAGTTTATTAAGATTATGTCAATTGTTGTTGTCTATGAACAAGGAGTAGGTCTCAAGTCGTCCATAACCGTGGACACAGCTTCTCGAAAAGATTTAACCCTCCAGGGGTGTACCAACTACCCATTACAAGGCTCCGCACGCACGCCCATCTCTCTCAGTTTCTAACCATCATAGGCAACCATTTTATGATTTAGTTCCGAGAGATCTGAAATGACAGGTCCCTGTAACTAACAATGAACAAATCCGGCTGGCCCCCGGTGAGTCGACACCCAACTCAAAAGTCGGCCGCGCTCTCGAATCGGTCTCTACCGTCTATCGCATGTTTGGATAGCCAGTTAATCACACATGGGAAACCGGGTCCTCAGCCGAACAAGGTGGGCCAGCCAAGGAAAAAGTCCTCCTGGCCCGGGGTGGATTGTAAACTACTGGCGGCCGACCAGCACACACACGGTTTCAAATGGTAAATCAGCTTGGGCCACCACTAGAAATGTTTGAAGCTAGGTAGGTAAGAAAAGGGGACCCCATAAAATCCCACACGCGGTTAGGCACGCTCAGTCTTAAAACCAATACCCGGAACTCGGGTCCTAGATGACTCGAATGGAACAAAGCGTCGGGCGGGATAGCCTAGACCTTCCATCTTCGTCGAATATAGTCAACATTATATAATCATATCATCAACAACAATATAATAATGTGATAGCCCAAACCAAGGAGTAACAGGGTAACATCGTAGCATCCTAAGCATGCATACTAAGCAGGGGCTGAGAAATGAGCAATAGTAACATAGCAGTACATGGTTTGCTGGGAGGGGACATGTCTGTATCGGTTTGAAAGAGGCTGTAAACATGTGGTAGGATCAAACATCGAACCTATCCTAGACTAGCATGCAAACCTCTGGTTGAAATAGAATGGATCATAAGTAATGTATAGTCCTTTCATGTTGATAAGTCGGGTTCCGAAGGTTTAGTTGATCGCAAGCTCACATCATCTCCGAGAGGTACCCGCGGAAGCACACAAGACGGTAAACACTGGAAAGCAATCGATGAGCAAGCATCTATTACTATGAAGCAAACACGAGAAAGCATCAACAAGAAGGCAACACGAGACATCACACCTACCGTCGAGAGCGATTACTAATAGGTTAAGTGGAGTACTCGTCACACACGACGATACCGCACCTTTACGGTGGTTCAAGTTGTTTAGCTACAGGTGAGCAAAGGTTATTAACACGGCATCTCACTCAAGCATGGCATAGCACACAAACATTTCAAGAGGTGAATCATAAGATAAACTATCTATGCTAGTCAATTTAAGTGAGGCACAACCTAAACATGGCATATCACTAAGTGTCGCACAACAATTAAAGGATTTGGTACCGTTCTGACCTAAACCATATTTTAGGTTGGTTAACAGCAGAAAACAAAAGCATAAACACAAATTACACGAAAAAATAATCAATTTACATATAAAGAACACCCCAAACGGAGCTTGACACAATTTCTTGACGAGCATGCCTAATCGTGTGTGGGATTCTATGGGGTCCCCTTGTCTTACCTACCTAGCTTCATGCAGTTCTAGTGGTGGCACGAGCTGATTTACTATTTGCAAATGTGTGTGTGCTTGGTTGGTACCCCAGCTGTTTTCGAAACAACCCGGACCAACGGGGACATAGGTACTCTGGTTGGTCCACACTGGTGAGCTAGGGAAGTCCCCTGATCTATAGGTGAGACTAAACCCGACCTTAGCCATACGAAAGAGACCGATCTGAGAGCTTGGCCGGCTTTTGGATTGGATGTCGACTCCCCGGGGGCCACCCGAAATTGTGTGTTGTTAGTTAGAGGGACTCTGACGTTCCGGAGTTTCAGGCGTTTACTTAGCCAAGTGGAAACCGGGCGTACATGCGAATCCTGTGATGGGCAGTTGGTACACCCCTGCAGGGTTAAATCTTTTCGAAAAGCCGTGTCCGCGGTTATGGACGACTTGAGACCTACTCCTTGTTCATAGAATAACATCAATTTGAACTTTAATTAAAACTTGCCTAACGTGTGAGTGCCTTGGTTTCTTTTCTTCGTCCAGGGGGGCCAAGAGAAGATCCAGGTTGTGTTATGTTTGACGTAAGTAGGTGGATAGCAGACTTATGACACGATGTCACGTGTATTTCTTGGATCTTACCCCTACTCTAATAGAACGATAGCCACCATATATGCTAGTACGGCTGCAACCTTACCTTTACTTGTCTTACCGTAGGAAGTCAGTTATCTTGTAATGATATAATCTCACCCCTGTTTTCCTTTTGTGCTTTTACTGTTTTTCCTGATCGGCCGCTGCAGTGGAGTACTACCTCGACCCGAGCACTGGATGATACTTCGTTGAGGTGCCCCCGGAGGATAACGATGAGACCGACCTCGTTCAGTAGATCCTACAGTTGGGCTTCGGATATCCGTGGGTGGACTCTTTATGTGCAGCCCTCTCTAGGGCAATTTGGATTTTGACCGTACTCGGTCGTGTTTGTCTTCCGCTTGTTGCATGATATTCTGTTGGGTCCATGGACCTCTCAGATGATGTAATAATTCCAGTGGCGATGTATGCCCCAGACTCTATATATTTATGTCTTAGTTTAAGTTCTTTGTTCATATACCTGTTGTCGAGAATCCGGCAGCGACACGAGTGCGAGTGTCGTGAGTCGGTGGCTCTTTATGCACTACTAACTTGAGCAGGACGCGAAAGCGACTAGCTCGAGTTAGCACCGCATCGGGGGCCTTACAACTTGGTATCAGAGCAGGACTGACTGTAGGACCCCTTACTGGCCGAAGTTGAGTCTAGAAACTATTTTTTAGTTACTAAGGAAAAATCGGAGAGTAGGAACTCTTTCTTTTCTTCTTACCCACCCTCCCACCCCTTTTCCGTGAGGAAGTGAAACATTGTTTTCTCTCTGCAACTTATCCCCTTTCAAAAACAAATCTAGATTCTCGTTTACATGAGGCTCCAATTCCTCTATAATTTTTTGCTAGCAACGAGAGGTGTTGGCGTCTTTGAGACCACTGAGCCGCCACTTGGGGTTGACTGCTCTACCTCGCTTACGGCGTACCCCAGGTGAAACGTCCATACAGGATTGATGGGCATCCTATGGTAATATGGATGTGGTGTCTTTTCCCCTATGGACGACCGTGATGGCGGGCCGCTCAGGGCAGATGTCTCATTGTTCAGGTTTCCAACCACTCGTATATATTGTTGTGTGCTCGCTAGAAGATTATTATCTTGGATTCGTATGATCTCGGTTTGGGGATTCCAGTAGAACCTAGCTTTCGACTTTCCGGGTTAACCTTGGTGGAATTTCAGCCTTCGGCTTTCTCATACCTCGTGAGGATGTTTTGTTGTCAATATTGATTTATCTTCTGGTTACGTCAATGTTTCAATCATGTTCTCATAAGTGTTCCTGTAAACAGGATGCCAAGAGCGAACATGCCGCCGCCAGTGAACCCTCTCCTTGGGGAGGTTGTGACCGCAGTGGCTCAGGGCACAGCTGCGATCTTACAGATGCTGCAGAACCAGACTGCCCAGAGGAATGATCGACCACAGTACACCACTCTGCAGCAGTTCCTCGTGATCAACCCCCCCAGGTTCTCCGAGGCTCGAGACCCGCTGGAGGCGGATGACTGGATTGCAGAGATCAAGAAGCACTTCAATGCAAACACCGTTAGACCCGTCGACTACGTCACCTTCGCCTCCTTCTAGCTTCAGTGTGCAGCAGCCAGCTGGTATGATACCTACAAGGCCAACAAGGGCGATGCGATCATCACGTGGGAAGATTTCGTCGCAGACTTCAGAGTAGCACATATCCTGAGTGGCCTGATGGACAGGAAGCGTGAGGAGTTCTTGGCTCTGAGACAGGGTGACAGGTCAGTTCAGGAGTACAACCTGGCCTTCGTCAGTCTCGCCAGGTACGCTCCAGAGGAGGTCAGCACAGAGGCTAAGAAGATCGCCAGGTTCCGTGGAGGTCTCAGCACAGAGATCAAGTACGCGCTCACTCAGTGCAGCCCCACACTGTTTTCACAGTTCGTGGATCAGGCTATCCACCAGGAGTCAGCCAGAGCAGAGTGGGATGCAGACAGGAAGCGCCAGCGTGAGCACAGTTCCGCAGTGATGATCCACAATAAGGCAAAGACTTGGGTTGCAGAGGCACCACCACAGAGGCAGCAGTACCAGCAGAGGGGGCAGTTGTCGGGACCCGGGGTTAGCGTATGCAAGCCTCGCTACAACACAATCATATGGAGAGCCGAGAACCGTACCCACTTGTCTAAGCAGACAAGGCCAAGCACAGAACGTTCTCGGAAAGCATCGAACGTGAGGGGCATCCCATCCAGGCCGGATGATCAACTAAAATGGGTCCTCATCATCCGCACACAAGTCTAAATGATATGGGTGGTGAACTCCCATAATGATAGAGAAGTCACCTCAACCATACTATCGATCGTATTATAACCCTTACATAGACTTACTCCAGCCCGATCACTTAGTCGGGGACTAGGGCGGGCTCGATCATACATCAAAGTATGCACGTGACGGAGTCACGAACAATCGCATCGCGATGCCCCAAGCTGCGCACATCTAAGGGCCACTTGGTGTATAAAAGACCGCCAGCCAGATCACAACTAAGGTCTCGAAAACCCATACTAAGACATGCATGTTATAAACATACACGCAACACACATGTCTAGTATGAACAGTAGGTACCATTGCAATTCTCTACAATGTATACATCTTTATTACTAACTCTTACAGAGTGCACACAGAGATCACAAGTCTGTGATCCAACATTACATCAAACATGCGGAAGCAAAGTAGGTCTGAGTACAGACAATTTTAACAAATTGCTTAGAGAAGCCTTATCTAAAAACAAGCCCTCCACGAGGGAACCAGTCGTCTGGCTGGGACTACACTAGCTTGGTCTTGGTCTGAGTCTTCAATCTTTGAGCTTCGGGTAGAAGCCACCATCAGGTAGGTGGGTTCATCTAAAACATAGAATAAGCAAACGTGAGTACAAAGTCGTACTCAGCAAGACTTACATAGGAGCTATACTACTCATGCACATGTATCAAGGTAAAGGGAGGTGGGGTTTCACTTGCAGAAGTGCCACCTTTGACTTGGCTAGTCCTGAACTACGAGTACCAGACTTGAGGTAAGAAGCGTACACGAGTCCACTACATCTCTTCAACCAATTACACCACTATGGTGCCTTCCTCGACTTCCCCACGAGAAAGCACGCCATAGCACTCACACTTATCTTGGTGTATTTTAGAAGTATCCAGTTCAAGTTGTCTAATAATCAAGCTAAGCTTTCCAAGCAGTCCTTAACCGCGGACGCGGCTATTCGAATAGTTTTGTTAACCCTGCAGGGGTGTACCGCTACACACACGTGTCATCAGTTACCACCTTTTGCGTGTCACCGTTCAAGAGGTGACAGCGAGGATGCCACCACAACACTTCGCCCACAGCTCCGTTCTAGTCCAGAGAGTCACCTATCTGAGGGGGATCCGTATGGAAGTCCGGCCGAGGTTCCAGTACAGCCTCAAACGATGTGTGCAGGGTCCCAAGCCGGTCTTGAAAAGCCATTCATCCACTTCGCAGACCGTGCCACAGCCCTACCAGAACTCCGAACTACTGCGACTCTTGGGGTTCGAACGGGGTGAGGTACTAGGATGAGAGGGTTCAGTGAGCCCAATGTGTGGTTGTACTCTTCTTCTTGGATCACCACACAAGAACTCGGACTTAAGGAGGTGTTCAATGAGACAACCCACTGTGTACTCCTACACAGCCTCTCATCGTTCACCTTGTATTAGGGTAGATTCACCAACACATTTCACTTTCATCAACACCATGTTCACCATCATCCAGACTCACATCAAAAGAAACCTCATTGTAAACTCTAAGCATGCAATAAGCAGTAACAGTTGCAGGGGTCACATGATATCAACCAACTCCTACATCTGCTAGGATTGTGGTTTGCTTACTACTGTGACAAGATGATAGGTCATGCAAAGGATATGGGTTCAACTATGCGGTAGAATCGATACAAGGTGATCTCCTAAACATGCATAAGCGAGACTGAGAGGGAATTGGGATTTTATATACATGATCAATGGGGGTTTGCTTGCCTTGCTGACGGGGTTCAGTCACGGGGTCTTCAACGAAGGGGGTGATCTCGGGTTCCGGCTCCACTTCTATCAGCAACATGACAATCATAGAATCAACATAATGTAGAATGCACACTCACATGAATAAGATTGTAATGGTGATGTTCATGGTACTGATGTGTTGAGCATTCCATTTAAAAGGGGTATATTGCAATTGAATTGCAAATTCAAACTCCATTTGATTTATTGATGAATTTCAAATGCATTTGAATGCATGAAAGTTCATTTGAAAAGGTTGATCATAAAGTGATGTTGTAAAGGTGAGGTAAATCCTCTGATGTGTGGATGAATCCATTTAAAAGAAGTCTGTTGAAAAATCATTTGCAAATTCACTCCAAATTTGAATTTGAAAAGGATCCATATGCATGTTTGCTACTATTCACCCATTTTAAATTGGTCAAACATAGAAACAAGTTGCATATTCATAATCCTTGTATTTTTCTGATAATTTTAGACATATTATTTGTCCAATTTGGAGTTAATATGAATTTTCTATGAATTTCCAAAGTTTAAAGCCTTTTCTGACTTTTCTGGATTATTTTTAATCATTTAACGAGTTATTGCGTCAGCATGATGTCATTGTGACATCAGGGGGGGCTGACTGCTGGGACCCACCTGTCTGTCTCTGTACTGTTAATTAAAAATATTTAGCTTAACTTAGATTAACAGGGGGGGTTAAGCAGGCTGGGCCCACATGTCATAGGCTGTGGGGGGGGGGGGGGATTAGCTTAGTGGCCTCGGGCCCACGGGACAGTGAGAGAGGGGAGGGGTTAATGGCGACGGCGGCTCGGGACTCGCCGGATTCTTTCCGGAGTCGAGGGTTTGGGAACAGGGAGGGGTCTAGAGGGCACGGCCTTGCTCCTCATCACCTTCCGCATCCAGTGGTGCCATCGGGGGGTCACGAGAGCGCTCTGGAGCACGGATACGTCAACCGCGCGCGGTGGCCGGAGCACTGGACAAGGGGCATGGCGCACAGGGCACGAGAGAGGGCTAGGGATAGCGGGGAAATGACCGTGGGCTTCACCTGAACGCGATGGCGAGCGCAGCGTGGCCGGAGGAGGAGTCGGTGGCGGTTAATTGGTCACCGGAGACGAAGACGACCGGTGGCAAAAACTTGAAGGGGACGGCGCTTCCACTGGCCCTTGGCTCGAATTGAGACGAAAGCTAGACGAAGACGGCCACGAGGAGCTCCATGGACATGCTGGCTTGAGCTTGCTCGGCCAGTGGCCGCGTCGGGGCTCGACGGCGATCCGCTAGGGTTTCGGGAATCCGCGATTTTCCGCCGGGGAGGAGAAACAGAGGGCAAGGATGGAGGGGGAAGTGATCTGGGCTTCTCCTGGACACGCGTGGCGGCGAGAAGGAGGCAGGGGCGTGGCTGGGGAGCTGCCGCCGCGACGGCTGCGGCATGCCGGGCACACAGTTGTGTGCTCGTGCCCGGGGAAGACGACAGGGGAGCCCCCTGGTGGGCTGGGCCGGCTAGGGAAGGTGGGCTTCGCCCCTGGGCAACAGGTAAGCTCTTCCCTTCTCTTATTTCTTTTCTGTTTTCTTTTCTGACTTTTGTTTTGTCTTGCAAAAAAAAATAGCTAGACATTTTATAAAATGCTGCAAATTTTTATGTGGCCTCACAATATATAGAGCTAGCCACTCATAAAATTTGAGCACTTTTAAAATTCAAATAATTTGAATTTTAATTCAAATAGGGTATTTATTTAATTTCCAAGCCCCTTTTGGAATATTTGAAAAATCTTGGTGCATGTAGTGGGACCCACTTCACTTTAGATGTGATCATGCATATTTATAAGACTTTTCAAAAATGCAAAAGGAATTTTTGGAGAAACTTTTTATCTGGCCATTTGAATTAATTCATCTGGGGGTGTTCTCTCTCCCATTTTGATTTCTTTTGAAAATTTTAACATGATGCAAAGGAGCACTTGATCCTAGCACATACCTAACTTGGGGTTGTGACAGCAGTTGTCCGCACTTTTTCCCGCCCTCCCGTCCCAGTTCAGCAGGGGGCTCGCTCTACACCACCACACGCGAGGCCACCAAAGCCGCAGCAGCAGCCCAGGCCGGGCGTGATTTGCTACAAGTGTAGAGAGCCAGGGCACACGTCTCCCAACTGCACCGATCCGCGTTTTGCTCGGCTTCCACCGCCTCCACCTCGCTCTACTCCGAGCACTGCAATGGTGAAGGGACAGCCACGTGCACTTCGAGTGAACAACGTGATGCTCTCAGATGCTCAGCAGTCTTCAGAGATCGTTCTTGGTATGTTGCTTGTGTGTTCAGTTCCCGCGACAGTTTTGTTCGATTCCGAAGCATCTCATTCCTTCATTTCCAAGTCTTTCGCTCAGCAGTTTGATTTCCAAGCAGAGGTGTTTCCTTCTCCTTTGGCCATCTCTACCCCGGGCTCCAAGTTCAGTTCAGCTGTCAGAATTCCTGAGGTGTAGATCCATATTCAGGGTCTCCTTTTCTCCGCTTCCTTGATTTTGCTTCCATGTTCCGACATTGATGTCATTTTGGGCATGGATTGGCTTGTGCAGCACAAGGCCAATATTGATTGTCCGACCAGATCAGTCAAGTTGACACATGATTCAGGTGCAGAAGTCTTGTACACTTGTGGCTGTATGACAGGACCAGCACAGTTGTACGTTTTGAACGCAGGAGTTGCGCCTTTGCTAGAAGAGGTCAGAGTTGTCTGTGAGTTCCCAGGCGTCTTTCCGGAGGAGTTGCCAGGAATTCCCCCAGTTCGAGCTATTGATTTCGTTATTGATCTAGAGCCTGGTACCCAGCCGATTTCTCGGCATCCGTACAAGATGTGTTCGAAGGAGTTGATTGAGCTCAAGAAGCAGTTGACAGAGTTGGAAGCAGGCGGTTTTATCCGCGCGAGCACTTCTCCTTGGAGTGCACCAGCTTTTTTTGTCCAGAAGAAGGATGGGACTAGCCGCTTGGTCTAGGACTATCGCGGTATCAACAAGAAGACCATCAAGAACAAGTACCCTTTACCCTGCATCAATGATCTGTTCGAGCAGTTAAATGGGGCTAAGGTGTTTTCCAAGCTTGACTTGAGGATGGGGTATCACCAAATCCGTGTTCGTGAAGAGGATATTCCCAAGACCGCGTTCAGCACACGTTATTGGCTGTATGAGTTTACAGTCATGACTTTCTGGTTCTCAAATGCCCCTCCGACATTCATGAGAGCTATGAACTATTTGTTCCAAGAATAGCTTGATGTGTTCGTGATCCTCTACCTCGACGACATTCTTGTCTATTCCAAGTCAGAGGCTGAACATGAGGAACATTTACGCTTGGTGCTGCAGAAGTTAAGAGAGCACCGGTATTACGCCAAGTTCTCCAAGTGTGAGTTTTGGCTGGACAAGGTCAATTTTCTGGGCCATGTCATCTCCGCTGAGGGAATTGCGGTTGACCCAGAGCGAGTCCGCACTATTCAAGAGTGGGCTCCGCCAAAGAATGTGAAGCATCTAAGGAGTTTTCTTGGCCTCGCCAGTTATTGCAGGAGGTTTGTACAGAATTTCTCCAAAATAGCTAAGCCAATGACTGAATTGTTGTGCAAAGACAAGCAGTACACTTGATCACCAGCTTGTCAGTCAGCCTTCGAGGAGTTGAAAGAGAAGCTGACCACAACTCCAATTCTCACGCCGCCAGATGAGTCACATTCTTTTCAAGTGTTTTGTGATGCCTCCTTGCAAGGTCTGGGCGGAGTTTTGATGCAAGGCAGGAATATTGTGGCGTATACCTCACGGCAGTTGAAGACGAGTGAGAGGAATTATCCCACGCACGACTTGGAGCTTGCAGCAGTTGTGCACGCTTTGGTCACTTGGCGACACCTCCTCTTAGGGAGGAAGGTGGATGTGTTCACGGACCACAAGAGTCTGAAGTACTTGTTCACTCAGCCAAATCTGAACTTGAGGCAAAGAAGATGGCTTGAAACAATTACTGAGTACATAGTTGATATTTAGTACACGCCTGGGAAGGCGAATGTCATAGCTGATGCGTTGAGCCGCAAGGGAGATTGCAATAATATCCAGGTGCAGAAGATCCACCCTGATTTGTGTGAGTCCTTTCGAAGGCTCAATCTCGAGCTAGTTCCAGCAGGCTACCTTGCCAACCTTGTGGTAGAGCCCACTATCCATGAGAAGATTTGTGAAGCTCAGTCTGGCAGCTCAATGATACAGAAGGTCAAACAGGGTATTGCCGCCTCAGTTCCAAAGTACGGTTTCTTTTCAGTGCATAATGACGGCACCGTGTTGTTCGAAGAGTGAGTTGTTGTTCCCAAGGAGGGAGACCTCAGAGAGGTCACCATGAAGGAAGCCCATGATTCCAAGCTGTCGATTCACCCTAGCAGTACAAAGATGTATCAAGATCTCAAGCAAAGCTTTTGGTGGACTCGTATGAAGCGGGATGTTGCCCGTTACGTGTCTCAGTGTGATGTGTGCAGGAGAGTGAAGGCACAGCACCAGAAGCCTGCATGGTTGCTTCCGCCACTTGAGATTCCGGAGTGGAAATGGGATCATATAGAGATGGATTTCATCACAGGCTTCCCCTTGTCGCAGAGGAAGAACAATGCCATCTTTGTTGTCATTGACAATCTTTCCAAAGTTGCCCACTTCTTTCCAGTGAAGGACTCCATTTCAGCAGCTCAGTTGGCGGATTTGTACATTGCAAGAGTTGTATCCTTGCATGGCATTCCCAAGAAGATCAGTTCCAATAGAGGCAGTCCTTTCACCTCTAAGTTCTGGCAGGCCTTTCAAAAGGCGATTGGTACGACAGTGTTGTTCAGTACCGCGTATCACCCTCAGACAAGTGGGCAAGTCGAGCGCGTGAACCAAATCCTCGAGGACATGCTTCGGGCATGTGTCATCTCGTTTGGCATGAAGTGGGAAGAGTTCTTGCCGTATGCTGAGTTCTCTTACAACAACAGCTATCAGGAAAGTCTGCAGGCAGCGCCGTTTGAATTCTTGTATGGCCGCAAGTGCAGGACACCTTTGAACTGGTCCGAGACAGGTGAGAGGCAGATGTTCGGTCCAGATGTGATCCAAGAGGCAGAGGGCAGAGTGAAGATTGTCCGAGAGAACCTAAAGGCAGCACAGTCTAGGCAGAAGGCCTATTATGACAAAAGGCACCGTGGTGTAGCGTTTCAGGTTGGTGATTGGGCGTACCTGAGAGTGTCTCCATTGAGGGGAACTGACCGCTTTGGCATCAAAGGAAAGCTCGCTCCAAGATTTGTCGGACCTTTCCGCATCCTTGAGACTAGAGGACCTCTTGCCTTTCGGCTCAGGATTCCAAAGAGTCTGTCCATGGTCCATGACGTGTTCCATGTGTCCCAGCTAAAGTAGTGCTTCAAGCAGCCAGAGCAGGCTGTTGACTTGGGCGAGATACAGATGAGTGCGGACCTTTCCTACTCAGAGCGCCCAGTTCGTGTTCTTGAGACGTCCGAGCGCAAGACTCGGAACAAGACCGTCAAGTTCATGAAAGTTCAGTGGCCACATCATTCGGAGAAGGAAGCAACATGGGAGCGTGAAGATCATCTCCGTTCTGAGTATCCTGAGTTGTTTCAGGCTTAGATCTCGGGACGAGATCCTGTGTTGGTGGGGGAGTGCTGTAACAGCCCATGTGCAATAAATAGAAAATACCATGAGATTGTACTTTGTCTGTTGACTTTGTAACTTGGCATGATGTTAAAGATTGTAATTTCATGTGGTGGTTTAAATTTTCATTGGGATTGGAGCCCATCTGGTTTGGTTGAGTTTGCTTCCAAAGTGGTTCAAGAAGGGTGTTTGAAGTATTTACATTGTTGCATGCTTGCTCTCCTTGACCCCAAACTTGTCCTAGCCATTTACTTTGCTATGACAAGGGTTTTAAAAACCTCAAATCATTTTTGCCATCATCAAAAATGTGGGCTCTAGTTCAAAGTGATTTTTGAATTCAAAAATGAGCTCACAATTTTGTTGTTTCCAAAAATGCCCAAACATTTTTGGAAATTGAGGAATAATGCAAGGTAAATTATACATATTTTTATGTATTTTTCCTACTTGTATTTAATCCAGAAAAACTCTGGATACTTTCTGTTTTATTTGAATAGAAAATGGATCAGCAGCTCGTTTTTCTTTTCTTTTTCAACTTCCTGCTGGAAGCCCAGCGCACCTAGCCTCCTCTCCGCAGCCCACCTGGGCCTGTCCAGCGAAGCGGTACGCGGAGGCTACCGTGGTCGTTGGATCTCCATCCGAGCGACCTCCTCCTTCGTCTTTCCAGCATGGCCGAGGTCCCCCCGAGCTCCCCTCTCACAACGGACGCCGGCATCGACGTCGACGCCCGCCAGCGTGGCCAGGAGGCCTCCCCTCCATATATCCCGAGCCCCAGATCCCTCCTGGAGCCCTAGGGTTCCACTCCTCCCTCCAATTTCCGCCGCCGCCGCCTGGTTCGTTCTCCTGGACCTCCCTTGTTCCGCCGGTGAGGAGTTCGAATTCGCCGCCGTCTTCCCGTGTTCGTGACCGCGCGACCTTACACGTCGTCCCCAGCATCTCACCTCTTCGTTTCCGTCGTGCAGGGGGAGCAGGGCACCTCGAGTCGGGCCCGCGACGTTGAACGGTTGCTGCGGGACCTCGTCTTCCCCGACGACGGCTGCGTCCGCGGCTTCCTCTTGACGGAGCTCATGGTCGCCTCCAGCAACCCCTAGGTGAGCCTCAGCGAGTCCCTTTTCCCTTGTAGTGCGCGGGCAAGTCGTCGAGCCGTCGTGCTTTTCTGTTCCCCGCCGTAGATGTCGCCGTTGTGCAGTTCGTGGTCGCCGTGTTCGTGGCGTTCCTCGGACATACTCGTGTGTGTCCATAGCGTGCTCCGTGCACGCTCGTGACCTCCAAGAGGCCGTGTAGGGCTCATAGCCCCTAAGGGTTTTCCCCGCGTCTGAAGTTGCAGAGCGCGCAGTGCGCCGCCGGGATCTTTCCGGCAGGAAAGCCACCCCCTTGGGGCGTTACGGTCCCAGATCTGGGCACCCACATTGCCGTGGTACTGCCCTGCTTCGACTAGGCGTAGCAGGTGGACGGCTGCCGGCGCAAGTTCGTCGGATTTTTCTCCGGTTCAGAGAGGTGCGCGAGGAAGCAGGTGTCTGAAGTAGTTGCCGCCGCCATGTTCAGAGGAGAGTGGCGAGTGGAGCAGTGCGTCGCCGCGGGCTTGGAGTATCGCAATCCGTAGCTGGATGTGCCAGCTTTCGTTCCCCAGTGACCGCGGGGCCGCCGGTGTTGAAACGGCAAGGCGAGCTTCGCCGCAAGTCGTCGTCGTCGCCGGTTTTCTGAAGCTCAATACGGGGGTTGCATACCTCTTCTGTTTTCGTACCTGTTTCGGTTCAGAATCAAGCAGTAGCGCAGTGGTAGTGTTCGAACGCAGCAGCGAGCGGGTCGTTGGTTCGAATCCCACGCGAGGCTTTGCCTCCCCCCTTTTTTTTGGATATTAAGCAGAGGCCGACAAGCGGGCCCCTCATGTCAGTGAGGCTGCCCGAGTGAAAGTAGGCTGAGCCCATCAGGGATTTTGGAGCTGGGCCTTTGCGCCCGAGGCCAGTCCAACTGGCTGCGCCCTCTGTTTTTTTCTTTTGGTTTCTTTTCCTTTTTCTGTTTAAGTTCAAAATTGAGTTTGAATTCAAATTCAAACTGAATTTAAACCTTGGAGCTCTTTTACCTCAAATGGGGCATCCCATATATGGTTTTGGGGTAGCTTGAGCTACTCACCATCATGGTGAGGTCCTTTTTTCATTTTGCCCCTCTGGATTTTTGGAGTGTGGCAATTTTGCAAAAAAAAACCACTTTCATTTCTTTGTTTTTGTCAAGTTTTGCCAAAATTCAAAAATGGCCATGCCATATATGATTTTTGGGTAGTTTCAACCAAGGAGTTGCATGGTGATAATGGTTTAACCCTTTGAGCCTTTTCCAAAATGTATCTAGTGCAATTTTGCACTCAGCCCCCTGAAATTCATTTGAATTGCAACTATGTTTGCAATTCCAGAGGATACCATATCATATATGGTTTTGGGGTAGATTTTTGCAAGGATTGCAATGGTGATGTCCTAATGGTGTTTTGTGCAACTCATTGGGACAGGGTGTGACCACCTCATCCAGGATCAATTTGTCTCTTCCTTTCTTTGCATCATTACAATTTCAGTGCATGTTGGAAATGATGTTCTTTTAATCCTTTCAAGTTTTGTTTCATGTCATCTCCAATTCTTTTCTTCAAACCAGCACCTAACATATTGTCTTTTGCAATGTGTCTGGATTCCAACTTTTTTTGCACCTTCCCTGTGTCAAATTCACCGACACTACTCCGTCTCCGGAATCGATGATTACTTTTCACGTTGTTTTGTTTCTGTTAAATGCTTTGTTGATCATGCCATGTTGACATGCTACTTACACAAAAAATAAGGCTAAGACCAAAGCCATTTTTACGTAAATAAATTGCATATGAAGTTGTTGACGTGTCGTCGTCACCTTCATTTAAATCTGACGAGATAGGGTCACATCATGTCAATTAAACTTGATCATACCATCCTTGCCGGTGCATTGTACCCGTTACTTACTTGTGTGCCTTTTCCTTGCTGGTACCTTACGTTAGCACCTGAGACCGCCGAGGAGACTTACGTGGAGATTTCCGACACCGAGCCCGAGGACCCTGCTGTGTCTGCTTCGACGATCGATTACCCAGGCAAGGGGAAGATTCATACCATTACTTGATACCTTTCTGCCTACCTGCCTAGATGTAGCCTAGAACGTTTGTTTGATCCTATCCACTTTGAATATGCCACCTTCAAAAACCAAACAGCCATGATCCCCACATCCCAGCAAAACATTGTATTGCTAAGTTACCGCTGCTCAGCCATTGCTTAGTATGAGTAGGAAAACTTGCTGCTTACCCTATGTTATGGTTTGGGATATCATGTTATTTAAAGAAGTTGGTTGAAATTTATTATTATTATGATGTTAATTTATACTTGACGAAAGATGGGAGACTAGGCTATTCCCGCCAGGTGTTTTGTTCCATTTGAGTCACCTAGGTCCCTTGTTTCGGGTATTGTGTTTCTTGACGAGCGTGCCTAATCGTGTGTGGGATTCTATGGGGTCCCCTTGTCTTACCTACCTAGCTTCATACAGTTCTAGTGGTGGTCCGAGCTAATTTACTATTTGCAAATGTGTGTGTGCTTGGTTGGTACCCCAGCTGTTTTCGAAATAACCCGGACCAACGGGGACATAGTTCCTCTGGTTGTTCCACACTGGTGAGCTTGGGAAGTCCCCTGATCTATAGGTGAGACTAAATCCGACCTTAGCCATACGGAAGAGACCGATCCGAGAGCTTGGCCGGATTTTGGATTGGATGTCGACTCCCCGGGGGCCACCCAGAATTGTGTGTTGTTAGTTAGAGGGACTCTGACGTTCCGGAGTTTCAGGCGTTTACTTAGCCAAGTGGAAACCGGGCGTACATGCGAGTCCTATGATGGGCGGTTGGTACACCCTGCAGGGTTAAATCTTTTCGAAAAGCCGTTTCCGCGGTTATGGACGACTTGAGACCTACTCCTTCTTCATAGAATAACATCAATTTGAACTTTAATTAAAACTAGCCTACCGTGTGAGTGCCTTGGTTGCTTTTCTTCGTCCAGGGGGACCAAGAGAAGATCCAGGTTGTGTTATGTTTGACGTAAGTAGGTGGATAGCATACTTATGACGCGATGTCACGTGTATTTCTTAGATCTTACCCCTACTCTAATAGAACGATAGCCACCATATATGATAGTGCGGCTGCAACCTTACCTTTACTTGTCTTACCGTAGGAAGTCAGTTATCCTGTAATGATATAATCTCACCCCTGTTTTCCTTTTGTGCTTTTACTGTTTTGCCTGATCAGCCGCTGCAGTGGAGTACTACCTCGACCCGAGCACTGGACGATACTTCGTGTTGGTGCCCCCGGAGGATGACGATGAGACCGACCTCGTTCAGTAGATCCTACAGTTGGGCTTCGACGATCCATGGGTGGACTCTTTATGTGCAGCCCTCTCTAGGGCAATTTGGATTTTGATCGTACTCGGTCGTGTTTGTGTTCCTCTTGTTGCATGATATTCTGTTGGGTCCATGGACCTCTGAGATGATGTAATAATTCCTGTGGCGATGTATGCCCTGGACTCTATATATTTATGTCTTAGTTTAAGTTCTTTGTTCATATACCTGTTGTCGAGAATCCGGCAGCGACACGAGTGTGAGTGTCGTGAGTCGGTGGCTCTTTATGCGCTACTAACTTGAGCGGGACGTGAAAACGACTAACTCGAGTTAGCACCGCATTGGGGGGCCTTACACTTCCGAGGCGGCCGGCGGTCTGCAGCAGAGAGGAGGGGTGAGGCGAGGGAGGAGAGAAGGGGAGGCGCGGCTGGAGGTGGTCACTGGAGCGGCGCAAAGACGGGAGGGCGGCGCGGCTGCTCGCCGGCATCCGTGGAGGCGCCCGGCGGAGGAGGAGCGCACCGGCGGGCCCGGATTGGCTGGGAGGCCGGCTGGGGCGACGTTGACGCCTCCACGACCGTCGATCCGTAGATCTGACGGTCAGAAATGGCCAGGGCTAGGGTTTTCTGGATTTGGGGGTGTTTTGGGCGAAATTTGAGGCAGATCTCAGAGGGGTGGCTGCAAATTTTAGGCTAGGGAAACCCTAGAAAGGGGTGGGACTGTGGCGACCTTTATATAGCTCATGTGGCTGGCAGTTTGCAAAAACATCACCAGATTTTCTCTCTCGCGCGCGGTGTTTACGTTTCTAACCGCCGGGGGTCCGCAGGACCTCCGATTCGGGTAAATCTTGGAAGTGCGCGATCAGCGCGTCGAGCCGGTGGCGTTCACGTCGCATTGGAACCGTTCCGGGAAAACTTTCTGGCGCGCTATAAAAATAACCCGTTTAATTATTAAACGGGGTTTTTCATTCCGTTGGTTGCGGCTGGTCTCGTGCGGTTTTCGAGGCGGTGATCGGGCGAAACCCGGTGTCGCAAATGTCGAGTGTTAGGGTGGCAATGGTCGGTATCCGTCCGATACGAGATAAGAGGGGGGAAAATAATCGCCGATCGATAAATCGGGGATGCAAACACCGCAAACAAATCAGACAATCAAACAATTCTCACCGAAAACAAAATTTTTATTTTTTGTGAAATCTGGGCTGTTACAATACAACACCACCAACAAGGGATCTCGTTCCGAGATCCTGGACGATCCGGGGGAGAGGGGAAGGGGGAAAGAAGAGAGTCGACAATCTTCAACAACACCAACAAGGGACTCTGCTCCATGTCGATGTCGAGCTTCCGTCGAGAAACTTTCCGCAGAGAGACGAATCGTCGGAAAAATGAAACCGTCAGTGACAAGAGGAAGAACAATCGCGAAAACCAGATCAAGGGATAGTGATTTTCGACGCAAGTCGTAAAAACACCGGTAAAAGGAGGCTGTCGGGACCCGAGGTTAGCATATGTAATTCCAGTCACGATACAATCACATGGAGAGCCGAGAACCGTACCCACTTGTCTAAGCAGACAAGGCCAAGCACAGAACGTTCTCGGTAAGCATCGAACGTTAGGGGCATCCCATTCAGGCCGGATGATCAACTGAGATGGGTCCTCATCGTCCGCTCACAAGTCTAAATGCTTATCGGTGGTGAATCCCATACTCATAGACAAGTCGCCTCAACCATGTTATCGATTGAACCTTAACTCTTACATAGACTTACTCCAGCCCGATCACTTAGTCGGGGTCTAGGGCGGGCTCGATCATACAACAAAGTGTGCACGTGACAGAGTCACGAACAATCGCATCGCGATGCCCCAAGCTGCGCACATCTAAGGGCCACTTGGTGTATAAAGGACCGCCAGCCAGATCACAACTAAGGTCTCGAAAACCCATACTAAGACATGCATGTTATAAACATACACGCAGCATACATGCCTAGTATGAACAGCGGTATCATCACATAACTCTACAAAGTACTCTTTATTGATATACACATAGAGCATACAAAGATCACATGTCTGTGATCAACATTACATCATACAACGGAAGAAAATTAGGTCTGAGTACAGACAAGTTTAACAAATGGCTTAGAGAAGCCTTGTAAACAAACATGCCCTTCCACGAGGGACCAGACTGCAGTCTGGGACTATACTAAGTTAGTCAACGTCGAGCTTCAGGTCGATGACGCCATCGGGGTCTGGGTTCTCATCTAAAACATAGAATAAGCAAACGTGAGTACAAAGTCGTACTCAGCAAGACTTACATCAGATCTATACTACTCATGCTCAAGTATCAAGGTAAAGGGAGGTGGGGTTTCATCATGCAGAGTGCCAGCTTTGACTTGGCTATTCCTGAACTACGAATACCTGACTTGAGGTAAGAAGCGTACACGAGTCCACTACATCTCCAACCAATTACACCACTATGGTTACTTCCTCGACTTCCCCACGAGGAGCACACCATAGCACTCACGCTTATCTTGCGAGTTTTATAAGTATCCATTCAAGTTGTCTAATAATCAGGTACAGGTTCCAAGTAGTCCTTAACCGCGGACGCGGCTATTCGAATAGTTTTGTTAACCTTGCAAGGGTGTAAACTACACACAGATGACCATCGGTTACCGCCAGGTCTCGCCACCGTTCAAGAGGTGACAGCGAGGATGTTCACCACGACACTTCGCTCACAACCGGTCTATTCCAGGAGTCGACTATCTGAGTTGCTACCGCTCGAGAGTCCGGCCGGATCAACGAAACGGACTCAGACAATGTAGGTGACCGAGACGCCACCTTTAGCAGATGGTTTTCCTGCCTCACAGGTACACCCACATATCTATATGATGCAACCATTTCCTTCGTTCTTTTTCTGTGCACATGTCAAATGGAAAGCCCGAACTAATGTGACTCCTGGACGTCGACACGGATCAAGGTACTAGGCCGAGAGGGGTCAGTGAGCCCAATGTGTGGTTGTACTCTTTGTCTTGGATTACCATACAAGAACTCGATGCTTAAGGCGCTGTTCAACGAGACAACCCACTGTGTACTCCTACACAACCTCTCATCGTTCACCTTGTATTAGGGTGGATTCACCGACACAGTTTCACTTTCATCAACACCATGTTCACCATCATCCCAACTCACATCAAAAGCAACCTCATGTAACACTAAGCATGCAATAAGCTATAACAGTTACAGGGGCTTCATGATATCAAACAACTCCTATGTCAGCTAGGATTGTGGTTTTCTTACTACTGTGACAAGATGATAGGTCATGCATCGGATATGGGTTCAACTATGCGGTAGAATCGATACAAAGTGATCTCCTAAACATGCATAAGCGAGACTGAGAGGGAATTGGGATTTTATAGATATGATCAATGGGGTTTGCTTGCCTTGCTGACGATACACGGTTCTTAACGGTGGTCTTCTTCTTCGGGGGTGATCACCGTCTCGGAAAAGCTGTTACCGGCACAAACATCAACAAAGGGGGACAACATTGAATTGAAATGCACAATCACATGATTATGTTGTCCATGATGTGAATGGTATTGGTTTGATCTAGGTTCAATTTGCCACATGTTAATTGAAGTTGATTTGAAAAGTTAATTCGAAATCAAACTCCAAATATTATTCAAATTAGGTCATCTTACATTTGCTAATGTTTGGTTATTGTAAACAATGTTATCATGTGTGGGATAAGCTTCTGAAGTACAAGTGACCATATGTGCATTGCATTGGTTCCATTTAGAAATGCATTTGGAATAAATTTGAATTAATTCCAATTAAGCCAAATAGCAAAAGCTACTGGTCCCATTTTAAAATCAACTCAAACATGGTTGAAAGTTGCATATTTGGATAGAGAATTTTATGCTGATCATTTTTCATATATTATTTGCCCAATTTGGAGTTCATATGAATTAGTTATGAATTTCCAAAGTTTAATCAATTTTCTGTAATTTCTGGAATATTTTAAATCTCTGAAAAATCCTTTATTGCGTCAGCACGATGTCAGCAGGGGGCTGACCAGTCAAACTGACTAGGGGTCCCCACCTGTCAAAGACACAGGGGGTTAATCCCCTGTTTAAATTAATCTGTGATTAATTAGAGGGCCCTGGGCCCAGTCGTCAGTGGCTCAGGGGTTGGATTAGGGGTGGGTTAGGCTTGGGCTAAACTTCCCACCGGCGTTTAGCCGGCGGCGACCTCAGCGCACGGCGGCGCACGCACGGGTGGCCGAATCTGGCGGCTAGAAGCAGCGCCAGGGCTACCAGGATGTAGCCCGTGGACGTGTGCATCTCGGGGACGTCTCGGGCGCCACGGGGAAGCACGGGAGGGACGCCGGGGTCGAAGCCAGGCGGCGGCCGTGGCTGGGCTTGCGGCGGCGCAGCGCTACGGTGGACGGGGAGGAGCTGGGAGAGAGGGGAAATGAGCGGGGGCTCACCCTGAGTGTGATGGAGAAGACGGCGTGGCTGCGGAGGGGTTGTAGGTGCCGGAATCCTCAACGGCGAACGGCGGCCTTGCCGGAGTCGGGGAAAACGCGGGCGTCGTCTCCAGAGGGCTTCGGCCCGATTCCTTCTACAGGGAGGTGCGGGGCAACGTCGCGGAGCTCCTGGACAGCACGGGGCACGGAGGGGAGGCCGTTGGCCGCGGTGGCACTTGACGGCGGCGAAGTCGAGCTCTCGGGCGGCTGCGAGATTCCGACGAGGGAGACCGTGGGGGAGAACAGGGAGAGGGGGAACTGGTTACGGGGTTCTGGGGCGTACTCGTGGCGCGCCTAGAGGCCAGGGGAGGGTCCAGGGGGGACGTGGCCCTCGCCGGCGTCGGCATGCTCGCCACCGAGCAGCTTGTCGACGCGGCGGGGAAGACGACAAGGCCAGGTGGGCCTGGGCCGTGGGGGGGTTAGTTGGGCCCGAGGCCTGTAGGGGTGGGCTAGCTTTGGTTTTTCTTTTTCTCTGTGTTTTTGTTTCTGTTTTCCTTTTCTGTAAATATGTTTTGCCCTGAATAAAATAGCAAGGCATTTTATAAAATCATGAAAACTTTTATGTGGGCTTATAACATAAATAGCTAGCCACTCATAAGTTTTGGTGACTTTTTAAAAAATCAAACAATTTGAATTTAAATTCAAATTGGAGTTTAATTTAATTCCCAAAGCACCTTTTGAATTTTTGAATATTCCATGGGCATGGGAAAATCCCCAAACCACTTTTGCAATGATCAGCAACAATTCTAGGAATTTTCCAAACATTCAAATGATTTTTGGAAAAAGATTTTTATCTGGCAATTTATTTAAATTCTCAGGGCTTTCTGTTTTCCCCATTTTTGAATTTTCCTGTTGAATTTTTGCATGATGCAAAGGGATCAAACAACCCTAGCACTTACCCTAGTTGGGGTTCTGACAGAGGGATGGCAATGGATGACCCAGATGATACCCAAAATCGGAGAAGCTAAAGGTACTACTGGAATTCCCAAACCTGAGATCGAAATCGAGACAATACGCTGCAAGCAAGGCATTGTAACGATTCTGATACTCCACACACTCGAGATCCTAGAGTTTGAAGGGGAGGTAAGTCGAGAATAAAACACTTACGACACTGGTCCTGACCAGAGTAAGGGTAAGGAGTAAAAAGATTCCTACTCTCCGATACTAACTTAGTAACTACAAAATAGTTTTTGTCTAGACTCGACTTCGGCCAGAAAAGGGATCCTACGGTCAGTAAGGCTCTGATACCAAGTTGTAAGGCCCGATATGCGGTACTGTTCCAGATCTAGATGTTTCCATCCAGACCCGGGGACGAAGCACATATCGGTCCCACCGCATCATATGACATAGCCCTATGCCCCGGATTTCCAACATGATATCACAACATTACAGATAAAAGGATACAACATATCATACAATCGGCATACAACTGCCTCAATTACAATACAACAGCGGAAGATACATGTCTGAGTACAGACTACAATCAAATGCCTACTGGCAAAGAGAAAAACATTGATCCCCATAACCACATGGGTCCAGGCCCTCTGCCGGGATCCGCCTAACTAGTCGTCGTCGAGTCTCCACGTGAAACGTCGATCACCATACCTGTTGTCGACCAGGAACCCTGAAAAGAGTTTGGGGGTAGTATCATGAGTACAGAAGTACTCAGCATCCAACTGTAGTGGTCATCTGACCCAGCAAGGACTTCATCACTCGTCATTCTAGGAAAACTAGTAGTTTACAGTAAGGAAGGGGTCAGTGGTGAGGTTGCTGCCGTACTAGCATTTATGTGGTGGCTAACGATCTAGAGAGTAAGATAAGGAGCCAAGCATTCGATGAGGAATCGCTTCCAACAAGTCTTGCTATCAACTACTTACGCAAACATAACACCTATCCTATCCTTGTCCTCCTCTTCGCAACCCGATGAAGAAGAAGCAGTCAAGGCACACACACGTTGATCAAGTTTATTAAGATTATCTCACTTGTTGTCTATGAACAAGGAGTAGGTCTCAAGTCATTCATAACCGTGGACACGGCTTCTCGAAAAGATTTAACCCTGCAGGGGTGTACCAACTGCCCATTACAAGGCTCCGCACGCACGCCCATCTCTCTCAGTTGCTACCCATCATAGGCAACCATTTTATGATTTAGTTCTGAGAGATCCGAAACGACAGATCCCTCTAAATAACAACGAACAAATCCGGATGGCCCCCGGTGAGTCGACACCCAACTCAAAAGTCGGCCGCGCTCTCGAATCGGTCTCTACCGTATGTCGGTTTGTATAGCCGGTTAATCACACATGGGAAACCGGGTCCTCAGCCGGACAAGGTGGGCCAGCCAAGGAACAAGTTCTCCTGGCCCGAGGTGGTTTGTAAACTACTGGCGGCCGACCAGCACACACACGGTTTCAAATGGTAAATCAGCTTGGGCCACCACTTGAAATGTTTGAAGCTAGGTAGGTAAGAAAAGGGGACCCCATAAAATCCCACACGTGGTTAGGCACGCTCAGTATTAAAACCAATACCCGGAACTCGGGTCCTAGATGACTCAAATGGAACAAAGCGTCGGGGCGGGATAGCCTAGACCTTCCATCCTTCTTCGAATATAGTCAACATTATATAATCATATCATCAACAACAATATAATAATGTGATAGCCCAAACCAAGGAGTAACAGGGTAACATCGTAGCATCCTAAGCATGCATACTAAGCAGGGGCTGAGCAACGAGCAATAGTAACATAGCAGTACATGGTTTGCTGGGAGGGGACATGGCTGTATCGGTTTCAAAGAGGTTGTAAACATGTGGTAGGATCAAACATCGAACCTATCCTTGACTAGCATGAAAACCGCTGGTTGAAATAGAATGGATCATAAGTAATGTATAGTCCTTGCCTGTTGATAAGTCGGGTTCCGAAGGTTTAGTTGATCGCAAGCTCGCATCGTCTCCGAGAGGTACCCGCGGAAGCACACAAGACGGTAAACACTGGAAAGCAATCGACGAGCAAGCATCTATTACTACAAAGCAAACACGAGCAAGCATCAACAAGAAGGCAACACGAGACATCGCACCTACCGTCGAGAGCGATTACTAATAGGTTAAGTGGAGTACTCGTCACACACGACGATACCGCACGTTTACGGTGGTTCAAGTTATTTAGCTACAGGTGAGTAAAGGTTATTAACACGGCATCTCAGTCAATCATTTCATATCACACAAACATGTCAAGAGGTGAATCATAAGATAAACTATCTATGCTAGTCGATTTAAGTGAGGCACAACCTAAACATGGCATATCACTAAGTGCCACACAACAATTAAAGGATTTGTTACTGTTCTGCCCTAAACCATATTTTAGGTTGGTTAACAGAAGAAAAAAAAAGCATAAACACAAAGTACACAAAAAACTAATCAAGTTACATATAAAGAACACCCCAAACGGAGTTATGGTTAAAAGGATACAAGCAAAACAAGTTACGGGCACAGTCTGCCAACATCAGGAAGCACACTTTAGAGCAATGCATAAACAGGATAATGAATGCAAACATGCTCACAAATTGTATGCAACTAAAGTAGACATGGCAGGGAAGGCATGGCAATAAGAATTATGCAAATAGGCATCATTAACAACTATTTATATCCCATGCAAAATGCAATAAAACATTACTGTTCAAGGACTTGGTGTAAATCAGAGAAACATGGCAGAAACTGTTCTTTTTATGCTGTATAAACATGAGCAAAACTATATGCAAAAGTGTAGCAACATGACATAGCAATATATGGGCATGAACTAGACATGATGATGATCAGGTACAAACAAGAATCAAGGTCATAGGCATCATAGATCAAAAGATATTAAGCATGCAACATGGCATCGGAACGTTACAGACTTAGTGAAAAACAGAGGTGGCTGTCAAAAACAGTGGCATAGCATCTTTGGAGCTAAAAATAACTATGACCAGGAATGCAAACATGACAATGCAATACATATAATGGAAGTAGACATGATGCTTAACAGTATGCAAAAAGAATCAATGCAATAGGCCTCATGGATGTCTCACAATCATCAATCAAACTTGCAATAAAATAACAACAGCAGCACATAACAACAATTAGTAGCAGTTAACGGCTTGATGCCCACTTCAACACAGATTAACAACATAAAGATGGCCTCAAATCAAAATGCTCATAAAAGATGAACTGAAGTACACACAATTCTAAGCAATTTTCCTTTTGGGCGCACGTTCATCCGAGCTGCGGTTCACTCGTTAACTACAGCACAAAATTGAATCAGCACATAGTTTATACAGACTTAGCAGAAATTGGAAAAGATTCGCAGGAAAGAAAAAAAAAAGGGGGCGCTAGGCCTCACCCTAGTGGGCCTTGGCCCACTTGGCCGGCGGCTAGATTGGGAGGCGGCTTGGGCCACGTTGGCCTGCTAGATCTGGGCCGGCCCATCTAGGCGGTCCACGCAGGGGACGAGCGAGGGGGCGGCGGGACGGCTCGATCCCGAGCTCAACTCCACAGCGGCGGCGCCGTTGACCTCCGGCGGCGAGCGGCGGCCTCCGGCGAGGTGAGGAGGCGCAGGGAGGCCGGAGGAAGGGGCGGCAGTGGCGGATCCGGTGCGAGGAGGGCCGGCTAGGCGACGTGCTCCCGTGGGGCGGCGGCCTCGAGCTCGGGTTGGCCGGTCGGTTGCTTCGGCCATGGCGCGCGGTGGAGGCTTTCGAGGCGGCCGGCGGTCTGCAGCAGAGAGTAGGGTGAGGCGAGGGAGGAGAGAAGGGGAGGCGCGGGTGGAGGTGGTCACCGGAGCGGTGCAGCGACGGGAGGGCGGTGTGGCTGATCGCCGGCATCCGTGGAGGCGCCCGGCGGGGCCCGGATTGGCTGGGAGGCCGGCTGGTGCAACATGGATGCATCCACGACTGTCGATCCGTAGATCTGACGGTCAGAAATGGCCAGGGCTAGGGTTTTCGAGATTTGGGGGTGTTTTGGGAAAATTTTGAGGCAGATCTCAGGGGGGTGGCTGCAATTTTTAGGCTAGGGAAACCCTAGAAAGGGGTGGGAGTGTGGCAGCCTTTATATAGCTCAGGTGGTTGACAGTTTGCAAAAACATCCCCGGATTTTCTCTCGCGCGCGCGGTGTTTACGTTTCTGACCGCCGAGGGTCCGCAGGACCTCCGATTCGGGTAAAACTTCGAACTGCAAGATCAGCGCGTCGAGCCGGTGGCGTTCACGTCGCGTTGGAACCGTTCTGAGAACACTTTCTGGCACGCTATAAAAATAACCCCTTTAATTATTAAACGGGGTTTTTCGTTCCATTGGCTGCGGCTGCTCTCGTGCGGTTTTCGCGACGGTGATCGGGCGAAACCCGGTGTCGCAAATGTTGAGTGTCAGGGTCGCAAGGGTCGGTCTCCCTCCGATACGAGATATGAGGTGGGGCATAATCCTCGATCGATAAATCGGGGATGCAAACACCGCAAACAAATCAGACAATCAAAAAATTCTCACTGAAAGCAAAAAATTTAATTTTTGTGAAATCTGGTTTGTTACAATTGACCTGTACAGCTAGTGCAAACACGCACGAAAATGACCTACGTGGACCATTCTAGTTTCAAAAATCAACCGGCTTTGTTAGGATGCCTCTCGAAAATTTGATTCTATTACAGGGAACACTAAAAACAGTCATGTGATGCCTGCTTACAGAGAAGTTCCAACTTACACGCAAGAAAGTGACCAACATCTCGTTTTCACAAGTCAGATCGAGGCCTTTGTCGGCTGGTCCAGAACTAGTGTAGTTAAAGAATGTTGTGACAGTAACGCGAATGGTCGATCTTCTACGAGCCTTTGAATTTTTTTTCTGCATGCATAAAACATCTTTCGCATCTTTTACATCTTTTGGTCGCTTATTTTTTCTTGCATATATATTATTAACTATCGTAACAAGTAGGCACTTGAAAAGCCACTAACGCACTATACAATGATTCGGAAATATATCATAACCGACTCATGAGGGTTGCGTGTTGATTTTTTCTAAACTTTGGCATACACCAGCAGAAAAATGATTGTACCCGCATGCGAATATATGACCATCACGATACCAAGACAAACCAGTATACGCCGACTTCCACAATAAGGAAGCGCTAAAAACTGTGCCTGTCAAAGGAATCACTGGCATTCGTAATGCATTCGACCGACTTCTAATATGAGCAAAGACCGACTTTCATCAAAGAAAACCGGTTTTACCAAGAAAAAAAACAAGTCCACAATATAAGCCAGCATTTATCACCCAAAGGCATAAAAAAGAGAAGTACTTATCACCCAAAAGATAAGTAGCACATTATTACACCAGCCAAAATAATGGCATTTCAAATGTTTCCAGTCAGAGACTACTAAAAAATAAAAAAGCAGTTTTCAGATCACCCCCTCGGTCGACTTTAATCTTCAGAGTTGTAAGTCAGTATTTTCCACAAGGGCTATGAGGTTATCACAACCATCGTATTACTGCACGTCTAAAAGATTCAATCATTAAGTCATTTTCCTCTGCACCTGAAGCCGGTTCGACAGAAGTTGCCGAGTCCGCAGACTTTGACAGAGGAAGCATGGAGAAGGCAACCAGCTCGGGAGAAGTAATTTTCCGCCTCTTATTGCGATCATCATAACCAGGTTCCAACACGGATAGATCCACTTCTTCAGCAATTTTTGTGGCAAACACATGAGTCTCCTTGATAACCTTGGCATAATCCTCAGCAGAGAATTGGGACCCATCAACATTCAGTTCAGGGAAGTCGTCCGCCAACAATTCTAGCTTAAAATCTGGATGATATTCTTTGGAAAAGCCACGCATCACTCCCAACCAACATGCTGAGCGCTTTACTAAATCAACCCAAGCCGGTACATTTGAGAACAACTGCATCAAGCCGGATAATTTGGGTACAACAGCGGGCCGGCCTTGAGTGACGACAATGGATTTGACGGCTCTTTCACAGAGTTGTTTGATCACCGTATATAATAGAGTCATCTTCATACTAGGTGACTCCAGGAGAGCAAGGTGATCCTTACCTGTTTTAGAGTTTGCAAAAGTCAGCAAAACTCATGAGTGTATAACAATATAAAATTGCACTCAGCTGAAAAGCAACTTATCGAAGACAGTAAAAGCAAATTGATGAACACTTCCTTTGAGAGTGTTAAACTTCTTCTCTATCTCTTCATACTTGGACATAGCATCATCAGCAGTTTTTCTTAAAGAGCTTTTCACCTCGGCATGGTGCGATTGATACGAATCCAGTTCCTCGTTTTTCTTCTTCAGTTCATCAAGAAGTTAGTTAAACTCCACATCATCTTGTCGTTGTTTTTCAGATTCGGCTTGTAGCTTTTCCTCTAATTGTTGGGTCGCTTGGCCGGCTTCTAGAATTAATGCCTACACACAATAAGGTAAAGATAGCCTAGAACTTGGGGGCTACATCACTATAACCATCTCATATATTAGCTCGGAAAAATAATCTACTCAGGAATAAACAAAGGGGGATAATATACACACCTCATATCGCTGCTTCATACAGACGATCAAGTCGCATTGTTCACCAACACGAATCATCGATTGAAGGTATAAATCTTCCAAAGAGGCCTTCTCAAGAGTTGACTTGAAAGATTGACTTGTAAATGGTTTATCAGCAGCATAAATAACCGGCTCCGTAATATGATCCTCATTCGTGGGCGCAATGATTTCTTCTTCAGCCATAGACTTATTAGCTGAAAGATTATGAACCGGGTTTTGGACAGAAATTATCTCCTTAGATTGGGGAGCCGGCTCCCTATCATCTCTCTTTGGATAGTCGTCCTTATCAGCGCCAGAAGGACTTGACACAATTGGAGCAGTTTTTTCTGGCTGCGCCTCCTTTACAATAGAAGGCATCTCTTTATCCACGATTACTGGCCCCTTTGATGTTCCGAAGCTAGTTTTTTATTTGATCTTCTCCTGAGCCCTACAAACCAAGCAAAACTAATGATCAAATGTTATTTTACAAGTAGAAACCACCATTTACTCGGAAGAACGTACCCACGGTTGATGGGAAACTTGCTTGGAAGTCGCACAGATGATTCCCCAGAAGATGGACTTTGCTCTTTGGAAGAAACAGCGGGTTGCTGTAGCTCGGCACCTCACTTCTGGCAAACCCAGCGTGGAGTATCAGGAATATCAGAGCAAAGGGGACTGATGGGCTTAGAGCTATGAGATCGCTTTTTATTTCCTTGCCCCTATAACAAAATAATATAAGACATAGTCTAGAACAAGGTTTATTCGAAAAGATAGAGCATATAAAGTACCTCTTGCTCAAGGTTTTTCTTCTCCTCCACCTTGGGGGAGTCGGCGGTAGTACTCGTCGTCTTTTCAAAAGAGGAGTCTTGGGTGGTGACCCACCATGAGTCGATTACCTAGAAATATAACAAAGGGTCAAAATATCAGAATAAACGACACAAAATCAGGTCTTATACCAAAAAAAATAAAGACTGGTTATCAACAAACCGTTGGAGCCGGATTGTCCACGCAGAAAGGAGCCAGGCCAACCGTTGAGATATCAACTTTACTCTCTGCGAGTAACTTCTTGCAGGATGACACAAGAGTAGTCGGAGTAAACTCTATGTGTGCATACCGCATAAGGTCGTTTAGACCTATATACTCGCACATCAACCGGTTCCTAAGGCTGAGAGCTTAAATTTGCCAACCTACCCACCACCGAATCAGATCGGTACCAAGGAGCCCATGGGCAATAAGTGCTTTTATCCTACCCAAAACAGGCTTGTGTTTCTCTTTTTCCTCTGGTGATGGGTAAGGATTAAAGTGTCCCTGTTAAACAAGTCGGCTCTCGCGGAAGCCGGGTAACGGATTTTCTTTCTTTGGGACTTCGGCAGTACAATAAAAGAAGGACTTCTGCCAAGTCCTCACGTGAGCGGCCAACTTAACAGATGAATATATACTTTTTTGCCGCCTTTGGATAGAAATCCCCCTACATTCCAGAAGTGGGCCTCCGCTATGCTCAGTTAGTTTACTTCCATAAAAGAACTCGGCAAACAGGAGCGAAGTCGGTTTCCTCTGCAAGTATACTTCGCAAAAAACTTGGAAGTTGCAGATGTTCAAAACAGAATTTGGAGTGAGATCTTGGGGATGTCAGACGTATGTACCCAAAACGTTTCTGAAAAATCTAGACCCAGGAGGACGAAAACCCCGGGTTATGTGATCTCCGAAGACGATTACTTCACCTTCTCGGGGTTGAGGTCGAGTTTTGTCCCCAGGAGCACGCAAGTGAATCTCCTCTTAAGAGGGCAAAATTTCCGACTTTCCATTTCCTCTAACCGAAGTTGGGTCATCTGTGACCGCATCCAATTCGCCCCATAGGTATTCTTGGGGACCGACTTATCTTGAGTTTGAACCTTCCTATTCCTAGAAACAGGTTTCTTCCCCATGACGGAAGAGAAGGACCTACACCATGAATGTGCGAAGCCAGTTGAAAAAAAATACTAAAACTACAGTATAAATCTGAGTCTATTATCTACGAGTTGGATTTCACATAAACAAGTTTCGCACAACAGTGCAAAGCAAATGGATCTACGAGACCTAGGAAATACATGCGAAAAAGAAGAATTTATTTTTGATCCACGAAGAGATAGAAATGACTACAATATGGCCCAAGTCTATCTAAAGGGCGGAGATTCTAAAACAGCGATGGATCTAAAGGACGATTCATGGGTAGATTCAAACTAATCTACAAATATTTAGAAGAAACTACCGTTGTTCATCTCGTTTCTTCTAAGCTCAGGAATAGGGCATCAATGGCGATACGAACGAACATAGCATGGTGAATAAAGAGAATGCGAAGGTGAACTTACTCGCGTGATAATTGGGAAGGATCCAGATCTCTTCTGTACGGTCACGAACACGGAAAGTGCTCCTGACAGTTGCGGGAAGATTGAGAATTTGGTCTCCAATGTATGAAGTAGAATAAGAGGAGGCGACGCTTGGAATGGATGAAGATGACCTGAAATTGGAAGGTCCGCTTATAAAGGACTATCGACCGAAAATCGAGGCTCCACAAACAAACTTTCTAATAGAAATGTTCCTAGGTCCTCGTGGTATTCAAAAAGTGCATTTGTTAATGTGATCGAAGCAATCGGGGGAAACATTTCTGGAATCATCATAATAAATAGAGGATAAGATCTATGACAATGAATGCATTGGTGAACATCAACAGGAGTCGACTTTTTGAAAATTCGGTACTAATAATTGCAAAGGAACTCGGCGAGATTACTGAGAATCTAAAGCATCGCGATAATCTTGGGGGGATAATGTCGAGGCAATGGATCAAGACCATGACCCGGCATACAGAAGAACCAAGCTGACTCAGCCCATGGAAGGCCCAGACGGAGAACCCGGTTTCTAGACCGGGTCGCGCCCAGCATGAATCCTGAAGATTGTAGAAGAAATAGGACTTACCTTGACAAACAAGGAAACCGTTTGTAACTAGAGTAGGACTTCATCTCATGTAGAAGTCGGATTGATGTAAACACACGGACCCGGCATCTATATAAGCATGCACCCCGGGGAACCAAAGAAACAACTAAACTTAGATCTTCTCAAGGCATAGGTATCAAGGCCGCATCTTTGTATTCGAGAAGTCGACACCCAAAGAAGGAGTAGGACTTTACCTTTCGAGGGGCCGAAACCTTGGTAAATCTCACGTCTTGTGATCTCGCCGACTTCCTCCTCGTATTCCCCTTGCAGCAAAGGTCCCACACTAAGTTCTCCAATGAGGACATCTGACGTGACTTTCCCACGACACTATGTCTCAAGGGAAATTGAAGAAAAAGTTGCCAAGTACATGACAAGGTGGGAAGAATATCTCGCCCAGGACCGTAAGGATAAACATCAAGAAGTTTTCTACACTTAACTTCTGAGCAACGAGCCTGATGCTGAAATGAGAAAATTCTTCGAGTCAAAACTCGCTACTTTAGCTGACTCTGGACATGTGCAAGGAAAAAATGTCTCGAGTATGTACAGCAAGGTCAGACAGATTGTGACCGAAATGTGCAAATCCCACAATGCTTATCTTGCCGAGCATCAATCTCGCAAGAGGAAATCTCCTGAAAAGGATGTTGTTGATACCTCTGCGCGTGGGACGCCAGAGAAGAAGAAGAGAAAACCGATTGTTGTCATGGATGTTGATGTTGCACCAATACGACAAGGAACTTCTCCACCTCCTCTGCCCCCTGCCTTTCCTGTTCGTCAAGGAACTCCAACTTTGTTGATACCCATCCAGCTGATGTCCCCCAACAAGATGAAGAAGTTGCCCCTCCAGCTCCACCGCCTACTGATGAGAGAGATTTCACTCCTGCCCGTTCGGTCCATAATGAGGACCCAGATGTTAATGTTACCGTAGTTTCCCCTCGTGATGTTTTTCTGCCTGCAGTTGAAGGCGAAGAGGTAAATGCTGGTGAAGATGATGACTATGAAGGCTCTAATGAGTCTAGCTCCAAATAAGAATCATCTGACGCCTCTTATGACGAGGAAGATGAAGAAGAAGAAGAAGAAGAAGAAGAAGAAGAGCATAATGATGATGTTCCTGAGGCCATGGAGACTGAACATGCCAAAGGAATGCAAGGCAATGATGATGCCGCCGAGGAAAATGTCGAGCGAATGCTCGTGGTAATCCCACTGCTCTCGGTGCTCAAACCAAGGATGAAACTACTGCGGAAGCTATCACCAACCAACAGATGATCAACATAACTTCTGCTCATCCTTAAGCTGGCCCCAGTCGCATGCAATTTCCTGACACTGTCATGGATGATTTTCCTGGCGGTCGGCTACTTCACTCTGCTCACCAGAGAGAAATGTTTCCTCTGTTCTGTCCTGATGTTCCTCGAGGAGGTCCCATCTTCAGGCGCCGCGAACACAAACCCTTCTTCTTCGGGACAAGCCCATATATTGCTGCATGTGACGCTTATTCTCTCAGATTATGGACACAAGAATAGGGCATCTATTATGCTCGCACTCTGCTGAACAAGGAGAAGATCTTCAAGCATCAATATTTGGACTTACCATCGTTGTATGCCACCACCTGTTTCCAGAACCTGGCCTATACTATTAATGATCTGCATGCTCATATGATGTTTTCTCTCGGTACTCAATTCAACCCAGAACTTATCAAACAATTCTATCCCACCTTGTATGTAACCAGAGATCATCTTCGACCAGAAACATGGAAGTTCGACTACATGATTCAAGGCCAAGTTTTCATTTAACTGTCGATGAACTACTGTCCCTTTTCAATTTACCTCGTTTCGAAGGATTACCCGTTAAAGTTCACTCCTTGCCCCCAAAGATGCCTGTTGAATTCTCTGTTCTCAAAGATCCGGATGTGGTGGGCGATACCTATCCTAAAGAGCCCAAGCCGAAGCATTTGGTCTTTGAAGCCAAGTCTTGGTTTTATATTCTGTCGAAGACACTGATCCCTATGCTGGCTGTTCACGGCGATTATCCAATCCCAGCATTTATGCAACATGCCATAATGAAGCTAGTCAATGGTGCTCCGTTATATTTTGAAGACTGCTTCATACGTACTTTAGTCTCGTGTGCAGATGACCCAGTGTCTATGAAACCATATGCACCGTGGCTAATGGTTGTTTGCAACCCATACGTCGTTCTTCAAGCGACTAGATTGTCTCTTGAACCTATTCTCAATCTTTTTGTTCAATTATTGACAAAAAGGGGGGGAACTAGTTGCATCAAAGATTAGTTTGACTGTGGGGTCAAGGGTTTTGGAGTTTGAGTGGTTACAACAAACATTTGTTTTTCATTCGGTCTGGTTGTAACTAACTCTAAGTCGACCGTGAACTGCTACTTTATCGTATGATATCTATCTGCCATGTTTTCTATCAACATTTGTCTTGCAGGAAGTTATCTATCTTAATTTCACAGGTCATTCATGTCTACGCACACTTCTATTCTTGTAGACTATGTTGGGCCTCTAAGCGCAGAGGTTTGTAGGACAGCAGCAATTTCCCTCAAGTGGATGACCTAAGGTTTATCGAACTCAGAGAAGTAGAGGTGGAAGATGGTCTCTCTCAAGCAACCTGCAATTAAGATACAAGAACTCTCTTGTCTCCCCAACACACCTACTACAACTAGGAGTTGTATAGGTGCACTAGTTCGGCAAAGAGATGGTAAAATATGAGTGATAGGTGTGGCAAAACGAAGTAATATAAATCTGTAATAAAAATTACAGAAAGCAAACAAGTGGTAACGTGAGCACAAACGGTATTGCAATGGTGGAAACAAGTCCTAGGCTTCATACTTTCACTAGTGGCAACTCCGAACAACATTAACATAGTCTAATCACATGATATTTGCACTAAAACATGCATTGGAGACGTACTCGGAGGTCATTCCTTTGTGGTCAAGAGAGGATGAGAATTATGTAGGCTACAAAAGCACACCTCAGAGTTCGTAGTTCTCATCTATGGATTTCCCAATGTCACCGCGACCATCCAAAGAGAGTACCACAATCACCATAACATATCTCAAGGATAGTCAAAAACAAGCACCAAGAGACTCTCAATCTTCAATCAACACACAAAAGAGGAAATTACTCATGAAAATATTCTTCTAATCTATGTTCAATAGACCGATGTCACCTTGGTCTCGGAGATTATACTAGATATAGACAAGTGAGTACATCAAATCCAATACATAGAAGGGGAAACATCATGGGATCCCTCTAGATTAACATAGCCTATGATCACAATCAAGATCATATCATGGGAGAGAGATAACCACATAGATCAAGATACAAGCCTTAGCCCCGAGGGGAACTACTTACACATGGACATGGTGAGAGAGATATTTGTTGATGGAGAGGTGCAGCCCGGAGGAGATGAAGGAGACGGCGGCAGCGGCCATGGCGGCGGAGACGGCAACGCCCACGACCACAGCGGTGGCCACGGTCCTTGGGGGCAGCTGACCTTGGGCCCCTTCTTCTTCCTTAGAGATGGTGCTGCTGTGGAGATTGATCTCCCCCTAAAGACGGCTGCCAAGGGGGAGGAAATTTCATGGTGGCCTTTGACCTAGGTTTCCTCTCTTTATAAAGACTCTCGGATTTCCGTCATCCAGATTATGTCTTCGGTATTTCAGGGCTCCAGGGAGCATCCGAACTCCGATTGGGCCAAATTTTATGTCTAGATCCACCGGAAAGAAATTATCTACAACTTTGTAGTTTTAAGATTTTCCATTTCGGGCTATATTCTAGCGTTTCCGAGACGATCTTTAAAACCTGTCTGGCGGGGACATATTTCGGGAGAGTTAGAGTCCAACTCCTACAAGGCTCCTTTTTGTGATTTTTCCTTTATCCAAGTAATTCCTACACATAAAGTATAAAAACAAGAACTTGTGCACTCTTCCAACCATTAATAGGTTAGTTCCAAAATTTGTTATAAAAAGATATGAAAGTGTATCAAAAGCATAGCAATATCACACAAAACATACATAGAGCAAGCAGAAATTATAGATACGTTTGAGACGTATCAACATCCCCAAGCTTAATTTCTGCTCGTCCTCGAGTAGGTAAATTATAACAAGCATAATTTCTGTGGTGACATGCTATCAACCATATAAAAACTTTTAAGTAAGGCAAGCAAGGCATGTAATTCAATTCAAGTCATAACAAGCAAGAGTCTATATTAGCATTGAAACAAGCAACATAAGAACATAAAGGTGCAAGAGCTCTCGCTTTCCGTGACTCAAATGTCTCCAAATGGTATTTGCATGCAAGAAGTGGAGGATGGGAATACGAGAGAGAAAAATATTTATTTGTTGAGAACTCAATCTACTAAAGTTTTACACTTAGTCTTCTTTGGAATCTTATCTTGAATCGTCCCCAGACCACTAGTCAGGTACAAGTCAATTTGATCCACTCTCTTTCGATATTTTGAGTACTAATGCAATGAGCATAAGTAAGAAAGTTGATACTTAGGATGACAAAGAGAGAGATATGGTGGAGGAGGAAGACAAAAAGGTGTGAAAAGGCTTACATCAATGAGGACAATCATAGGAGAGAGAAAGCCAAATGATAGATATGATGTGAGTAGGGATTGCCATGCAACGTATGCACATACGAGCTAAGAAAAGCTCTCCAATGGAACTAGTGGGGGTGCATCTGTAAGACCCGATATGCGGTACTGTTTCAGATCTAGATGTTTCCGTCCAAACCCGAGGATGAAGCACATATCGGACCCACCACGACATATGACAAAGTCATATGTCTCGGATTTCAACATGATATCACAACATTACAACTACAGGGATACAACATCTCATACAATCGGTATAAAACTGCTTTAGTGCAATACATCAGCGGAGATATATGTCTGAGTACAGACTACAATTAAGTGGTTACTGGCAAAGAGAAAAGCATCGCGCCCAAATCCACTCGGGTCCAAGCTCCCCGCCGGGATCCGCTAAACTAGTCGTCGTCGAGTCTCCACGAGGAACGTCGATCACCATACCTGTTATCGATCAAGAACCCTGAAAAGAGTTTGGGGGTAGTATCATGAGTACAGAAGTACTCAGTGACGGGGATCAACCCCGTAAAATCCCATGGTCAGGGACCCTGGGTTAGTCATGAGAGGCGCAGGTTGGACGATAGCTCGTCGGCAAACAGGGAGGCTCGCTCCTGCTCGCTATTATTGATTAGGGAGATGCGAGTACAGAGGAAGCCAAGGCTGGAGCGCTCAGGGCTAGGGTTACAGGTGAGATTGGATCCCTTTGGCGTCGCCCCTCCTAGCCCTTATATACCGGTCTAGGTCTCGGGGAATTCATCTATGTGTACAGGTAAACTTTCCTAACCCTAGCTTGCTCCTTACGGCAGGTCTCCGCACCTTCCTTGTGAGTCGAGGACTTCTACGTCGGTGCCATCCAGTGGGCTGGGGCCGTATCCTCATGGGCCTTCTTCCTTCATGGACACCAGGTGGGCTCATCCGTAGGAGTCGTGGGGTCACCCCCTCGTCAGTAGCCCCCGAGTGCCTAGGGGACTCGAAGAGTCGCGCAGGGACTCGAGTACATTTATATGTCGTTCATTGATATGCACGGTTCATCCGTGGGTCGCTGGCAGTCTAGTGGCCATGACAAAATCTGTTTCGAGGGATGCTAAGCTGAAAGGGCCCAAGGAGTCGACGGATCGAGCCTTGGTGAATTGCACTAGGGCAAATACCACAGTAGCCCAATCAAACCCACGTCCCTCGACGTGAGCTTTGAACACTGGTGTCGAGCAAAAGTCCGGCCGTTTCAGGTCTTACGGTGTTCATTTGCCGCCAGTAATGTGTGTAGCCTAAGGCGCGTCCGCCCTGCTTATCTATCATGCTCTGCGCATGGGAAAGGTTGGGAGTGAAATCGCTCTTTCGCAAGTCCCAGCCCGGCCGTACTTCGCAGCGGGGTCTTACCTACACGCTAATCTTGCGTGGCATCTGGGCACAGTGTATCGTGTTCCAGGAAGGTGTGTTTTTGAGGCGCGGAGCCTTATAGCATTGCACCCGCTTGGAACAAAACATCAAGCGAGCTGTTCACTCATTCACCCGAGGAGCTTTGTTTTCGAGTGCTCAGTCGGGGGGTTTTCGCGAGTAGTCACTCGAATGCCGTTTTTCGGCTCTTCGGGTGAGGGAGCACCCGGAACTCTTAGCGTCGTATGGTCTTGGCGAACGTTTGTTTGTCTTTCGTCGGGTTGAGGGAGCACCCGAGACTCTTATAAGTGCGAGTGTTCACTCGAGCACGTGGCTAACTTTTAGGTGAGGGAGTACCCGGAACTCTTATGATGTACGCTCCCGATGGGAGAAATGTGTTTTTCTTCCTTGGGGGAAAAGATCTAAAAGGTGGAATCTGTTGGCCTTGGTGGCGTATTGCATACGCCTTGCTGCGATATGACGTTGGCGTGGTCTTCTGCCATTTTGTTGACCGCTGCGGTCTATCGTGTGAAGCGGTCGCGCCCCTTGGATGCTGAAGATCATGCCGTGTTAGGTGATGTTGTCCCTTCTGATGCTCCTTTTGCTGGGCCTTCCGCTTCGGCTATTGCTCCAGCCCTTCCTCCCAAGAGGGCCAGGCTTGGGAGGTTGGGGCGCCCTCGTGGCGCGCGTGTCGGGTAAGATTCTGCTAAATTAGTGCCTGTTTCTTTTTCCTTGCTCTTGCGACTGATAATGCTTTATTTTGTAGTGCTGCGCCTGCTCCAGCTGCTTCATGCACCAGCGCGGCTGCTACTGATCTGAAATCGACGAGCTCTGGGGCGGCGGCCAAGCGTCCTGAAGACCACTCGACTGCCGCTGGTCGATCTGGGCCGACGGCGACTCCTGCCATTTCGACTGCGGGTGTCGTTACCGGCGTGTCTCCTTCTGGTGTGCCTGGTGCTACTGCTCCTGAGCCTAGGTCGATGTCGGGACCCGGGGTTAGCGTATGCAAGTCCAGTTAAGGCATAGTCATATGGAGAGCCGAGAACCGTACCCACTTGTCTAAGCAGACAAGGCCAAGCATAGAACATTCTCGGAAAGCATCGTACGTGAGGGGCATCCCATCTAGGCCGGATGATCAACTGAGATGGGTCCTCATCGTCCGCACACAAGTCTAATGATATGGGTGGTGAACTCCCATATTCAAAGACAAGTCGCCTCAACCATACTATCGACTATCTCAAAACTCTTACATAGACTTACTCCAGCCCGATCACTTAGTCGGGGTCTAGGGCGGGCTCGATCATACCACAAAGTGTGCACGAGACGGAGTCTCGAACAATCGCATCGCGATGCCCCAAGCTGCGCACATCTAAGGGCCACTTGGTGTATGAAAGACCGCCAGCCAGAACACAACTAAGGTCTCGAAAACCCATACAAAGACATGCCTATTATAAACATACACGCAGCATACATGCCTTGTATGAACAGCAGGTACCATTGCAATTCTCTACAAAGTGTACATTTTATTGATAACTCTTATAGAGTGCAAACAGAGATCACAAACATGTGATCCAACATTACACCACAAACGGAAGCAAATTATGTCTGAGTACAGACAAGTTTAACAAATGGCTTAAGAAGCCTTATTTAAACACAAGCCCTCCACGAGGGAACCAGTCGTCTGACTGGGACTAGACTAGTTGGTCTTCAGTCGTCCAGCTCGATGAAGAAACCACCTTCGGGGTCAGGGGCATCATCTAAAACATAGATTAAGCAAACGTGAGTACAAAATCGTACTCAGCAAGACTTACATAGGAGCTATACTACTCATGCACATGTATCAAGGTAAAGGGAGGTGGGGTTCACTTGCAGAAGTGCCAGCTTTGACTTGGCTAGTCCTGAACTACGAGTACCAGACTTTGAGGTAAGAAGCAAACACGACTCCACTACTTTCTCCAACCAATACACCACTATGGTGCCTTCCTCGACTTCCCCACGAGAAAGCACGCCATAGCACTCACACTTATCTTGGTGTGTTTTAGAAGTATCCGGTTCAAGTTATCTAATAATCAAGCTAAGCTTTCCAAGCAGTCCATAACCGCGGACGCGGCTATTCGAATAGTTTTGTTAACCTTGCAAGGGTGTACCGCTACACACACATGATCATCATTTACCGCCTTTGTACTCGACACCGTTCAAGAGGTGTCGGCGAGGATGCTCACCACAACTGTTACCTCATAGCCGATCTAGTCTGAGAAAGCCGCCTACTTGGGTTGGTTACCACAATCGTGAACCCGGCCGGTTTACCGAAGTGGACCCAAGTGATGTGTGCGTGGTGCATAAGCCGGTCTCGGATGAGCCGTTCTCTCACTTAGCATCCAGGCCATAGACCTACCAGAACTCCGAACTATTGCGACATCTGGACATCGAAAGGGATGAGTTAGTAAGTTGAGAGGGGTCAGTGAGCCTAATGTGTGGTTGTACTCTTCATCTTGGATCACCACACAAGAACTCGTACTAGGGCGGTGTTCAACGAGACAACCCACCGTGTACTCCTACACAGCCTCTCATCGTTCACCTTGTATTAGGGTCGATTCACCAACACTTTTCTACCATCATCAACATGATCATTCCCATCCCGACTCACATCACAGTAACAACATGGTATCATACTAAGCATGCAATAAGCAGTAACATTGCAGGGGCCACATGATATCAAACAACTCCTACATTTGCTAGGATTGTTGTTTGCTTACTACTGTGACAAAATGATAGGTCATGCAAAGGAATGGGTTCATCTATGCGGTAGAAACGAAGCATGGTGATCATCCTAAACAATGCATAAGCGAGACATGAGAGGGAAGTGGGATTTTATCGACATGATCAATGGGGGTTTGCTTGCCTTGCTGACGAGGTTCGGGTTCGAGGTCTTCAACGAAGGGGGTGACCTCGGGCTCCGGCTCCACGTCTATCAGCAACATGACAATCATAGGATCAACATGATGTACAATGCACAATCACATGAATAAGATTGAAAGGTTGATGTTCATGGTACTGATGTGTTGACCATTCCATTTAAATGGAGTATATTGCAATTTTAATTGCAAATTCAAACTCCACATTTGAATTCAACATTTACCAAGTTGCATGTCACATTGATTGATCATTTTGAATTATTTTCAAATGTGTATGATATGCCTCTGAAGTTTGGTTGAATTGTAGCTTAATTCCATGGTCCAAGTTGCTAGATCATTTGATTTGAATTTGAATTAAATTCAAATAAACCAAATGACATATGCTACTGGTCCCAATTTAAATTCAACTCAAACATAGTTGAAAGTTGCATATTTGGAAAGATAATTTTCTCCTGATCATTTTTTATATATTATTTGTCCAATTTGGAGTTAATATGAATTTTCTATGAATTTCCAAAGTTTGGGGTATTTTCTGGAATTTCTGGAATTCTTTTAATTCAAATAATCTTTGGAAATTCATTTAAATGATTTATTGCGCAGGTGCTGACGTCAGGGGGGGCTGACATGTCGGGCCACCTTGTCAGTGGCTGGGTTTAATTAACCCGTGGGTTAAATTAATCCAGTGGCTTAATTAAGCCACTGGGCCCACTGGTCAGTGACCCAGGGGTCACTAACTGGGTGCTTAACAGGGGGGTTAGAGCTGACACGCCGGCGACTGGACCGCGGCGGCGCTGCACGGGGAGGGCGAATCCGGCCATCATTTGGAGCGCGAAGACCACCATCTTGAAGCTCTTACTCGCGCGCGTCGAACGGGACCAAAACCAAGCACTGGGGTGCACCGTACGCTCGCCGGCGTCAAAATTTTCGGCGACCTAGCTACGGCCATGATCGAGATTTGGCTCCAGGGCACGACTTGAGGCGAGGCTAGGCTGGTTCGACGAGGAAGAACACGGGGAACAAGATGGACAACAAGGCGGGCTCGATTACTTAACGGGTGGACCTCGCCATGGATCCCGGCGGCGAGGAGCTTCGGCTCTCATGGCGGTCACGGCTACAGGGAGTAATCGAAGGGGAAAAGTGAGGGGTTTTGACCCCAAGCTCACCAGGAGCTCAGCAGAGGTGGTGGCGAGGGCTGGGGTGGCTCAACGGCAACGTAATTGACGAAGTCCTTCACGGCGGCCGGCGGGAACTCGAGGAAGAATCTGGCGTCTACGTGGGCTCCGGGCTCGATTCCTTTTGCAAGTCGGTGAAGACGACGACGACGAAGCGCTTGGACACAGTCTTGGGGCTTCTAGGCGTCAATGGCCACGCGTGTGCTCGACGGCGCTCCGGCGTGCTTCTCGGGCGGCGATGAAACGGGCGAGAGAGGAGAGGAGGGAGCTCCTGGAGGGGGGGGATGAACTGGGGCGGCTCCAAGATGCTTCCAGACGCGACTACATGGATGGGGAGGGAAGCAGGAGGTGTCCAGCGACAACGGCATGCTCGCCACGGCGGCAGCAGCCCGCCTGGCGCGAGGAAGAAGACGGCCTTGTCCCTGGGCCGGGCTGCCTCGGTGAGTTGGGCCCATTTGAGGTCAGCCTTCTTTTCCTTTTTTTTTGTTTCTGTTTTTCTTTCTGTCATTTGTTCTGTTTAGCTAAAATAAATAGCTAGACATTTTATTAAATGCTGAAAACTTTTATGTGGCCTCATAATAATATAGACTAGCCACTCATAAACTTTCAACATTTTTAAAATTCAAATGATTTGAATTTTAAATCAAATAGGGGTATTTCTTTAATTCCAAGGCACTGTTTGAATATTTGAAAAATCTATGAGCATGGGGTGGGTCCCACATCACTTGATAGGTGATCACACTCATTTATAAGACTTTTCAAAAATCTAACATGAATTTTTGGAGAAGATTTTTATCTGGCCTTTTGAATTAATTCATTTGGGGGGTGTTCCTTCTCCCATTTGGATTTTGAAGTTGATTTCCTTTGAAAATTTGACATGATGCAAGGTTACTTGATCCTAGCACATTACCTAACAGAGGGTTCTGACAACTCGCCCCCACTCAACAGAATCTCGTCCCGAGATTCAGAATTCTGCGGGAGGAAGGTGGGGTACTCGGCACTGAGACGGTCTTCTCTTTCCCACGTAGCTTCTCTTTCGGAGTGGTGTGACCATTGCACTTTCAGAAACCTAATCTTCTGACGACGAGTGACACGCTCTGCGGAATCAAGAATACGAACGGGGTATTCTCGATAAGAAATGTCATCTTGAAGATCAAGCGTTTCATGGTCGACTTCGCGGATGGGGTCCTTGAAGCAACGCCTGAGTTGGGACACATGGAATACATCATGTACTCGGGAGAGGTGCGGAGGTAGTTCAAGTTGGTAGGCAACTCCTCCACGTTTAGCAATAATGCGGAAAGGTCCGATGTAACGTGGGGCCAATTTGCCTTTGATACCGAAACGTTGGGTTCCCTTCAGAGGAGTAACCCGAAGGTAAGCCTTCTCATCCAGATTGTAGCTCTCTTTCCTATAATGACGATCATAGTAGCTTTTCTGACGAGACTGGGCTGCTTTCAATTGATCACGAACAATGCGAACTTGCTCTTCTGCTTCCTTGATCATATCCGTTCCAAAGAATTGTCTTTCACCGGTTTCTGACCAGTTAAGGGGTGTTCGACATCGTCGTCCATAAAGGAGTTCAAAAGGAGCCATGTTCATACTAGATTGAAAACTATTGTTATAAGCAAATTCGGCGAATGGAAGAGACTTCTCCCAATTCTTTCCGAATGATATAACACAAGCTCTGAGCATGTCTTCAAAAATTTGGTTAACCCTTTCAACTTGACCGCTAGACTGAGGATGGAAAGCTGTACTAAAGGATAGATGAGTTCCCATAGCACGTTGGAAGCTTCCCCAAAATGTAGAGGTGAAAAGGCTACCACGATCAGAAATGATTTCCAAAGGAACACCGTGAAGGGATACAATCCTAGAGACGTACAAGTTTGCCAACTGGCTAGCAGTTATAGACTCGCGAACTGGAAGGAAGTGAGCACTTTGGAAAGCCTATCTATGACAACGAAGATGGCATCGTTTCCTTTCTGGGTTTTTGGAAAGCCGGTGATGAAGTCCATACCGACTTTGTCCCATTTCCACTCGGGAATTGACAAAGGTTGAAGCGTACCAGCAGGTCTTTGATGTTCTGCCTTAATGCGACGACAAACATCACATTCGGCAACAAATTGAGCAATGTCTCTCTTCATCCTAGTCCACCAAAATCTCTGGCGTAGATCTCGGTACATTTTTGTGCTACCGGGATGAATTGAGAGGGGTGTGTCATGGGCTTCTTTGAGGATGAGTTGCCTTAGTTCCTTATTCTTAGGTACTACCAAACGATTTTCAAAGAATACCGTTCCTTTGCTATCTGTGGAGAAACATTTAGCAACTCCGCTAGCAATGTTCTCCTTGATCCGGCGAACACCTCGTGCACGCCTTTGGGCAACTATAATTTGATCCACAAGAGTTGGTTTCGCCACCAAGGTACAAAGATAGCCATGAGGAACAATTTCAAGGTTGAGCTTGCGAAAGTCCTCATGAAGAAGTGGTTGATACTGTTGTAACATGAGGTTGTTACAATACGACTTACGACTTAGTGCATCAGCCATGACATTGGCTTTGCCTGGGGTGTAAGAAATTACTACGTCGTAATCTTTTATCAACTCAATCCAGCGTCTTTGCCTGAGATTAAGATCTGGCTGGGTGAAAATGTATTTGAGGCTTTGGTGGTCGGAATAAATCTCGCAACGGTTACCAAGGAGGTAATGTCGCCAAGTTGTTAGGGCATGAACTACGGCAGCGAGTTCAAGGTCATGGGTAGGATAGTTCTCTTCATGTGGCCGCAATTGGCGTGAAGCATAAGCTACCACATGTCGATCTTGCAGAAGTATGCATCCTAACCCTTGCCGTGATGCGTCACAATAGATCTCGAAATCCTTTTTGGTGTCTGGAGGTGCAAGTACGGGTGCAGAAGTCAATGTTCTTTTTAGCTCTTGAAAGCTTTCCTCGCACTTGGGAGTCCATAAGAATTTCTTATCTTTCTTGAGGAGTTCAGTTAGAGGCTTTGCAACTTTAGAAAAGTTCTCGACGAAGCGACGGCAATAGCTGGCTAGGCCAAGAAAACTCCTAACTTTCTTAACCGATTCAGGTGGAGTCCAGTCAAGGACGGCCTGAACTCTCTCGGGATTCACAGCAATGCCTTTCGCAGAAATCACGTGGCCTAAGTAGGTCACTTCTGGTAGCCAAAATTCACACTTGGAGAATTTAGCATACAGGCGATGCTCTCTAAGTTTCATCAATACCAGCCTTAGGTGTTCGGCATGTTCTTCTTCGTTCTTTGAGTATATAAGGATGTCATCGAGGTAACCCACGACGAACTGGTCCAAATACTCCATGAAGATCGAGTTCATCATGCGTGAGAAAGTGGCGGGGGCATTGGTTAAACCAAAGGACATGACGGTGTACTCGTAAAGACAATAACGAGTAGTAAAAGCCGTTTTGGGAATGTCCTCGTTTCGGATTTTGATTTGATGATAACCTAATCTCAAATCCATCTTGGAGAAGACAGAGGATCCTGCAAGTTGATCATAAAGATCATTGATCCTGGGCAATGGGTACTTGTTCTTGATCGTCGCTAAATTTAGTGGGCGATAGTCTACGCACATCCTTTCTGTTCCATCTTTCTTCGTTACGAACAGAACGGGGCAACCCCATGGCGATGAGCTAGGGCGGATGAAGCCTTTCTCCAACAAAGCTTCCAGTTGGGTTTTAAGCTCAGCTAACTCACGTGGGGCCATTTTGTATGGGCGTCTAGAAATTGGTGCGGTTCCTGGGGCAAGATCCACTATAAACTCTACACATCTGTCGGGTGGCATGCCCGGCAGCTCTTCAGGAAAGACATCCGGGAAGTCACGAACCACTGGAATATCTTCAAGTTCGGGAAGGGGAAGTACATTCAAGGAATGCACTTGGGTTCTTGTTCTGGGTGAGGTATAGTTGACGGTTTTTCCTGAAGGGTGGGTGAGTTTCACGGATTTGCCTTTGCAATCCAGATAGGCATTCTGTTTTGATAGCCAATCCATGTCAAGGATGACATCAATATCTGAAGACTTGAGGGCTATGAGTGAAGCAAGGAATACTAAACCCTCAATTGCAATTTGATTACCATGGCTTACTCTATTAGTTTGCCATCTTGACCCTGGAGTTTGAATAATCATTGGGATGGACAATTTAACAAAAGGTAACTCATGACGAAGTGCATAACTTTCCGACATGAATGAATGAGATGCTCCTGGGTCGAAAAGAACGGAAGTAGGAACATAATTGACTGGGAGCGTACCAAGAATGACGTCAGTGGTATCGTCAGTCTCTTCGGCGGCGATCTGGTTCACACGTCCACGAGTGGTGGGAGGAGCGGGTTTGGCGGTGTAGACCTTCTGGGGTGGCTTGCCACGACCATTGTTGTTGTTGTTGTTGCCTCCGGCACGGGGTGGAGCATTCTGGTGCTGAAGCTGGTTCTGGGGACACTCACGAGAATAGTGGCCTGCCTGACCACATTTGTAACAGGCTCCGAAAACAGTTCGTGGAGCTGGGTTGTTTGGTGGAGCTGGGTGAAACTGGGTTGGTGGACGAGGCGCCACATAGGATGGCCTCGGAGGGTTGTTCTGGCGGAACATGCTGTTTGGGATCCAGATCTTGCGCTTCTGGGAGCCAGAACTGGATGAGCTGTCATCTCTAGGGTGTTTGCGGAAATCGTTGGGGGTGTTCATGTCCTCGGCCTTAATGGCCTTGTTGACAAGGACCTGGAAGGTGGCGAAGTCATGAAGATTGAGCTCACGACGGAGTCCAGTGTTGAGGCCACGACGGAACCTCTCTTGTTTCTTGGAGTCGGTGGAGACTTCTTCGGTAGCATAACGAGCAAGTCGGTTGAACTCATGACTAAACTCGTCAACGGTCCTTCTGCCTTGAGTGAGGTTGCAGAACTCCTCACGCTTGCGGTCCATAAGACCCTTGGGAATGTGGTGCTCGCGGAAGGACGTGCAGAATTCCTCCCAAGATGCAGGTGGTCCAACGGGACGCATATTCAGAAAGTTCTCCCACCAAGAACTAGCTGCACCTTCGAGGTGATAGGTGGCATAGTTGACCTTGTCGCCATCTGCAACATGGCCTGCTTGGAGCTTCCTCTCGATGCTGCGAAGCCAGTCATCGGCGTCAAGGGGTTCGGTGGAGTAACTGAAGACCGGGGGATGAAGCCGGATGAAGTCGTTCAGGGACACCAGCTCATTGCGCTGCTAAGTGGTGTTGCGTGCGATGACTTCCAGCAGGTGGTGAGAGTCACGACGGTTCCTCTCGACCTCCATCAGAACTTGTGCCATCGTGGGTGGGGGTGGAAGGTTGCCTTCCTCCTGGTCATTCCCACGACCTTGGTTACGACCAACCTGGCCACGGGTTCCTTGAGACATCCTGAAGGTGAAAACCAAAGTCCAACGGAGTTGATTTGAAGAGTCTAATCAAGGTATTGAAGTACTGGAAGGATTACAGAGCAAAGGAAGTAATCATCTTGACAACATGGTGATAAAGCATATAAGCCATATATTCACAAGCTGTCATACAAACCAAACATCGTTTTAGTACAAGCACCAAGCTAATACAAACGTGATGAAGATGATACATCCTTCAGAGGCACTCTGACTTCCTATACATTATTTATCTAAGCCTCTGGAACTTAGACACCTTGCATACAATACACTAAGATACTACTACATCATCACTAAGTAAGACCACAGGCGGTCTCACTCATCTCCATCTCCATAGTAGTCCTCATAAAAGTTACCCGCGTATCCCGGTAGCTGGAGGTGACCATCGGAAAACACGGAGGCTTGTGGACCCTGATATCCATTTGGGCAAGGATGGGGCCTAGGTCCAGCGTAGGGTGGAAGCAAAGGACCACGGGGTGGAAAAATGCCTCCAATCTCGGGCCAAGCAACTCGAGAAGGCATCTGAGTCCTCACTGGGTAGATCGCATCATGCTCAACTGATCCAACGCTCACAAAGGGTGCCAAGAGGGTCAGTGCTCGATACAGACGAACACGGGTGGCGTGGAGCTCGAAATGGAGAGCGCGTGCATCACGATCTCTGTCACTAGCAAACCTAGCAGTCATCTGAAGGGCGGGATCCTCTGCAGAGTGATCTGAGTAGAGTCCGGTGTAATACCCCTCTTCTCCTGGAAGTGCAGCAGGGATATAGCGGAAAGAAGTTTCTCTCAGCAAAGTGTGCTCCTCTCTCAGCAGTGTCATACATGAGTATGCAGCATCCTGCACAGCCATGTTCTCGGTAACGCCAATGCCATGTCCAAAGTGGATAGGCTGAGTGACTCCAACGTGGTGCGGGTAGATCCTGACAATGCAGTGGAACTGCGTCTGGTTGAAGTCGTGAAACTGCTCCTCAACGGTGTACTCAGGGTACCACCGATATCCCACATAGGACATCATCTCGATCAACGTGGCGGGATGGCCACGCACACCGAGGCACCTGGTCAAACGAACAATCTGCCGAGGGGGAAGATCTGCCATCTGAAACAGAAAGGAGTTTGCAAATGCATCAGATTATGAGATAAACCTTGAATGACTCGGACAGCATAACGGCTGTAATTGCAAGAAAAAGACAATTTCTTACAACATGGAAACAGCACTTACATACGATGTAATAAAACAGGGAGCATAACCACTCTAACAAACCGATCACAACTTTCCTACGGCTATGAGGAAGCAAACAACGAGATGTTCTAATCAGACAGAGGAGAGCCTAGTCCTATCTTCCCGTAGAATAAGATGAGGGTGACTCAGAACTCAGAACGAAGGGGGTAAGGAGAAAAAAGAAGCCTTACGTTATTCCCTTATATAACCAGAGTAACTATATAACTATAGCAAGCTAGACTCAACTTCGGCCAAGGCTACTAGTCCTACAGTCAGTCCTGCTCTGATACCAAGTCTGTCGGGACCCGGGGTTAGCGTATGCAAGTCCAGTTAAGGCATAGTCATATGGAGAGCCGAGAACCGTACCCACTTGTCTAAGCAGACAAGGCCAAGCACAGAACGTTCTGGGAAAGCATCGTACGTGAGAGGCATCCCATCCAGGCCGGATGATCAACTGAGATGGGTCCTCATCGTCCGCACACAAGTCTAATGATATGGGTGGTGAACTCCCATATTCAAAGACAAGTCGCCTCAACCATACTATCGACTATCTCAAAACTCTTACATAGACTTACTCCAGCCCGATCACTTAGTCGGGGTCTAGGGCGGGCTCGATCATACCACAAAGTGTGCACGAGACGGAGTCTCGAACAATCACATCGCGATGCCCCAAGCTGCGCACATCTAAGGGCCACTTGGTGTATGAAAGACCGCCAGCCAGAACACAACTAAGGTCTCGAAAACCCATACAAAGACATACCTGTTATAAACATACACGCAGCATACATGCCTTGTATGAACAGCAGGTACCATTGCAATTCTCTACAAAGTGTACATTTTATTGATAACTCTTATAGAGTGCAAACAGAGATCACAAACATGTGATCCAACATTATAACACAAACAGAAGCAAATTATGTCTGAGTACAGACAAGTTTAACAAATGGCTTAAGAAGCCTTATTTAAACACAAGCCCTCCACGAGGGAACCAGTCGTCTGACTGGGACTAGACTATTTGGTCTTCAGTCGTCCAGCTCGATGAAGAAGCCACCTTCGGGGTCAGTGGCATCATCTAAAACATAGATTAAGCAAACATGAGTACAAAATCGTACTCAGCAAGACTTACATAGGAGCTATACTACTCATGCACATGTATCAAGGTAAAGGGAGGTGGGGTTCACTTGCAGAAGTGCCAGCTTTGACTTGGCTAGTCCTGAACTACGAGTACCAGACTTTGAGGTAAGAAGCGTACATGAGTCCACTACTTTCTCCAACCAATACACCACTATGGTGCCTTCCTCGACTTCCCCACGAGAAAGCACGCCATAGCACTCACACTTATCTTGGTGTGTTTTAGAAGTATCCGGTTCAAGTTATCTAATAATCAAGCTAAGCTTTCCAAGCAGTCCATAACCGCGGACGCGGCTATTCGAATAGTTTTGTTAACCTTGCAAGGGTGTACCGCTACACACACATGATCATCATTTACCGCCTTTGTACTCGACACCGTTCAAGAGGTGTCGGCGAGGATGCTCACCACAACTGTTACCTCATAGCCGATCTAGTCCGAGAAAGCCGCCTACTTGGGTTGGTTACCACAATCGTGAACCCGGCCGGTTTACCGAAGTGGACCCAAGTGATGTGTGTGTGGTGCATAAGCCGGTCTCGGATGAGCCGTTCTCTCACTTCGCATCCAGGCCACAGACCTACCAGAACTCCGAACTATTGCGACATCTGGACATCGAAAGGGATGAGTTAGTAAGTTGAGAGGGGTCAGTGAGCCTAATGTGTGGTTGTACTCTTCATCTTGGATCACCACACAAGAACTCGTACTAGGGCGTTGTTCAACGAGACAACCCACCGTGTACTCCTACACAGCCTCTCATCGTTCACCTTGTATTAGGGTCGATTCACCAACACTTTTCTACCATCATCAACATGATCATTCCCATCCCGACTCACATCACAGTAACAACATGGTATCGTACTAAGCATGCAATAAGCAATAACATTGTAGGGGCCACATGATATCAAACAACTCCTACATTTGCTAGGATTGTGGTTTGCTTACTACTGTGACAAAATGATAGGTCATGCAAAGGAATGGGTTCATCTATGCGGTAGAAACGAAGCATGGTGATCATCCTAAACAATGCATAAGCGAGACATGAGAGGGAAGTGGGATTTTATCGACATGATCAATGGGGGTTTGCTTGCCTTGCTGACGAGGTTCGGGTTCGGGGTCTTCAACGAAGGGGGTGACCTCGGGCTCCGGCTCCACATCTATCAGCAACATGACAATCAATGGATCAACATGATGTACAATGCACAATTTCATGAATAAGATTGAAAGGTTGATGTTCATGGTACTGATGTGTTGAGCATTCCATTTAAATGGAGTATATTGCAATTTGAATTGCAAATTCAAACTCCACATTTGAATTCAACATTTACCAAGTTGCATGTGACATTGATTGATCATTTTGAATTATTTTCAAATGTGTATGATATGCCTCTGAAGTGTGGTTGAATTGTAGCTTAATTCCATGGTCCAAGTTGCAAGATCATTTGATTTGAATTTGAATTAAATTCAAATAAACCAAATGACATATGCTACTGGTTCCAATTTAAATTAAACTCAAACATAGTTGAAAGTTGCATATTTGGAAAGATAATTTTCTCCTGATCATTTTTCATATATTATTTGTCCAATTTGGAGTTAATATGAATTTTCTATGAATTTCCAAAGTTTGGGGTATTTTCTGGAATTTCTGGAATTCTTTTAATTCAAATAATCTCTGGAAATTCATTTAAATGATTTATTGCGCAGGTGCTGACGTCAGGGGGGGGTTGACATGTGGGTCCACCTTGTCAGTGGCTAGGTTTAATTAACCCGTGGGTTAAATTAATCCAGTGGCTTAATTAAGCCACTGGGCCCACTGGTCAGTGACCCAGGGGTCACTAACTGGGTGCTTAACAGGGGGGGTTAGAGCTGACACGCCGGCGGCTAAACGCCGGCGACTGGACCGCGGCGGCGCTGCACGGGGAGGGAGAATCCGGCCATCATTTGGAGCGCGAAGACCACCATCTTGGAGCTCTTACTCGCGCGCGTCGAACGGGACCAAAACCAAGCACTGGGGTGCACCGTACGCTCGCCGGCGTCAACTTTTGCGGCGACCTAGCTACGGCCATGATCGAGATTTGGCTCCAGGGCACGACTTGAGGCGAGGCTAGGCTGGTTCGACGAGGAAGAACACGGGGAACAAGATGGACAACAAGGCGGGCTCGATTACTTAACGGGTGGACCTCGCCATGGATCCCGGCGGCGAGGAGCTTCGGCTCTCATGGCGGTCACGGCTACAGGGAGTAATCGAAGGGGAAAAGTGAGGGGTTTTGACCCCAAGCTCACCAGGAGCTCAGCAGAGGTGGTGGCGAGGGCGGGGGTGGCTCAACAGCGACGTAATCGACGAAGTCCTTCACGGCGGCCGGCGGGAACTCGAGGAAGAATCCGGCGTCTACGTGGGCTCCGGGCTCGATTCCTTCTGCAAGTCGGTGAAGACGACGACGACGAAGCGCTTGGACACAGTCTTGGGGCTTCTAGGCGTCAATGGCCACGCGTGTGCTCGACGGCGCTCCGGCGTGCTTCTCGGGCGGCGATGAAACGGGCGAGAGAGGAGAGGAGGGAGCTCCTGGAGGGGGGGAATGAACTGGGGCGACTCCAGGATGCTTCCAGACGCGACTACGTGGACGGGGAGGGAAGCAGGAGGTGTCCAGCGACGACGGCATGCTCGCCACGGCGGCAGCAGCCTGCCTGGCGCGAGGATGAAGACAGCCTAGTCCCTGGGCCGGGCTGCCTCGGTGAGTTGGGCCCATTTGAGGTCAGCCTTCTTTTCCTTTTTTTTTGTTTCTTTTTTTCTTTCTGTCATTTGTTCTGTTTAGCTAAAATAAATAGCTAGACATTTTATTAAATGCTGAAAACTTTTATGTGGCCTCATAATAATATAGACTAGCCACTCATAAACTTTCAACATTTTTAAAATTCAAATGATTTGAATTTTAAATCAAATAGGGATATTTCTTTAATTCCAAGGCACTGTTTGAATATTTGAAAAATCTATGAGCATGGGGTGGGTCCCACATCACTTGATAGGTGATCACACTCATTTATAAGACTTTTCAAAAATCTAACATGAATTTTTGGAGAAGATTTTTATCTGGCCTTTTGAATTAATTCATCTGGGGGTGTTCCTTCTCCCATTTGGATTTTGAAGTTGATTTCCTTTGAAAATTTGACATGATGCAAGGTTACTTGATCCTAGCACATTACCTAACAGAGGGTTCTGACAGTCGACTAGGCTTTGTCCTCCGTACTTTGGCCGTGTTGGTCTGGCGATTGAAGACAAAGCTTGTGCTTTCGATCATGTCTCCAAACTGGTAAGATGATTCATGTCTGTGTTGCTTCATCATCAGGGGCACGGCAGTGCTCCCGATGGGAGTAGCCCCCGAGGCTAGAAGTAACTGTTTGCAGTTGCTTGTAATCTTGTCTTTAATTAACACCTGATTGCCTGGTTCTTGTAGCCTGTTTTCCAACACTATGAGCGTTTGGTTCTTGAAGCTGAGCTTTGGCAACGGGCCCAAGATGCCTTATCTGTTATGGATGGTGAGCTTTATTCTTTTTGCTGCTGAGCTTTTGGGTACTTCGTCTTTTGTTCTGAGTACTTTCTTTGCCTCGCAGGTCGTCGCCAGGCTGCCGAGAAACAAGCCGAAAAGGCGGAGAGGGATGTTTTCGTTCTCGAGGCTGCCTTGGCTTCCAAGGAGGCAGAGTTGCATGGTCAGCATGAGGAGCTGGTTCTCCTTCGCCAGGCTGAGGATGCGCATGCGCAAGTGGAGGCAGTCGAGGGAAAACGTCTTCGCGCCTTGGCGGGCTCTCTAGTGTGTAAGTTTGGTGTTCGACTATTGTTGTTTCCTCTGTTTGCCCTTGATGACGTTTCTTTGCTTGGTGCAGCTGCTGTGGGTGCGAAGCCGATGGAGGCTGCTGCGTCGGGGTCTGGAGTTCTCCAAGGTGCTATTGATGCTGTAGCGGGTGTTGTTGCAGTGGTCGAGGACGTCTGCGCCCGGGCTTCCAATGTTGTGGGTCTTGCGCACGAGCACCTTATGCCGGAAGGTACGAACGTGCCTGATGGCCTGGGTGCTCGGGTCGCTGCGTTCGGCCCTGATGGAAAAGATATGGTGGATCTGGTGGCGGAGAGCGTGGTGAGTGGTTCTTCCACGGCCCTGGTCGTCCTTATAGGGCATGGTGTTTCTTTTGACGATTCCTTGGTTGAGACCATCCCGTGCTATTCTGGTGAGCAGGACGACCGAGCCGATAGGCTGGCTCGTCGCCTACAACAAGTTCTAGATGCTCAGGGTCCCCCTGCCGTAGGTGAGGGGGAGGCATAGTAGTGATTTCGCCGTTTGGAAACTTTGTCTGTAATTCCTGACTCTGTTGTGAAGGTTGATCTTTTGCAACTTCTATCTGAATGTTTGCTTGGCTGTTCCTCTTGTTGTTTTTGATTTGTTTTGTTCATCCTGCGGTAGGCCGCTCCTGGCTTCCTTCGTCCGTGGAGTTCGCTGAAGGATGTCGCTCGCGAGGGTGCGTACGAGTCCGTTTTCTTGCGGCTGAAGGACGCTGAGCGGGATATTGTCCGACTGAAGGGGTCCGTGGCCGTTCAGCGTACTCGGCGTGAGCGTGCCGAGTACGTGGTTGAGGGCCTTGCTTCGTGGGTGGTGAAGTTTTCTGACCTCCTGCGGGGTGAGTCTTGCCTCTGCTTGGTTGCTTAATTCCGTTTGGTGGGTTTTCGCCATCTCTGTCTTGATCGTAGTTCTTGACTTTCGAAGTGCTGGCAGGGCGAACTCGGGATGAGGAGAGGGCCGTTCAGTCGGAGATGTCGCGGCTTGATGATCCTAGTGTGCAGGCGAGCAATCCCTTTTGGGCAGATGGAGCTCGTGCTCGAGCGTTTGCATTGTTTCGTCGCTGAGTTGAGCGGGTACCGGAAGCTCTTGGCTACTGCCAACGGGTGTTGGGTGGTATTCATGCTGAGTTCTATCCGTTGGAGGTGGTTCCTTCGTCCCTTGAGAGGCTTTGTCGCGTATTTTCTCAGCCTGCCGAGTTGCGTCGAGTGATGGATCACCAGATTCGTGCTGGAGCCCGAGCTGCTTTGGGCTTGGTCCATAGTCATTGGCCAGAGGTGGACTTTGCTCAGGTGGTGTCGGGTCCTCCGGGTGGTAGGAATCACCCGATGAATGAGCACTACGTGGCTGTAGATAGGCACGCGCACCAAGTTGTGAGGCGAGTTTGTGAAGAGAACGACCGCCATCTGGGTGCACTTATTAAGGCAAAGTTGGAGCCTAAAGATTAGGTTTTTCCCTTCGTTGTATATGCTTCTTCTTGGCTGTATATATCGTCTGCGTTTGTAGTTGGGTGGGGCGCCTCGGGGGGTGGCTGCTTCGGCGAGCCCCCGAGGGCTAAGTTTAATTTGCCGCGATCGCGGAGGACGCCTCGGGGGGGTGGCTGCTTCGGCGAGCCCCCGAGTGTCGAGTTAATTTTTCCTCGATTGCGGAGGACGCGTCGGGGGGTGGCTGCTTTCGGCGAGCCCCCGAGTGCCGAGTTAATTTTGCCGCGATTGCGGAGGACGCGTCGGGGGGTGGCTGCTTCGGAGAGCCCCCGAGTGCCGAGTTAATTTTCCGCGATTGCGGAGGACGCGTTGGGGGTGGCTGCTTCGGCGAGCCCCCGAGTGCCGAGTTAATTTTACCGCGATTGCGGAGGGCGCGTCGGGGGGTGGCTGCTTCGGCGAGCCCCCGAGTGCCGAGTTAATTTTGCCGCGATTGCGGAGGGCGCGTCGGGGGGTGGCTGCTTCGGCGAGCCCCCGAGTGTCGAGTTAATTTTTCCGCGATTGCGGAGGGTGCGTCGGGGGTGGCTGCTTCGGTGAGCCCCCGAGTGCCGAGTTAATTTTGCCGCGATTGCGGAGGGCGCGTCGGGGGGTGGCTGCTTCGGCGAGCCCCCGAGTGCCGAGTTAATTTTGCCGCAATTGCGGAGGGCGCGTCGGGGGGTGGCTGTTTCGGCGAGCCCCCGAGTGCCGAGTTAATTTTGCCGCGATTGCGGAGGGCGCGTCGGGGGGTGGCTGCTTCGGCGAGCCCCCGAGTGCCGAGTTAATTTTGCTGCGATTGCGGAGGGCGCGTCGGGTGGTGGCTGTTTCGGCGAGCCCCCGAGTGCCGAGTTAATTTTGTGGAAAAATATTTTATGTAATATCTTTCCTGTTGTTTCTTACAAAGAGTAGGCGGACTCTGTTGAGGGTGGGTTCCTTTTAGAGCGATGATGTAGTGGCTTTAAGGTCCTGGCAGCTTTGTCTCCTAGTGTTGGATTTCTTCGGGCGATGTTTCTTTTCTTCTACGGGAGGGCTTCTTCTGTGAGTCCCGTGGTCCTGCTGGCTTGGGAGGTTACGAAGGCTTCTGCTATCTTGTGGAATTCTTTGTCGCAGCGGTCGGATCTGACGAAACTGTCGCTGATTGTGATGACCCCGTTTGGGCCTGGCATCTTCAGCTTGAGGTAGGTGTAGTGGGGTACGGCCATGAAGCGAGCGAAAGCTGGCCGCCTGAGGATTGCGTGGTATTGCGACTTCCAATCAGCCACTTCAAAGTCAAGTGTTTCCTTGCGGAAGTTCGCCGCGTTCCCGAAGACTAACTCCAAGCTTATCCTTCCGAGGGGGTAGACTGCTTTTCCTGGTACGGTTCCGTGGAAAGTTGTGCCTGAGGACTTGAGTGCGTTGTTTTGGATGAGCATGTCGTTGAGTGTTCGGGTGAAGATGATGTTGATTCCGCTGCCGCCATCCATGAACACTCGCGACATGTCGTAATTTCCGATTCTGGCCTCGAGCACTAGCGCGGCGTGCCCTGGTTGGGGGACGACTGGCGGGTGGTCGTCCCGGGAGAAGGAGATTTCTGTCTTCGACCCGCGCAGGTACTCTGGGACGGCCGAATGTGCGGAGGTTGCCAGGAAGACTTGTCTGGTGACTTGTTTCTGCTGTCTATTGGAAGTTCTGCCTTCTTGTATCATGTAGATCCTCCTGTGGGCTTCTGGGTATTGGTTTTCTTCTTCTGGCGTCCTTTGCCGTTCCTGGATGGCGGCCACCTGCCTTGTTGGTAGAGGGGGGGCTGGTGGCGCACCGTGGGCGACTGGCCAACCGCTATGCTTGCGAGTGGTCGTGTTGTTGCGACCGCGGAGCGGTTTTTCTCCTCGGCCAACTCGTTGAAGCTTCGACAATTCCTGAGGGTGTGGGATGATTTGAGCTCTCCTCGCTCGTTTCTGAGTCCGTGTAAAGAGCACGGTCCATCGAGTTGTTCTTTGGCGGAGCGGAATGCGCGAGTGCCGTCGCGTGGCTGTCTTGTCCTCCATTCTCGTCTTTGAGCCTGGGGCTCGTCTTCTGGGTTGTCTCGGTGCTGTGGTCTGTTGTCATCACGGTGCCTGCCGTTTCCGTCGTCGGAGAAACCGGCGGCGACCATGTCAGGTCCTCTGTCGTTGTAGAAGTTTCGTCTGGGTCGCTTCCTTCTTCTGTCATACTCTGATCGTGCGGTGTGAGTTTCTGTTTCATTACGAACGGAGTCTTCTCCGTCCGCCCAGCTGTTGGCTAGTTCTAGCAGCCGTGTGAGTGTTCGGACTTTCATCTGTCCGAGCTGCTCTTTGAATTCGACGCGCTGAAGACCTCGCCTGAATGCGTCGATCGCACTCTCGTCTGAGATGTCTTCCGCTGAATTCTTGAGTATCGTCCATCGCTGGATGTATGCTCGCAGGGCCTCCCTCGTTCCTTGTTTGCATGCCCGCAGCTCCTCGAGTGAGGCTGGTCGCTTGTATGTTGATTTGAAGTTTTCTATGAAGGCTCCTCGGAACTGGCTCCAGGAGCTGATGGATCCGCGCCGAAGATTTTTCAGCCAGTGTCGAGCGGAGCTCTCCAGCATGAGCTGTACGTACTGCATCGCCGTGACATTGGTACCTCTTTGAAACTTGACTGTTGTTAGGTAGTCGTCGAGCCATGCCTCCGGCTCCTCGAGTCCGTTGTATTTTAGAGTCGTGGAGTTCAGTTTGAACCCGTTGGGCATGCGCGTCTCACGTATAGCACGTGTGAAGCAGAGTGCTCCGCATGGCTCGATTTCCTCATCGGAAGTCTCTTCCTCCGAGTACTCCTCGCGTGTTGCGCGTCTTCGCCTGCTGCGGTTGACTCTGTTCTACGTGATGTCGTCTCGCGCGTCTCGCTGAGTGTTGCGGCGTCTGCCGTTGTCGTCACTGTCGCGTTTCTTGTGCTTGCCGGAGCGCCTGCGTCTGTCGTCGTTACTGTCGTTGTCGTCGTCGTCCGGCGAACTGGGGTCCCTGTCCGGTGTCCGCTCGTGAGTCTGTCACTTTGCGCTGGATTTTTTAGGTACCGAAGCATCGATAGCGTCCTTCATTATCCGCAGAGCTATGGAAGTGTAGCGATCCGTTTTGCCCTTTCTGCTTTTCTGGGCACGGGACAGGTAGTCTTGGGCGCTTATGAGTGCTTCTGCCGGAGTGAGAGGCTCCTCTTCGTCATCGTCCTCCTCTATCCTGAAGTCGTCTTCCAGTTTCTGCACTACCCTCGCCTTTTCTGCCTTCCGCAGGTTGTTGAACTTTGATCTATTGCGGATGGGGTAGTCGTGGTCTGGTGAGTCACTTCTGGGGGATTGTCTGCGACTGCTTCTCCTTTTGGGTTCCTCTTTTGCTTGCTTCTCCATGGCTAGGCGCCACTGTCTCGTCTGCTTGGTTAGTTCTCCCGCTAGTTTGTTTTATGCCCTTAGCTCGTCTCTTGAGGCATCTGATGGTAGTAACCCGCCGCGAGCGACTGCTTCCTTTACCATTTCCATCGATTCCTTGTACAAGTATATTTTTTCTTTGGGTGGTTCGCCCGCTGCTGCAACCGGGGTTTGCTGCCTGCTCCGTGATGGCTGGCTGCCCTGGCCAGGTGCTTGCTATTTGTTGCTTGGCTGCTGACTGCTTTTTTGGTTGCTTGGTCCTTGCTCCACCGGAACTTTCTTTGGTATGGTCCCCGGTTCTCCTAGTTGTACGACCATCTGGCCAACCGCCCTGTTGGTGGTTGGGGTGTCTTGTCGAGTGCCCGGGTCGTCGGCTCGCCCGTTGTTACCTGATGTTGATGTGCCGACTTCTGCCATGAACACCTTTGATGGTGCCCTTGCCGTTTCCTTGTTGATGCATGCGATCGTGCTTCTCCATGCTGGGGGCTTCACTCGAGCGGTCGCGAGTAGCGTGGAGTCGCGAGTTGGGTGCGTGACTACATCCGCCAGATGGATCGTCTGTGTGGGCGGCGTCTGCTACCGTTGTTGCTACAGATGTTGCCGTGAGCGCACGGTTGCCGTCGGTGAGGCGAAGGGTACCCCAATGGTTGATGTAGATCCGGTACTCTCCGAAGATCAGATTGATGCTGGAGTGTAGGTCGGTGAAGACTGGTTTGAGGGCCGGGAGGTGGGCCGTGAATCCGAGGGACTCGAACAAGTTGGATCTTGCCGAAATTGCCGAGTCAATGAGTGCTAGTGATGATGAGGCCGCCGAGATCGCGTTTCCAACCTGCGCGGTTCCCACAGACGGCGCCAATTGACGGGGATCAACCCCGGCAAATCCCATGGTCAGGGACCCTGGGTTAGTCATGAGAGGCGCAGGTTGGACGATAGCTCGTCGGCAAACAGGGAGGCTCGCTCCTGCTCGATATTATTGATTAGGGAGATGCGATTACAGAGGAAGCCAAGGCTGGAGCGCTCAGGGCTAGGGTTACAGGTGAGATTGGATCCCTTTGGCGTTGCCCTTCCTAGCCCTTATATACCGGGCTAGGTCTCGGGGAATTCATCTATGTGTAAAGGTAAACTTTCCTAACCCTAGCTTGCTCCTTACGGCAGGTCTCCGCACCTTCCTTGCGAGTCGAGGACTTCTACGTCGGTGCCATCCAGTGGGCTGGGGCCGTATCCTCATGGGCCTTCTGCCTTCATGGACACCAGGTGGGCTCATCCGTAGGAGTCGTGGGGTCACCCCCTCATCACTCAGCATCCAACTTTAGTGGTCAACTGACCCAGCAAGGACTTCATCACTCTTCATTCTAGGATAACTAGTAGTTCACGGTAAGGAAGGGATGGGTTGTGAGGTTGCTATCGCACTAGCATTTATTAAGTGGCTAACGACCTAGAGAGTAAGATAAGAAGCCAAGCATTCGATGAGGAATCGCCTCGAACAAGTCTGCTATCAGCTAATTACGAAATCATAACACCTATCCAAACCTTGTCCTCTCCTTCACGTCCCGACGAAGAAGAAGCAGTCAAGGCACACACACGTTGATCAAGTTTTAGTTATGATTCAATTGATGTTATCTATGAACAAGGAGTAGGTCTCAAGTCGTCCATAACCGTGGATACGTCTTTTCGAAAAGATTTAACCCTGCAGGGGTGTACCAACTGCCCATTATAGGCTCCGCACGCACGCCCATCTCTCTTAGTTGCTACCCATCACAGGCAACCATTTTATGATTTAGTTCCGAGAGATCCGAAATGACATAGTCCCTCTAACTAACAACGCACAAATCCGGGTGGCCCCCGGTAGAGTCGACACCCAACTCAAGAGTCGGTCGTCTCTCGAATTGGCCTCTTACGTGCCATGACATGTTGGAATAACATCTGCAAAGCAGGTAGGAATCCCGCGCTCCGCAAGCTTTGGACCAACAGGAACACTGTCCCACTGGCCCGCGTGAACCTATTCTGAGAACCTGCGGGGGCCTACCCGCCTCTCCTACTACGGTGCAAATGAAAAACTAGCTTGGGCCACCACTAGAAATGTAAGAAGCTAGGTAGGTAAGAAAATGGGACCCCATAGCATCCCACACGCGGTTAGGAACGCTCGTCAAGAGACACAATACCCGGAACTCGGGTCCTAGGTGAGTCGAATGGAACAAAGCACCGAGGCGGGATAGCCTGACCTTCCATCATTCGTCGAATATAGTCAACATCATAAATAATCATATCATACACAACAATATAATAGTGTGATAGCTCAAATCAAGGCGTAACAGGAGGTAACATTCGTAGCATCCTAAGCATGCATACTAAGCAGGGGCTGTAAAACGAGCAATGCTAACATAGCAGTACATGGTTTGCTGGGAGAGGACAGGGCTGTATCGGTTTCAGAGAGGCTGTAAACATGTGGTAGGATCAAAACATCGTAACTAGCCAAGACTAGCATGCAAACAGATGGTTATAATAGAATGAATCATAAGTAATGCATAGTCCTTGCCTGTTGATAAGTCGGATTCCAAGGTGTAGTCGATCGCAAACTCGCAACGTCTCCGAAGGTATCCGCGGGTGCACACAAGAAGTAAACACTGGTGATACGGTGAGGATCTCTCACTCCTCGTTGGTTACCCCAAGTGGAAGGTGAGATGTAGCGTAGCAGCAAATTTCCCTTAGCAAAAATGCTAAGCTTGAGTATCGTCTAGGAGGACTCGCAGAGATACAAGAAGGTGGTAAAGTGAACAATGGCGTCGTTCTCAACCAAGGGTTTCTAACTTCACCTGGACCTGCAAACAGATACAAATAACTTTGCTCCCAACGAGTACAGAGGAGTTGTCAATTCCTCCGGCCTTGCTGTTTACAAAGGATAAAACGCACGGGATAATGATAGTGATAGCAACTGAAAAGTAAACTAAAGATGTAAACAATGATATGAAGATGGACCGGGGTCCCGTGATTTTCACTAGTGATGTCTCTCTCCCAAAAGACGATAAAAGTGCTAGCGAGGTAAACAAATCACAGTTGGGCAATTGACAGGATTATGAAGGCACCGCAATGCTAACTATGCTGCAAAGAAAGGAAGGGCTCAAAAGCAATGGGCAGTACGCCAAGGTAAGTAGACCGAAATACATCTGCATCTACTACGAATCATCCACCTTGAGATATCTATCCAGAACATCTCGCTGGTATTAAGTTGTGAATCCCACCCAAAGTGTAAATCCAAAGAAACAGACAACTGCATTAAAAGAACTTTGCGTAAAGTAAACAATCCTTGCATCCGCGGATACAAGCACCGTTGTTTTATCCCTGGTGGCAACAGCACATCCCCTAGTCTCATGTTTCTGTCACTCAAGCTAGACATCAAGGGGTTGAACCCACAATCAAGCATAACGCTCCCTCTTGGAGTTGCAACAAATCACTTGGCCAAAGTAAAATACGGCAACGGAGAACATGCAAGAATTTACTCAAGAACAAAATATAAAAGAGAAGAACCAAATATATTACTCATCACAATCTGAACATAGTCTCATAATCCATCAGATCCCAACAAACTCAGCATAGCAACGGAAGAAAATTACAAAGGTGCCTCAATCATGTGAGGCAGCTCACGAGGTCTCGAAAGTGGAGGCACAAAGAGGGGAGAGATAGATCACATAGCTACTGGTCACGGACCCATGGTTCAAGGGGAACTACTCACGGTACATACGGAAGGCATCCATGGCTATGGATGGTCTCCCGGAGGGGGTAGCTTCTCCCGGCAGGGTGCCGGAGCAGCTTCTCCAGGCAGCCCCGATCTTGAAACGGCGGTGGCGGCGGTACAGAGGCGAGATCGCGAAAAAGGGATCCGTCCTTGGGGTTTCCACCCCGAGGGATAAATATAGGCGGAGGGGGTGTCGAGGGGACCCACCAGGAAGCCAGGAGGCCTCCTGGCGCGGCCTAGGGTGGGCCGCGCCAGGGACCCTCCTGGTCTCCTGGTGGTGGCCCCCCTCCGCTGCCTTGGTTATTCCGGAAGCTTCCGGTTCGCTGATTTTTTATCTGATTTTTCCGGATTTTTTGGAGCACTTTTAATGGCCGGAAAACCTGAGAATACAAAAATAGCAGAAAACAGCAACTGGCAGCTGGGTGCACTGGGTTAATAGATTAGTCCAAATATGCTCAAAAGTGTATGAAAGTTCAAGCAAATCATGGCAAAGTCACACAAAACATGCATGGAGCAAGCAGAAATTATAGATACGTTTGGGACGTATCAACATCCCCAAGCTTAATTCCTGCTCATCCTCGAGTAGGTAAATGATAACAAGCATAATTTCTGTGGTGACATGCCACACAACCATATAAGAACTTTGTAAGTAAAGCAATCAAAGCATGCAATTCAATTCAAGTCTTAACAAGCAAGAGTCTATATTAGCATTGACACAAGCAACAAAAGAACAAAAGGTGCAAGAGCTCTCGCTGTCCGTGACCCGAATGTCTCCAGATGGTGTTTGCGTGCAAGCAAGGGATAGGGAAATACGAGATAGAAAAGGTAATTGTTGAGAACAACTATCTACTAAAGTTTCACACTTAGTATCCTTTGGATTCTTATCTTGACTCGTCCCCAGACCACTAGCCAGGTACAAGTCAAACTGATCCACTCCCTTTCGATATTTCGAGCACTCATGCAATGGATGAGCGTGAGCAAGAAAGTTGACACCTAAAAGGCGAAACAGAAAGAAGGTGGAGGAGGAAGACAAAAAGGTGTGAAAATCTCACATCAATGAGGACAATCATAGGCAAGAGAAATCTCTCCAAGGGAACTAGTGGGGGTGCATCTAACTTGCTTGCTCAAGAAGACCTAGAGCTCGTTTGAGGAGGCTCATCATTTGAATATACAAGCCAAGTTCTATAGTGTGAAGATGATCTCTATGGAGTACAAGGGATAGAGGATGAAATACTAGTGTGGATCTCTCAAAAGGAATAGTAGTGTGCCCCCTTCTCTCTTTTTATTTTTCTTTTTCTCTTTTTTGTATTTTTTTGGTGGCCTCAATGGCTCTGTCTATTTAACTCTCATTTTTCCTCTTTGGGATCTTTTAATTTTGTCCTCTTTGGGATATTTTCCTCACTTAGGGGCAACACTCTATATTTTACAATAATATAGGAGATCTTTCACACTTTACAAAAGTACTCACATAAAGAAGATATAACTATCATGATGCAAAGGTATGACATGAGGATCAAGTCATGAGAAGATGGATGTTGCATGGCAATGTATCTCGGAAAGGCTATGGAAAGGCCTTATAGGTAGGTATGGTGGCTGTTTTGAGGAAAGATATAAGGAGGCTTATGATAACAGAGCATATCGTGCCAAGGGTTTGGATGCACCTGCGAAGTATGCGCCAACTCTCAAGGTGAGAAAGGGCAATGCACGGTACCGAAGAGGCTAGAAAAAGTATAGGTGGGTGGAAGTGTCAACTTTCGAATACTCACATTAGTCCGAAGAACTCATGCACTAATTATCGGTAACTCTCAATCTAATAGGGAGGTTCACAAAGAGACAAGTACCCCGAGGAGGAGTGTATGGGGGTTTGGTTATCCTTGCGCATCCTCGACTCATGGTACGTGAGTGTACTCTAATATTCGAACCCTCCAGAGATTAGTGATCCATCTAGTAGCTAGAGTTCTCAACAGGGGTTTTTGGTTTTCGAAAAACACACGGATTGCCCAAAATACGACATCTCTCACTAATAGGCTCGAGCTCTTGACACCAAAAGTTCAAACATTACTCTAGTCAATACCTCAAAACTATTGCAAGTTACTACTACAAAGAGAAAAGCAACTTCAACTACCTACTTCTAGTCAAGACACAAAGCTCAGTGCAACAGGCAAACTTTCTAACAAGATAAAACATGCAACCTATAGAAAGTTCAACCTAAAACAAAAGAAAAGCTCTAGAAAAACTAAAGCACTACAACTAAACAGAGCAGCAGCTAAGAAAAGGAAAAGAACAACTCACAGCTAAAAGAAAAAGCATGCAAATCCTATGAGGAGTTCTAGTTCAAGCGGAGCGTGTAATTCTCCCACACAAAAGACATTAAGCTGGGATCTAACTTGTTACTACAGAAAAAAAGCAAAAATAAACCTAAGAAAAGTAAAGAGCGAGACGCTCCAAGCATAGCACATAACGCATGAAGTGATAAGAATATAGTGTAACGAGAGACGAACTGGTAATTGTTGATGGAGAAGGGGATGCACGGGGGCATCCCCAAGCTTAGACGCTTGAGTCTCCTTGAATATTTATTGGGGGTGCACATGGGCATCCCCAAGCTTGAGCGTTTGACACTCCAGGATCTTCTTTCATCATCTTCCATCGCACACTTGAAAACTCCCTTCATACATAACTCATTGTAGACTGATTAGAGAGGTTAGTACCCTAATAAAATAATTTTTTATTTTCTGGAAATAAAGATAATCTTGAAGAGCTACTGTTTCCCAAGATTGCCAAAAAGGTTTTGCAAATAAAAAGCAAGCTTAAGGTTTGCAAAAGTGAAGAGAGACAAAACATGGCAGAATCTGTGAAAAACAGAACAGCAGATAGAAACGAATGTTTTAGGGGTACTTCTGCAACTCAAATCAAAAAACTCAGAACATACGCCAGTTTCGTAATTGTATAGAGCACGCTGTGTAAAAATTTCAGCTCAAAAAGATGAACTGGAATTTTTTTCATGATTTTTCTAGTCACGAGGACAGAAATCTGTTTTCTGGACAGCATGTCACAACTTTCACTTCCCTTGTCGTATGAGGCTATAAAAGGCACAAAGCTTGAGAAGTAAAGATACAATGATGTTGCTACAGTAGTAACAATCATCAAGACCACTAAGAAAAGAAGAAAATCAAAAAGAAAAACCTAAATTCGTTGCGGGCTGCCTCCCGAAAGCGCTTCTTTAGAGCCATTAGCTAGGCTTAAAGCAGAAGATCAAGTCTTTTCAAGAGAATAACTAGCCCGTGTGACGGACTCAAAAGGTAACTTAATCTATTTCCTATGGAAATGTTCCATCCCATTCTTGAGAGGGAATTGGAATTTGATATTCCCCTCTATCATGTCAATAACAACACCAACTGTGCGAAGAAAAGGACGTCCCAAAATAATTGGACAAGAAGGTTCACATTCAATGTCCATAATAGTGAAATCAACGGGAACATAATTGTCATTGACAATGATAAGAACATCGTAGATCTTCACCAAAGGTTTCTTTACGGAAGAATCAACAAGACGAACACCAAAAGAACAAGAATCAAAAGGTTTCAATTCAAGCATATCATACATTCTTTTGGGCATAACAGAGGTACTTCCTCCAACATCACAAAGAGCATAACAAGAGAAGTTATTCAATTTGATTTTTATCATAGGATCCCAAGAATCTTCTAGCTTCCTAGTTATGGAGGCTTCTAGTCTAAGCTTCTCCTCCCTAACTTTGATTAGAGCATTGGTGATATGCTCTGTGAAGGCAAGATTAAGTGTGCTAGTGCGGGGGTCTCTAGACATCTTGTGTAGGAAACCAATAACTTCAGGTAAAGTGCAGTTGTCAAAGTCTAGATCACTACTATCTATCAAGGAGGTAGTGATATCATTTAGGCTCACATGTTTGAAATCATCTACATTCATAGAGGTTTCTTCATCTTTGGTTGAGGTGGTAGCATCACCATTGATAGGTCCAGTGGGACTAGGGGTGTGATGGGTGCTAACTGTTTGGACATCCTCAACTACTTGGATAGTAGCTACTGTGTGGTAGGTGGGAAGTCTCTTAATTCATTCCTCTTCCTCTTTTTATCTAGCCCATCTTTCTTTAAGTTTAGCCATCATCCTAATGTTTTCATTGATTTGTAACTGGATAGCATTAATAGGAGTGACCTTACTCTCCTCAAGGGGAGGAGGTTCTAATTTTTAACATCTCAACATCAAGGGCTAAGTTATCTACTTTCAAACAAAGATTATCTAATTTAACTAGTTTTTCTTCCACATTCTTGTTGAAGGCTTTTTGGGTAGTGATAAAGTCTCTAAGCATACTCTCTAGTTCAAAGGTGGAGTTTTTGGTGCTAGGATACGTGTTGTTGTTTCCATAGTTGTTGGATGGGAAATGCCTAGGATTGTTGCTACCAAAATTACTCCTATAAGCATTATTATTCAAGTTGTTTCTAGAGAAAAAGTTCACATCTATTTGTTCTTAAGCAACAAAAGAATTTAAAGGAACATTCTGAGGATCAATAGGAGCTTGCTTGGTAAGTAGAGACATGATAAGGTCAACCTTTTCATTTAGAGAGGAGATCTCCTCGACAGAATTTACCTTCTTACCAGTTGGAGATATTTCGGTGTGCCACTGAGAGTAGTTCAACATCATCTCGTCAAGTAGCTTTGTGGCAGCACCAAGTGTGGTTGACATAAAAGTTCCTCCCGCGGCCGAATCTAACAGGTTCCACGAGGTAAAGTTCAAGCCTGCATAAAAAGTCTGAATAACCATCCAGGTAGTCAGTCCATGTGTGGGGCAGTTCTTGACAAGCGTATTCATACGTTCCCATGCCTGGGCAACGTGTTCATTATCCAATTGCCTGAAATTCATAATGTTACTCCTCAATTAAATAATTTTAGCAGGGGGATAGTACTTCCCGATAAAATCATCCTTGCACTTATCCCAAGAATCTATGCTATTCTTAGGCAAGGATTGAAACCAAATTTTAGCTTCATCCCTTAAAGAGAAAGGAAAAAGCTTAAGCTTAACAATTTCACCATCTACTTCTTTGTACTTTTGCATATCACAAAGCTCAATAAAACTATTTAAATGCAAAGCAGCAGCATCTCTAGCACCAGAGAATTGATCTTTCATAACAAGGTTTAGCAAAGCAGGTTTAATCTCAAAAGAAGGTGCTGAAGTAGCAGGTGTAGCAATAGGAGTGCAGATAAAGTCACTGTTGTTGTGACTAGTGAAGTCACACAACTTGGTGTTTTCATTGGAACTCATAGTAACAGCAGGTATTTTTGGTATTTTTGATAAGGGACACAAAAGTAAAAAACTGAAAGGTAAACTAACAAGACTAAAAAGCAAAGATAAAAGATAGTGTGCAACTCCCCTATCTTGTAGACTGGAGTCCCCGGCAACGGCGCCAGAAATTGGCTTGATACGGTGAGGATCTCTCACTCCTCGTTGGTTACCCCAAGTGGAAGGTGAGATGTAGCGTAGCAGCAAATTTCCCTTAGCAAAAATGCTAAGGTTGAGTATCGTCTAGGAGGACTCGCAGAGATACAAGAAGGTGGTAAAGTGAACAATGGCGCCGTTCTCAACCAAGGGTTTCTAACTTCACCTGGACCTGCAAACAGATACAAATAACTTTGCTCCCAACGAGTACAGAGGAATTGTCAATTCCTCCGGCCTTGCTGTTTACAAAGGATAAAACGCACGGGATAATGATAGTGATAGCAACTGAAAAGTAAACTAAAGATGTATACAATGATATGAAGATGGACCGGGGTCCGGTGATTTTCACTAGTGATGTCTCTCTCCCAAAAGACGATAAAAGTGCTAGCGAGGTAAACAAATCACAGTTGGGCAATTGACAGGATTATGAAGGCACCGCAATGCTAACTATGCTGCAAAGAAAGGAAGGGCTCAAAAGCAATGGGCAGTACGCCAAGTTAAGTAGACCGAAATACATCTGCATCTACTACGAATCATCCACCTTGAGATATCTATCCAGAACATCTCGCTGGTATTAAGTTGTGAATCCCACCCAAAGTGTAAATCCAAAGAAACAGACAACTGCATTAAAAGAACTTTGCGTAAAGTAAACAATCCTTGCATCCGCGGATACAAGCACCGTTGTTTTATCCCTGGTGGCAACAGCACATCCCCTAGTCTCATGTTTCTGTCACTCAAGCTAGACATCAAGGGGCTGAACCCACAATCAAGCATAACGCTCCGTCTTGGAGTTGCAACAAATCACTTGGCCAAAGTAAAATACGGCAACGGAGAACATGCAAGAATTTACTCAAGAACAAAATATAAAAGAGAAGAACCAAATATATTACTCATCACAATCTGAACATAGTCTCATAATCCATCAGATCCCAACAAACTCAGCATAGCAACGGCAGAAAATTACAAAGGTGCCTCGATCATGTGAGGCAGCTCACGAGGTCTCGAAAGTGGAGGCACAAAGAGGGGAGAGATAGATCACATAGCTACTGGTCATGGACCCATGGTTCAAGGGGAACTACTCACGGTACATACGGGAGGCGTCCATGGCTATGGATGGTCTCCCGGAGGGGGTAGCTTCTCCCGGCAGGGTGCCGGAGCAGCTTCTCCAGGCAGCCCCGATCTTGAAACGGCGGTGGCGGCGGTACAGAGGCGAGATCGCGAAAAAGGGATCCGTCCTTGGGGTTTCCACCCCGAGGGTTAAATATAGGCAGAGGGGGTGTCGAGGGAACCCACCAAGCAGCCAGGAGGCGTCCTGGCGCGGCCTAGGGTGGGGCCGCGCCAGGGACCCTCCTGGTCTCCTGGTGGTGGCCCCCCTCCGCTGCCTTGGTTATTTCGGAAGCTTCCGGGTCACTGATTTTTTATCTGATTTTTCCGGATTTTTTGGAGCACTTTTAATGGCCCGAAAACCTGAAATACAAAAACAGTAGAAAACAACAACTGGCAGCTGGGTGCACAGGGTTCATAGATTAGTCCAAATATGCTCAAAAGTGTATGAAAGTTCAAGCAAATCTTGGCAAAGTCACACAAAACATGCATGGAGCAAGCAGAAATTATAGATACGTTTGGGACGTATCAACTGGAAAGGCAGTCAACGGAGATACCACTATCCCTACGGAGCAATCACGAGCAAGCAATGAACAAACAAGTATGGTCAAATATGATGCATGACATTTTAATAGCATGCCATTAACATAAGGATAGACAAGTTTAAATGAAGCTTTGGAAGCCAAGTGTGTGATGCTCTCAACAACCTTCATATGCATTATTAAATAGTACGCAAGACTACGCTACCGGTAATCTACGGTCATCGAGGAACTACGGTGCACGAAACACGTGAGAAGTGTGCCTACGAGGAAGGGAAATGATATTGTATCACCTATGGAAAAGGTGGACAACATCACAGAGAGTGGTGCGACAAGTTGTTGGTCATGGAGTGATCAAAAACATACGAGGTTCACAGACATCACCGATAAATATGCAAGCATCTCTCGATGACGGACATGGAATTGACATCAAACAAGGTACATGGAACCAACTCAAACATATATGGAAACAATATGCCAAGGTGGCCCATTTGCAAGTATGGGACACAAAGCAACAGAAAAGATTCGGAGGAATTCACTTGATGCAACATTGTGAGCGGTTACGTGCAAAATGCTATATCGCCAAAATAAAGCATGCCCACTTATAAAAATGGACAGCACCATCACCTTCCTCACATTTTTCTACCCCGGAATCATGTATAACATGACATACTTGTGGCAAGGATGCACAAGACACAAGCATAGAAAAATAGGACAGATTTTGTTCAATTCAAAAGGATTTGAATTTAATCCAAAGAAGAAGAAAAAAAGAGGAGGGAAACCTCTCTGGGCTTATCTCGCCAGAGATGTCCCAAATGCGCGCGGTCCAGCTCTATGGAGTGCCCACGGCGAAGAATACAAATGGGCCAAGCCCGATTGCGCTGCAAAATAAAAAGGACGGAAAAAGGGGGTGCCTTCGCTCTTGCTGGGATTCGATTCCAAGGTCCCTCGGGGAACAACAGGGGCCTTGCCACTGCGCTATGCTGAATTACTTGCCAAAGAGGTGCTTCGACCGAAGATAAACGAGCAACAACGCGACTGACTGAATCGGAAAATGAATCTGAAGAAAACTAACACCTCACGTCTGACAGAGCAGACGACGAACACCAGCAGAAAAAAATGGTAAAAGGGAGCGTCTTGCGCTGCCAGGGATTTGATCCCGCGATCTCACGGATCCAATCGCAGCGCTCACACCACTGGACCACGCTGCTGATCTTGACCAAAGGAGGAGACTTGCGTTACCTGAACCTATCACACGCGCTAACTGAAACTCAACAAAACAGCACTGGCGAAAAATGCAAACAGGTTTCAGACTTGTCGAGGCGGAGAACAACGCCACGCGCAGCAGCTCTGGAGGCGTCCCTTGGTGGCAAAAGGCATGTCCTTGGCTCGAGGGCAAGCCGTGCACGTGCCCAGTTCACGCACAGACCATGGGGGTGGCCGGCGAGGTGCCCGACATCTACGGGTACAGGAGCATGCAACCTGGCGGTCTTACGGCGAGTGGGGCTGTACGAGCGAGGGGAAGAACAGGAAGAGGAGGAGGCTCACAGTGGGGGAGGTCGAGTACGATCCCGAGGAGGCGTAGAGGAGACGCTGGAGTCGCGGGAATGGAACGGTTGTAGGCGGCAAGGAAGCAGGGGAGGTCGTGAAGGGAATATGCCCGAGAGGCAATAATAAAGTGTTTATTATATTATTCCTTGTTTATGATAAACGTTTATTTCTCATGCTAGAATTGTATTAACCAGAAACGTTGATACATGTGTGTTTAATAAACAAACAATGGTTCCTAGTAAAGCCTCTCTTTTAACTAGCTCGTCGATTAACAGATGATCAAGGTTTCCTGATCATGAACATTGGATGTTGTTAATAACGGGATCATATCATTAGGAGAATGATGTGATGAATATATACCCAAACTAAGTATAACAATACGATCAAGTCATTTAGTTTATATTGTTATATCTTGCATTCGAAGTAATCTTGTTCCTTAGACCATGAGATCATGTCAATCACTAATACCGAAAGAATACTTTAATGACATCAAACGTCACACTGTAACAGGGTGACTATAAAGGTGGTGTTAGGTATTCGGAAAGTATTAGTTGAGGCTCATGGATCAAGAATGGGATTTGTCCATCCAAAATGACGGAGAGATATACTCTGGGCCCTCTCGGTGATATCACATTGACACCGCTTGCAAGCACGTGACTAGGTCACAAGAATGTCATATCACAGAACGAGTAAAAGAGTACTTGTCGGAAACGAGATCGAACAAGGTATGGTTGATGCCGATGATCGGATCTCAGACAAGTAAAATATCGCGAGACAAAGGGAATTAGTTACGACGTTGATGGTTCACACGATCACGAGATTCATTGTTGAATATATAGGAGTCATCACGGATCTCCAGATCCCGCTGTTGATTATTGATCGGAGAGGTGTCTCAATCATGTCTGTATTATTCGCGAACCGTAGGGTGACACACTTAAGGTTTGATGATGCATTTTGAGAGGATAAGGAATATTGAAGAATGTTTGGACAGCACCGAAAATTTTTCAGGTAAAATTGAAATAGTTCAAGGGGTTTTTGTCGGATGGTTGTTAATAGAATTAACAAATGATTCGAGGTGCAATGTGCAAATGTTTGTTAATAGGATTAACAAATATTAAATAAAGAAATAGAAATGTTTTATTTATTTATTAAAGAAAACCTTTGGATTTTCCAAGTGGACAATTAAGGGAGCATGGGTGGGTGTGAGTGTGGCTTCCACTCACATCAAGAGGGGAAGAGGTGGGGGCACCATGAGTTGGCCGCACCCCCCCCCCTTGGGCTGCCCACTCCTCCCCTATAAAAGGAGGGTGAGGGCTTCCCCTCCCATATACTTGCCTCACCTCCCTTCCTCTCCACCCGCTGCTCCATACCATGGTCTTCCGCTTGGCGAAGCCCTGACCGTGGGATTCTTCACCGCATCACGTTGTTGTGCTGCTGGATTTCCGGGGATCCTCTACTTCCGCTGCCCCGCTGGATCGAGGGAACGGAGGTCGTCATCAAGCTGTACGTGTGACCGAGCACGGAGACGCTCAGCGTACATCATCGCAATCTTGAGATCGGCAAGTGAACCACTACATCATCCACGAGATTTGATCTCGTAACGTTTTAAGTCTTCGAGGGTGAGTTCTTCTATGACATCCTACTCGTTGCTTACATCTCCTAGATTAGATCTTGGCTTGTTGGTTGTTTATGTGTAGGAAATTTTTTTGTTTTCCTTGCTACGAACCATTCAGTGGTATCAGAGCCTCGTCTATGCGTAGATGGTTTGTACGAGTAGAACACATATGGATGTGGGCGTTGATGATCATGGTTTTGCCTCCTTTTGTATTTTGGATCCTAGTGGCATAGTGGGATGAAGCGGCCCGGACTAACCTTACATGCCCACGTACATGAGACTTGTTCCACGACTGACATGCAACTTGTATTGCATAAGTGGCTGGCGGGTGTCTGTCTCTCTCACTATAGTTAGGACCTAATCTACAACGGGTTGTTAAAAATATGTTTTATCAACGTTGTGGTTTATGTTCGTAGGTATGAACGGTTCTATCTTCGTAAGCCCAAGCCACGTAAAATATGAAAAAATAAATTAGAGACGTCTAACTTGTTTTTGCAGGGCATGTGATGTGATATGGTCAATGTTACAAATTTGATGTATGAGATGATCCGTTTTGTAAGTTATTGACATACCGGCAGGAGCCATATGGTTGTCTTATTATTTATGGCCTGCGTGTTGTATAACATATCCATGTTGTAATTTGATGGACAATCAAGATGGAGGTTCCATGGACCTTGGTGCCACGCCGGTGGGATGATGAAGATCATACCATGATGCACAAGATGGAGATCAAGTGCAAGAAGGACCATATCATATCACATTATCCATGCATGTGATGTTAATCCTTTTATGCATCTTATTTTGCTTAGACCGCGACGGTAGCATTATAAGATGATCCCTCTCAATTAATATCAAGATAATAATGTGTTCTTCCTTAGTATGCACCGTTAAGAAAGTTCGTCGTTTCGAGACACCACGTGATGATCGGGTGTGATAGACTCTACGTTCGCATACAACGGGTGTTTTCAAGCCTAGCATGTACAGACATGGCCTTGAAACACACGCAATACAATGGTTCTACTTGGCGAGCCTAGCATGTACAGACATGGCCTCGGAACACGAACCGAAAGGTAAAGCATAAGTCATATGGATGATATGATGAATATGTCGATGTTCGCCTTTGCAACTACATCATCTCACGTGATGATCGGTTTTGGTGTAGTGAATTTGGTTTGTGTAATCACCAAAACGACTAAGAGGGATGTTGTTTTTGAGTGGGAGTTCATGGGATAATTTTTTGAATTAACTTGAACTTAATTTATCATAAACTTAGTCTAAATAGTCTTTGCAAATATGTTGTAGATCATGGCTGCACCTACCTTCAATTTCAATATGTTCATGGAGAAAGAAAATCTAGCGAACAATGGTAGCAACTTTACCAACTGGGCACTTAACCTGAGGATTCTCCTCACCGCTTGCAAGAAGCTCTATGTGCTTGATGCACCGCTAGGTGACCAGCCCGCTGATGATGCTTCTGATGAAGATAAAAATGTTTATCTGACTCAAAAAGAAGACCACAGTATAGTTCATTGCGGCATCCTTTATGGATTAGAACCAGAGCTGCGAAAACGTTTCGAGAACAGCACTTCTTATGCTACAATGGGAGAATTGAAAATGATTTTCGATACCCATGCTGCAGTTGAGAGTTATGATGCTTCAAAAAAGTTCTTTAGCTGCATGATGGAAGAGAACAGCTCCGTCAGTGAGCACGTACTCAAAATGTCTGCGTACGCTGATAAGCTCATAGCCTTGGGAATAACGATTCCCAATGAGCTAGGGATACATCGTGTTCTTCAATCTCTGCCACCTAGTTACAAGAACTTTGTGATGAACTATAATATGCAAGGCATGAAGAAGTCTCTTCCTGAGCTTCTCTCGATGCTTAAAACTGCTGAAGTGGAGATGAAGAAAGATCATCAAGTGTTGATGATCAATAAGACCACTAGTTTCAAGAAAGTCAAGAAAGGCAAGCCAAATGGGCAACTTCAAGAAGGTTGGCAAGTCTGTTTCTACACCTGAGAAGAAAACCAAGAATGGTCCTAAGCCTGAGACTGAGTGCTTCTATTGCAAGGGCACTGGCCACTGGAAGCGAAACTGCCCCAAATATCTGGCAGATAAGAAGGCCGGCAAAGTGAACAAAGGTATATGTGATATACATGTTATTGATGTGTACCTTACTAGTACTCGCAGTAGCGCCTGGGTATTTGATACTGGTTCGGTTGCTCACATATGTAACTCGAAACAGGAACTCAGAATAAGCGACCACTAGCAAAGGATGAGGTGACGATGCGCGTCGGCAATGGATCAAGAGTTGATATGATCGTCGTCGGCACGCTACCTCTTCATTTACCGTTTGGATTAGTTATAAACCTGAATAAATGTTATCTGGTGCCTGCGTTGAGCATGAACATCATTTCTGGATCTTGCTTAATGCAGAGTGGTTATTCCTTTAAGTCCGAGAACAATGGTTGTTCGATTTATATGAATAATATCTTTTATGGTCACGCACCTGAGAAGAATGGTTTATTTCTTTTGAATCTTGATAGTATTGATACACATATTCATAGTGTGAATGCCAAAAGAATCAAGTTAAATGATGATATTGCTACTTACATGTGGCATTGCCGCTTAGGTCATATTGGTGTTAAACGCATGAAGAAGCTCCATTCTGATGGACTCTTAGAATCACTTGACTATGAATCATTTGAAACGTGTGAACCATGCCTTATGGGCAAGATGACTAGAACCCCGTTTTCAGGTTCTATGGAACGGGCGACAGACTTACTGGAAATCATACATATTGATGTGTGTGGACCAATGAGTGTATCGGCGCGCGGTGGATATCGTTATTTTGTCACTTTCACAGATGATTTGAGTAGATATGGATATATTTACTTAATGAAACACAAATCTGAGACGTTTGAAAAGTTCAAAGAATTTCAGTGTGAAGTTGAAAATCATCGTAACAGAAAGATTAAATTTCTACGATCTGATCGTGGAGGTGAATATTTAAGTTACGAGTTTGGCATGCATATGAAACAATGTGGAATAGTTTCACAACTCACACCTACCGGAACACCACAGCGTAATGGTGTTTCCGAACGTCGTAATCGTACTTTATTGGATATGGTTCGATCTATGATGTCTCTTACAGATTTGCCACTGTCATTTTGGGGTTATGCACTAGAGACCGCTGCATTCACTTTAAATAGGGCACCATCTAAATCCGTTGAAACGACACCGTATGAATTATGGTTTGGAAACAAACCTAAGCTGTCATTTCTAAAAGTTTGGGGCTGCGATGTTTATGTGAAGAAGCTTCAACCTGATAAACTCGAACCCAAAGCGGAAAAATGCATCTTCATAGGATACCCTCAGGAAACAATAGGGTACACCTTCTATCACAGATCCGAAGGCAAGATTTTCTTTGCCAAGAATAGATCCTTTTTAGAGAAGGAGTTTCTCTCGAAAGGTGTGAATAGTAGGAAGGTAGAACTCGATGAGGTTATTGAACCTTCTCTTCTTGGAATGGCGAGTAGCGCAGCACCGGAAGTTGTTCCAGTGCCAACTCCGTCAGTTGAAGAGGGAACTAATGATCAAGATCATGAAACTCCAGAAGAGGAAACTACCGTGCTTCGCAGGTCAACTAGGGAACATACAGCTCCTGAACTGTATGGGAATCCCGTCTTAAACTTCATGGTAGATGGAAGTGATGACCCTGCGACGTATGATGAAGCAATGATGAGCCCAGATTCCAAAAAATGGCTTGAAGCCATGAAATCCGAAATGGGATCCATGTACGAAAACCAAGTTTGGACTTTGGTGGACTTACCCGATGACCGTAAGGCCGTTGAGAACAAATGGATTTTTAAAAAGAAAACTGATGCTGATGGTAATGTGACCGTCTATAAAGCTCGACTTGTCGCAAAAGGTTTTCGACAAATTCAAGGAGTTGACTACAATGAGACCTTCTCACCAGTAGCGATGCTAAAGTCAGTTAGGATTATGTTAGCAATTGATGCATTTTTCGATTATGAAATCTGGCAGATGGATGTCAAAACGGCATTCCTGAATGGTGACATTGAGGAAGAGTTGTATATGATGCAACCCAAAGGTTTTGTTGATCCTAAGGATGCTAACAAGGTATGCAAGCTTCAACGTTCCATTTATGGACTGAAGCAAGCATCCCGGAGTTGGAACCTCCGTTCTGATAAGGTGATCAAAGAGTTTGGATTTGATCAAATGTACGGAGAAGCTTGTAATTGGAAATGATATAGAATTGTTAAAAGGTGTAAAAGGTTATTTGAACAGTAATTTTTTGACGAAAGACCTCGGTGAAGCAGCTTATATATTAGGCATCAAAATCTACAGGGATAGATCAAGACGCTTAATTGGACTTTCGCAAAGTACATACATTGAAAAGATTTTGAAGAAGTTCAGAATGGATAAAATTAAGAAGGGGTTCTTACCAATGTTACAAGGCAAGACGTTGAGTAAGACTCAATGTCCAGTTACAGCAGAAGATAGAGAGGAAATGAATAATATTCCCTATGCTTCAGCCATAGGTTCTGTCATGTATGCTATGCTATGTACAAGACCAGATGTGGCACATGCTGTTAGTTTGACTAGTAGGTACCAATCCGATCCAGGTTTGGAACACTGGGCGACGGTCAAGAATATCCTTAAGTACTTGAGAAGAACTAAGGATATGTTTCTCGTGTATGGCGGTGAAGAAGAGCTCGTCGCAAGAGGTTACGTCGATGCTAGCTTCGTCACTGATCCGGATGACTCTCTAAGTCACAATCCGGATACGTATTTATTATGAATGGAGGAGCAGTAAGCTGGAGGAGTTCCAAGCAATCTTTGGTAGCGGGATCATCAACAGAAGCGGAATATGTTGCTGCCTCAGAGGCAACACATGAAGCAGTTTGGATGAAGGAGTTCATATCCGAACTACGTGTAGTTCCGAATGCTTTGGATCCAATGGTTATCTATTGTGACAACAATGGTGCCATTGCCAATGCTAAGGAACCAAGGTCTCACAAGAATTCCAAGCATATCAAGCGCCGTTTTCACTCCATCCGTGATTATGTCAAGGATGGGGATGTGAAGATTTGCAAAGTACACACAGATCTGAATGTGGCAGATCCGTTGACTAAAACTCTCCCAAAGGCAAAACATGATAAACACCAGAACTCCATGGGTGTTAGATTCATTACTATGTAATATAGATTATTGCCCCTAGTGCAAGTGGGAGACTGAAGGGAATATGCCCGAGAGGCAATAATAAAGTGTTTATTATATTATTCCTTGTTTATGATAAACGTTTATTTCTCATGCTAGAATTGTATTAACCGGAAACGTTGATACATGTGTGTTTAATAAACAAACAATGGTTCCTAGTAAAGCCTCTCTTTTAACTAGCTCGTCGATTAACAGATGATCAAGGTTTCGTGATCATGAACATTGGATGTTGTTAATAACGGGATCATATCATTAGGAGAATGATGTGATGAATATATACCCAAACTAAGTATAACAATACGATCAAGTCATTTAGTTTATATTGTTATATCTTGCATTCGAAGTAATCTTGTTCCTTAGACCATGAGATCATGTCAATCACTAATACCGAAAGAATACTTTAATGACATCAAATGTCACACTGTAACATGGTGACTATAAAGGTGGTGTTAGGTATTCGGAAAGTATTAGTTGAGGCTCATGGATCAAGAATGGGATTTGTCCATCCAAAATGACGGAGAGATATACTCTGGTCCCTCTCGGTGATATCACATTGACACCACTTGCAAGCACGTGACTAGGTCACAAGAATGTCATATCACAGAACGAGTAAAAGAGTACTTGTCGGAAACGAGATCGAACAAGGTATGGTTGATGCCGATGATCGGATCTCGGACAAGTAAAATATCGCGAGACAAAGGGAATTAGTTACGGCGTTGATGGTTCACACGATCACAAGATTCATCGTTGAATATATAGGAGTCATCACGGATCTCCAGATCCCGCTGTTGATTATTGATCGGAGAGGTGTCTCAATCATGTCTGTATTATTCGCGAACCGTAGGGTGACACACTTAAGGTTTGATGATGCATTTTGAGAGGATAAGGAATATTGCAGAATGTTTGGACGGCACCGAAATTGTTTCGGGTAAAATTGAAATAGTTCAAGGGGTTTTTGTCGGATGGTTGTTAATAGAATTAACAAATGATTCGAGGTGCAATGTGCAAATGTTTGTTAATAGGATTAACAAATATTAAATAAAGAAATAGAAATGTTTTATTTATTTATTAAAGAAAACCTTTGGATTTTCCAAGTGGACAATTAAGGGAGCATGGGTGGGTGTGAGTGTGGCTTCCACTCACATCAAGAGGGGAAGAGGTGGGGGCACCATGAGTTGGCCGCACCCCCCCCTTGGGCTGCCCACTCCTCCCCTATAAAAGGAGGGTGAGGGCTTCCCCTCCCATATACTTGCCTCACCTCCCTTCCTCTCCACCCGCTGCTCCATACCATGGTCTTCCGCTTGGCGAAGCCCTGACCGTGGGATTCTTCACCGCATCACGTTGTTGTGCTGCTGGATTTCCGGGGATCCTCTACTTCCGCTGCCCCGCTGGATCGAGGGAACGGAGGTCGTCATCAAGCTGTACGTGTGACCGAGCACAGAGACGCTCAGCGTACATCATCGCGATCTTGAGATCGGCAAGTGAACCACTACATCATCCACGAGATTTGATCTCGTAACGTTTTAAGTCTTCGAGGGTGAGTTCTTCTATGACATCCTACTCGTTGCTTACATCTCCTAGATTAGATCTTGGCTTGTTGGTTGTTTATGCGTAGGAATTTTTTTTGTTTTCCTTGCTACGAACCCTTCAGGTCGCGGTCGCCGTCTCGCGGGAAAACGACGACACCCAAGGAGAAGCTTAGGCTCGCCGGCCTCCAATTCCCGCGCTCGTAGACGCGCACGCGGATATAGAGGACACCGACTTCGACGACGATGACGACGGGTTGGGCATGGTCATGAATCTGGAGCTCCACGGCCTCCTGATCATGGCAGAAAAAAATAGAGAAGGATGAGGGAAATTTGGTGCTTGCGGCGCGAGGGAGGAGAGGGGGAAGGCTAGGGTTCGCGAGGGGGGTCAAAATGGGCGAGCCGAAGGGCAAAAGAGGAAGCACGGGGCATCTCCCTCTCGCGGTCACGCCATGTGCGTGAGGGGAAGTGCTGCTCACCTTTCCAGCAAGGAGAAGAAGGTCGTTCATACCCCTTCGGGATGGGCTGATTTGGGGGAGAAAGAGAAGATGGACCGGATAAAAAGAAAAAGTACCAAGTGGCCACTAGAAGAAATACATCTGCATTTATTCCTTTAATTAAAAGACAGCAGAAGAAAGGGAATACATTAAATAGAAAAGAGAGAAAATCATATAAAAATATGATTTATCATCCTCGGGAATTATAGGATTTGTAGAAAAATAATTTGCTCCAAAATATTTAAGTAATTCAAATTCTATTTGAATTTAATTCAAATCCCTTTGAACTACAACCCTATCAAGTAAAGGGGAGGGAAACTTGATATTTCGGTGAGATGATCATAAGGTTGACAGAACTCACTAGGCCGAAGGGCTAGTTTAAAGGGTGATTCCTCAATCATGGAAAAACGATGGAAGGAGCTTTTGAATGATATTGGTACTATTTTATAAAATGGACAAAAGCCATAAAAATGAATTTGACTATTTATCATCACATGATATAAGTCATATAACACCCATGCCAAGTCTCATACATCAAGGATGAAGCAAAACAAAATCATGAAAGATAGGTCAAGTGGGGTTTAATGCATTCAGGCTGTTACAGCATCCAACTTGCTCGCTCAAGAAGACCTAGAGCTCGTTTGAGGAGGCTCATCATTGAAATATACAAGCCAAGTTCTATAGTGTGAAGGTCACCGCATAGCTATATGCATGTATGATCATCTCTATGGAGTACAAGATATAAGAGGGAGTACGATTGTGGATCTTTCAAAAGGAATAGTAGTGTTGCCCCCTTCTCTCTTTTTATTTTCTTTTTCTCTTTTTTCTATTTTTTGTATGTTTTTGGTGGCCTCAATGGCTCTTTCTATTTAACTCTCATTTGTCCTCTTTGGGATCTTTTAATTTTTTCCTCTTTGGGATCTTTTCCTCACTTAAGGGAAACACTTTATTTTACAAGGAGTATAGGAGATCTTTCACACTTTACAAAAGTACTCATCATAAATAAGATGTATCTATCATGATGTATGCAAATGTATGCCTCTGCCAGTGTAGCAGGAACATGTATGACATGAAGATCAAGTAATGAGAAGGTGGATGTTGCATGGCAATGTATCTCAGAAAGGCTATGGAAATGCCTTGATAAGTAGGTATGGTGGCTGTTTTGAGGAAAGATATAAGGAGGTTTATGATGACAGAACGTATCATGCCAAGGGTTTGGATGCACCGGCGAAGGTGGACGTCAACTCTCGGAGTGAGAAGAGGGCAATGCGCGGTACAGAAGAGGCTAGCAAATATGAGGAGGTGGAAGTGTCAACTTTCAATACTTACACTAGTCCGAAGAACTCATGCACTTATTATCGGTAACTCTCAATCTAATAAGGAGGTTCACAAAGAGACAAGTACCCCGAGGAGGAGTGTATGGGGGTTTGGTTATCCTTGCGCATCCTCGACTCATGGTACGTGAGTGTACTCTAATATCCGATCCCTCCAAATATTAGTGATCCATCTAGTAGCCAGAGTTCTCAACTAGTTTTTGTAGTTTTTGAAAATAAACAAGGATTTCCCAATATACGACACCTATCACTAATAGGCTAGAGATCTTGACACCAAAAGTTCAAACATTACTCACAACAATACCTCACAACTATTGCAAGTTACTACTACAATAAAATAGCAACCTCAATTACCTACTTAAAGACAAGAGGCAACTCAGTGCAACAACCAACTCTCTTAACAAGATAAACATGAAAACTAAAGAGAGTTCCAGCAACAAACTAAACTAAAGCTCTTCAAGAATATAAACATGAAAACTAAGAGCTAAACATGATAGCAGCTACGAAAAGATAAAGAACACACAACAAAAGAAAGATAAGCATGAAAATCCTATGATGTGTTCTAGTTTGAAGAGGAGCGTGTTTCTCTCCCACACAAAGAAAGTTGGGTTCTAACTTGTTATGAACAGAAAACAAAGCTAAAGAAAACTAGAAAGTAAAGGTCAAGACGCTCCAAGCATAGCACATAACGCATGAAGTGATAAAAATATAATGGAACGAAGGACGAACTAATAATTGTTGATGAAGAAGGGGATGCACGGGGCCATCCCCAAGCTTAGACGCTTGAGTCTCCTTGAATATTTCTTGGGGTGCGTAGGGGGCATCCCCAAGCTTGAGTGTTTAACACTCCTGGATCTTCTTTCATCATCTTCCCTCGCACACTTGAAAACTCGCTTCATACATAACTCATCATAATCTGATTAGAGAGGTTAGTGCCCTTCATAAAATAATTTTCCTCTACTGGAAATAAAGATTTTCTTGAAGGGCTACTGTTTCTCAAGACCGCCAAAAAGTTTTTGCAAGGAAAAAGCTAGCGCAAGACTTGCAAAATTGAGGAAAGGAAAAATGTGGCAGAATGTGTGAAAAACAGACCAACATGTAGTAAATAATTGTTTCGGGGTACTTCTGCAACTCAAATCAAAAAACTCAGAACAGACACACGAAAGACAATTTTATGGAGCACGCTGTCAAAAAAATTCAGATCAAAAAGATGATCTGGTGATTTATCGTGAATTTTTCCGTCCAAGGACAGAATCTGTTTTATGGTAAGCATGTGACAACTTTTGAACTTTCTTGGAATGAGAGGCTAAACTTGGCACAAATCTTGAAAATAAAGATACAATGATGTTGCTAGAGTGGTAAAAATCATCAAGACCATTAAAAACTAAAAGTAAAAAACTCAAAGTATAGATAACAAGGGTTGTCTCCCTAGAGCTCTTTCTTTATAGCCATAAAGATAGGCTTAAGATTTTAATGATGCTCTCATGGGAATAATAGTTGAAGAACAAAAGAGAGCATCAAGAAGCAAATATCAAACACATTTAAGTCTAACATGATTCCTTTGCATAGGAATATTGCAATGAAATAACCATTGAAGCATAAAGATATTAGCATAGGAAGGTAAAATAAAGTGCAACTTCAAGACCTTCAACATAAAGAGAGGGAACTTGATATTATTGAAATATCAATAAGCATATGTTCCCCTCTCATAATAATTTCCAGTGGGATCATGAATAAACTCAACAATATAAGTATCACATAAAAAAATCTTATCATGATCCACAAGCATAGAAAATTTATTACTCTCCACATAAGAAAAATCATCAATAGTAGTGGGAGCAAACTCAAGAAAATAGCTATCACATGAATCATTCTTATCATGATCCATTTTCAAAAATGTATTCTTTATAGCATAAGTGTCATCACAATAATCATCATATATAGGAGGCAAAGTATCATCAAAATAAATTTCCTCATAAAACTTGGGGGGCTAAAAAGATCATATCCATAAATCATAGCATCCCCAAGCTTATGGCTTTTCATATCATTAGCATCAAAGATATTCAAAGAAGACATACTAATAACATTGCTACTATCATGAGTGGTGTGCAAATAATAAAGCTCCATAGGATTTTTTATTTTCTCTTAAAACACTTCATGTCCCAACTCAAGGTAGAGGTCATAAAGCTCTCTCACAATATTTTTGTTGTTTTGCACAAGCCTAACTAGTGAAAATAAAAACAAGAAACAAAAATATTTAATTGCAAGATCTCAAGATATACCTTCAAACCTTACCTCCCCGGCAACGGCGCCAGAAATAGCTTGATGTCTACGCACGCTTCTATTCTTGTAGACTATGTTGGGCCTCCAAGCGCAGAGGTTTGTAGGATAGCAGCAATTTCCCTCAAGTGGATGACCTAAGGTTTATCGAACTCAAAGAAGTCGAGGTTGAAGATGGTCTCTCTCAAGCAACCCTGCAATTAAGATACAAGAAGTCTCTTGTGTCCCCATGATACGTCCCAAACGTATCTATAATTTCTGCTTGCCCCATTGTAAGGCCCAATATGCGGTACTGTTCCAGATCTAGATGTTTCCATCCAGATCCGGGGACGAAGCACATATCGGCCCCACCGCGACATATGACATCGCCATATGCCCCGGATTTCCAACATGATATCACAACATTACAACTACAAGAATACAACATCTCATACAATCGGCATACAACTGCCTTAAATACATTACATCAGCGGAAGACATATGTCTGAGTAGAGACTACAATCAAATGCCTACTGGCAAAGAGAAAAACATCGATCCCCATAACCACACGGGTCCAGGGCCTCCGCCGGGATCCGCCTAACTAGTCGTCGTCTAGTCTCCACGTGAAACGTCGATCACCATACCTGTTGTCGATCAGGAACCCTGAAAAGAGTTTGGGGGTAGTATCATGAGTACAGAAGTACTCAGCATCCAACTGTAGTGGTCAACTGACCCAGCAAGCACTTCATCACTCGTCATTCTAGGACAACTAGTAGTTTACGGTAAGGATGGGGTAAGTGGTGAGGTTGCTTCCGCACTAGCATTTATGAAGTGGCTAACGATCTAGAGAGTAAGATAAGAAGCCAAGCATTCGATGAGGAATCGCCTCCAACAAGTCTGGCTATCCACCTACTTACGCAAACATAACACCTATCCTATCCTTGTCCTCCTCTTCGCATCCCGACGAAGAAGAAGCAGTCAAGGCACACACACACGTTGATCAAGTTATATTAAGATTATCTCAGTTGTTGTTGTCTGTGAACAAGGAGTAGGTCTCAAGTCGTCCATAACCGTGGACACGGCTTCTCGAAAAGATTTAACCATGCAGGGGTGTACCAACTTCCCATTACAAGGCTCCGCACGCACGCCCATCTCTCTCAGTTGCTACCCATCATAGGCAACCATTTTATGATTTAGTTCTGAGAGATCCGAAACGACAGATCCCTCTAAATAACAACGAACAAATCCGGATGGCCCCCGGTGAGTCGACACCCAACTCAAAAGTCGGCCGCGCTCTCGAATCGGTCTCTACCGTATGTCGCAGGTTTGTATAGCCGGTTAATCACACATGGGAAACCGGGTCCTCAGCCGGACAAGGTGGGCCATCAAGGGAACTATGTCCTCACTGGTCTGGGTTGGTTGGAAAACTACTGGCGGCCGACCAGCACACACACGGTTTCAAATGGTAAATCAGCTTGGGCCACCCCTAGAAATGTTTGAAGCTAGGTAGGTAAGAAAAGGGGACCCCATAAAATCCCACACGCGGTTAGGCACGCTCAGTCTTAAAACCAATACCCAGAACTCGGGTCCTAGGTGACTCGAATGGAACAAAGCGTCGGGGCGGGATAGCCTGGACCTTCCATCCTTCGTCGAATATAGTCAACATTATAATAATAATCATATCATCAACAACAATATAATAATGTGATAGCCAAAACCTAGGAGTAACAGGGGGTAACATCGTAAATCCTAAGCATGCATACTAAGTAGGGGCTGAGCAACGAGCAATAGTAACATAGCAGTACATGGTTTGCTGGGAGGGGACATGGCTGTATCGGTTTGAAAGAGATTGTAAACATGTGGTAGGATCAAACATCGAACCTATCCTAGACTAGCATGCAAACCGCTGGTTGAAATAGAATGGATCATAAGTAAGGTATAGTCCTTGCCTGTTGATAAGTCGGGTTCCGAAGGTGTAGTTGATCGCAAGCTCGCATCGTCTCCGAGAGGTACCCGCGGAAGCACACATGACGGTAAACACTGGAAAGCAATCAACGAGCAAGCATCTATTACTACGAAGCCATCACGAGCAAGCATCAACAAGGAGGCAACACGAGACATCACACCTACCGTCAAGAGCGATTACTAACAGGTTAAGTGGAGTACTCGTCACACACGACGATACCGCACATTTGGATACGTTCAAGTTGTTTAGTTCACAAGGTGAGCAAAGGTTGTTAACATGGCATATCACTCAAGCATGGCATAACACACAAACATGTCAAGAGGTGAAGCATAAGATAAACTATCTATGCTAGTCAATTTAAGTGAGGCACAACCTAAACACGGCATACCACTAAGTACCCCACGACAATTAAAAGATTTGGTATTGTTCTTCCCTAAACCATATTTTAGGTTGGTTAACAGCAGAAAAAAATAGCATGAACACAAAGTACACGAAAAACTAATCAAGTTACATATAAAGAACACTCCAAACGGAGTTACGGTTAAAGAGATACAAGCAAAACAAGTTTGGAACACAATTTGCCAACATCAGGAAGCACACTTTAGAGCAATGCATAAACAGGATAATGAATGCAAACATGCTTACAAATGATATGCAACTAATGTAGACATGACACGGAAGGCATGTCAAAAAGAATCATGCAAATAGGCATCATGAACAACTAATTATAGCTCATGCAAAATGCAATAAAACCTTACTGGTCTAGGACTTGGTGAAAATCACGAAAACAAGGCAGAAACTGTTATTTTATGCTGTACAAACAGGAGCAAAACTATATGCAAAAGTGCAGCAACATGACATAGCAATATATGAGCATGAAGTAGGCATGATGGTGATCAGGTACAAAAAAGAATCAAGGTCATAGGCATAATAGAGCAAAAGATATTAAGCATGCAACATGGCATCGGGACGTTACACACTTAGTGAAAAAGAGAGGTGGCTGTCAACAACAGCGGCATAGCAACTTTCGAGCTCAATAACTAGATGACCAGCAAGCATATCATGACAATGAAATACATATAATGGAAGTAGACATGATGCTTAACAGTATGCAAAAAGAATCAATGCAATAGGCCTCATGGATGTGTCACAATCATCAACCAAAGTTGCAATAAAATAACAGCAACAACACATAACAGAAAATAATAGCATTTAACAGCCTGATGCCCACTTCATCAAAGATTAACATCATCAAGATGACCTCAAATCAAAATGCTCACAAAATATGAACTGAAGTACACACAATTCTTAAAAAATTTCCTTTTGGGCGCATCGTGATCCGAGCTACGGTTTGATCGCAAATTACGTCGCAAAATTGAATCTGCAGCAAAATTATCACAGACTTAGAAAAAAATAAGAAAAGGGAAAAAACAGAAAGCAGAAGAAAAAAAGGAGGTCGGGCCTCACCCATGGGCTAGGCCCACGTGGCTGGAGAGGTCGTGGCTGACTGGGCCAGGCGGCTGCGAAGTGGGCTTCGGGGTGCTGGGCCGCCATGGGGGCAGGCCGGCCCACACGGCTGGAGGCAGGGCTTGTCTCCGTCCCGACGACACGAGGCGGCGGCGCGACGGTCGTTGTCGCCGGCGAGCAGGCGGCGGGGGGCGGTGCAGACGAAGGGGCGCGGTGGATCCGGGCGCGGCCTCGCCGGATCCGGTCGCCGGGGTGGCTGGACGTGGAGTGGGGGGCCGCCGACGGGGTCTGGGGTGGCGCGGAGCTTCGAGATCGTGGCCGGCCATGGTGGGGTGGCTCCGGTCGCCGGGTGTTGCAGAGGAGAAGAAGGGAGGCGTGGGAGGAGAGGAAGAAGGAAGGGCGCGGGCGGCGCAACTCACCGGAGACGGCGGCGCGAGGCGCGGCGCTGCGGCGGCGGTCGCGGCTGCCGGAGGCGGCGGTGGGATGGCTCGGCCGTCCGGGGTGGCGCCCGGATGGGCCTCGGCGGGCCTGGAGGCGGCGACTAGAGCACTGCGGGGCCCGGATCGACTGGGTGGAGGCTGGATCCCCTTCGGGGGTGACGTGGCCGCACAGGAGCCCTCCATTCGCAGATCTGACGGTCAGATTTGGCGAGGAGGCTAGGATTTCGGGATTTGGGGTATTTGGGGCAGATCTGGACATTGTGAGGGGGATGACTGCAATTTTGTGGCTAGGGGAACCCTAAAAAGAGGTGAGAGTGTGGTGGTCTTTATATAGCACAGGTGGCTGGCAGTTTGCAAAAACATCCCCGGTTTTTCTCTCGCGCGCGCGGTGTTTACGTTTCTGACCGCCGGGGGTCCGCAGTCTCTTCGATTCGGGTAAAACTTCGAACTGCGCGATCAGCGCGTCGAGCCGGCGGCGTTCAGCTCGCGCTGAAACCGTTCCGAGAACATTTTCCGGCGCGCTATAAAAATATCCCGTTTACTTATTAAACGGGGTTTTTCGTTCCGTTGGCTGCTACTGGTCTCGTGCATTTTTCGCGACGATGATCGGGCGAAACCCGGTGTCGCAAATGTCGAGTGTCAGGGTGGCAAAGGTCGGTCTCCGTCCGATACGAGATAAGAGGGAAGAAAATAACCGTTGATCGATAAATCGGGGATGCAAACACCACAAAGAAATCAGAAAATCAAACAATTCACACCGAAAACAAAAATTTTAATTTTTGTAAAATCGGGGCTGTTACATCCATGCACTACAAAAAACCTGCTTATACATGATGGATTTTCGATGACATTTCTAAAAACCGTCATCGATGACCTGATACAGCTTCCCGCAAGCCCGCTGAATCCTGATAAAGCCCGCCCAATGGTTCCTCGTATAAATTGTCAACCCTAATTCCTCGTCTCCCACACATAGCCGCCACCCACCAAATCTCTGCTTCCCTCCTCCCACAGCTCGCCGCCAGCCCTCCCCTACTCACGCAGCTGGTCGCCGCAGGACCCTTCCCTTGCTATCGTGTGCCTACCTCGACGCAGATTGCTGGTCCCTCCATCCTTCATCTCCCCGGCCGCGCAGATCCTTCACCTCCCAGCCACCACGGCGGTGGATCCGCAGTGCCTGCGCCCGATCCACGGCGACGGCGGCGCCCGATCCGCAGTGCCGTGCCTCTGCTGCTACCGCCGAGCTCGCTCCTCATCTCTCCCGCGCTTCTCCTGAACAGCCGCTTCTTCTTCCACTCCCTAATCTCGTCATGGGCTGTGTGTGATTTGTGCTTCTTCTGGTATAACTAATCCTCATTAGTTTCACCCTTTTTTATCTATACTAGTGATGCGGTGTGATTGATTGATTGAATCCTGCTAGGGCTAGCTTTTGATTCAACCGGATCTTGTGTTGTTAGCAAGTTAAATTATTATGATTCTATATGGCACTTGGAACTTGCAGAGTCAGTGCAAACTTACTTGTACAATCACATCCGTGCTAGTGATGATTATTGCGCTTGCTTCCTGGATCTGTCCCTAATCTTGGTGCCAACTGCTTCCTTTTGAGACTATATAGTATATACTATATAATATTTTGTGCATGTCAATGTCAAGTATAAGAGAAGAATGGTGTCAAACTAATTGTTGTTTCATAGGAAAAAAGGCACATATATACTTATATATTAAAAAGGAAGCACCCAAGTCATCTTGCTAAGATGAGAAGTTGATTCCGTACAGCCAGTCTTGCTGTTCCTTTTAGATTGCTGCTGAACCCTGCAAAAAAAACTTACCTTTTCAATCTAAATAGCTCATGTGAGTTGCAAAACAAACAGAAAGTGGTCATCATCATTGTTGTATCAATTCATTTTTTCTTGAATCATGATTTACAACATGTAGAAAGCACAAATATCACATGTCCATACATGGAACAGAAATACTCAGGCCTATATCATTGTAGAGGATTTGATTCCTTGTTGCTGCCATAAATCTGCACATGAAAGTCTTAACAACGGCCAGTTGACCAAGGTAGAAAGACATACAACTAGACAGGGGATGTGGGATCAGGATCAAGATCAAAGGTCGCTCTTGCCTCTAGTCGTTGGCCTCGGCACCCTTTCCCTTTAAATATTTTAGTTTGTGCATTTTTTCAAATGTTAATTTCAGTTTCACCAATTGTATATAAACTGAAAAATGAATTTACACTTCACTGTCTATACTGTTGTTGATTACTTTAGTATCTAAATTGTTGACTTTGGATAACTGAATATGCTGAACACTGTGCCTTGCTATTGCTCCACATCCAGAGGGCCCTTTGTAACTGTGCAACTTACTACAACTTGAATTTTTTCACCCCCATTTCTTTACTTTCTGCCATGTTATTGCTCCATTCCATGTAACCTCAGTATTGTCCTGCTAGTAATCTACATGTGATTTTTTATGATTTGAGTTCTAGCATGTCAACCTCAGTATTGTGGTGAATTTTTCATAAATTGAGTGCGTGTAGAAGGATTCGTGGAGGTTTCTCATCATGAGCTCAAAAAGAACTTTCATGTCTTTATTCCATCCTCTTAACCATGTGTTTCTTGACTTGTCTGTTACAGAGTGTGGCTTATGATGATTTACAGGAGCTCAATTCAATCTGTACATGTGCTCAATTTCATGATCAAAGGGTAATTCCTTATCTGAATGACTTGTTTGCTAACACCTATTTCTTTTTTCTCAGGTCCACTACATGGATTTTGAAACTTTAGAAGTTAGGTTGAATGCTATTCTCAATGGTGGATCATTTGGCAATAATATGTATGCTTTGGCTTCTTTAGCTGCTTTACCAATATCATACTCAGAAAAGCCTGAGGTAGAAATATTAGATTCTAGTATATCGAATAATAGAAATAATTGATGTTGTACATTATCATTCAGTGGATGATTTTATAAACTCCTATGTTGTATATACCGGTCGATGGCTTCATAAATAGTACATGATTGTTTATTTTATGGCACTTTCAAATACTTTGTCTTGGATCATAAATATTATAATTTCTTATATGTACCCATGGATGGCTTCATAAATATTATAATTTGTGCAATGAATTTATCATGCTGAAAAAATGTATTGTTAAAAATTGGACAAGAAATGGGATAATTCCTTGCAATTTAAATTATTCCCAAATCAATGACGGTTTCTGTGATGGTCAAGCTCGGGCCTAGCTTAGGTTGGGCGGGCCTCGGAGTAGACCCGTGACGGTCGAGGACCATCATGGAAGGTACGGTGTCAAATTATGACGCGTGATACATGACAGATTTCAAATCCTTCATTGACGCACATCCATGATGGTTTTTCACCACTCGATGACAGATTGAAACCGTAATGCTATGATCTAGATACACTTTCATACACTTTTGATCATATTTAGACTAACTTATTAACTCAGTGCACCACAGTGTCAGTTCCTATTTTCTGCTGTTTTTGTATTCCAGGTTTTCCTCATATTAAAAATGCTCCAAAAATTCGAGAAAAATCGAATAAAAAATCAGCGCAACGGAACCTTCTGGAATTACCAAATAGGGCCAAAGGGCCACCACCAGGGACCTAGGCGGCCACCTGGCGCGGCCTAGGGCATGGCCGCGCAAGAGGGGGCGCCTGGACCCTTGGGGGGCCCCTGGCTGCCCCCCTTCGCATATTTATTCTCCGTGTCGCGAAACCTTCGAAGACAGAACCCCTTTTCGCGATCTCGCCTCTGTTCCGCCGCCGCCGTGCTTTCAAGATCAGGAGCGCCAGTAGCCCTCTTCCCGACACCCTGCCGGAGGGAGGATTGACCTCCAGGAGCTTCCCCTCCACCATGGACGCTTTTCGGATATGCCGTGAGTAGTTTCCCTTGGACAATTGGTCCGTGATCAGTAGCTATGTGATGTTCTCCTCCCCTCTTTGTTCTTCATGGTTTAGACCTCCTGAGCCGCCCTACATAATTGAGGCACATATGTAATTTTTTGCTGTTGCTATGCTGAGTTTGCTGGGATCTGATGGATTATGAGACTATGTTCAGATCGTGATTGAGTAATATATTTGGTTTTTATCTTTTATATTTTTGTTCCTAAGTAATTCTTGCATGTTCTCCGTTGTTGTTTATTGCTTTGGCCAAATAATAGGTAGTGACTGCAAGAGGGAACTTTATGCTCGATTGTGGGTTCACGGCCCCCGATGACACGCTTGAATGACAGAAACATGAGTCTAGGGGATGTGTTGTTGCCACAAGGGGGAAAACAACGGTGTTTGTAACCGCGGCTGCAAGGATTTTTTACTTTACGCAAAGTGCTTTTTAATGCAGTTGTCTGCTGCTTTCGGTTTACACTTTGGGTGGGGCTCGCAACTTAATACCAGCGAGATGTTCTGGATAGATATCTCAAGGTGGATGATTAGTAGTAGATGCAGTTGGATTTCGGTCTACTTATTTTGGCGTACCGCCATGCTTTTGAGCCTCGTCCTTTCTTTGTAGCATAGTTAGCATTGCGGTGCATTTTTAATCCTGTCAATTGCCCAGTTGTAATTTGTTTACCTCGCATAGAAATTTTATCGTCTTTGGGAGAGAGACATCACTAGTGAACATCAAGGGACCCCGGTCCATATTCTCATCACTGTTTACACGCTCTTTTATTTTCTTGTTTTTACTTTCTAGTTGCTATCACCATTATCATTATTATCCCTTGCGTTTGATCCTTTGTGAACAACAAGGCCGGAGAGATTGACAACCTCTATGTACTCATTGGGAAGTAAAGTTATTTGTATTGTGTGCAGGTCCACGTCAATTGCCCTGTTGGCACCTACTTATCATTGCCGGAGTCCTACGGGAGACAAACCCTATCCTCTACATAGGGGAAATTTGCCGCTACACCACATCTAACCTTCCACTTGGGGTAACCAACGAGGATAGAGTAACAAGCAAACGTCGTTGCCGGGGACTCCGAGTGCTAAGATAGGGGAGTTGCACACTATCTTTTACCTTTGGTTTTTAGTCTTGTTAGTTTACCTTTTTATCTGTGTCCTATATCAAAAATCACAAAAAATGACCTATCTTGATTTTAGTAGTCCTCCTTATTTAGATGAACATGTTAGGACTTGGTGCATTGAGGGAATCGGAAGTTCTAGATTTCCGTCAAAGGGATGGAGAAAATATGAAGAAGGCATGGGACCGAATTTCGGAAGCACATAAAAGAATTATTCCTTGGATACCTATAAAAATTGTTCTTAGAAATTTTTACCATGGTCTTTTTAAGTGGTGTAAACACTCTCATGATATTATAGCTGAAGGAGACTTTTTAGAGTGTGATGAAGCTAGAGCTCTTGATATTTTTCATGGTCTATCTAGTTATTTTGTTTATGATCATAGTATTGATACTGTTGTAGATAGACTTGCCACTATTGAAAAGAGGATGGATGCTCTAGACTTGAGGAAGGTAGAGGAATTTAAGTCCAACAAGAAAGAAATGTTGGAGATAGATGATGATTGGGAGCCCTTTGTTAGGATTAGCATCTCTAACTAAGACTTCCTTGCTTTTTGTGATCTTGGATCCATAGTTTCTACCATGCCAAAAATAGTCTATGATTCTTTGAAACTAGATACAGATAAGTTGTCATCTTATCATGAACATGCTAATGGAGATATTTCAGAGGTTAAAGGGAAGGTAAAACAAGTCCAAGTTGCATTTCTTCATAGGGTTGCACCGATGGATTTATTCATCATGGAGCCAAACCAAAGCAACATCGTGCTTGGAAGGGACTTCCTCCGACCCATTAAAGGCTTCATTGATATTGGTAACGGACACATACACTTACGCGGTAAGTCGAAAGGTAAGTACCTCTTTCCTAGGAAGAAGAAGAATGAGCTTGTTGAAAATCAATTTGGAGGTTTTTACGACTCCGATGACCTCGGAGACCTTTGATTCTTCTTTTGCTTTATGCCTAGCTTAAAGGCGTAAAAGAAAGCGCTTGTTGGGAGGAAACCCAAGATGTTTTTTACTTATGTTCTTAGTGGTCTTGATGATTTTTACTACTGTAGCAACATCATTGTATCTTTACTTTCAACCTTTGTGCCAAGTTATAGCCTCTTATGATAAGGGAAGCAAAAGTTGTGACATGTTGTCCAGAAAACAGATTATGTCTGCTTGACGGAAAAAATCGGAACAAATCACCAGTTTATCTTTTTTAGCTGAATTTTTTACACAGCATGCTCTATACAATTGTGAAACTTTCGTAAGTTCTGAGTTTTTTTATTTGAGTTGCAGAAGTGCCCCGAAATGTTTTCTCCTACCTGCTGTTCTGTTTTTCACAGATTCTGCCACGTTTTGCCTTTCCTTACTTTTGCAAACCTTAAGCTTGCTTTTTCTTTGCAAAAACCTTTTGGAAATCTTGTTAAACAGTAGATCTTCAAGAATATCTTTATTTAAAGTGGGGGAAAATATTTTATTAAGGTTACTAACCTCTCTAATCAGCTTATGATGAGTTATGTATGAAGGGAGTTTTCAAGTGTGCGAGGGAAGATGATGAAAGAAGATCCAGGAGTGTCAAACGCTCAAGCTTGAGGATGCCCGCATGCATCCACAATAAATATTCAAGGAGACTCAAGCGTCTAAGCTTGGGGATGCCCCCGTGCATCCCCTTCTCCATCAACAATCATCAGTTCGTCCTTCGTCTCACTATATTTTTATCACTTCATGCGTTATGTGCTATGCTTGGAGCATCTCACTCTTAGGTTTAATTTTTTGTTTTCTTTAGCTTTGCTTGCTGTTCATAACAAGTTAGACCCCAGCTTACTTTGTGTGGGAGAGCATCATAGGATTTTTCATGCTTATCTTTCTGTTGTTGTGTGTTCTTTATCTTTTCGTAGCTACTGCCATGTTTAGTTTTAGTTTTAGTTTTGGGACAATTTCATTTTCCCCCCTAACTTGAGCCACCACCTGGCATTTGCCCCTAATTTTTGGGTATGCTCAAAAACACCCCTCTTCCGTCTGTGTCCCTTACAGAAATACCCTTCCCGGCCGTTTTCGTCCAGTCAAAAGGGTTTGACCGTCTTCGAAACTTTTCTTGGACACTGATACCCCTCTTGACAAGTGGGACCCATCAGTAAAAAAAAGACCCATCCTCTTTCTCTCTCTCTCTTACATGCATGGCCTACCAATAAAACACTCTCTCACTTACATGTGGGGCCACCAAAAAAAGAAATTATACAAAAATAAAAGTTTTTATTTATCGGGAAAAAGTTTTTATTTTTGGGGAAAAAGTTTTTATTTTTCGGGAGAAAGTTTTTTTGGGAAAAAGTTTTTATTTTTCGGGAAAAAGTTTTTATTTTTGGGGAAAAAGTTTTTATTTTTCGGGAGAATTTTTTTTGGAAAAAGTTTTTATTTTTCGGAAAAAAGTTTATTTTTTGGGAATTTTTTTTATTTTTCGGGAAAAGTTTTTTTGGAAAAAAGTTTTTATTTTTTGGGAAAACTTTATTTTTTAGGAAAAGTTTTTTTTTGGAAATATTTTTATTTTTCGGGAAAAAAAATTATTTTTCGAGAAAAGTTTTTTTTGAGAATTTTTATTTATTTTTTGGGAAAACTTATTTTTTTGAAAATTATTTCCCTCAAAAAGATATTATTTTTTTGGCGGGCAATGCATGTAAGAGAGAGAGAGAAAGAGGATGGCTCTATTTTTTTTACTGATGGGTCCCACTTGTCAGGAGGGGTATCAGTGTCCAAGAAAAGTTTCGAAGATGGTCAAACCCCTTTGACTAGATGGAAACGGCCGGGAAGGGTATTTCTATAAGGAGACTTGACGGAAGAGGGGCATTTTTGAGCATATCCGAAAATTAGGGGCAAATGCCAGGTGGTGGCTCAAGTTAGGGGGAGAAATGGAATTGTCCCTTTAGTTTTTGTCTTTAGCAAGAGCCTTGGATTTTGTTTAGTTTGTTGCTGGAACTCTCTTTAATTTTCATGTTTATCTTGTTAAGAGAGTTGGTTGTTGCACTGAGTTGTGTCTTGTCTTGAAACTAGGTAATTGAGGTTGCTATTTAATTGTAGTAGTAACTTGCAATAGTTTTGAGGTATTGTTGTGAGTAATGTTTGAACTTTTGGTGTCAAGAGCTCTAGCCTATTAGTGATATGTGTCGTACTTTGGGAAATACGTGTTTATTTTCAAAACCTACAAAACTAGTTGAGAACTCTAGCTACTAGATGGATCACTAATCTTTTGAGGGATCGGATATTAGAGTACACTCACGTACCATGAGTCGAGGATGCGCAAGGATAACCAAACCCCCATACACTCCTCCTCGGGGTACTTGTCTCTTTGTGAACCTCCTCATTAGATTGAGAGTTACCGATAATAAGTGCATGAGTTCTTCGGACTAATGTAAGTATTGAGAGTTGACACTTCCACCTCCTCATATTTTCTAGCCTCTTCCATACCGTGCATTGCCTTCTTCTCACTCCGAGAGTTGGCGTCCACCTTCGCCGGTGCATCCAAACTCTTGGCATGATATGCTCTGTCATCATAAACCTCCTTATATGTTTCCTCAAAACAGCCACCATACCTACCTACCAAGGCATTTCCATAACCTTTCCGAGATATATCGCCATGCAACATCCACCCCTTCATGACTTCATCTTCATGTCATACATGTTTTCCTGCTTGATACGTCCCAAACGTATCGGTAATTTCTTCCTGCTCCATGATGTTTTGTGTGATATTTCTATGATCTAGATACACTTTCATATACTTTTGATCATATTTGGACTAACCTATTAACTCAGTGCACCCTAGTGCGAGTTTCTGTTTTCTGCTGTTTTTCTATTTCAGTTTTCCCCCATATTAAAAGTGCTCAAAAAATTCGGGAAAAATCAGATAAAAATCAACGTGAAGGAACCTTCTGGAGTCCCGAAGGGGGACCAGGTGGGACACGCCAGGGCCCCAGGCGCCTAGCTGGCGCGGCCTAGGGCTTGGCCGCGCCAGGGGGCGCCTGGACCCCTGGAGGCCCCCTTGGCTGCCCCACTTCACCTATATATCTCCCGTGACGTGAAACTCCCGAAGACAGAACCTTTTTTCTCGATCTCGCCTCTGTTCCGCCGCCGCCGCACTTCCAAGATCGGGAGCACTAGCAGACCTCTTCCCGGCACCCTGCTGAAGGGAGGATCAACCTCCGGGAGCTTCTCCTCCACCATGGACGCTTCCCGGATGTGATGTGAGTAGTTTCCTTTGGACCATGGGTCCGTGATCAGTAGCTATGTGATGTTCTCCTCCCCTCTTTGTTCTTCATGGTTTAGACCTCGTGAGCTGCCCTGCATGATCGAGCCACATATGTAATCTTTCTGCTTTTGCTATGCTGACTTTGATGGGATCTGATGGATTATGAGATTATGTTCAGATTGTGATAGAGTAATATATTTCGTTCTTATCTTTTATATTTTTGTTCCTAAGTAATTCTTGCATGTTCTCCGTTGCTGTTTATTGCTTTGGCCAAGTAGTAGGTAGTAAGTCCAAGAGGGAACGTTATACTCGATTGTGGGTTCATGTCCCCTCATGACATGCTTGAGTGACAGAAACATGAGTCTAGGGGATGTGCTGTTTTCACAAGGGGGAAAACAACGGTGCTTGTAACCGCGGTTGCAATGATTGTTTACTTTACGCAAAGTTCTTTTTAATGCAGTTGTCCGTTGCTTTGGGTTTACACTTTGGGCGGGGCTCACAACTTAATACCAGCGATATGTTCTGGATAGATATCTCAAGGTGGATGATTAGTAGTCGATGCAGTTGGATTTCGGTATACTTATTTTGGCGTACTGCCCATGCTTTTGAGCATCTTCCTTTCTTTGTAGCATAGTTAGCATTGCGGTGCATTTATAATCCTGTCAATTGCCCATCTGTAATGTGTTTACCTCGCATAGCACATTTATCGTATTTTGGGAGAGAGACATCACTAGTGAACATCACGGGACCCCGGTCCATATTCTCATCATTGTTTACACGCTCATTTACTTTTCAGTATTTACTTTCAGTTGCTATCACCATTATCAATATCCCTTGTGTTTTGATCCTTTGTAAACAACAAGACCGGAGAGATTGACAACCTCTCTGAACTTCGTTGGGAGCAAAGTTATTTGTGTATGTCTGCAGGTCCAGGAGAAGCACGTGATTATCATAAACGGCGCATCACTTGCCGAACCACCTACTTATCATTGTCGGAGTCCTACTGGTTGATACTCAACCTCGGTATCTTCACCGAGGGAAACTTGCCGCTACGCTGGATCTCACCTTCCACTTGGGGTAACCAACGAAGGGCGAGAAGCAATTATCAAATCTCGCGTATCAAGCAAATTTCTGGCGCCATTGCCAGGGACTCCGAGTGATAAGATAGGGGAGTTTCCCACTACCTTTTACCTTTACTTTTTAGTCTTGTTAGTTTACCTTTCAGTTTTTATCTTTGTGTCTTATATCAAAAATTGCAATTTTTTTTGCCACACTTGCTGCTACTATGGGTTCCTCTGAAAACACCAAGTTGTGTGACTTCACTAGTCACAACAACAAAGACTTTATCTGCACTCCTATTGCCACACCTGCCACTTCAGCTACCTCTTATGAAATTAAATCTGCTTTGCTAAACCTTGTTATGAGAGATCAATTCTCTGGTGCTGGAGATGATGTTGCTTTACACTTGAATAATTTTGTTGAATTATGTGATATGCAAAAGTATAAAGAAGTAGAAGGTGATGTTGTTAAGCTCAAGCTTTTTTCCTTTCTCTTTGAGGGAAGGAGCTAAAATCTGGTTTCAATCTTTGCCTAGGAATAGCATAGATTCTTGGGATAAGTGCAAAGATTCTTTTATTGGGAAGTATTACCCACCTGCTAAAATTATCCAATTGAGAAGTAACATTATGAATTTTAAGAAATTTGGTAATGAACACGTTGCCCAAGCTTGGGAACGTATGAAATCTCTTGTTAAGAAATGCCCTACACATGGTTTGACTACCTAGATGGTTATTCAGACTTTTTATGCAGGCTTGAACTTTACCTCGCGGAACCTGTTAGATTTGGCCGCGGGAGGAACCTTTATGTCAACTAAACTTGGTTCTGCCACAAAGCTTCTCGATGAGATGATGAGCAATATTCCCAATGGCACACCGAATGCGCTCCAACAGGTAGGAAGGTAAACTCTGTCGAGGTGATTACCTCCCTAAATGAAAAAGTTGACTTAATTATGTCTCTACTTACTAAGCAACCCTCTATTGATCCTCATGATGTTCCTTTAAATTCTTTGGTTGCTCAAGAACAAGTAGATGTGAACTTCATTTCTAGAAACAACTTCAACAACAATGCTTATAGGGGCAATTTTGCTAGCAATCCTAGACCGTTTCCATCCAACTATGGGAACAACAACACTTATCCTAGCAACAAGAACCCCACTTCTGAATTAGAAAGTATGCTTAGAGATTTTATCACTACCCAAAAAGCCCTCAACAAGAAGGTAGAAGAAAAGTTAGCTAAATTAGATAATCTTTGTTTGAAGGTAGACAGCTTAGCCCTTGATGTTGAGATGTTAAAAATTAGAACCTCTCCCCTTGAGGAGAGGAAGGCCACTCCTATTAATGCTATCCAATTACAAATTAATGAAAATATTAGGATGATGGCTAAACTTAAAGAAAGATGGGCTAGAGAAAAAGAGGAAGAGGATAGAATTAAGAGCCTTCCTACACACCACACAGTTGCCACTATCCAAATTGTTGAGTATACCGAAACTATGAGCACCCAATGCACTCCTGGTCCCATTGGACCTATTAATGGTGATGCTAATACCTCAACCGTAGAAGAAGAAACTCCTATGAACATAGAGGGTTTCAAACAAGTGAGCCTAGATGACACTACTACCACCTTTGATAGTAGTGATATTGATTTTGATAGTTGCACCCTCTCAGAAGTTATCAGCTTCTTACACAAAATGTCTACATACCCCCACACTAGCACACTCAATCTTGCCTTCACAGAGCATATCACAAATGCTCCCATCAAAGATAGGGAGGAGAAGCTTTGGATAGAAGCCTCCATACCTAGGAAGCTAGATGATGGTTGGGACCCTATGATAAAAATTAAATTAAATAACTTCTCTTGCTATGCTTTATGTGACGTTGGAGCTAGTACCTCCGTCATGCCCAAAAGAATGTATGATAAGTTTGAATTGAAACCTTTTGATTCTTGTTCTTTTGGTGTTCCTCTTGCTGATTCTTCCGTAAAGAAACCTTTGGGGAAGATCGACGATGTTCTTATCATTGTCAATGACAACTATGTTCCCGTTGATTTTATTATTATGCATATAGAGTGTGAACCTTTATGTCTAATTATTTTGGGACGTCCTTTTCTTTGCACCATTGGTGCTATCATTGACATGAAAGAGGGGAAAATAAAATTTCAATTCCCTCTCAAAAATGGGATGGAACACTTCCCTAGAAAGAAAATAAAGTTACCTTTTGATTCCGTCACACGGGCTAGATATTCTCTTTCTCTTGATAAAACTTGATTCTTCTTTTGCCTTATGCCTAGCTTAAAGGCGTAAAAGAAAGCGCTTGTTGGGAGGCAACCCAATATGTTTTTTACTTCTGTTTTTAGTGGTCTTGATGATTGTTACTACTGTAGCAACATCATTGTATCTTTATTTTCAAGCTTTGTGCCAAGTTATAGCCTCATATGACAAGGGAAGCAAAAGTTGTGACATGCTGTCCAGAAAACAGATTCTGTCTTCGTGGCGGGGAAAATCGGATCAAATCACCAGTTCATCTTTTTGAGCTGAATTTTTTACAAAGTGTGCTCTATACAATTTTGGAACTTTCGTATGTTCTGAGTTTTTTTATTTGAGTTGTAGAAGTATCCCGAAAAAATTCTCTACTACCTGATGTTCTGTTTTTCACAGATTCTGCCACGTTTTGTTTCTCCTTACTTTTGCAAACCTGAAGCTTGCTTTTTTTGCAAAAACTTTTTGGAAATCTTGAGAAACAGTAGCTCTTCAAGAATATCTTTATATCCAGTGGGGAAAATTATTTTATTAAGGGTACTAACCTCTCTAATCAGCTTATGATGAGTTATGTATAAAGGGAGTTTTCAAGTGTGCGATGGAAGATGATGAAAGAAGATCCGGGAGTGTCAAGCGCTCAAGCTTGGGGATGCCCCCATGCATCCCCAATAAATATTCAAGGAGACTCAAGCGTTTAAGCTTGGGGATGCCCCTGTGCATCCCCTTCTCCATCAACAATCATCAGTTCGTCCTTCGTCTCACTATATTTTTATCACTTCATGCGTTATGTTCTATGCTTGGAGCGTCCCGCTCTTAGGTTTATTTTTAGTTTTCTTTAAGTTTGCTTGCTGTTCATAACAAGTTAGACCCCGTCTTACTTTGTGTGGGAGAGAAACACGCTCCACACCAATCTAGAACACATCATAGGATTTTTCATGCTTATCTTTTTGCTGCTTTGTGTTCTTTATCTTTTCGTAGCTACTGCCATGTTTAGTTTTAGTCTTATTTGTCTTTAGCAAGAGACTCGTCTTTTGTTTAGTTTGTTGTTGTAACTCTCTTAAGTTTTCAAGTTTATCTTGTTAAGCGAGTTGGTTGTTGCACTGAGTTGTGTCTTGTCTTGAAAGTAGGTAATTGAGGTTGCTATTTAATTTTAGTACTAACTTGCAATAGTTTTGAGGTATTGATGTGAGTAATGTTTGAACTTTTGGTGTCAACAGCTCTAGCCTATTAGTGATAGGTGTCGTATTTTGGGCAATCCATGTTTATTTTCAAAACCTACAAAACTAGTTGAGAACTCTAGCTACTAGATGGATCACTAATCTTTGGAGGGGTCGAATATTAGAGTACACTCACGTACCATGAGTCGAAGATGCGCAAGGATAACCAAACCCCCATACACTCCTCCTCGGGGTACTTGTCTCTTTGTGAACCTCCTTATTAGATTGAGATTTACCGATAATAAGTGCATGAGTTCTTCGTACTAGTGTAAGTATTGAAAGTTGACACTTTCACCTCCTCCTATTTGCTCGCCTCTCCTGTGTCGTGCATTGCCTTCTTCTCACTTAGAGAGTTGGCGTCTACCTTCGTCGGTACATCCAAACCCTTGGCATGATACGCTCTGTCATCATAAACCTCCTTATATATTTCCTCAAAACAACCACCATACCTACCTATCAAGGCATTTCCATAGCCTTTCTGAGATATATTGCCATGCAACTTCCACCTCTTCATGAATTGATCTTCATGTCATACATGTTCCCGCCACACTCGCAGCGGCATACATTGCATACATCATGATAGCTTCATCTTCTTTATGATTTAAGTACCTTGTAAAGTGTGAAAGATCTTCTATACCCTCTTATAAATTAGAGTGTTGCCCTTAAGTGAGGAAAAGATCCCAAAGTGGACAAAATAAAAGATCCCAAAGAGGACAAATGAGAGTTAAATAGAAAGAGCCATTGAGGCCATAAAAAATAGAAAAAAAAAGAAAAAGAAATAAAAAGAGAGAAAGGGGAAACACTACTATCCTTTTGAAAGATCCACACTAGTAATCCCTCTTATCCTTGTACTCCATAGAGATGATCATTCATGCATATAGCTATGTGGGGACCTTCACACTATAGAACTTGGCTTCCATATTCCAAGGAAGAGCCTCCTCAACAGAGCTCTAGGTATTCATGAGCGAGCAAGTTAGATGCACCCCACTAGTTCCATTTGAGAGCTTTTCAGCTCATATGTGCATCCGTTGCATGGCAATCCCTACTCCTCACATCATATCTATCATTTGGCCTTCTCGCCTATGATTGTCCTCATTGATGTGAGCCTTTCTCACCTTTTTGTCTTCCTCCTCCACCATATTTCTCTCTTTGCCATCCTAAGTGTCAACTTTCGTGCTTACGCTCATCCATTGCATGAGTGCTCAAAATATTGAAAAGGAGTGGATCAAATTGACTTGTACCTGGCTAGTGGTCTGGGAACGAGTCAAGATAAGATTCCAAAGAAGACCTAGTGTGAAACTTTAGTAGATTGAGTTCACAACACAAAAATATTCTTTCTCGTATTCCTTATCCCTCTTCTTGCACGCAAACACCATTTGGAAACATTCGAGTCACGGACAGCGAGAGCTCTTGCACCTAATGTTCTTTTGTTGCTTGTTTCAATGCTAATATATACGTTTGCATGTTATGACTTGAATTGAATCACATACCTTGATTGCTTTATTTTTCAAAGTTCTTATATGGTTGCTAGCATGTCACCACAGAAATTATTCTTGTTATCATTTACCAACTCGAGGACGAGCAGGAATTAAGCTTGGGGATGTTGATACGTCCCAAACGTATCGATAATTTCTGCTTGCTCCATGCATGTTTTGTGTGATATTGCCATGATCTAGATACACTTTCATGCACTTTTGATCATATTTGGACTAACCTATTAACTTAGTGCACCCTAGTGCCAGTTTCTGTTTTCTGCTATTTTTCTATTTCAGTTTTGCCCCATATTAAAAGTGCTCAAAAAATTCGGGAAAATCAGATAAAAAATCAGCGTGAAGGAACCTTCCAGACTCCCGAAGGGGGACCAGGTGGGACCCACCAGGGCCCCAGCCGCCTAGCTGGCGTGGCCTAGGGCTTGGCCGCGCCAGGGGGGCGCCTGGACCCCTGGTGGCCCCCTGGCTGCCCCCCTTCGCCTATATATCTCCTGTGACGTGAAACTTCCGAAGACAGAATCCTTTTTATCGATCCCACCTCTGTTTCACCGCAATCGCGCTTCCAAGATCGGGAGAACCAGCAGACCTCTTCTCGGCACCCTACCGGAGGGAGGATCGACCTCCAGGATCTTCCCCTCCACCATGGACGCTTCTCGGATGTGCCGTGAGTAGTTTCCTTTGGACCATGGGTCCGTGATCAGTAGCTATGTGATGTTCTCCTCCCCTCTTTGTTCTTCATGGTTTAGACCTCGTGAGCTTCCCTACATGATTGAGGCACATATGTAATATTTCAACTTTTGCTATGCTGAGTTTGATGGGATCTGATGGATTATGAGATTATGTTCAGATTGTGATAGAGTAATATATTTGGTTCTTATATTTTATATTTTTGTTCCTAAGTAATTATTGCATGTTCTCCGTTGCTGTTTATTGCATTGGCAAAGTAGTAGGTAGTAACTCCAAGAGGGAACGTTATGCTCGATTGTGGGTTCATGCCCCCTGATGACACGCTTGAGTGACAGAAACATGAGTCTAGGGGATGTGTTGTTGCCACAAGGGGGAAAACAACGATGTTTTTAACCGTGGTTGCAAGGATTGTTTACTTTACGCAAAGTTCGTTTTAATGCAATTGTCTGTTGCTTTGGGTTTACACTTTGGGTGGGGCTCGCAACTTAATACCAGCGAGATGTTCTGGATGATTAGTAGTAGATGCAGTTGGATTTTGGTTTCCTTATTTTGGCGTACTGCCCATGCTTTTGAGTCTCTTCCTTTCTTTGTAGCATAGTTAGCATTGCGGTGCGTTTATAATCCTGTCAATTGCCCATCTGTAATTTGTTTACCTCGCATAGCAGTTTTATCGTCTTTTGGGAGAGAGACATCACTAGTGAACATCACGGGACCCCGGTCCATATTCTCATCATTGTTTACACGCTCATTTACTTTTCAGTATTTACTTTCAGTTGCTATCTCCATTATCATTATCCCTTGTGTTTTGATCCTTTGTAAACAACAAGACCAGAGAGATTGAGAACCTCTCTGAACTTCGTTGGGAGCAAAGTTAGTAGTGTCTATGTGCAGGTCCAGGAGAAGCAAGTGATTATCATAAACGGCGCGTCACTTGCCGAACCACCTACTTATCATTGTCGGAGTCCTACTGGTCGATACTCAACCTCGGTATCTTCACCGAGGGAAACTTGCCACTACGCTGCATCTCACCTTCCACTTGGGGTAACCAACGAAGGGCGAGAAGCAATTATCATCTCTCCCGTATCAAGAAAATTTCTGGCGCCGTTGTCGGGGACTCCGAGTGATAAGATAGGGGAATTTCCCACTACCTTTTACCTTTACTTTTTAGTCTTGTTAGTTTACCTTTCAGTTTTTATCTTTGTCTTATATCAAAAATTACAAAAAAATCTGCCACACTTGCTGCTACTATGGGTTTCTCTGAAAACACCAAGTTGTGTGACTTCATTAGTCACAACAAAAAATACTTTATCTGCACTCCTATTGCCACACCTGCCAATTCAGCTACCTCTTATGAAATTAAACCTGCTTTGCTAAACTTTGTTATGAGAGATCAATTCTCTGGTGCTGGAGATAATGCTGCTTTACACTTGAATAATTTTGTTGAATTATGTGATATGCAAAAGTATAAAGAAGTAGAAGGTGATGTTGTTAAGCTCAAGCTTTTTCTTTATCATCACTGTTTACACGCTCTTTAATTTTTTATTTTTTACTTTCTAGTTGCTATCACCATTATCATTATTATCCCTTGCGTTTGATTCTTTGTGAACAACAAGGCCGGAGATATTGACAACCTCGTTGTACTCATTGGGAAGTAAAGTTATTTGTATTGTGTGAAGGTCCACCTCAATTGCGTCATTGGCACCTACTTATCATTGCCAGAGTCCTATTGGAGACAAACCCTATCCTGTACATAGGGGAAATTTTCCGCTACACCACATCTAACCTTCCACTTGGGGTAACCAACGAGGATAGAGTAACACCCCAACACACCTAATACAACTAGGAGTTGTATAGGTGCACTAGTTCGGCGAAGAGATGGTAAAGTATGGGTGATAGGTGTGGCAAAACGAAGTAATATAAATCTGTAATAAAAATTACAGCAAGAAAACAAGTGGTAAACGTGAGCACAAACGGTATTGCAATGGTGGAAACAACGCCTAGGCTTCATACTTTCACTAGTGGCAACTCCCAACAACATAAACATAGTCTAATCACATGATATTTCCACTAAAACATGCATTGGAGACGTACTCAGAGGTCATTACTTTCTGGTCAAGAGAGGACGAGAATTATGTAGGGCTACAAAAGAACACCTCGGAGTTCGTAGTTCCCATCTATGGATTTCCCAATGTCACCGCGGCCATCCAAAGAGAGTACCACAATCACGATAACATATCTCAAGGATAGTCAAAGACAAGCACGAAGAGACTCTCAATCTTCAATCAACACACAAAAGAGGAAATTACTCATGAAAATATTCTTCTAATCTATGTCCAATAGACCGCTGTCACCTTGGTCTCGGAGATTATACTAGACAAGTGAGTACATCAAATCCAATACATCGAAGACGGGGAAACATCATGGGATCACTCTAGATTAACATAGCCTATGATCACAATCAAGATCACATCATGGGAGAGAGAGATAACCACATAGATCAAGATACAAGCCTTAGCCCCAAGGGGGAACTACTCACACATGGACATGGTGAGAGAGAGAGTTGTTGATGAAGAGGTGCAGCCCGGAGGAGATGAAGGAGACGGTGGTGGCGGCGGCCACGATGGCGGCGACGGCGACGCCCACGGCCACGGCGGTGGCCACGGCCCTTGGGGGCAGCGGCACTTGGCCCCCTTCTTCTTCCTTGTAGATGGTGCTGCTATGGAGATTGATCTCCCCCGCAAGACGGCTGCCAAGGAGGAGGATTTTCGTGGTGGCCTTTGACCTAGGTTTCCTCTCTTTATAAAGACTCTCCGATTTCCCTCATCCAGATTACGTCTTCGGTATTTCGGGGCTCCAGGGAGCATCCAAACTCCGATTGGGACGAATTTTAAGTCTAGATCCATCAAAAAAAATCTCTACAACTTTGTAGTTTTAAGTTTTTCCGTTTGAGGCCGTCTTCTTGCGTTTCCGAGGCAATCTTTAAAACCTGTCTGGTGGGGACAGATTTCGGGAGAGTTAGAGTCCAACTCCAACAAGGCTTCTTTTTGTGATTTTTCCTTTATCCAAGTAATTCCTACACATAAAGTACAAAAACAAGAACTTGTGCACTCTAGCAACCTTACGAGGGGGTGACCCCACGACTTCTGCGTATAAGGATACCCGGTGTATATGAAGACAGAAGGCCCGCCAGGAGGCCGCGACAGGCCCACGACTGGCCCAATCAAGACACCGACGTAGGAGTCCGCGACCGATATGGAAGGCATGACTTGGCGTACAAGGAAAGACTAGAACTAGGAAACTATCTCTGTAACCTAGTACGGACTCCCCGAGACCAAGCCTAGTATATAAAGGCTGGGAGGGGAGACGTCCTGATCATCCGATACACAATCTACTCTCTTGGTCTTGCGAGAACTCGCCTTGGCTTCCCTTGTAATCGCCTCCTCACGCAATAATATCGAGCAGGAAGTGCTTCTCCTGTTAGCCGACGAGTATCGTCCAACCTGTTCCTTCTCTATGACTAACCCAGGGTCCTTGACCATGGTATTTTCCGAGGCTGATCCTCATCAATTGGCGCCGTCTGTGGGAACAGAACAGGTTGGAATCGCGATCTCGGCGGCCTCGTCACCAGCATCCGTCAAGGCAGCGACTCCATCAGCACTCATCGACTCCACGACTTGAGCAGACTCCGATCTATTCGGATCCCTCGGCTTCATGGCTCACGTTCCGACCTTTCGACCGGCCTTCGCCGACCTGCGCACTGGCATCAACCTGACCTTCGGAGCATACCAGATCTACATCAACCACTGGGGAACCCTGATCCTCACGGATAGCACTCGAGCACCCGCAGCAATAGTCGCTACAGTAGCGATCGAAGCAACACCCGCCCACATGGAGACCCTGCGAGTCAGCCACGACTCCCAACCCGACACAAGACGTCACGCCACTAGCGACTACTCGAGTGGACCGACACCGTGGAATAAGCGCAAGATGCGCGCAAGCAAGACGGTAGTCAGGACACCTTCCCAAGTGTTCATGGCAGACGTTCACGAGCCAACCGCAGATGACAAAGGCCAAGACGACGACCCGAGTAGTTGCCGAGACACTCGCTCAAACAGCAAAATCAGTGATTCGGACAACACCGGCCAGGTTACCGTCACACTTGGAGAACCAGGAGCCATACCAAGAAAAGTATACAAAGGACTGGAGCACAACAATCACTGGAGCGACGAGCCAGAAAGCAGCAAGCGCCAGACCCCAGGCATTGCGAAAGAGGACCATCACGTAGAAAAAATCTACCTGTCCAAAGAAGCATTAGCCAGAGTAAAAGACGCAGTAAAACGCGGTAAACTACTCCCGGAGAACGCAACACGAGATGAGCTCAGAGCATAAAACAAGTTTGCGAGTGACGTCACCAAGAAAACAAGACAACAACGTTTAGAATTAGAAAAGCAAGGAAAAACCACCATCGACCAAAGGACCAACCATAAGCCATCTCCCAGAAGCGACTCCTCCGACTACGACTCCCCTGTCCGAGCGAGATCCAGATTCAGCAATCTGAAATGCACATACAAGAAGAAAGTAGCCCGCAAACTAGATGACGACTTCAAGCTAGAAGAGGACGATGAAGAAGAAGAACAACTCACGCCAGCTGAAGCCCTCATAACTGCCCAAGAATACCTATCTCGTGTTGGGCAAGAAGGGCAGTTCAGACCGCAGCACGACGATTGCACTCAAAATAATGAAAGACGCCATCACCGCCTCAGCCCCTAAAAAAGTAGGCGCAAGACGAGTCCCCCGCGAACAGACTCCGGACAGGGACCCCAGTTCACCCGACGACGACAGCAGCGACGACTGGTGTAAGCTCCCAAACAAAAAACAAAAACCAAGACAACGACGGCAACGGAAATAGACGCAACATCAATCGAGAAGACGCACGCGACGACATAACACAGAACAAGATCAACCGCGGAAGACGAAGACCGGCAGCCCACGAAGAATACTCGGACGAGCAAGCTTCCGACGAGGACATAGAACCATGCGGAGCACTGTGCTTCACACGATCCATACGAGAAACACGGATGCCGAAAGGCTTCAAACTAAACTCCACAACGCACAAGTACAACGGACTGGAGGAGCCAGAAGCATGGCTCGACGACTACCTAACAACTGTAAAATTCCAGCGAGGCACCAATATCACAGCAATGCAGTACGTACAACTCATGCTCGAGAGCTCGGCACGGCACTGGTTGAAGAACCTGCCGCGAGGACCAATCAGTTCCTGGAAGCAGTTCCGCAGCGCCTTCATCGAGAACTTCAAATCCACCTACAATATGACCAGAATCACTCGAGGAGCTGAGGGCTTGCAAGCAAGGATCTAGAGAGTCCCTGCAAGCATACATCCAACGATGGACCATACTGAAAAATTCAGCCGAGGACATATCAGACGAAAGCGCAATCGACGCATTCAGGAGGGGCTTGCAACGCATCGACTTCAAGGAGCAACTCGGGCAGATGAAGGTCTGAACACTCGCACGACTACTAGAGCAAGCCAATAACTGGGCAGACGGAGAAGACTCCGTGCGGAACGAATCAGGGATCCAGACAGCGCGCTCAGAACGCGACTACGACTACCACACCAGTGACAGAGGATTCGACAGAAGAAGAAAACGCCCGAGGTGCAACTTCTACGTCGACAGAGGACCCGATATGGTCGCGGCCGGCTTCCCGGATGACTGAGAAGGCAGACATCGTGACGACAGTAGAATGCAGCGCAGGAACAACCAAGACGAAGGACCCCAAGTCCATAAACGAGATTGGAGTCAAGGCAGCCGCGAGATGCGCCCGAGCATATCGCTCGGCCAAAGAACAACTTGATGGACCGTGTACACTACACGGGTTCAGAAACGAGCGCGGAGATCTCAGATCAGGACACACCCTCAGAAACTATAGGCGCTTCATCGAGCTCTCAGAAGAAAAAAGCCGATCTACAACAACAACAGTACAGCCTCTCGCAAGCGTAGGAGCCGGGACCATCGCCCACAACGCACCACCAGCCCCGACAATGCCAGCAAGGCAAGTAGCAGCAATCCAAGAGCGGAGCATGATGCCCAAAGAAGAAGAAAAATACCCAGAAGCACATGGTCGGATCTACATGATACAAGAAGGAAGACCATCAAACAGGTAGCAGAAGCAGGTCACCAGACAAGTTTTCCTCGCAATCTCCTCGCACCCTGCTGTCCCAGAATACTTACGCGGGTCCGAGACTGAAATTACCTTCTCCCGGGAAGATCACCCACCAGCCATCCCGCGTCCAGGACACGCCGCACTAGTACTCGAAGCAAGAATTGGAAGCTATGACATGTCACGAGTCTTCATAGACGGTGGCAGTGGAATCAACACCATATTCACCAGAACCCTGGAAGAAATGCTCATCCAAAATTCGGCACTAAAAACCTCAGGAACAACCTTCGATGGAATTGTGCCAGGAAAAGCAGTCTACCCCCTCGGAAAAATAAGTCTCGAGGTGGTTTTCGGCAGCACGAGTAACTTCCGCAAGGAAACATTGGACTTCGAAGTGGTCGACTGGAAATCACAATACCACGCCATCCTAGGACGCCCATCCTTCGCGCGCTTCATGGAAGTTCCACACTACGCCTACCTCAAGCTGAAAATGCCAGGTCCACGAGGAGTAATCACAGTCAGCGGCAGCTTCATCAGATCCGACCGCTGGGACAAAGAGTTACATAAGATATCAGAAACCTTTGGAGAACAACAAGTCAGCAGAGTCACAACATCAGAAGAAGAGGCTCTCCCATAGAAGCAAAAGGAGCAACCAGAGGACCCACAGTCTTCGCACATCAAGAACCCATGCCAGTCCACCACAGCAACTTACAAATTCTTAGGTCTACCAAGCCATCGATCCAAATAAAAAGAGCTGTATTCAATAGCCCCCCTCGTGTAAGAAACAACGGGAAGAATATTGAAAATATTTTTCCAAAAATTTCGCTCATTGGCACTCGGGGGCTCGCAGCAGCAGCCACCCCCCGAGGCGTCCTTCGCTTACGCGACTTAAAAATTGGCACTCGGGGGCTCGCAACAACATCCACCCCCCGAGGCGTTCTTCTCTTACGCGACTTAAAAATTGGCACTCGGGGGCTTGCAGCAGCAGCCACCCCCCGAGGCGTTCTTCTCTTACGCAACTTAAAAAATGGCACTTGGGGGCTCGCAGCAGCAGCCACCCCCGAGGCGTTCTTCGCTTACGCGACTTAAACAATGGCACTCGGGGGCTCGCAGCAGCAACAACCCCCCGAGGCGTTCTTCGTTTACGCGACTTAAAAAATGTCACTCGGGGGCTCGCAGCAGCAGCCACCCCCCGAGGCGTTCTTCGCTTACGCGACTTAAAAAATGGCACTCGGGGGATCGCAGCAGCAGCCAACCCCGAGGCGTTCTTCGCTTACGCGACTTAAAAATTGGCACTCGGGGGCTCGCAGCAGCAGCCACCCCCCGAGGCGTTCCTCGCTTACGCGACTTAAAAATTGGCACTCGGGGGCTCGCAGCAGCAGCCACCCCCTGAGGCGTTCTTCGCTTACGCGACCTAAAAATTGGCACTCGGGGGCTTACACTCAACAGCAACCCCCCAAAAGAGTTCCTCGCTAAAGAGTTAGCAACCGGCAAGTCCAAAATGTACCACACATGACTCATACACAACAGACAAGCAAAGTAAAACAAAAGGGAGCAGCAGCATACATTGTCGAGCAAAGGAACCAACGCCAAGCAAAGCCGAATCTCCAGGCTCTGATTTTACTTTACACAGAGCACCCAATCGACGGTCGTTCTCCTCGACCACCCACTTTACAACTTGGCTTGCAGGCTTGTCTGCTACGGCGTAATGGTCGTCCATCGGCTGAGCTTGACCACTAGGAGGACCTTGAGCTGCCAACATAATGTCCACCCCCGACCAATGACTATGGACAAAGGCAAAACCACAGCGAGCCCCCGCATAAATCTACTGATTGACTACACGACGAAGGTTCGTAGGCTGAGAGAACACCCGACAAAGCTTTTCAAGTGAAGATGGGACATGATCCAACGGATAAAACTCAGCAAAGATCCTGCCAAAACACACCACAACAGTACTCAAGAGCCCGCGGCACCCTCTCAACCCGCATCCGCTGAATGGCGAACACTCGAGCACGTGCCCTGTCCATCAAGAAGGGATTTCTCGCCTGCACGACTTGGTCCTCCAGCCGAAAAAACTCCGCCTGTACAGCCGCCTCTTCCTCGCGAGACCGCCCAGCAAGAACTTCGTAACGAAGAACAAAGGATTAGCAGCAAGCACAAGAAAATGTACTCGCACAGTCGAGCAGTAGAAAAGAGGCAAAATCACCCTTCAGGAAGTCAGACTACTTTACCACCGAAGCCGCCAAGCTATCCAAGACAGCTTCCATGCGTTCACGTTTCGAGCGATGGACGGCAACAACACCTTTCAGGCGAACGATCTCACGCTCGGCCTCCTTTAGCCTCAATAAAACAGCCTCATAGGCACCCTCGTGAGCATCCTCCTTCAGCAAATTCCAAGCCCGAGAAACGCCCGGGGTGGCCTACCGCAAAGAGGATCAAGTCAAAGTAAACAAGACAACAAAACAACACAAAAAGAGAAAAGCAGTCCCATGAATTAAAAAGATTCACCGCCCCACAGGAGGCACATTACAGCTCAAAGTTCGAAGACAAAATTCAAAAACCATTTCACCCTACTCCTCGGCTGAAGAATTACAGTTATCCGCCTCCACAACCAGTTGCAGCTGGCGGGCCAGCCGAGTGGCAGGTTGTAAGGCCCGATATGCTGTATTGTCCCAGATCTAGAAGTTTCCATCCAGATCCGGGGACGAAGCACATACCGGTCCCAGCGCGACATATGACAACGGCATATGCCCCGGATTTCCAACATGATATCACAACATTATAGATACAAGGATACAACATCTCATACAATCGGCATACAACTGCCTCAAATACAATACAACAGCGGAAGATACATGTCTGGGTACAGACTACAAGCAAATGCCTAGTGGCAAAGAGAAAAACATCGGTCCCATAACCACACGGGTCCAGGCCCTCCGCCGAGATCCGCCTAACTAGTCGTCGTCGAGTCTCCACGCGAAACGTCGATCACCGTACCTGTTGTCGATCAAGAACCCTGAAAAGAGTTTGGGGGTAGTATCATGAGTACAAAGGTACTCAGCATCCAACTGTAGTGGTCATCTGACCCAGCAAGGACTTCATCACTCGTCATTCTAGGACAACTAGTAGTTTACGGTAAGGAAGGGGTAAGTGGTGAGGTTGCTGCCGCACTAGCATTTATGAAGTGGCTAACGATCTAGAGAGTAAGGTAAGAAGCCAAGCATTCGATGAGGAATAGCCTCCAACAAGTCTTGCTATCAACTACTTACGCAAACATAACACCTATCCTATCCTTGTCCTCCTCTTCGCATCCCGACGAAGAAGAAGCAGTCAAGGCACACACACACGTTGATCAAGTTATATTAAGATTATCTCAGTTGTTGTTGTCTATGAACAAGGAGTAGGTCTCAAGTCGTCCATAACCGTGGACACAGCTTCTCGAAAAGATTTAACCCTGCAGGGGTGTACCAACTGCCCATTACAAGGCTCCGCACGCACGCCCATCTCTCTCAGTTGCTACCCATTATAGGCAACCATTTTATGATTTAGTTCCGAGAGATCCAAAACGACAGGTCGCTCTAACTAACAACGAACAAATCCGGGTGGCCCCCGGTGAGTCGACACCCAACTCAAAAGCCGGCCGCACTCTCGAATCGGTCTCTACCGTCTGTCACGGGTTTGGATAGCCGGTTGATCACACATGGGAAACCGGGTCCTCAGCCGGACAAGGTGGACCAACAAGGAAACCATGTCCCCGCTGGCCCAGGTTGGTTTGAAAACTACTGGCGACCGACCAGCACACACACGGTTTCAAATGGTAAATCAGCTTGGGCCACCACTGGAAATGTTTGAAGCTAGGTAGGTAAGAAAAGGGGATCCCATAGCATCCCACACGCGGTTAGGCACGCTCGTCAAGAGACACAATACCCGGAACTCGGGTCCTGGGTGACTCGAATGGAACAAAGCGTCGGGGCGGGATAGCCTAGACCTTCCATCCTTCGTCGAATATAGTAAAGATTATAATAATCATATCATCAACAACAATATAATAATGTGATAGCCCAAACCAAGGAGTAACAGGGGTAACATCGTAGCATCCTAAGCATGCATACTAAGCAGGGGCTCAGCAACGAGCAATAGTAACATAGCAGTACATGGTTTGCTGGGAGGGGACATGGCTGTATAGGTTTGAAAGAGGCTGTAAACATGTGGTAGGATCAAACATCGAACCTATCCTAGACTATCATGCAAACCTCTGGTTGAAATAGAATGGATCATAAGTAATGTATAGTCCTTGCCTGTTGATAAGTCGGGTTCCGAAGGTGTAGTTGATCGTAAGCTCGCATCGTCTCCGAGAGGTACCCGCGGAAGCACACAAGAAGGAAACACTGGAAAGCAATCAACGAGCAAGTATCTATTACTACGAAGCAAACACGAGCAAGCATCAACAAGAAGGCAACACGAGACATCGCACCTACCGTCGAGAGCGGTTACTAACAGGTTAAGTGGAGTATTCGTCACACACGACGATACCGCACATTTACAATGATTCAAGTTGATTAGCTACACAACATGAGCAAAGGTTGTTAACGTGGCATATCACTGAAGCATGGCATAGCACACAAACATGAAAAGAGGTGAAGCATAAGATAAACTATCTATTCTAGTCAATTTAAGTGAGGCACAACCTAAACATGGCATAACACTAAGTGCCCCACGACAATTAAAAGATTTGGTACTGTTCTGACCTAAACCATATATTAGGTCGGTTAACTGCAGAAAAAAATAGAATAAACACAAAGTACATGAAAAACTAATCAATTTACATATAAAGAACAATCCAAACGGAGTTACGGTTAAAAAGATACAAGCAAAACAAGTTACGGGCACAATCTGCCAACATCGGGAAGCACAGTTTAGAGCAATGCATTAACAGTATAATGAATGCAAAGATGGTCACAAAAGATATGCAACTAAAGTATACATGGCAGGGAAGGCATGGAAAAAAGAATCATGCAAAAAGGCATCATGAACAACTAATTATAGCTCATGCGCGCTCGGTTTTTCTCTCGCGCGCTCGGTGTTTACGTTTCTGACCGCCGGGGGTCCGCGGGACCTCCGATTCGGGTAAAACTTCGAACTGCGCGATCAGCGCGTCGAGCCGGCAGCGTTCACCTCGCGCTGGAACCATTCCGAGAACACTTTCCGGCGCGCTATAAAAATAACCCGTTTAATTATTAAACGGGGTTTTTCGTTCCGTTGGCTGCGGCTGGTCTGGTGCGGGTTTCGCGACGGTGATCCGGTGAAACCCGGTGTCGCAAAGGTCGAGTGTCAGGGTGGCAAGGGTCGGTCTCCGTCCGGTACGAGATAAGAGGGGGGAAAATAAGCGTCGATCAATAAATCGGGGATGCAAACACCGCAAAAAAAATCAGACAATCAAACAATTCTCACCGAAAACAAAATTTTTAATTTTGGTGAAATCTGAGCTGTTACACAAGATCACTCTGCTCGTCTGTATAATTCGGGAGACTGTCTACCATGGAATCTTCAATGGGGACACCATGCCCTAGAAGAACAACAATAGACATGGAAAGCCCACTCACCACGTTCTCGCGAACCAAGCCCTCCAGCCGATCACCGTCCGGACCAAAGGCAGCAACCAAAGAATCAAGACCTTCGGGCCTCTTCTCCTCATCCGGAAACATATGCTCGTGGAGAAGCTTCAAGAGAGTCGAAGCTCGAGCTCAAACATCTCCCACAGCTACAGAAGCGCCCGAGACAGCATCTACAGCACCACGGAGAGTGCTTGATCGTGCAGCAGCCACATCCACCACCCCAATACCAACAGAACCTAGAAGAACGAAGAAAGACTCAATACACAGAAATTTCAGAGACGAACAAATCCTAGTAAACAGAAGACAGGAACAGTCCACGAACCAGCCAAAGAGCCCGCCAAGTCCCGCAGGCGCTAGCACTCAACTTTCTCGACCTGGAGAAACTGCTCCTCCACCCGCCGCAACCGCTTGAGCTCACCATGCTGCGCCTGCAGGTCCCTTTCCTTGTGTGATGCCCCCAAAATCAATCCGTGTACAGTAATCATACACGCAAGGTACACGGCTGAGATTAGGGTGCCACGGTGAGAATATCACAGCACAACACTAAACACAAAAGGATAAACAAATATGTTACAATAAAGGGGGTCACGCGGACCCGAATACATAAGTCATACAAGCCATAATATCTGAGTACAGACATAGTTAGTCAAGTTTTGCCTTAAGAAGGCTAGCACAAATCACATCAGAGATACAGATCGAAAAGGCAAGGCCTCCTGCCTGGGATCCACCGAACTACTCCTGGTCAACGGGGAACTCGACGTCGTAGTAGGCGCCTCCGGGGTACTCCTGCTCCTGGTCTCCAACGTCGGCTGCAGCGGCCGATCAGGCAAAACAGTAAAGGAAATAAAGAAGGTGAGTATCTAGTATACCCGCGAGTCTTACGTCCGCTACTAAGCATTATGCAATGTATCAACGGAAAGAAGAGGCTGTATATAGTGGACTGAAAGACAGAAATCCAGAGCAAGGGTAAGAAGCTAGGCCTATCGAAGACTAGCATCTTCCGACGATGTCTTGCAGCATGAGGTAAGAATCAGCCAACAGTTTATATAAAGCATAAAGTAACAATGCAGCAGAAGTTGCTGCAACATTGTATAATAATAAGTTGTAATAATTAGCAATGCCTCCAAGTTCACCTCCTCGACATCCCCGCGAGGAAGAAAACCCGGAACCATACAGTTTAATAATAATAGTTTGTAGTGGTAAGATACAGCTTCAGCATAAAGTTTCCTGTTACCATGGACACGGCTATTCTAATAGATTAATCTTCCCTGCAGGGGTGCACTTGTGTTACGCTACACGCACGGATCTCCAGGGTGGCGGGAACCTTGTTAGGGAACGCTCCACCGAGGCTATCTGACACTTCATAGCCCATCTTTCAAACTCAACAGAGAGGTCTAAATCCTAAGTACTCAGGGCCTTGGACCCCAACCCTGACATACTCCTGCACGGTGCGTGGGTGGCCGGGAAGCCATAAACAAAACAACACAGCTCGAGCCAAGAAGACAGCGCACTTCCCGGAAATCAGCCCGCGGTACTGCTGACGTCTGAAGAGTCCTCGGACGACACTACGAAGCAGAGGAGCCCATAAACTCGTAATTCCCATGGGTAGGTAGTGCGTACATGGCATATAGCCAACTCAAGACATTCACTGAACCATTTAACATTTTAATTAACCTGCGTGACAACCGTTATCGTTGCCTCGACTTAACTGACCCGCGGACAACGACAGCAGCCAGGACCACCAGTACATCGGTGCCTGCCCCGTCGTCCCACCAAGTCACTGCGGTTACCAACAAGGTGAACCGTCTCCTTACCTTGTCTCATGTGTTCTCCTGGAGGAGCTCGACTTTCGTAATTTGGTAACTCTCGCGGCCAACGAACAGGGGCCAAGCACACCGGTACACTGCTCGTACCCTCCCTGTCGTCCCGTCGCAATACCTCTCACGGGCACCGTTGGGTCGCCCGACTTCTTACCTGAAGGACAACCGTTACTCAGGTACCTAGAGCGGCTATACAGAGTAAGCAACGAGTGGTGTACAAGGATTACTCCTTGATAGCTCACACTTGATGGTGGCTCGGCAGAGCCGAGCTAGGGGGCCTCAGGCGGTGTCTGCATTGTACCGTACATGTGCAGTTATAATAATTGTATCCGCGTTCACTCCCCGGAGTGATCACGACCCTCTATCTAATCCTAGATAACAATGCGCAGGGCTCACTGCTGAATAATGCATAATAATAATAGGCAGTATAGGATAAGGAAGGCACATCAAGGGGCGACAAAACAGGCTATGCAATTGAATAGGATTGTAACGTAGCAGCAGCAGTAACAATGCCTGGTGCAAGAAATGTACGGAAAGATAGGCGATATCTGGGGAAGAGAATGGCTCTGCTTGCCTGGAAGCTCAACGGTAGGGGTAGGGTCGTCGACGAAGTAGTCGTACTCAGCAGCGGTGTAGTCGACGGCAGCAGCAGGGTCTACCGGAGATTAAGGGGGGAAGAAACAGTAAATGCACAGCAAGCATATACAAACAGGTGCATGACATGACAGATGAAATGTTAACGGTGTTCTAACGCAGTGCAATGCACGTTGCTCGGAGCGGGAATTCATTCGGGGATGAACGGCCAGCTCCGGGTGATTATCGGACAAGGTGTCCGGAGGGGGGAGATATCATGCCGGAGGTGTCGTGGACATCCGACACATGTGTGGGTGGTGTATCCGGGTTAGTTGATCTATTCCGAGCTACTTTCGTGTTCGAAATAAATTCATCCGGGCACTCTAACAGTACCGGACAGTTTATCGGACAGACGGTCCGAAGGGGGAAGGTTCGATGTTCGTTGTGTTAGAGGGGTGTGATAGACATACAGATAGCGTATTCGTATTCGTTATATTTTTTTGATCAATTTTCATGTATAAAGTTTTTGAATCTGAGTTACGGTTTAAAAGTTATTGAATTTTAAAGTTTTAAATTATTTAAATGACTTTCTGAATTTCTTTTATTATTTATTCAACATTATCCAGAACATTATCCAAAACATTATCCAAAACAGTGCCTGACATGTGGGACCCACATGTCAGCCTCTGTTTATTTATAAAACATTTTAATAAATCAAAATAGCCTCTGGGCCCACATGTCAGCCATTGGAATTTTCTTTTAAATTCTTTTAAAAATCAAACTGACAAAGGGGGCCCAGGTGTCATTGACTCCACTGATAACTAAACATGTTTAATTAATATAATGACCAGGGGGACCCACGTGTCAGTGTCTGGGGGGGTTTATTATTCTGTTAATCTTTTCAGCTAAACTAACAGAGTAATTAGCCGGGGGGTCCACTGTCAGCGGCTTAGGGGTTTGGGGTTAAGCCCTAATCAACTAACTGACACGGGGACCGCACCTGGCAGCCTCACCGGAGGGTCACCGGAGCCCGCCGCCGGGGAGGTCGACGGGGAGCTCGCCACAGGGCACCGTTGGACACGCCGCCGGTCGCGTTCGAACCGCAGGAGCACGGCGCTTCGATCTGGACTGGTTTCACGAGCGGGGACGCACTGAAGCGATGGCTAGGTCAACCGCGGCGGAACCGAGCTCGGGCGTCAATGGCGTATCGCGATTCGTGATGCAAACGAACAGCCTAACTCGTGAAATTGGAAGTGCAGTCCAGCAGCAACTCTTGCACGCCAAATTCGTGAGCTGGGGCGTCCTGTGTGCACGACTACGACGACAAACCGCGGAGGCCGGAGCAAGCAAAAGGGGGCTTTCGCGTTGGGACCCTACGGGCTTCAAAGGGCGGTTGGCGACGGGTGAGAAGCTCACCGGGGACGTGTTGAGGGAGGCAGCGGGCTCGGTGAAGTCCTGGCGTCGCCGGAATCGGACGACGACCTCCGCGGCCAGAGGAAGACGACAACGACGACGATTGCGTCGTCTTGAGGGCGAACGGGTTCGATTGCTCCAGTGGGATGACGAGGACGACACGGGCGCACACTCCGGACAGCTCGGACAGGCGAGAGGGCGTCAGTGGACACAGTGGTTCACCGGGGTGACCACGGCGGCGTCGGGTGGTATTTCCCCCGTCGATGGCGAGCTGCAGGAGGAGGGGAAAAGAGGTGGTGGGCGTGTCCAGGAGGGAGGGGGCGTCGCCCTTATCGCCTCCGCGAAGGGAGGGGGCAGGTGGGTGCGGGGCCAGCTCACCAGCGTCGACGGCGGGCTCGGCCGTACGGGAGCAGGTGGGGGGGGGCAGTTGGAGGAAGAAGACAACCGTGGGGGGGGTGGGCCGGGCCAAGTGGGCCGTCGCCCTGAGCGATGTTTAGCCCTTTTTATTTTGTTTTTTTTTTCTGTTTGTTCTATTTCTTTTCTGTAATTGATTTATTAACCCTAGCATTTTTGTAAAATGTTATTGGTGTTTGTAAATTGGGGTTACATATTACTGAGGTGCCACAAAAGATTTTGAGTTTTTATAAAATCATTTGATATTTTATTTTATTGAAAATAGAGCAAAACCCATTGTTTTGCTACTGTTTGAGTTGTTTGGATTTTTCAGTGGAAAAATAAAATACCATAACCACATGGGCATGACCCAATGATTATTAGTGATTTTATAAAAGTGGTCCCATGATTTTAGGGCAAAGTTTAATTGCAACATATTTTTCATAGCAACCAAAAGGCATTTCTGAATATGATCAAAAGCAAAGTGGTTCATGGCATGGTTTGCATAGTGATTAGCAACAGTGATTAGTCCACAGTAAAAGTGATTACTGTTACAAACAACTGAGGGTGTTACACCTTGGATTCCAGAGCAGCCCGAAGCTCAGTGAGCTCCTTTTTTACAGCCTCAGCCCGCTTGTCAGCACCTCTCTTGCGACCTGCGGAATGGACACCAGTCAGATAAACCAACTAGCAAAGGAAACAAAGACCAAGAATCAATGATCTCACGTCTCATAGCGGTCAAGCTCCCCTGGACCGAGTCATGAGAATGTCGCCACCGATCAGTCTCAGTCAGCACACGCTCGCACATCCGGAACAAAGGATGAATTCAAGTAAATGGACCAGTCAAATCCGAGGAAAGAATAAAATCAAGCTCAAGACTACAACCAATCACAAATGATTGCTTGCAGCCTCGGGGGTTACTCCCATTCACTACTGGAAATAGGTTCTTTACCGACCGCCATGGCGGTCGGCAAAGGGCACAAGGACGGTCGGCAAAGGCTTTGCCGACCGCAAGTCGTCGGCAAAGAATTCGGCACCGATTTGGCCGGTAGAGACCTTCTTTGCCGTCCGCATCAAATCGACGGACGGTAAAGAATGTTTCCGTCGGCCCCGTAGCTCAAGCAGACGGCAAAGTATCTGGACGGCAACGCCGTCCACTCGGTCCCGTTAGACATCTAACGGTGGGCTTTGCCGACTTCCTGCGGTCGGCAAAGATATAGCACCTCAGCCTGCTCCCATTTCTTTGCCGACTGCTTGCAGTCGGCAAAGCGACCATATGGCTAGCCGGTGCTCCCAGGTTGTACAGTCTGTTGACACGTGGCTTCTTTGCCGACTGCCTACGGATGGCCAATGCCTTTGCCGACCGCTTGCGGTCGGCAAACTGTCCGTACTTTTCCATTTTTTGGATTTTTTAAATTCCAGCATTTTTATAAAACAGATACATATGTATATATACAATTGCATATCACATCATTTATATGTCTGCTAGCATCACATCATATATATCGACATATCACATACACTAGCAAAGTCCATATCACATCATAGAGTCCACAGATCACATCACAATATATGTCCATACAAGTGCACAGATCACAATGAAGCAAAAAGACTAGCAAGTGCACATATACAAGTCCAAAGTCCGAGCACAAAGAAGCTACAAAAGTCCATCCAAGAAGCAAGGCTGCAAAATGTAATCAAAGTGATGTTAGATATGAGAAAAAACTAAAAATTGTAGTAAACTAAGTAAATAAAGATTGGTATATATGAACTACCAAAATCATGAAAAAAACTACACTAGCTAACTAAGGAGGAGGAAAATAAGATGAAGAAGGAGAAGAAAAAGTATAAGAGGAACAAAAGAAGAGAAGAAAAGGATTTGGTAAGAAGGAGAAGAAGATGAATAAGATGGACAAGATGAAGATGAAGATAAAAAAGATGAAGAAGATGTGAAGGAGATGAAGAAGATGAAAATGGAGAAGATGAGAAGGAGAAGGAGAAGGAGAAGATGAATGAGAAGGAGATGAAGAAAATGAAGAAGATGAGAAGGAGAAGGAGAAGATGAATGAGAAGGAGATGAAGAAGAAGAAAATGAAGAAGATGAGAATGATTAGGATAGCTAAGCTATTAATGTCTTTTTTGAGCTAACTAAGTTAAATATATGTCTTTTATGAGCAAAATAAAGAAATTATGGCATTTATGAGCTAATTAAGCTAACTATGTCATTGTTGAGCAAAACCAAGATAAGTTAATGTCATTTTGGAGCTAACTAAGCTAACTATGTCATTTCTAGCATTTATGAAGCTAACCATGCATTGTTTAAGATAATTAATCATTTATCAATCAAATGAACCAAAAAAATAGAGAAGAACGTACCGGATTCGACATCACGGTTGAGTATCACTAGGTTGGTTTCTCGGGCTAGGATCGGGAGAAGGGTTATGCGACGCAACTGCGGAATTATGCTGTAACAAAGATCAATTGCAATATCTGGTTAGCATGACGAAACTAATTTTTAAGAGTGAGCAATAATGATCATTGAAATGAAAAGTACCGTTCCTACAGGAGTAGGGATCGTCGGCATAGGCGGAGGGGTACGACCTTGGCTCTCGAACATAGTCTGCATATTTGTTTTCGAGGAGTCAACAATATTTGTTAGTACTTAAACAAACATACACTCACGATTTGACTAATATGCACAAGTAACTTACCGCAAAGAGGTCATAGATGGCCTTGTTTGCCGCCTCATTTCGTGCCCTCTCCTCCTCTAACATCCTTCGGGTCCTCTCCTCTGCTAACGCCAGATCTTCCGCTGCCTTCCTGTCTCTCTCCGCCAATAGCTCTTGGGTTGCATGTCTCTCTTTCTCAAGAGCAGCCTACAACCACCTCATTAGAAATGTAATCATCGGTACGCAAACAGAAGAATGTAAGATTGAAGTATGAGTCCGCATAGCTAACCTCGATGGCGAGATCAACTGGCCGCGCGCGAGTCCGTATAGCAGGAGAGGAGCTTGTTTGACGCGCCTTGATTTGAGGGAGAGTGTAAGGACAACGGATTAACCCATCACCCATGGCAATCGCGCCATGGGGCCTCCCGCCACCAGATATCATCAACACCTCCGTGTCAATAGGCTCCTTCACCGGATCATACGCCTCCCCGAACTTCTCCAATGCCACGTCCTTGTATTTCTCGAGCTTATCACGGGCAGAAATGTTGGTGTACTCTTTTGGATCGACGTCCCCTTCAGCCAAGGACTTGGCCTTCTTGTACGAGGCCCTATTGGCCATGGAATAGGCGTCGTACAACTCTGGTACCGGCTTATTATGAAAATCCGCCTACAAGACAAAGCAAAGTATTAGTACAGGACACAAACTCGCATGAAGAAGAAATTGCATAAAGAATGAAGAAAACCACATACCCATTTTTCACCGTAAGAAAACAAGTTGGCACTGCCTTGATGGTGTGCCACACCAACCATCTTTGCCTGTCGAGCCTTGCCATCATTGTGGACTGCTAACCACTTCTCCGAGCACCACTCATCCACCATCACGGTCCAACAATCCATCTTGTTCGCACACCATCTCGGGGGCACCTAAGTTAGTGAAGAGAAAATTGAGCACTAGGCCTAGGAATGAAATCAAGGAATATACAACCCTTAAGAATAGGCTATACCTCCATGTACTTATCCTTCTTAAGATAAATGACTCGGCACTGTGCCTTGGTCTTCGGGATACCATGCTTGGCATAGTAGTCACGAACTGCCTGAACACGCGTCTCGTGTCTTTGGTTCTTCAATAGGCGCTTGCACTCGTTCCGAAGCACCAATTTTGCCTCCTCCTCCATGCCCTCCTCCACCTTGTAGTACGTCTGCAATTTCACGAGACAATGCTGATGAGTGCAATAACTAGAGATATTGTAAAACAAATATTGTCTAGAAGATAAATTACCCAAAAGCCATTGATCACCATGTCAGCCCTGGTTTTGCAAACGACATCATTGATGGTCGTATTGGACGGGGCCGTGGCAGCCTCGTAGTGGTCCCAAGTGACTCCTGGCTCCGGAACCCGGTTCTCACCGGGCAACTGAACCAGCCCCGGAAAATTTTGTTTTAGTAGCACACCCAGGACATGGTTGGGCTTGCGTACATTCTTGGCATGTGTCCAACCCCTACATTATGACAAGAAAAAGCCATTAGTATTTGTTGGAACATGACATCATAAGGTACAAAACGAGTAACTTCACTTACTTCTCCCCGTGAGGTGTAACCAACGTCCTCTGCTCGCGAGTTGCCGGTAGATCCGGGAGCCGTGTAGCACCACGCTGGTAGACGGTGGAAGAAGAGCTCCCCTTGGCCCCTGCTACACCCTCGCCACCCTCTGCCTCATCCCCCTGATCATCCTCACCAGCATCTTCCCCCCAGCCAGTAGCAGTAGGCTCACCATCCACCAAAAGAGCCTCCGGCCAAGCCTGAGACGGGGTCCCCTCACTCTCCACTGGACGGTCCAAGATCGGAGCATCAACCTCTAAGGAGTCCACCGAACGCCGCCTGTGCTCGGGTGAATCAACTGGTGGGGGTGGCGACGAGGGAGACGCAGCAGTCACCGAACGCCTCCCTCTCCCACGGACACCTTCTCTGCCTCTAGCTCCCTTTTTCCTACCCCGGACTCCTCTCGCACCGGGAGTAGCAGAAGGCCCCGCGTGGGTGTCAGCTGGACCCTTGGTCATACTGTCGATCAGAGCTCTCCGTAGTCTCTCAGGTGGAATAGTAGTACCCGGCCTCTTGCGGGGCACCAGCTGGGCAGCAGAGTGATTGGTACCCCCCGAGGAATCTGGTCCACCGGCGCCAACCATCTTTCACCACCTGCTATGAGAAAGAGAAAAATAAGTTAGTACCTTGAGAAAAAATAGAGCAACAATACAATGAGAACAAGTATTTAGTACAATGAAAAAATGAAAGTTGAGATGCATACAACTAACAATAGTCTGGATCATCTGTCTCTTCTCCAAGATCAATTGAAACACCATCATCACTATCACGTGTGTCGTCATGAATGACCTCCTCATCAGGTTCAGCGACATTAACATTTGGGAGGCCTTTCTGTAACCGGTCAAGCATTGACAGGTCATGTGCATCAGTAATCTCTTCTTGTTCTGGGTCTTGTTGTTCCGAGTCTTCTTGTTCCGGTTCTTCCTCATCATCGGTATCGGGTTCATTGTCATTGTCTACTTCCATGTTCTGGGGTAACGTAGATCGGTTCCCGAAACGTTTTTTTATCACACGTGTTTCTTGGAAGAATTCTCCTTCATATGTGTCTGGGTCAATGTGAGGTTCATAATCATCTTCATCGGGGGGAGGTGGTCTAACGTGTGGAGGCACATCGTACACAACATCCCACCCTTTCAGATTTTCATCCGTTTGGCAGGCGTAAGGTAGATAGAAAACTTGGGTGGCTTGTTGAGCCACAATATAGACATCAGCGACATTTAAATGGCTCTCTTTTCGAATTTCTACTAGCCCTACATGTTCATGGGTCCGTCTAGTCTCCGACGGAAGGAACCAATGACATTTGAAGACAACAGCGTTCGGAGGATTTTCACCATAGAAGAGGAGTTCGTATATTTCTTCTACTCTTCCGTAATACTCGGTACCTCCATCACCTATAGCAGATACGCCAGAATTTGTGGTTTTTCGATCAACCATTTTTTTCTCTTTGCCAGCGGTACGGAAGCGGTAGCCGTTGATGTCGTATTTCTCATATGTAAGGACCTTATACTCAAAACCATTAGCAACTTGTCTTAATTCGGCATCCATGGGCTCATCTGAATTAGCCTACAAGTTTAATATGGAAAGGATTACATTGTTGTATTAGTCGTACGTAAGGCCAAGAAATGAAATCGACTACTAATGGTAATTACCGTTTGTTGGAACCAAGTGATGAAACCGGGATTGCCTCCTCCAATATATGCAAGCAGCTTATACTCTGGAATGGAGTCCTTTTCGATCACCACTCCATTCGAGAATAGGGAGACGAATCGACTGTATCAATTCATGGGCATGAGAGGAGTTAGACAGACAAATTATTAGAAGTTGTGAATCAATGTACTGAGCACTTACTCGATGTACGGCCGCACTTCTGTTAGGTTGGTCAAGATATACAACGTGAGGGTGCGCCATTCCTCGACGGTCAACGTCTTTGTTCCCGCAACACCAGCAGGTGCGAGCTTCCCTTTGAAGAGGCTGAGCTTGGATTGACGTTGGGGGTCGCCAGTATTGTACCGAGGCTTTGGATTATGCAAATGATGATTTTTGGCTTCATAGTGTGCTGTCACGAAGTTAGCCGCCTCTTCGGTAATGAATGCCTCGGCCATTGATGCTTCAATTCTACGTTTATTTTTACATTTTGCTCGAAGCGTCTTCTGCATTCTCTCAGTTGAATAGCACCAACGGTTTTGCACAGGCCCCCCAAATCTTGCCTCGGTCGGGAGATGCAAAATCAAATGCTGCATCGGATTAAAAAATCCCGGTGGAAAGATCTTCTCTAACTTGCAGAGCAACTCCGGTGCCATCTGTTCCATGTCTTCTAGCACGCCAGTCGATAGTTCTTTAGCACAAAGAACACGAAAGAAAAAACTCAGTTCTGCCAGTACTAGCCATTGTTCTTTGGGGATATAGCCGCGCAACATCACTGGCATTACCCGCTCAAGCCATATGTGCCAATCATGACTCTTGAGCCCAAATATTTTCAATTTTGCAGGATTCGCTCCCCTCTTCCAATTTTCTGCATACCCATCGGGGAACATCAAACGATTTTGCACCCACAAGAGAATTTCCCTCATATGTCCCCTTTCAAGATTGAACCAGGCCTTTGGCTTCGACCAATTCTTCTTTCCTTTTGGATGTCGCATGTTCAGTAAGGGTCTATCACATAGAGTCTCCTGATCGACTCTAGCTTTAGGATTATCCTTTGACTTCCCATCTATGCCAAACAATGTACCAAAAATGGCCTCACCGATATTCTTTTCAGTGTGCATCACGTCAATGTTGTGTGGAAGTTCGAGGTCTTTGAAGTAGGGGAGATCCCACAAGCATGTCTTGTGAGTCCAGGCATGTTCAGAATTGTATCCCTTGAAATACCCGTGACGTTCTGGATCAAGCTCGAGAGAGTTCAACTGAGCCAGGATCTGTTCGCCTGTCATCGGAGGTGGTGCCAAGTTTTTGACAACTTTACCTTTGATGAAGTTCTTCTTGTCTTTTCTAAAAGGATGTTTAGGAGGCGGAAACTGTCTATGCAAGTCAAAGCAAGAATACTTGCCACCCGCCTTCAGCCAATGAAACTGAAGATCTGCCTTGCATGTTGGGCATGGGAATCTTCCATGCACACAGAAGCCAGAGAAAAGCGCATACGCCGGCAGATCATGCATCGAGTATTGGTACCAAACATGCATTGTGAAGGTTTTTTTGCTAGCTGCATCGTATGTCTTGAACCCTTTGTCCCAAGCTTCTTGCAATTCATCCTTAAGCGGTTGCATGTACACATTCATATTCTTCCCCGGATATTTGGGCCCTGGTATTATCAACGTCAGGAAAATGTTTTTTCTTTGCATAATCTCTCCGGGGGGGGGGGAGATTGAGTGGCATGACAAATACAGGCCAACAACTATATTGAGTTGCCGTCATACCGAAAGGGTTGAACCCATCCGTGCCAAAGGCGATTCGAACATGCCTTGGCTCTTTAGCTTTTTGCCAATGTATTTTATCGAAGTGATCCCATGCTAAACCATCTGATGGGTGTGTCAACATCTGAACTCCATCTGCATCAAATTCCTTTCTTATCCCATATTTGTGCCATGTCATCTGTCTGGCTGTCTCTTCCATCATGTAAAGGCGTTGGATTCTTGGTATCATTGGCAGATACCTAAGAATATTTACGGGGATTTTGGTCTGCATCTTCTCACCTTCACCGTTGTCTACCACAATATACCTGGATGACTTGCAAATGGGACAGTAGTCTTCGTCCACATACTCCTTCCTAAATAAAGCACATCCATTCTCACAGGCATGTATCTGCTCATAGGGCATCTTAAGTACCTTGAGTATTTTGTTGGATTGGTACAGGTTTGCAGGCATAACATGACCTTTGGGTAGAAATCGCCCAAATAGGGTCATCATCGCATCGTAGCATTCTCTGCCCAAGTTGAACTGGGCCTTCAGAGCCATTACTTGTGCGATGGCATCGAGCTGACAAAGCTCAGTGTGAGCGTGAAGAGGACGTTTTGAAGACTCCAACATCTCATAAAAGGCCTTTGCAGACTCCTCCATCTCTTCTTCCTCATCCCGAGCATCGTCGAAGTCATTCACCATGTCTTCGATCCCGGTGCCATACTCGTCGGTGCGCTGACGCACCACCTCCTCTCTCGTACGTTCGGCAGACTCACCATGATATGACCACAAGGAATAATCAGGCGTAAAACCCCACTTCTGCAGGTGTTGACCCATTTTGACCTTTGTCTGCTTTGAATAGTTGTCGCACCTAGCGCAGGGGCACCAAGTTTTTATCTGGCCATTTGCAAATGCCACATTCAGAAACCCCTTGGTCTTTATCAACCAATCATCGGTCATGTCTATCTGACTAGGGTGACCACTGTACATCCACGCGCGATCACTCATCTTGCCTAGCTAGCTAGTACACACAAAATATACAATTCAGGCATATTCATCCATCTTATTACGTTGATAACATTAATAGGTATACGACATGCACCTATCCACTAATAGGTAAAGATGGGTCCTAATCCCACCCGAGTATGTGCAGATTGGGTCGTTTCCCATGCTCTCCTCCCGACCCGACGCAAAATTTCGGCAGCACCTCCCTGCTGTTCTCCTGATACACGTCTCGGCAAACAACCAAGAGGATGTGTACCCAGAGAACAATAAGGAGGCACTGTCGAAACTCTGCATCGGATCTGAAGCTGAGCATGGGAAAACGAACCCAATCTACACATACCCGGGCTGTCCATGGATAACGTTGGACAATTCAAAAGAATCACACTTATAAATATGCAAATGCATGCATATTTATAATTGTAATTCTTTCGAACGGGAGACGCATATTGGTTACGTGACTTTACTTAGCTAGCTAGTATCGTCGACACGAAGGCCAGAACATATATAACAAACTAAAGTAGGATGGGTTACCTGCTATGTCAGTGATGAGGGAGGAAGCTAAGAAGAGGTAGCCGAGGGAGGGAGCAAATGGGCGCCGGCGAGGACCTGCGAGGAGGGGGGGTCCAGGAAGGGATTGGTAAGTGGTCGGCAAGAAGGGGGGTCTAACCTAATAATTAAACTAACAAAAACATTACAATATTTTTAATTCTAAAGATCTAATCATATTGTAATAACAGATTACTACGGTGTAGATCGACCAATCTAATCCTCGACCATTTTTTTAATTCAAGCAAAAGATAACAACCACTTAAAAATCTATCTCGATTGGAATTTCAAAAAAAGATATGACTCGATTGTAAAAGACCTAACTAGCGAACATACCCGTGTGTTGTAACGGGAGAAAATCTAAGCTATATAATTAACCAAGCACACTATGCACATAAACCACACTCAAATTCAACTCCAATAAAATTACTTTATTTTGAGAAAAAGAATGTTATGTGATTAAAAAAAAATGTTGTTTACATATATTTAGTATCCATTAAGGGCCTGTTCTGAACCTCTCCAACTCTGAGCACCACAAACTCCAGATAGAAAACAGAGCCGAACGCTTTTGCTCCAGGAGCACCCTTGTGCTGAACAAAGAGTTGGTCTATATATACTGTTAACTGAATTTCAGTGCCCTGTACGTGTAGTTGTGTACTGCTAGATAGTGTACTGCTAAGATGTTAATTAGCGTATGAACTAGTACGTGCAGTGCTAAGATTTTACCTTTGCAAAGTACTAGTACGTACCAGATTACATGATTTGAAGTGTAGTGTAGTTTGTTTTCAGATTACAGATTTTAATTTGCAACATACTACAGCTTACAATTTTCAGATTCTGAGGTGTAGTTTATTTATGAACTATAGGTCAGATATTACATGATTTTGGCTTTGCAAAATACTACTGTTGTTGCGCCATGTACCCAAGAAATGCTCTGTGTATATGTATATGTTCCTGTATAGCCAAAATCGCTGGAAATAGCTATCTTTTACGCAACTGGAAAACTATAATTCTTGTATATTTGTTGCTTCATATACCCAAGAAATGCTCTCTGCACATGTTCCTGTATAGCAAAAATCGCTGCAAATTGCTACTGGGAAAAAATTGCTTGCTGAAAAAATGTACAGCCATCACCACGTGAGTAGCAACCATGTATTGCAAATTGCTACTGGGAAAAAATTGCTACTTTTGTTCTTATACTGCTTATTTACAAGTTTTGTAAATCACGTACAGTGCAGGGGTGGAGTCGTGCGCGACGTGGACGAAGAGCAGGAGCGCGGCGAAGATGGAGGCTCGCCGTTGAGGGAAGGAGACTGCAGCAGCTGGGGCGGTGGCCGGGCTCGTCGCCGCCGCGGTTCTTGACGGCGGCGGATCTTGTTGGGCCGCCGTGAGGAGGGGAGGGGGAGGGGAAGGGATGGGGAGGGGCGGTGGTGGGGTTGGCGACGAGGGGCGGCAGGCGGCCAGGGGCGGCGGCGCTGGGGGCGGCGGCGAGGGGCGGCGGCGCTGGACGGCGCGACGTGGGGAGGTTCGTGGAGTGGAGGGAGAAAGGGGTGGACAGTTGCGTACGTGAGGGAGAGAGAGGGTGAGCCTGTTAGTTTTTTTTTTGAGAACAGCCCGTTAGGGGTTAACGGGGTTAGCCTCTTTGCCGTCCGCGTATGATTTCTTTACCGTCCGCCTACCCAAAGCATACGGCAAAGCACCTTAGCGTACGTGATGGAATGTTTACCGTCCGCTATTCTTCTCTTTGCCGCCCGCCTTTATAAAGGCGGGCGGCAAAGAATTAAAATACCGACAGTTTATTATTTGCCGTCCGTGTTTAGGTCAGCGGACGGCAAATTATCTCTTTGCCATCCGCCCCGAAGAAAAGCAGTCGGCAAAGAGCAAACAGATGGTAAAGAACCTGATTCCAGTAGTGATTGGGAGCACTGCCGCGCTCCCAATATTCAAAAGATCAACAAAAGAGAAAAACCCAAGCTAAAAACAGCAATCAATCAAAAATGATCGCTCGCAGCCTCAAGGGCTACTCAAACAAAGTTCAGGAGGACAAGAAATCTCATACCTCCTCCGTGATATGTCCAAAACGTATCTATAATTTATACTTGCTCCATGCATCTTTTGTGTGATATTGCTATGATATTGATGCACTTCCATACACTTTTGATCATATTTGGACAAACCTATTAACTCAGTACACCCCAGTGCCAGTTCCTGTTTTCTGCTATTTCTGTATTTCATGTTTTCCCATTACTTAAAGTGCCAGAAAAATTCCGGGAAAATATAGGAAAAAATAGCGTACAGGAAGCTTTGGGAAGAGCCAAAGTGGGGCCAGAGGGGAGCCAGGGGTGGGCCAGGTAGCCACCTGGCGCGGCCACCCCCTAGACCGGCCAAGGGGGCGCCTGGGGCCCCTGGTCCACCTCTGGATGGCCCCCTTCGCCTATATATATCCCTCTCGTCCCAAAACCCTCGAGGACAAAACCCTTTTTCGCGATCTCTCCTCTGTTCCTCCGCCGCCGCGCTTCCAAGATCGGGAGCACCAGGAGCCCTCTTCCCGACACCCTGCTAGAGGGAGGAACCACCTCCGAGAGCTTCTCCACCACCATGGATGCTTCCCGGATGAACCGTGAGTAGTCCACCTTGGACCATGGTCCATGATCAATAGCTATGTGATGTTCTCCTCCCCTCTTTGTTCTTCATGGTTTAGACCTCGCGAGCTGCCCTACATGATCGAGGCACATATGTCATCTTTATGCTGTTCCAATGCTGAGTTTGCTGGGATCTGATGGATGATGAGACTATGTTCAGATTGTGTTTGAGTAATATATTTGATTCTCCTCTTTTATATTTATGTTCTTGCGTAATTCTTGCATGTTCTCCGTTGTTGTTTATTGCTTTGGCCAAGTAGTAGGTAGTAACTCCAAGAGGGAGCGCTATGCATGATTGTGGGTTCATGCCCCCTGATGACTAGCTTGAGTGACAGAAACATGAGTCTAGGGGAAGTGATGTTGCCACAAGGGAGAAAACAACAGTGCTTGTACTTGCGGGTGCAAGGATTGTTTACTTTACGCAAAGTTCTTTAATGCAGTTGTCTGTTGCTTTGAGTTTACACTTTGGGTGGGTTTCGCAACTTAATACCAGCGAGATGTTCTGGATAGATATCTCAAGGTGGATGATTAGTAGGTAGATGAAGATGGATTTCGGTCTACTTGTCTTGGCGTACCACCCAAGCTTTTGAGCCTCTTCCTTTCTTTAGTAACATAGTTAGCATTGGTTTGCGCACATAATCCTGTCAATTGCCCAGCTGTAATTTGTTTACCTTGCATGGATATTTTATCGTCTTTTGGGAGAGAGACATCACTAGTGAACATCATGGGACTCCGGTCCATATTTCCACCACTGTTTACACCTGCTATTTATTTTCTGCTTTATTTCCTTTTCTGTTGCTCTCGCTATCATTATTATCCCGTGTGTTTGATTCTTTGTAAACAACAAGGCCGGAGGGATTGACAACCTCTCTGTACTCGCTCGGAGCAAAGTTATCTGTTGTGTGTGCAGGTCCACGTCAACCGCCTAATTGTTGGCGCCGTTGTCACCTTCATGTCGTTGTCGGAGTCCTACTGGAGACAAACCTTGGTATCTTCACCGAGAGAAATTTGCTGTTGTCTACATCTCAACCTTCCACTTTGGGTAACCAACGAGGTGTCAGAACCCTCTTTTAGGTAATGTGCTAGGGTTAGTAAGTCTCTTGCATCATGTTCAAATTTCAAAAGAAATCTTTGAAATCAAAATCAAAAGCAAAATGGGAGAGGGAAAACCCCCCAGTTGAATTAACTCAAAAGGCCAGATAAAAATCTTCTCCAAAAATTCATGTTATATTTTTGAAAAGTCTTATAAATGAGTGTGATCACATATCAAGTGATGTGGGACCCACCCCATGCTCATGGATTTTTCAAATATTCAAACAGTGCCTTGGAATTAATCAAAAACCCCTATTTGATTTAAAGTTCAAATTATTTGAATTTTAAAAATGTTCAAACTTTACAAGTGGCTAGCCTAGTATATTGTGATGCCACATAAAAAGTTTCAGCATTTAATAAAATGCCTAGCTATTTAATTAGCACAGCAAAACAAAATTACAGAAAAGAAAGGAAATTTTAAACAGACAGAAAATAGAAAAGGGAAAGGAGCCCACTTACTTGGGCCTCCCCGGCCCAACTCACTGCACCGCAGCCCAAGCCCGCAGCCTCCCCTTGTCGTCTTCCCCGGCGCGGCAAGCAGCTCGCTGGAGCGCATGCCGACGCCGGCGAGCACCTGCTAGCCTGCCTGGTGCCTCCCGAGTCGTCTAGTTACGCCTGGAGACGCCTCTCGGCCGTCCCAATCCATCCCCCCCAGGGAGCCGTCTCCCCTTCCTCTCCCGCTCGATTCCATCGCCGTCCGTGAGCAGCTGTGGAGCACGCCGCCGTCTTCACGCGGCCACCGTCGACGAGAGGACGCACAGTCAAGTCCATCCGCTCCGCCGTCTTCTACAACCCCACCGTGCAGAAGGAATCGAAGCCAGGCGCCCCCACGAGCTCGCTAACTTCATCGTCTTCGTCTCCGACCTCCGCGGATCCACCTCGAAATCCGGCAGCTCCAGAGCTTCCCCACCTCCATCGACTACACATATGCACTCCCTGCGTCTGGGTGAGCGTTTCCCCTCAAGCCACGGCACCGCTCCCCTCCTCTAGCTCATTCCGCCATGTTCACCGGAGTACCGAGCCGCCATGGACGACGACGAGGTCGCCCCTGTGCCCTATCGTCTCGTCCAGTGCGCGCATCGTCTTCCTGGTGTTCTTGCGTGTCTAACGAGCCCACCGTTGCCTCTCCCCGTGCATTGAGTCGATGACTGCGTCTGGCCAGTGGCTCCGCCGCCGCTAGAGCTCGTCGCCGACGTGGCTACGGTGCCTCCCGGCAACCGTACCTTGGCCCATTCGACGCGCGACGTCAAGAGCTACGTCTCAGTGGTCGCAGCGCTTCGAATGGTGCCCGGAATCACCCTCCCGTGTGTCGCCGCCGTCCTGGAAGGTCGCCGGCGACTAGCCGCCGGCGAGATGACGTGGACATGTGGGCCCACGGTGACTGACATGTGGGCCCAGCCCCTGACTAAACACTGGTTTAAGTTTAAATCGTTTTAATTAAACAGTGAGAGGCTGACCAGTGGGTCCCAGCAGTCAGTGGCCCCCTGACGCCAGCATGAAGTCATGCTGACGCCATAAATGGATTTCCAGAATAAATTGAATTAAAGAAATTCCAGAAAATCCAGAAAATAGCTCAAACTTTGGAAATTCATAGAAAATTCATATTAACTCCAAATTGGACAAATAATATATGAAAAATGATCAGGAGAAAATAAGATATCCAAATATCCAACTTTCAACTTTGTTTGGGTTGAATTTAAAATGTGATCAGTAGCATTTTCTATTTGATTTAAATGGAATTAAATCAAATTCAATTCAAAAGTTTTTGCAACTTGAACCATGGCAACATGCTACATTTCACTTACACATCAGAGGCATATCATACACATCTCAAAATGTTTCAAATTGATCAAGCAATGTCACATGTAACTTGGCTAAGTTTGAATTCAAATTGGAGTTTGAATTTTCAATTCAAATTGCAATATACTCCATTTAAATGGAATTGCTTCACACATCAAAGCATATACACCAAGTTTCAACCTTCCATCATGTGATTGTGCATTGTATTTACTTTGCTACCTTGTTTGTTGTTTGTCGAGTAGAGGTGGAACCGGAGCAGGAGGCTGCCCCCTTCGTTGAAGACCCGAACCCGAACCTCGTCAGCAAGGCAAGCAAACCCCCATTGATCATGTCGATAAAATCCCAATTCCCTCTCATGTCTCGCTCATGCATTGTATAGGATGATTACCATGCTACGTTTCTACCGCATAGATGAACCCATTCCTTTCCATGACCTATCATTTTGTCACAGTAGTAAGCAAACCACAATCCTAGCAAATGTAGGAGTTGATTGATATCATGTGGCCCCTGCAATTGTTACTGCTTATTGCATTCTTAGAGTGATACCTTGATGATACTGTTATGTGAGTCGGAATGGTAGTGATCATGATGATGATGGTAAAAAAGTGTTGGTGAATGTACCCTAATACAAGGTGAACGATGAGAGGTTGTGTAGGAGTACACGGTGGGTTGTCTAGTTGAACACCGCCCTAAGTCCGAGTTCTTGTGTGGTGATCCAAGATGAAGAGTACAACCACACATTGGGCTCACTGACCCCTCTCATCTTACTAACTCATCCCTTTCGATGTCCAGATGTCGCAATAGTTCGGAGTTCTGGTAGGTTTGTGGCCTGGTTGCTAAGTGAGAGAATGGCTCATCCGAGACCGGCTTATGCACCACGCACACATCACTTGGGTCCACTTCGGTAAACCGGCCGGGTTCACGATAGTGGTAGCCAACCCAGGTAGGCGGCTTTCTCGGACTAGATCGACTATGAGGTAACAGTTGTGGTGAGCATCCTCGCTGGCACCCCCTGAATGGTGTCGAGATCAAAGGCGGTAAATGATGATCATGTGTGTGTAGCGGTACACCCCTGCAGGGTTAACAAAACTATTCGAATAGCCGCGTCCGCGGTTATGGACTGCTTGGAAAGCTTAGCTTGATTATTAGACAACTTGAACCGGATACTTCTAAAACACACCAAGATAAGTGTGAGTGCTATGGCGTGCTTTCTCGTGGGGAAGTCGAGGAAGGCACCATAGTGGTGTAATTGGTTGGAGAAAGTAGTGGACTCGTGTACGCTTCTTACCTCAAGTCTGGTACTCGTAGTTCAGGACTAGCCACGTCAAAGCTGGCATTTTTTCAAGTGAAACCCCACCTCCCTTTACCTTGATACATGTGCATGAGTAGTATAGCTCCTATGTAAGTCTTGCTGAGTACGACTTTGTACTCATGTTTGCTTAATCTATGTTTTAGATGAAACCACTGACCCCGAAGGTGGCTTCTTCATCGAGCTGGACGACTGAAGATCAAGCTAGTCTAGTCCCAGTCGGACGACATGTTCCCTCGTGGAGGGCTTGTGTTTAAATAAGGCTTCTTAAGCCATTTGTTAAACTTGTCTGTACTCAGACATAATTTGCTTTCGCTTGTGTTGTAATGTTGGATCACATGTATGTGATCTCTGTGTGCACTCTATAAGAGTTATCAATAAAATTGTATACTTTGTAGAGAATTGCAATGATACCTACTGTTCATACAAGGCATGTGTGCTGCGTGTATGTTTATAACATGCATGTCTTTGTATGGGTTTTCGAGACCTTAGTTGTGATCTGGCTGGCGGTCTTTCATACACCAAGTGGCCCTTAGATGTGCGCAGCTTGGGGCATCGCGATGCGATTGTACGAGACTCCGTCTCGTGCACACTTTGTGGTATGATCGAGCCCGCCCTAGACCCCGACTAAGTGATCGGGCCGGAGTAAGTCTATGTAAGAGTTATGAGATAGTCGATAGTATGGTTGAGGCGACTTGTCATTGAATATGGGAGTTCACCACCCATATCATTAGACATGTGTGCGGATGATGAGGACCCATCTCAGTTGATCATCCGGCCTGGATGGGATACCCCTCACGTACGATGCTTTCCGAGAACGTTCTGTGCTTGGCCTTGTCTGCTTAGACAAGTGGGTACGGTTCTCGGCTCTCCATATGACTATGTCTTAACTGGACTTGCATACGCTAACCCCGGGTCCCGACACGAGGGGCAAGAAGCCATCAAAGCTAATTTCTGGCGTCGTTGCCGGGGACTCCACTCTTCAAGATAGTGGAGTTGCACACTATCTTTTACCTTTGCTTTTTAGTCTTGTTAGTTTACCTTTCAGTTTTTTCTTTAGTGTCCCTTATCAAAAATCAAAAAATAGTAACCTTGCTAGTAGTTGTCATTATGTCTGGTCCTTTTTCCTTTCGGGAAGCAGAAGTGCTCACCTTTAAACAAAGAGGTGGTGAAAGTCTGAAAGATGCCTGGTATAGATATAATGATTCTCAAAAAAAAGCCACCAAGAAGCAATCCACTACTATCCTTCTTAGAAACTTTTATGTTGGAATTACTTCTTGGAATAGGTTTATTCTAGATACTTCTATCAATGGGAATTTCCTAGAAGTCCCAGTTTGGGAAGCTCTTAGTATTATGGAAAATCGTTTTGGAAACCCCCCTGTTGCTAGCATTTAAGAGGACATTACCCTAGCTCACCTTATGAAAAAACATGAAAAGATAGAGCTAGAGATGCCAAGCATTAATAAGATAAGTGAGTTGGATCGTAATATTCAAGGGAATTTGAATAGACTCGATAGCTCCATGCATAAAATTTTCAAAACCTTGGAGACCATCAAATCCCATGACTTCGACCCTTCTAGGATAGATAAGATTGAGGGAATCATTGACACTCTAGTAACTACTTTCTCCTCAATAAAAACCAAAAGGGTAGAAACTCCGGCAAAGAAGTAACTTAAGATCGTTTACGTTCCAAAGGCTCCTCGTTTCAAAAATAATCCATCTATTGCCAAAGGGGTTGAAACTGTGAAGATTTTGGAAGAGATACAAACTTTAATAGAATAAATGAAACTCCAATTGATCTTCCGCCTTTTGATTTTATCCCTAGAAGTATCTTTATTAGGCCTTTATTTGAAAGTCCTCTTAAGAATGGTTGTACTATTGAAGAGCCTTTTGATGATCTTGATGATGGTTCAATTGATACAACTTGATCTTTTTGCATCATGCCTAGCTTAAAGGCATAAAAGAAAGCGCTTTTGGGAGGCAGCCCACAACGAATTAGGTTTATTTTTATTTTGGCGTGTCTTGATGTTTGTTACTACTGTAGAAACATCATTGTATCTTTACTTTTCAAGCTTTGTGCCAATTATAGCCTCATATGAAAAGGGAAGTGAAAGTTGTGACATGCTGTCCAGAAAATAGATTCTGTCCTCATGACGGGAAAAATCATAGAAAATTCCCAGTTCATATTTTTTAGCTGAACTTTTTACACAGCGTGATCTATACAATCACGAAACTTTCTTATGTTCTGAGTTTTTTTATTTGAGTTGCAGAAGTACCCCTAAAAAATTATTTACTACCTGCTGGTCTGTTTTTCACAGATTCTATCCTGTTTTGCCCTTTCTTCGTTTTGCAAACCTTAAGCTTGCTTTTTCTTTGCAAAAACTTTTTGGAAATCTTTATAAATAGTAGCTCTTCAAGAATATCCTTATTTCCAGTAGAGAAAAATTGTTTTATTGTGGGTACTAACCTCGCTAATCAGATTATGATGAGTTATGTATGAAGGGAGTTTTCAAGTGTGCGAGGGAAGATGATAAAAGAAGATTCAGGAGGGTCAAACGCTCAAGATAGGGGGTGCCCCCATGCACCCCCAAGAAATATTCAAGAAGACTCAAGCATCTAAGCTTGGGGATGCCCCCATGCATCCCCTTCTCCATCAACAATTATCAGTTCGTCTTTCGTTCCACTATATTTTTATCACTTCATGCGTTATGTGCTATGCTTGGAGCGTCTTGCTTTTTATTTCCTTTTTAGTTTTATTTAGCTTTGCTTGCTGTTCATAACAAGTTAGAACCCAGCTTTCTTTGTGTGGGAGTGAAACACGCTCCACTTCACCCTAGAACGCAACATAGGATTTTCATGCTTATCTTTGTTGTGTGTGTTCTTTATCTTTTTCGTAGCTGCTGTCATGTTTAGCTCTTAGTTTTCATGCTTATCTTTTTAAGAGCTTTTGTTTATTTTGTTGCTGGAACTCTCTTGAGTTTTCATGTTTATCTTGTTTAGAGAGTTTGCATGTTGCACTGAGTTGTGTGTCTTGACTTGAAGTAGGTAATTGAGGTTGCTATTCAATTGTAGTAGTAACTTGCAATAGTTTTGAGGTATTGCCATGAGTAATGTTTGAACTTTTGGTTTCAAGAGCTTTAGCCTACTAGTGATAGATGTCGTATTTTGGGCAATCCGTGTTTATTTTTGAAAAAACCTACAAAATTAGTTGAGAACTTTAGCTACTAGATGGATCACTAATCTTTGGAGGGACCGAATATTAGAGTACACTCACGTACCATGAGTCGAGGATGCGCAAGGATAACCAAACCCCCATACACTCCTGCTCGGGGTACTTGTCTCTTTGTGAACCTCTTAATTTGATTGAGAGTTACCGATAATAAGTGCATGAGTTCTTCAGACTAATGTGAGTATTCGAAAGTTGACACTTCCACCTAGCCATATTTTTCTAGCCTCTTCGGTACCGTGCATTGCCCTTTCTCACCTCGAGAGTTGGCGCATACTTCGCCGGTGCATCCAAATCCTTGGCAGATACGCTCTGTCGTCATAAGACTCATTATATCCTTCCTCAAAACAGCCACCATACCTACCTATCAAGGCATTTCCATAGCCTTTCCGAGATACATTGCCATGCAACATCCACCTTCTCATGACTTGATCTTCATGTCATACATGCTTTTTCTTGATTGATGAGCCGCATGCTAGTTGGGCATTGCCCTAATCATTGCTACATGGCGCACTAGTATCATTGCTTATCCTGCTACACTGGCAGAGGCATACATTTGCATACATCATGATAGTTTCATTTTCTTTATGTTGAGTACTTTTGTAAAGTGTGAAAGATCTTCTATACTTCTTGTAATATATAGAGTGTTGCCCCTAAAGTGAGAAAAGATCCCAAAGAGGACAAATGAGAGTTAAATAGAACGAGCCATTGAGGCCACCAAAAAAATACAAAAAATAGAAAAAAGAGAAAAAGAAATAAAAAGAGAGAAGGGGCACACTACTATTCATTTTGAGAGATCCACACTCGAACTCCTTCTTATATCTTGTACATGATAGAGATTATCATTCATGCATATAGCTATGTGGGGACCTTCACACTATAGAACTTGGCTTGTATATTCCAATGATGAGTCTCCTCAAATGAGCTCTAGGTCTTCTTGAGCAAGCAAGTTGGATGCACCCCCACTAGTTCCTTTGGAGAGCTTACCTTAGCTCATATGTGCATCCATTGCATGGCAATACCTACTCCTCACATCATATCTATCATTTGGCTTTCTCTCGCCTATGATTGTCCTCATTGATGTGAGCCTTTCACACCTTTTTTGTCTTCCTCCTCCATCATTTTTTTCTCTTTGCCATCCTAAGTGTCAACTTTCTTGCTTACTCTCATCCATTGCATGAGTGCTCAAAATATCGAAAGGGAGTGGATCATTTTGACTTGTACCTGGCTAGTGGTGTGGGGATGAGTCAAGATAAGATTCCAAAGAAGACCAAGTGTGAAATTTTAGTAGATTAAGTTCTCAACAATAAAAACTATGTTTTACTCTCTCGTATATCCCTATCCCCTTTATTGCACGCAAACACCATTTGGAGACATTCGAGTCACGGCCAGCGAGAGCTCTTGCACCTTTACGTTCTTATGTTGCTTGTTTCAATGCTAATATATACTCTTGCCTGTTATGACTTGAATTGAATTACATGCCTTGATTGTTTTACTTAAAAGTTCTTATATGGTTGGTAGCATGTCACCACAGAAATTATGCTTGTTATCATTTACCTACTCGAGGACGAGCAGGAATTAAGCTTGGGGATGTTGATACGTCCAAAACGTATCTATAATTTCTGCTTGCTCCATGCATCTTTTGTGTGATATTGCTATGATATTGATGCACTTCCATACACTTTTGATCATATTTGGACTAACCTATTAACTCAGTGCACCCCAGTGCCAGTTCCTGCTTTCTACTGTTTTTGTATTTCAGGTTTTCCCATTACATAAAGTGCCAGAAAAATTCCGGGAAAAATATAGGAAAAATCAGCGTACAGGAAGCTTCGGGAAGAACCAAAGTGGGGCCAGAGGGGAGCCAAGGGTGGCCCAGGCGGACACATGGTGCGGCCACCGCCTAGTCCGCGCCAGGGGGCGCCTGGGGCCTCTGGTCCACCTCTGGCTGCCCCCTTCGCCTATATATCCCTCTCGTCCCGAAACCCTCGAGGAAAGAACCCTTTTTCGTGATCTCTCCTCTGTTCCGCCGCCGACGCGCTTCCAAGACCGGGAGCACCAGGAGCCCTCTTCCCGGCACCCTGCCGGAGGGAGGAATCACCTCCGGGAGCTTCTCCACCACCATGGATGCTTCCCGGATGAACCGTGAGTAGTCCACCTTGGACCATGGTCTATGATCAGTAGCTATGTGATGTTCTCCTCCCCTCTTTGTTCTTCATGGTTTAGACCTCGTGAGCTGCCCTACATGATCGAGGCACATATGTAATCTTTCTGTTGTTGCTATGCTGAGTTTGGTGGGATCTGATGGATTATGAGACTATGTTCAGATTGTGTTTGAGTAATATATTTGATTCTCCTCTTTTATAATTATGTTCTTGAGTAATTCCTGCATGTTCTCCGTTGTTGTTTATTGTTTTGGCCAAGTAGTAGGTAGTAACTCCAAGAGGGAGCGTTATGCATGATTGTGGGTTCATGCCCCCTGATGACTAGCTAGAGTGACAGAAACATGAATCTAGGGGATGTGTTGTTGCCACAAGGGAGAAAACAACGGTTCTTGTACTTGCGGGTGCAAGGATTGTTTACTTTACGCAAAGTTCTTTAATGCAGTTGTCTGTTGCTTTGAGTTTACACTTTGGGTGGGATTCGCAACTTAATACCAGCGAGATGTTCTGGATAGATATCTCAAGGTGGATGATTAGTAGGTAGATGCAGATGGATTTTGGTCTACTTGTCTTGGCGTACCGCCCAAGCTTTTGAGCCTCTTCCTTTCTTAGTAGCATAGTTAGCATTGGTTTGCGCACATAATCATGTCAATTTCCCAGCTGTAATTTGTTTACCTTGCATGGCTATTTTATCGTCTTTTGGGAGAGAGACATCACTAGTGAACATCATGGGACCCCGGTCCATATTCCCACCACTGTTTACACCTGCTATTTATTTTCTGCTCTATTTCCTTTTCCATTGCTATCGCTATCATTATCATCCCGTGCGTTTGATTCTTTGTAAACAACAAGGCCGGAGGGATTGACAACCTCTCTGTACTCGTTGGGAGAAAAGTTATTTGTTGTGTGTGCAGGTCCACGTCAACCGCCTAATTGCTGGCGCCGTTGTCACCTTCCTGTCGTTGTCGGAGTCGTACTGGAGACAAACCTTGGTATCTTCATCGAGGGAAATTTTCTGCTGTCTACATCTCAACCTTCGACTTTGGGTAACCAACGAGGGGCAAGAAGCCATCACTCCACCATGCGATCAAAGAACTTCGCCTTATCTTCAGCAGAAAGATCCCGCCTCTCCAAGAAGTGCTCCTCAGGAATTACTGGCTTGACATCTGGAGGAAAGTCCTCTCCAGGAGCCGCAGCAGTCGCAGCAGACCCCCCAGAAAGAGCAGTCGCAGGATTCCCCTCCGCACCTGCAGTGACAGGGGTCGTCCCCGCGCCTGAAGCCACAGGAGTCCCAGAGTCAGCCGGCAGATCAGGCATCGCGCCAGAGTCAGTCGAACGAGCACCAATAGCAGCGGCACTCTCAAAAGAAGCAGCTGGAACAGGAGCAGTCATACAAGCAGCATATCTTCAGAACATGAGTCAAAACAAAAACAGCAAAATCACCAAGAAGAAAGTTATACTAACCCAGCAGGTGCAGCGCCCGTACGAAGCAATATACCGAACTTGCGTTTTTTTGGGGCAGCCGAAGGAGGACACGGCGCGGCAGGCTGCATGACTGCTGGCAAATCATCGTTGTCACCTGCTGCGTCACGACCACTCGCACTCAAAGGGCGAGTACGTTTGACACGCAGAGGACTCGAATCCCCAGAGTCATCTGCAACTAACGGTCGACCACCCGCGGACTCAACAGCATCAGCACCCGAAGTACCCCCGTCACTCGTAGGCACAGGGCCCGCATCAGCCGCACCAGGTTCATCAAGAATTTCCGCATCCTCAGGCTGCGGCAGGTTGTTCAACAAGTGGGTATGATCCTACAGATCAGAACATCATCAGTAATCAACAGAAATGAGTCAAAACCACAAATATAAAATTCAAGACAAGTACCTGAGGAAGAGGCAAATCAGCAGCGTAAGGATGGACGAGGCTCTCCTCCCCAATACTCGTACACTTCGTGACTTGCTGAACCCGAGTCAAAAGGTCCCCATCAGAGAACTCCTCGGGTGAACACCTGGTCGAGTCATTGGGCCCATTGTATTGCCACATGGGACGCACTCGATGTTGAAGCGGCTGCACGCGTCTCCTGACAAACACGGAGATAAGCTGACCGCCAGTCAATTCATCCTTCAAAGCAGTGATCTATTGCACCAATGGCTCCACAAGATATACCTCGCGAGCAGACAAAAGATGTGCCCATGAAGACCTCTTAACCGCCCGCGCGGCAGGGTCAAAATGGGCAAGACCAAATTGCTGACCTTCAACGCGCTGATCCTTCAGATAAAACCAACTCCTCCGCCATGTATTGATGGCGTCCAGCTTCTCCAGATCAAAATAGGCAGCCTTATCCTTAATGGAAATACCCACACCCCAAATGGCATATTCAGAGTTCGCCCTCTTCACATTGGAGAGACGTTTCCAGAGGCCCCAATGGGGATAGTGTCGGGACCCGGAATATGCGTATGTAATTCCAGTCACAACTCAATCACATGGAGAGCCGAGAGTCGTACCCACTTGTCTAAGCAGACAAGGCCAAGCACAGAACACTCTTGGAAAGCATCGTACGTGAGGGGCATCCCATATAGGCCGGATGATCAACTGAGATGGGTCCTCATCGCCCGCTCACAAGTCTAAATGATTATGGATGGTGAAATCCCATACTCATAGACAAGTCGCCTAAACCATGTTATCGATTGAATCATAACCCTTACATAAACAGACTCCAGCCCGATCACTTAGTCGGGGTCTAGGGCGGGCTCGATCATACAACAAAGTGTGCACGTGACAGAGTCACGAGCAATTGCATCGCGATGCCCCAAGCCGCGTACATCTAAGGGCCACTTGGTGTATAAAAGACCGTCAGCCAGATCACAACTAAGGTCTTGAAAACCCATACTAAGACATGCATGTTATAAACATACATGCAGCACACATGCCTAGTATGAACAGCAGGTATCATCACATAACTCTACAAAGTACTTCTTTATTGACTTACATATAGAGTATACAAAGATCACATGTCTGTGATCAACATTACATCATACAACGGAAGCAAATTAGGTCTGAGTACAGACAAGTTTAACAAATGGCTTAGAGAAGCCTTGTAAACATACATGCCCTTCCACGAGGGACCAGACTGCTGTCTGGAACTATACTACCAAGGTCAACGTCGAGCTTCACGAAGGTGACTCCATCAGGGGTCCGGGTTCTCATCTAAAACATAGAATAAGCAAACGTGAGTACAAAGTCGTACTCAGAAAGACTTACATCAGAACTACACTACTCATGCTCAAGTATCAAGGTAAAGGGAGGTGGGGTTTCATCATGCAGAATTGCCAGCTTTGACTTGGCTAGTCCTGAACTACGAGTACCAGACTTGAGGTAAGAAGCGTACACGAGTCCACTATTCAAGTCTCCAACCAATACACCACTATGGATACTTCCTCGACTTCCCCACGAGGAAGCACGCCATAGCACTCACGCTTATCTTGCGAGTTTTACAGTATCCATTCAAGTTGTCTAATAATCAGGTACGGGTTCCAAGTAGTCCTTAACCGCGGACGCGGCTATTCGAATAGTTTTGTTAACCTTGCAAGGGTGTAAACTACACACACATGACCATCAGTTACCGCCAGGTCTCGCCACCGTTCAAGAGGTGACAGCGACGATGTTCACCACGACACTTCGCTCACAACCGGTCTATTCCAGGAGTCGACTATCTGAGTTTGTCACCGCTCGAGAGTCCGGCCGGATCAACGATACGGACCCAGACAATGTAGGCAACCGAGACGCCACCTCTGACAGATGGTTTCACTGTCTCACAGATCCACCCACATATCTAGGATGATGCAACATTTCCACTCACTCTTTTTCTATGCATATGTCAATGGAAGGCCCGAACTAATGTGACTCCTAGACGTCAACACGGATCAAGGTACTAGGCCGAGAGGGGTCAGTGAGCCCAATGTATGGTTGTACTCTTCATCTTGGATTACCATACAAGAACTAGGTGCTTAAGACGGTGTTCAACGAGACAACCCACTGTGTACTCCTACACAGCCTCTCATCGATCACCTTGTATTAGGGTAGATTCACCAATACAGTTTCACTTTCATCAACACCACTGTGTTCATTCCATCCCGACTCACAATCATAACATCCTCATTGTATCACTAAGCAGCAATAAGCAGTAACAGTTCCAGGGGCCACATGCTCATCATTCAACTCCTATATTTGCTAGGATTGTGGTTTGCTTAATACGGTGACAAAATGATAGGTCATGCATCGGAATGGGTTCAACTATGCGAAAGAACGTGTCTTGGTGATCTCCTAAACATGCATAAGCGAGACTGAGAGGGAAGTAGGATTTTATAGACATGATCAATGGGGTTTGCTTGCCTTGCTGATGATACACGGGTCTTAACGGTGGTCTTCTCCTTCGGGGGTGATCACCGTCTCGGAGGCACTGTTACCGGCACAATCATCAACAAGAGGGGGGGCAACATTGTAATAGAATGCACAAGCACATGTTTATGTTGTCACATGATGTGAATGGTATTTATGTGGCCTATGTTCAATTTTTCACATTTTAATTGAAGTTGATTTGAAAATTAATTAAAATTCAAACTCCAAATGTTATTCAAATTAGGTCAACTTGCATTTGCTAATGTTTGTCCATTTGTAAACCATGTGATCATGTGTTTGATATGCCTCTGATGTTCAAGTGAGATGTGGTGTATTGCAATGGTTCAAATTTGAATAGCATTTGAATTTAATTTGAATTATTTCCAATTAAGCCAAATAGCAAAAGCTACTGGTACCATTTTAAATTCAACTCAAACATAGCTGAAAGTTGTATATTTGGATAGATTATTTTCTCCTGATCATTTTTCATATATTATTTGTCCAATTTGGAGTTAATATGAATTTTCTATGATTTATTGAAGTTTTGGCTATTTTCTGGATTTTTCTCTGATTTCTCTAATTCTTTTAATTATTTTCTTTTAAAATTAAACAAAGAAAAACATTACTGCATCAGCATGACCTCAACATGACATCAGCAGGGCTGACATGTGGGCCATGCCTGTCAGTGAGAGAGAGTTATCTCTCTGTTTAATTAAACAGAGAGGGATTAGTTTAGGGGGGGCACCTGTCATAGGCTCTGGGAGGGGGTTAGGGGGTGATTAGCTCAAGGTTTAGGGGGCCCTATTGATGGACGTCGCCGGAGTGCAGCCGGAACTTCGGGGTACTTGGGATTCGGGCACGGGGAGTGGCGTGGGTTGCATGGGTGTGTAGCCCGCAACCTCGCGCATCCAAAGGAGCGAGCGGGATGCCAAGGGGAGGCCCCAGGCCAAGGCTACGACGAAAATGGCGGCGACCGGAGCCACTGGAAGAAGGCGACGGCGATTGGGGGCACGGGAGGAGCCGAGGTTAGGGGGGATCGAACCGTGAGCTCACCGGGATCACGTCTCGGCGGTCAGGGAGGTCAGGGGGGTGCTGGTGATGGAGAATCTCTCGCCGGAGCTCGTTGCGGCCGGCGACGAGGAGCTTGACGCTGGCGTCGTCTCCAGTAGACCTTGGCGCGAATTTATGGGGGGAAACGACGAAGACGACGGTGGCGGTCCTTCCGGGCATGGTGGCGCAGCGAGGGGGATCCGGTGGCCACGTCGGGCACGGCGGCGCGCTCCGCTGACTTCACTGCCGGCGGCGATTCGGCGCGCGAGAGAGAGAGTAACGACAATCGGAGAGAGAGGGGAAGAGCGTGGGGGCTTCTGGAGTGCGTCGTGGCGCGAGGGGACAGCCCGAGAGGGTCTAGGGGAGACGTTCCCCTCGCCGGCGTCGACATGGCGGCCACCGAGCTGCTTGCCGACGCGCGGGGAAGACGACAAGGGAGCTGGTGGGCCTGGGCCGTGGGGAAACTAGTTGGGCCCAAGGCCTGGTAGGGTGGGCTGGGATTTCTTTTTCCTTTTTCTTCTTTTTGCTTTCTGTTTTCTATTTTTCTTTGCTTTGTTTTGCTCCAAATAAATAGTAGAGCATTTTTATTAAATGCCCAATTATTTTTATAAATCCTAGGTGACCAGAAGAAAGCCACTTATAGGATTTGGGCATTTTTGAAATTCAATTAATTTGAATTTCAACTCAAATAGGGGTCAAATTTAATTTCCAGGGCACATTTTGAATTTTTGAAGATTCCATGGGCATGGGAATGAACGCAAACCACTTTTAAAATGATCACCATCATTTATAGGAATTTTCCAAATATTCAAATGGTTTTTGGAAAAAGATTTTTATTTGGCCATTTATTTAAATTCTTCAGGGATTTTCTTTTCCCCATTTTTGAATTTCTTTTTGAATTTTTCACATGATGCAAAGGGAACTCAAACCCTAGCACTTACCTAAATTGGGGTTGTGACAGATAGATCCCCAAAAAAACCTCACAGAGCGTGATGAAGCAGGCAATGTGCAGAATCCCATTGGGGGTCAAGTCATGCAGTTGCAATTGATAGGTAAAAAGCAACCCCGGGAGGAAAGGATGAATGGGAAGTGCAAAACCACGAGGGAAGAAGCTCTGAAAGCATACCCGTTCATCTGGACGGGGCGCAGGAACCTCCTCATCCCCAGGAATCCGGGTGGCACCATCCACCACCATGCCATCCGCCACCAAATCATCCAGTTCTGCGGCTCCAAAAGCAGATCGCTCCCATCTACCAGTCATCCTCGCTGACTCCTGTGTTGCACTGCGAGGACACTTGGACATGGATCGCACCAGCAGATCGCGCAAAGAGAAATGGCAGGAGGCAAAGAACGAAGAAGGAAGAAGAAGGACAAACGGGAGAATGCAATGGTTTGGTGAAAACCTAAACCCACTAGATCTCCCGGTATTTAACCAACAGTAGGGGCACGCAAAATCATCACCGTTAATCTTGGAACACCAGCGGACGTGGCACGATCTCACGATAGCTGAGAAGCATGGAAAACTCAACTGGCGCATTAACCATACCGCCCACTACGCGCGAAAAACGAGGGCCATCATCACACAGTGCAAAATTTTCGGCGGCAGGACGTCAAGTCGCTTCCATTCACACGCCACGGCAACCCAACCTGTCAGGTGAACCAGCGACGCAATGCGTATCAAGTACGCATCCTCGGTCAGCATCCAACTCCTTACAAGTTTTTCATATTATTCCGAAATCTCTTACTCCCATTGGGAGTACCTTTATTCGAGTTCGGGTGCTCCCTCACCCAGAAGGCAGACATGTGCTCGAGTGATTACTCGCACTAGAAGAAACAACGTACCTTCAGAGTTCGGGTGCTCCCTCACCCGGAAGACAGCAAAGCATTCGAGTGACTACTCGCAAAGACTCAAACAAGTATTCGACAATATGATCTACTCGCGTACTCGACGACTTTCCGAGTGGACGCTTTCTTATTTTCCTCGCCTGAGTTCGCAAAAAGCTCCGCGATTGACTACTAATAGCTCACTTGATTGTTTATTCCAAGTGGGTGCACCGCTAACCAGGCTCCGTGCCTCTACAAAAAACAATTATACCTGGGCGTGTAGGTAAGACCCCACTGCGCAGAACGGCCGGGCCGGGACTTGCCGCAGAGCGATTTCACTCCCGACCTTTTCCATGCGCTCGCATGATAGAAAGAGTCGGGCGGACGCGCTCAGGATATTTGCTTAGACTGGCAGAAATTGATACTATAAGACCTGCAGCGGCATGACTTTGCTAGACACCGGTCGTTCCAAGTTCATGTCGAGGAATGTGAGCTTGATTGGGCTACTGCGGTATTTGTCACTAATGCAATTCACCAAGGCTCGACCAGTCGACTCCTTGGGCCCTTTTCATCTTAGCAATCCCTCAAAACAGGTATTGTCATGGCTCAAAACTGCCAGCGACCCGCAGCTATGCCGCGCTTACAAATAATAAAACGTTGACAAATTCGAGTCCCTGCGCGACGAGTCCCCCAGGCACTCGGGGGCTACTAACGAGGGGGTGACCCCACGACTCCTGCGTATAAGGATACCCAGTGTGTATGAAGACAGAAGGCCTGCTAGGAGGCCGCGACAGGCCCACGACTGGCCCTATCAAGACACCAACGTAGGAGCCCGCGACTGATATGGAAGGAATGACTTGGCGTACAAGGCAAGACTAGAACTAGGAAACTATCTCTGTAACCTAGTACGGACTCCCCGAGACCTAGCCTAGTATATAAAGGCTGGGAGGGGAGACGTCCTGATCATCCAATACACAATCTACTCTCCTGGTCTTGTGAGAACTCGCCTTGGCCTCCCTTGTAATCGCCTCCTCACGCAATAATATCGAGCAGGAAGTGCTTCTCCTATTAGCCGACGAGTATCGTCCAACCTATTCCTTCTCTATGACTAACCCAGGGTCACTGGCCATGGGATTTGCCGAGGTTGATCCGCATCACAACCATTAATACGTTAGTTCTAAAATATGTTATAAAAAGGTATGAAAGTGTATCAAAAGCATAGCAATATCACACAAAACATGCATGCAGCAAGCAAAAGTTATAGATACGTTTGGGACGTATCAGTCATTCAAGGAGATTGCATGTTTTTCTGGATATATTTGGATTGCAATCTTGCACGCTAAGATATTGGTGATATCCCTCGGTCTATTCCGTATCAATATGCACTTAATATAAATATTCATCTTTTCTGCATACATCAAGGGGGTATATCATCCATCTTAGCTTTGGTTCATCTCGTGAAGAAGGGCGACCCCTAAAAATGTCTTTGTAGAAGTGATGGCACCGAAGTAGTGCTCCTCGTTGGTTACCCCAAGTGGATGGTTTAGATGTAGTAGCGGCTAATTACACTTACACGAGGACTGTGAGTTTATCGAAATCAGGAGAACTCCAACTTCTTCATGTAGGTGGTGAAGTGAGCAACGCGGCGTTTACTCGATATTACTTGCTTAACCTGAACCTGCATACGACACAAGTAACTTTGCTCCCAACGAGTTCAGAGAGGTTGTCAACCTCTCCGATCTTGTTGTTTACAAAGCATCAAAACACTAGGGGAATAATAATGGTGATTGCAACGGAAAGGAAACAAAAAGCATTAAATAGTGGAGTTTTAAGCAATGGTGGAAATATGGACCAGGGTCCCATGATGTTCACTAGTGATGTCTCTCTCCCAAAAGACGATAAAATAGCTAAGCTAGGTGAACAAATTACAGCTGGGCAATGGACAGAATTATAAACGCACCCCAATGCTAATTATGCTACAAGAAAGTTAGAGGCTCAATCGTATGGGCAGTACGCCAAGACAAGTAGACCATTTATTCATCTGCAGAGGTAACGGCAGATGCCATGGGGATGGCTAAAGAGGGGGACAAACTGAGGTTAGTGTCGATGGTACCAGAATCGAGAGTGGGGACAAACACAGTGAGACACCGCGATGTACCCGGGTTCGGGGCTCTCCGTAGAGATAACACGCCTAATCCTGCTGAGCTAGCTATATGCAATAACTCTGGCTACAATGAATGCTCCTTGAGTTGTATGAGAGGAAGGGGAAGAGGGATCTAAGCACAACTCTCTCCCTGCTCTCTCTCTCTCTCTGGTGGGTGAAGTTGCAATAAGTGTTTCGCCGTCCCTCACGCAGGAGGGGTACCCGGGGCTCTTATAGGCCGAGCCTGGGGTACAAAGGTAAATGTACAAAGGGGAGGACCCGGCTGCCAGCCTCAGACGAGCTAGGGCCCTCACATCGTGTGCTACCGGATGACCCGGTGTAGACTTGCGGCCCTCCATGCCGCTAACTTGTAGGTCTTGATAGTGAACAGTGGAGCTAGGATCTTGGTCCTGTCGGCATGTCCGCGTGATCGGCGCTGGAGGAGATCGCACGCCTCTGATAGCGCGGATCTCCTGGGATTGCACATTGAATGAACTTGTACCAGGTGCACGACTTGGGATTCTGCTCAAATGTTGCCTTGTTCTCTTCGGTCGAATGATCCTAGGTGAGGCCGATTGCACTCTCTTGGGACAATCGGCCTCCGACTTGATCAGTTCGGCCCACTACTTGCCTGATCTTGATTAGCTCGGCCTTGATCAGATCGGCGACCATCAGGTCGGTGATCTTTGCCTTGACGAAATGTTTCTCCTGGGCGACCCTAACCGGGGGTCATTCCCATGACAGTAGCCCCTGAAGCTGCGGAGGTTCCGCTGAACTAAGCGACAGCGGGGCCTGCACAGGTTCCTCCATACTTCTCTTGAATCTTGTATCTGCTCTACTTTTCTGACCGATTGCTCTCACTTGGCCAATTGCTTGCAACCTGCTGATTGCTCTTGTTCTTCTGATCGATTGCTCTCAACTGGCCGATTGCTTGCAATCTGCCGATTGCTCTTGTTCTTCTGGCAGATTGCTTCTTCCCCTCAGCTGATCTGTCCAACGGTTAGTTTGACTGGAATGTTGACCGAAAACTTGCGGCTTCGAATTCTCCATGGAATGCGAAACGACGTGCCACGATTGATATGTCATAACCGCCACCTCGAGCCACGCGCGCACGTCCCGTCCCATCCGGCAGATCCTCTATGCTCCGATCTGATGTTGCATTGGAAATACACGCAGCCACATCAGCCACAGAGCTGGCGCACCGGATCCCACTACCGCCCCGCTGGCCCTTTAAATAGCCTGAGGGGTGAGGAAGCGGCACGCACCGCCAACTTCATCTTCCTCCTCAGGCACTTCTCCTCTGCCTCCGCCGCCGCGACGTCGTGCGCTCCGCTGCTGCCGCTGCCGCCACCGAGGCCTAGATCTGCCCCGACGACCACTTCCCCGCTGCTATCCGCCGCCAACGCCGCTACCACTCTCCGTCGCCATTGCTATACGCGGTTCTCTGTGTCCGCCGTCGCCGCCGTCTTCGTCTTCCTCTTCAAGATTTTCCTCGCCCGCCACGGATTCCGACGCCTTTATGGGGGACGATGGCGCCACCTCCCGCCAGAAGGGTTCGTGCAAAGGCTCGAACGCCACTGAGATGAGGATTTCTCTCCTCCGCCGGGCACGCAAGATTCCGATGGACCTCGACTTCTGCGTCCCCGGCCCTGAGCTCACACCCACTCCCAAAGCCGGCGAGCGCGTGGTCTTCCTCACCCATTTCGACCATGGATTTGGGCTCCCGGTAAGCAAAATTTTCCAGGAGTTCTTCGATTTCTTCAGATTGCAACCGCACCACCTCGGAGCCAATGTTGTTATGTTGCTCTCGGCCTTCGTTACACCATGAGAGGGTTATCTTGGAGTGTGTCCCATAGTTGGATTGTGGTCTCGGCTCTTATATCTCCGCATCTTTCGAGTGGGGACTGGGGTATTCGGCACCAATCCGAAAACTGGGAAGAGAGAGGAGGTGAAGGTTGTAAGGCCCGATATGCGGTACTGTTCCAGATCTAGAATGTTTCCATCCAGATCCGGGGACGAAGCACATAACGGTCCCACCGCGACATATGACAAAGTCATATGCCCCGGATTTCCAACATGATATCACAACATTACAGATACAAGGATACAACATCTCATACAATCGGCATACAACTGCCTCAAATACAATACAACATCGGAACGTACATGTCTGAGTACAGACTACAATCAAAACCCTACTGGCACAGAGAAAAACATCGATCCCCATAACCACACGGGTCCAGGCCCTCCGCCGGGATCCACCTAACTAGTCGTCGTCGAGTCTCCACGTGAAACGTCGATCACCATACCTGTTGTCGATCAAGAACCCTGAAAAGAGTTTGGGGGTAGTATCATGAGTACAGAAGTACTCAGCATCCAACTGTAGTGGTCAACTAACCCAGCAAGGACTTCATCACTCGTCATTCTAGGACAACTAGTAGTTTACGGTAAGGAAGGGGTAAGTGGTGAGGTTGTTGCCGCAGTAGCATTTATGAAGTGGCTAACGATCTAGAGAGTAAGATAAGAATCCAAGCATTCGATGAGGAATCGCCTCCAACAAGTCTTGCTATCAACTACTTACGCAAGCATAACACATATCCTATCCTTTTCATCCTCTTCGCATCACGACGAAGAAGAAGCAGTCAAGGCACACACATATTGATCAAATTATATTATGATTATCTCAGTTGTTGTTGTCTATGAACAAGGAGTAGGTCTCAAATCGTCCATAATCGTGGACACGGCTTCTCGAAAAGATTTAACCCTGCAGGGGTGTACCAACTGCCCATTACAAGGCTCCGCACGCACGCCCATCTCTCTCAGTTGCTACCCATCACAGGCAACCATTTTATGATTTAGTTCCAAGAGATCCGAAACGACAGGTCCCTCTAGCTAACAACGAACAAATACAGGTGGCCCCCGGTGAGTCGACATCCATCTCAGGAGCCGGCCGCGCTCTCGATCTAGTCTCTACCGTCTGTCGCAGGTTTGGATAGCCGGTTAATCACACATGGGAAACCAGGTCCTCAGCTGAACAAGGTGGGCAAGCAAGGGAACTATGTCCTCACTGGTCCAGGTTGGTTTAAAAACTACTGGCAGCTGACCAGCGCACACACGGTTTCAAATGGTAAATCAGCTTGGGCCACCACTAGAAATGTTTGAAGATAGGTAGGTAAGAAGAGGGGACCCCATAAAATCCCACACGCGATTAGGCACGCTCAGTCTTAAAACCAATACCCGGAACTCGGGTCCTATGTGACTCGAATGGAGCAAAGCGTCGGGGCGGGATAGCCTAGACCTTCCACCCTTCGTCGAATATAGTCAACATTATAATAATCATATCATCAACAGCAATATAATAATGTGATAGCCCAAACCAAGGAGTAACAGGGTAACATCGTAGCATCCTAAGCATGCATACTAAGCAGGGGCTGAGCAACGAGCAATAGTAACATAGCAGTGCAAGGTTTTCTGGGAAGGGACATGGCTGTATCGGTTTGAAAGAGGCTGTAAACATGTGGTAGGATCAAACATGAACCTAGCCTAGACTAGCATGCAAACCGCTGGTTGAAATAGAATGGATCATAAGTAATGTATAGTGCTTGCCTGTTGATAAGTCGGGTTCCAAAGGTGTAGTCGATCGCACGCTCGCAACGTCTCCGAAGGTACCCGCGGAAGCACACAAGACGATAAACACTGGAAAGCAATCGACGAGCAAGCACTCTATTACTATGGGTAAACACAAGATCAAGAAGACATAACACGACACGGCAACGCGATACGGATCTATCATCGAGAACGGTTACTAACAGGTTAAGTGGAGTACTCGTCACACACGACGATACCGCACATTTACGGTGGTTCAAGTTGCTTAGCTACAGGTGATCAACAAAGGTTGTTAACATGGCAACTCAAGCAAGAATGGCATAGCACATAAACATGTCAAGAGGTGAATCACAAAGTAAACTATCTATGCTAGTCAATTTAAGTGAGGCACAACCTAAACATGGATAACACAAAGTGTCGCACGATGATTAAAACATTTGGTAATGTTCTGTCCTAAACCATATTTTAGGTTGGTTAACACCAGCAAACAATAGCATAAACACAAATTACACGAAAAACTAATCAAGTTACATATAAAGAACACCCCAAACGGAGTTACGGTTAAAAAGATATAAGCAAAACAAGTTACGAGCACAATCTGCCAACATCAGGAAGCACACTTTAGAGCAATGCATAAACAGGATAATAAATTCAAACATGCTCAAAAATGACATGGAACTAAAGTAGACATGACAGGGAAGGCATGGCAAAAAGAATCATGCACATAGGCATCATAGATCAAAAGATATTAAGCGAACAACATGGCATCGGAACGTTACAGACTTAGAGAAAAACAGATGTGGCTGTCAAAAACAGCGGGATAGCAACTTTGGAACTCAAGAACTATATGACCATCAAGCATATCATGACAATGCAATACATATAATGGAAGTAGACATGCTGCTTAACAATATGCAATTGGAATCACTCAATTCCGATAAACGGTTGCAATGCAACCGTCACCCGAAGTTGCAACAAATTAACAGTTTTCAGCACAGCAGCACATTAACATCAGGATCACCACTTTGGAGCAAGATTTAATATAGCTAAAGCACCCAAACATGACAAGTTAAAGCATGGAAATGAAGTACACATGATGCTTAACACATAGGAAAAAGAATCAATGCAATAGGCATCATGGATTAGTCACAATCATCATGCAAACTTGCAATAAAATAATAACAGCAGCACTTAACAGGAATTAGTAGCAGTTTAACGGCCTGATGCCCACTTCAACACATATTTTCACCATCAATATGACCTCAAATCAAAATTCTCACAAAAGATGGATTGAAGTACACACAATTCTAAGCAATATTCATTTTGGGGGCACGTTCATCGGAGCTACGGATCAACGGGAATTAACATTGCAAAAATGAATCAGCAACAACTTACACAGGGACTTAGCAGAAATATGGCAGGGAAAAAAATAAAGAAAAATAAAAAAAAGACTCGGGCCTCTTCTCACCATGGGCCTCAGGGGCCCATCTGGCCTGGACTGGGACACGGGGTGGCTGGGCCGCGCGCTTGGGACAGGCCGACTGGTCTCGCCGGCCCAGCAGGCGACGGCAGTGGTAGGAGAGGCCGGCTCTGGCCGTGGACGAGGCGGCCGGCGACGTCGTTCCCGCCGACGAGCAGGTGGCGACGGCCCGCACGACGAGGGAGGGCGGAGGCGGCTGGAGGCACCGGATCCGGGAGCTGCCTCGCCGGATCCGTGCGGCGGCGACGGGGAGCTGCAGGAGGGCCGACAGCAGCGCGTGCTCCATGCTCGGGGCGGCGCCATGGCGCTACGGGCGGCGGCTGCAGCGTCCTAGACAGAGAGGAGGAGGTTAGAGAGGGAGAAGGAGAGAGGAGAGGGCAGGAGGGAGAGAAAGGAGGTGGCGGGGAGAGGAGGAGATGGCCGGCGGCGAGGCCCCTCGGGATGGCGGCTGCGGTTGGTGAGGAGAGAGAGGAGAGAGGTAGGTGGCTAGGGTGGATCTGGGCCGTCGGATCGCAAGATCTGACGGTCCAGATCGCAGGGGAGCAAAATTTTGGGATTTTGGGATAAATTGGGCAGATCTGAGCATATTCAGGGGGGTGGCTGCAATTTTGTGGCTAGGGAAACCCTAGAAAGAGGTGGGAGTGTGGTGGTCTTTATATAGCCCAGGTGACTGGCAGTTTGCAAAAACATCCCCGGTTTTTCTCCCGCGCGCGCGATGCTCACGTTTCTGACCGCCGGGGGTCCGCAGGACCTCCGATTCGGGTAAAACTTCAAACTGCGCGATCAGCGTGTCGAGCCGGAGGCGTTCACCTCGCATTGGAACCGTTCCGAGAACACTTTCCGGTGCGCTATAAAAATATCTTGTTTAATTATTAAATGGGGTTTTTCGTTCAGTTGGCTGCGGCTGGTCTCGTGCGGTTTTCGCGACGGTGATCGGGTGAAACCCGGTGTCGCAAAGGTCGAGAGTCAGGGTGGCAAGGGTCGGTCTCCGTCCGGTACGAGATAAGAGAGGGAAAAATAATCGACGATCGATAAATCGGAGATGCAAACACCGCAAACAAATCAGACAATCAAACAATTCACACCGAAAACAAAAATTTAATTTTTGCAAAATCTGGGCTGTTACAAAGGTGATGGCCAAGTGCGGAGCCGCCGTCATCTACGTCTGCAAGGCTGGATTACACCCTCATCCCCAGCCACCGCAGTCTATCAAAGACTGGCATATGGGGTTCTTTTATGTCTCCTCGCCAAAACGAAAGGACTTGCGGAACTTTCCGGAGTTCTCCTTGCCGCCCCCGACCAAGCACAACTGGTCTGAGAAGCCCGGGGATGGAGATACCGATCTGGACCGCCAAATGGCTCGGATCCTCGAGCTGATGGCCAACGGCATGCACACCGCCGATCTGGTTGGTACTTGGCTCTTCCGCCGAGTGCTCCCTCTGCAATGCCGGTGCTACCGCATCTGTGACATGAGCAAGAGCCTGGACCCCACTCGGATCTCCACCGTCCACATCGATGAAGCGGAGCTTGTTCGGCGACTGAATTTGCCTATTGACCTCAAGCTGCCCGACCCCTTCTACTTCGGGATGAGGGCGTACAGTCGGTACCGACCTTGCCCCGTGGTATGCTTCTGCTCTACTCTTGCACTAATTTTTTCTTTGCTTCTTGCTGATTCTGATCGACTGCTCTGCCGCAGGAATTTATCAGCTCCAAGGCTATGCATGATGGGCAGGCCGCCTCTACCTACCACCCCCGACCGCGCAGACGAGGACGCTGAGGACCTGGAGCTTGAGGAGGAGTCGGATCCTGAAACTGAGGCCCGCACTGCTTCTTTCGGACTTGGCTTCAACCAGCCGGGTGAGTCTGATTCCTCCATCAAATGCTTCATGGCCGAATGGAGTAGTCCCGTCCGATTGCGCAGACGGTGGCTGAGGGGAAACGCCCCCGAACAGATGACGCCCCTGGTACTTCCAGGGTCATCCAGAAGAAAAGCAAACAGGGTCCGAGGCGCCAGGCCCCTGCTCCGACTGCCCCCAAGCCATCCGGCCCCGTGATAGCTCCCGTACCCCTGAACATCATTCGCCCGAGCTTCTCCATGGCCAATTTTGCTGCTCAGCTGTCGGGTATTGCCTTCTGTTTCCCTTTGCTTTTTCTGACTTTGTCTGATCACTCTTTTCAACTTGCTTTCTTCTATGCAGGGTTGTCTGAGCTGTCCCCCCGTGGTACCTGGAGTGGCTCCGACTGCGGTCCCTGTCACCTCCGCTGCCTCCACCGTGCCCGGTGCATCCCGCAAGAGAGGTGTCGTCGAGACCTCCAAGGCCGAGCACTTTAAGAAACAGAAAGCTGCCATTGCTACGAAGCAAGCGCAGATGACTGCGCCTCCTCCGACCTCCGCAACCACTACGGGTCCGACTGCTGGCACGCAATCGGCCACTCTTGCAACAACCGCTACTGCTTCTCCGCTCCTCATCGACCAATCTGGGATCGTGCACTCTGCTGTGCCGATCGTGGACTTGACCGATGCAGATGCTTCTCTGCCTGAGACTTCTTCAGCCCAGGACACTATTCCTGAAGATCCAGCTCCAGCAACCGGAACAGAGAATGCTACTGCTGCCCCCATCAATCCGCCTGCTCCTCCACCTGGAGGCCCTCAGGTGTCCTTCCCGATTGCCACCCACGTCCCTGCTGGGACCAGTACTGTTGTGCCTCAACCTTCCAGCGTCGTTGTGCGCTATCCGCCGTCCACGACCCGCCATCTCTCGCGAGCAGATCGGTTCCGATAGGCATACATTGGCGCACTTGATGTTTTACCGGTACGACCCTGTGCTGACTCCCCCACTCCTCCTCCTCCTGGGTCCGAGGACCAGATCCCCGCCCATCTTCAGCACCGATTGGGTGGCCTTTCCACCCATGTTAGGAACTTTGCCACTGGAGCTCTGAACCAGATCCTTGCCTCGGAGCACTCTGCCTTTGTAAGTTTTTATTTCTGTGGGGGTGCGCCCGCGCACCCATTGGGTGTAGTCCCAGAGATTCAAGCCGATTGCTTGCAATCGGCTCGGATCTTACTCTTTCTTGCTTGCTGCTTATTTTGGATCTGAACCATTTTTCAGGCCATCTGCGATATACGTCAGGCTGTCTTTGACGAGCTAATGGCCACTTACTCAGCGGGTCAAAAAACTCTTGCCGCTCTGAAGAAGAAGTCTGACGCTCAGGATGCGAAGATTCGAGAGCTCACAGGTAAACTCGTACTTGTTGTATACTTGCTTCCGATTGCTATTTCCCAAATGACTTAGCTGTATTTCTGCTTTTAGATGCCACTGCACACGCCCCCGAGCTAGAGGCCGCCCGGAAGAGGATCGTCGAGCTGGAGAGTCAGCTTGGTGAAAATAACACTCAGCTCGGATACGCTGAGAAAGACCGCGCCCGATTGGCCAGTGTCGAAGCCGAACTGCACGCCAAGACCCAAAAGATGACCAGTGACCTCTCCGCTGTGAAAGATGCTCACGATGCTGATATGCTGATGCTGATAGATGCTCGGCATGAGGTGGAAGGCCAGCTACTGAAGGAAAAGGACTTGGCCGTCTAACGCGTCGAGGACATGGTCGCTCAACACCAGAACAAAATCCGAGATGCCCAAGCGCATGTTGGCCTTGCCCTCGCCTGCCTTCACCGAGTGGACATCGCCCTTGCTGGTACTTTCTCTTTTCTACTTGTTCTTCATTTTCCGATCTGACTCTCTTGTCCTCCGATCTTACTTTCTCTCCGATTGCTCTTGCCAGATGCCTGGCCCAACTCCACCATTGCCGCTGACCAAGTTGTTGCTGAGGCCCGCCGAACTAGAGGTGTGGTGGTTGATGCTGACGCAGGTTGGGATGCTGAAGACTTTGTCTTCGCTCTGGATGCCCGAGTGCCTCATGTGAAGGGTGCTCTGTACACCTACAAAGCTGGGGTCTAGAAGCTGAACGATATTCTTTTCTAGTCAAGGGTGAAGCCAGATGCTGGTGAGACCAATGATGATGTGGCTCGGAATCTCAAGGCCGCGCCTCGCCAGCTCAAAATTTTGCTCGACTCTGCCATCCGATCTTGAATACAGGCCGCTTTCTCCATTGTCAAGAGCCGGTATCCTGAAGTTGATATAGATCTGATGTGTGCCCTACGAGCCGGGTCGGAGGCCAGTGTTTGTGAAGTTTGGTCGCGGATCTGCATGGTTGCCGAAGAGCTCGCAGAAGTCATGGACCCTTTGGAGTTCACTCCCTTCCTCGAAGATGATGGCTCTCCGATCCCACAAATATCACTCAGTGATCTTCTATACTCCAGCAGTGAAGAAGGCGCACAGTCTCGGCCTGCCCGTCGAACTACAAGTGCAACCTCCCACTCCTTGCAATATGCGGACGATGATGAAGAAGGCAACAACTATGAAGAAGGTGAAGATTCCTCCAATGGGCACTCGGAGAGTGCAGCTCGATACCCACCGAGCACTCAGCCCAAGGCCACTCCTACTTCAGCTCCGGGAAGTGCCGCCATCGCGACTCCGACTGCTTCAGCTCCGCCTGCTCCGGATGCCACTACCACTTCAGCTGCTGCTCCAGATGCGCCGACTTCCTGAGTTCGGCGTGCTTTTATTTATCTGCTTTTTCCTCACAAACAATTTGGTCAAACTTCAAGTGCGTCCGCTTAGGGCCACTTTCATATAATAATCAACATCCGTCCAATCGGCCATGCTTGCTTGTGAACTCAGTTCTTGCTTAGCTATACACTACTAGGGAATACCCTTTTAGTGGCGTCCTTTTTTTGCCTTTAGTGGCGCATTTCAAATGTGCCACTAAGGACAAGCCACTAATAAGGCCTTAATAGTGGCGCATTTCAAATGCGCCATCCCTAAGAATCTTAGGTGTGGCGCATTTCTGAAATGCGCCACTAATAAGGTCCTAGGGGTGGCGCATTTCTGAAATGCGCCACGCCTAAGATTCTTAGGGGTGGCGCATTTTGAAGATGCGCCACCATTAACTTTTTTTGAGTTTTGAATTTGGATCTGGATCTGGATTACGATTTTTTTGCTTGTTTTTTTGCTCGTTTTTTCTTTGAATGATTTGTCCCGTTCATCTAGCCACTTTGTTTGCTCATTTTTATTCTCTATCCCGTTCATCTAGCCAATTTTGAATCTTGGAGGATGGAGGAGATGAGAGGAGAGGATGGAGGGAGCCATGGAGGAAGAGACGAGGAGGAGGAGGAGCCAAGAAAGGGGAGGGAGGAACCATGAGGAGTAGGAGCCATGGAGGAGGGGAGGAGGAAGAAGAAGAAGACCCGTGGAGAAGGGGGGACCTTGGAGGAGCAGGAGGAGCCATGGAGGAGGGGAGGATGAGGAGGGGCAGGAGCCTTGGAGCCATGGAGGAGGGGAGGAGGAGGAGGGCGCCATGGAGAAGGTGGAGAGGAGGAGGAGATGGTGGAGGAGAGGAGGATAAGAATGAAGAGGTAAGGAGGAGAAGGAAGCCGGCCGGGTTATATATACTCTTATTAGTGGCGCATATAGCAAAATGCGCCACCCATAAGAACCTTAGGGGTGGTGCACCTAGAAAAATGTGCAACTAATAAGTTTTGAATTTTTTGCAAATTTTTTGGCCTCCAGATCTTCAAACGCCCGTAACTTTTTTGCTGTTAGGTTTTTGAGGATTCTAAAGATGTTCAACGGGTACCCGTTGAATTTGGATATAACTTTTCTACTAGATGATTTTTCATATAAAAAACTTTTCCATCGGAGTTCATATGCAAAAGTTAAACCTATTTTACGGATTCTCAAGAGATTTTGCAAAAAAGTCGAAATTCATGTTTCTAAATTTTCCTAATAACTATACCACATATTACATGGGAATCTTATTTTCTTTTTCTTTTTTTGACATTTCTATCATTTTCTTTTATTTATTTTCAAGCTGAAAAGGCGGTCCATGGGGGTGTATTTGTGTATTGGGAATTTTCCCCTCACATTTTTAGGTTAGTAGTGGCGCGTATGCAAGGTGCGCCACCCCTAAAAGTTTATGGGTGGCGCATTGTGAATGCGCCACTAATAATTCCTTAGAGGTGGCGCATTTTCAGAATGCGCCACCCATAAGCTCTTAGGGGTGGCGCATTTCCAAAATGCGCCACCTATAAGGTTCTTAGGGGTGGCGCATTTCTCCAAATGCGCCACATATAAGAGGATCCAGGGCTGGCCCACTCTTAGGGCTGGCGCATTTTTTTAAATGCGCCACCTATAAGAGCTTATAGGTGGCGCATTTTTTACCAGTGCGCCACCCCTTAAAACATAGTGGCGCATTACATATAAAATGCGCCACTAATAAGGTTTCCATGTATAGCTATTTCCCTAGTAGTGATATATGCCCTCTCGCCTTTGGGTTTTCAAACCGATTGCCTTTTTCTTTGCCTCTTTTCTTCCTTAGTCGGTATTCATGCCAACCCTACAGCCGACCTGCGGTCTGTGGTTGGATCAGAGAATAGACTTCGAAGGAAATTTTGACAAATACTTCTAGGTTCTCAGTTCTTGCGCAAGGGTAAGGTTTTGCTAACGGGCTGACTGCAACCTGCCGACTGTTGGCCAGCCGGTCTGGTCACAATCTGTAGAGCTTGCTGTCGGCTTGGTTCGAACTAACTACACTTTAGATTATGAACTTTCCGATTGATAGTTCTGCTTGGCCACGTCCACCCGACATTACAGCCGACCTGCGGTCTGCATTCGGTTTGAACTGACATTCACAAACACATCGCTCTTCTTGCTCTTTTCTTAAGTATACCCATTTCGGGGCAACCGACCAGTCCCCGGGTCTGCTTTTGCCGACCCTAGGACTGGGAAATGAATGCACAAATTTTTATAACTCCTGCCGAATGCAGTCCCGTGGATGCACGGCTATTCTCATTGATCATATTTCAAATGGAACATACAACGATACCGCTCAATTGTAAAACGGGCACAACTTCTCGGCGTTCCAGGGACGCTCCGTTGCTTGTCCTAAAGTGTCCACATATCGGGTCGGCTTTCTGCAGTCGATGAGGTAATATGCATTGTTCTTGAGCGCCCGACTGACGACGAATGGACCTTTCCAAGGAGAGGATAACTTGTGTTGGCCATCCGATTTCTGGATTCGGCGCAGCACCAAGTCACCCTCACGAAAAGCTAGGGGATGAATCTTCTTATTATGGTATTGACGCAGCTTCTGCTAGTATATTGCCGACCTGGATAGGGTCAGGAGACATGCTTCTTCTCTTAGATCAACACCGTCCTCTCGAACTTCCTTGGCTTCTGCCTCCGTGTACATGGCGTGACGATGTGAGTCAAACTCAATGTCAGAGGGAATGATTGCCTCTGCGCCATATACGAGGAAGAAGGGAGTAAATCCAGTTGAGCGGTTCGGTGTGGTGCGCAGACTCCAAAGCACTGCTGGCAGCTCATCGAGCCATGCGCCAGGTGCTCTTTCCAGTGGTTCCACCAATCTTGGCTTGATCCCAGACAAAATGAGACCATTTTCCCGCTCTGCTTGACCATTTGACTGGGGGTGAGCTACATCTGAATGCCCTGTTGGGAGGCATACCGAGCTAGCCCCCCTTTTGCTAAATTTGTCCCATTGTCAGTGATGATGCTGTTCGGCACTCCATATCTGATTGTGATATATACAATGAACTTGGCCGCAGTCGGTCCGTCCAGCTTCTTGATCGGCCTGGCCTCGATCCACTTGGTGCACTTGTCCACTGCCACCAGCAAATGTGTCATGCCACCTCTAGCTGTCTTGAATTTTCCAACCATGTACAGTCCTCAAATTGCAAACGGACATGTGATCGAAATGGTCTTGAGTGATGAGGCTGGTAAATGGCTCTTGGCTCTGAATCTTTGACACCCATTACAATGCTTGACTAGCTCTTCTGCCGCTGCTTTCGCAGTCGGACAGTAGAAACCATGGCGGAAAGCCTTGGAAACTATTGTTGTAGTTGATGCATGGTGACCACACTCTCCTTGGTGGATGTCCCGCAGCAGCTCCGGTCCCTTGTCCTCTTCCACGCAGCGCTGGAGAACTCCAGTCGTACTGCGATGCACTAGCTCATTGTTGATGATGGTTTATGCTCCAGATCGGCGCTGGACTTGCCGAGCTTCTACTTTGTCTTGGGGGAGTGTTCCGTCCACCAAGAAATTTCTGATTGGTTCTGCCCATGACGGTGCAACAACAATTACCATTACAGCAACTGCCTCTGGCTCAGGTTGTTCGGCTTCTACTACTGGTAGCTCGGAGGAGGGTGATCCGATTGCATCTTGCAAGACCTCATCAGTTTCTGAGCTGACGACAGCAGCCCCTGGTGCAGCCGACTGCTTCTCCAATTTTTGCTTTTTAGCAAATTTTTGTGCTTCAAGTTCTGCCATCTTCAAGTCGGCCGGAATAAAGATGGACTCTGATTCTGGGGAAGGCTTTATAGATGGCTTCTAAATGTTTTCCAAATAAACTCCTGCTGGAATCTCCTTTCTGGTGGATCCCAATTTGGACAGTGTATCTGTTGCTTCATTCTCAGCTCGGGGAACGTGATGGAACTCACACCCTTCAAAGAAACCAGATAGCTGCTGCACAAGGAATCTGTAGCTTGCCATGTTTGCATCCTTTGCTTCCCAAGTTCCAGTGCATTTCTGCACCACCAGATCGGAATCTCCCTAACACAAAATCCGCTGAATGTCAATCTCTTTGGCCAATTTGATGTCGTGGACCAGTGCTTCATACTCGGCCACGTTGTTTGATGCCGCAAAATGGATCTGCAGTACATACTTGAGCTTTTCACCGTTTGGAGAAGTGAGAATAATGCTAGCCCCTAGTCCGGTCATCATCTTGGAACCATCAAAATGCATTTGCCAGAACTGAGAATCTGGACAGGGGGGGCTCATACTGGGTTTCTGCCCAATCAACAAGGAAATCTACCAAAGCTTGGGATTTGACTGCAGTGCACGGCTCATACGTGATTCCATGAGTTACAATTTCAATGGCCCACTTTGCCACCCTACCAGATGCATCCCGATTGCCTATGATTTCTGGCAGCGGTGCCGAGCTGACAGCTGTGATCGGATGCGCTTGGAACTAGGGCTTCAGCTTCTTTGCCTCCATGTACACATCATAGCACATCTTCTGGTAGTGAGGGTAGTTTTGCTTGGAGGTCGAGAGCACTTCACTGACATAGTACGTTTGACCACCATGAAAATACTGATCACCCGAGTGGTTGCTGCGATGTATAACATCATTGGCTCTTTCTCAATTGGAGCTTCTAGTACTGGAGCAGTGGATAACATGTGCTTGAGCTACTTAAATGCATCATCTACTTTTGGAGTCTAGGTGAACTTGTCTGTCTTCTTCATTAGTTGATACAAAGGAATTGCCTTCTCACCCAGCCGACTGAGGAATCGGCTGAGCGAGGCCAAGCATCTAGTGAACTTCTGAACATCTCTGAGATTTCTGGGCTTGTTCATCCGCTCGATTGCTGCAATCTTCTCGGGGTTGCACTCGATTCCTCTCTCGGAGACCAAGAATCCGAGCAACTTGTCGGCTGGCACGCCGAACACGCATTTTTCTGGATTGAGCTTGATCTTGTACGCACGCAAGTTTGCAAATGTTTCTCTGAGATCATCCAGCAAGGTTGAACCTTGCACTGACTTGACCACAAGGTCATCTACATATACATGAATGTTCCGACCCAACTGAGATAGGACACATTTCTGCATAGTACGCTGATAAGTCGAGCTGCCATTTTTCAGGCCAAAGGGCATGGTGACATAGCAATAAGCCCCGAAAGGGGTGATAAACGTTGTCTTTATTTGATCTTCTACATCAAGTTTAATCTGGTGATAGCCAGCTGTGGCATCCAGAAAACATAAGAGCTGACAGCCAGACGTAGAATCAATCACTTGATCAATACGGGGCAACGCAAAAGGATCCTTGGGGTAGGCCTTATTCAGGCAAGTGTAATCTATACACATGTGCCAAGTTCCATTCTTCTTCGGAACCAGAACTGGATTTTCTAAACAGTCTGGGTAGAATACTTCCTTGATAAATCCTGCTGCGAGCAACTTGGCGATCTCTTCTCCGATTGCTCTTCTCTTGTCTTCTGAAAAGCGCCGAAGTGGCTGCTTGATCGGCTTGGATCCAGGTCGGATGTGAAGCTTGTGCTCGGCAAGTTCCCTCGGTACTCCAGGCATGTCATGCGGGGACCATACAAAGATGTCCCGGTTCTCACGGAGGAACTCGACGAGCTCTCCTTCCTATTTGCTGCTGAGTCCGACCCCGATGATGACACACTTGCTCGGGTCGGAGGGGTCCAGAGCAATCCTCTTGCTGTCCTTGTCTACCTAAAATGCAGTCTCATCGTCCGATCTCTTGGTCTTTGTGATCAGCATAGGTGCCTTCATCTGAGCTTGGGCCATTGCTACGACCTTGTCGAGCTGGCGCCGTTCTGCATCGATGGCCAGGGAATCGGCCAGCTTGGAGCCGGTGGATGAACACTCTAGTGACTTCTTGTAGTCACCGCACACAGTGATGGGACCGTTTGGCCATGGAAGCTTCATCTTCAGGTAGGGCCGGAACACATTGACCATGAACTTGGAGATTGCAGGCGATCCGAGCAGAAGATGGTACAGACTGCTCAGGTGGCCACCTCGAACTAGATAGGATCTCGGCGGAAATTTTCCTCCGAACCAAACACTACCTCCAACCGAATGCGGCCCAAAGGAGTACATGAAAGGCCAGGCATTATACCATGAAAGATGGTCCTGTTGGGTTCCCATTTGCTATCACTGATGCCGAGCTTGATAATTGTGTCTTAGTACAGGATGTTGATGGAGCTACCTCCATCAATGAGAGTCTGGTGAATTTGCATGAATACAGTGGTGCTACCACAATTGCATCCACCACGAGCGCATAGCTGCCTGGTTTTGGCATCACACTTGGGTGGTCCTCTGGGCCCCATGAAATGACCTTGTCCGACCAGTTCATGAATTGGGGGACGGCTGGCATACTGGCATTGACTGCCTGCTCTCGGGATCTCCGACTGCCCTTGTCATTCGACTCGCTGGTGAAGATCATGTATGATGAATCTTGGCGCGGGAACTGCCGACGCGCATTCGGTGGTGGTGGACCTGGGGTGGGGATGGGGTGGGGGAGGTTTCCTGTTCCTCCTTTTGACAGACGCTCTACCCAGATGCATAGCCGAGTGGTGTGGGACGTGGGCTTGTGCTTATTGGCTTCTCGCCCTTCGTTGGTTACCCCAAGTGAAGGTTTGAGATGCAGTGCAGCAGCAGTTTTCCCTCGGTGAAGATACCAAGGTTTGTCTTCAGTAGGACTCCGGAGATGATAAGTAGGTGTCAGCGGCGCAACTGACGCAGACCTGCACACAGACACAGATAACTTTGTTCCCAACGAAGTTCAGAGAGGTTGTCAATCTCTCCGGTCTTGTTGTTCACAAATGATAAAACGCAAGGGATAATGATAGAAACTTGAAAGTAAATGCAGAAAAGTAAATATAGCTTGGAATCAGTAATGAGGATATGGACCGGGATACGTGATTTTCACTAGTGATGTCTCTCTCCCAAAAGACGATAAAACTGCTATGCGAGGTAAAAAAATTACAGAAGGGCAATTGACAGGATTATGAACGCACCGCAATGCTAACTATGCTACAAAAGAAAGGAAGAGGTTCAAAAGCACGGACAGTACGCCAAAATAAGTAGATCGAAATCCATCTGCATCTACTACTAATCATCCACCTTGAGATATCTATCCAGAACATCTCACTGGTATTAAGTTGCGAGCCCCACCCAAAGTGTAAACCCAAAGCAACAGACAACTGCATTAAAAAGAACTTTGCGTAACGTAAACAATCCTTGTAACCGCGTTTACAAGCACTGTTGTTTTCCCCCTTGTGGCAACAGCACATCCCCTAGACTCATGTTTCTGTCACTCAAGCGTGTCATCGGGGGCATGAACCCACAATCTAGCACAACGCTCCCTCTTGGAGTCACTACCTACTACTTGGCCAAACCAATAAACAGCAACGGAGAACATGCAAGAATTACTTAGGAACAAAAATATAAGAGATAAAAACCAAATATATTACTCTATCACAATCTGAACATAATCTCATAATCCATCAGATCCCTCCAAACTCAACATAGCAACAGCAGAAATATTACAAAGGTGCCTCGATCATGTAGGGCAGCTCACGAGGTCTAAACAATGAAGATCAAAGAGGGGAGGAGAACATCACATAGCTACTGATCACGGACCCATGGTCCAAGGAAAACTACTCACGAGGCATCCGGGGAGCATCCATGGTGGAGAAGAGACTCCCGGAGGTCAATCCTCCCTCCGGCGGGGTGCCGGGAAGAGGTCTTCTGGTGCTCCCCGGATGTCTCATGAGTAGTTTTCCTTGGACCATGGGTCCGTGATCAGTAGCTATGTGATGTTCTCCTCCCCTCTTTGATCTTAATTGTTTAGACCTCGTGAGCTGCCCTACATGATCGAGGCACCTTTGTAATATTTCTGCTATTGCTATGTTGAGTTTGATCGGATCTGATGGATTATGAGATTATGTTCAGATTGTGATAGAGTAATATATTTGGTTTTTATCTCTTATATTTTTGTTCCTAAGTAATTCTTGCATGCTCTCCGTTGCTGTTTATTGCTTTGGCCAAGTAGTAGGTAGTGACTCCAGGAGGGAGCGTTGTGCTAGATTGTGGGTTCATGCCTCCCCGATGACATGCTTGAGTGACAGAAACATGAGTCTAGGGGATGTGATGTTGCCACAACGGGGAAAACAACGGTGCTTGTAACCGCGTGTAACGACCCAATTCACACAGAATTGGAGTCTCTGTGCTCAAGTGCCAGTCCCTGGATCGAACTCGCTGGCACACACAGTATTATAGATGTATATCAAAGTACAAGTGCATCATTATTACAACGTATGTTCCAGAGTAAAATAAATAACAAGTTGCATAGCTCAAGGCTAGCTTACTCAATATAAATATAGCGGAAGAAAAAGCAAATAACGTGGAGTCCATCAACAGCCATATGCGAACATGCTGAGTGTAGACTCGCAACCCCTAACGCACCTTACTGATCGTCTGAAAAACCTGCAACACCGAAGGTTACAGCCCGACAACGGGTCAGTACATCTGATTTGTATGGCAAGTAACATGGAAAATTTAATATAAAGGACCTACAACTACATGCAAGGTAAGTCAAAGGAAAGGCTTATGGTTTTGTTTTGCAGAAAGCCAATTTTCTCCTGAACTAAACTAGTCAAAATTTTAAGTTGAGCTTACTACTAAAGAACGAACTGGGCACACCAGTTCCAACACCACACCCTTATTTAATCTTGTCCACTCAAATTATTAAGGTGATTCATATGTCAAGATCAACCAGTAACAGTAATGTCTAGTAGCTCAAGGATGTCCATAACCGGGGACACGGCTAATCATGATTAGTTTTTACTCTGCAGAGATTAGTACACTTTCCCCGCTGGACTCAACCCGAAGATTGAGACGAAGTCTTTCAGAAGAGGTCATCTACACCCAACGGCAAGCCGGTACCACCTATCACATCTACATCTGCTAGCTTTGCACGGGAGAGACTTCCTACATCATACTCAACTAAGCCAGAGCCCACATGGCCAGCGGCTGTACATGTAATCTCCTAGTCACCAAGTATGTCTGATATTTTTGAGCCTGGACGGCGCCCACTGCGTCAGAGGGTACTCTCCATGACGTACTGTCAACCACCAAACCAACCATTAGGGGTACAACCTGGTCTCGACCTTAGATAAGGAACGAGCCCCCAGGAAGCACTCCATGCCCGTCCATAAGTGATTTCTATATATTAAACAGTTGCTACACAAGTTATTAAATAGCTCACATGCACTCCATTAATTTACACAACCCAAACCACGTCTAATAAGCATAGCAATAAAGCAACAACACGGCTAGGTTGATCTACGGTAGACAAGTCAAGACATGTGGCTATCCTAACTGGTTTTGCAGCAACAGAATAATAAACTACCTATCATGCAATAGGGTGATATTTCTTAACATAATGCATATAGAAAATATAGGTATGAGTATGGTCAAAGCATCACTTGCCTTCTTTCTGGTCCTGACATTCACAATCCTCACAATACGAGGCGGCACACTCCGGACAATCTATACGAGCAAACATAACACCAATCAATCATATGTTCAATACAAATATGATCAAACAATAATAAACATTCAAATAACATTAGGAAAACTTGCCTAACAGTAGCTAAATTTAAAGTACTTGTCAAAATAAAACTAACGCAAAAAGAAACGGCGCAAACGGGAGCACCGGTAAAATGTTACGGCTGCCGGAAGTTCAAATTTAGATCAGCTTGGGATACAAATTTAAAAACTTCAAACCTCTGTAACACTTGGTCTACTGGCTAGGAAATTTCACCACGGTCGCAACGCAACTGGAATCGCCCAATTCCGAGTTACGGTTAAAAAGTAGTTGCAAAAACGGTATCGGGGTGACACCGGGGGGTTCCGGGGTGCTCTAATGTAAAAAGGACCCGGACGTAAATAAAAAAATTCTGAAAAACGCGATCGGGTCCCCGGGCGGTTTGGATCCAGATCTGGAAAAAAAATCGAAAACGCGTTTTGACTTTTTTTTCCTATCTCCTTCTCCGCGCGGGACGCAGAGGCCATGGCCACGCCATGGACAGAGCTCGGCTCGGCCTGGTCTCTCCGGCGAGGCCCGGCGGCGGCTCCGGCCGAGGCGGCCAGGCACGGCGGGTCGGGCGCGGGGCGGCGCAGGGGCGGCGGCCAGGCGCGAGGCGCGAGGGCGCGGCCGTGGGCGGCGGCGGCGGCGGCTCCGGCCGGCCGGCGAGTGGCGGCCCGGCGGCGGCGTGGTGGCGGGGCGGCGCGGCGGTGCTAGGGCGGCGGCGCGGCTCCGGTGAGGCGTGGGGACGGCGGCACACGGCGGCTCACCTCGAAACGGCGAAAAAAAAACGCAACTCCGGCGAACTTCCGCGGTGGTCCGGCGAAATTCCGGCGAGATTTCGGCGAACTCCGGCGATGACGTCGTCGATGATGTCGGCGGCGGCGGGTCCCGCGGATTAGTTTAGCTAACCCTAAAACGCTAAGCGAAAAATAATTTAGCCCTAATCGGGGCTATTTATAGCCAGCCCCAAATCCTCTTCTTTTTTTTTAATCCGAGATAAATACAAAATCGGTCTGCGGGAAAAAAACAGACCAGGCCCATTAGGCCCAAAACAATATTAGAAGAATCACGGAAATTTATTTTAAAATTCCGTCTTCGCCAATATTTTTAAAATAATAAAATTGAATTTTTGGCTTGACCAAAATAATAGATAAAAATAAAAACTTTGCAACTTATTTTTAAATATTTTTAAATACTTTTCTGGCATTTTAAAAATACCGAAAACTCTGAAAATTGAAATAAAAACTTTTCCGGAGCATAAATAAATTCCCAAAATAATTTTAGAAAATATTTATAACTCCAAAATAAAATTAAAAAGTCTCCCAAAAATATTTTAAACTATTTTCCAACAAACTAAAAATGGGGATAAGTCCTTTTATATCCTCTCCAGCGAACTGCCATGTGTTGAAGAATGTTTAAAAATGTTTTAAAACTGCAGAAAAAATGCGGAAGCAGCATGAGATGCATATGATGGTCTATTAATATCCGAATTTAGAAAATTGGGATGTTACAAACCTACCCCCCTTAAGATGAATCTCGTCCTCGAGATTCGGGCTGGCTAGCAAAGAGATGCGGGTGGTCTTGCTTCAGATCTTCTTCACGCTCCCAAGTTGCTTCCTCTTCGGTATGATGATCCCACTGAACCTTGCATAGCCTGATCGTCTTGGTGAGGGTAACTCTTTCGGCAGTCTCCAGAATCTTCACAGGTTTCTCCTCATACGTCAAGTCACTCTCCAACTTAATTGCCTCAAGTGGCACTGTATCTCTCACAGGAATATCTGCCATCTCTACATGACACTTCTTTAGCTGGGATACGTGAAACACATCATGAACTCCTGACAAAGCTTCTGGCAACTCCAACTGATAAGCTACCTCTCCTCTGCGCTCCAAGATCTTGTAAGGCCCCACAAAACGTGGTGCTAACTTGCCCTTGATTCCAAACCTCTTGATTCCAGGAATTGGTGAAACTCTGAGATACGCACGGTCTCCAACCTCATAGGTTACATCCTTGCGCTTAGCATCTGCATAACTCTTCTGCCTGGACTGTGCTATCTTCAGTCTATCACGGATCAACTTGACTTTCTCCTCAGCATCTCTGATCAGGTCTGGTCCAAACAACTGACGTTCTCCTACCTCATCCCACATCAACGGAGTCCTGCACTTCATGCCATACAGTAACTCGAATGGTGCCATCTGAAGACTAGCCTGGTAACTGTTGTTATATGAGAACTCAGCATACGGTAAGTTGTCATCCCAACTCGAACCATAATCCAACGCACAAGCTCTCAACATATCCTCCAAGATTTGATTGACTCTCTCGGTCTGCCCATATGTCTGAGGATGGAACGTTGTACTGAACTCCAGCCTAGTGCCCAAGGTCACATGCAACTGACGCCAAAACTTCGAAGTAAACTGAGTACCTCTATCATACACAACCTTGCTTGGAACTCCATGCAAACACACGATCCTGGACATATAAATCTTGGCTAGCTTGGCACTGTTATAAGTTGTCTTCACTGGAATTAAGTGAGCAACCTTGGTCAAACGATCAACAACCACCCAATAGAATCATATCCTGACCGAGTCCTGGGTAAACCAGTAATAAAGTCCATACCTATTTGATCCCACTTCCAATCTGGTATAGGCAAAGGCTGCAACAATCCTGCTGGCTTCTGATGCTCAGCCTTGACTCTCTGGCAAACATCACACACAACAATAAACTGCGCTATCTCTCGCTTCAGGCTAGGCCACCAAAATCTCTCCCTCAAATCCAAATACATCTTGGTATTTCCGGGGTGAATAGAATAAGGTGAATCATGTGCCTCCTGAAGAATCAACTTCCTGATCTCTGCATCCTGCGGTACACAAATGCGCTTCTCAAACCAAATGGCTCCATGCTCATCCTCACGGAAACCCTCTGCTTTACCCTTGGTCATATTCACTTTTATCTCATCAATTTCTGCATCACCCTTCTGGGCTTCTCTGATCCTTTCCAACAGATTGGACTTCACTTCCAATGTTGCCACATATCCCTTAGGAACTATCTCCAACCTGAGATTCCTGAACTGCTCACATAACTCATGTGGCATATCCTCAACCTTAGCAACATTGATATGACTCTTACGGCTCAATGCATCAGCAACCACATTTGCTTTACCAGGATGATACTGCACATTCAAATCATAATCCTTAATAAGCTCCAGCCATCTACTCTGCCTGAGATTCAAATCCTTCTGAGTAAAAATATACTTCAAACTCTTATGATCAGTAAAAACATCACAATGATTACCAACAAGATATTGCCTCCAGGTTTTCAATGCATGAACAACTGCAGCTAACTCCAAATCATGTGTAGGATAGTTCTGCTCATGGTTTTTAAGCTGACGTGAAGCATAAGCAACAACTCTACCCCCTTGCATCAAAACACAACCAAGTCCTCGACGAGATGCATCACAATATACTTGGAAATCCTTATGTATATCAGGCAAACATAAAACAGGTGCAGTTACCAACCGTTTCTTCAATTCCTGAAAGCTGGCTTCACATGCCTCACTCCAAACAAACTTATTCTCTTTCTTCAACAGCTCAGTCATTGGTTTTGCAAGCTTGGAGAAATTCTCAATGAACCTCCTATAATATCCTGCAAGACCCAAGAAACTGTGAATGTCTCCAACTGACGCGGGCGTCTCCCATTCTGTAACTGTTGAAACCTTGGATGGGTCCACAGCTACTCCTTCTCCTGACACAACATGTCCAAGGAATCCGACCTCCTTCAACCAAAACTCACACTTGCTGAACTTGGCATACAACTTGTGCTCCCTGAGCTTCTCCAATACCAAACGCAAATGTGCCTCATGCTCTTGCTCATTCTTGGAATACACCAATATATCATCAATGAACACCACAACGAATTTATCCAAGAACTCCATAAACACCTTGTTCATCATATTCATGAAGTATGCAGGAGCATTAGTCAATCCAAATGACATAACAGTATACTCATACAACCCATACCTTGTAGTAAAAGTAGTCTTCGGAATATCCTTCTCCCGAATCTTCACTTGATGATAACCAGAACGAAGATCGATCTTAGAGAATACACAAGCTCCCTCCAACTGGTCAAATAGATCATTAATAACAGGTAAAGGATACTTGTTCTTGATAGTAACATCATTCAGAGAACGGTAATCAACACACATCCTCTGGGTTCCATCCTTCTTCTCAACAAACAACACTGGAGATCCCCAAGGTGACGAGCTTGGGCGAATGAACCCCTTTTCTTGCAACTCTCTGATCTGTTCCTTCAACTCTGCAAGTTCATTAGCGGGCATCCTATACGGTCTCTTAGCAATAGGCCCAGTGCCTGGTATTAAATCAATAAGGAACTCAATCTCCCTATCCGGTGGCATACCTGGAAACTCCTCCGGAAACACATCCGGATACTCCCTCACAACACGCACATCATCCAGGCTACCCCCCTTAAGAGAATTCACCTGGGCGTGCTGATGCTTATACTTGGACACATATCTGATCTTCTGTCCACTCGGTGTACTGAGAGTGAGAGACCGATTGGCACAATCAATAACTCCTTGGTACTTGGCTAACCAATCCATGCCCAAAATAATATCCAAACCTTGTGACTTCAAAACAATCAAATCTGTAGGAAACACATGCTTCCCTATGGCTAGGCTCAACTGATAGCATCCCAAACTAGCTGACATCTCTGCTCCCGGTGAACTTATGGGCATAGATGACTTAAGAACTACGGTAGGTAACTCATGCTCGGCGGCATCTGATGGGCAAGAATAGGTAAGATTTAGACAGAAAGTAGCTAGGGAAATATACTCCTACCCATATGCTTATGATGATCATGACAAGCATTATATATACAATACATATATCACCAATCAACTTCACCAACCAATATCACCATAGCATCAAACATATAGCAATCATCAACCAATGCACTCATACGGAAAACCATCACATATCACACCATATAGTTTAAAATATCTTTTATAACTGATATAAGATCCTCATAACAACCTCGAGTAATATAAGATCCTCAACACAATCACGAATAACATAAGAGTATATCAAGCAACCTAGTATTGCCACACCGAATAAGTCAACATGGTCAAATACGCTAACACGATAACGGTAGAGCACTAATTCTCGACGAAGTAATTCTTAATGTTGTCTTTGCTAAACAGCATGCGGTAATCACGCCCGCTAATGCGGTTGCGCCTTTTGGGACTCGGCTCCCTTTCTTCTGCCGAGGTGTCTACTTTTGGCTCCTCTTCTGGTTCTTCAATTCCATTGGCCTTCATCTTCTCCTTCAGCCTTGTCATCTCCGCTTGCATCTCCAACTTCTCCTTCTTCAGCTTGTTGTTGTCCCTCTTGAGCCTGGTGTTCCTCTGCTGCAACTCAGTAATGGTGTAGAGGTCTGACTGAGTGCACTTCTCCAGGCAATGAATGTGCTTCTCCAGGCTTTGGATGATGTAGCTGGTTGTACCTGGCCAAATGGCCCCAGGCACATACCTGAACCTCTTTGGTATTATGTTCCCCGATGGGAGAACCTTGGCCATCTCCGCATACACCGTACCCTTTAGTCGGGCGGAATACGTCTCCACAATGCGTCCAAGAGCTATGTGATCGGCCATGCGCACACACCACTCCTTCTCCTGGGCATGCACCTCGAAGGACTCTGTAATCACCCTTTCTTCATTCTCCATGCTTCCAAGGATGAAAGTCTCCACTTGCCAGTAGTCATCAGCTCCGCTTGTCTCCACGATGTCCGGCTGAAAGACTGGCGCATAGATGTTCAGGAAGTGGAAAATCCCCCTAAGCTCAGGTCCAAACGCCATAGCACGGTATGAAATAGTGGTCATCTATAATCAAAGAGAGGTAAGGCAAGATTAGAATAGGTATGAATACGACATAGAGAAGGTAAGTAAGTACAAGACAGAGTGATATAAAGTAATATTTTGATTCCTATGGATTTTCTACTCCATTTTCTAGGGTCACGTCCTACAGTCAACACACTGCTCTGATACCATCTGTAACGACCCAATTCACACAGAATTGGAGTCTCTGTGCTCAAGTGCCAGTCCCTGGATCGAACTCGCTGGCAGACACAGTATTATAGATGTATATCAAAGTACAAGTGCATCATTATTACAACGTATGTTCCAGAGTAAAATAAATAACAAGTTGCATAGCTCAAGGCTAGCTTACTCAATATAAATATAGCGGAAGCAAAAGCAAATAACGTGGAGTCCATCAACAGCCACATGCGAACATGCTGAGTGTAGACTCAACCCCTAACGCACCTTACTGATCGTCTGAAAAACCTGCAACACCGAAGGTTACAGCCCGACAACGGGTCAGTACATCTGATTTGTACGGCAAGTGACACGGAAAAGTTTATATAAAGGACCTACAACTACATGCAAGGTAAGTCAAAGGAAAGGCTTATGGTTTTGTTTTGCAGAAAGCCAATTTTCTCCTGAACTAAACTAGTCAAAATTTTAAGTTGAACTTACTACTAAAGAACGAACTGGGCACACCAGTTCCAACACCACACCCTTATTTAATCTTGCCCACTCAAATTATTAAGGTGATTCATATGTCAAGATCCTCCAGTAACAGTAATGTCTAGTAGCTCAAGGATGTCCATAACCGGGGACACGGCTAATCATGATTAGTTTTTACTCTGCAGAGGTTAGTACACTTTCCCCGCTGGACTCAACCCGAAGATTGAGACGAAGTCTTTCAGAAGAGGTCACCTACACCCAACGGCAAGCCGGTACCACCTATCACATATACAGCTGCTAGCTTTGCACGGGAGAGACTTCCTACATCATACTCAACTAAGCCAGAGCCCATATGGCCAGCGGCTGTACATGTAAGCTCCTAGTCACCAAGTATGTCTGATCTTTTTGAGCCTGGACGGTGCCCACTGCGTAAGAGGGTACTCGCCATGACGTACTGTCAACCACCAAACCAACCATTAGGGGTACAACCTGGTCTCGACCTTAGATAAGGAACGAGCCCCCAGGAAGCACTCCCTGCCCGTCCAGAAGTGATTTCTATTTATTAAACTGTTGCTACACAAGTTATTAAATATCTCACATGCACTCCATGAATTTACACAACCCAAACCACGTCTACAAATCATAGCAATAAAGCAACAACACGGCTAGGTTGATCTACGGTACACAAGTCAAGACATGTGGCTATCCTAACTGGTTTTGCAGCAACAGAATAATAAACTACCTATAATGCAATAGGGTGATATTTCTTAACATAATGCATATAGAAAATATAGGTATGAGTATGGTCAAAGCATCACTTGCCTTCTTGCTGGTCCTGACGGTCACAATCCTCACAATACGAGGCGGCACACTCCGGACAATCTATACGAGCAAACATAGCACCAATCAATCCTATGTTCAATACAAATATGCTCAAACAATAATAAACATTCAAATAACAGTAGCAAAACTTGCCTAACAGTATCTAAACTTAAAGTACTTGTCAAAATAAAACTAACGCAAAAAGAAACGGCGCAAACGGGCGCACCGGTAAAAAGTTACGGCTGCCGGAAGTTCAAATTTAGATCAGCTTGGGATCCAAATTTAAAAACTTCAAACCTCTGTAACACTTGGTCTACTAGCTAGGAAATTTCAACACGGTCGCAACGCAACTGAAATCGTCTAATTCCGAGTTACGGTTAAAAAGTAGTTGCAAAAACGGTATCGGAGTGACACCGGGGGGTTCCGGGGTGCTCTACTATAAAAAGGACCCGGACATAAATAAAAAATTTCTGAAAAAAGCGATCGGGTCCCCGGGCGGTTTGGATCGAGATCTGGAAAAAAAAAGATTTTTTTTCCTATCTCCTTCTCCACGCGGGACGCAGAGGCCATGGCCATGCCATGGACAGAGCTCGGCTCGGCCTGGTCTCTCCGGCGAGGCGCGGAGGCGGCTGGGACCAGGGCGCGGGGCGGCACAGGGTCGACGGCCAGGCGCGAGGCGCGAGGGCGCGGCCGTGGGCGGCGGCGGCGGCGGCTCCGGCCGGCCGGCGAGTGGCGGCCCGGCGGCGGCGTGGTGGCGGGGCGGCGCCACGATGCTAGGGCGGCGGCACGGCTCCGGTGAGGCGTGGGGACGGCGGCACACGGGGGCTCACCTCGAAACGGCGAAAAAAAAACGCAGCTCCGGCAAACTTCCGCGGTGGTCCGGCGAAATTCCGGCGAGATTCCGGCGAACTCCGGCGATGACGTCGTCGATGATGTCGGCGGCGGCGGGTCCCGCGGATTAGTTTAGCTAACCCTAAAACGCTAAGCGAAAAATAATTTATCCCTAATCGGGGCTATTTATAGCCAGCCCCAAATCCTTTTTTTTTAAATCCGAGATAAATACAAAATCGGTCTGCGGGAAAAAAAACAAACCAGGCCCATTAGGCCCAAAACAATATTAGAAGAATCACGAAAATTTATTTTAAAATTCCGTCTTCGCCAATATTTTTAAAATAATAAAATTGAATTTTTGGCTTGACCAAAATAATAGATAAAAATAAAAACTTTGCAATTTATTTTTAAATATTTTTAAATACTTTTCTGGCATTTTAAAAATACCGAAAACTCCGAAAATTGAAATAAAAACTTTTCCGGAGCATAAATAAATTCCCAAAATAATTTTAGAAAATATTTATAACTCCAAAGTAAAATTAAAAAGTCTCCCAAAAATATTTTAAACTATTTTCCAACAAAATAAAAATGGGGATAAGTCCTTTTATATCCTCTCCAGCGAACTGCCATGTGTTGAAGAATGTTTAAAAATGTTTTAAAACTCCAGAAAAAATGCGGAAGCTGCATGAGATGCATATGATGCTCTATTAACATCCGAATTTAGAAAATTGGGATGTTACACCGCGGTTACAAGGATTGTTTACTTTACGCAAAGTTCTTTTTAATGCAGTTGTCTGTTGCTTTGGGTTTACACTTTGGGTGGGGCTCGCAATTTAATACCAGCGAGATGTTCTGGATAGATATCTCAAGGTGAATGATTAGTAGTAGATGCAGATGGATTTCGGTCTACTTACCTTGGCGTACTGTCTGTGCTTTTGAACCTCTTCCTTTCTTTTGTAGCATAGTTAGCATTGCGGTGCGTTCTTAATCCTGTCAATTGCCTTTCTGTAATTTGTTTACCTCGCATAACATTTTTATCGTCTTTTGGGAGAGAGACATCACTAGCGAACATCACGTATCCCGGTCCATATCCTCATTATTGTATCCAAGCTATATTTACTTTTCTGCATTTACTTTCAAGTTGCTATCATTATCCCCTTGCGTTTTATCATTTGTGAACAACAAGACCGTAGAGATTGAAAACCTCTCTGAACTTCGTTGGGAGCAAAGTTATCTGTGTCTGTGTGCAGGTCCGCGTCAGTTGCGCCGCTGACACCTACTTATCATCTCTGGAGTCCTACTGGAGACAAACCTTGGTATCTTTACTGAGGGAAACTTGCTGATGTGCCACATCACGCCTTCCACTTGGGGCCTACCAACGAAGGGCGAGAAGCCGTCATCAAGAGCAATTTCTGGCGCCGTTGCCGGGGACTCCAAGTGCTAAGATAGGGGAGTTGCACACTACCCTTTACCTTTGTTTTTTAGTCTTGTTAGTTTATCTTTAAGTTTTTATCTTTGTGTCTTTTATCAAAAATTACAAAAAAAAAATTTATCTTGCTATGCTTTATGTGATGTTGGAGCTAGTACCTCTGTTATGCCCAAAAGAATATTCGATATGTTTGAATTGAAGCCTTTTGAGCCTTGTTCTTTTAGTGTTCGTCTTGTTGATTATTCCATAAAGAAACCTTTGGGGAAGATCAACGATGTTCTTATCATTGTCAATGACAACTATGTTCCCGTTGATTTTATTGTTATGGATATAGAGTGTGAACCTTTGTGTCCAATCATTTTGGGACGTCCTTTTCTTCGCACCATTGGTGCGGTTATTGACATGAAAGAGGGGAATATAAAATTCCAATTCCCATTTAAAAAGGGGATGGAACACTTCCCTAGAAAGAAAATCAAGTCACCTTTTGAGTCCGTTACTCGGGCTAGTTATTCTCTTTCTCTTGATAAAACTTGATTCTTCTTTTTGCATCATGCCTAGCTAATGGCTTTAAAGAAGCGCTTTCGGGAGGCAGCCCGCAACGAATTTAGGTTTTTATTTTTGCTTTTGTTGTGTCTTGATGATTGTTACTACTGTAGCAACATCATTGTATCTTTAGTTTTCAGCTTTGTGCCAAGTTATAGCCTCTTACGGCAAGTGAAGTAAAAGTTGTGACATGCTGTCCAGAAAACAGATTCTGTCCTCGTGACCAGAAAAATCCCAGTTCATCTTTTTGAGCTTAAGTTTTTACACAGTATGCTCTATACAATTAAGAAACTTCCGTATATTCTGAGTTTTTTGATTTGAGTTGTAGAAGTGCCCCTAAAAAATTCTTTACTATCTGTTGTTCTGTTTTTCACAGATTCTGCCACGTTTTGTCTCTCCTAACTTTTGCAAACCTTAAGCTTGCTTTTTCTTTGCAAAAACTTTTTGGCACTCTTGAGAAACAGTAGCTCTTCAAGATTATCTTTATATCCAGTGGGGAAAATTATTTATTAAGGGTACTAACCTCTCTAATCAGCTTATGATGAGTTATGTATGAAGGGAGTTTTCAAGTGTGCATTGGAAGATGATGAAAGAAGATCCAGGAGTGTCAAGTGCTCAAGCTTGGGGATGCCCCCATGCATCCCCAACAAATATTCAAGGAGACTCAAGCGTCTAAGCTTGGGGATGCCCCCCGTGCATCCCCTTCTCCATCAACCATCATCAGTTCGTCCTTCGTCTCACTATATTTTTATCACTTCATGTGTTATGTGCTATGCTTGGAGCGTCTCGCTCTTAGGTTTTATTTTTCTTTAGCTTTGCTTGCTGTCCATAACAAGTTAGATCCTTTCTTACTTTGTGTGGGAGATAAACACGCTCCACTTTCAAAATCTAGAACACATCATAGGATTTTTCCTGCCTATCTTTTTGCTGGTGTGTGTTCTTTATCTTTTCATAGCTACTGCCATGTTTAGTCTTAGTTTTAGTTTGTCTTTAGCAAGAGCTTGGCTTTTGTTTAGTTTGTTGCTGAAACTCTTTTTAGTTTTCATGTTTATCTTGTTAAGAGAGTTGGTTGTTGCACTGAGTTGTGTTTTGTCTTGAAAGTAGGTAATTGAGGTTGCTATTTAATTTTAGTAGTAGCTTGCAATAGTTTTGAGGCATTGTTGTGAGTAATGTTTGGACTTTTGGTGTCAAGAGCTCTTGCCTATTAGCGATAGGTGTCGTATTTTGGGCAATCCATTTTTATTTTCAAAACCAACAAAACTAGTTGAGAACTCTAGCTACTAGATAGATCACTACTCTTCTGAGGAGTCGAATATTAGAGTACACTCATGTACCATGAGTCGAGGATGCGCAAGGATAACCAAACCCCCATACACTCCTCCTCGGGGTACTTGTCTCTTTGTGAACCTCCTTATTAGATTGATAGTTAACGATAATAAGTGCATGAGTTCTTCAGACTAATATAAGTATTGAGAGTTGACACTTCCACCTTCCCATATTCTGCTAGCCTTTCCCGTGTCGTGCATTGCCTTCTTCTCACTCCGAGAGTTGGTGTCCACCTTCGCCGGTACATCAAAACCCTTGGCATGATACGCTCTGTCATCATAAGCCTCCCTTTATCCTTCCTCAAAACATCCACCATACCTACCTATCAAGGCATTTCCATAGCCTTTCCGAGTTACATTGCCATGAAACTTCCACCTCTTCATGACTTGATCTTCATGTCATACATGTTCCTGCTATACTGGCAGCGACATACATTGCATACATCATGATAGTTACATCTTATTTATGATTTTGAGTACCTTGTAAAGTGTGAAAGATATCCTTTACCTTCTTGTAAAATAGAGTGTTGCCCTTAAGTGAGGAAAAGATCCCAAAGTGGACACATTAAAAGATCCCAAAGAGCACAAATGAGAGTTAAACAGAAAGAGCCATTGAGGCCATCAAAAAAATAGAAAAAAATAGAAAAAAGAGAAAAAGAAATAAAAAGAGAGAAAGGGGCAACACTACTATCCTTTTGAGAGATCCACACTAGTACTCCCTCTATATATTTGTACTCCATAGAGATGATCTTTATGCATATAGTTTGGACAGCTTCTTAGCTCGTATGTGCATCCATTGCATGGCAATCCCTACTCCTCACATCATATCTATCATTTGGCATCTCTTGCCTATGATTGTCCTCATTGATGTGAGCCTTTCTCATCCTTTTCGTCTTCCTCCTCCACCATGTTTCTCTCTTTGCCATCCTAAGTGTCAACTCTCGTGCCTACGCTCATCCATTGCATGAGTGCTCGAAATATCGAAAAGGAGTGGATCAAATTGACTTGTACCTGGCTAGTGGTCTGGGGACGAGTCAAGATAAGATTCCAAAGAAGACCAAGTGTGAAACTTTAGTAGATTGAGTTCTCAACAAAAATACTTTTTTCTTGTATTCCCTATTCTCCTTTCTTGCACGCAAACACCATTTGGAGACATTCGAGTCACGGACAGCGAGAGCTCTTGCACCTTTTGTTCTTTTGTTGCTTATTTCAATGCCAATATAGACTCTTGCCTGTTATGACTTGAATTGAATCTCTGACCTTGATTGCTTTACTTTTCAAAGTTCTTTTACGGTTGCTAGCATGTCACCACAGAAATTATGTTGTTATCATTTACCTACTCGAGGACGAGCAGGAATTAAGCTTGGGGATGTTGATACGTCCAAAACGTATCGATAATTTCTGCTTGCTCCATGCATGTTTTGTGTGATATTGTTATGATCTAGATACACTTTCATACACTTTTGATCATATTTGGACTAACCTATTAACTCAGTGCACCCCCAGTGCCAGTTCCTGTTTTCTGCTGTTTTTCTATTTCAGTTTTCCCCCATATAAAAAGTGCCAGAAAAATTAGGGAAAATTCAGATAAAAATCAGCGTGACGAAAGCTTCGAGAAGAGCCCGGGACCGGCCAGAGTGGAGCCAGGGGGGCCAGGCGGCCACCCGGCGCGGCCCCACCCCTGGCCGCGCCAGGGGGGCGCCTAGGGCCCCTGGTCCACCTCTGGCTGCCCCCCTTCGCCTATTTATCCCCCTTCACGGGAAAACTCCAGAAGCAGAACCGTATTCCGCGAACTCGCCTTTGTTCCTCCGTCGCCGCGCTTCCAAGATTGGGAGCACCAGAAGACCTCTTCTCGGCACCCTGCCGGAGGGAGGATTGACCTCCGGGAGTCTCCTCTCCACCATGGATGCTCCCCGGATGTCTCGTGAGTAGTTTTCCTTGGACCATGGGTCCGTGATCAGTAGCTATGTGATGTTCTCCTCCCCTTTTTTATCTTCATTGTTTAGACCTCGTGAGCTGCCCTACATGATCGAGGCACCTTTGTAATATTTCTGCTATTGCTATGTTGAGTTTGATCGGATCTGATGGATTATGAGATTATGTTCAGATTGTGATAGAGTAATATATTTGGTTTTTATCTCTTATATTTTTGTTCCTAAGTAATTCTTGCATGCTCTCCGTTGATGTTTATTGCTTTGTCCAAGTAGTAGGTAGTGACTCCAAGAGGGAGCGTTGTGCTAGATTGTGGGTTCATGCCTCCCCGATGACATGCTTGAGTGACAGAAACATGAGTCTAGGGGATGTGCTGTTGCCACAAGGGGGAAAACAACGGTGCTTGTAACCGCGGTTACAAGGATTGTTTACTTTACGCAAAGTTCTTTTTAATGCAGTTGTCTGTTGCTTTGGGTTTACACTTTGGGTGGGGCTCGCAACTTAATACCAGCAAGATGCTCTGGATAGATATCTCAAGGTGGATGATTAGTAGTAGATGCAGATGGATTTCGGTCTACTTACCTTGGCGTACTGCTTGTGCTTTTGAACCTCTTCCTTTCTTTTGTAGCATAGTTAGCATTGCGGTGCGTTCTTAATCCTGTCAATTGCCTTTCTGTAATTTGTTTACCTCGCATAGCATTTTTATCGTCTTTTGGGAGAGAGACATCACTAGCGAATATCACGTATCCCGGTCCATATCCTCATTATTGTATCCAATCTATATTTACTTTTCTGCATTTACTTTCAAGTTGCTATCATTATCCCCTTGCGTTTTATCATTTGTGAACAACAAGACCGGAGAGATTGACAACCTCTCTGAACTTCGTTGGGAGCAAAGTTATCTGTGTCTATGTGCAGGTCCGCGTCAGTTGCGCCGCTGACACCTACTTATCATCTCTGGAGTCCTACTGGAGACAAACCTTGGTATCTTTACTGAGGGAAACTTGCTGCTGTGCCGCATCACGCCTTCCACTTGGGGCCTACCAACGAAGGGCGAGAAGCCGTCATCAAGCGTGTTTCTCTCCCACACAAAGTAAGAAAAAGCAAGCTTAAGGTTTGCAAAAGTAAGGAGAGACAAACCTTGGCAGAATCTGTGAAAAACAGAATAGCAGATAGTAAAGAATTTTTTAGGGGCACTTCTGCAACTCAAATCAAAAAACTCAGAACAGACGGAAGTTTTGTAATTGTATAGATCATACTTTGTAAAAATTTCAGCTCAAAAAGATGAACTGGGATTTTTCTGGAATTTTTCTGGTCACGAGGACAGAATCTGTTTTAAGGACAGCATGTCACAACTTTTACTTCCCTTGCCGTAAGAGGCTATAACTTGGCACAAATCTTGAAAAATAAAGATACAATGATGTTGGTACAGTAGTAACAATCATCAAGACACAACAAAAGCAAAAATAAAAACCTAAATTCGTTGCGGGCTGCCTCCCGAAAGCGCTTCTTTAAAGCCATTAGCTTGGCATGATGCAAAAAGAAGAATCAAGTTTTATCAAGAGAAAGAGAATAACTAGCCCGTGTAACGGACTCAAAAGGTAACTTGATTTTCTTTCTAGGGAAGTGTTCCATCCTTTTTTTGAATGGGAATTGGAATTTTATATTCCCCTCTTTCATGTCAATAACCGCACCAACGGTGCGAAGAAAAGGACGTCCCAAAATAATTGGACACAAAGGTTCACACTCTATATCCATAACAATAAAAATCAACGGGAACATAGTTGTCATTGACAATGATAAGAACATCGTCGATCTTCCCCAAAGGTTTCTTTATGGAAGAATCAACAAGACGAACACCAAAAGAACAAGGCTCAAAAGGCTTCAATTCAAACATATCGAATATTCTTTTGGGCATAACAGAGGTACTAGCTCCAACATCACATAAAGCATAGCAAGAGAAGTTATTTAATTTAATTTTGATCATAGGATCCCAACCATCATCTAGCTTCCTAGGTATGGAGGCTTCTACTCTAAGCTTCTCCTCCCTAGCTTTGATAAGAGCATTTATGATATGCTCCGTGAAGGCAAGATTAAGTGTACTAGTGTGTGGGTCTCTAGACATTTTGTTTAACAAGCTAATAAATTCTGAGAGGGTGCAACTATCAAAATCAATATCACTACTATCAAAGGTGGTAGTAGTGTCATCTAGGCTCACTTGTTTGAAACCCTCTATGTTCATAGGAGTTTCTTTTTCTACGGTTGAGGTATTAGCATCACCATTAATAGGTCCAACGGGACTAGGAGTGCATTGGGTGCTAATAGTATGGGTGTCCTCAACAATTTGGATAGTGGCAACTCTGTGGTGTGTAGAAAGGCTCTTAATTCTATCCTCTTCCTCTTTTTCTCTAGACGATCTTTCTTTAAGTTTAGCCATCATCCTAATATTTTCATTGATTTGTAACTGGATAACATTAATAGGAGTGGCATTATTCTCCTCAAGGGGGGAGGTTCTAATTTTGAGCATCTCAATATCAAGGGCTAAGCTTTCTACCTTCAAAGAGAGATTATCTATTTTAGATAATTTCTCTTCTAAATTTTTGTTGAAGGCTTTTTGGGTAGTGATAAAGTCTCTAAGCATGCTTTCTAATTCAGAAGGGGGGTTCCTGTTGCTAGGGTAAGTGTTGTTGTTCCCATAATTGGATGGAAACGGTCTAGGATTGCTAGCAAAATTTCCCCTATAAGCATTGTTGTTGAAGTTGTTTCTAGCAATAAAGTTCACATCTACTTGTTCTTGGGCAACCAAATAATTTAAAGGCACATCGTGAGGATCAATAGAGGGTTGCTTGGTAAGTAGAGACATGATTAAGTCAACTTTTTCATTGAGGGAGGTAATTTCCTCGACAGAGTTTACCTTCCTACCTGTTGGAGCGCGTTCGGTGTGCCATTGGGAATAATTGGTCATCATTTCATCGAGAAGCTTCATGGCAGAACCAAGTGTAGTTGACATAAAGGTTCCTCCCGCGGACGAATCTAACAGGTTCCGCGAGGTAAAGTTCAAGCCTGCATAAAAAGTCTGGATAACCATCCAGGTAGTCAAACCATGTGTAGGGCATTTCTTAACAAGAGATTTCATTCGTTCCCAAGCTTGGGCAACGTGTTCATTATCCAATTGCTTAAAATTCATAATATTACTCCTCAATTGTATAATCTTAGCAGGAGGGTAGTACTTACCTATAAAAGCATCTTTGCACTTATCCCAAGAATCTATGCTATTTCTAGGCAAAGATTGAAACCAGATTTTAGCATCTCCCCTTAAAGAGAAAGGAAAGAGCTTGAGCTTAACAACATCACCTTCTACTTCTTTATACTTTTGCATATCACATAATTCAACAAAATTATTCAAGTGTAAAGCAGCATCATCTCCAGCACCAGATAATTGATCTCTCATAACAAGGTTTAGCAAAGCAGGTTTAATTTCATAAGAGGTAGCTGAAGTGGCAGGTGTGGCAATGGGAGTGCAGATAAAGTCCTGGTTGTTGTGACTAGTGAAGTCACACAACTTGGTGTTTTTAGTGGAACCCATAGTAGCAGCAAGTGTGGCAGATTTTTTTGTAGTTTTTGATAACAGACACAAAGATAAAAAACTGAAAGATAAACTAACAAGACTAAAAAACAAAGGTAAAGGGTAGTGTGCAACTCCCCTATCTTAGCACTCGGAGTCCCCGGCAACGGCGCCAGAAATACTCTTGCTTATTGGCTTCTCTCCCTTCGTTGGTTACCCCAAGTGAAGGTTTGAGATGCAGTGCAGCAGCAGTTTTCCCTCGGTGAAGATACCAAGGTTTGTCTCCAGTAGGACTCCAGAGATGATAAGTAGGTGTCAGCGGCGCAACTGACGCGGACCTGCACACAGACACAGATAACTTTGTTCCCAACGAAGTTCAGAGAGGTTGTCAATCTCTCCGGTCTTGTTGTTCACAAATGATAAAACGCAAGGGATAATGATAGCAACTTGAAAGTAAATGCAGAAAAGTAAATATAGCTTGGAATCAGTAATGAGGATATGGACCGGGATACGTGATGTTCACTAGTGATGTCTCTCTCCCAAAAGACGATAAAACTGCTATGCGAGGTAAACAAATTACAGAAGGGCAATTGACAGGATTATGAACGCACCGCAATGCTAACTATGCTACAAAATAAAGGAAGAGGTTCAAAAGCGCGGGCAGTACGCCAAAATAAGTAGACCGAAATCCATCTGCATCTACTACTAATCATCCACCTTGAGATATCTATCCAGAACATCTTGTTGGTATTAAGTTGCGAGCCCCACCCAAAGTGTAAACCCAAAGCAACAGACAACTGCATTAAAAAGAACTTTGCGTAAAGTAAACAATCCTTGTAACCGCGGTTACAAGCACCGTTGTTTTCCCTCTTGTGGAAACAACATATCCCCTAGACTCATGTTTCTGTCACTCAAGCGTGTCATCGGGGGGGGGCATGAACCCACAATCTAGCACAACGCTCCCTCTTGGAGTCACTACCTACTACTTGGCCAAAGCAATAAACAGCAACGGAGAACATGCAAGAATTACTTAGGAACAAAAATATAAGAGATAAAAACCAAATATATTACTCTATCACAATCTGAACATAATCTCATAATCCATCAGATCCCTCCAAACTCAACATAGCAACAGAAGAAATATTACAAAGGTGCCTCGATCATGTAGGGCAGCTCACGAGGTCTAAACAATGAAGATCAAAGAGGGGAGGAGAACATCACATAGCTACTGATCACGGACCCATGGTCCAAGGAAAACTACTCACGAGACATTTGGGGAGAATCCATGGTGGAGAGGAGACTCCCGGAGGTCAATCCTCCCTCCGGCAGGGTGCCGGGAAGAGGTCTTCTGGTGCTCCCGATCTTGGAAGCGCGGCGGCGGCGGAACGGAGGCGAGTTCGCGGAATAGAGTTCTTCTTCTGGAGTTTTCCCGTGACGGGGGATAAATAGGCGAAGGGGGCAGCCAGAGGTGGACCAGGGGCCCCAGGCGCCCCCCTGTCGCGGCCAGGGGTGGGGCCGCGCCGGGTGGCCGCCTGGGCCCCCCTGGCTCCCCTCTGGCCCCTCCCGGGCACTTCTCGAAGCTTCCGTCACGCTGATTTTTTATCTGAATTTTCCCAAATTTTTCTGGCACTTTTTATATGGGGAAAACTGAAATAGAAAAACAGCAGAAAACAGGAACTGGCACTTTGGGTGCACTGAGTTAATAGGTTAGTACAAATATGATCAAAAGTGTATGAAAGTGTATCTAGATCATAGCAATATCACACAAAACATGCATGGAGCAAGCAGAAATTATAGATACGTTTTGGACGGATGTTAGTAGGTTAGTCCAAAATGTAGTTAATAGGTTAGTCCAAATGATCGGTCTAGTCCAAACATGCACTGAGTTAATAGGTTAGTACGTATCTATAATTTCTGCTTGCTCCATGCCTGGTCTTGATTAGCTCGGCCTTGATCAGATCGGCGACCATCAGGTCGGTGATCTTTGCCTTGACGAAATGTTTCTCCTGGGTGACCCTACCCGGGGGTCATTCCCACGATAGTCCCATGATGTTCACTAGTGATGTCTCTCTCCCAAAAGATGATAAAATAGCTAAGCTGGTTGAACAAATTACAGCTGGGCGATTGAGAGAAGTATAAACGCACCGCAATGCTAATTATGCTACAAGAAAGTTAGAGGCTCAATCGTATGGGAAGTACGCCAAGACAAGTAGACCGTTTATTCATCAGCATCTACTCACTAATCATCCACCTTGAGATATCTATCCAGAACATATCGCTGGTATTAAGTTGCGAGCCCCACCCAAAGTGGAAACCCAAAGCAACAGACAACTGCATTAAAAAACTTTATGTAAGGTAAACAATCCTTGCAACTGCGGTTACAAGCACCGTTTTTTTCTCCCTAGTGGCAACAACACATCCCCTAGTCTCATGTTTCCGTTACTCAAGCTAGACATTAGGGGTATGAACCCACAATCAAGCATAACACTCCCTCTTGGAGTTACTATCTACTACTTGGCCAAAGTAATAAAAAGCAACGGAGAACATACAACAATTACTCGAGAACAAAATATAAAAGGAGAACCAAATATATAACTCATCACGATCTGAACATAATCTCATAATCCATCGGATCCCAGCAAACACGACATAGCAACAGCAAAAAGATTACATAAATGCCTTGATCATGTAGGGAAGCTCACAAGAGCTAAGAATTGAAGCACAAGATTGGAGAGAATACATCACATAGCTACTGGTCATGTACCCATGGTCCAAGGGGGACTACTCATGGCACATCCAGGAAGCGCTCATGGTGGTGGAGGAGTTCCCGAAGATAAATCCTCCCTCCGGAAGGGTGCTGGGACGAGGTCTTCTGGCGATCTCGATCTCGGGATCGCGGCGGCGGTGGAACAGTGGCGAATTTCGTGATGCGGGGTCTTTTTTCAGGGTTTCTGCATCGGGAAGTAAATATACGCCGAAGGGGGCCAGAGGGGAGGCCCCACCCCTCCAGGTGGCCTCCTGGCGCGGCCTGGATTGGGGCCGAGCCCCCTAGTCACATAGGAGGGGGGTGGCCCCTCTCCGACTGCCTTTCGGGCCTTCGGAGTCTTCTAGAACGCTGATTTTCTATATCTTTTCCTTGGAAATTTTTGGGCACTGTAAATATGGGTATGAACCTGCAATTCATAGACATTAGTAGACAGAAACTGGCATTGGGTGCAATGAGTTAGTAGGTTAGTCCAAATATGTGTAAAAAGTTATGAAAGTGTAGCAAAACACATAGCAATGTCACCCAAATAAGCATGGAACGAGCAGAATTGTAGATACGTTTGGGACGTATCAACATCCCCAAGCTTAATTCCTGCTTGTCCTCGAGCGGGTAAATGATAACACAGATAATTTCTGTTGTGACATTCTAACACACATATAAGAACTTCAAAGTAAAGCAGATAAGATATGCAATTCAAGTCAAGACAATAACAAGCAAGAGTCTATATCTAGTGTTGAAACTAGCAAAGTAAGAACATAAAGGTGCAAGAGCTCTCGCTCCGTGACTCAAATGTCTCCATATGGTGTTTGCGTGCAAGAAGTGGGAGATGGGTTTAGAGCATAAAAATACTATATAGTTAATTGAGAACCCAATCTACTAAAACTTCACACTTGGTCTCATTTGGAATCTTATTTTGACTCATCCCCAGACCACTAGTCAGGCACAAGTCAAATTGATCCTCTCCCTTTCGACTTTGAGCACTCATGCAATGGATGAGCGCAAGCAAGATATGTTGGCACTTAGGATGGCAAAGAGAATAATGATGGGGAAGGAAGACAAAAAAAGGTGTGAAAGGCTCACATCAATGAGGACAATAATATGCGAGACAAAGCCAAATGATAGATATGATGTGAGGAGTAGGGATTACCATGCAACGGATGGACATGTGAGCTATGAGAAGCTCTCAATGGAACTAGTTGGGGTGCATCCAACTTGCTTGCTCATGAAGACCTAGAGCTCTTTTGAGGAGGCTCATCCTTGGAATTTGCAAGCCAAGTTCTATAGTGTAAGGATCCCCACAGAGTTATGCATGAATGATATGAAAATCTCTATGCATTACAAATATAACTATGGAGTAGGAGTGTGGATCTTTCAAAATGAATAGTAGTGTTGCCCCCTTCTCTCTTTCTTTTTCTTTTCTCTATTTTTTTATTTTTGTGGCCTCATTGGCTCTTTCTATTTATCTATCATTTGTCCTCTTTGGGATCTTTTAATTTGTCCTCTTTGGGATCTTTTCCTCACTTAAGGGAAACACTCTATATTTTACAAGAGTATAGAAGATCACACACTTTACAAGAGGTACTCAACCATAAAGAAAACTGAAAACTATCATGATGTATGCAAATGTATGCCTCTGCTAGAGTAGCAGGATATGCAATGATACTAGCGCATCATGTAGCAATTATAAGGGCAAGGCCCAACTAGCATGCGGCTCTACGATCAAGCAAAAGAATGTATGACATGAAGATCAAGTCATGAGATGATGGACGTTGCATGGCAATGTATCTCAGAAAGGCTATGGAAATGCCTTGATAGGTAGGTATGGTGGCTGTTTTGAGGAAGGATATAAAGGAGGTTTATGATGACAGAGCGTATCATGCCAAGGGTTTTGATGCACCGACGAAGTTTGCACCACCTCTCAAGATGAGAAAGGGCAATGCACGGTACCGAAGAGGCTAGCAAAATATGGAAGGTGGAAGTGCCAACAATCGAATACTCGCATTTGTCCGAAGAACTCATCCACTTATTATTGGTAACTCACTATCTAATCAGGAGGTTCACAAAGACACAAGTACCCCAAGGAGGAGTGTATGGGGGTTTGGTTATCCTTGCGCATCCTCGACCCATGGTACGTGAGGGTACTCTATATATTCCAACCCCTCCAAAGGTTAGCGATCCATCTAATAGTTAGAGTTCTCAACTATTTTTTTGTAGTTTTCGAAAATAAGCACGGATTTCCCAAAATACGACACCTATAACTAATAGGCTCAAGATCTTGGCACCAAAAGTCCAAACATTACTCGAATCAATACCTCAAAACTTTTGCAAGTTACTACTACACTTTTAATAGCAACCTCAATTACCTACTCATGCAAGACACACAACTCAGTGCAATAGACCAACTTTGTAAACAAGATAAGCATGATAACTCAAGAGAGTTCCAAAGGCAACAACCTAATAAAAGCTCTTATAAAGATAAGGATGAAAACTATGAGCTAAGCATGACAGCAGCTATGAAAAGATAAAGAACACACAAACAAAGATAAGCACTCAACCTATGTTGTGTTCTAGGGTGGAGTGGAGCGTGTTTCTCTCCCAAACAATGAAGGCTAGGGTCCAACTTGTTATGAACAACAAGCAAAACTAAAACAAACTAAAAATTAAAGAGCGAGACGCTCCAAGCATAGCACATAACATATGAAGTGATAAAAATATAGCATGGAAAAGGATAGACTAATGATTGTTGATGGAGAAGGGGATGCGCGGGGGCATCCCCAAGCTTAGATGCTTGAGTCTCCTTGGATATTTCTTAGGGGGGTGCATGGGGGCATCCCCAAGCTTGGGCTTTTGACACTCCCGGATCTTCTTTCATCACCTTCCTTCGCATACTTGAAAACTCCCTTCATACGAAACTCATCCTAAGCTTATTAGAGTGGTTATTACCCATAAATAAATATTTTTCCTCTACTTGAAATAAAAAAATTCATGAAGGGCTACTATTTCTCAAGATTTCCAAAAAGTTTTTGCAAATAAAAATCAAGCTTAAGATTTTCAAAACGGAGAAAACGCAAAACGTGGTAGAATCTGTGAAAACAAACCAGCAGGTAGTAAATAATTTTTTCGGGCACTTCTGAAACAGAAATCAAAAAAATCAGAACAGACGCCATAAATCCAATTGTATAGAGCATACTTTCAAAAAAATCAGATAAAAAATATGATCAGGTGATTTTAGGTGAATTTTTCAGTCAAGCAGACAGAATTTGTTTCTGGACAGCATGACACAACTTTTTATATTTCTTGCAATCGGAGGCTAAAACTTGGCACAAAGCTTGAAAATAAAGATACAATGATGTTGCTACAGTAGTAACAAGCATCAAGACCAATAAAACTGAAAGTGAAAACATTTTGAGTTGTGTAAGGCCCGATATGCGGTACTGTTCCAGATCTAGATGTTTCCATCGAGATCCGGGGACGAAGCACATATCGGTCCCACCGCGACATATGACAATGGCATATGCCCCGGATTACCAACATGATATCACAACATTACAGCTACAAGGATACAACATCTCATAAAATCGGCTTACAACTGCCTTAATACATTACATCAGCGGAATATACATGTCTGAGTACAGACTACAATCAAACGCCTAGTGGCAAAGGTAAAACACAACATTCCCACGTCCACACGGGTCCAGGATCTCTGCAGGGATCCACCTAACTAGTCGTCGTCGAGTCTTCGCGAAGGTGCCCAGAAGAAGGGTCGTTGAGCTCCTCTTTAGTCCAAGATCGTTTGCATAACGTGCGTAAAAGAGAGAAGAAGGGTTGAGCTATATCAACAAGTCTTGTAACTAACTTCTCACGGTAAGAGGGGGTAGTGGTTGAAGTTGCAGACGTACTAGCAATATATGAGGTGGCTAACGATCTATTTAGAGTAAGATGAGAACCAAGCAGTCGATGAGAAAATTGCCTCCAACAAGTCTGCTATCAGCTACTTACGCAAACATAACACCTATCCTATCCTTGTCCTCCCCTTCGCATCCCGACGAAGAAGAAGTAGTCAAGGCACACACACATTGATCAAGTTATTAAAATTATCTCAGTTGTTGTTGTCTATGAACAAGGAGTAGGTCTCAAGTCGTCCATAACCACGGACACGGCTTCTCGAAAAGATTTAACCCTGTAAGAGTGTACCAACTGCCCATTATAAGCTCTGCATGTACGCCGGCTCTCTCAGTCCGGCCCGTTAAATACACTCATTGAAGAGTTGTTCCGAGAGATCCGGACATCATAGTCCCTCTAACTAACAACGA